>CM076998.1:33004170-34254170 GCA_039090855.1 Macrothele yani
AAACCAATACAATCCTGAGTCGCTTTCTAAAGTGATATTACTGATGATCAGCTTTATGAAATGATGCTGATCATTAAAACAAATGTTGATGTAAATAATCATGGCATTTGCTTTTAAATGTAGACACAACTGGATCTCTCCCGCTTGTCTTCCTAAATACAAAAAGTTATACACTGAGTGGCCATTTTATTATGACCACCTGACAGTTTTAAGTGAACAACTAAATGGGCTATAAGCAGTGAACAACTCAATTGGCTATAAGCAGTCGCCCTTTACTAATTTAGGGTCACTGGTTCCAGGGAAGGGAGAGAGCCAGTGCTGTAAGAGAAACACAACATCCATGTCTCACCAGGATTCAAACCAGGATCCCTTTCGGACGAATGATCAGAGGCCATCCCTTAGACCACTGCACCACCGGGGCGGCACCATATACATGGACCTACAGTTCTTACTCAACGATACCTAGATGTTCCCAAAGTACGTGAAATAAGTGACATATTCAAAAAAGTATCATTGCAGATATCGTACTGTAAACGTTTTCCTGATATTCTGTGTTTTAACAAAACTAGGGAAAATTTGGTATAACAAACTAATTAATTACCTATTAGGGTTTTGCAAAAGTGCTGTAGGCGTCTAACCGGCCGGCTACACGTGCTGTCATTTCGTACATAAAGCCAAGCATTACGGTCGATAAAGTTCATTTGCTGCACTGTTAGTTATTCATGTTTAATTTAGGGAAACGTGCGAGTGAAGTATACGATTGAATATGGCAGTCACATGGCGAAACGGTTATAGGTGAGCGGACATGTCGAGAATGGTTTTCCAGGTTTAAGAAAGGTGATCTAAGCTTGGAAGACAAGCCACGTGCAGGTAGACCGCACGAACTCGCAGACAAGTAGCTGGAATCGCTGTTGCAAGAGGATGCTACACCATCGACCACGCAACTGGCAAAACGTTTGGAAGTGGCTCAATCGCCGATGGTACGGCGTCTACAGGCCTTGGGGAAGATCCAAAAGATTGGTAAGTGGGTTCCGCATAATGTAACGGAAAGTAATAATAGTCAACGATTGGGCATCTACACATCGTTGCTGAAGAGGTTTCTAGGGAAGAATTTCTTGTGGAAAGTTGTCACCGGGGATGAAAAATGGGTCCATTGCGACACCCCCCGTATGCAAGCAATCTTGGGTCGACCCATGCGAGCCATCAACACCCACTGTAAAACAGGATATCCACGGGAAAAAGGTGCTGATGTGTGTGTTGTGGGATATGCATGGAGTGCTATACTTCGAACTGTTGAAACCCGGCGAAACAATCACTGCACAACGATATAGCGGTTAGTAGATGAAACTGAACTCCGCAATCGAAAAAAAAAAAAAACCCCCGCCCATGGACAGGTAAAGGACGCTACCCAGCCATCCTATTACACGATAATGCTAGACCACGTGTCGGTGCCACCACGAAAACAACCGTTGAACAGTTATACTGGGAGGTTTTACCGCACCTGGATTATTCCCCGGACATTGCACCCTCGGACTTTCGTCTGTTTCGCTCTGTGCAACATGCCCTAGCCGAACAGCGATTCACCATATTTCCAGAGGTGAAATTTCGTCACTGATAGAAAGACTCGGGTTCAGCTCAAAAACCAAGTGCTTCTATCATAGGGGTATTCATTTGTTGCCTGAAAAATGGCAAAAGGCCATTGATGCTAACGGCCAATATTTCGTTGAATAAATATGTACTGTTTTACTAACTGTTCCTGTCTCCTTAAAACAGCAGAAACTTTTGCATACCCCTAATAGAATTAAAAAATATTTCATAACAAGCAGTACGAATTTAAAAGAATAATAAGTAGTAGGAATGGAGTAATTTTAGACTTGGTCAGGTTTTTTTCTTCAGAACAATTCGGAGTTGAGTCTTTTTCATTGGCAGTACATGGTGAGTACCGAAAGGATACAGATATTCTTAGACAGCATGTCCCTGAGTGTGTAGGCTGTCTTAAAACAGAGAAATATCAGCGTCAGACCAATTCTGAGGTGCGTCTTGTCGATTGGATCAGTATATGGTGAGTACTGAAATAATGTAGACATTCTTAGACAGCATGTCCCTGAATGTGTAGATGGTCTTAAAACAGAGAAATATCAGCTTCAGACCAATTCTTAGGTGAGTCTTGTTGATTGGATCAGTAGATGGTGAGTACTGAAAGGATGCAGACATTCTTAAACAGCCTGTTTCTGAATGTGTAGGTGGTCTTAAAACAGGGAAATATCAGCTTCAGACCAATTCTGAGATGAGTCTTGTCCATTGGATCAGTAGATGGTGAGAACTGAAAGAATGCAGATATTCTTAGACCGCATGTCCCTGAGTGTGTAGGTGGTCCTAAAACAGAAAAATCAGTAGATTACAAAAAACATATGAGTGGAGAGGAGTCAAAATCAGTAGATCTACTGATGAGTCAGTAAAATGGCAACACTGCTTATGATACTGATTCTTCTTTTCCAGGAGTCAATGGCCCTAAATCAAAGATGAAGAGTTCTGGAAGTTTTTAGGTTCCTATGGGGTTGCAAAATATTGAAAAATCGTGATTAAAAGACGACATAAAAAGCGAACTTTCAGAATTGAAGACAGGACTCTGTATTGGAAAATTCGATTGATGTATGATAAAATTTGCTGATTCGCTTAAATAAGCAACACAAATGCTTTGGAAAGTGTTCAAATTATTAAAGTGATTTATTCAAAAAATTCTTTTCGAAATATTTCTTCTTACAAGTAATCGAGTAATGAAGTAATGTTCTTAATTAAAGACAAATCTGAATAAGGAAACAAGAGTTTCCGTTGCTTAATTTTATTTTTGCAGCGGGAACGAAAAGAGATAATTTCGCCACGGTGTTATCATTTGGGTGCGATAGTTCTTTCCTAAATATTACCAAATCATTATATAAAATTATGAGGAACCGATATTAATATCTTTAATTCACACACACACACACACACACACACACATGCATGTGTGTGAATTAAAGGTATTGAGATCGGTTTCTTATAATTTTAAATGATTGGGGTGTTTTGAAGTTGAATTATGTCTTTACCAAATTACATGTTGAACTTAATTGCTTGTTTAAAGATATTAAGATCGGTTCCTTATAATTTTGAATTCCTGTGTGTGTTTTGAAGTTGAATTATGTCTTTACCAAATTACTTGTTTTGTAATTACTGTGGTGTTTTGAATTTGAATTATGTTTTTATTTGACTTATGTCTTTTTTGAAATATGTCTTTACTAAATTACTTGTTGCTTTTTTGTTCTGAAGAGATAAAGCTGACCAAGTCTAAAATTATTCAATGCCTGCTTACTTATTATGTTTTTAAATTCGTACTGCTTGGTATGAAATGTTTTTTTAATTCTATTAGGGTTATGCAAAAGTTTCCGCCGTTTTAAAGAGAAAGGAGACAGGAGCAATCACGAAACCAGTACACATTTATTCAACGAAATATTGGCCGTTAGCACCAATGACCTTTTGGCATTTTTCAGCCAACAAATAAATGCCCCTGTGATAAAAGGACTCGCGTTTTGAGCTTAAGAACGCAGTGACGAAATTTTCCACCTCTTGAACTATGGTGAACCACTGTTGGGCTAGGTCATGTTGCACAGAGCGAAACAGAAGAAATTCTGAGGGTGCGATGTCCGGAGAGTAAGCCAAGTGCGGTAAAACCTCCCAGTGTAACTGTTCAAGGGTTGGTTGATTTCGTGGTCACACCGACACGTCGTCTGGCCTAATCGTGAAACGTCTGAAAAAATATCAATGGTCTAACAAAATAAAGAATGACCAAGGTCCACCTGAATAACAACAGCTCACGTTAACCTGTTGGTCAGTTGAAACTACAGTCATTTGCAAACGTTTAAGACCAAACTTGGTATTAGATTTCTGCCAACTGCTTCAGCTACTGTCTATATTAGTCAACGTCCTGTCGGTATTGCATCATCCTAAAACGGCAGCTCTTGATAGAGTTAGGGAAGGCGTGCAGGCGTCAGTTTGCTTCTGGTTTTCATGTTGAGAGGTTTAGTGCACACTTTCTATATGGCAAAAAATGGGCAGAAACGCGTCATTAAGTGTTACTAAAAGGGCACAAATAGTGACTTTATATCATGAAGAATACATCGAACGTGACACAAGGAGAAAGGTGAATGTGAGAAGAACTGCTATCCATAATACGATCATGAAATATATAGATACAGAAATTTAGGGACAGAAAGAGAAGTGGACATCCAACGAAAACAACCCTACATGATGGCAATACCATAAAGCAAAAATTGATACATTCTCCGAGACGTTTGTGCAAGAAAATCCAGGCCTTTCTACATTCAAAAAGGTCTGATATTAATAGCAGCACTATTTCCCAACATCTTAGCAAAGATTTTGGACTAAAGTTTTATAAAACCTGCACATAAACCTAGACTAACCTCTGTCATGAAAAAGAAGAGACTCCAGTTTGCGAAGCGCCGTCAATCGTGGAGTGGTGAAAACTGGAGCCAAGTTCTTTTTTCCGATGAATCAATCGTGCGTCAATTTGAATCACGTGAAGCACCATGTTCGACAACCAGAAGGCAACAGATTTGACAAAAAATACACCGTTAGCACCGTGAGACATCCGCCTAATCAGATGATATGGGGTGCTATGTCCGCATCCGGTACAACTTCATCATCCTTTTTGCCAACAGGCACTACCATGACTGGTCCTCTTTACGTGGAAATGTTACGCGAGAAGCTGTTAACTCATATGCAAGTACACAGATGCACAATCTTTACGCATGATGGTGCTCCATGCCACATATTTAAGAGAGTGAAGGACTACCTGCAGATGAAAAATATATCTGTGCTTGTCTGGCCCGGTAATAGTCCCGACTTTAAACCCGTCGAAAATTTGTAGACCATTTTAAAAGACAAGGTAGCAGAAAAACAGCAATCGAATTTCCAAGTTTTGATTGACGCGATAAAGTACGTATGGTGCAAAGACATTTCAAGTGACTACTGCAAATCCCTCATTGAGAGTACGCCACATTATATTCTGACCGTTATAAAAAACAAGGTGGCCACACAAATTACTGATTTCGGTCTTTTTGTGTTCTAAAGAATGTAAGATTTCATGTGAAGTGTCATTCTTTCAAATATCTCTGACTACTAAAGAATCTGTTCTGCAAAATTTGGATTCACTCAAAATACCGCACTTAATGGCCTAGACGGCCTCAGGTTTCCCACCCATGCGCTTTTAGTAGGTGTTACAAGGAATTTGTTACTTCCGTGCTTGTGCACAGTTCCTAACCAGTCCAATATTTTTCAGGGAATCTACATTTTTTGGCTATGCAGTTTAAATTTTGCTGTTTTCTTTCAGGTCCACGGCAACAACTGAATATGTTGACTTCTTTTATTGATGGATCCATGGTGTACGGTTCTACACTGAATGAATCCTTAAATCTAAGAAGTTTCGAAGGAGGTAGGATGCTCTACTGTAATTTATCTCTTTACTGATGATTTGCGGGAACATATGAATATGAAATATGATTTTTAATGTTCGTTTATGTAAGGAATTTAACATGGCTGTTATATCAGAATTCAGTGGATGCTGGAAATGGAAACATTTCTACGAAACAGAAATGTGTGTACTTTATATTAAAAGTACGGTGGAGAGAAATAAAACTGTCAGGATTACGTAATGATAAAAGAAATGAAAAAAAATGCCATATGATGCCATTATTTAAAAATAATAATCTGTTAGGGTTTTACGTATGCGCGTACTAAACCTATGGAACTCAGATCTTCAAAATGTCATCGTGAGCTATCTATGTTTTATTTCTTCAACGGATAATTAATTGTGACCTTTTTACCACTGATAATTTTGTTGCTGTTATGGTGTCTTGTGTTTCATTTTAATGCTGGTGTTCTTTTCGTCATTTTGTTTGTGTATTATATTTTTATCAATTCTAGTTTTGATATGTGTAAAACACCAAGGATTTCCCTTTAATTCTACTTTTGGTACTAAGTGAACTATGAAAATCGAATTACAAGAGTGCATTGCGGTTTAATTCAGAGCTGGTGCGATTTTAGCTATTTTGTTTGTGTGTTATCTTTCTATCTGTTCCATTACCAATGTTTTCTAAGTTTCAAACACTCTTTTTAGCACGTCTTTTGTAAAAAAAGATCGTGCTTCTGTTATCGGTTTGTCCGTCCGTCCGTCTGTACCCACGATATCTCTGCAACTATTAGTCCGATTTGAAAAATTCTTTTTGCATTCGGAAGCTTGAAATATGCAAATGATGATCCTTTATTTCGTTTTTTACGATGTACAATTTTGCTGCTAGAGGGCGTAAATGTAGATGATGTCGAATTCAAAAATACGTTTTATTCCACATAGTTGCTTCTAAACAACCGATTGAAAATTTTTTTTATCTTTCGATTCCATTTATGTCGAAGAGTATTTTAGATGTAGTTACTTTTTCAAATGGAGCATAGAGTTTCCGCTAGGGGGCGTATAAGTAAATGACTTTTTCCTCGATAACTCTTCTTCCAAAACTCCGATTTGAAAATTTTTTTCTTCAGCGGATACATCTCCTGATGGAAATTCTTTTGCATATAATTTAAAATTTTTGGTAAAGAATACTTTGGCCACCAGGGGCCGTAAGAGTTAATTTTTGCTTCTGATGTATTTGCCATAAAATCGGAGCTTCTAAAATATCGATTGAAAAAATTCTTTCGTAGACTCATGCCACTCACATCGATAAACCTTTTCGGAATATTTTCTTCTTAAAATATTACACAGTTTCTCCGCCAAGGGGCGTAGATGTACATCTTATTTTTGTCAATATCTCTACTTCTAGGAGTCCGATTTGAAAAATTCCTTCTTTGTTGGAAAGTGTTTTCCGTGTGACGTGTTTTTCATGTAATTTCAAAATTTTCAAGTAATTCGTAGACTTTCCGCTAGGGGGCGTAAATGCAAATTGCGTTTCCCCCTATATCTGTGCTTCTGAATCTCCGATTTGAAAAATTCTTTCTGCACCGCATAGAGCTCCTGATGGGAAATCCTTTGCACATATTTCTAATTTTTGTAAGAATTGGTTTGGCCACCAGGTGAGGTAAGTCTTAATTTCCGCTTCTGTTGTATTTGCAGCAACATATGAGCTTCTAAAATCTCGATTAAAAAAAAAGTCGTTTGTTGACCGATACTACTCATGTCGACAAACGTTTCAGGAAAATTTTCTTCTTGAAAAAATGCATGGTTTCTACGCCAGGGGGCGTAGATGCATATCTTACTTTTGTCAATATCTCTACTTCTAAGAGTACGATTTGAAAAATTCCTTCTTTGTTGGGTAGTGTTTTCGATGCAAAATGTTTTTCCTATAAATTCAAAATTTTCAAGTAAATCATAGACTTTCCGCTAGGGAGCACAAAGGTAAATTGCGTTTTCTGCGTTATTTCTGCTCCTGAAGCTCTGATTTGAAAAATTCTTCCTGTATCGCATACAAGACCTGATGGAAAATATTTTTCACACAATTTCTAATGTTTGGTAAAGAATGGTTTAGCCACCAGAGGTCATAAGTGTTAATTTCTGCTTCTGAAGTATTTGTTGCAAAATCTGGGCTGCTGAATACTCGACAAATTTTTTTTTCTTGGACCGATATCGCTTATATGTAGAAACCTTTTGAGAATACTTTCTTCCTAAAATAATGCATGGTTTTCCCACCAGGGAACGTAAAGTCACATCTTATTTTTGTCGATGTTTCTAAGAGTTCGTAAGCTCACGATTTCGTTTACAGCAATATCTGAGGGATTAAAAACCCGATTGAAAATCTTCTTTCTTTCGTCAGATCTATTGTTTTGCATACCGGTTCCATTGACTTTGAATAGCTTTGATAAATTTAATTTGCGTCAGAACGGATTCAAGAGACGTGCTTATTACACCCGAAAATTCGGTGTCATCTTTCTTGTTTATTTCTGCATTTAGTGTTAAGTGAACTTAAAAACGACTTACAATAATGTGTGGTATTTCGTTTCAGTGCTGGTGCTCTTTTCGCCATTTTAATTTTCTGTCGTATTTATAAGTCTCAGTTATGACGTATTTCAAGTCCCAGGGATTCCTTTTTAATTCTTCTTATAGTACAAGGTGAACTTAAAAACGGTTTCCAAATGTTTGAAAATCCCGTCTGTGTTTTTTTTTTTTTTAGTAAATTAATGGTTATCAAATATCTATTAGGGAAAGATATTCGATAACCGTACATTTACTAGAAACATAATTATTAAGGAGGTTTTAAAAAATAAAATTGCAATTAGTCTTGCTTTATACTCTTATTTTCGCCTTTTTTTTTGAGAACTTCTTAGCTAGATCTGTATATAATAAAGAATTCTTTATTTTAGCATTTCGAAATGCAGCCCTTCACATATTCTTCACATATTTGCTTTAAAAAAGCGTTCACATATTCAAATACATGAATATGTGAAGCTTTTAAACGTTTCATCAGAATATACGCAATGTTGGAAAATCAACTGGCATTTCTTGAAGAATGAGTGGAAGCTGTAATTTCCAAAATTTTTTTTAAAGAGCTAAGTTCCTGAATACAGGCTTGATTTAATACGTATTCGAGCGCGATTATCGCTTGAATAAAAATACTACTATCTCGTCTGGAACGGTATTTTGTGAGATATCTTATACAGATTCCGAAGACAGGATTTTTGACACAAGGCTAGTGTAAAGAAGAAGAATAAAACTGATAACTAGAAGTTAGTTAAAAAATTTACTATTTCGGATAAATTATCTTTTGAGATTTTGGAAGAGTCACTTTTCATTAAAAAAAATTGCAAAACAGCATAAAATATAAAAGCCAAACAACAAAAAAAAAAAAAACATAAATCTGCATGCACTAATAAAACGTATAAAATAGGCTACGTCTGTCCCTAACGCTCTGACGTCATTCAGTACTTGCAGCGCCATCTGCTTTTATCGGTGGCCGAAATTGGAACTAACTTCACTGCTATCGCACGATACGTAAACTCAAGGAGAAATACCGGAAAATAAAATGAAGTTAGTAAGACAAACGACTTCATCTGTGGCAACACGCACGTGATCGAACAACCGTCTGCGTCGTTTATTCCGTTACGTAGGTGTTATGTCGTGTTTTATTTAATTTTCTTCGCATTGCAGAGTAATTTAAAAAAAAAGGAATCAACACCTTTTTATGAATTCCTTTTTTTTCTAACAAAATAACGCAGATTCCTTTATTACGCTTTCCAACTGCAAGTTGAAGAAGCGTATATGCTCCAGCTTTGTCCGTATGTCCGCACGAAAACTCAAGTAAATATGGTTCGATTTGGATGAAATTTTAGTACGTGGTAAGGGACAACCTGGGAACAAACCCTATTGCAAATGGAAGAAATGTGGCGAAAGGTTAGGACATAGGAGCGGGATCCATTCCATCGCGCTTATGCGTCATAACTTACGTAAAAATGCTTCGATTGCGGCAAAACGTCATGTTTTTCTGAAGATGTACTGAACCGGTTTTTGTTTAATATCATCGAAATGGGGACAAAGGTCAAGACACAGGAGCGATATTCATTCCACAGCCATTATCCTCATACCTTGACTAAAAATGCTTCTATTGTGACAAAACTTCAGTATGCTGTTCCGAACCCGTTGTATTTAATATCATAGAAATGGGGTCAAAGGTTAGAGCACAAGAACGATATTTATTCCACAGCCATTAGCCCTATAACTTGAGTAATTATTTCTGGTATTTCGGAAAGCGTATCATAATCAATGCATTGCATGATTTTTACCAACTTGTTATGAAATGACTCTGCAATTTTATTCCTTTTTATGGAATTACTCTGCAATGAGAATAATAAATAGAATACGACGTAGCACCTACGTAACAGAACAAACGTCGCAGAGAGTTGTTCGAGCACGTTCGTGTTGTCTTACTAATTTTATTTGTTTTCCGGTATTTTGCTTTGATTTTACGTATCGTGCGATAGCTGTGAGCTTAGTTCCATTTTCAGCCACCGGATAAAACCAGATGGCTCTGCAAGTACTGATGGTATCATAACGTTCCCATCGGAGCGTTAAGGACAGACATAGCCTATTATATAGGTTTCATTCATAAAATGGAATCAGTGTTATTTTATTTTATAAAGCTGGAGTTTCACGAAAAGGAATCATCATTATTTTATTTCATAAAAAGAAATCAGCGTTACGATTCGTGTTATAAAAAATTTCAGTCACAGATTTTTCGGCTATAAGCTAGTCTTTCATATTAATATGTGCCTGTTATATTCATCGATATTTTTCATCAGCATCCTCTTCGCTACTATGGATTATCCTTTACGCTGTATAATGCTGCTATTTGTTTTTTATTTTTTTATTGGAGTTTTAACGACCACCGTGAGCAACTTAATGGGCTATAAGCAGTCGCCCGTCTCTAATTTAGTGCCGCTGGTTCCAGGGAAGGGAGGGAGCCAGTGCCGTAAGACAAACACAACATCCATGCCTCACCGGGATTCGAACCCAGACCCTTTCACGGACGAATGATCATAAGCCAGCGCTTAGACCACTGCGCCACTGGAGCGGCTAATGATGCTTTCCATTTATTTTCGCCGACTTATTCAGCATATGTTACGGAGATTCAAAAGAATTCTATTAAGTAGAGACGTATGCAATTTCAACTTACGTCTTATGTAGATTTCACTCAATAATTTTTAAGTTACTCTCCAGAAATTTTTAGAACTGCGAAGCGGAAAAATGTGTGGTGCAAAAAAGTGTGGATTAATCCAAAAAAAAAAAAAAAAAAAAAAAATACAAATTTTTCTTACAAACCACAAATCATGTGTCCGACATGATATCACACCGTCTTGTCTCTTGTTGAATTGAGACGCTATGTGACAGTGGCGTAGCCAGAAACCTCGTATGCACGTATATATCGCTTTAAATTCGTGCTCAGTCTCCCCTCGAGTTAGGGGTTCAAACCCCGAACCACCCTCTGTCTACGCCACTGCTATGTGATATACGAATTTTACTGATTTTTTTGACACGACAGTTGCTAAACAAGTAGTGTAGTGAATAAGAAATTAAATTGTTTTTTAGGTAAACTGAGATCGTCTACTACGCGAGGTGACGATGTAATGCCACCAGATGAAACAGGAGCTTGTGCTGCCTCAGATGACGAACCACCTTGCTTTGTGGCAGGTAAGTGAACCTTAAAAGGCTTATCAAGTGAAATCTCCATTAATTGACACCTCCAAACAGCAGTAACCACGAAACAATGACAAATGCTGGTTGGTACAAAACAGGGTAAATGTGTACTTTAGCGTCCTAAATTACTTAGTCGGAAAAAAATTAACTGTGTGGAGAAAGCGCGACGTACAATTTTTTAAACATGCAAAATAATGGGGAAAGGTGTAGAAATGCAGCAATTTAAAAGAATGTGAAAAAATTTCATCGAAGTATTTACCTGCGAGTGCGATGACATGCAGCTATTGGTGCGAGACGCTTAAGCGATGTTAACGGCGACGACGTGAAGCTCCCGTGCCTCGGAAGAATTTGACATTTTCTTGTAGGACTTCCGTCGACAGTAAGTAGAGTTTAGGTCCCAGCCACCTACAGCGAGTTCGCCTGTTCGGCAGGACACAGAAACGGAAGGAATGAGAGCAAGTCTAGCGACTTTGACAGAACAGTTTGTAGTGAGATTAGAGTACAGTAGATGGCGCCACCGTACAAGTACGATGTTGCACATAGAGGGGTGAGAGAATTTCAGGAGGGGCATAGGAAAGGAAAGGATACCCATTTAACCAGTGGGTCCACAGACTGGAGGCCGTCACTTAACGTGCTCGTCCGATGCACGGCGGATATTCAGCGACTGTTTTAGTAAATCACACCATCTCTGAAAAATCAGCCCAGGATCGAACCTGAGAACATTGCATCGATAGTCTGAATCGCTAACCACTAAGCCATCCGCGGCTCCCGTGCCTCGGAAGGGAGCAGGAGTTCGTAGTGATTGCGCGGAAGAATACAATAAAAGTGCGGTGTATTCTTCGGAAGAGTGTGATGCGTGCTGTAATCTTGCGCAAGTGGAAGTAATTCAAAACTGTTTTCTTCATTTTTGAGAAAGAAATGTGCGGAATGTCGTTATTATTAGTTTCACAATGTCTCCGAATGGAAAGAAATTAAGGAATGTAAAAGTTTTCATGTACGACAGAAGTGTTGAGTAAGAACTTTTGGTTCGGGTTTAGTTATGTTTCGAAGATGTACAGGGGTAGTTGATTTCTTCTAGCACTTCATTTGCAGTTGTGCTGTTATCCCGTACATCGTAGCTAATATTGTTTTGTCCTCAAACGGATATTTTTGAAAATAAAGGAGTTTCTTCAATTCAGAAATCGTAGTATGGCAGGGAGGCCAAGAGCTTCTTGTCGTATTGTGCCGGAAAATGAAATTTTAAGCCATGACGAACTCTGCAATTAAGTATGGATACTTACGACTTTGGAAAGAACCACTCACACTGGTGAAAAAGCTACTAACACCACTTACAATGCTGCGTAAAGCCGATCTCTTTCCTTCCGCGTATTCCTACAAGACGCTTCTATGAATACGTACTGCTCAACCGCTACCTTCTGTATTCTTCCGCCCGTTACTTGCCCTTCTGAACAAAGCTTCTATTCACCGCAGTGCACTTTCACCCAGTCGTCGCTCCGCCGTCCTAGGCCTACCACACGTACTCTTCCAAAGCATCGCAATCCCAGGTAAATACTTTAGAAAATTTCTTTCCTTTTATCTAAAAATACTATATTTTTTGCACCTTTCCCCATTATTTTGCATGCTTATAAAATTGTACGTCGCACTTTTCCCACACAGTTGCATTTTTCCGACGAAATAATTTAGGACGCTGAAGTACACATTTATCCAAAACAGCTGCTATAGGATTAACAATAATTTTACCCTCCAAACAACAAGACCTTCTCACAACGGGCAATCGACACACCAAACAGTCGCTAAAGAACTCCAACGACTAGCTTGTACGCAAACTTTTGATTTTTCGTAGCTCGTCCAGTTAGGAAATTTCAGAGGGAAGGCAAGAAAGGAGCAAATAGTTTTGCTGAAAGGATACTGTGCTTTGAGATGGCTGTGGTTGAGTTCTAACGGAATACTGTGGCACGCTTAGGTAAGTCCTTAGCACTTAACTAGAGTTACTAGTGAGTGTGAAGGTCCAATAACGAGAAAGGTTGGAGCATTTAAAATGCTAAGATATTTTTTGTTATTGACGTTACTGCGTCAAAAATTTGCAGCAAACATTTTAATTCCTACTTATTTGCTGATCTATACATCGTAATTTTCGATCCTGAAAAACATTCAGTTTTCCTTTAGTCCGCAGTGTGATATATGTACTCCATCAGCGGGCGCTGAGCAGATCTGCCTCCGATTCTTCATCAACTTTCAGAATTCACTGCTCTTTGGTTATTTCTTCCAGATGATTTGTGTGGTGTATTTATAATCTCTATTTTTTTCCCATGAGCTGTATCCCTTTTTATCCTCATTTCCGCATAAGGTTGATTTCCATCCGCGGAAGTGGGAAACTACCAGAAAACTTCAGAACAACCTTTCAATAATCGCAGAAAGCTAATTTATTCTGTGGTTTTCATTTGAGATGTTTCTGCATTACTTTAAATGTCAGAAAGCAACAATGGGAGAAACATTGTTCCTGAAAATGAAAATCGGGATATTTTTAATGGTGATGGTGTATAGTTTTAGTGTAAACTTGACTGTAGATATTGCTATTTGCTTATGCTACAGCTAAAACCCTAACATAATTTCAATGTAAACCTTATTCTTCTTCCCTAAATGTTCACGTTATGCTACGGATAACAGAAATACAAGTATAAACACAGAGCTTATTAGGCACTAAATAGCGTTAGGGCCCAATTTTAAAGGAAATTCTTTTTTTTTCTTTATTGAAGGTTTAACGACCACCGTGAGCAACTCAATGGGCTATAAGCAGTATAACGAAGTAAATTTCCCCGTCATTTTTGGTCCACGCCGCGAATCGAACCCGAGTCCACTTATTCCGGAACAAGTCGCTCTACCAACTGAGCTACGCAGACGTTCGTTCTCGCTGCTATCTGCCTTTATGTCGTGTACGTCCTGCGGGGTAGGCACGCCACATCTCCCCCCCCCCAAAAGGGCCGGGGGCATGGTCCACTGGTCAGCCGTGACCATGAATCGTTGCAGGCAGCCATCCGCTGTAGAACGTGCACTTGAGAACCCCCAGTCAATCTGGTGTGTGGATTGCAACGTGACACACATTTATTTTCGAAGCGCTGAAGAAGGGATTCTCTTATTTTTCCCGTCTCGCGGTGTGGAAAGATCATCACACCATTGCGAGATCTTTAACGGCCGGGTCATCCGGGAAGTTCGGGCGCCAATATAACGAAGTAAATTTCTCCGTCATTTTTGGTCCACGCCGGGAATCGAACCTGGGTCCACTTATTCCGGAACAAGTCGCTCTACCAACTGAGCTACGCAGACGTTCGTTCTCGCTGCTATCTGCCTTTATGTCGTGTACGTCCTGCGGGGCAGGCCCGTCACAGCAGTCATCCGTCCCTAATTTAGGGTCACTGGTCCCAGGGAAGGGAGAAAGTTAGTGCCGTAAGACAAACACAGCATCCATGCCTCACGGGATTCGAACCCGGACCCCTTCACGGACGAATGGTCATAAGCCAGCACTTAGACCACTGCGCCACCAGAGCTGGGAAGGAAATTCTTCTACATATGATATCCAGTAATATTTACTTGATCCTTAGGTACATATAGGTTAGCACAAGATCAACTGCGTAATATACGTTACTCCAATTCGTAGTTAATCCAACTATCGCTTCAATATCTGAATACAGCATATGCTTGTAACGCAAAATACTCATCAAGTCTTACAAAAACAATCTGGGACTTCAGTAAAAAGAAAGCATAATATTCAACGTAGGCGATTCAATCAAGCTCGTATAACATAAAACTGTAACCACACAACACCAATTCTCACCGTCGCTCTCATAACAAATCTCTCCGAGCTCTGTAAACCTCTCACTCGTCGATACAATTGTAAACATCCACTCTAGAGAACCATTGACTTCATGCTGAAGCCGCTGTCAGTCGTTTCCAGACAAACTTAATCACCGCTCAGTGTACCTTCGAGTCTCTGGAGTCAGATCGGTCATACTAAGTACCTCCGAGTTTATAGAGTCAGATCGGTCATACTAAGTACCTCCGAGTTTATAGAGTCAGATCGGTCATACTAAGTACCTCCGAGTCTCTAGAGTCAGATCGGTCATTCAAAGTTCCTCCGAGGAAGACCATGTTTCCTGATGGCTCATCGTTTTCATTTGAATCTGTTCTCCATCACGTAGTCCTTTTATTCAAACTCTGGGACTACACAACGCCCTCTATTCAGCAGAATGCATCAACATTATGAACCATCGATAGACGTATCCGTAATCAGCAGCAAAACGTAATCAGAAGTCAACTATTGATTAGCCTATGATTTTAGCACGTCTTTTGTAGAAAAGATCGCGCTCATACTAGCTGTTTATCCGTCCGTCCGTCCGTCTGTGGACACCATATCTCTGCGGCTATTAGTGCTATTTCAAAAATTATTTTTGCGTTAGGAAGCTTGAAATGTGCGAATGATGATTCATCATTTCGTTTTTTTTTTATGATGCACAATTACGCCGCTAAAGGGCTTAAATGCAGATCATATGGAATTCAAAATACATTTTTTATTCCATATAATTGTTTTTAAAGAACCGATTGAAAAACTTATTTTACCTTTCGATTTCATTTATGTGGAAGACTATTCCGGGTATAGTCACTTTTTCAAGTTAAGCACAGATTTTCCGGTAGAGGCGTAAAAGTAAACTGCGTTTTCCCCGATATATTTGTTTCTAAAACTCCGCTTTAAAAAAATCTTTCTGCAGCGGATACGGCTCCTGATAGGAAATTTTCGCGTGTAATTTCTAATTTTTGGTAAAAAATGGTTTGACCACCAGGGGACGTAAGTGATAATTTCTGCTTCTGATGTATTTGAAGCAAAATCTGAGTTTCTAAAATCTCGATTGAAAAAATTCTTTCGTGGACCGATACCATTCACGTCGATAAAACTTTTAAAAATATTTTCTTCTTAAAATCATGCATGGTTTCTCCGCCACGGGACGTGGATGTATATTTTATTTTAGTCAATATCTCTACTTCTAATAGTCCGATTTGCAAAATTTTTTTCTTTGTTGGACACTGTTTCTGATACAAAATGTTTTTCGTATAATTTCAAAGTTTTCAAGTAATTCATAGGCTTTTGCTAGGGGGCGTTAAAGTAAATTGCATTTTCCCCAATATCTCTGCTTCTAAAACCCCGATTTGAAAAATTCTTCCTGTATCGCATACAGCTCCTGATGGGAAATATTTTGCATATAATTTCTAATATTTGGTAAAGAATGGTTTGGCCACCAGAGGACATAAGTGTTGATTTCTGCTTCTGATGTATTTGCAGCAAAATCTGAGCTCCCGAAATATTGATTCAAAAAATTCTTTCGTTGAGCGGCACCTCTCGCATCGGAGAACCATTTGAGAATACTTTCTCCGTAAAATAGTGCATAGGTTTTCCGCCAGGGAGCGTAGTTATATATCATACATTTGTCAATGTGTTTCTTCTAAGAGTCCGATTTGAAGAATTCTTTCTCTGTTGGAGAGCGTTTCCGATGCGAAATGTTTTTAATATAATTTCAAATTTTTCTTAGTAAACAAGTCTGCCACCAGAGGGCGTAAGTTCACATTTCCGTTTGCAGCTGTATCTGCGAGACTGAATATCCGATTGAAAAACTGCTTTCTTCTGTCAGGCAGTACTAACTATGCAAATTCTGTGTGCGCATTTTCTTCCGAAAATAACACACGATTTCGCCGCTAAGCTGCGTAAATTTTTAATCTGTTTTTCTCAAAATCTCTGCTTCTACTTGTGCAATCTAAAAACATCTTTCAACAGCCGATGCCATTTCCTTGTAGAACACTTTAGGATGGGAATGGGGAATTCTGCAGTTTATAATTCTGTCGGCAGGTGGTGTTTGTGAACTTCAGTTTGAAGCTGTATCTCCCCTTTTAAAAACCCTATTGAGAAATTTCATTTTTAGTGTATGCCAATCGCTACAATAGAGACGTGGAGCATTATCCTCTTCAAATACTGCAAAGATTTCCCGCTAGGAGCGTAAAGTTCAAGACTTTTTTTTCGCTTTCTCTGCTACTGGGTGACGCATTTAAAAAGCCCCTTTTCCTCAGCATAGCTTTTCCCCTAAAATAATATTTTTCGCCTATTGCCAAATTTTCCGTTATTCAAAATTCTTCAGCTAGCAGGCGTACCCTTACATTATGTTTCCTTCTATATTTCTTCTTTTAACTGTTCGATTTGAAAATATCTTGGCCTCTGATACCTTCCTTGTGCTATGAGAAACTTTTTGTGCGCCATTTGTTAATCTTCGTAACATCCATTTTAGCAGCTGGTGGAAGTAAGTTGTTTCAATTTCTGGATGTTTTTTGAATTGTAGAAGCATGTTGATTGTATTCCTAACCGGTTTCATTGACTTTGAATCGCTTTGATAAATTTAATTTGCGTCACAACGGATTCAAAAGACGTGCTCATTACAACCTAAAATTCGCTGTCTTCTTTCTTGTTGCTTATGCAAACTTTTTCAGCACGCCTTTTGTAAAAAACGATCGTCCTTATGTTATCGGTTTGTTTGTCTGCCTGTGGACATCATGTCTCTGGAATTATTAGTCCAACTTGAAAAATTGTTTTGCGTTGGGAAGCTTGAAATGCACAAATGAAGATCCTAGCCTATTTGTTTTTTTTAGCTCCCGAATCTAGTGGCCCCCAATTTCAGACCAGCCTTCAAAGTTGCATATAATGTCGATAAAGCCTTCTCGCTCCCCCAAAAGCTCCCCCCCGAAAGAATGGATATTCATCGGTTTTGTCTTTTCTCTATAGTTCTCTCATCTCTCCACTAATTACATCAATTTAAAGCTAATTCATGGAAAGTATAACCTTATGTCTTCCGAATTAAGACAATGGTTTATTTTACTTACTGACGAATTACACCGATGAGCAATTATATTATGACCACTCACATCCTAGAGAAATGAGCGCACCTGGAGATCGACCGGTGGCGCAGGTGAAGTTTACAGAGCAGTATATATAGAACCCGAGGACCGGCTTTCGGTTAGTAGAGTGTTCGGAGTCAGAATGAGAAAAGTTGTCAATTCATAGGAGTTTGATGAAGGACAACTTTTGATGGCACGGCGCCTAAGAACTACGAACTAGGAAACGGCTTGGCTTGTGGGTTGTTCACTTGCCGTTTTAGTAAGTGCGTAGCAAAACTAGAGCACAGATCGCCATCCGATAAACCATCGTCCAGCTGTGTGTCGTCAGCAGCTCATTGATGCCAGAGGGGAGCGGAGACTATCACGCATTGTTCACAGCGACCACAGGTAGAGCCCCAGTGGGACAAATCACTCGCAGCTACAGCAATGGTGATAAGGGCAATGTGTCGCTGCACGAAGTTCATCGCAGCCTTCTGCGCATGTGCCTGAGTAGCCGAAGACCCAGCCGGGTGCCCATGCTTACTACACGTCATCGCCAACAACTCATGAAATGGGCCCAAGATCATCGAGATTGGACCGTGGATGATTGGAAAAAGTGTCCTTGCCTTACGTATCAAGATTCCTGGTGCATCACGTAGACGATCAAGTGCGGATACGCCGATTACCAATGGAGGCACTGGATGCACTGTTGGGCGGAAACAGTCCGGCGGCGGCGGCGGTGCTATGCTGTGGGTTATCCCAATAGCACAATTCCTGCCGGCTGTGAGGTATCTGAACATCGTTGTGGACCATGTTCATCCATTCATGGCAACTGTGTTCCCTGCTGGTGATGACCATTACCAACAGGATAATGATCCATGCCACACTGCCAGAATCGTCAAGGAATGGGTCGGGGAATATGGTGGTGGCCTTCAGGTTATGCGCTGGCCTGGAAATTCAGCTGACATGAACCCAATCGAGCATTTATGGTTCGACTTGGAAAAGCGGGTTGGCGCTAAATCATCTCCACACGGAAATGTACGAGAACTGGAGGACATGCTGTTGACATTATGGTACCAGATGCTCCAGAATACCTATCGATACCTCATCGAATCGAATCCTCCCCGAGTGGCCGCTGGTTTGTGGGCTAAATGTGATCCTACAGACTTATTAGGTAGGTGGTCATAATGTAATGCCTGATCGGTGTATATTTGATTATTAAAGTGTTCACTAAACCTTTAGAATGTTTTGTTTTCGTCTTTATGCATAATAGGAGACAACAGAGTTAATGAACAAACCATGTTGACGATTTATCATCAGATCTGGTTTCGTGAACACAATCGTATTGCTGGCATTTTGTCACGACTGAACCCTGGATGGAAAGACGAAGCCCTTTACCAAGAATCCAGAAGACTTGTTGGAGCGATGATCCAACACATAACTTATAATGAATTTCTGCCAGTCCTTCTCGGTATGTATAACTTAAAACAAGATTTTTTAAATCTTTAATTCTCCAGTTGAAGTTATAATTCACATTGAGAAGCTTTGAGGCTCCTTTTTTTATTTATATTTATGGTAGTACTTTATTTAGAGAGAAGCATCTAGAGGAATTTGATGCAATACCCTTTAAAATTCATTAAAAATTGGTGAGTTGGTTATAATTAACAGTGTTGGCGAAAGAAACAAGCTGTCGTTTAGCGTTCCTGACATAATGTTTGGAGTAGGGAAATATTGCCATATCTTCCCTTAGCACTGAAGATGTCACAGAAAAACGAATCTAATGTCAATTTGATGTTGTGTTTCGTATCAGAAGGTTTCATGTGTCTTAGGCATGTAGCTACCTTTCTTCATGGAGTCATGTTCCAACATTTTTTCTTTGGAGTTTTGGTCTGTTCATGACTTCATGTCTTGTGCGTGACAAAAACGCAACGATGAGTCCTGCAATCAACAGTAAGGAAAAATTACCACCCAAACAGCTTTCGGGAAGACACTTGGGAAGGTCTTTGTGCAGCAGTGAATTCAACAAGACCGATTGCCTGGATAATGATATAGTTTTCATCTCTAGGTCGTTAAGACGTTTCACTCCAACGGACGAAAAATAATGGGATATGCTCAATGGGGATAATTACTTCCTACCGTAAATTTCCTCCCTGTGCTGTCCGTTGTCCACAAATGGGTTTTATTTCATCCACTCTAGATATCACAGAAATAGTATCAAGACCTACAGCAGTTTTTGTCATAATCCTATTATTGCTTTTTGATATTGAAGGATACAACACTAAAATGAAAACAAAATTAAATTTATATCTCAATATCTTATCTACTGTACTACATGGAACGATGAGCAGCAATTTATTTGCCCAAATGTATATACTATACATGATTGTTGCCCAAAGCCAGGTAACACCTTTAAAGATGCACCTCAATTTCTCAATGAGATGTAATGATACAACCTACGTCCAATAAGCTCCAAAACTGACCTCATACCTGAAGTAACAGTAGTGGGATAAAAATATCACATGTATGCCAGAAGATAACAGTCGTTGGCCAGTCAGTGAACAGCTGGAAACCGGTTTATACCGGTACTGACCGGCGGCAGGCGAGCATTAAGGGAGTTATAGCAAGGGTTCTCGTCCCATTTCATTTTGGCCACGGATGCGCAGAGAGTAAACATCCATTTTGGTTGGAAACTTGGTAAATCAGCTGCTGAAACTCATTGAATGTTAAAGGAACCATACGGAGTCACAGTTTTATACTGCAGCAGAGTTTTCGAACAGTATGCATGTTTTTGTGACTCAGACGGAAATCGTGTGATGACGATCCAAGACCTGGGCGTATCTCTAGTGTGAGGACAGTTAGAGAAAGATAATTGAATTACAGTGAAACTTTCGGCTGAGTCGATGGGCGTCAATAAGTCTGTCTGTCATGAGATTCTACGTGACGATCTGTGAAAACGAAAACTTAATGCCAGATTGGTACCCCGCATTCTGAATGTTGATCAAGACTTTTGACTGAGTCGGTGGACATCAGTAAGTCTATCTGTCATGAGATTCTACGCTAGAATCTGGGAAAACCAAAACTTAATGCCAGATTGGTACACCGCATTCTGTATGATGACCAAAAAGACACTTGTTCCACTCTGTTCGAATCTGCCGGGTAGTGCAGCTGGGGATCCTGATTTTTGCTCTAGAATTATTGCCGAAGACGAAACATGGTGCCTGCAGTATGATCCACAAACCAAGGGACAAAGCCAGTGAATTCGTTTTGTTCCCCAGGTTAAAACGGGCACACTAAAAGGAGAGTATCATGTAGACATTAAAAATGTGCAAGCAGCCATGACAAAACAACTTGCGGACATCCCGGAAAGTGCTTTCCAGAGCTGTTTTCGGGATCTTCAGAAACGCTGCAAACTGTGTGTTTATTCAGAAAGGTGGTATTTTGAAGGTGACCAACATTAATTGTGAGTGCGGTACTTTTTTATATTCTTTCTTGCGTCAGTCCTAGAACTTTTCGGACGTAGGTTGTAAATCTGTGAGACTTGAGTAAAGAGCAAGATGAAATAGGTACGCTAGGATATGCACTGAAATGGCAAATTATTAAGAACACCCAAGACACGTGCATTTCACACCCACGTAAGCAACTATTACCTTGAGATGATTTTGTAAACAACTTATTGCAAATCATTCAGACCTATGGGAAACATAGATAGCTGCAACATGGGATAGATGCGTGATTTAAGCAACTTTAATTCTTTCGCGACCAGGACACTAAAATGTTTTGTCACTAAGAATACTACAGCGCCCAAAAATGTCTGTTGCTCCTTTCCGAATTTCATTCACCCTCTCTTTGTCAAATTAACAAAAGAAGGATTAGGGTGGGATCACCACTCGAAACTTCCGAATTCTAGGTTTGCTCTGCATTGACCTTCGAACGTTTCCCTGGAGCAATCAGTGCATTCTTCGACTAAGAGCTTTAGACAGAGGAGAGGAGTAATAGCTAAAAAAACCTTGTTTACTTTCGCTATTTCTTATTCTTTCTTGTAAAACATATGGTCTCAATCTGTTTATTTGGATTGAGAAAAATGAAAGAATTTTTACGACAAATTTATTCTCGTAAACTCCGCTTTTGGAACAGTGTAAAATATGACAGACAAACGAAGCACGAAGCATATATTATTCAGCATTCTGGCATTGCTCAGTAGAGTTCTACTGAGCAATGCCAGAATGCTGAATAATATATCTGCGGGACAAACCAACTCCTGGTGCACTTCTTTGCTTAGTGACGACAATGACGCTAATCCCTTGCACGTCGTGCAAATTCAAACAACATGTGGGGGGGGGTAGGAAATCCTACTCATGCTATCCGGACGACTCGGGCGCTGGTGGTTATCTGCATTTCCGGGGCCGCTGGGCGTTGGGGTAACGAAAGGGTTAAATAAAGTATGATAATGAGAGCTAGTCAGACAGGTGCAAGCATCGTAGAAACGACAAACCTTCTCGTCCATGCACGAACAACTGTATCGAGAGTGTACAATGAGCGGCGCAAAGAAAGAAAACAAGCAGTCAGCGGTCTTCGTGTGACCGGAAACAAATGGACGATGTTCAAGAGCAATGGCTTCTGGAAAGGATTATATTTGGTAAAGGAAGAGCTCCATAACGTTAAGTAGCCGCGAAATACAAAACATTATTGAGAGGAGAATTTTATCATACACAGCCTGCCGCACATTTTCGCGAATAGGTAAAGATGTCTCCTTCGTGTATCATCCGTTTCTGCTAAAAACTGGCAAATTATTCTGCAGTGGGGACGGGTTGCACAAAAACAAGAACTCCGTGAACTGTAATAAGGTACTTTGGCCTGATGATTTACGTTTTTCCTCAATGCATGCCGATATATGGCGTCAACAGCACGAATCGATGGAATCCAGCTGCCCTCAACTCTGCAACTGGTGAAGGCGGTGTAATGATTTAGAGTCTGTTTTCATGGCGAGAATGGCGTTTTTTAACACCTCTGGAACATCTTTTATATGCTATGAGGCATCTTAACATCCCTGCAGTCAACATACACCCATGCATACACTATCGTATCAGAACAATATTACCACTCCCGGAATCACAGTGTACCAGCCCAGGCGCGTCGCAGAGTGCACGTGACAAGTTCTACCACACGGAGACATAAGCGGCAGGCTGGGACAGATGAGCCATAGTTCGTTACGTGAGCACAATGGGCAGAGGTAGTGACATGACGGACATTAAAAAAAGAATGATCATCGGCAACCGGGCCAAGGTTGAAATCATCTCAGAAACAAGATACTTCGTGGGCTGTTCGCGAGGTGCTGTAGTAAGGGTGTACCAAGAATAGACCTCTGGTACATTGAATACCACCCAACGTCATGGCTGTAGAAACCAATAGTCCATCTACCCCAGAGGAGAACGTCGCCTCAGTCGATTGGTAAAGGGCCATCGACGGGTAACAGTGCAGCAGTTGACAACGCAAATGAATGTCGGGGCACCCAGCTACGGGATGACCAGGCGTTCAGTTGCGTTATTTTTTCGGGCACCCCCGATTACAGTAGAGCAAACCCTGTTGCGCATGGGTCTCTGAAGTCGACGCTGCGGCTAAACACCCATGGTTACCCAGGTCCATCGGCAAAGACACCTGCATTTTGCATGGGACTACCGTCATTGGACAGTGGAAGAGTGGGAAAAGGTTGCCTTCTCCAACGAATCGGAGTTTGTACTCCACAGAAGTGACGGGTGGTGGCGGATACAGCGTCAGTTACACGAGAACCAACAACCGGACACGCTTGTTGGTCAAGTACAGGCCGGCGGTGGTAGTGTGCATGTCTGGGAGATGTTTTCTTGGTATGAACTGGGGCCTCTGGTTGGGTCCCTGAACGCCAATGGCTAACTTTCCATCATCGCTGACCACATCCATCCCTTCATGTTGGACGTTTACCCTGGTGGTGATAGTGTCTACCAACAGAACAATGCGCCATGCCACTCGCTAAGGAGGTGCGTTACTGGCTCCAGGAACACAACAGCGATGTCTCCGTTCTCCCTTGGCCAGGGAAATCTCCCAACCTCAATCCAAAAAATCCCTTGTGGGATTATTTGGATCGAGAGGTTCGCCGTGCTGAGCCACAACCACATTATCTCCGGAACCACAGTGATCTGATGCATTCCGAATGGGCATGTGTGCCTCGTGCAAGTTTTCAGAGCCTCCCTGCGTCCATACCACGCCTTCTTGCTGCTGTTATCCGTGCCTAGGGTGATTATTTCCATTATTAGGTAGGTGGTCGTATTATTCTGATATGACTGTGTATATGTTCATAGAGAGGGCAATTTGCAGCTGGATATTCCGCCATGCCACAAGCTTTAGATCGTAACACAATACTTCCAGGACCACGAAAGGGTCTTTAAAGCGTTAAAATGATTGCCACAAGGTTTAGATTGTAACACAATGGTTCCAGAACCACGACAGGGTCCTCAAGGTGTTAAAATCATTACCACAAGGTTTAGATCGTAACACAATGGTTCCAGGACCAGGAAAGGGTCTTCAAAGCGTTAAAATCATTGTCACAGTCTCTAGAATTTAAAATAAGTGATGACCAGTGGAATGATATTGAGAGAACCATTCGAATCCAAGATCCTCCTTCAGCGAGCATTCGTCAATTGACGGACACTAGCATATTCGCTAGTCTGAACAATACCTGTAGAACGATGTCAGCACCTCAACGAATCGAGGCAGTGCTGAATACCAAGAGCAGCTTAACATGTTTTAAGCAAATAATTAGATGTTCCTTAAAATTTGTTGGTTCACTGTAAAGCAGATGGAGAGAAGGTACCAAGGCAAATGTAGTGTCAACATGACGTTCGACTGCTCCAAAAGTGTGCACAGGAAGATGGCATTATAACAGTAAGAAATGGATTTTTGAAGAGAAAAAAACAAGGATTCTACAATAAAAATGTATCAGATGCACATTAGATCTAATACAAAAGGTATGTATGACTGCTTTCATACGATGGGTGTGCCTTCAATATTTAAAATTATGTTTTCCCACAATTTCCATGTTTGATGACCTTCTACTTTTCGCATGCTGTGTTCTATACAAAGTCCGTACGTGAGAGAGCAATGCTGAAATCGTATTTGAAATCAGCACGGAAAATATGTGCAAAACTTCCAAAGAAAAATAAATATATTAAAATAACTTTTAATGTGTAAACTTTTGTAGTCGTGTGGAATCATTGATCGAAAATCATTGTAGCCCTTCCCAAAAACTTCAGCTGCATTCCTGGATATCAGTACCTTACTTGTCGGTCCCATTATGGATATTTTCTCCTAGAGGTTCGGGTCAGTCGAATTACGATACCCTTGACTGTTATTCCGTACCAGTATAGACGTAACAGTTTAGTGCACTGTACGAAAATATCTTCATAACATTTTTTTAGAAAATCGCAAAGGATGAAAAATTTACTCTGCGAAGTAACACGGTGAACTTTTTTAATTAGTTTAACATTTTGTTGATATTTTCAGGCGTACAGAAGTGAAATCAAGGGTATGAATTTATTTATCTTATTTCAAGCATTTAATGATGCGGTTTGTGCTTTTTTTTTGAAATTCAGATCTGTATACTGACTTTTTCATGTAAGGATTCCTATGATGGTTTTATGCAGGGCAGCGCCTGATGGGAGAATACAAGTTAAATGTCCAGTGGAATGGACACAGCGAGGGCTATGATCCAAAAGTGAATCCTACTCTAAGCAATGTTTTCGCTGCAGCAGCGTACAGACTGGGACATACTTTAGTGCAGGTATTTAGTGCTCTTATTTGATAAGTGTATTGTTAAACATATTAAAAGCAGTTATGTGTGATATATATCTCTTAATAATCTTCGTTTTGAGTTTTTGTTTCCTTAAAGAAATTTATGTTATATCTTCGTTAAAAATGCTCTCAGTGAACGACACATATCTTTCCAGAATAGTCTTTACTATTCGGCAACACTGACAGTGGGTCACAGAAACATTAGCGACAACATATTTTTCAATTCGGGGTTTAATGACAACCGTGAGCAACACTACGGGCTGTAAGCAGTCTTCCGTCCCTGATTTTGGGCCAATGGTTCCATAAAAGGGAGAGCGTCATTGCCGTAAAGAAATGCACCACCATGCCTCACCTGCGACTCGAACCCTATCACACCTCGAATGAATGGCCAGATGCCAGTGAATAGACCACCACGCCATCGGGGTGGCAACGTATACAGTACAGATAAACGTGGTTAGGTTGATAGAGTTAGCGGAGTTGTCGAGACGTGGAGATGGCGAGATCTATGTACGTGGAGTTCAAGATCTACGTGTGCAGAGTTGTCAAGATTTGTGTAGCGGAGTTGTCGAGGCCGATTTAGTGAAGTTGTCAAGACCTACACTGCTGGCCACCCAAAATGCAACACCAAGAAGGACACGAGATAGCAAAGCCAGATTTACTGGACACATAACAACAGATACAAAGATGAAACGATTCAGCTTACAGACCCGTGCGACTTGCGGAACACGCAGACATCAATAGTTCGTGTGGCCCCCATGGCTGGCGATAACGGCCGCTACACGCCGCGGCATCGAACGAAAGAACCTTTGAACGTGTGCTTGGGGTATGTCGGTACAGGCTGCTTCCACACGTTGCCACAGTTCATCAGGCGTAGCCGCGGGTGGTGCTTTCCGGGCCACTCGGTTGCCGATCAGCGACCAGACATGTTCGATGGGCTACATATCGGGAGAACAGGCGGGCCATGGCAGCAGTGACACCTGGTGGGCCGTAAAGAATAGTTGCACGATGCATGTAACCTGTGGGCGCGCAATGTCCTGTTCAAACGTGGCCGCTGGCAGGTCCTGCAGGTAAGGGAAGACTACAGGCTCCAAAACGTCGGAGATGTAGCGGTGGCTGTTGCGTGTACCAGCGATGCGTACCAGTGGGGTTCGGGTGTCTTATCAAATTGCGCTCCAAACCATAACGCCAGGCGACGGACCGGTATCGCGATGCATAATGCAGGTGTCTTACAGTCTCTCGCCGCGGTGCCGCCACACGCGGATCTGACCATCGTGGTATTGCAGGCAGAATCAGGATTCGTCGGAGAAGACAATGTTGTGCCATTCCGTAGTCCGGGTACGGCGTTCAACCGCCAACTGCCGCCGAACTAGCCGGTGGTGTAACGTCAATGGTAATCGGAGCAATGGGCGCCGTGCGACAAGTCCCCGCTCCTGCAGACGACGTCGAACAGTACGTGCTTACACAGGTTGTTGCGCAACACACCCTAATTCCTGCGCTAACATTCGTGATGTGGCGGTGCGAGCCATCAATGCCCGTTGCACAACATTCCGGTCCCCTCGTTCCGTGGTTTGCCGCGGCTGCGGCAATCGCTCACGTCGGTCCGTCCGTCCCTCCTGCACCCACCGAATCCATACTCGGCTCACTTTGGCTGGATGTCGTCTCACACGGGCCTCGATGTCTCGGTACGATAAACCGCTGTCACGATAAGCCACTATTCCTCCTCTGTCGAACTCCCAAATGATCTGGAATGACTGCCGCATTCTGCGACGAGGCATCAGGAAGCTTCCCCGTACAGGTCCGGCAGCACAACACACTTCCACTACTTACATCCCGCCTTCTGGGCACCCTTCTTATAGTGTTTCTCGGTGGCGTGCCGGGTGCACATGATTTGCATATGCCCTGAACTGCTAATCGTTTGGATGTCCTCTCGCGGGCGACGCATGCTGCGAATTTCAGGCCAATCGGATGCTTCCTTCTTGGTGTTGCATTTTGGGTGGCCAGCAGTGTATGTAATAGAGATATTGAGATCTATCGTGGAGCTGTCGAGATACAGTTGAACCTCGGTTATACGTTTTTCACTTTTATACGTAATTCCGCGTTATTCCTGATATTTTACTGTAATTACAGGCGCTGCTTTTTAACAAGGTTATACGTAATTTATTTATACGCTTTTTGCGATTACACTCAAAAAAGTCAAAAATACACGGTTCTTTGATTCTTTTATACGTAACCCTGTATGTAACAACTTTGAGAGGTTTGAAACAGCGTAGTTATGTAAATAAAGAAAGACATCGCTCTTTCTACGTTTTAGCAAAACACAGCAACCGAAAAATTGTTATTCGGTCACCGCTGGGGAATCGAATCCTAGATCTCTCGATACCCAGCCGAGCGCGTTAGCCTTACACCACGGTGTCCAACAATCCACAGTGCTATGTGTGTTTTTCAGTCAGCTTCTGACATCATAAATTCGTAAGATGGGCTCAGTTGCTGAGACGTCTCCATCTGGTGGGCATTAACGGCACTGGCTATATAATAATTACAGCAGTTAAATCCAAAGGTCGAGATCCAAAGTGAAAATCCGCCAAACACGTGGTGTCAGTGAATAAACAAAGACATCGCTCTTTCCACGTATTTGCAACACACAGCAACCGAAAAGTTGTTATTCGGCCACTGCTGGGGAATCGAATCCCAGTTCTCTCGTGATACATTTAGAGTTCTTTCCTACTACAACACCGTACCCCAGATCTTCCTATATCTAGCCGAGCGCGTTAGCCTTACACCACGGTGGCCAACAATCCACGGCGCTATGAGTGTTTTTCTGTCAGTTTCTTACATCATAAATCCGTGAGGTGGGCTCAGCTACTGAGACGTCTCGATCTGGTGGGCATTAACGGCACTGGCTATACATTAATTACTAGATGAAAGCCCGTCAAAAATGACGGGAAAAATAAAATTTATGATACAGAAATTATTGACATTTATTTATTGAGTTTTTGAGTTCTACGTCAATAGATGGCGACGTTGGCTCACAGCTTTCTGAAAATTTCCCGAGCAGCCACTTATGGAATTTGATACGACAGGCTGTCTGTTTGTTATGTGTTTTAGTCTCTATTTCGTCAAGACTTCCTTGTACACAACATTTTTGGTATACACTGACTGTGAACCCTGTATCAATTTCCCCTGTTCTTTTCCGTGAACTATTTTTACCTTGACGCTGTCAGATCGTCGTACTCTTGACGTTGCCACATACAGATGACCGTGGCTAAACACCGGTTCAGGTAGATATATTCCGACTTTTTCTAACGTCTGTCCCTGAACCTTGTTGATGGTCATAGAAAAAGCAAGTTTAATTAGAAACTGCCGTCGTCTTAAAACAAATAGCGCGTTTGTGCTGGTTAGAACTAAATCGATGCGAGGAATGAAGACAGCATCGTTTTCCCTCAGTGCCTGTCAAGACTTGGGCAATGATTAGATTGTGCTTAAAGGATTTTACAGCTAATCGCGTCCCATTACAAAGACCACGTTTAGTGTTCAAATTCCTGAGCAGAATAATGCACTTCCAACCTTCAAGTTCATTTTGTGCACTGGCATTCCGGATTGGGTTTGTTCATTCAAGAATTCCACTAGATAGTTTTTCCTGTCATTTTCATCACTGGTGGAATGAGTGACCTGTGGCGGCGCCGCGGCGAGAGACTGTATGACGCCTGCATTATTCATCGCCATACCGATCCGTAGCCTGGCGTTATGGTTTGAGGCGTAATTGGATATGACACCTGCACCCCTCTGGTACGCATCGCCGGTACACTCAACAGCCACCGCTACATCTTCGACGTTTTGGAGCCTGTAGTCCTCCCTTACCTGCAGGACATGCCAGCGGCCACGTTTCAACAGGACAATACGCGCCAGCACGTAACACGCATCGTGCAACAATTCTTCACGGCCCACCAGGTGTCACTGCTGCCGTGGCCCGCCTGTTCTCCCGATATGTCACCCATTGAACACGTCTGGTAGCTGATCGGCAACTAAGTGGCCCGGCAAGCACCACCCACGGCTACACCTGATGAACTGTGGCAACGTGTGGAAGCAGGCCTGGAGCGACATACCCCAAGCCCACATCCAAAGCCTCTTTCGTTCGATGCAACGGCGTGTAGCGGCTGTTATTGCCAGCCATGGGGCCACACGAACTATTGATGTCTGCGTGTTCCGCAAGTCGCACGGCCCTGTAAGCTTAACCGTTTCATCTTTGAATCTGTTGTTATGTGTCCAGTAAATCTCACTTTGCTATCTCGTTTCCTTTTTGGTGTTGCATTTTGGGTGGCCAGCAGTGTAGTTCTTTTATTATGAAGCCAATCAGAAAGGAATAGTGTCAATCACTCCCCTTAAACTACCATTTTGAAAAATAAAGCCAAGGAAGAAAGAAACGCTTTCTGATTCGCAGGTTCACTCATTCCACCCGCGTTCGGCTCACTCTTAGACAGCGAAAGTATTCATTCAAATTGATTTCAGCCCATTTTGTTAACCCCGAGTTAATTCCTTCCAGCCGGTTAAAGGGTTAAAGAAATAAACAGGATAATTTCAGACTCTGATTTTACAACCCGGCTTGTCGATTGTAGCTGTAAATAATAAACGTATTAGGTGTTTTTTCACGTTTTTCTTTAACCCTTTCACGACCATAGCGCCAACGCGGCCTTATATACAAAAAACCACAAACGCCCGAGTCGCCCGGATAGCATGAGCTGGATTTCCTGCCGCCCATGTTGTTCGAATTTGCACGGCGTTCGAGAAATCAGCAGATGTCACTCTCAGTCGTCACTGTTGTCGCTAAACAGAGAAGTGAGCCAGGAGTTGATTTGTCCCAGGCTATATACTTCACCCTTCCGAGATCGTTCAGTAGAGCTCTTGCTTTGTTGACATGTGCTTTGTTTGTCTGCGATACGTTGTATTGTCCCAGAAGCGGAGTTTATGTAAGGAAATTGGTCGTGAAAATTATTTAATTTTAATCAATCCAAGTAAACAGAGTGAGAGCATATTTTGTACGAGAAAGAGTAAGAAAGCGTAAAATAAACAAGATTTTTCAGCTGTTACTCAGAGCCTCAGGCATATAGGAGGGATCCTATATGCCTGAGGCTCTAAGTAGAAAAATTCACTGATGGCCCCAGGGAAACGTCACGACGTCAGTGTATGTCACCGCTAGGATTGGAAGCGTCGAGTGGTGACTCAGCATTAATCCTTCTTTTGTTATTGCAAAAGGCAGGGGAAAATGAAATTCGGAAAGGAGCGGCAGACATTTTCGGGAGTTAAGGTACTCGGAGCGGTAATATATTTTAGGATCGTTGTCGTTAAACGGTTAACTCCGTGATCTTCGTCATCTGATTATTCTACATGTTAGTCTTCGTGTTGCGAGTCGAAACATTTTTCGTTAATCTTGGATCAAAATGCTAAATCTTCAAACACGGCGTTCGAGAGATTTTAGAAGTACCCTTTAGATTACATGGTGGAATCTTAGATGAATTCCAGCCTCGCACGGGACCGGAATTTTTCATTGAACTGTGAAAAAAAAATAACCTGTTCGAAGGGTCTCGGGTCAGCCCATGCCAGCGCAGACCTCTCATGAAGTTGAATATAAAATAACCAGAGAGTGCAGTTCGTACCATTTTTTTGAACTGGTATCTTACAAATGTATATTATTTCTCAATCAGTTTTCAAAAACTCACTTTCATTTCTTTACAGGGTCTACTTAGTTTGTTCTCTGAAAGCAATGAAGTCAGCAGCAGTTTGCAACTTCGGACACAGTTCTTCAATCCAGCGGTACTATATGAAGAAGGAACCCTCGATATGTTACTCAGAGGGATGTCTATCACTCCGTCGCAGAACTTCGATAATTATGTCACAAATGAGGTAAATGGATCTCCACATTTCTGTCTTTTAATAGAAACTGGGAAACAGAATTAAGGATTATATTGTAGAATCTTAGTGGAAACGTGAGTGTATATTCGGAGCTGAAATCTCTCGCACCCAAAACCGCATACTGATCGGTTTTACTATTTGCATAAAACAGAATTATGAATTTTTTAAATTATACATCATAGCAATAGTATATTGTCAACATCTGTACAAATATTTTGTGAATATCACTAAAGAGCGCGTAAGATATAAAGAAACAATACACTATCAGAACAGTTTCCCTTTGTGCCGCATTGCAAATATTTCTGCAACACTGCGATTATATGAATACAACTCGTATGCCGTCAGGATACATGTTTTAAACACTACAGGTCAAACGTTCGGTACAGAATAAAGTGAAGATAGTTCAAATGTAATTAAAAATTTATCCCAAGCTTCATAACATTGTACGAAGATGTACAGGCAAAATGATTGACAAATATGTGTAAGCACAAAATACAGCCCGAAAATAGAGTGGGCCTTCGTTACACAAAGCAAATAGAGCAAAGTGATCTCCTTTGGAAGTAACCCAGTCTTGGAACCAGTGAGTCATTACTGCATAAGATGATACAGCTAGTGGAAAGGCAATGTTTGCCACTGGCTAATGAGATCCGTCATCACCTCCCGTGGCCTGGTGGTACGAGGCACAAATCATTTGTCCGAGATGATCCCTATTTCGAATCCTGGGTAAAGTATAGGTGGTGTGTTTCACTGATGGAGCAGGATCTCTCCCTTCTCTGGAACCAGTGACCACAAACAAGGGACGGCTTGTAACCATAAAAGTTGTTCACATTTTGGTGGTTAACCATTCCCCCCAAAAAAGACTCTCTTCGTATCTTGAACGATTGCAAGAAAGGATTGTCTAGGACAGATATTCAATGAGATAGGGTTCTGGAGAAAATGCAAAAACTACATTCCTTGTCGTGGACGACGCCAACTCTATTTCGATGAAATCTAAGTGAAATTCAGCGACAAAATTCCTCATTTAAAATCGATACACTCATCGCGATACTTTACGGCAGCCATAGAACCTTTGCAAAACATGAATGTGGGATTTCCGTCAAATTAAACACCAGCCCACATTGCCATCAGACAAAAGAAGGCAATTCGCTTGATGATGTTGTGATGCGTGTATGAGAGTATGGTAATCGGTATTACTCATCGATTTCAGAGAGAAAGGCGACTCATCCGTGAACAGTCATTGTTTGGAGATTTCGTTGACGCCATCTTAATGCTTGTTAGCAGTACGTAGCGGATCAGATTCTGCTAGTCTAAAACCGCAGGTGCAAATTCGGGGCCCCCAGACCACACCAGACACTGATACATGGCTTCTTGTGGGTACCATAAGGTCCGAACACAAACTCGAACCTTCAGACCTGAGGCGGATACTGGGCTTCAACTGGGTACGATGCGGGTCCAGCACGGACTGGAGCCTTCAGGCCACAATATATACTGATGCCAGGCTTCCTTTGGGTACGATGAGGTTATAGCACAGAATAAAGCCTTCAGGCGACAACATAGACAAATATCACACTTCCTCAGGATACGATAAGGTCGGAACATAGAATGAAATCTTCAGGCCACAATAGAGACGAATATCAGGCTTCCTCGGGATACGATAAGGTCGGAACACAGAATGGGGTCTTCAGGCTACAACACATATGAATATCAGTCTTCCTCTGGGTACGATAAGGTCGGAACACAGAATGGAGCCTTCAGTTCACAATATAGACGAATATCAAGCTTCCCCAGGATACGATGACGCTAAAATATGGAATGAAGTGTTCATGGCACAATAAAGACGAATATCAGGCCTCCTCAGAATACGATAAGGTCGGAACACAGAATGAGGTTTTCAGGCCACAACACAGACGAATATAAGGCTTCCTCAGGATAAGGTCGGAACACAGAATGGAGTCTTCAGGCCATAACACAGATGAATATCAGGCTTCCTCAGGATACGATAAGCTCGGAACACATAACAAGATGTTCAGGCTATAACACAGACGAATATAAGGCTTCCTCAGGATACGATAAGGTCGGAACACGGAATGGAGCCTTCAGGTCAAAATATAGACGAATATCAGGCTTCCTTAGGATACGATGACGCTAGAATATAGAATAAAGTGTTCAGGCCAAAATAGAGACGACGGATACCAGCCTTCAACTGTGTACGATGCGGGTCGAGCACGGACTGGAGCCTTCAGGCCACAATATGTACTGATGCCAGGCTTCCTTTGGGTACGATGAGGTTATAGCACAGAATAAAGCCTTCAGGCGACAACATAGACGAATATCAGACCCTCAGGATACGATAAGGTCGGAACATAGAATGAAATCTTCAGGCCACAATAGAGACGAATATCAGGCTTCCTCAAGATACAAAAAGGTCGGAACACATAACAAGGTGTTCAGGCTACAACACAGACGAATATAAAGCTTCCTCAGGATACAATAAGGTCGGAACACAGAATGGAGCCTTCAGGTCAAAGTATAGACGAATATCAGGCTTCCTCAGGATACGATGACGCTAGAATATAGAATAAAGTGTTCAGGCCACAATAGAGACGAATATCAGGCTTCCTCAGGATACCATGCTGTCGTACACACAGAATGGAGTCTTCAAGCCGGAATAGAGATGAATGAGATGCTTCCTCTGGCTGGTATACGGTTTTATCATAAACTGAAAGCTTCAGGCCAGGGAAGCACCAGATTTCTTCTGAGACGATGGGGTCTGAGCACAAAATCGGGTCTTTAGGCCACAATAGAGGCGGATATTTGGTGTCTTCTCGGTACGACGAGGTCCGAACACAAACAGCGTTCTATGCTCCATGATTCCGTCTGAAATGTAATGCGATGTGGCGATAGTGTTGAGAGAATGTTACTTTGTGCGGCCAGGAACAAGGTTCAGAACGACTCTTTTTCTTTTTGAAATTGGCTCCAGAGCACTTAAAACAAAGAATGGTGCACACAAAAGAATCGAGCTACTTTCATTATTATCCTCCCAACTGCTCCCCATCTTTTTGAATCTTCTAATCGTCTTCTTTGCAACATAAGGAAAAAAAAGTATATTCTCTGTTTCAGCTGTAACCTTTCCTGTTGTGTGTGTGTGTGTGGTGTGTGTATAGGGGGGGGGGTATTTATAATTTTTGATAGAAATAACTGATATTATCTAGCATTCTGACTCTCATGATATGCTTTTCTAGATCAGATCCCAAAATATTGAAATTTAATGACTTCCATGATGTTACTAAGCAAACACATTTTTCTTAAGGGAACAAAGAAGAAATCCGAGTTCTATGGATTTCCATATTGTTCAATAATCTTGAAATTCGGCGTACTATGCCGTTCAAAATTTAAACGTGTAAGATTTGTATGTCAGTATTTCAGTAACGTAAAGTCCAGAAGAGTTATTTGAATTTTTCTAGCATACAGGAAGACAACACATGACAGTGCAGCTCCCATTTCTTATGAATATTATGGGCCAAAATCAAAGTCAAGAAGCATGTTTTTAATCTTGTTTCACGTTTTCCAAGTCAAGAAGAATGTTTTTAATCTTGTTTCACGTTTTCCCAGTCAAGAAGAATGTTTTTAATCTTGTTTCACGTTTTCCAAGTCAAGAAGAATGTTTTTAATCTTGTTTCACGTTTGTATGAAAACGTAGAATATAAAACAAACGACAAATGGCATCCGGATATCGATGAGCCAAATAGTAGGTTTAACATTGCGTCTGTGGAACGTGAAGTAGTCATCGCAGCAAATAAAAAATCGGGATCAAACAAGCTACAGCGTTTAAAAAATATGTCTCAACAATCATCCTAAACTTGAATTCTGTAATGTTGTTTATTGTTAAAATGCGCAATCGTAACAGGAGTTCATTATGACCACGATTCACAGAGAGATCGAAACTGTTCTAAATTTTTCGCATTTGTTAACCCAAGGAATGACCTCTTTAAATACAAATAAATGACGCACGCTGGAATACTGGCCTAGCAGTAAATTCACACAAAAATGCTTGCAGTACAACTGTTCAAAGCAGTAGATGCACTTACGGATACTTTCCTTGCAATTATTGGAATCAGTAGATGAACAAAAAATGTTTATTATGAAACTATTGGAAGTGTTAGGTGAAAGCATGAACGGTTACTGTGTAACTATTGGAAGCAGTATATGAACGCATTAATGCTTATTTTGCACCGATTGGAAGTAGTATATGAACACATGAATATTCATCTTGCAACCATTGTAAGCATTAGATGGATAAATGAGCGCTTATTTTGCAAAGATTGGAAGTAATACTTGAACACATGAATGATTAACTTGCAACAATTTAAAGTAGTAAACAAAAACTCAAATGTGATTACTTTGCAAGATTGGAAGCATTATATGAACTCATGAGTGCTTATCTTTCAGCGATTAGAAGCAATATGTGAACACATGGATGATTATCTTTCAGCGGTTGCAAGCAGTAGATGAAAACATGATTAACTTATGATGACTGAAATCGGTACATGAACACATAAATTTTTACTTTGGAACGATTGGAAGTAGTGGATACATTCATGAATGCTTACCTTGAAACTATTGAAAACAGTAGATGAAAACATGAATCCCAACTTTTAACGACTGTAAGCAGTAGATCAAGACTTGAATGTGATTACCTTGCAGCGATTAGAAACATTACATGAACACATGAAAACACATTACCTTGCAACAATTGGAAGTAGTAGTAGAAAACATTAATGGCTATTCCTTGACGTCCTAGTTACCCGCTCAAATGAATCTCTCGTAACTACAATTTGTCGGAAGCCTTTCACTGCTCTCTCACCTCTACATGCCAAGTCCAATCCCCCTTGGAAACAAAAACTCAGCGCCAGTTGCGTATGTCGCGTGATACATATATGCTCGGATAAAGACAGTCTGGAAAAAGAGCTTGATATCCTTAAACGTGTTGCAACACAGCGAAGACACAACCCTTCCTTTATAAACATGGCTGTAGCAAGATTCCGGAAACCGAAGCCTATCTCCACATTAACTCCTGAGATGCTCCCATTAGGAGAGAATTTTGCCATTATTCCATTTTCCTGTGAATTTGCCATCAAAATTTCCAAAATTCTCAAAACTTTTAATTTGAAAGTGATTTTTAAACCCATGAAAAATGAAATTTTTAGGATCAAAGGACTATGTTGAAGATAAAAACTCCTGAGGAATTTATGAAATTCCATGTGCATGTGACGCTTTGTATGTATATAGGACAGACAGGTAGTGCATTGAGTTTTCGAATGAAGGAGCACAAGGCCTATATTCGGAACTGGAACCTGAAGAAGTCATCGATGGCTAAAAACTGTTACGAAAAAGACCATACATTTCTCTTTGAAGAAGCAAAACTAATTGACAAGCCAGATTCAACCACCAAACTTGATATTTTGGAAGCTTTCCATACTTATATATTATGATTATTCGCAAGTTGTTAACGACATGGCATCGAAACCATTTCTATCAAGCGCGTGGAAGCACCCAACTAAAACCCGTGATTGTGAAAACTAAAACCCGTGATTGTGACTGATGATGCTATATCAGATTTGAATATTTACATGTGAATCATCCTGATGAAGCTACGCCAGAGCCCAGAAAAACCTTGGTCGACTTGAAAACTAAACTATCTGTTAGAAACGTATTTCCTTAATATTGCAGGAACACTAATGGTTACTTTACAATGATTGGAAGTAGTACATCAACACAAGAATGCCAATCTTGCAACGATTGGAAGCAGTACATGAATACATGAATTATTTTCTTGTGGCGTGTTGCAAGTGGTAAATAAAAACACAACTAATTTCCTTATAACAATCAGAAGCAGTATATAACCACATGAATAATAACCTTGAGATGATTGGAAGTAGTATCAAAAAATAAATGCTTTCCTTGAAAATAGTGGAAGCCTATCTTGCAACGATTGGAAGCAGTGTATGAACCAATGAGTATTTAGTTTGTAGTTACTAATAGCACTGCATGATCATGCAAACAAGTAAACCTATTAAAAGAAGACACAATTAACAAGTTCACAGCTCATATTGCTATTTTCGTATTAAAGGAAGACTCCTGGATATGTTTTCCCAAACGAGAAGACTTGACCATTTTGCTCAAGTTCGGTGGTGTCTGTACTCTCAGAGCAACTTCGTTGACACATTCTGAAGTACATCGTAATGACATTGAAATACACAATCGAATCACATTATTGTGACCACCTCCTACTTTTGATATCAGCAGCGCATAGCCAATGAAAGAAGACACGTGTCTTAAGCTGGCTTGGAGGGTATATAAGGAATGCTATCGGCATTCTAAAAACATATCACTCGTTGCTGTCATGGATAAAAGGAGCGGTTTATCAGATTTGCAAAAAGGGATTATTATCGGCTTTTGGTCCCAGGGTGGCAGAATTTCTTAAACAGCGCAGTTTCTGAACTGTTCGCGTGCTGCTGTAGTTAAAGTGTATCGTGATGGGAGAAACTGCACCATTGCGAATAAGCGACGCGGAAACTGCGGAGCATCACGTACCATTGATATGAGAGGTGAACGTTGGCTGCGAAGTTCGAAGGTGCGTGAGGGCCAATGGACACGCTAAAGTGGAGCAACTCACTGGCCGAATGGAACAGGGGGCTACCGAAAGTGTGTCTAAAACGACAGTTCAGCGAACCCTGCGGCGTATGGGACTTCTATGCAGACGGATGTTCACTGCACTTATGCTAACGAAAGTGCATCGGCAGAAAAGGCTTACATTTGCACGGCAGTATCGGAATTAGACCTCCGCTGAATGGCAAAGGATTGCCTTCTCCGATGAGTCACGTTTCCTGCTTTATCGAACTGATGGGCGTTGGCGTATAAGGTGAGAAACATCGGAGTACAAACATTCTTCAACCACTGATGGAAGAACACAAGCTGGTGGGGGTAACGTTATGGTCTGGGGAATGTTTACATGGCATTCTCTGGGTCCACTCATACCTGTGGAAGGCACTATGGACCGAACTCGTTATGAATCCATTCTTGCTGACCACGAACACCCATACATGCTGATTGTCTTCCCTGGAGCGGATGGGATCTTCCAGCACGAAAATGTGACGTGTCACACAGCTAGAAATGTCCGAGAGTGGTTGGAAGAGCACGATGGCGACTTCAAAGTACTTTCCTGGCCCCCTAATTCCCAGACTTAAACCTAATTGGGCATCTGTGGGACCACGTCGATCGTGTTGTTCGCTCTATGGATCCTCCACCACACAACCTCCAGCGGCAGTCAGATACACTCCAGTTATCATGGCTCCATATACCTGTGAACACCTTCCAGCACCTTATTGAGTCACTCCCAACCTGTCTAACTTCTGTCAGCGCTGCACACGGTGGTTACTCTGGATATTAGCTGGTGGTCACAATAATGTGACTCGACCGTGTATTAGTGATAACAATACCGAGCACGTTTCCTCTAAATTATTTTAAGCCTATGTTTCTTAGTAAAATGTTAATTGATGTTTCATCTACAGGTAATCAACTGCTATTATAAGTAATGCGAAAAAGTGTCAATATTTGAAAACGCATCAAGACTCAAATTTGTTTTACTCATGGTTTCTTTATATTCCATTTTCAGTTAACGCAGCATCTGTTTGAACCGTTGGGAGCAGGATTTGGGCTCGACCTCGTGTCTTTAAATATACAAAGAGGAAGGGACCATGGGCTTCCTGATTATAATACATGGAGAGAATTTTGTGGGTTACCGAAGGCTGATACGTTTGAACAGTTAGCATCGTTCATTAACCCAACAGCTGCCAATACATTCAGCGAGCTTTACGGGTAAGCCAACTACCACATTATTTGAAAATATTTCTTTTAAACTTTGCTTCTGTAAAAGCAGTGCCTATCACCTTTAATATTTAAAATTTTGACACACTGCACTCAAAAATCCACGAGAAATGTGAGATATGGGGTAATTGTACTCAAAACATTTTTTACATAGTAGAGATGGCTGCGAATCGAGATCTCGGACACCCTGTATATCAGTCGTACTCAGATGTGAAAAATAACGTACTTCCTTTACAAAAATACTCTAGGTTGAATTGAAACACTGTATTACGTACATTAACATTCATTCCCAATATTTTTTGATTTATGCTTCATGTGATACTCAAATTACAGTGGACAAAAAATAGCAGTAATATCTGCATATGTCATCATCATCAAGAACCATGGGTAACACGTAGGTTTCTGATATTCGTCTTATATTGTTTTACTAATAGCATATCGAAACTCATCTGGTAAAAGTATGTCGATACGCAGAAATGGGGTCCAAGGACAAATCGCGTCCGGGGCCGACTTCAGAGGGAACCATCTTTGCATTCGCGTTCCCAAACACAGCGAGTCTGTGGAAAAACAGCATACTAGATGGCTGGCAGGACCTGGGTTCGAACACTTCAGGTCAGCAGAAACGTCCGCCTCGCGCACACCAGGCCAGTGCACAGCCACTTAAACTGATCTGTGCCGGTGGTGCCTTCCTATGTACAATGTAAGACTTATTCCTTATGAAGCCAATACCAATAATTTTAATGTAATAAGAATTTTTACATCAAGTACTGATAATATAATTTCTAATATATTTCAACAACGGTTCATAAATATCGTCAGAAATTTCTCGTGTAATACTGATAGTATTTGACCGACATGAGTTTGGGCGTGTTATACGACGATGAAGCACAATTCCAATCAAAAATATAACTTGCCAGGTTGGTAACATTGAGAATAAAATCGAAAAACCCGTACGATTCACACTCTCGGACGATAGAGATTTTAAACACGCTGGCAAGTTGGCTACACGGGGAAGAGCATGTCTTGATATTTCTGTGCCAAATGTAAGTATCTAATAAGCAGAAGTAGTTTTGTCCACATACACTTTTGCACCAATTTTTTTAGTGGATTATCCATCCATGGACATATTATATTGGAGGCGAGAGATTTTCGATTCATTTTTGTATGATTTTGCACTTTTAGTAAACAAAGTATAAGTACAATACAAATTTGAAAGATGTCAATCGGTAAATTGGTGTAAATATGACATGGATATTAAATCAGATAATATCCGAAAACGTGAAAATTTCGCTGTCCTGTAGTAGGAATCGAACCCGCGTCTCCCGTATAGCGCCCGAGTATTCTCACCACAACACCACCCAGAACCGCAAAGTTTTAAGTTTCCGATTAATTTTAATATAACCATCACAGGATTCGCTGGTCGAAGCAACCGACATTCGTAGATTGCGAATCTGGAGGTTTTAAATTCATTCCCGTGATTGCCCGAATGTGCAGAATATCAATTAATGAAATACGGGATTACACCATTGTACAATACAAATTTGGAAGATGTGATGTTAACATGGATGTTTCATTGAAAGTATAAGTACATTTGATACCTCTTGCTGTCTCCATTCTGTGCAAGACTCACCTCGAAATTAACACGAAAAGATTAGGATGATTGTAGTGGAAATTTCCCTTCAAGGGAAATATAAATATTTCAAGGATGGGTTTTTTCAGATTGTTTGTTGAAACAACACAGCCACAGCCAGAGTTTACAAGAAAATCCAAGTAATATTTACTTCCTTGATCCTAGTCTAAGTAAATCGATTGTAGAAGCTTCATGATATCCTCACCAACAGGTAACATAACAACCCTTATAGGTATTCATTGAAATATTACAGCAAGTTGACATGCGGTCCTATTTCAAAGAGTAAGTCATCTTACGTTCGCACAGCACTTACCTGTTTTCACTGGGAGTGGGTATTTTTACTAAAGGCTCACTGTGCGATGTTGCCAAAAAAGTATGACGAAATTCGGAGAAGCTGACGTGCCGTTCAGAAAGCTGGAAAAGATTAAGATTCACGGAATGAAAGAAATGTAGGTCTTTGTGATGAAAAAGCCCTTTCTGCCGGTGGTGGTATTTGAAACCATATCTTCCTGCTCCGGAGTCGGATATTCTCCCGATTGAATTGTGCCGGCAATGCTTAGCACTGCAAATTGCCTTTTTGACTCTTGCGTTACCTCAGTGGTAGGTCACGTACTGTATACCCCCCGCCCTGAGGAAGGCGGGTCACGAAATCGTACGTTTGCAATCCGCACTCAACCGTGCATGAAAGAGCTCAATATGAAAGAAAGAAATCTTATTAATTCCAGGCAATGTGTGGAAAAATCATCACACGTGGAAGAATCACCTTTTCGAACCTCACTGCCAGGATACTCACTTTTACATTCGGGCGCCAATGTGAAGAAAAGTCCATTTTTCTGGTGCTGGAATTCGAACCCACATCTTTCTTGTCGGGTGGTGGATATTATTCTCCCGACTGAACTTCGCCGACAAGCGTATCTCTGCAACTTGCCTTTTCGATTATTTTATCACCTCACTGGTACCTCACAACTTCTCCAGCGGCTGACCCACCAATTGTTTAGAAATAAAACTTCGAAAAACAGAAGTAATTATTAGAATATGGTCATCAAAAGAGGTCAACAGAAATTAGCGTAAATATATCTTATAATTATTATACATATAATAATATATTATATATTTTTATATATCATTATATATATAATAATATATGAATTAATATAAACGAAAATTTTGTATATATGGGGGATGTTCACATTTTAGTCAAGATTTCATTCAAGTCCTCTAAAAGTTTTTAGTCACGATTCATTCAGGTCATCTAAATTTAAAAATTTCAGTAAAAATTTAAAGTTTTACAGTTTTTTCAGGTCGTCTAATTAAAAAAATCAGTAAAATTTACAATTTTTTTAAAAAATTTGCAAATTTAAAAATCATATTTGGTCCTCTAATGATTGCAAAATTATATTATATTTGCAATAATATAATATAATTTATTATATTATTAAAAAAAACAATAAAAAATAAAACAAAATATAAAAAAAAATATTTATATTTTATAAAACTATATAAAGTTTTTGTTTATTATATTACTATTTATTTATTTATTTATTTTTATTATATATATTTTATTAGAGAACCAAATCATAGTTTGGTCGTCTAATTAAAAAAAAATTCAGGTCCTCTAATTGAAAAAATTCAGTAAAAATTTTAAATCTTATTTGAAATTTTCAGTCACGATTTCATTCAGGTCCTCTAAGTTGTTATTACTGACTTTGGAAGTTCGTAATTTTTGCACATGAAAATAAGTTAAATATAACTCAGGAGTAACACATGTCCATCTGAGGTTTTGCAATAAAATTAATTTTCATTGGTTCGTTTTCCGCCTTTCTCTAGAACGGTGGACGACGTGGACCTCTTCATTGCAGGAATTTCAGAAACACCTGTTGACCGAGATGCTATTCTGTCTCCAACTTTTGGTTGCCTTGTCGCCGAACAATTCAAACGTCTTAAGATTGGAGATCGCCATTGGTATGAAAATGGCGACATCGAAGCTTCTTTCACTGAAGGTAAGAATTAGTTTTTTAGCGAATAACTGAAACTAAGAAAGAGTTTATTATCATTGAGTTGATTTGCTCGTAGTACGTAATATAAGGAAATCTAACCACACAGATAGCGGTAACAATATGAAACAAAGATGGCAGCACCTGTACCTCAGTATTTGTTCGACCAAATACAGATACACAGGTATAATTGCCGGAATTTCATAAAGAAAAAGCTTGCAAAACACAAAAACCAGAAACAGAATAAATACTGCTAAATATTTCATTTGTTGCAAATGCTGTAACTGCAAAACATCAAGCATGAACAATAGTTTAACTGCACTCTAAGCAGACAGAAGTTTAAGACCGCACTGTCTCTGTACTCTAACTGGACAGAAGTTTGAGACCGCACTGTCTGTGCACTATAAGTGGACAGAAGTTTGAGACAGCACTGTCTGTGCACTCTGACTGGCCAGAAGTTTGAGATCGAACTGTTTTTGCACTCAAAGTGGATAGAAGTTTTTTTTTCTTTTTTTTGATTGGAGGTTTAACGACCACCGTGAGCAACTCAATGGGCTATAAGCAGTCGCTCGTCCCTAATTTAGAGTCACTGGTTCCAGAGAAGGAGAGAGAGCCAGTGCCGTAAGACAAACACAACATCCATGCCTCACCGGGATTCGAACCCGGACCCCGTTCGGACGAATGATCAGAGGCCATCGCCTAGACCACTGCACCACCGGGGCGGCATAGAAGTTTGAGACCGCACTGTTTCAATGCGTTTGAACTCAAAATTTTCGTCCCGGTGGCACAATGGTCTAAGCGCTGACTTCTGACCATTCGTCCGGGATGGACTCGGGTTCGAATCACGGTGAGGCATGGATGTTGTGTTTGTCTTACGGCGCTGGTTCCCTTCCTTCCTTGGAATAAGTGGCCCTAAATTAAGGACGGGAGACCTCTTATGGCCCATCGAGTTGCTTACGTTGGTAGTGAAACACTCACCCCACAAAAAAACCCGAAGAATTTAGATTAAAATCATAATCGTACACTTAAGCTTCGATGGACTCTCATTATAAAAAGGAGGAGGTTAGAGTTCGCTGTGAGACATCAATCATAATCGACTGAAAAGCGGAATGAATTCATTTTCAGATGAATCAATTTTCCAGTCATTTGAAATTCATACGTGACAAGTCTGACATCTAAAAGGAAACTGAATTGTTGAGAAATACACAGTTATTACGATAAAACGTCTCCCCTGCCAGATGATATATGGGCGTTATGTCAATGTGTGGTACTGTTCTTCAATAAAAAATGCCATCCAACACGACCATAGTAATAAGCATTTATATGAAAGATTAGTGTTGCGACTCTGTCTTAAGAAGTAAAAAGCGTATGAACAGCCAATATGCATGGTCGCGTGTACTTGTATTTATATCTCTGCTCTCCGTACATCCATGGCACTTTTGGCTTTAAAATGAGCTTGCAGCAAACTGGAAAGATCTCACCTTTTTTAAGATCTTCGGCATTTATCTTTACATGTGTTTTGGTGTAAATAAACATCATGTTTAACTATGGCATGTATGTTAGATGGAAGTTTTTAGTTGATCGTGCTGAGACAGAAGTGACTTACGTATTATTGATAACTAAAGCCCGGAAGTTGAGGCAAAATGCCTTAAAATGCTTTTTTTGCCTTTTCGGCTCATATTTAAAGAAAATGCCTTTTTATGCTTTTAATGCCTTTTTTTGCCTATACTCAACAAATGCACTATTAAAAATGATTTCTTCTTAAGAATGAGATAAAATCAAAGTTTTGATAACAATCTAGCATGCAGTCGTAGTGTTCACGGTAAACACGTAATTTTTTTTAAGTTATTCATTTCTTTTAAAAACTCTTTTTAGGGTATAGGTGTACAAACCATAAGGTAGGTGGCATCTTCTCTAAAACGAAATCACAGTCGGCAGACATCTGAAAGTAAACACGAGTACAATCGGTACATTCAAAACGAGGTGCTCCAATTTAAGCAGCGGTGGCAGACGCATGCGCAGAGTCTGCGATGTTCGGCATCTCATTTTATGGTTTGCTGTCCCTAGAATCCTAGATGATAGTTTCAGCGCATGGAGGAAGTAGCCGAATCCAGTCAGATATCATTGTAACCAATCAAGCTAGAGTGAAAGCCAAGAATGCACGTACACACGTAAGACCTTGAACGTAAGTGCAAAATAAGGGAGGAAGATTCTGTTAGTTCGCTACCCCTAATAGATCTCGCCTTGTGTCCAAGTGAAACAATAATGCCGAAAACTGCTTCTTCAACCAGTGCTAAATTAAGTCGGTATGTTCAAGAGTATGAAAGTGATATCTGGTTCACTGATGGAATGGTGTTGTTTTGTAAAATATGCGATACGAAACTGAATTACGAAAAGAAATTCTTCATTTCACAACATTTGGCAACAGCTAAACATAAAGCTGCTGTTATGCGGAAGATTGTTGAAAAAAGACATGTTTGATTTCGTCATTCGCTTCTACTTCGAGCAAGCAGTCACAGTTTGCAAGTGATTTGTGCCATGCTTTTATAGATGCTGGAATACCTTTGTGGGAGCTGGAAAATAATTCACTTAATTTTTTTGGGGGGACATACACAAAGGAAAATATTCCGTGCGAAGCAACTTTGTGGAAAACATACTTAGATTCCTGCTACGTGGGTATAATAAAAGAAATACGAGAATATGTCGGGGATAAAAATATCTGGATCAGTATCAATGAGACAACAGACGCCACGGGAAGGTATGTGGCAAATGTTGTTATAGGTACAATGCGACCTGTTCAGCCCTCAACTATCTACTTACTTACATCAGAACAACTTCCAAAAACAAATAGTAGCACGATTTCTCAGCTTTTGTCTCTTCATTAGCTCTTCTTTGGTCTGGCGGAATAAAGTATGAAAATGTACTATTGCTTTTAACAGACGCAGCTTCGTATATGAAAAGCGCTGCCCACAGCCTGAAAGTTTTCTTGCCAAAAATGCTTAATTTAACTTGTTTGGTTCATGCTCTCCACAGAGTAGCGGAGGAAGTACGTGGGTTATTTCTGGATATTGATGCGTTAGTGAGTAATGTGAAGAAAATTTTCCTTAAAGCTCCTCATCGAGTTCACTTATTCAAAGAGATGGAACCAAATCTTGCTTTACCGCCTTAATGGATTTTGACAAGATGGGGAACATGGATATCAGCCGCTGTATATTACGCAAATAATTTGAACAAGATTGCTGAAATTGTTAACAGTTTTCAAGAGAATGAATCCTGCGCAATACGCAATGCTCAACAGATACCAGCTAAAGATTCCATTCATAACGATTTAAGTTTTATTCAAGCACACGTTTCACCGTTGTCCGATATGATTACTTTGCTGGAAAAAAGGAACGAAGCGTTAGTGAATGCCTTGGAAATATTAAATGATGTAGTTAGTACAATTAAATGTGTTCCCGGGAGAAAGGGTCAAATCGTGAGTGAAAAATGTCAACGAGTTCTTTCAGCAAATAATGACTTGGAGAAAATCAAAGTCATCGCTGAATTTCTCCAAGGTGAAAGTTCAACTTCTATTGAAATGGATCCTACAACTGCCTCATGTTTCAAATACGCTCCCATTACCTCTGTAGAAGTTGAAAGATAATTTTCGCTTCTAAAACATATCCTAGATGACAGAAGGCAGAGTTTCACGTTCGAACATTTAAAAAAACACCTAGTACTTATGTGTAACAGCAAAAATAAGTAAGTGATAATCTGATAAATGATTTTGCCAATTCAGCTTAATTAACACCTGTGTATGATTCAGAATTTTTCTACCACTTCTATAAATGCCTATTTTTGATGCCTATTTTGACGCTTTATTTCGCTTATTTGCCTGCCTATTTTTAGCATTTTTACTGCCTCAACTTCCGGGCTTTATTGATAACACTACCATGACTGTACCTAGGCATGTTGAAATTATGGCTTCTAAAGACGGACCAGTGACAGTTTTTATATTCGTTCCAACATAGTTTCAAACTGCATGAAACCCAGGAATATTTCACCATTGTGAAAATAACTGTTATAATGATCGCATTTACAGATTGCATCAAAACTATAAGTTTTTAGAATTGTTTTGTTAAATAATGATTGATCAGCTTCGAATCTTCCCTTGTAGCTTGCAGAATAAAAGTAAGTCATTTCTATGACTTTGAAAGTAAAAGAAATTTCAGATAATCCAGAAATTTTATTTTGTATTACAATTTGCAGAAGGTAACTCAATTACTAAATTGGCTGCTGGATGGGCTCGCATGATTTTCACCGAAAACACATTAAACACCAACATAATTTAAATTTATGTGAACGATCGGTGTTAAATAATTTCTCATGCTGAATACTTATAAAATACGAAAGCAGATTGATGTATGCATTTGGACCATTATCAGTAAAAATGCGATTGCAGAACAGCCCCAAAACATCATTCGTTACACCCAAAGCTGAATTTATTGTTAAAACAAAATTGTATCATTTCCTTTACACGAGGCGTGTTCAGTAAGTAATACTTCCGCGCAAATGTCTCGCGCATGTCTTGTTGTCTGGTAACCAGCCAGAAGGCAAACGATTCTTTGTGCCATTAGCTTCATTTTACTGCGTAATAAAACTCGGTATACCTATTTGTTCGTATTTAATTGCGTTTAAAACGGAAGATTATTTTTTACGCTTTCCAACAGTAAGTAGAAGAAGCGTATATGCTCCAGCTTTGTCCGTCCGTATGTCTGTCTGTCTGTCTGTCCGCACGATAACTCGCGTAAAAAGGGTTCGATAAAATTTTAATATGTGGTAAGGGACAACCTAGATACAAACCCTATTGAAAATGGGCGAAATGGATTCAAAATTCAGGACATAGGAGCGGGATCCATTCCATCGCCCTTATGCGTCATAACTTAAGTAAAAATGCTTCGATTGAGACAAAACGTTATCAGCCGCCCCGGTGGCGCAGTGGTCTAAGGCGCTGGCCTCTGATCATTCGTCCGTAAAGAGGTCCGGGTTTGAATCCCGGTCAGGCATGGATGTTGTGTTTGTCTTACGGAACTGGCTCTCTCCCTTCCCTGGAACCAGTGACCCTAAATTAGGGACGGGCGACTGATTATAGCCCATTGAGTTGCTCACGGTGGTCGTTAAACCTCCAATAATAAAAAAAAACTTTATCATGTCGTTCCGGAAGTATACTTTACCGGTTCTGTTGAATACTATCAAAATGGGGTCAAAGGTCAGGTCATAGTAGCAAGATTTATTCCACAGCCATTATCCTCATAACTTGAGTAATAACTTGAGTAATGATTTCTGGTATGTTGGAAAGCGTATTATAATCAATGCATTGCATGATTTCACTAACTTATAATTTCATTTTAAAGCGTTGAACAGACTAGGTGCAGACTGAATTTTGGGGGCAAGGTGAAATTTCATGTAACTGATTAATCATCTGTGATGTGTTCATTATTATAGTAGAATAATTCCATTTACAGAGGAATGTTACTTAGATTTGAACAAACATGCATAACTGGATAATTCTCACACTCATAAAAGCACATTATTTAGCTCCTTAATTCACTTAATATACACCCAAGGAGTTTTAGAACCAGATACTTTACGATATGAAATACTGCAGTTGAAGTGAGGTGGCAGTGAAAGAGCCTAGTAAAAACACCAGGGTTAATTTCATTTTAGGAAAGAAGACTTTTTCCCTCGAGTGTTTTTTCTCCATTCAAAATAATTAATTAATAAAAGAGCATAAATTTTTTCTTGCATTACAATTCTGTGGCCCCCTAAAATGCGGAGGCCTAAGTATGAATCAGGCCCTGAACACGACAACGTCAAACCTTGCGCCAGTCCTTTCACTTCAGAAGCCATACAAGAAATCAGATTTGAAGTTCTTTAACACCCTACTTACAGTTCAGATTTGGCACCATCCGGCTTCTGGTTGTTTTCTGTTCTCAAGACACATCTGAAAGGAATGCAGTTCCCCTGTAACGAAGATGTTCAAACCGCTACGAGAAAATGGTTCCGAGAACAACCTGATGATTTTTGCAGAGACAGTTTTAAAAAAAACTTGTTAAGCGTCGTGCGCATCTGCATCGAGAGTGAGGGGGACTTTAGGTTGTTAAAAATGAAATGTCCGATTTGTACACTGTTCAGCAATCACACATACCTCAGCTCAGAATAAATATGATCAATCGAAATAAGGACCATTGGATTCAACACATTTTTGTCAACGAGAAATAAGGTTATGTATTTTGGTAGCATAAAAATCAGGAGTTCTGGAAGCGACGAAAGCTTGAAAGGCGTTTTGAGTATCAGCTTGGTTGTGGGAAATTTTTCACTGCACAAATTGGTCCAGATGCTTGAAAAAATGGCAGTCGGATGGCGAAAGGTCTGGTGAATATGGTGGATGAGGTAGAGCCTCATAGCCCAATTCGTCCAACTCTTGCAGAGTGATACGCACGACATGTGTTGTCGTGCAGCAGTATTGGGCCTTTTATGTTGACTAATGATGGACGAATGTGTTGCAGTTAGCGCTACATTTCGTCGATTTCTTGACAATATTTTGCCGCGTAATCTTTTCGCCCGCATTCAGAAAGCTGTAGCGGATTATACCGGTTGAAGACCAACAAACAGTCCCCATAACCTTTTGTTGATGGAGTTTTGGTTTGGGGAAGCGTTGAGGACTTTCATCGGGATCCAGCCACGACGCAGAACGTCGACGATTGTCGCACAGGATCTACTTTGTATCGCATGTCACGATGTGATCGAGAAAAGCATCGGATTTGTTGCGCAAAAGCAGCCCCGACAAGACTTGCAAACGACGATTTTGCGGATTTTCGTTCAATTCATGTGGAACCCATTTTTCGAGCTTCTTGGACTTTACAATTTGGTTGAGGTGCACAGAAACAGCTGATTTGCTAACTCCCAGTTCTCCCGCAAGCTTACGAATTGTGTGTGGATCTGCTTCAACGAGCGCTTTCAATGCGCCTTCATCAATGACGGTATGCGATCGTCCACGCTCTTCGTTATCGATGTTTCTGTTGCCAGCCTTGAATTTTGCGAACCATCTTCGCACCATAAGCTCGTTGGCCGCATCCTCCCCAAAGGCAACATCAATGTTTCGCGTCGCTTGCGCTGCGTTGTGGCCCGGTTTGAACACGTAGAGGAAAATTGCTCGAAAATCACGAACACTCATCTTTCATTAAAAAGGAAATATTATTTGTTAATAAAGTGAACCAAAAGGTCACAATCTGCAGATTTCAAGCATTCCAATACATTACACTTGCATACATATTCACTGTATTAAATACAACACATTATCAAAACACGAGAGATCAAATATCGGACATTTCATTATGGACAACCTTTATAGAAAAATTAAATATGTAAATTAAAATTGAAGTTCTGAGCTTTGTAATTGTGACGTATATTCTAAATTAATTTTCCTTTTTAGTTTCTTTCCCTATGTAAATCTTGAGTTTATTCTCAGCTATACTTCACACTTAACGTGATATCTTTTCTCTCAAACGAATACTGTTGGCAACATAATTGAAGTTGAATGAACGTGACGTATGCCTGTTAATTGATAAGAACGAGAGATATAAACTACGAGTAAACTGTTGCTTGTGAGAGAGTTGTATTGTAGAGCGTTGTGTTGGAGAGCGATTAATGTGGAACGTAGCGTCGTTGGTGTGTGGTGTGTTTAATGTTGATACCGATTTATTATGTGAAGTGCTACATCAAGAAATAAAGCATCTTTTCCGTAAGTTTGACTTCTATTTTTAAATGTTTCGTCTGGCCGTTAAGATTTAATTTAGGAACTATTTCATCGTATGGTTGTGTTTTTCAAAATAACGTAGCAGTACGACAAGACTTCTACGTTATATATTGTTTTGTTTCATTTTGATACCTTGGCACTGGGCTTGTCTATAAATATGAAGTGAATATACTTTCAGAATACCCTGGAGTACACTGCGTATGAGGTAAGTGTATGTCTCCTTTCAAGCAGTGAAATATAACGAAGTTGTTCTACGAAAACTAAGTACCTTAGTTAAGAAATAGTAATGATGATGATTATTTTTAATTTTAGATCAGTTGAATGAAATACGGAAGGTCAGCCTTGCAAGAGTGTTGTGCGACAATTCTAACATTCAGTCAATAACAAGAAACGCTTTTCTGCTCGAGGGTCGAAGGTACGTATAAAACACGAACTCATTTACATTCATCATGTTTTTTATGTCCTGGATAAATGCCATTCTCACAAATTGCATTACAATTAGTAACCCGTGAAACGTTTTATACAGCAAATCTGGATGCGAGCAATCGGAATCTTTAACGAGCAATCGGAATCTTTAGCAATCGGAATCTTTAATCTTTAACAATCTTTAACAGATGTTATCTTTGACAGGATCTTTAACAGATGTTTTCCCTGTATGGTAGTTTTTGGTTTTTATAAGTCTGATTTGTGGTCAGTGTTGTCCAACGGCGGCCTCCGAAAAGAAATTTTACGTCCCGCGAATGAAGGATAAACCGAATTCAATTTCTGACTGAAAAGAGATGGCATCGAATCTAAAATGTTCACATTGCACTGTACTCCAACAAGCATTATGTGGGTCTTCCATGGGACGGCCAAATGCGATGGACAAGATACTTGAAATAGAGGACTTGATAAATGGCGGAAAACGTGCTCTTTCTCATAGAATCTTTAATTGTTTAGAGGAACTTGATGAAGAAATGGTGACTATACACGATTGAATTTATTGCTTGAGAGCTTGAAATGTGAAAATCATTTCGAATCTTCTTATTCAAATGAATAGAATGTGATAAAACTAACATTTTAGTGATGTCGCCTTTCTTAGCTCATTCGCTTTCCTAACTGAAAGGTTAGATAAATTATCTTTACACTTATGTTATTTTATATACGCATGTTTAGTGTAACCAGGAAAGATAAGAAAAGGAACTTGTGGATAAGGAAAATGAGAGGAGTGGACGACATCATGAGCAGAGTGAAATCACTGAAATGGCAATGTTGCCAGAAGAACGGACCACCGATGGACAACCGAAATTTTAGACTGGATTCCGAGGGACAGGAAAAGACCCAGAAGAAGACCCTATGGGAGATGGAAGGATGGAATTCGATAGTATGCTGGAGTGACACGAGGAGACAGGCCGAAGACAGACAATTGTGGAAGAAATTTGGGAAGACCTTCATCCAGCAGTGGATTGATAATTGTTGATGATGATGATATACGTATATTAAAGAAATGTGGGGCCGTCTACTAATCCTTTTAAAAACCTTGGCTCTGTAGAAGTTAGAAAACACTGATGAAGGAAATATTGAATACGTAATTCCAATATGGCTCCTTCATAAAACGACAATCCCTTTACAAAAATAGGCACATGTATAGTTTAGACATATACTTTGTTTATTTTAGTGACAAAAGTAGTTTCTAAAAAAATATTTCTCTGTATCAAGTTCTCAAAATATTTAGGAATAGCTTAAATTATAATATGAGGGGGCCTGATTTTTTCGTGGATTGTTCAAGAAATTAGGTAATAAGACGCCCCGCATCAAAATTCTTAACGTTGGAATGAAGAGTCTTAAGTGTGAGCACACGCCCAAAATTACAGGATCATTACTTCACCACCAGAGGAACGTTCGCAAGGAATAGCTGTTAAAAAACGGCCGAGTACCTTTCGATATGATCACACGTGGAATTGCAGATTGTAATTCCTTTTCTTCATGCAAAGGGTTGCTCTAATGGAAGTTTATCGCCAGTAGGTTGAAATGTAATAAGCAGGTGTGGAAATCGTTCAATTACTTGGCAAAGCTAGGGCAAGAAAAATGTTGATAGAAAACTGGACATGGGTACACAAAACCGCTATTGGAGATGACATCGTGCTAGATATGGATGCTCTCATTTATGACAGCAGACGCATTACACTAATTTATGGCAACAGACGCATTACATTCATTTATGACAACACTCACTAGGAAATTGCAAATTTCGGTTGAGAGTGTCTGTCGTGTTGTGCATGATAAAATACAGTGAAGTGCCAGAGAAACTGGCACAGACGAGCTTATGCAAAATACATAGTAACGTCACTTATGCGCGTACTCGGGTGCGTCTGCCAGTGCGTATATAAACCGATAGACGTCCTTACCAGCTGTCAGAGCTGTTTTCGGCATAAGAATGACAAGTATAACGATTTAAGCGATTTTCAACGCGGTAACTAAGTTGGCGCTCGTGAGATATGCCGTAGTATTTCGGAGGTAGAAACGAAGTTCGGATTTTCTTGGACCACCATTGCAAAGGTGTACCGTGACTACAAGAATTCCGGCAAAACCTCCAACCTACGATACCAGTGTGGCCGTAAAGAGACATTGGATGAACGTAACCATCGTCGGCTGTCAAGAATCGTTTCACGCGATAAGCGTGCAACACTCTCGCAGGTATCATCAGAATTCAATGCTGGAGCCTCAACAAGCATCAGCGTCCGGACTGTGTAGCGTACCTTGCACAATATGGGCTTTGGGAGCCGACGCCCAATTCGAGTCCCCTTGATGGGTGCACGACAGAGAGCTATGAGCCTCGCTTGGGCACGGCAATACCGCCACTGGACACTTGATGACTGGAAACAAGTTGTCTGGTCTGACGAGTCGTGTTTCCAACTGTTTCGGGCATATAGAAGGATTCGTGTGTGGCGCAAACCCCACAAAGCCATGGATCCCGCCTGTCAACAGAGAACTGTACCAGCTGGTGGTGGAGGGGGTGGGGGTCCGTAATGGTATATCGAGTGTTTAGATGGACTTCACTGGGACCCCTGGTACGTCTACAAACGTCTGTGACCGGCCAACGCTATGTGCGCATCCTTTCTGACGAGGTACACCCGTTCATGTCCTGTTTTCATGCTGATGGGTTGGGCCTGTTCCAACAGGACAAAGCACCTCCACACAAGTGTCGGGACGCCATATTATGATTAGAGGAGCATTCATTTGAGTTTGGGGTGTTGCCATCCCCATCCAAATTTCCAGATAAGAACGTGATAGAACACATTTGGGATGCCATGCAACGGGCTATCGAACACAGGAATCCGAGACCTCGGAATACACCCGAATTGTGGAATGCTCTGCAGGAAGTATGGTGTGCATTGCCTACAGCAGTCCTGCGCTTCCATGGGAGACCTACCAAATATTATACCGGTGTACTAGTTTTTCTGGCACTTCAGTGTGTATTATCGGAAAGATTTCGCTATGCGAGTACCTAATAAGCACACTGTAGAATATCTGACAAGATGAATGGGTTTCTTCCTCACACGTTGGAGGTCATCAGTAAGGTTTTGAATTCTTGCAGGGTGATGATGTCATAGGCAACAATACGCCAGTGTTAGTTCAATGAATTCGTATTTTTGGTGAAAGTTGATCAAAAATGAATCATCACGAATGAATACTGTTGGAGATCATTAGGAAGAGGGTGTCTGATATCTGATATCGATCAGACCTTGAGAGTAGGAAGCTAGAAAATTTGGGCTAAAATTTCCAACAGGAAAGATACATGGAAGTGAGTTAGAGAAGTCTGTTAGTCATTTTTGACGTCCACCTAGCTGCCGTTTCTGTTGTTTCTCTAACACAACCGAAGGACATCCTGTCTCGAAGATTTAGCATCCTTTCTGCACTCACTATTTACTCATCCAGTTGATAATATACAAACCAGCATTTTTCCGAGGAGAAAAGGCAAATTGTTGTTGGGATTTTAACAATAGTCTTACCTAAGTTAATTTGTTTATTTCCAAATCCATACTTGCTATCATGAAATATATTTTCAATTTAAATTGCTAAGTAGTCTATTATCGAAGATTCTCTTCGGTATTTCCCTGAAGCCCTAAACATTACAAAAATTGCTATACTTTAATATTTGTATTTATGATAGATTTTCGAGTATGGCAGATGTTTCCCCTATTTTAAGAACATCTGAGTATTGTTCAGTAACAAATGTAAGATTATATTTTTCTTTCTTTTTCTTATTTTTTTAAGAAAACAAATAAGGCTAATATAACGATGATAGGGCAAATGGCATTATTATTTCCACGAACATGTGTGCAATATTTTATAAAGCTTATTATTAGTATACTGAGGTGCCAAAAATAATGGGATAGCAGTATGAACATTTTCAACTGGCGCTGCCTTCGTATAAAGGCTTCGACGCACACCACGATTTTTATCGGTTGCAAAGTGTAATCTCGTGAATCAGATTGAAGAACTGCCAGTAGGATTATGGCATGCCGGCGTAAATAATTGGAGTCTGAACGAGGCATGGTAGTGGGATCGAAGACGGTTGGGACATTCAATTTCCGAAGTTGAGCGAACATTCAACATTCCTCGATCCATGGTGTCACGTGTGTACCCAGAATGCCTCATGGAAGACATTACCACCCACCATGGACAACTCAGTAGTCGACCACTGACCTGTCTATGCCGAATGACCGTGACCAGCGGCATATGACCAGGATTGTCCATGCTAAGAGACAAGCGACATTGGCTCAAATAACATCCACATTCAATTCAGGAGGTACCAGAGACATATCCGTCAGGTCAGTGCAGCGAAATTTAGCGTCCATGGGGTATCGGAGCAAAAGACCCAGCAGAGTGCCTTTGTTATCACCACGGCATCGGACAAAGCGCGTCAGCTGGGCTTGTAAACACGGTAACTGGAAAATGGAAGACTGGCAACATGCGCCGTGGTCCGATGAGTTACGCTTCCAGTTGTTACGAGCTGATGGTAGGGTTCAGGTGTGGCGCAGACCCCATGAGGCCATGGAACCAAGTTGTCAACCAGGCACTATGTGAACACGGTAACTGGAACCTAGAAGACTGGCAACATGCGCCGTGGTCCGATGAGTCACGCTTCCAGTTGTTACGAGCTGATGGTAGGATTCAGGTGTGCCGCAGACCTCATGCGGCCATGGACCCAAGCTGTCAACCAGGCCCTGTGTGAACACGATAACTGGAACCTGGAAGACTGGCAACATGCGCCGTGGTCCGATGAGTCACGCTTCCAGTTGTTACGAGCTGATGGTAGGGTTCGGGTGTGGCGCAGACCCCATGAGGCCATGGACCCAAGCTGTAAACCAACCACTGTGCAAGCTTGTGGTGGTTCCATACATGTATGGAGTGTCTTTACGTGGCACGGTTTGGGTCCTCTTGTCCTCGTAAACACGCCATTTACCGGTAATCACTTTGTTGATCTGCTTTGCGATCATTTGCAGCCTCCTTCATAGACTTAATGTACCCCAACAACGATGGGATTTTCCAGGCGGACTGCGCATCATGTAATTGGGCTTAAGTTGTTTAAAATTGGCTCGAGAAGCATCCTGGAGAGTTCCGATGGGTGGTGTGGCCAACACGTTCGCCCGACGTGAACCCAATAGAGCACTTATGGGATATGGTGGAAAGACCATTCGCACCTAATATCCTGCACCTGCGAATACCAGGGAACTGTGAGCGGCAGTTCAGACAGCATGGCTCAACATCTCTCCAGAAGTCTTCCTACCATTTGTAGAGTCGATGCCACGTCGAGTTGCTGCCTTTCGCCGGGCTAGGGAGGTCAGTAAGTACGTGTCTCATGACTTTTGGCACTGCGGTGTAATATCTTGTACATATTCCATTGATATTAGATTCAATGCTAAATTAAATTTGTCAGGTGGTGCCTATATCATGCTAAAAAACAGTTCTACTGATTTTTTAAGCTGTAGTCTAATGATTTCAGGCAAAAATTCTCGCAATACTGGATTTAACCCTTTTACCGGCCGGAACGAATTGACTCAATGTTCGAAAATCAGCTCGAACGAAAGCCTCCTCTGTGTAAGAAGTGGACTCAACCGTGCTGCAATGAGTGAATCTGCGCATCAGAAAGCGTTGTTTTCCCATTAGCTGTGTGATTCAAAGTGGTCTTTAAGGAAGATGATGGACATTATTCCTTTCTGTCTGATTACTTGCTGAAAGAGCTATAACATTGGCGACGAACTTAAAAAAAAGGAGACAGAAGGTGTTTGAGTCACTTGCTTTTACTCAGCGGCATGATGTCCGTGTCAGGGAGAACTAGCCCTTCTCCATCATGCCTTCAATCACGAAGCAGAGGATAGAGGACTAGGAGAGACCGCTTATCACGAGTGATAGATTTATGGTCGGTACTGCTGGGATAGCTACGGAATTATTTTTCTGTAGCTTTCGTAAAACCCGGCCGCTATGGGATCATTTCGGTTTGGGGAACAAATAAAATTTTGGGTAACAGTTGGTGTTGGTATATCGCCTCTTAAGAGGTTAATGGTTCCATAAAAACAATACTTATGTATATTTAGCGCTAAAAGCCTACAAGAAACTGTGTGCTGCCCCGTTTCCTGTGTTCTCGAAATCTTTTATCGGCTAATTGTTTCTTTATGCTGCTAGGATGGGCTTTTTCTATGACTCAAGGGTTTCGAAACTAGATTTCTAGCCTTATTTCATCCGTAGGTTGTATAACTTCCAAAATGTTGGAGGTCTACACCAACGGGTGATCTTGGTAGCCGAGTGGCCTGAGGTGCCGGCTTCTGATCCTTCTTCCTAGATGGGTTAGGGGCTCGAAACTTCACGAGGCATGAGCAGCGCGCTTGTCTGATGTGGAGCTGTCCCTATGCTGCTGTCAGGAACAAATTGCTCTAAATTAAGTACGGCCAACTCCTCACAGCCGTACAAGTTGCTCGTGGCGGTCGTTGAACTCGGAATGGCGCACAACAACCAGCCATCCGGTAGTTGCCAGACAGTGACTAATAGCAATACATAAGTACAGCGAAAAAATTGGACTAAGTAGTGTCGGGGTCACTACTGCTGAGGTTTTTGGCGGAAAACGTCTTACCCCAGCGGTGTTGTCGGGGCAGGGTGTTTGTGTGGATGGTAAGAAAGAAATAAGCGCAAGGAACTTGCATGTCTTTTATTTTATTTTATCTGTATGTCTTTTATTTAATTTAATTTGCATGCCTTTTATTTAATTTAATTTGCATGTCTTTTATTTCATTTATTAGTATAGCTCGGGAACGCGTACGCGTTCCCGAGCTACACTAATTTTGCCGCTAGGCGAACCGGTAATTTTCCATTCCAACTTGGCAACCATCTTGTGGCGGCATGTGACGTCACGCGCTCAAGGCTAATGTCGCGTGACATTCTTTCATCCTTGCTCTTTTAAATCGTGTATTGCTTATTTCGATATGCGCTACAGTTTTAAAGTTATTAAAATTTGTCTGGGTGTACACAAATTCGTAACTTCGACTTTCGCATAGTTTCCTTCCATACCGGACCCACGGGGTAAGGCGTTTTCCGTCGAAAAATTACAGTCCCAGTAAGTTTCTAAGGGGCTGCCGGTACATATTCTTCAAGCCAGTTTGGATGTGTCTGAAAATGCTTCCTTTAAAGCATATTTAAAATTGAATCCCAAAATAGCATTTCAGGACTCTATCACCTTTTTTTTATTATTCCAGAAACCGAAGAGAAGGCTGCATTCAAGGACCTATCCCGAGGATGGATTTGGAACCCTGGAAAAATGCACCCGTATGGGAATAAGGCAGAAAAAGAATTTATGCAAATAAGCATAAACGTACATGAAAGAAATTCTTCCCGAAAATCTTTCTCGCTAATAAACAGTTTTATTTCTTATCGAATTCGTGTGAATATCTAATAAACCAGTTTCGAAAGTAAATAGTATTTTACAGTTGCATTTTAGAATTGTGTCTCCTTTAGTAACTTACGCCGAGAGGTTTGTTTAAAAACATTCAGAAATATCTAATTCAGTATTTCCCTTTCCGGTGTTAGTTTTCTTCTTTCCGTGAAACCTTTGTCTTTGAATAACGAATGGGCGACGACTTGTAGCATTATAATACGACCAATAAGGTTGTTTATCCCGAAACTGATGAAGCATTTTTTAAACGTAACTACAACGGTTGTTCCATAAAAACTAAGAGTGAATCCACACAAAATGAAGAAATATACGTACAGCAAAATATATGTTATTCTTTCTCAAAGTATCTTCCCTTGTATGACATGCAACGGTCCCATTGTTGAGTTCACTTTTCAAAGCATGTGGCGAAGGCATCTTGTGAGAGCTGCTTTAGCTGGCCCTGTACAGCTTGAACATCTCCTTCGCTGTTGGAAACAACCAGAAATCGCACGGGGCGAGATCAGGACTGTATGCAGGCTGTGACATGATTTCAATGCTGCATTTCGTAAGAAACTGTTGAACACAAGCATCCACATGTGGGCTGGCGTTGTCATGGTGTAGGGTCTACTTGTCCAACAGTTCCAATTACTTAATCCATATGTGTCATCGCAGATGCTTCAAGACTGAAACGTAATACTCAGAATGGACAGTAATTTGTGGAGGAAAGGTATGCTGGTAGACTACACCTTTATGATCAAAGAAAATCATCATCATCACCTTCCAAGCTGATTTGGTTTGGCGGACTTTTTTCGGAGGCGGCGAGGGTGCGTGTTTTTACAGACACTTTGTTGCGCGCTTCGTGAGGGGATCGAAATAGTGGACCCATGTTTCATCGGCAGTTATTACTGTGTTTAAAAAGTTTGGATCCTTTGCAATCATTTGTTTCCACTCATGACACAACTGAACTGTGGCTAATAATTGTTCTCTCGTCAGGTGATGAGATACCCATCTCGAACACACAGGATGCAGCAGTAATTTGCCGCGTAGAATGCGAAATGCCTACGTTTTCAACGTTTTTTCCCACGTCATTCTTCCATTTTCTTGTAGGATTGTACAAACAGTGTTAACAATATACTCCGTAACAGCACTTTCAATTCGATCAGGCCTAGGAGCGAGTTCTACCGTCAAACGCCGTTTTTGGAAATCATGGTGCTATCTAAAAATCGTTGACTCACCCAGACATTTATATTTGTAAGATTTTTCATTAAATCAACTGTCTCTCGCTCCGTTTTACCCAAACGCTATCACACAACGCATTTCACTTCTTAACTCTGAAACAGTCACCTCCATTGCTGAGTGGGAAAATGCAGACGTACCTGAATCAACTGCACAATAACAAAACTAGAGTCGTCTGCCACGGATAAGAACTCTTGCCGTATATACTTCCTTAATTCAGTTACACGTCTTCGTGGCTATTTTTACCCATCGCACTTTTTCCAACTCAAAAAAAAAATACTCCAAAGTTTTATGGCCGCCCCGGTGGCGCAGTGGTCTAAGCGATGGCCTCTGATCATTCGTCCGAAAGGGGCCCGGGTTCGAATCCCGGTGTGGCATGGATGTTGTGTTTGTCTTACGGCACTGGCTCTCTCCCTTCTCTGGAACCAGTGACCCTAAATTAGGGACGGGCGACTGCTTATAGCCCATTGAGTTGCTCACGGTGGTCGTTAAACCTCCAGTCAAAAAATGTCAAAAAAGTTTTATGGAACTGCCTTTATGAATTGAATTTTATCAGAAAGTCATCAGTACCGTACTTCTTATTTATCCTAAAAATATATTGCTGAATGTGTGCTGTCGTATGTTGCATATATAAAAATTACCTCTTGTCGTAAAATAATATTTCCTTAATTTTAAAAGTGTGCGATGCAAAAGTTTGAACTTTCAGAATTAAAATTCAAAAGTGTGTTGTAATATTTTCTGTGTGATTTCCGATACAGTGAAACCTTAGTTATGCGCTTCTGATTTATACTTTTTTTAACTTTTATACGTAACTGATGTGAGTTATTCTCGATATTTTACTGTAGATTTTACCAATTTTTTTAACTCAGTTATACACTATGTTGACAAAAGCACCGGACACCTAGAAGAGAAACACAACATTGCTTTAACTGACATACATTAGTACGGTGTCGGTCCACCTTTGGCATTAATGCATGCACTGACCCTTCGAGATAGGCTTTGGACAAGGTTTTGGAACACAGCGATAGGTATGCGCTTCCATTCAGTACATAATGCTGCCGCTAACTGTTGCTTAGTAGTAGGCCTTGGTTCGAAATTTCATATGCGGCACTCTAATTCCTCCCATAGGAGCTCTATGGGATTCAGATCAGGGCTCTGTGCTGGTCAGTCACACACGATACGGAATTATCGTCAAACCAGGCCGTATGAGTCCTTGCTTTATGGCTCGGTGCATTATCCTGCTGGTAACAAAAAGGTTTGGTTCCATAGTATTGCCACATAGTTGTAGGGTATAAATGTCCGGAATATCGAGGTAGACGTGCTGGTTAGCAGGTTTGTCCAGGATATCCAATGTGCCGGGACCTTACCACAAAAAACATCCCCACACGTGTACACTGCCAGCTCCAATTTTGACCGTAGGAACAGTACACTGTGGTAAATAGCGTTCCCCCGGCTGTCGCCATACCCACACACGGCCATCAGACTGATGCATCATGTATCTGGATTCATCAGTCCATAGGACCCGTTTCCATTGATCTACGGTCCACGATAAATGTTCTTTACACCATGCTAAACGACGAGTAGCTTTCCTAGTGGAGTTGAAAGGCTTATGAGCAGCCGCACGACCACGGTAACCCATGGAATGAAGCTATCTACGAATGGTACGGGTACATACAGAGGTTCCATCATTTTTACTCACCTGTACACTCAGGTCATGTGCAGTAGTACTCCGTTGATTAGCTGTAACGACTTTCCTGAGGCTTCGATGTCCTCTATCACTGATTTTCTTTGGTTTGCCGGTACGTTTTGCTGCTTCTGGCACTCCATGTGTTCTTATAGAGTACATCCAAAACGTTTTGATGCTTCAGGCACGCTATCTCACTTATTGAGTACATCCAAACAGTTGACTTGTGTATGTTTAAAAGTCTCTCGATTTCTCTTATGGACAACCCACCAATATAACACACAACAATATTTCATTTCTCAAAGTCAGTTCTCTCCCCCCCCGACATTTTCACTCAACCTCACAGTGCGATTTGATCGCGGTTAGCTGCAGTTTTGTTTTTATACCGTTTGCAGCTGTACCGTGCATCTTAACAACGCAGCGGATCCGTTCATTTGCTTTCGTAGGGATGCCCGGTTACTTTTTTCAATATAGTGTATGTAGTTCTCTGGTGAATGATGTGCGGAACAGGCGGCAGCCCGCCGAGGAATAGACATCTGCACGAGTTGCAGCAAAGTAGGGGTTACAGTTGTGAGGGTAGCGTGTAAAGTGGCCACAAGGTCGTGCAGGCTGTTGACAAGCCGTCGATATGCCAGTTCCTTTAAATGACCCCAGAGGAAGAAGTCCAATGGGTTATGGCGGGATAGAGACTCCTCAATGGAGACTTCACAGGCTTTTGCCAAAATGGGGTGGACGGTGATACCCCAACCCCCATACAGTCCTGATTTGGCTCTCTCAGAGTTTTTCCTGTTTGCCCCTTTAAAAATCACTCTTCGTGGGGAACGTTCGGATGATGCGGCAGACGTTAAACTGGCCGTGAACTCATGGGTGAAACGACAGCCTCGGGAATTTTTCCGAAATGGATTTTACCAATGGGTTCAAAGATGGCGGAAATGTACAGAAAGTGATGGGCAATACTTTGAATAGGCTAGCATTATTAACAATATGTCCAAGTATTTTGCTACCAAGTTTCACATTTTTGCTGCTAAAAATAACAAGAAAAATCACACCGAATTTTCGGGTGTAATAAGCACGTCTTTTGAATCCGTTCTGACGCAAATTAAATTTATCAAAGCTATTCAAGTCAATGGAACTGGTATGGAAAACAATAGATCTGACGAAAGAAAGAATATTTTCAATCGGGTTTTTAATCTCTCAGATATTGCTGTAAACGGAATCGTGAACGTACGAACTCTTACAAAGAGAGATATCGACAAAAATAAGATGTGACTTTACGTCCCCTGGTGGGAAAACCATGCAATATTTTAGGAAAAAAGTATTCTCAAAAGATTTATCCATATAAGCGGTATCGGTCCAAGACAAAAAAAATCAGGAGCCCAGATTTTGCAACAAATACTTCAGAAGCAGAAATTAACACTTATGATCCCTGGTGGCTAAACCATTTTTTACCAAACATTAGAAATTATGTGAAAAATATTTTTCATCAGGTCTTGTATGCGATACAGGAAGAATTTTTCAAATAAGAGCTTCAGGAGCAGAAATAACGCAGAAAACGCAATTTACCTTTGTGCCCTCTAGCGGAAAGTCTATGATTTACTTGAAAATTTTGAATTTATAGGAAAAACATTTCTCATCGAAAGCACTATCCAACAAAGAAGGAATTTTTCAAATCGTACTCTTAGCAGTAGAGATATTGACAAAAATAAGATATACATTTACGCCTCCTGGCGTAGAAAATATGCATTTTTTCAAGAAGAACATTTTCCTAAAAGGTTTGTTGACATGAGTAGCATCGGTCAACAAACAGCTTTTTTTTTTCAATCGAGATTTTAGAAGCTCATATTTTGCTGCAGATATAACAGAAGCGGAAATTAAGACTTACGCCACCTGGTAGCCAAACCATTTCTTACAAAAATTAGAAATTATGTGCAAATGATTTCCCATCAGGAACCGTATGCGATGCAGAAAATGTTTTTCAAATCGGAGATTTAGAAGCAGAGATATGGGGAAACGCAATTTACCGCTACGTCCCCTAGCGGAAAGTCTATGAATTACTTGAAAATTTTGAAATTATATGAAAAACATGTCACACGGAAAACACTATCCAACAAAGAAGGAATTTTTCAAATCGGACTCCTAGAAGTAGAGATATTGACAAAAATAAGATGTACATCTACGTCCCATGTCGGAGAAACTGTGGAATATTTTAAGAAGAAAATATTCCGAAAAGGTTTGTCTATGTAAGTGGCATCAGTCCACGAAATAATTTTTTCAATCCATATTTTAGAAGCTCCGATTTTATGGCAAATACATAAGAAGCAAAAATTAACGCTGACGCCCCCTGGTGGCCAAAGTATTCTTTACCAAAAATTTGAAATTATATGCAAAAGATTTTCCATCAGGAGATGTATCCGCTGAAGGAAATATTTTTTTCAATTCGGAGTTTTAGAAGAAGAGTTATCGGGAAAAATGTAATTTACTTTTACGTCCCCTAGCGGAAAATCTATGCGTAATTTGAAAAAGTAACTATATCTAAAATACTCTTCGACATAAATGGAATCGAAAGATAAAAAAAAATTCAATCGGATGTTTAGAAGCAAATATGTGGAATAAAACGTATTTTTGAATTCGACATCATCTGCATTTACGCCCTCTACCGGCGAAATTGTACATCGTAAAAAAAAAAAACGAAATAAAGGATCATCATTCGCACATTTCAAGCTTCCCAATGCAAAAAGAATTTTTCAAATCGGACTAATAGTTGCAGAGATATTGTGGGTACAGCCGGACGGACTGACGGACGCACAAACCGATAACAGAAGCACAATCTTTTTTAACAAAAGACGTGCTAAAAATCTTGTGAGGGATGAGGAATTACTCTCAGGATATTCTTTGTAAATATTACGAAAGTTAAAGTAATTTTGGTCAATATGTGATGGACAAGAATAATTTGGTCATCAGTTTTGCAAGAATTTCGAAGTATAAGATATTCTTCAAATATTCCAGAAAGCAAGTTAAGTGCAAAATAGAGTACTTTTCGAATTATTAAAGACATTCATCTCGGAACATTTTCTCTCAGACAAGAATTATCGGCTCTGAATTGCACTGAAATATTCCAGAAAGACCATCATGCTTTACGTAATAAATCTAACATGAAACAAAAGCTGTTCCCAACGGAATTATCTTATTAGGAATTTCCACAGAAATTCACGTTTTAAACCTCCGCACTGGTTTTATCACGTCCATCTTAGAAACAATAGATTCCATTTCTGTCCGTATATTAACTAAGAATGGGATACAAGATTTAAATGTTTGCTCATGACAGCAAAGTACATCCCCATTGTACGTTCGTTTAACTTTATTTATTACGTATCATGACTGCAAATCAGATTAAGACGCTGATTCAGGGAGAAAATCCCCACAAGTAATTATCTTTAAAATGAGTTTTCCTGACTCAAGCATATAATCGTATATTAGACATCCTGTTCTTTGAGAAATGAATTATGGCTGCTTTTTCTCCAGTGGCACTCCTAAGAAAAAGTAGACATTTCTGAAAACCCATTCTACCGGATGCTTCTGCGTAATCTCTCAACTAAATTGTTTTTTTTTTTTTTTTTGCATTTCGTTCTAAATGTCAGGTGTTTCCCTTTGTTCATGGACATTTTTGCGGAATGCAAGACTGTCTTGGGAGAATACGCAGTCTTAATTCCTTCAAAAGGAAATACCTACATGACAACAGGAAATCTGAAATAAATATTCTTTGAAATCAACAGATTAGATTTATAATACTTAGATACAATGAATTGTTCCCATGAATTAATGAGCAAAAAATGCTGAAACGTTTTGGAAAACTACCCATACCGGCCATTAAATTAGTAACATCTTTTCAATACGGGGTACGACCTCCTTTGACCCGAATTACAACACGCATACGGTTTGGCATAGGTTCCAGTTCCTTTGTGCAGAGGGTGAGTCGAAAGTTTTGCAATATTTGTATAAATGCATATTCTGCGGCGAGTATATCACGTGTTTAAACTATAGTTCAAGTCGCGCACTGCAGTCAATCGAAAGCGATATAAAGTGGTAGTCGTTGCTGTGAACATCATTCATTGTACGTCGTCGTTCTGTCTGTGGTTGGGACGCATAAAAGATGAACAGCCACAGCCAGCTAGTTAGGAAACTTTTGCTTTACGGGTTTGAACTTCGCCACAACGCTGCTCAAGCAACACGGAAACATTTGTCATGTGAAAGGGGAAAATTCTGGGGACCACAGCATCGCAACCAGATTGTTCAAGAAATTTCGCTCAGGTGATAAAAACCTCCACGATCAGCCAAGGGCAGGTAGGTCACGGCAAACCGTGGATTCGGAGGCTGCAGAAGCAAATACGACAACAAGCACCCGAAGAGTTTCAGGTGAGCTGGGCATATCACAGACCACCGTGGTTCGTCACTTTTAGGACCCCGGGAAGGTCTACAGGTGCTCCCGCATTGCCCCTTCACCAACTAACACAAGCCGAAGCAAACCGCCGAGTGGAAGTGCGCACGAAACTCCTAGAAAACCCGCGCATCAAGAGAAATGTAATGTGCGATGAAAAGTGTGTCTATTTCTGCAATAATAACGAAGAACGGTAGTTGTTGAGCCCGGGCCAGCAAGGTGATTCTCAGCGTCTGGTGGAATTTTGAGGGGATAATCCATTACGAATTTGTTCCAGATGGTCGGACCATCAACGTCAACCTCTACTCTGAACAGCTGGAGCGGATGTATGCCGTTTTGATGAAGAAGTACCCGACATTGGTGAACAGAATGCGTGCTGTCCTACAGCAGGACAACGCTCGGCATCATACCACACCAACGACTCGGGTAAAACTCCAGGAACTCGAGTGTATTGTACTGATGCTACACTCAGCATATAATCCGGTTCTTGTCCGTCGGATAATTACTTGTTCCGGTCCATGGCCCACTCTCTCCGCAGGAGGATGTGGCAGCTGGGGTGAAGGATTTCTTCGCCTCGAAAGAAAAGAACTGGTGCCCCTACGGAATCGAAGTGCTGGCAGAGAGAGGGCTAAAGACGGTGTAACACGATGGTCTATACTTTGAATGCTAGTCAGCTTTCGTCGTGAAGATACGTATGAAGACATAAAGTGATCCAAATATTGCAAAACTTTCGACTTAACTTCTGTATATGATAGTCAAATAGATGTTATAGCCAGATGGATGACAAATTAATCAAGCAAGTAGACATGCATCAGGAAATTTGAAAATTACATCGTCCTGGAACGGAAATCGAACCAAATTTACGTTCAGGTACGTTACCGTTACACCACCCAGAACAAGGAACCTCCAAGTAACGGAGGATGTGTTTAGGGACTGAAATGAAGCACTCCGCTGTGCGTAAATCGAAGCACATACGATCCTACATCACATCTGCACGCGAGAAGAAAGCGAATCCCCTGAAGACAAAACTCTTCAGAAATAAATGAAGTCAAATACAGCGGATGGACAACGAAAATGCAACACGTGGGTTTAGGACACAACAATTTATTAGTACGGTGTAGGGCCTCCTTTGGAGGCCAATACAGCTGCAATTCGTCGCGGAAAAGGCCAATACAAGTTCTGTACAGTTTTCAGTGGGATTCGAAGCCATTCCTCTTGGAGAAAAAACGGCTAGTTCATGACGTGATGCTGGTGGAAGAAAACGTTTCCTGACTATCTCCTCTAGAATATCCTAGAGTGGCTCAATAATGTTCACGTTGGGTGAATGTGCAGGCCATGACAGATGTTCAACCTCACTTTCATGCTCAGTAAACCCCTCTTCCGCCAGTTTGGCTCTGTGTATCGGTGCGTTATCATCCTGATACAAGTCACCACTATCAGGGAACAATGTTGGGTGCACCTGATCCTCCAGAATTGTCCTATAGTCGTTGGAAGCGATGTTCCCCACAAGACCAATCAGCAGGCTGACAGACTGCCACGACATTGCGGCCAAAACCATCACCGATCCACCTCCGTGCTTCACCGCGAGCAATAAATAATCGGGGTGGTAAGCCTCTGAAGGATATATCCACACGTAAATTCGACCGCTTGTGGGAAAAGCAATGAAGGACGATTTATCGGAGAACTCTACACATTTCACGTTGTACAACGTTCACGATTTGTGCTACTAGCACCACTGCAACCGACATTTGGCATTCACACTGATGGTCCACGGTTTACCGAGAGCAACACGACTGTGTATGTTGACCCGGTAAAGTTCCAGGAAACAAAAATTTTGACGGAAACAGGTGAGCTGCGGTGCGTATTCAACTCTGCGGTGAGTTGGGCAGCTGTGGCTTTGTGTTTTTTGGGCTACCATCCGTGTTAGCACACGGACGTCCCTGTCATACAGCTTCTTCTTACCTCGACAGTTACTTTTATTGGATGTGGTTCTTCCCTTTTGCTGGTATGCCGACATGAACCTAGATACCGTTGCTCGGGATACACCACAAAGACTTGGTGTCTTGGACACAGAAGCACCGGCGAGACGCGCACCAAAAATCTCTCTTCTTTGTAATTCGGATATGTCTCCATGTATGCTGTGTGAATCGCACTTTTTGACGTCGAGCTGTGCTACATGCACTGCTCACGCCACCTTGATCGACACCGAAATAGATGCAAGCTGGCCACCAAGTAGCGTTTACAGCGGAGTGAAACGTGGTGTGCTATTTGAGCAGGTGTTTCAGTTTCGTTGACCATCCCCTGTAGATGATACAGGCAGATGGATGCCAAATTAATCAAGCAAATAGACATGCGTCAGAAAAGTTGAAAATTATATCGTCCTAGAGCGGGGAACGATTCCCGTTCTAGGACGATGTATTTTCAAATTTTCTGAGGTATATCTACTTCTTTGTACATGGCTTTCAAAGTTCAAGTAGGAATCTAATGTGATTCTCAAATCCCGGACATTGTTTGACAAAGAGCATAGGCGGTAGCTTGGCAATGAAAAATAACTGGGTTTCTTTTCCGCGAAAAAAGGAAACAAGACGGCATTTGGAGATGTTGAGTTAGAGATGGTTTAATGCACACTACTGAAGCAAGTTTTCGATGTCACTCTAAAGAGCTAGATAGTCCTAAACAGTCTATGCATTGCGATGTAGCGGTCATATATGAGAGGAAGTCAATGCATAAGTCATAGTTATTTAAAAAGATACTGAGGTAGGAACTTGAAAAACATTTATTACTACATTTCCCCTTATTTCTCGACGTAATTTTCACTGATACCCTTACAGGGGTTGGACAGAATAATGTGAAGACCTAGGAAAAGGAGGTTTTACGTACATAGTAGGATATGGGACCACCTTTGGCATTCAAAACCGCCTGACTCCTAATTAGAATGGACGCATACAAATCCAGAACATATTCCAGGTCCTCGGGAAGTGCAGGAGGAGGAGGATAACGGGATCTTACTCTGTTGTACAGCACAGACCACAAAGGCTGAATGGTGTTGAAGTCTGGTGATTGGGGAGACCAAAAAAGTTGTGAAAGTTCGGCTCATGTTCATCAAACCATGATGGGACATTTCGAGATCTGTGAACTGTGGCCTTATCATCTTGATAGATGGCATCCCTGCAGGGAACAATGGCTGAGCCATTGGATGGACTTGGTCGGCCAAAACGGTTTCATACGCCTTGCCATTCGTTTCCTCTTTTCAACGTGACCAGGGAACCTGCTAAAAACCACGATACAACCGCCTAGTGCATGACAGAAACACAACCATGCTGCACTGTTGCGAGCAGACAGTCTGGCTTGTTTGCTGCTGACTGTGTTCACGCGTCCTGCTGTGGGGAAGTGTGAATTTGGATACATCCGACCTGATTACACGCTTACATGCATCGGCAGTTCACGTTCTATGTTCCTGGCATCATTGCCGGGGCACTTGTGCATTCACCCGGGTCACCAGAGCTTTTGCAATTGCAACTCTGCCACGAATATCTTGTTTATGAAGTTTGCTGCGCATTGGTTTCGTTGATACTAGGTTCTGGCGGTGTAGAATGAGTTCCGCACTAAGTTTAGGCGTAGTAATCTTCTTATTAAGAGTACCAATCCTCTTTAATGCTCTCCGGCCCCTGACAGTCAGGGTCGCTTTCTGGCCTCTGCTGTGTTTCGCAGACGAGGTTTTGCCATGAACACGGTATGTTGTCATGACGCTAGACACAGTAGCTCTCGATACCCCCATTACCCTGGAGACTGTTGTCACGCAGGCACCAACTAGCCGACCACCAACAGTTAGCCCTTTTTCGAAGTCCGTTAGGTCGCTCATTTCGTCGTCACCCTGAAAGAAATTTTACGACAAGACACTTTAAATGCACTTAAACAGGACCTTGAGGTTCTAAACAAAGTTAGCTATTACGACCAAAAATAAGTTTGCGTATTGCGACGTACGCAGCTGCATTAAAAGTCACGTCTCTGAGCATGGTGTTCACATTATTCTGTTGAACCCCTGTATCTCATTGCTTTACCAGTGTGTCGAAACCTGCAGGGTAGAAGTCTTGGGTCTGCTCTCTCAGCCACATTCATACTTCGCATTCAACCTTTCCGTCATGCGCGAAACATTTGCCGCTAATGTGAGTTATTAGAGGATCAAACAGGTAAAAATTTATCGGGGCTAAATCGGGGCAGTAAGGTGGATGTTCAAAAATTTCCTAGCTTAGTTGTTCGATTTTTTGTTGTGTTAATCGAGTCGTAATATATCTGGCGTTGTCAAGATGGAGTAGTACTCACCTGCGAGCGCTTTTTTCGAAGTGCATTCCTGAAGCATTAACATAATTTCACAGTATGACGTATTCGTTTACCTTGTTTCAGGACATGGGAAAACAGCCCTCCTTGAGAATCTTAAAACATTGTAAGCATAACCTACTGGTGGTGAAATTAGGAATTTCTTGACTTAAGGTGATGAGGGATGTTTCTATTGCATCGAAAGGTTTGAGTTAGCTGTGATGCACCCATGATTCATCCCCAGTAACAATCCTGTTAATCATATACGGTCCTATCAGAATAATATGACCACCCCCGGAATCACAGTGTACTCGCCCAGGCACGTCCCAGAGTGCACATGAGAAGGTCGACCACACGGAGATATAAGCGGACGGACAGGACAGATGAGCCGTAGTTCTTTACGTGAGCACAATGGGCAAAGGTAGTGATTTGACGGACGTTCAAAAAGGAATAGTTATCAGCTACCTTGCCAAGGGTGAAAGAACCTCAGAAACAGCAGACTTCGTGGGCTGTTCGCGAGGTGCTGTAGTAAGGGTGTACCAAGAATGGACCGATGGCACACCGAGTACCTCATGACGTCATAACTGTAGAGCCCCAAAGGCCATTGACTCCAGAGGAGAACGTCGACTGGTAAAGGGCAATCGACGCGCAAAAGTGCAGCAATCGACCACGCATATGAACGCTGGGCCATACACGTACGGGTCTCCGATAACAGTAGAGCAACCCCTGTTACCCGTGGGTCTCGGGAGTCGACGCTGCGTCAAGGCGCCCATATTAACCCAAGTCCATCGGCAACGACGCGTGCAGTTCGCATGGGACTACCGTCATTGGATAGTGGAAGCGTGAGAAAAGGTTGCCTTCCCCAACGAATCGAGGTTTCTACTGTGCAGAAGAGAAGGGTGGTGGCGGGTACAGCATCAGACACACAATAATCAACACCCTGACATGCTTGTCGTTCAAGTACAGGACGGCTGTGTCAGTACGCATACCTGGGGGATGTTTTCCTGGTAGGACCTGGGACCGTTGGTACCACTGGATGGGTCCCTGAACGTCAATGGCTACATGTGCATCCTCGCTGACCACATGCATCTCTTCATGTTGGACGTTTACCCTGGGAGTGATGGTGTTATCGCTGTCGTGTTTCTGGAGCCAATCACGCACCCCGTTAGCGATGTGGAAATTCACCGTGCCACATCGCTAACGGGGTGCGTAATTGGCTCCAGGAATACGACAGCGATGTCTCCGTTCTCCCTCGGCCGACGAAATCGCCCGATCTCAATCACATAAAGTACTTGTGCGACTATTTGGATCGACAGGTTCCAAGTGCCGAACCAGAGAAACGTCATCTCCGGAACTTCCATGCTCATCTGCAGTCCGAACGTGTACGTGTGCGCCGGGCAACCTTCCGGGGCCTCATTGCGTTCATGCCAGGCCGTCTTGCCGCTGTCATCCAGACCAAGGGTGATTGTTCGCATTATTAGGTAGGGGTCGTATTATTCTGATTCGACTGCGTATCCCCTCCTTCACGTGCGTACCGAGAGAGACGTTGCAAGGACAGGCCCATTCAGTTCATTTTGTGGTCCTAAGTCAGTTTTATGGACACGCAGCGTGCGCACACTTTTCGGAATTCAAACGATCATGCATTACGCTGTAGTCTAAACCATCAGAAAACCCTTGCTGCATTGTTTATCGTTATTCGCCTGTCAGCTCAGACCATCTCGTCCGCTCACCTCACAGTTGCTTCTGTCGCAGTCTGATCAGGATAGCCAGGTAGGTCTTCATCATCACCGTTTAAGCGTCGTTGAAAGAATTTATCAACCGAGTTGTTGTGTACCACTTTGCGTGAAAAACATTTCTCACCATGACAGGAAACATTTCAATTTCAATATGCTTTGCAGGAAGTCCTTTTGCCTAAAGAAAACGCACAACTCTTCGGTCTTAACCGCCTCGAGCACGGCCTCCACCTGCCATCTGAGCTGGACACAAGCATGCGATACGATACTAACATCTGCTATGTTGAACTACGAGTAAGCTGGATTGTGCTGCCACCTAATGACAGCTTTGGAAACTAATAACTAATTTATAAATATCACGTATTCCGTAAATGTCTGTGACTTATTTTCCGACTTCGCCTCTTATCTACTGACAACCGCGTAGTTAGAGATCATCATCATCATCATTGTCAACCATTATCAATCCACTGCTGGACGAAGGTCTCCCCAAGTTTCCTCCACAACGGTCTGTCTTGTGCCAGTCTCCTCCATGTCACTCCCGCATATTTACGAATTTCATCCACCCATCTCCCATGTGGTCTTTTTCTGGGTCTTTTCCTGTCCCTTGGAATCCAATCTAAAATTTCGGCTGTCCATCTATGGTCTGTCCTTCTGGCAGTATGTCCAGCCCATTGCCATTTCAGGGATTTAACTCTGATCATGATGTCTTCCACTCTCGTCATTTTTCGGATCCACGAGTTCCTCTTCTTATCTCTCCTGGTTATACCAAGCATGCACCTCTCCATGCCTCTTTGAGTTGTCTGCAGCCTTTGTATGTCTCTTTTAGTTAAGGTCCACGTCTCTGCACCATATGTAAGCACTGGAAGGATGCATTGATCAAACACTTTTCTTTTAAGACATAATGGCATATTGCTCTTGAAAATTATGCTGTTTCTTCCAAAAGCTCTCCAGGCAAGTTTTGTACGCCGATTAATTTCTTCATCAATGTGACCCTCACTTGATATCTGCTGTCCAAGATAAACATACGTATCTGTTATCTCCAGTTTTTCTCCATCAATCGATAAATCTTCATTTCTTGTAAAAGCATTGAACATCACTTTTGTCTTCTGAAAGTTCATTTTTAATCCCACTTCTTTACTCTTGTCAGTAAGTTGCTGGATCATACTCTGCAGCTCTGATGGGGTAGTTGCAAAAATGACTACGTCATCAGCAAAACGAAGGTGGGTTAGATAATCTCCATTAATCTTTATCCCTTTGTTTTCCCAGTTCAGTGATTGAAAGACATTTTCCAATGTGGCATTAAAGAGCTTCGGAGATATGGTGTCACCTTGTCTCACTCCCTTTCCAATTTTTATGTGTGTTGTATTTTCAAACAGCCTAATCTTTGCACTTGCATTTTCATAGATGTTATTAATAATATTAATGTATGCATCTTCAATACCGCAGGATTTTAGAGCCGTGGTAACTGCTGATGGTTTCACCGAATCACAGGCTTTTTCATAATCGATAAAAGCCATGCACAACGGAAATTCATATTCCCTCGCTCTTTCAATTAGTTCTCTCAGTACGTGGATATGATCTATTGTGCTGTAGCCACTCCTGAATCCAGCTTGTTCTCTCGGTTGAGCCATGTCCAGTGTTACCTTCAAGCGGTGTGAAAGAACTTTAGTGAAGATTTTATAAACCACTGATAGGAGGCTGATAGGTCTGTAGTTCCTGAGATCCTCAATGTCACCTTTTTTATGTAGCAGGATCATTGTAGCATTGTTCCAATCCTCAGGAATCTTCCCTTCATTAAGGCATCGAGTGAAAATTTGGGCGAGTACTGTTTCAATTTCTCCACTTGCTTCTTGTATGATGTCTATAGTAATTCCATCTTCTCCTGGAGCTTTCCCCCGCTTCATGTTCTTGATTGCATGAGCAACTTCTGCTAGGAGGACTGGAAGAACTCTGGTACCTTTCATGATGTCTGGAGTACATGTATCATCCCTTTCATATAAATTGGAGTAGAAATCTTTCACTCTTGTCAAAATTTCGCCTCTATTTCTTGTTATAGAACCATCTTCTTTTCTTAGAGCCATAATCTGTTTTCTTCCCTTACTGAGATGTCCCTTTGCTATCTTTAGGCTTTGGTTGTTTTCAATTGCTTTCCTCACTAGCTCACAGTTGAATTTCCTTACGTCTTCAGTGATACTTTTTCGTGCTGTCTTGCATAGCTCTATATATTCCACTTTGGAAGTCACATCTTCTTTAGTTGTCCTCATCTCTCTTCTTTTTTGCATCAACATTTTGGTTTTTCCTGATAATTTGTTTACATGCAACTTGTTCTTAGACCCAGCTAATTTTGTTGCTGTTTCCATAAGAGCTTTGGTTACTTTTCTGTTAACTTCCGAAATATCCACTTCTTCCGATGTTAGGCCTTCTAAAGCAGAGAATCTGTTCTTCAGTTCCAACTTGAAAGTATTATGGTGTTTTTAAGGTTGGTTACGTCAATACATTTTGTTTGTCTTATGAGCTTGCCACGTTCCAGTTTAGTGTTGAGGTGCATCTTACATCTCACCAATCTATGGTCACTACCTGTGTTGAACTTGTTCAGCACACTGCAGTCTTCGATGACGAATTTTTTGTTACACATAATAAAATCAATTTCACTTGTCGTCCCAATTGGATGTCTCCATGTCCATTTCCTGTGTGGCTTTTTCTTGAAAAAGGAATTCAAGATGAAAAATCCTTCTGCCTCTGCAAACTCAACGAGAGTATTTCCACGCTGGTTTCTGTTGCCGTGACCGAATTTACCTACTGAAGTTTCATTCTGTTGCCGGTGCCCTATTTTTGCATTGAAATCTCCCATAATTATCTTCAAGTGCTGCTTACCTTTATTATTTAGATGACGAATTTCCTCATAAAATTCTTCAATTTCTTCTTCAGGATGACTTGTGGTATGTGCATAAGTTTGAATAATCTGAGCCTGGTATCTTCTCGATAGTTCGATAACGAGTCGTGCAGCTCTGTCAGAGGAACTTTCAACTTCTACCACTTTATCCTTCAGTTTCTTGTTTATTATAAATCCAACACCACTAGTTCTGCCAGTATCTGTCCCACGATAATAGAAGAGATGTCCACTTTTCAGTTCAATGAGATCTTCTCCTTTTCTCCTTACCTCACTTAGCCCGACGATGTCCCACTTGATCCTTTGTAGTTCCTCTTCCAATTCAAGAAGCCTTGAATCAGAAGATAGGGAGCGTCCGTTGTAGGTAGCCAAGGTCATCATCAAATGGCAGCCTAGTCCGGTCCTCCGGGGATTCTTAGAACCCTCTGCCTTCATGTCGCACTGGCCGCTGCCTTGGCCAGGTACATTCCAGCTGCCGGAGACTGAGGGCCAAGATTTAAGTTGTAGAGTCATTTTGGAGGTGTTTGGCCATAACTCACCACGCTGGCCAAGCGGGTTGGTGAGTGTGGGATAGCATTTCCTCTGATCCCGATGGTATAGTTATACCGCTATTGGCGGTCGTCAGAGCCCCTTTAGTGGGAACAGGATGCACCACGAGAAGGCGGGGTTGACATTTGTCAAGGAGAGGCTGTGATGTTACGCATCACCTGACCTTACATCCCAGTTAGAGATATACTGCTGAAAGTGCATTAAAATTTTACTGAATATGAAAAAGAACATCAAAATGCCGTATACTTAATTCAGTGAGCAAGGGATGAACTCCATTCTTTTTCCTGGCACATTCATTTTTTAGTTCCACCCAGTCACGGAAGTATTTCAGAAAATCAGGTTTAAATTAATAGCACTGCTCTACAAAAAGAAAAACTTTGTCTCACAAGAAATATTATGCGATTTTAATAGGATTTTTTTCATGAAATTGAATATGATATTGTTTTTATTCCTATCACTCAAGGTTTTTAAATGATACGCAGTTTAAGTTTCAATAAATCGCATATTTACATACACTTATAAACTATACATAAATTACTCATACACTTACCAACTATTATCTTTGTAGGTGCATGGTCAAACGATAGTTTATAAGTGTTTAACCTATAGTGTCACACATACTACAGCGATAGTAATTTCATAAATGTATGGTTAAACAATAGTTTATACGTGTTTATCTATACACTTATATAAGATGTTATAGTATAGCATTATAGTACATCATACTATCGCTATTGTACAATATATTATAATTGTCATACTACAGGATGAGTCAAAAGTCGCAGGACACCCTTGCATTTCAGAAACCGGAGGGAAAATAAAATTTCTGAATACCCCAGCAAAGAATCGGCGAGGTGGCCTATCTTTTAGGCTACTTCTGGCCGATATCTTGAAATCCACCATATTGGTTCAAGATCAAATTATTCATATGGTAAAGGAGTCATGTTGCATATGAAACAAGAAATTCATTGCTGTAATCAGACTTGACATATGTGGTGTGGTTCACGAGTTATCAATACAGAAATCTATAATAACAACCTCTAAAGTACCCTGTGATGCTTAGCTATTTGATGTGTTCAAGCCGCCCCGGTGGCGCAGTAGTCTAAGGCGCAGGCCTCTGATCATTCGTCCGAAAGGGGTCCGGTTTCGAATCTCGGTGAGGCATGGATGTTGTGTTTGTCTTACGGCACTGGCTCTCTCCCTTCCCTGGAACCAGTGACCCTAAATTAGGGACGGGCGACTGCTTATAGCCCATTGAGTTGCTCACGGTGGTCGTTAAACCTCCAATAAAAAAAATGTGTTCAATGTGTTGGGCATGTTGCTGAACACAGCTGAAGGCGCTTGATCCAGTTGTTATGCATCTGAACGAGAATAACGGGAGAAATGCGGTTACAGGCCTCCAGGGTGCGTTGTTGAAGGCGGTGTTTGTCACCGGATATTTTCACCATACACCAGGTGCTTCAGATGACCCTACAGATAAAAGTCGACGGGGAATCATCTGGGTGTCCATTCCGCAGGACCATGCCTGCCAATCCATTGACCAGGAAATTTTAATATCTAGCCACAGACGAACAGTTTCTCCGTAGTGTAGCGGGTCCCAATCGTGTTGGAAAAAATAGGGAAAACTACCATCTTCAATCGGGAAGGAAGCATTTTTAGGTAGCGCTGAGCATTTAGGTATTGTCGATGAAAATGGGTCCGATTACACGGGTATACCCCATGTTCCACATCACACCGTAACCTTCACATTACCAACGACTTCGGATGGTACCGTCCAGTGATGGTACCCGTCACTCCCGTACCTGTGGTTCTGACGGATAACCTCACCACTGACATAAAAATTGGCCTCTTTACTAAACAAAATGCCCTTTGCGAATGAAAGATCCCGTTGATGTTGGTCTAAAGCCCAGGTGCAGAACTCGACACGCCTATCAGAGTCATCCTCTGATAGTTGCTGCTGCATCTTGAACTTAAACGGATGCTATGCCCTTTGCGAATGAAAGATCCCGTTGATGTTGGTCTAAAGCCCTTGTGCAGAACTCGACACGTCTATCAGAGTCATCCTCTGATAGTTGCTGCTGCATCTTGAACTTGAATGGATGCTATTGAGCGTTGTGAAGAATCCGTACAATGGCTGACTTACTGATACCACGTTCTGCTGCGAGACATCGTGTACTATGTAGCGGACTCTTTGCAAAGGATGCCAAGACCATTCTTGAAGATTCTTCGTAGGTAGCTGTTTTCAGCCGACCACTATACGTGGTTTGTCGTCTAAAATCCCAGTTTTTCGGAATTTGGATATCAGGTATAAGACAGTGCTGTGCGAAATTGATGGTCTTTCTGGGTGTCGGTTGTTGAAGTCTGCGACTATGATACGGCAGCCGTGTTTCCCAGACCTTATGGTCACTTCACAATCCTCTCCTCGTTAGTCAATGCCAACTTCAGTTACCTGCAGCAAACAATGGTTATTTCAACTTTCTGTGTCGATAACTTGTGAACCACAACGCATATATCAAATCTGATTACGGCAATCAATTTCTGAGAAAATTCTGCTCTTATTGGATATGCAACATGACCTTACCATTTGAAAAAAAATTGACCTTGATCCACAACATGGCGGATTTCGAGATGTTCCGAAGTAGCCTAAAAGATAGCGCCCCTCACGGATATTTTGCTGTGGTATTCAGATATTTCATTTTCCCTCCTGTTTCTGAAATGCAAGGGTGTTCTGCGACTTTTGACTCACCCTGTGTAGTATCTCAGCATAGTATATGTAGCATCATATTATACTGTACTACTATATACAGTAGTATGATATAAAGATATACGATCCTAAACTATATATTTATGCATACATAGGATCTTCACACTGTGTCAGTGTTTCTGAGGTATGATACGTATGTATATATGTATATACATATGACGTAGACATCATACAAGAAGCAAGTGGAGAAATTGAAACCGTACTCGCCTAAGTTTTTACTCGATGCCTTAATGAAGGGAAGATTCCTGATGATTGGAACAACGCTACAATGATCCTGCTACAGAAAACAGGTGACATTGAGGATCTCAGGAACTACAGACCTATCAGCCTCCTATCAGTGGTTTATAAAACCTTTACTAAAGTTCTTTCACACCGCTTGAAGGTAACACTGCACATGGCTCAACCGAGAGAACAAGCTGGATTCAGGAATGGCTACAGCACTACAGATCATATCCACGTACTGAGAGAACTAATTGAAAGAGCGAGGGAATAGGAACTTCTATTGTGCATGGCTTTTATCGATTATGAAAAAGCTTTGATTCGGTGAAACCATCAACAGTTACAATGGCTTTGAAATCCTGCGGTATTGAAGATGCATGCATTAATATTATTAATAACATCTATGAAAATGCAAGTGCAAAGATTCGGCTGTTTGAAAACACAACACGCATAAAAATTGGAAAGGGAGTGAGACAAGGTGACACCATATCTTCCAAGCTCTTTAATGCCACATTGGAAAATGTCTTTCAATCACTGAACTAGGAAAACAAAGGGATAAAGATTAATGAAGACTATCTAACTCATCTTCGTTCTGCTGATGACGTAATCATTTTTGCAACTACCCCATCAGAGCTGCAAAGTATGATCCAGGAACTTGTTGACAAGAGGGATTAAAAATGAACTTTCAGAAGACAAAAGTGATGTACAATGCTTTTACAAGAAATGAAGATTTATCGATTGATGGAGAAAAGCTGGAGGTAACAGATACGTACATTTATCTTGGACAGCAGATATCAAGTGAAGGTCATATTGATGAAGAAATTAATCGGCGAACAAAACTTGCCTGGAGAGCTTTTGGAAGAAACAGCATAATTTTCAAGAGCAATATGCCATTATGTCTTAAAAGAAAAGTGTTTGATCAATGCATCCTTCCAGTGCTTACGTATGGTGCAGAGACGTGGACCTTAACTAAAAGAGACATACAAAGGTTGCAGACAACTCAAAGACGCATGGAGAGGTGCATGCTTGGTGTAACCAGGAGAGATAAGAAGAGGAACTCGTGGATCCGAAAAATGACAAGAGTGGAAGACATCATGATCAGAGTTAAATCCCTGAAATGGTCCAAAAATTGCTGCCAGAAGACAGACCATGGATGGACAGCTGAAATTTTAGACTGGATTCCAAGGGACAGGAAAAGACCAAAAAGAAGACCACATGGGAGATGCGTGGATGAAATTCGAAAGTATGCGGGAGTAACATGGAAGAAACTGGCACAAGACAGACCGTTGTGGAAGAAACTTGGGGAGACCTTCGTCCATCAGTGAATTGATAATGGTTGACAATGATGAGGATGATGACACAAATGACTAAGCAAAAACCGGAGTAATGTAAAGTTAATTGCATGATGAACATAGTATACATATATACACTAAACAGCAATTGAATTTGAGACAGCTGGCGTTATGCAAATGCGGCGCTGTGGGCGGCCCTGCAAACGGAAACGACATGACGTATGCAGCGATCTGACAATATACGGAGTGATGCGACGGGAATCAGTAAGAGTCGGACCCAGTATGGGTAAAACGAAGGATCTAAGCGCATTTGATCGCGGGCAAATTGTCGGGGCGCGGCGAATAGGTCACTCCATCTCGGAAGTAGTGCAGGCACTGGGATTTTCACGAGTCACTGTGTCACGGGTGCACCGTGAGTACATCGAATTCGTTAAAACTATCCCTGCAAGGGCCAACTGCCGTGGACAAGTGCGTGTGGTTGAGCGGGGTCATCGTCGGCTAGCTCGCATTGTAACAGCTGATAGACGGACCACAGTGCAAGAAATCACTCGGCAATTTAACGCTGGTGCACAAAAACGTGTAAGCAGCCACACTATCCAGAACCATCTCCTCGTTATGGGGTACAGAAGCCATCGTCCCAAGAGGGTACCGCTGCTGACCGCACACCACAGGGTGCAAAGATTAGCACTGGCGCGGGAACATCGCCACTGGACCCTAGACATGTGGAAAAATGTTGCCTGGACTGATGAGTCGAGATTTGCGTTGGTACATGCGAATGGCAAGATACGAGTTCGGCGCAAACCACATGAAGCGATGGATCCTTCTTGCCAGCAGGGTACTCTTCAAGCTGGTAGGGGTGGCATTCTTGTCTGGGGACTGTTAACGTGGACTGAAATGAGACCCCTGGTGCGTGTGACATCGTCCCTCATAGGTAAACGTTACCGGGATATCCTGGACGACCATTTGCTCCCGTTTGTGCGTCTTCAACATCCCACTGGGGACCTCATCCTGCAACAAGACAATGCACCGTGCTATCGCTCCCGAATTGTATCCGAATGCTTGGATGAACACTCCACCGACGTGACCTCGGCCAGCTAGGTTACCTGACCTCAATCCCATCGAGAACATCTGGGATGCCACCGAGAGAGATGTTCGAGGCTGTGACCCCTCTCCATCAAATCTTCGTGAACTTTGGGAGCTTGTTCAGGGGTCGTGGATCCGGTTGGCTTCCCAACGCTTCCGGTGTCTTGTCGAGTCCATGCCGAGACGAATCGCCGCCATCATCAGGGCGAAAGGTGGTGCTACACGTTACTAGACAGGTATCTCTAATTTAATTGCTCTTCAGTGTACATGTGTGTATGTTTAGGGTATGAGTTCGTGGTTTTACTGGAGAGGGGAATGGTTCTAACTCAATTAGGAAGACTAACCTTTTTTTGTAACAACTAAACATTTAATGAACAAACAGTAACACAGGCGTCGTTCAAAAGGAACCAAGCATCGTGTTTACAGCACACTTCTTTCTTCGCGCGCACACAACAACTTTGAGCTTAGTCTCTCTTCGTCTCCTCATCAGCTCGTCTTCGTGTGGAAAAGAAAGCACGCTGCTTCCTCCCGCGGCATCGTTGCGCCATTTATCGGCAACAGTTCAAATAAAGTTTCCAAAGTCAAAAAGTTTATAGAGACAATCTCACATATATATATAATCATACTATAGCATATCTTTTTTATTTTTTTTTATTGGAATTGGAGGTTTAACGACCACCGTGAGCAACTTAATGGGCTATAAGCAGTCGCCCGTCCCTAATTTAGGGTCACTGGTTCCAGGGAAGGGAGAGAGCCAGTGCCGTAAGACAAACACAACATCCATGCCTCACCGGGATCCGAACCGGGACCCCGTTCGGACGAATGATCAGAGGCAGCGCCTTAGACCACTGCGCCACCGGGGCGGCTATATAGCATATCAGTGGAGTATCATACTATAATATCTCCGTGGAGTATCTACAGTAACTCAGTGGAGTACGTAAAATATCTCAATTGAGTTGTATAGTATCTGAGTGGAGTATCTATAGTACCTCAGTGGAGTATCAATAGTACCTCAGTGGAGTATCAATAGTACCTCAGTGGAGTACTGGGACGTGCCTGCCCATCAGGACGCACACGACATAAAGGCAGATAGCAGCGAATACAAACGTTCGCAAAGCTCAATTGGTAGAGCGACTTATTCCGGAATGAGGAGACGCGGGTTCGAGCCCCGGCGTGGAGAAAAATGACGGAGAAATTTGCTTCGTCATAGTACGTATAGTATCTCAGTGGAGCATTATGCTATAGTATCTCAGTGGAGCATTATACTATAGTATCTCAGTGGAGCATTATACTATAGTATCTCAGTGGAGTTTGTATAGTATTTCAGTGGAGTTTGTATAGTATTTCAGTGGAGCATCATTCTAAAGTATCTCAGTGGAGTACGTATAGTATCTCAGTGGAGCATTATACTATAGTATCTCAGTGGAGTTTGTATAGTATTTCAGTGGAGTTTGTACAGTATTTCAGTGGAGGTTGTATAGTATTTCAGTGGAGTTTGTATAGTATTTCAGTGGAGTTTGTATAGTATTTCAGTGGAGCATCATTCTAATGTATCTCAGTGGATTCTAAAAGTAAAAGCCGCGGCGGTGCATAAAGCATCTGTGACTATGGCTAGACACACACACTGATGCTTTTATAGTGATAGATTGTTCTTTCCCACGCTACATTTGAAATAAAATGCAAGATGCTATAATTTAAAAGCACATTTCATGTACATCATTTCTGTTGATGTTACATATAAAAATTCAATAATCAATACAAAAAAAATAATGTCACACGAAGACTATGGGTGATAGAAAAATTATGATTGCATTTTAGAATTCAGCGTAAAAAGTTGCGCTAGAAACCCAATAAACGTTTCACGGGACAGAAACTGTGTTTATCATTGTAGTCTTTCTGCTTCTAAAATTTATTAAAAAAACTATCACCACGGATGAGCTCAAATTCGCATCAAATACAATCTTTAAAATCGTTTTTTTGCGGAAACTCAATAAAATGACCGCATAATTGTTACTTTGGCGTGAGAATTTCAAAGTTTCTTTTTTGTCTGTAACAGCTTTTTCCATCCTGATTACAGAGCAATATTCAAAAATGTATTTTACGAGGTCACGACATTTAACGATGGCGTGCAGCAAAAAGTTCAAGGTAAAAATACGTTGCTTCATTCATTTTTCTAAGTAACACGAAGAGTCCTTACGTATATGATGCTCCACCTAATGGGGGAAAAAAAAAGCAAAACTTGCAGAACTAGATGTAGATGCTTCCTAGCGCTAGCCTTGAAGACATGATCGCACTAACAATCAAGAAAATACTAAGCAACAGAGACGATGAAAACAGCTTTTAAGTTCTTTCCGCACACTTCAGCTGTTAGCTTAAGAAAACACAGCGTTTTGTGCATTCAGCCGGTAGAAAACTTACGAAAAATTGCGTTTTGTTCTTTGATGACTGATTTTTTTTTCTATAGCTGAAATTGTACTTGATTTGAAGCTCATTTAATGTATAAGCGCATTCGTGCGTGAAAACCAAAGATATGATTTTGTTTCTCAGTTTTGGTAGAACATTTCGAAATCTTTCATGCGGGAAACATGTGCTTGATTCTGTGTTCATGAAAATAGCTCGATATACTTAGTGACGTTGGATAGTACTTTGGGAGGTATTCTTTCTACAACGAAAGGTAAGACTGTGGTTATTAATATTCGCAAATACAATTCTCTCTATAATTTCATAACAGCGTTAGAAGTCAGATGTTTCTTTAAAATGTACTCAAACTTAACAAAATTTATTTTTGTAATAAATTTACATATAAGTTCTCTTCGCTGCAGGTGCGGTGCCACTGGGGGTGGGATATTTTGATATCCAGCCCCTTTAACTTTTCTCTCATTACAATAATTAATCCCATCCCACAAAAGAATTCGAGTTCAAAATTAAGAACCTATAGCAAATGCAACGAGTTTACATTTCAGCAAACTTGACACGATGAAACTAGATAAGCGTAGTTTCTGTAGGTATCTTCATTTTTACAGTATATTGTTGACATTATTTATTTCAGGCTACAAACTGAAACTCATAAATAACCTCATAGCAAAACAACTAAATAATAATACTTACACTTAAAAAGATAATAGACAAGCATCCAAAATTCTTATCTATTATCTTTAGTCATTAACAAATTGGGGAATAGTATTCAATATAACAGTCATTAAGGATATGTGGAATGGTATTCCATATAACAGTCATTAAGGAATTGGGGAATAGTATACCATCGAATTTATTCTGCCTCTTTTTACGGATCAGCTTAAATCTGTATAAAACACGACTTTCGATAAAATTTTCATCAAACCGTACCATTTAGTTTGTTTCCCCCTTTAAGCACCTAGCACCTCATTATCCTTCCTGGATTTAAACAAAACTGGCATCGCCGCTGTCACTGGTAGTTGCGTATTACTATAACAGGAAAATTAATAGTAGAATGGGTCTGTAGTAGTTTTGCTGTGAGGAATCTTACTTTAACGCGTTTTTTTTTTTTTTTTTCATTTCATTTTGCCTTTGGCGATCGCTATTTTAGTGGTGTTTCATTTGGTGTCTCTCCATGAAAGTGGGTCAAGAAATCCTTTGGGGTTATGACGGGGACAAGATTATTTTCCATCCTTTATTTAGAGTTAAAGGCGTATTGGGCGTGTTTGTGTTGATATATATTTATTTGCTTTGTCCTTACATGTTTATATAATAGAGTGAGAAAATTTTATTCCTTCTAATCCTTTGGTTATGCCTACACACATTCATCCTTTTGCCAAATGTGATACTAAGGATATTAGTATCGTTTGATCAAAACGTGTTATAGAAATATATAATATTAACATTACACAACTTAAAACGAAGTGTGTATGTTTGTGTAAAACTCTTCACACGTTATTTTTGAGTAGCCAAGGACATTTATGTACGTTGAAGCATACCACATCCATTGTATGAGAGCAATAATATCTGCGACCATTTGCAATAGGCTGACTTATTACTGACATAGTAGTATCTGCGATCATCTGCTACAGGCATATTTTTGTTTATATATATATATATATATAATATAATGTAATCACTGCGTAAATTGTAGTATATTAAATATTTATTTTTCATATCTTATATCTTTGAAACTAACAATACTATTCTTTGACGTATATTTAACCAGACATAACGAATCACTTGGAGGTAATGTTATTAAAAGTCAAGTGTATTTTAATAGGTTCAGTCCATATATAAAAATTCCTCCTTACTATCTCATATGATATTGAAAGTTAGGTGAATTTGGCATATTTGGCATATTTGATTTCATCTAACTTTCAACATCATATGAGATAATAAAGAGGAATTTTTATATATGGACTGAACATATTAAAATACACTTGACTTTTAATAACATTACCTCCAAGTGATTCGTTATGTCTGGTTAAATATACGTCAAGTAATAGTGTTGTTAGTTTGAAAAATACAAGATATGGAAAATAAATATTTAATATACTACAATTTACGCAGTGATTACATTATATTACACATATATGTATAAAAAAATCTGCCTGTAGCAGATGATCGCAGATACTACTATGTCAGTAATAAGTCAGCCTATTGCAAATGGTCGCAGATATTATTGCTCTCATACATTGGATGTGGTATGCTTCAACGTACATAAATGTCCTTGGCTACTCAAGAACAACGTGTGAAGAGTTTTACACAAACATACACACTTCTTGTTAAGTTGTGTAATATTAATATTAAGTAGTTTTTTTGTTTGCTTACACAATTTTGCGAGCTATTTCAAGAAAAATTGGGTGTGTGGTGGAGGGGGGGGAGGGTGTAGCTTTGGTAGCATCTGTAGTGGTTCTTTATTTTTTTCCTTTCGTTATAAATCAGCAGGGAAGAAGAATGGAATTTTACTTTTGGGGGAGTTGTGGGGAATTGAATTCTTATGACGCGAATTGGAGTCCGTGACTTGGAACTTCCTTACAGAGATCTGGGGGGATGATTTAGCTTCATTTTGTTTCTGTACTTTGTTTTATAAGCAGTAGTTAAGGTGCAGGATGAGATTATAGTATGGTTTCAGCGAATCTTTGTTTTGAAAGCAGAGTATAAAGAAATTCCTTCAAAACCTGGTTGATTAGTTTAAGTGAGATATGAACTTTGTAAGTTTAAGATTTGAGAATTGAGGTACAGAAGGAGAGAAAGAAAAAAAAAACGATGGACAAGGGTAAAAAGATTTTTCATTTGAATTTCATTAGAAGATCGTATCGGAACCGAGGGAGTGTTCCTCGGACGCATAGGAAAGCTGATGAAGTTACACAAATAACTACACAATATGTAATAAGCTACGGTCAGTTGGGTGGTCCGCTAGAAAGTAGCTTTAAAATCAAACAAGTGCAACTCCAACAGGAGGGATATTACTTACATAAAAGAAAGCCATAATAATTTCAAAGTATTTTAAAAGAAATATCTTTGTTGTGAACTTTATGGTGCTCTAATTTACAATTTTCCGAAATCTTTTGCAGCAAAATTTTGGAACAGTGAAACCTCCATTATCGGGCACTTCCGAGAAACAGGAAGTTTTGGGTGGTACAGAACAGATTTATTTTTATTTTTATTGAAGGCTTGATGTCCACCGTGAGCAACTCGATGGGCTATAAGCAGACTCTCGTCTATATACGCGGGGCAAAGCTAACCTGGTTACGCTGTTAATGCTGTGAAACCGATTCACCGACAAGATATCTCATGCGTATCAGTATTTCTCCGCGCACTAATGGCGTGTCACGTGTCGCGGACCCTTTCCACTACAAAGGTGACTTAAGGCAAGGCAAAAGGAAATCTCCGGAGTTCCATCACGATGTCATCTCAACCCCCACACCTTCTGAACCTTGTTGACCACCAGACAAACGATTTTTGGATGAATATTTTAAAACATTAACCACGAAGAAAGAAGCAAGCTTAATTGACAAACCATTTTCTCCCCATTTACCCACCCTCAGGCTAACACCATTCCCCCCCCTCGCAGTAAATATCCTCCATGTGTACCGTACAGCCTCTCTGAAGCAACACAAAAGTGACAATGACGTCACCAAAATGCGAATATTTGTATTTTTTAGAAACGCGACCGAAACTGAGATCTTTATTTTTATTATATAATGTACGTACGTATATTTAGAACATGCACATATCTATGTCGTTTTTAGGTCCGAGTTCAAACTCGAACACGGGCTTTTTAACGGGAACTATATTATGCAGCGGAAGTGTACACTTCGGAACTTTAACTCCATAGTCAGGTTAGCCTTCCCCCCGAGTATGTTTTATGGCTACTGGTTTCAGAGGAGGGAGAAAGCCAGTGCCGTAAGACAAGTACAACATCCATGCCTAACCGGGATTCGAAGTCGGACACATCTCGGTTGAATGAACAGGAGCCAGAGCTTAGAAAAGAGATGCCGTAGGATTAACATTAGGTATAGCCTCCGAAAAACAAAACCTTTTAACAGCGATCAAAGGAAACCTAGTCAGTCGCTAATGAGATATAATGGACACCTGGTTCCATCGGATTTTACGTAGTTCCTTCGGCAAGGGGTATAAGATAGAGACGAAGAAATTCGCTACGGGAATTGTGCCTCAGGCAAAATGGGTTGGATTGCAGCGGGTACAATGCTGTGCTTAAGTGAAAAGAAAGGAGTGAAAGTTTAATTCTATGTGAGGTTTGCTCCAGCACCCGTGCATGTTTCACTCGCCCGCGGCCTCTGCTTGGACGGTTACTAGTGTATGGAGTGTTGCTAGTTGGGGGCGGTATCTTTTCGTTTGGACCCTGTAGGTTCTGTTTTTTCAGCACGCGCCCAGCTAACTGTGCAGTTCCACTTCACCGTCTAACATTTTTTCGCATTTTGTTTCCCTATAATGAACTCTAACGTTAATCTCCTAGCATTCTATTTCTGAAAATTTAAGACCAAAAACCAGACACTTCTTTCCAAAGATTTTATACACCATGATTTATTTATTACATTGAGTTTTCTCCAGAATTCACCAATTGGGGAAAGCGTTTCAACCGTTTTTATTGTGAACTTTTTATACTTTTTCTGCCTTTGTACAGACGCAACGGACTAAAAATATTAACCTTTTTGTTCGTATTCTACTGTCTTTATTTTAATCTTAAAATGACCGTATTTAAAATACCGAAGAGTAAGAGAAGATTCACGAAATAATGTTTCTCCCGACTGACGGCCACCGGTAAAACATCACTTCTTCAAAAGGAAATTTCGGATGAACATCCCCCCCTCCCATAAAGCAAAGGTCCCTGGTGAGCAGGAAGATTCGTTCTTGAAGTATACGCAACTGTTATATACTTCTTAGTTGGAGAATACAATGAAAGGTTCACTAACATCAAGAATCATAACATCACACTCAAATTAGCATTTTTATTTATTTTTTATTTTGATTGGGGGTTTAACAACGACCGTGAGCAACTCAATGGGCTACAAGCACTCGCCCGTCCTTAATTTTGGGCCACTGGTTCCAGGGAAGGGAGAGAGCCAGTGCCGTGAGACAAACAAAACATCCATGCCTCACAAGATTCGAACCCGGACCCCTTTCGGACGAATGGTCAGAGGCCATCGCTTACACCACAGCGCCACCGAGGCGGCCCGATGGCTTCTGATCATTCGTCCGAGATGGGTCCGGGTTCGAATCCCGGTGAGGCATGGATATTGTGTTTGTCTTATGTCAATGACTTTCTCGCTTCCCTGGAGTGAATGGCTCTACATTATTGACGGACGACTTCTTATAGTCCATTGAGTTGCTCACGGTGGTCGTTAAACCCTCCCCCCCAAAAAAAAAAAAAAAAAAAAAAGGAGGGCTAGTCGACTTTTGAATTAACATCTTTTTTTTTTTTTTTTTGCCGCCCCGGTGGATGATCAGAGGCGCTGGCCTCTGATCATTCGTCCGTAAGGGGTCCGGGTTCGAATCCCATCAGGCATGGATGCTGAGTTTGTCTTACGGCACTGGCTCTCTCCCTTCCCTGGAACCAGTGACCCTAAATTAGAGACGGGCGACTGCTTATAGCCCATTGAGTTGCTCACGGTGGTCGTTAAACCTCCAATAAAAAAAAAAAAAAAAATCTTTTTTTCATTTTTTGAAGTTAGTTAGCACATAGTAGTTAGATTTTTACAAAATAATATACATTTTGAAATATATCTAATTGAATTTCCTTGAATGCGCCCTTATTAGGTTATAGGTAACTCAATTCGGAGTTCCAACATAAAAAATGTTCCCGACCTCTGACCTAGAACTACCCTCTGAACAACGATCACCTCCGAACAACGGTCACTTTTTTTCTGGTCCTAGCTGTAACCGTAATTAGTCGGTTTCACCGTTCCAACATTTCATCATGAAATACTTTTTCTCATTATTTTCTTATTTTTCGGCGATATTCTTCCATTTGACATCCATAAAACTTGGTTGGCATGAGTTTTATTCATTTATGCACGTTTCGTTTAAACACCTAAATTTCAAAACATGTAATTTATAGCCCATTCATGTTGAAGCAGTGAATTACCTCAAATTTCAAATCCATCATCATCATCATCATTGTCAACCATTATCAATCCACTGCTGGACGAAGGTCTCCTCAAGTTTCCTCCACAACGGTCTGTCTTGTGCCAGTCTCCTCCATGTCACCCCTGCATACTTTCGAATTTCATCCACCCATCTCCTATGTGGTCTTCTTCTGGGTCTTTTCCTGTCCCTTGGAATCCAATCTAAAATTTCGGCTGTCCATCGATGATCTGTCCTTCTGGCAGTATGTCCAGCCCATTGCCATTTCAGGGATTTAACTCTGATCATGATGTCTTCCACTCTTGTCATTTTTCGGATCCACGAGTTCCTCTTCTTATCTCTCCTGGTTACACCAAGCATGCACCTCTCCATGCTACTTTGAGTTGTCTGCAGCCTTTGTATGTCTCTTTTAGTTAAGGTCCACGTCTCTGCACCATACGTAAGCACTGGAAGGATGCATTGATCAAACACTTTTCTTTTAAGACATAATGGCATATTGCTCTTGAAAATTATGCTGTTTCTTCCAAAAGCTCTCCAGGCAAGTTTTGTACGCCGATTAATTTCTTCATCAATGTGACCCTCACTTGATATCTGCTGTCCAAGATAAACGTACGTGTCTGTTATCTCCAGCTTTTCTCCATCAATCGATAAATCTTCATTTCTTGTAAAAGCATTGAACATCACTTTTGTCTTCTGAAAGTTCATTTTTAATCCCACTTCTTTACTCTTGTCAGCAAGTTCCTGGATCATACTCTGCAGCTCTGATGGGGTAGTTGCAAAAATGACTACGTCATCAGCAAAACGAAGGTGGGTTAGATAATCTCCATTAATCTTTATCCCCTTGTTTTCCCAGCTCAGCGACTGAAAAACACCCTCCAATGTGGCATTAAAGAGCTTCGGAGATATGGTGTCACCTTGTCTCACTCCTTTCCAATTTTTACGTGTTGTATTTTCAAACAGCCTAATCTTTTGCACTTGCATTTTCATAGATGTTATTAATAATATTAATGTATGCATCTTCAATACCGCAGGTTTTCAGAGCCATTGTAACTGCTGATGGTTTCACTGAATCAAAGGCTTTTTCATAATCGATAAAAGCCATGCACAATGGAAGTTCATATTCCCTCGCTCTTTCAATTAGTTCTCTCAGCACGTGGATATGATCTATTGTGCTGTAGCCACTCCTGAATCCAGCTTGTTCTCTCGGTTGAGCCATGTCTAGTGCTACCTTCAAGCGGTGTGAAAGAACTTTAGTGAAGATTTTATAAACTACTGATAGGAGGCTGATAGGTCTGTAGTTTCCGAGATCCTCAATGTCACCTTTTCTTATGTAGCAGGATCATTGTAGCGGTGTTCCAATCCTCAGGAATCTTTCCTTCATTAAGGCATCGAGTGAAAATTTGGGCGAGTACTGTTTCGATTTCTCCACTTGCTTCTTGTATGATGTCTACAGTAATTCCATCTTCTCCTGGAGCTTTTCCTCGCTTCATGTTCTTGATTGCATGTGCAACTTCTGCTGGAAGGACTGGAGGAACTCTGGTACTGGTATCTTTCATGATGTCTGGAGTGCATATATCATCCCTTTCATATAATTTGGAGTAGAAATCTTTCACTCTTGTCAAAATTTCGCCTCTATTTCTTGTTACAGAACCATCTTCTTTTCTCAGTGCCATAATCTGTTTTCTTCCCTTACTGAGATGTCCCTTTGCTATCTTTAGGCTTTGGTTGTTTTCAATTGCTTTCCTCACTAGTTCACAGTTGAATTTCCTTACGTCTTCAGTGATACTTTTTCTTACTGTCTTGCATAGCTCTATATATTCCACTTTGGAAGTCACATCTTCTTTAGTTGTCCTCATCTCTCTTCTTTTTTGCATCAACATTTTGGTTTTTCCTGATAATTTGTTCACATGCAACTTGTTCTTAGACCCAGCTAATTTTGTTGCTGTTTCCATAAGAGCTTTGGTTACTTTTCTGTTAACTTCAGAGATGTCCACTTCTTCCGATGTTAGGCCTTCTAAAGCAGAGAACCTGTTCTTCAGTTCTAACTTGAAGGTATTATGGTGTTTTTTAAGGTTGGTTATGTCAATAGATTTTGTTTGTCTTATGAGCTTGCCACGTTCAAATCCATACACTGTAAAAAATAAGTGTGGTGAATTCACGGAAAATTTTTGAAAATAGCGTGCAGCAAAGTTGCCGGTAGGTATCCGTGTTTTTCAGATATTTCCGTTTTTAAAAGTGCCTGTTTATTTTAACTTCTGTATTTTTACAGATCTTCCGTAGACAGAAATTCCATTTATTTCAGAAAAGTCCATTTCAGGCTTTTTCGTATATAAACTCAAATTCCGCGAAATCGACGACGCTGCGTTTTTTTGCCCTTACCTACATAATCCTTCCGCTGCAGCTAGGATGGAACCCATGTCGTTCCGGTTGCTTCAATGGGTAACGCACGCCTTTAACCACAGAGCTACGTACATCGTAAAATAAACTGCGCGACTATGCAATTTTTATTTTTGTCATTAATGCGCGTGATTTAGTCATTTTATTATCTGTTGGAGCTTATTATTTTTCTGAATAGGTTTGTAATAACTTTTTTATGTACGAGGGACTTTTTACAATTTAAGCATTTTCATCGTGATTTTTAGAAGCAAAAAAATGCTTTGCAACTGGATTTTTTTAAACTGCCAATGACTTTCAGTAATCTTTAAAAAAAGATGAAATGTACTTTTTTATAGCATTATTTCACAAAAAAATTCCTAAATATAAACTTTACTCTTAACAGTTATAATAGCTTTTGTCTTAAGTTGTCCAAAGACTGATATATAGACATCGTATAATCATCTGTATAAAAAGTTAAATACCCGGTTTCTTACCGTAATACAATATGTGATAAATAGCAGGTGCGCTAAATAGGTGAGAGGAGAAGAAATATCCTGTGCCACAACAAACAAAATTCATGCGATATTCTATCCACTATATCCGATCTCGCTACGGAATTTTAAAATTCGCCAGACGATTGAAATTTAGAAGTTTAATCAAGGTATTCTCACCAATCGCTCCTATTACCAGTGATTTCTCGTCATCGGATACGGAAAAAGTGAGAAGGAAGTTTTTCTGTTAATATACAAGAGGAATTGCGGTAAGGTTTATGAAAATTCAGAATTTTCCGCTAACACATCTTGCAAACGGTAATTTACCGTCAGAATTTCCCCGTGGTAGGAAAAATCCTTGAAATTTAGGTTTCTCTCTGTCATTTCACCGAAAAGGTTGCATCAGAAATATGCTTTATTTATTCACAAAAGAAATGACAGAAAGTGTCTCCTGAATTTCAGAAAATGTTTACAGTATACGTTATATGTACGTGAAGCGGTTCAATGTTTGAAGAAGTTTCCATTTAAACTTTGTTATACAGGGTGATTGAAAAGTTGTGCAACTCAGGTTAATTACAAGTATATGAAAAATGAAACATCTACAAATACAGATTATAACCTCTTCTTTCTAACAAATGAAGATTAGGAATCTTATTACAGCACAAGTTGAAAGTGTCGACCTTGTTCGTGAATGATATTTCGCCCTCTGTTTACCAGATTTTGTGCCACCTTGTGAAGCACCTGCACCCTGATGTTTTCAATCCCTTTTGCAATGTTCATTTTGAGCTCCTTTAGGCTGTGAGGATTTTTATTATAAACAACACCTTTGGGCTCCCCCAAAAGAAAAAAAAATCCGATAGTGATAAATCGGATGATCGTGGAGGACTCAGTTCTTTCGAGATGAGACAGCCGCCGAAAAATTCTTTCAAAAAATGTGCGGTACTAGGAGACATGTGGCACGTCGCAATGTCTTGTTGATACCAACAATGTCGTTCGCTGACGTCAAGGAGTGTCACGTACTGTGTGATCATATCTTGGTATACGGAACCATTCACTGTCGTTTCAAAGAAAATTCGTCGCGCCATGCGACGGTGTGATATCGCACACCAAACTCCACGTTTCTGAGAATGCAAAACTTTTTCAGGAAAATTATCAGGTTGTAAAACAAGTCTCCTTAAAAAACTTCTATGTGTCGTGTGCAATGCAAGATACTGCGGGAATGTACACTGGTGGGCAAAAATTAAGGACGAAGAGGAGAAATTAGCATAACAGCAGAACGAGCAGGCAGAACGGACCGAAAGACCACTCAGGAGATAGACTGGGGTCCGGTACGGTAGGGCATGCGCATATATGCAGCATGACGTAGGGGGGGAGAGTGTCGGAAGGGTATAAAGCACACGGGCGGTGTACGCTCAGCAATTCGGTGAAAGCTATTGCACGGTGTACATCGGCTTGAACGACGTCGAGTTGCTGCCACCGTGTGATATGTCCAACGGGCAATCCAGTAGATGATATCTGGAGGACTTTACCCGAGGTCCCGTCATTGGGAAGTTGGAAGAAAGTCGAAGTGTGACTAGTGTTGCCGAGGAGTTCGGGATCGCTCCCAACATCGTTTCACGAGCTTGGAGAGCATTTCAAACGACAGGAACAGCTGTCCGAGAGGTTTAGCAGTGGTCGTCTACGAGCAACCACGTCGGCGCACGGCCGGTATATTATATTGTTCTACAGGCGAGAAGAGAAAGATGGCAGACAGCAGGAGAAATCGCAAGGCACATGCAACAAACAACTGGACGTCCGTTATCGCATTTAACCGTGGCCAGGAGGCTACACAAAGGTGGTCTATTTGCACGACGACTAGTACGGTGTGTGAAATTAACGCCTGCTCATCAGAGACGGCGGTTTCTGTGGTGCCAGGAACACAAGAACTGCAATGGAGTCGAGTTCTCTTTACGGATGAGACCCGATTAGTGTGACGAGCAATTCTCGACGTATACACATCTGGAGAGAGCAGGGAACACGCAATCACACCTCCAATATCATCGAAAGCGAGCGGTATGGAGGTGGCGGAGTTCTCGTTTGGGGCGGTATCACGCTTGGTAGCCGTACTGACTTTCACATCTTCCAAGGAGGTTGAATCACTGGTGTACGCTATTGTACTGAGGTTCTCCTGCCTCACGTGCGTCTGTTTAGAGGTGCTGTGTGTCCTGAGTTCCTCTTCATGGACGACAACGCTACACCTCATCGTACAGTTGCTGTCGCAGAGCTGTTGGAGAGTGAAGATATTCAACGCATGGGTTGGCCTGCAAGGTCCCCGGACCTAAATCCAATCGAACACGTGTGGGAACTTCTCGGGAGACGCTTGGCAGCACGTCATCAGCCGCCAGCAACGATTTAGCAGCTGCAATTGGCGTTACAAGAGGAATGGGCTGCGATGCCTCAACAGCTGCTTGACAACCTCGTCCTCAGCATGGACAGACGTCGTATATCCTGCAACGCAGTCAGGGGTGATCATATCCCCTACTAAAGACTGGATTTTTCTTGGCAGCCGCCTGTCACATGGACGTTTCTGTCTTCTGTGCAGTTGTGCTCGAAGCTACCTTTTCAATAAATGGCCTTTGTATTCTTTGGATTCCTTGTTTGGACGGGTTTGCTCACTTGTCCCATGTTCTTAGATTTTAGGGATCCCATGGTATGATTTGAGTCGATGCGGAGCACTTCTGAATGACGTTACATTCGAAAAACCGCCTCGTCCCAATTTTTGCACGCCAGTGTAGTAACGTAAAGATCCCAGAGTACGGTGCACGAAAGAATAGATTCTAAAGACATAAATGACGCTGTTGTGGTGAAGATTATTTGCACGTGGCGACGATACGTTGGTGAAGTCGAACGAAGGTGGTCGTGCAATTTTGCTCTATGAATATTTGAATGAAATAAAAGTTACGGAATCACTTGGAAAATTGAGAAATGCGTCTAGTAACGATATTGTCGGACAGAGTACTTGCTATGAAGGGTACAGGAAATTTGACACGGGTATACGAAATCTGTCTGATGCGCCCAGAAGTGGCATACCCAGTAAGGTTCAAGACGATTCACTGAAACACGTAGTATTGACCAAGCCTAGTACAATACTACGGGAGCTGGTAGAGGAACTGAAGACCTCCCCTACGACCATAAACACTCGATTTCGGAAGTTGGAATATTCGTGTAAACTGTGTAAATGGGTACCTCGCGCTTTGTCTGACCATAATCGGATGCAATTCTACTCCATTGCTGTTTCTCTGCGTGAAAGAAAACAAGTTAGTAAAGTCATGCAATGCATTGATTATGATACGCTTTCCGACATACCAGAAATCATTACTCAAGTTATGAGGACAATGGCTGTGGAATAAATTTAGTTCCTGTGCCCTGAGCTTTGACCCCATTTCGATGATATTCAACAGAACCGGTTCCATATACCTCCGGAACAACGTACTAATGTTTTGTTGCAATACAAGCATTTTTAGTCAAATTATGAGGCTGTGGAATAAATCTCGCTCCTGTGCCCTGACCCATGACCCGATTTCGATAATATTCAACAGAACCGGTTCAGTATACCTTCGGAACAACATGCTAAAGTTTTGCCGCAATCGAAGCATTTCTACTTAAGTAATAACGCATAAGAGCGATGGAATGTATTCCGCTCCTATGTCCTTATATTTGAACCCATTTCGCCCATTTTTAATAGGGTTCGTCCCCAGGTTGTCCCCTACCACAAACTAAAATTTCAATCAAATCGAACCATTTTTACATGAGTTATCATGCAAACAGACAGGCAGACGGACGGACAAAGCTGGAGCATATACGCTCCTTCAACCTACGGTTGGAAAGCGTAAAAAACGGGAGAGCTTTTCTGCATGGCTGGTCACGGTTGATCAAAAATGGTTCATATACGTGAATGTTACTCCACAAAGAGTATGGACGTAAGCAAGGATAACCCCCACAGAAGGTCGCTAAGCCACCCTTTCATGGACGGAAGGTGATACTGAGTTCCTGGTGGGATTGTCGCTGTGTGATTTACTGTGAACTCTTAAGGCAGAACAATACCATCACAGGGGGTGATCACATCCAACAGCTAAACGGTCTCCACGCGGCACTGCAAGAAATACCCCAGCGTTAATTCATCGCCACGGAGTTGTTTTTTACCAGCATAGCGTTCGTTCACATGTTGCTTTACGGACACAACAAAAATTGCACAAGCTGGAATGCAAAATACTGTGGCACCCTTCTTATTCCTCGGACCTTGTCTCATCCGACTTTCATCTCTTCCGGTCTTTGTCGAATTTTCTCGCTGAGGAAAACTTTGCTAATGACGATGATGTGAAACGTTGCATGGGTGACTTCAACTCCCACTCGCCTGACTTCTATCACAATGGAAAACTCGTAGATCGTTAGGTAGTCCAATATGGACTACCTGGACGATTGGGTTAAGATTTTTGTGCGATATTTCAAGCTTGAAATACATGATTCTGTACTTTGCGGATACTTTCTTTACAACTGGATACTTGGATTCACAATGACCAAATCCTTTTGTTCCGATTATTCACATACCCACTGAAGTGAAGCCAGCCCTCGTTACTGAAGTAAACTGTATCAAGAATCTATTCCATGTTCTTCAACGAATGAGAGCAACCATCTGCAGGAATTTACTGGTTTCCCTTTATCTGGGTCCTTCTGTTTATGAACTCGGTGAACATGATATGGACGAAATTGTAACGATCTCGCATCCTTTTGAACGCTATCGCATGAGACTGACGGTTGCTTGGCGAGTTTCCTGAACCTTTTTGTTGGAGACCGCTGCAGTGCTCTCTGTACCTCCTCCGTCATTTTGTCAGTCAAAGTGGAAGGTATCCAAGAGCTTTTCTTATCAGCAAAAGATCCAGTTTCTCCTTAAACCGCTGCATTAATCTCACTATCGTCGACTTCTGACGAACTGCTGTACCCAAGCCGTCTAGAAAACACAAGGCCATTACATTAGAGAGAGAGCAGTTCCCTCTGTTAGTGACGTCACGCAAAGTTTCCCATTGGTTTCCAAAGCTGTCGTGTATGACGTCAACACGACACTGACGTATCAGGTCATGCAACGTTAAACAGACGTCACAAACGGAAGGAACTCATCTCTGTAGTGCCATGGCCTTAAACTTTCTAGATGGCGTTGGCTGTATCCTGATATTTTTTGCAAAATTCCTTGGCAAGACATGCGTACGAAAGATTAGAGAAATATCTTTCGAAAAGGAAAAACTCGTTGCGGCTGAGAAAAAGGCATTTCACTTCCACAAGGAATAAAGCTTCACTAAGAACACCCTGTACACGTCACAGTAAAATCATCGTCTCCGGTACTTTATAATAGTACCGTGGTGACATCTAGTTGCAGAAAGAATGGTTGTAACGATCTTGCAATAATTTGTACAAATTCAAGCTTCGAATGGCGCGACTTTCGATCACCCTGTAGTTTTCTGTCTCAAACGTTATCTTAAGGTTTTCCTACACCTTTTAAATGCGATTTTCGGTAAAAATATCTATTTTCCAATTTCCTTATAATATTAAAGCCTGTTTCTTTTTGGTTCGAGGTTTAACGACCACCGTGAGCAACTCAATGGGCTATAAGCAGTCGCCCGTCCCTAACTTAGGGTCACTGGCTCCAGGAAATGGTAAGAGCCAGCGCCGAAATACAAATACAACATCCATGCCTCACCTTGATTCGAAACCGGACCCATCTCGGACGAATAATCTGAAGCCATCGCTTAGACCACTGCGCCACTGGGACGGCTTTTTATCTTTCCAAATCCGTTTAAAATTTGTTTCTATCGTTTTTAGAACATGGTTAGTTATTTTTTTTAGAACCGGAAGTGAGCTTAAATGTAATTATATTGAAATGTTATTAAATACGAACGCTCACATTTGATCCTGTGTATAAATAAAAACAGAAATTAAAATTTCAATTACTTAAAATACTTAAAAGGAATCTGGAAACACATGATTTGTTCAAGCACCTGGCAACAAAGTTATGATATGGCAGAAAATACCGAAGGAGCTTTTCGTTTGCCTCAGAAACATAAAATTAAGCTTATATGATGTTGTTGTACAATTGATGATTGTTTTCAATGTTGTTTAAAATTATTAGCCAAGATGAACATTGAAAATCCAATATTTTTCATATTACAGGGTTATAAACATTTAGATAACATTCGCATCCAAGACCGCAAAAAAAAAAAAAAAAAAAAGGTTAAGAAAGTTTTTTTTCGGTAAAAACATGACTGTTTTGCATAGTAAAGATAGTGAAATTTATAAATCAGAGACACGTTAATGTTTAATTTTGATTTTTAAAATAGCTTTTTCTCGAAACGAATTTGTTTTTATATTTTGCCTTCATGCAAAAACATCATAACGCCAAAAATTATGCTTGAAATGCCTTGCAACTTTTCAGTAATATATTGCGAGATAATATAAAGGGAATAGACTATTCCCTATTAGTTTTTATATTTTTAAGGGATGCCTTATGAATTGCTATACATTTTCAATGATTTTCTTTTCGACAGTACTTTAATTTTTACAGCTTTTTAAATAACTGCGCTATGATAATGGGAATATTCTACTCCCTAGAGGATGTTATTGTCATCATAATAAAACTTACAAAATGAAAATATACTGATTTGATTTTGAGCGATCATGTTTTGCGGAAGTGTTAATTTTTTGCTATTTTACCTATTTTTCGAACTAAAAATGAAAACAAAAAATCAGAACCTTTTTTTTTCTTGTTATTCCATATTTTAGCCATATTCCATTATAAAATGCAGAAACAGAATAACATCAAATAATTTGAAAAAATCCTTTCGGAAGATGTACGGTATACCTTAAGTAAACCAAGATCAGTAATTAAAATATCGGAACTACTTATAATAACTGAAACATGACGTCTATTTTCTAGTTCACAGAAATACAGGGTGAGCCAAAAGTCATTATACACCTGTCACAGTGGCAGCGTTTATGGTCCCCTCGAAGAATATGGGCCCAATTATGCGTCTTCGAGATATCTCACTCCACACACCAATCTTCTGATCATGTAATGGCATATTGTGTATCTTATTCGGATGATTGGATGACCACATGCGACTGTTTTGTCTGTTTACATATCCTGATAAGTAGAACAGCGCCTCATCGGAGAAAAGCCTAACGTCCAGAATATCATTTCCGTTGTTATTAATGAAGTCCATGAACCATCAGCAATATTCCACACGCTTATCGTAGTCTGTATGTTTCAATTCGTGCACTGTTCTGATTTTGTACCGGCAGAGCTGCAGTCGCATCTTCAGTGCTCTATAGGTATTTGCTGTATGATACAGCTGCTTGTTGTGACAATTTTCGAACCAATTTCTTTAGATTGTTAGCGATTCTAATGGAAATATCCTCCACCTTTTCCTCTGTTAACCATCACGGCCTACCGCTTTTCGGAACAGCTCTCACTCATTCGGTTTTACGAAACTTTTCAATTCACCGTCTCACTGCATTGCGATAGGGTGCTTCAGTACCGGGAGATTGTTCTCTGTACTTGCGTTTTACTTCGTCGGCATATTCACCTCCAGTACGGAACACATGTTCAATGAGAAACATGCGACCCTCAAGCGGCAACACTATGTTCAATCGGCCATTGTGACGCCTCACTACTGACTGATTAAATAACGGCCAGACGCCGGAAGTACATGCAGAGTCGTTCGAATATCAGACGGCAGGAAGCACGTAACCTCGTCCTAAACACACGAACATTCTCCATTCACCACAGTATTGCATGTAGTACGTGCGTGGTAACTACACTTTATAGATTTCTTATTATTACTTCTTATCATAGTATGTCAGGTGCACAGCGACTTTTGGTTCACGCTGTATAACTCGACCAATTGCAACAAATGCACATGATTGCTACAGAAGACATTTTATTCTTTTCTAAGAATCTTATGATGCAGATGCCCCACGCAGTTAACATGCATTTATATTTATATTTAATGAAATAATTGCATTGAAAAATTCAGATTTTGACAAATTCAGATTTTGACACAAAATCTTGAATTCCTTTCCTAGGTTTTAATGATGGTACTGAATAAGGCATATATTTTCATTATACTCCTATGCCGCCTTAGCACAGCATTATGCACTAGATCCAGAGAGAAAAGACAAGGTAAGTTTTAACGACATAAATGTTTTTTTCTGATTCAGTGAAATCTACCTACATCTCTTTTAGGACAACTAGCCACCGAACAACGGGCCACAAAAATATCAGGGGCCGTATAAAAATTGCATTTCCACCTTACATTTAATACCTCAGTAAAAGAGCAATATTACTAACTTGACATGTTATGTAAACTCTGTGAACACGAAATTACCGGAATAAATGCTATGAAAAAGACTTAAGTTATTGGCGGAATAAAAATTGTATTAATTAATGTTTGGGGCCTAAGTAAAAAGGGTAATATTATTAACTTTACGTGTTATGTAAACGTTATGAATATAACATCGGTAGAATAAAAATTGTCAAAAGGTTCTTCGTCTAAAGCCTAGTAATTAATATTTTATGCTTAAGTAAAAGAGCAATATTAATAACTTGACATGTTATGTAAACTCTGTGAACACGAAATTACCGGAATAAATGGTATGAAAAAGACTTAAGTTATCGGCGGAATAAAAATTGTATTAATTAATGTTTGGGGCCTAAGTAAAAAGGGTAATATTATTAACTTTACGTGTTATGTAAACGTTATGAATATAGCATCGGTAAAATAAAAATAGTCAAAAGGTTCTAGGTCTAAAGCCTAGTAATTAATATTTTATGCTTAAGTGAAAGAGCAATATTAATAACCTGACGCGGTATGTAAATGTTTGGTGCCAAAATAAAAGTGCAGCGATATTAAAAAATCCCGCCTTATCATGCTTTTCTGAATACAGCCCGAGTTATGCTATTATTCCGTTGTTTCATCGAAAACCAGTTTTAAAAAATCTACCGAGTCACGACAATTTGTTTCCACAAATAAAAGTGCAATTCTCGCTTGATTTATATAGAACGTTTTCTCTTGGTAAAAGAGAAATTTATTTGGGGTTCCCAATTCAGTTCTCATAAGTAATAATTGTTATGCATATCAGATGTACACATCAATAATTCACCAAGAAATTGCAATTTTTATTTTTGTCAGAAAATCCTTTTTGTAGAATATCGAAAGCAAAGAGAATATAAATTCGGATTTACTTGTACCACTTCATCCGTGTAACACCTTTCAGAAAACTTGTAAATTTCATCGCCCTGGAGCGGGACTCGAACCCGCATCTCCCGATTTCCGTTCCAATATTCTAACCGTTACACCACCCAGGCCAGTGAAGTTCCAAGCAACTGAGACTAAGCAAACTTAGCTTAGGAATCCGAACATCAGATGAATCTGATGAAACTTAGCTTAGGAAATGCAAATAATACTGTCGTCAAACACGATTAAAAAAACATGTAGACACATACTCTACATGTTTAAAACTCTTCACTACTAAAAACACTCAATTGAAAACCATGAGATCTTTCGAAGCCCTATCGGCTTCATCATCAGATGGGAATACATTGAAGTATGTCGTGGACAGATCTTAAATAATGTCCGAATGACATAAAAGGACACTTGAACAAAGCTCACAACGTTATAGCCGGGAGTATGACACTGCTATGGTTGATCGTGAACAGATTAGTAGACAACATTGGGGATGTGGCGAAGGGAACTTGCCATTACACTGAGGAATAGCCTAGGGCATGCAATCATTACAGCATGAAGAAGGCATTTCTACATCTAACTGAAAGCTTATTTATTCATTGTTACGGGACTTAATGCTGTAATTACTATATTCCACAGGCTATCCCTCAACTATGGATTAATGTAATGATAAGTTCCTTCGCCACATCACCAATGTTGTCTACTCATCTGTCCACGATCAACCATAACTGTGTCATACCCCGGATATGGCGTTGTGAGCTTTGTACAAGTGTCATTGTACGTCATTCGAACATTATATGAGATCGGTTCACGCCATACTTCAATGTATTCCTATCTGATGATGAAGCCGATAGGGCTTCGAAAGATCTCATGGCTTTCAATTGAGTGTTTTTAGTAGTGAAGAGTTTTAAACATGTAGAGTATGTGTTTACATATGTTTTTAATTGTGTTTGACTACAGTATTATATGTATTTCCTAAGCTAAGTTTTATCAGATTTATCTGATGTTCAGATTCCTAAGCTAAGTTTGCTTAGTCTCAGTTGCTTCGACAAAATTTCCTGTCAATGCCTTTGTAACTAACGACAGTATGGTATTAGGGTAGCACTGGTAGTGTTCCTTACAGCATTTAGTGCGAAGAAAAAAATGAAAGCAAGTTTCGTCAAGTCTTACGAATAGGAGCACAGCTTTGGTTCATTATGACTCCTAGGAGTGAATTATCACCATGGCCTTTGCGTGTCGTGTGTTCGGCGGTGCTACCGCGACAAAACTCATACAAAATGCAATGGCGAATGAGTTCCTTATACACTTCCATGTTGACTGGCGCTTACACTCTTCCTTCGGACGGCTAAGTGTCACTTACTTAAGCCACACCTACCTGCTGATGTCATGCGGGTGTGCTGAACAATCTCAATGGTCAACGTGCGCTGTTGCTGGGGATTCGACTACAGGTAATTGCTCATCAGACATTACACTGAGAAAAAACGTTTCGTTAATTCAACAAAAATTTTTGTCGATATACAGTCAACAAAACATTTTGTTGAATTTGCAAAATTATTTTGTTGAAAATTATTGTTGATTTTACAAAATTTATTGTTATCACGATAAAACGTTTTGTTCATTTAACAAATTGATTTGTCGATTTTGGGGAATTTGTTTCATCCAACGAAACATATAGTTATCATGACAAAATGTTTTGTTGCTGCAACAGAACATAATGTATTACGATAACATAATGTTTTGTTGCAGCAACAAAACATTTTGTCATGATAATTATATGTTTTGTTGGATGAAACAAATTCCCCAAAATCGACAAATCAAGAAAGAAATATCATGAAAGAAATACGGGATTACGCCATATAATACAAATTTTGGAGATGACAATCCGTTTTTTGGCGTAAATGTGACAAGGATGGTAATTTGTTAAATGAACAAAACGTTTTGTCGTGATAACAATAAATTTTGTTACATCAACAATAATTTTTAAACAAATAATTTTGCAAATACAACACACATTTTTGTTGACTGTGTATCGACAAAATGTTTTGTTGAATTAACAATACGTTTTTCTCAGTGTACTTTCTTATCAACCCAATAAGTAGTGAAGAAAGTGCATTTGCAAACAATCCCTAAATTATGGCCACGGGTACCTGAAAAGGTCGAGGTGGAGTGCCGTAAGACAAACGCAACATCCATACTGCCGGGATTCGAATCCGGACACCATATTCTCGGACGAATGGTCAGAAGTCAGCGCTTAGACAACTGAGCCACGGAAATTGCTGTCGAGCGCTTTTTGGTTTGAAACTACGAAATTTAATCGGCATTACTGTATCAGAGGAAGCATTTGAACTTGGTGAACTCGAGCCTGGTAAAGACTGTTCACATGCAGCTTAGTTTTGTGGTCTTCGGAATTCAATTAGTGATGATTTTTTTCCTTTGGTGGTCAATAAAAATATTGTAACACCAGCCCTTAATTATACAATATATTGGCAGAAGTCACCGGACATCCCTTCGAAAGCAAATTAACGGATCCTCTGCGTTGTTAAGATGCGCGGAACAGCTGCAATGGGTATAAAATAAGTTAGTAGACTCATGCAATGCATTGATAATATACGCTTTACAACATGAGAGAAATCATTACTCAAGTTATGAGGATAATGGCTGTGGAATAAATCTCGTTCCTGTGCTCTGATCTTTGACCCATTCCGATAATATTAAACAGAATTGGTCCAGTATACCTCCGGAAAAACATACTAAAGTTTTTTCGCAATAGATGCATTTTTAGTCAAGTTATGAGGTTAATGGCTGTTAAATAAATATTGCTCCTATGCCCTGACCTTTGACCCCATTTCGATTATATTCAACAGAACCAGTTCCACATACCTCTGAAGCAACACGATAAAATTTACTCGCAATCGAAGCATTTTCGCGCAAGTTATGGCCCATAAAGGCGATAAAATGGACCCCTCACTCCTATTTCCTGACCTTTGACCCCATTTTGTCCATTTTTAATAGGGGTCGTCCCCAGATTGTCCTCTACCACACACTACAATTTCATCAAAATGAAAACATTTTTTACGCGAGTTATCGTGCGGACAGGCAAATAGACAGAAGGACGGACAAAAGTGGAGCATGTACGCTTCTTCAACCTACTGTTGGAAAGAGTTAACAAGCCTGCAGCTGACCGTGATCATATCGCACTGTGAGTTGAGTGAAAATGTCGCGGCGGAAGGGAAGTGACTTTGAGAAAGAAAAGATTGTTAGTGGGTTGTCCATAAGAGAAACCGAGAGGCGTTTAAATATACACAAGTCAACTCTTTCGGATGTACTAAATAAGTGGAAGACACATGGCATCCCTGAAGCAGCAAAATGTACCAGCAGACCAAAGAAAATCAGTGATAGAGGAGGTCGAAGCCTCAGGGGTGTCTTTACAGCTAATCGACGGAGTACTACTGCACAAGACCTCAGTGTACAGGTGAGTAAAAATGATGGAACCTCGTTTTGTACACGTACCATTCGTAGAGAATTTCATTCCATGGGTTACCGTGGTCGTGCAGCTGCTCATAAGCCTTTCATCTCCACTAGGAAAGTTACTCGTCGTTTAGCATGGTGTAAAGAACATTTATCGTGGACCGTAGATCAAGGGAAACGGGTTCTATGGACTGATGAATCCACATACACGATCCATCAGTCTGATGGCCATGTGTTGGTATGGCGGCAGCTGGGGGAACGCTATTTACCACAGTGTATTGTTCCTACGGTCAAGTTTGGAGCTGGCAGTGTACTCGTGTGAGGGTGTTTTTCGTGGTATTGTCCCGGCCCATTGGTTATCGTGGACAAACCTGTTAACCAGTTCGTCTACCTCGATATTCTGGACAATTATGCCCTACCAACTCTGTGGCAATACCATGGAACCGAGCTTTGTTAGTACCAGCAGGATAATACACCTAGCCATAAAGTAAGAACTGTTATGGCGTGGTTTTACGATAATTCCGTATCGCGTCTGGACTGCCCAGCACAGAGCCGTTTTCTTAATCCCATAGAGCACCTATCGGATGAATTAGAGTGCTGCATAAGAAGTTTAGAACCAAGGCCAACTACTAAGCAACAGTTAGCGGCAGCATTATGTACTGAATGGAAGCGCATACCTATCGCTGTGTTCCAAAGCCTTGTCGAAAGCATGTCTCGAAGGTTCAGTGCATGCATTGAGGTCAAAGGTGGACCCACACCGTACTAATGTATGTCAATAAATGCTATGTTGTGTTTCTCTTCCAGGTGTCCGGTAACTTTTGTCAATGTAGTGCATATAAACACCCAGATCCGCCTGTCTGTCTGAAACGCTTGACGTCACAGCAACGTCAGTATTGTTGCGCCATCAGTTATCGAACAATTGGTGTGTGCTTTCCCAATGTCAAATGATTGCATGCGATCACTTTTAGATGGCAAGGTGATCGCGTGCTAATTTAAAAACATTTGACGATCAATGACTGGAGTTCTATTTATTTGATCTACAAAATTCGAATTAAAATCTTGATATCACGGCAAGTTGCGCTTCTATATTAATTTAATTTTATCACAATTTGGATACTAATTTGTACGCTTTAATTATTTTTTACGTTTTTAATTTAACTGATTTTTCGAGTATAGTGCTGATTACCTTAAACATTTTGCAAAATATCGATCTATCTAAACCCCGTAACCTGGAATAAAAACTGAAATCTTTAGATGCCAAAGTGAGCAAGTTTGCATCTAAAAGAAGATTTCGGCCCAATAGCACATTGTCGAGAATTTAGATAGTTCCGATTTGTAATACCAGATGTCGCATTATTTCGTAGAAAAACCTTTGTTACGAAGTTTCAAACTAACCGTTGAATAGGGCAGTCCAAAACAAGCCGTGAAGGGTGAAGGAAAAAAATGTGCTGGAGAAAAAGCCAATCAACGCGCAAGATAAAAGAAAATGTTATTAAGGTAACTTTTATAAATTTAGTAAGTTCACACGAAAAAAACTTTCCCAGTTTAGTACTTATTATATTATACATTTTGCAAAAATATCGATCTATCTAAACACTCTAATCTACAATTGTTAAACAACAAATATTTTACACAGACTGTTATTTTTCTCGATGTCTTTTGAAAAACGGATATAAATAGCACGTAATTTTTAGTTCTAACATGAATGCGTTCTCACTATATAAGTTTTTACCATGTTTCCTCACATAAATCCGGCGTCTATATGATTTCTTTTCAGTCTGCTTCAATTAAAAATTTCACTCCGTCGCAGGACGGGCAACAACCCATATATATTAATATTTATTTAAAGCAAAATGACAACCTTCCTAGGACGGGCTATACGCTAATATGTTAATATTTACCATGATATATTATCGTTGTTTCTTAAATTTCTCTAAATTTCAGGGGAAGATACTCCAGTGATATTTCCAGAATTGGAAGATATCGGAGAGAATAGTTGTTTACTTCCTAATGGCAAAGAAGGCACTTGCCGGCCGGCTGGGATCTGCGTGTTTCAGGTAGATACAGATGTGCATTTGGATCTTTCAACCTGTACAACTGCGAACGACGGCATTGGGGTATGCTGTCCCACAAGGCCTCCACCATCACGCAGTACTGGTAAATTATGTATTCTTTTTTACTCTTAGATATATACCAAACAGAAATCATCGCTCTTTCCACGTTAATAAGTGAGTCTTGGAAAAATTCTCATCGGCCGCCACCGGGAATCGAACCCAGGGTCTTCCAGTTACGCGCCGGACATGCTACCACTACACCACTGCGGCTTCGATTTCTCGAGACTCACTAGTGATTAACTGTCAAACTACATAACAGGTTGCTTCCTGGAACCCTGCACAGTGCTGGGGTTTCACCAAAGATGACAAGCAGCAAATAAACAAATAACTAGGATACATAACTAATAACTAATCATAGCTCTTTCCACGTTAACAAATACACTGACGGAAAAAAACAATCCCAACACCAAGAAGGGGTTGTGTTAGATAAACGACAGTTGGTAGGCGGTGAGAGTACATCCGTAAGACGACGTCTATGCAAATTTCGCGCTCGGAGCATACGTGTGGCGCTAGAAGTGCACCTCGGAACATGCAAAGCAGGTTTGCTGTAAATACGCGCTGTAACGTTCGTGAGCGTTATTTATCGTTGAGATTCGACGTAGGGTGTTGATGTTAGTCAAGAATGCCTTTAAGAAGACGAAGAAGCCATTATCAACAGCTCACGGAGTTTGAACGAGGTCGTGTAATAAAGCTACGAAAAGGTGGATTTTCTTTCCGCAATATTGCAGAACGACTTGGCAGGAATGTAGCCACTGTGCATGATTGTTGGCAGCGTTGGTCAAGGGAAGGTACTGCCTCAAGAAGACCGGTTCCGGCAGGCCACGTGGCACTACTGAGAGGGAAGACCGCCGTGTACGGCGTATGGCCGTGGCGCATCGTACCGCGTCTGTTGCAGCAATTCGAGCTCCAGGTGCCACCACAGTTGCACAACAAACTGTTACAAATCAGTTACTTGAAGGACAGCTCCGAGCCAGACGCCCTGTAGCGTGCATTCCACTTACTCCGAACGACTGCCGTTTGCGACGTCAGTGGTGTCAATCTAGAGCTCATTGGAGGACGGAGTGGATATCTGTTGTGTTTTCTGATGAAAGCCGGTTCTGCCTGGGTGCCAGTGATGGCCGTGTGTTGGTTAGAAGGAGGCCAGGTGAGCGCCTGCAACCAACCTGTCTGCGGCCGAGACGCACTGGACCTACACCTGGAGTTATGGTCTGGGGAACGATTTCCTATGACAGCAGGAGCACTCTCGTGGTTATCCCACGCACCCTGACGGCACAGTTGTACATCGGTATGGTGATTCAACCTGTTGTGCTGCCATTCTTGAACAGCATTCTAGGGGGTGTTTTCCAACGGGATAACGCTCGCCCGCATACCGCTGTTGTAACCCAACATGCTCTACAGAGTGTCGACATGTTGCCGTGGCCTGCTAGATCACCAGATCTTTCACCAATCGAGCACGTATGGGACATCATTGGACGACAATTCCAGCGTCACCCCCAACCAGCATTAACCGTCCCTGTATTGACCGACCAAGTGCAACAGGCATGGAACTCCATCCCACAAACTGACATCCAGCACCTGTACGACACAATGCATGAACGTTTGCGTGCTTGCATTCAACATTCTGGCGGTTACAACGGTTATTAATGTACCAGCATTTCACATTTAAAATGGCTCTTCTCACGAGTACAATAAGCTGTGATCTTGAAACTTTAATCGATTAAATATGTTACCTATACAAATGTATTGCCGCCATTTCATTCCTCTACAACTAATTCTTCGTGGTGTTAGGATTTTTGTTTCCGTCAGTGTATTAAATTGGAAATAGCGTTGATTTCTGTTTGGTGTTCCTGATCCACGTCGAGTGTTTGAATTCATTATCCATTCGCCTCATAGATATATGTTTTGTTACTATAGATCTTTTCAATGTACCATGAAAATGTACTCTATTTGAAAAATATCTACTGGAAACTAATATTTTCGCTGAGATGTACTTTTTAAGTAAAGTTTGACTCGTTCAACGCATTTACTTGTTGACTGACACAGTTCAGTGTCAAGGGGAATGCAAGTAACACTTCTCATAAAAGAAATGTATCTCGTCTGCGAAAAGAGTTATCTGAAATCTCTGAAATAAACACCCAATGTGAGAAAAGAGCGCACCTTCATTCAGAATTAAATAGAATAACCCATATGATGCACGGCAACAAATATGCCTCACGTAATAGGTCATATGAGAGGCTTGAGTTCAGTACAGTACAAAGTAAAGGTGAGCGCAACAGCGATTTTCCTGCCAGAGTGACAAAGGTAAGGTTTCCACCTTAATAACAATGACAAAATTGGCGTTTACCTCAGCCGTGGGGGAGCTGCAAAGAATACAAAACTGCGAATCAAAGTCTTATGTGTAACAGTTAAAAAATCACTATTTACGACAGGGGAGGCGGAGCATTAATGGGACGTTGAATCACCGTCTCTCTTGCAAAAGTGACAAAACCACTTTTGACGACGGATGAGACGGAGCATTTTCGGGACGGTGAGTCACTGTCTCGCTAGCTACACTGACAAAATCACTGTTCACGACAGGGTGATGGAGCATTATCGGGACGGTGAGTCACTGTCTCGCTTGCTACACTGACAAAATCACTGTTCACGACAGGGTGATGGAGCATTATCGGGACGGCGAATCGCTGTCTCGCTTGCTACACTGACAAAATCACTGTTCACGACAGGGTGATGGAGCATTATCAGGACGGTGAGTCACTGTCTCGCTAGCTACACTGACAAAATCACTGTTCACGACAGGGTGATGGAGCATTATCGGGACGGCGAGTCGCTGTCTCGCATGCTACACTGACAAAATCATTGTTTACGACAGGGTGATGGAGCATTATCGGGGCGGTGAGTCACTGTCTCACATGCTACATTGACAAAATCACTGTTTACGACAGGGTGATGGAGTAGTAACGGGACGGCGAGTCACTGTGTCGCTTGCTACACTGACAAAATCACTGTTTACGACAGGGTGATGGAGCATTAACTGGGACGACGAGTCACCGTCTCGTTCGCAACACTGACAAAATATCACTGTTGACGACAGGAATGACGGAGCAGTAACTGACGGGGAGTCACTGTCTCGTTCGCAACACTGAAAATATCACTATTGACGACAGGAATGACGGAGCAGTACCTGACGGCGTGTCACCGTCTCGCTTGCAAACGTGACAAAATCGCTGTTGACGACAGATGAGACGGTGCATTACTGGGACGGCGAGTCAGAGTCTCGCTTGCAACAGTAACTACACCACTGTTTACGACAGGGTTGACGGAACACTAACGGGACGGTGTGTCACCGTTTCGCTTGCAAAAATGACATAATCGCTGTTACAATCGGTTCGGTTTGAATTCATTGTTTACGAGAGAACGCCGAGGGAAAACCGCAAGAAAAACGAACATGCGTGCGAAGATGGAAAGAAACCTTGCACCACTAGTGACCGTTATGATATTTCAACAGAAATTGAAACAAATTTATTGCACATGGTGACATGGTACTGAAACTATGACCCAGTGACATAGATTTGGTACCAAAAGTATTGCTCGGACACTGCTGACATGACACTCTTATCAGCGAATTTGGAAGTGTTACCTTTTGTCACTGGTCATAATGATGACAGTGCTTTTTCAGAGAAACAGTGACAAAGTAACAGTGATGCGACTTTCTCAGTGTTCAAGGAAAAGGACATCAGTGTCAAACAGCTCTTTCTAGCTTGTCCCATACTTCTTCAATAAGAATGAGATTAGGGGACTGTGCTGTCCAGGAGGGATAATGTAATTCCTTCTCGCGCTTATCAGATTTCTTACTCGACTTTAGAAAGATGTGCTGTTGCACTTTCATTCGTAAAGATACCAACATATGCAAGAAATGGTGTAATATTTCAAGGTATATTTGGTGAGTTACAACATTCAAGTATCCCCTACATTCCATCTTAACCTCAACTGGAACTAGCATACACAGTCAGTACCAACACAACATACCCCATAGCATGGTACCAGCTCCTGATGCTTGGATTGTATTCGTGAGGTATGCTGAGTCCTTCATTTCATGAGGATTTCATCATACTCAGTGACGACCATCAGAAGAACAATGCATGTGGTGATTCATCAGACTTCATCACATTTTTCCATTGCTCTACTGTCCACTCACGGTGTTCATATCACCAGTCTCTGTTTTTTAGCTAAGATAAGAGTGCCTTCCGATTAGAAAGACGGCTTCCTCGTCCTGATTTCTTTATACCTCGATCGATTCTGGTCGAAATTGGATGCACCTAGCCTCGACTGAATTCAACAGTCAGTTGCAGCTCATAGGAAGTTCTGTTCTTCTGTGCAGCCCTCGTCACATCACTATGCTTACACTCTTAAAGTCCAGTTTTAGCACTACGTTCATACAATTTAGATATGAACGAATACCCCAGTCTTTCACTTGTTTAACACTTGTAAAATGACTGTTTTTCGGAATCCAGAAATTCTCTTGGTTTTGTTGATAGTCGCTCCAGCTTAACGCCTAGTGAATTTTCGAATTTCGACACATCCTGAGTTTCAGTCACGTTTACATGAGTACTGCAACCGAATAATCTGAACACTTTTTATGAAAGACAAGGCAAATGTACGGTAATCAGCTCAGATGGTTTTTTACATTTGCATATACACTTAGGTCCCAAAAAAACTGGGAAGGGCGCTACCAGTTCCTCAAGCATAGGTCTTCGCTCTTTCCACGTTTATAAGTGAGTCACGCAAAAATTATCATTCCCCGCCACCAATCGAACCCAGGGTCTTCCAGTTACGCGCCGGATATGCTTCCACTACACCACAGCGGCGTCGAATTCCTCCAGACTCACACACGCTAACTGCCAAGCCAATTTGGCAGACTGCTTCTTGGAGCCCCGCACAATGCTGGGGATTCACCAAAGACGGTAAGCAGCAACTAAAGAAATAATTAGAAGGCAAATGAATAATTAATACAGACATTTGACGTGGACCAGGAACATCAAACGAAGGTCTTCGCTCTTTCCACGTTTATAAGTGAGTCACGGAAAAATTATGATTGGCCGCCACCGGGAATCGAACGCAGGGTCTTCCAGTTACGAGCCGGATATGCTTCCACTACACCACAGCGGCCTCGAATTACTCCAGACTCATACACGCTAACTGCCACGTAAATTTGTTAGGTTGCTTCTTGGAGCCCCGAACAATGCTGGGGATTCACCAAAGATGGTAAGCAGCAACTGAAGAAATAATTAGAAGGCGACTGAGTAATTAATACGGACATTTGACGTTGACCAGGAACATCAAAGAAAGGACGTCGCTCTTTCCACGTTTATGGTGTAGTGGAAGAATATCCGGCACGTAACTGGAAGACCCTGGGTACGATTCGCGGTGGCGGCCAATGAGAATTTTTCCGTGACTCACTTATAAACGTGGAAAGAGCGAATACCTTTGTTTGATGATCCTGGTTAACGTCAAATGTCTGTATTAATTAGCTACCAGTTCCATTACATGCCACACCCATACGGAAAATGGTATCGTCCGTAAACGACTTATATTTAGATGCACAAATCTCCGCAAGCTGAATTAGCAGCAGTCGTAGTTAAGATTACAGCTGATCAGGATTTAAGCAATTTCGAACGTGGTATGATAGTAGGTACCCTGGAGATGGCTCACCCCATCTCGGAAATTGCTAGGAAATTTGGGTTTATACGGTCCGTAGTTTCAAGGGTGTACCCAAACTACAAAAATCCAAGGACAACATCCGGAGTTCGAGACTGGTGTGGTCGTACAAAGGCCTTGGACGATCGTAGGCAGTGGCGTTTGGCAGACATCGTAAGATCCGCTCGGCTTGCAACATTGCAGCAAATCACAATGCAATTCAGTGCTGAGACCAGAAGTAGCACCAGCGTTCGGACAGTGCAATGTTCCCTGTGTTCTGTACAGCTCCGGAGCCGGTGGCCCACCCGGGTGCCATTGCTGACTCTACAACACAAGGCTGTGCGCCTCAATTTGGCTGGGTAACACGTAGTAGCATCAGCGTTCGGAAAGTGCAACGTTCCCTGTGTGCTGTAGAGTTTCGTAGCCGATGGCCCACCCGTGTGCCATTGTTTACCCACCGACACGAGGTTGTGTTCCTCGCCTGGGCTCAGGAACGCCGCGATTAGACGCAAGGTGAATGGAAACGTGTAGCTTGTTCCGACGAATCGCGGTGCCAACTGTTTTGGGCAGATGGCCGACTCCGGGTGGGGCGACAACCCACGAGGTAATGCCATGCCTTGAAGGGAGAGTGCAGGCCGGCGGTGGTTCTGTTATGGTGTGAGGTGTTTTCAGCTGGCGCACATTAGTAATCTCCCTCACACACCTGCAGACCGCTCTGACCGCTGGAGGGCACGTACGCAATTTAGAGATCATTCGCGCGCATTCAGGTCATACAATCACCCCGACGGGTGCGACCTCTTTCAACACGACACTGCTCCACCGCACACGTCTGCAGTCACCAAATCATGGCTGGAGGAACATTCCACGGAGTCTGGCATCCTGATTTGTCACACTCATTTGCCGGATTTAAGCTCCGACGAACACATTTGAGATACTGTTTAACGTGCCGACAGAGAGCTCATGAAGGCCAGTCCACACACGATACGGAAGTATAGTCAAACCACGCCGTTACAGACCTTGCTTTATGGTTCGGTGCATAATCCTGCTGGTACCTACGAGTCGCGGTTCCTATGGCATTGCCACAGAGTTGGAAGGGCCTAATTGTCCAGAATATCGAGGTAGACATGCTGCCTAACGGGTTTGTCTACGATAACCAATGGGCCGGGACCATACCATGAAAAACACCCCCACACGGGTACACTGCAGCTATAAACTTGACCGTAGAAACAGTAAACTGTGGTAAATAGCGTTTCCTCGGAAGCCGCCATACCCACATACGGTCATGAGACTGATGGATCATGCACCTGGATTCATCAATCCATAGGACCCGTTTCCATTGATCTACGGTCCACGATAAATGTTCTTTACACCATGCTAAACGACGAGTAGCATTACGAGTGGAAATTAAAGATTTATGAGCAGCCGCACGACTACGGTAACTCATAGAATGAAATTATCAGCGAATGGTTCGTTTCCATATCGAGGATTCCGCATTTTTACTCACCTGTACACTGAAGTCTTGTGCAGTACTCCGTCATTTAGCTGTAACGATTCTTCTGAGGCTTCGACGTCCTCTATCGCTGATTTTCTTTAGTCTGCCGGTTTGTTTTGCTGCTTCAGGCACGCCATGTATCTTCCACTTATTCAGTACATCCAAAACAGTTGACTTGGGTATGTTTAAATGCCTCTCGGTTATTCTTATGAACAACCCACTAATATAACACCCAACAATCTTTCCGTTTTTAAAGTCAGTTCTCTCCCGCCGCGACATTTTCACGTAACCTCACACTGCTATATGATCTCGGTCAGCTGCAGACTCGTTTTTATACCGTTTGGAGCTGTACCGCGCCTCTTAACAACGCAGCGGATGCGTTCATTTGCTTTTGAAGGGGTGTCTGGTGACTTTTTGCAATACAGTGTATGTAAAATATTTCGTTAGAAATCCGATAAGTTAGGGAGACAGAGGGTAGAAAAAAATGACCAATGAGCGAAGAGCCACACTCGTCTGCAGCATTAAATCATGGTTTAAATGTTTAAATTAGAGTAGACGATGATTATTATTGATGACAAACAAAGAAATAATGCTGATGAGGTGATATAAAAGATTCGGTGATGAAAACATCAAGAATAGGTGAAAGATTCAGTGATTAAATTATGAAAGAAGTATTCTGACCACCAATGATTGAAGATAACGTGCTTCTGCTGGTTGATTCACGGTTTTTCAATAAAGATCCAAAACTGTTGACTTGGGTATGTTTAAACGCCTCTCGGGGATTCTTATGAACAACCGACTAATATAACGCCCAACAATCTTTCCGTTCGTAAAGTCAGTTCTCTCCCGCCGCGACATTTTCACTCAACCTCACAGTGCGATATGATCTCGGTCAGCTGCAGACTCGTTTTTTCACCATTTGGAACTGTACCGCGCATCTTAACAGCGCAGCGGATGCGTTCATTTGCTTCAATCTTCATATTTGTGTTTAATTTCATATTTGTGTTTAATTTTCCATAGTCATCACTGTTTTTAATGGTGAAATTTCTGTACATAGTTTGTTCACAGTTAATGCATTCCCAAGGATGAAAATTCGCACATCGATAAAACGAACTATATGTTATAGCATGGGATACTTCATACTTGCTAAAACATAACCATAATTAAGGAATTCAACATTTGTTTGCCTACTGACGTCATCAATGTATAGGTGGCGCCGCCTATTAACAGGTCTGAACATTACTCAAAGAAAAATGAATGATTTTTAATATAATTATGGTTATGCTTTAGCACATATTAAGTATCCCATGCTATACATTAAAGCTAGTTTTATCAAAGTGAAAATTTTCATCCTTGGGAGTACATTTACTGCGAAGAAAATATGTAAAGAAATTTTACCATTGCAAACATAAGGCAGAGATTTTAGGTGGTACTACGTTAAGTAAATTTAAGGACTTCGGATACACAAAAGCTGTTTCATATCTGAAGTGACCTTCCTTCTGCTTACAGGAGGATTAGTTTCCTACAGTTGTGCCAAAGCTGAATGCGGTTTGATTATAATTCTGACATTTGAAGTAGCGAGGAAAGTCGTTAACTTTTCAGGTTATTTTTCTTTATCTTAAACGAATATCTTATGGTTGCAGTTAATAAATAATTTTGAATAAAAGGATGTTTTTGCTCACAGGGCCTTTGCGTCCGGTAGTTGACAATCAGAACACACCTGTCACCTTGCCGGCTATCAGTGGCAGTGACTTGGATTCAGCTGGAGAAGAAGGTCTCTCCATTGTTCAGAAAATTGACCAACTGGAGATGGAACTCAGAAGAAAGGGTAAGGTCAGTTTACATTTAGATAGTTTATAGCTTGAAATAAGGAAATTTTTATGTCTTGAATTGCAAATAAAAATGACTTGTATATATTATGGTAATAATTGTGGCATCTGCAAAAAATTCAGCCATGAAATCCTTGAATATGTAATGCTAGAGTTGATTCTCACAAATGAGGGAGTTTCTGGTGTAAGAGTGAACTTAACGAACCGCGAGGTTCATTTTCACACCATACGCTCTCTCACTGAATCTAAGTATTTAGGCTGTACATGAACGTAGAGCATCCCAATTTTTTTGCCTCCAACGATTATACTTAGAAACCCCTTAATTAAAACTTATAATGTCTTTTTTATCTAGGAATTATTTATTTTAAATTGCTGATTTTCGGAGTCAACTCTTCTCCTTCATCAGGAAGTCCCTTGTTTTCACTCTTTCTCCTTCACTATCGCGGTTGCCCTGAACTTTGACGGTCACGGTTATTATTTACCAAATCTTGGCAGAGGTTAGGCAGGAACAAACCTCTGCGGTCATTAATGACGGAATTCTGATTTTTCTTAATATCCATTCCTTCTTTTAAATTTCTTTTCTAAATGTTGCTTTAAAAAACTGATGACTTTAAGGGAATTCCAGTCCATGTTGAGACCAGATTCTTTTACATGCCTATCTAAGTTTGTCTTGTTGGAGCAATTTTTTATAGCTGTTTTATGTTCTGTTATTCGAGTTTCCAGTCTTCAACCTGTCTATCTTATGTAAAGTAGCTCACAATTACATTTTACTTCATAGACTACTCCTTTCATTTTTTAAACCGTATTCTTCTCTTTGAACTATCTTTGGAATTTTTTTTAACTTTGTTCTCTGAACTTGGAGCTAGTCTTACATATTTCTGTCTGATTCTCTTTAATGATTCGAATAAATCTTTGCGATAAGTAATCCTCCTAATGAATTTTATTTGTTGCTGTTGTGTGTTCTTCTTAACTGAAATATTTAGAAATTTTTCAATTTCATTTTTAGGAGAATTATTTTCTGTAAGGGTGTCATTAAGTTCTCCTTTGTGGGCTTTTTCCATCTCTGCTGTTAATACTACTTTTCTTATTTTTTTCTGAAAATTGAATTGCCACATTTTTCTTAACAGAATATGGATTATAAGAATTGAAATCAATAGTTTTCATAAAAAAAACTCCATATTAGTAGTTTTAATGAAGTTTTTAATTTAATAAACTAGGAAGCCAGTTTTGGACATGAGTTTTATTCAAAGAATAATGATATGTTCATTCTTGAAGAGTAAAGTCGCCCAACGTCCTCTACAGCAGTTTTCCAAAATTATGTGAGAAGTTCCTCAATGCTTTGTATGTGCTCTTGGAATTCACTGAAATTACAATAACTAAATAAAAAAAAAAAGACCTCAGTCTTCTACTTTTGGTTCGAGAGCTCTTATGTACGGTTTGCAACTACAACTACCTTAAGCCTTCTGCCAAAATTGTGCCGATGCTTTTAAACGTTGTCACTGGCGATTTCAATGTAATTAACACATTTCCCTCTCCTGGAAGTTATCATTACGTCTTACAACGTTAGCAACTGACATAATAAAACAGGTGAACAACAACAACACTGATTTTATATATTTTGCACTGCCAAAGAACAATAACATATTCCCTCAGCCTTTTTGCGCTATTGGATCTTACATAGGCGCATGACTTATGTCAACATGCTTTGTACGACAATACTAAAAGATTCATAGATATTGTTTTATTGTAACTCCCAGAGTGATCTGCGTATAACAAAATGATTAGATCACCTTAATTCGAGAGAACGAATCCAATCTGCGGCGCTTGAGTCGCCGCAGATTGGATTCGTTTTCCCAAAACAAACCACAGATGCCCAATTGGATTGACATCTGGGGATTTTGGAGCCAGAGAAATACAGTACATGGAAGTCTTTCTCATGTTTTGCGAACCATTGTCGAACAAACCAGACAGTGTGGCATGGCGCATTATTCTGCTGAGAGAAGGCAGTACTAAAGGGAAAACCGTTACCATGATAAGATGTACCTGGTCTGCGATGATGTTTAGGGAGCTGGTTGACATCATAGTTTTCTGCATACGAATAACTGGAAGCAGGGTTTCCTAACAAAACATTTCCCAAAGCATTACACTTATTATACTAACCTGTGTTTGTCCCACGGTGCATCTTATTTCCACTACATCCCAGGTATACGACTCACACGCATACGGCCACCGTTCACGTGGTGCAGCAAGAAACGAGATTCATCGGATCAGAAGACCTTCTTCCAATCATCATTGAAGGTTCAGGTTTGATATTCTTGTGCCCATTGTCGGGGCTTTCGAGGGTAAAACGAGTTTGGCACGTGCACTCGGAACGGCCATCCAACCCTTTCGGAAAATCATTCTGCAACTACGCACCCCCATTTTCCGAAAGGGTTGGATGTACTCTGTGGTATGACACATTACTGCCATCACTAGCATTCAAATTACCGGCGAGTTCCGGCACAGTATCCCTTCTGGTGGCTTGTACCATAGCGGGTAACCTTTGCTCTGCTCTAGCTGATATCAAAGAGCCGTGGTCGGCCCATACCTTTCCGGAGGTCCGTGGTTTTTCCTTCCTCGGATCAGTTTTTGAAGCTACTGACCTCAGCTGACAGTGAGTACCCCACGTACCCCACACACCGTCTCTGAAATTCTCAAAGCCAGTCATCTAGCCATTACAATTTGGACTTTGTCAAACTCGTTTAAGTCAACTGCCTTTTCCATCTAAAGAACAGTCGGCTAAGTCCCCTAGAAATGGGACTTTCTAAATAACGTAACCTATCAACCAGTTTGCTTTCAAGGCGAACTGGATGAACGACTGACAATCGGGAAAAGACAAGGTGCTAATATTAAGGTCTCGAACAGTTCGCCTAGTAGGCGGTTCAACTTAAACTGAACTACCTACTTGGATATCGTAATTACGTAGTTGAGACATTGTTTAAAAAGAAAATTCAGCAAATCCAAGAAAAAAGGTAAGTAAAACATCCCGGTTGGCTTGGTGACCCAATGGGTTAAGCTTTGGCTTCTGACCGTTCGGCCCAGTGAGCTGGGGTTCGAGTCCTAGACGAGACATGGTAGATGTGTTTGTCTTTCTGCGCACCTACCATGCTTCTTCTTGTCTGGAGCGAGTGACCCCAAATTAGGGACCGGAAGCATCATATAGTCCTTAGAGTTGCTCACGGTGATTGTTAACCCTTTAACGATCACGATACAAAAATCTTGTATCAATCTAAATACCATAACGTCCGAAACTGTCTGTTGTTTCACTTCTTTTGTTTAATAACAACAATAGTGACTGAGGGTGACTCCTGCTGATCCTTCATAGGTAGAGAAAATTTGAAGAACAAGTAAGGATTGGAAATCTGACTCACTCTAGACAGGCGTTTCGAGCGGCTAAGGTCGTTTGTCAGCACGGGCGTTGGGTGTTTTAGGCGCTATGATCGTTAAAGAGAACCCGAAACATAGAAACATAATATGAAACCATCCTCTCAGGTACCTGTAAAAGGCTGCAATTGTTTAAGGAATTCTTCAATTCCGGAGACAAGTAACTGCACTGACATCATGATTGGCCCACTATGCGAGTCTTGTTGCCATATTTTACAGAATCGTAAAGATATGACAGTCGAAGAGCAGTATAGTATTTCAAACAATCATTGACCAATCTCATTGTCCCAAATAAATCTGTATGGGAGCGTTTGATACAAAATTGTACTACGTGAAAAGTCTATTTGGTGATTTCAGTTTTTCAGCGGGATTTAAGTGTTATACAAGTTATTTCAAATTTTAAGTGCTCTACAAGTTAGTCCAAAGTTTAATTGTTATACTATTTATGGCAAGTAATAATATGCATTATTTGGTGCTTTTTGAAGTCCAAAACGTACCTTCAAACGTACTTGTACTTAGTTGAGAAACGCTAATTCACCTCAAAACCGACAGTATGTGACAGACATATAACACGCACATGTTGTCCCCGACGATACTGCAGGCTGTGAAAACTGTACACTTTTTTTAAAGTTCTTTAATTAAAAACAAATACGGCCATTAAAAATAAAAAAAAACTTCTATGTACTAACATAATTTTCTTGCGTACTTAAGCTAACCAAACATACGTAACTACATTATCATATCGACTGAAAAAGAATTAAGAGTTCCGTAGTTATTGAAAAATGTAAAGCAAATGTCGATAATAATCATGATCTTACCCTATTGACAACATTAGTAAGTTCTAACTAAACAGGGTCTGAAAAAAAAGTCTAAAAATATTTTAAAAATTCAAGACCCTCGACTTCTGTTATTCAATTTAGTCACAAGAGGGCAGCACGACAGTGCTATTGAAAATACATTACGTGAAAACATATTGTGCGGTTGAGTTATCATGGCCGTGCCTATGAATTGAATCCAATCGTTCTATTATGCATCGGTACAGATTATGTCAATCATTTGCTTTGCCCAGAGCATTTAAGGAGACATGGGGCCCGGGGACTGGACGGTATTTTGGTGCCCCAATATTAGTGCCACATTTAGAATTTCACAATGAGAGGATAAATGAAAATATCCAGGAGTAAACATTCCCAAAATATGATGAGGAAGCCATAAAAATATCCCTGCCGTATTGAAGTGTGTATCTCATAATGCACGACGATGAATCAGTGGTAGCGAGAAAATGCAAAATTTCATGGATGAAAAATGAAAAATGGATACCAGTTCAGTTCTTCTTTAACCGCCCCCTCCCCCAGGGATAAGCTTATTTAAATTATATCGAAATAGTGGACAAAATAATATGATCCAAATATCATGAGTCAAACGACTTCTTAATGTATGAAAATTTCCCCAATTACAGATATGTGCAAAAAAACCCCTTATGTTTTAGAAAGTTTTGAGGATGGACTGGGAGGGGGTGCCCCGGTGGCGTAGTAGTATAAGTGCTGGCTTATGACCATTCGTGCAGGAGGGGTCCGAGTTCGAGTCCCGGTGGGACATGGATGTTTTGTTTGTCTTATGGCACTGGCTCTCTCCTTTCCCTGGAACCAGTGCCCCTAAATTAGGGACTGGCTACTTCCTATAGCCGATTCAGTAGCTCACCGTGGTTGTTAAACCTTCAATCATAAAAAATGGACTATAATTTTTGCGGACTCCTAAAAAAGCGGAAAGAAATAGAAAAAAAATGTCACAAGTCAGTTTCTTATAGTTTTTGCTGTGCTATCTGCACAAAGACAAAAACAAAAACAAAAACCTGTAGAATTCTGCGAATTCTTCATGCATCTTGCACAATTCTGGGGCCCCAGAATATGCGTAGCCCGGAGCTACAACCCCCCTGGCCTCTCTCTTAAATGCGCGCTGGCTTTCTTTCCGAATAACTTACCTTGCCTAAACTTATGCACGAGTAAAAGGCCGGTTCTAACGTTGTTCAACGTGAGAACAAAAAGCCCTAAGCGACGGATTAATGTTTACCGACGAAAGTCCAGCGTCTGGCAGCATTTTCAGTATTTCTACTTTAGATTATAGAATTTTAGTTTGTGTGAAATAACAGTTAATTTTAATGTTTGCTATACATTTTAGAGTAAGAAATTGTGTGCTCAATGTTTAAAGCTGTAAATTGGTGAATATTTATTAATTTTTTTTTGAGATTTAAATATCAAAAGTGAGGGCTTTAAATGTGACCACGTAACTTTGGTTAGTGCATATAACTTAAAAAATTATATCAGAACATAAGTATTTTAAGTGTAAAGTTTTTTTTAAGGCATGTAACGGTTTTTAATTTTAAAACATTTCAGTATAAATTTCGTACAGTCTGGAGGTCCGCTCCGGGGGCGCGGAGGCGCTGACTTATGACCACTCATCCAAGATGGGTCCGGGTTCATATCCCGGTGAGGCATGGATATTGTGCTTGTCATACGGCGAAGGGTATCTCCCTTCCCTGGGGTCAGCGGCCCTAAATTAGGGACGAGTGACTGCTTATAGCACATTGAGTTGCTCACTGTGGTCGTTAAATCTCCAATTAAAAAAACAAAGAAAAGGAAAAAACAGTCTAGAGGATCGTCGTTGCCAAAAAGTACATGCCATATTTCTGTCACATATAGTTGGTTTTTAGGTGAATCAACGTCACTCAACTGAATGAAAAAAAAAGTTATTCCAAAGTTTAAGTAATGCAACTTTTTCTTTTAGGTTTGTTTGTTCAAAGAGGCTCGATCGAGTCTTTTCATCAAGCATTGTTTGGCGGTAACAAACAGAAGATTTCGCTGCTGGGAAGAAATGGTTTAATCGGTGTGGAGGCAACACTGCGTCTAGTCAGAACGTAAGTTGTCTAGCAAACATCAACTAACATTGCAATAGTTTCTGTTTAGGACAACTGAAATCTCTGTATCGCCTTCACTGTTAATACTTCTTTGTCATAAACAATAACTTTTTTTCTGTAATACTAAAAAACTTAAAGCCAAGTAGAACATTACCTTTTTTCCCTTTAAAAATGAACTGTTGTCATGAAAATATTTGCATCTTAGCAAGAAGCGGTACGTCACATCTCATTTTATTCGCGCTAGATCGCTGTAGCAAAGATTCAACTGAAATTTGATTCGTAAATACCTTTTTTTGCTGTTTCTATGCATCTATCTTGTGGCCTATATCCGTGAGTTAATGCCTAATAGTTATAAATTGCACTCTCAAGGAATTCGGATGCTCCAGTCGCCGAGTGGTCAGACACGCTATCGGGGCCCAGTGTCCAATGCTGGGCCTGAGCCCGAACCCCGAATAAGGCACAGGTTGTGTTCTTGTCCACCTATGTAAAAATATTTCGCCCATGTTCACATATGCCACCTATTCCATCTATTTAAAATTATCTCACCCATGTTCACCTATACCACCTATTCAAAAATATGTCACCGATGTTCACCTATGCCACCTGTTCAACCTGTTTAAAAATATTTCACCTATGTTACCCTATTCCACCTATTTAAAAATATTTAACCCATGTTAACCTATGCCACCTGTTCCACCTATTTAGAAATATTTTGCCCATGTTCACCTATGCCACCTATTTAAAAATATCGCACCCATGTTTACCTTTGCCACCTGTTCCTGTTATTTAAAATATTTCACCCATGTTCACCTATCTAAAATTACAAATTTTCTGTAATGTGCCTTAAATTTGGAATGGACGACTGCTTACAGCGTTGGAATCTAGGAGTGGTCTTAAAGAAAGGTATAAAAAAATACATGGATGCATTACCGAACGACCGTTAGAATGCCGTTAGCAGTAACAATGCGAAATGGAAGCAATGCGGTTAAAAGAATAATCCCATTTTTTATGTGTTGTCTCCGTAAGACAGGTTGGCGGCAAAAACACACCAATATATATCATCATCATCATCATCATCATTGTCAACCATTATCAATCCACTGCTGGACGAAGGTCTCCCCAAGTTTCCTCCACAACGGTCTGTCTTGTGCCAGTCTCCTCCATGTCACCCCTGCATACTTTCGAATTTCATCCACCCATCTTCCATGTGGTCTTCTTCTGGGTCTTTTCCTGTCCCTTGGAATCCAATCCAAAATTTTGGCTGTCCATCGATGATCTGTCCTTCTGGCAGCATGTCCAGCCCAATGCCATTTCAGGGATTTAACTCTGATCATGATGTCTTCCACTCTTGTCATTTTTCGGATCCACGAGTTCCTCTTCTTATCTCTCCTGGTTACACCAAGTATGCACCTCTCCATGCATCTTTGAGTTGTCTGCAGCCTTTGTATGTCTCTTTTAGCTAAGGTCCACGTCTCTGCACCATACGTAAGCACTGGAAGGATGCATTGATCAAACACTTTTCTTTTAAGACATAATGGCATATTGCTCTTGAAAATTATGCTGTTTCTTCCAAAAGCTCTCCAGGCAAGTTTTGTACGCCGATTAATTTCTTCATCAATGTGACCATCACTTGATATCTGCTGTCCAAGATAAACGTACGTGTCTGTTATCTCCAGCTTTTCTCCATCAATCGATAAATCTTCATTTCTTGTAAAAGCATTGAACATCACTTTTGTCTTCTGAAAGTTCATTTTCAATCCCACTTCTTTACTCTTGTCAGCAAGTTCCTGGATCATATTCTGCAGCTCTGATGGGGTAGTTGCAAAAATGACTACGTCATCAGCAAAACGAAGGTGGGTTAGATAATCTCCATTAATCTTTATCCCCTTGTTTTCCCAGCTCAGCGACTGAAAAACACCCTCCAATGTGGCATTAAAGAGCTTCGGAGATATGGTGTCACCTTGTCTCAGTCCCTTTCCAATTTTTACGTGTGTTGTATTTTCAAACAGCCGAATCTTTGCACTTGCATTTTCATAGATGTTATTAATAATATTAATGTATGCATCTTCAATACCGCAGGTTTTCAGAGCCATTGTAACTGCTGATGGTTTCACCGAATCAAAGGCTTTTTCATAATCGATAAAAGCCATGCACAATGGAAGTTCATATTCCCTCGCTCTTTCAATTAGTTCTCTCAGTACGTGGATATGATCTATTGTGCTGTAGCCACTCCTGAATCCAGCTTGTTCTCTCGGTTGAGCCATGTCCAGTGTTACCTTCAAGCGGTGTGAAAGAACTTTAGTGAAGATTTTATAAACTACTGATAGGAGGCTGATAGGTCTGTAGTTTCCGAGATCCTCAATGTCACCTTTCTTATGTAGCAGGATCATTGTAGCGGTGTTCCAATCCTCAGGAATCTTTCCTTCATTAAGGCATCGAGTGAAAATTTGGGCGAGTACTGTTTCGATTTCTCCACTTGCTTCTTGTATGATGTCTACAGTAATTCCATCTTCTCCTGGAGCTTTTCCCCAATTCATGTTCTTGATTGTATGTGCAACTTCTGATGGGAGGACTGGAAGGACTCTGGTACTGGTATCTTTCATGATGTCTGGAGTGCATGTATCATCCCTTTCATATAATTTGGAGTAGAAATCCTTCACTCTTGTCAAAATTTCGCCTCTATTTCTTGTTACAGAATCTTCTTCTTTTCTCAGTGCCATAACCTGTTTTCTTTCCTTACTGAGATGTCCCTTTGCTATCTTTAGGCTTTGGTTGTTTTCAATTACTTTCCTCACTAGTTCACAGTTGAATTTTCTTACGTCTTCAGTGATACTTTTTCTTACTGTCTTGCATAGCTCTATATATTCCACTTTGGAAATCACATCTTCTTTAGTTGTCCTCATCTCTCTTCTTTTTTGCATCAACATTTTCGTTTTTCCTGATAATTTGTTTACATGAAACTTGTTCTTAGACCCAGCTAATTTTGTTGCTGTTTCCATAAGAGCTTTGGTTACTTTTCTGTTAACTTCAGAGATGTCCACTTCTTCCGTTGTTAGGCCTTCTAAAGTAGAGAACCTGTTCTTCAGTTCCAACTTGAAGGTATTATGGTGTTTTTTAAGGTTGGTTATGTCAATAGATTTTGTTTGTCTTATGAGCTTGCCACGTTCACGTTTAGTGTTGAGGTGCATCTTACATCTCACCAATCTATGGTCACTACCTGTGTTGAACTTGTTTAGCACACTGCAGTCTTCTATGACGAATTTTTTGTTACACATAATAAAATCAATTTCACTTGTCGTCCCATTTGGATGTCTCCATGTCCATTTCCTGTGTGGCTTTTTCTTGAAGAAGGAGTTCAAGATGAAAAATCCTTCTGTCTCTGCAAACTCAACCAGAGTATTTCCACGCTAGTTTCTGTTGCCGTGACCGAATTTACCTACTGAAGTTTCATTCTGTTGCCGTTGCCCTATGTTTGCATTGAAATCTCCCACAATTATTTTCAATTGCTGCTTACCTTTATTATTTAGATGACAAATTTCCTCATAAAATTCTTCAATTTCTTCTTCAGGATGACTTGTGGTGGGTGCATAAGTTTGAATAATCTGAGCCTGGTATCTTTTCGAGAGTTGGATAACAAGTCGTGCAGCTGTGTCAGAGGAACTTTCAACTTCTACAACTTTATCCTTCAGTTTCTTGTTTATTATAAATCCAACACCACTAGTTCTGCCAGTATCTGTCCCACGATAGTAGAAGAGATGTCCACTTTTCAGTTCGATGAGATCTTCTCCTTTTCTCCTTACCTCACTTAGCCCCACGATGTCCCACTTGATCCTTTGTAGTTCCTCTTCCAATTCAAGAAGCCTTGAATCAGAAGATAGGGAGCGTCCATTATACGTAGCCAAGGTCAGCATCAGATGGCAGCCTAGTCCGGTCCTCCGGGGATTCTTAGCACCCTCTGCCTTCATGTCGCACTGGCCGCTGCCTTGGCCAGGTACATTCCAGCTGCCGGAGACTGAGGGAAAAGATTTAAGTTGTGGAATCATTTTGGAGGGGTTTGGCCATAACTCACCACGCTGGCCAAGCGGGTTGGTGAGTGTGGGATAGAATTTCCTCTAATCCCGATGGTATAGTTATACCGCTATTGGCGGTCGTCAGAGCCCCTTTAGTGGGAACAGGATGTACCACGAGAAGGCGGGGTTGACATTTGTCAAGGAGAGGCTATGATGTTACGCATCACCTGACCTTACATCCCCCAATATATATATATATATATATATATATATTGGTGTGTTTATGTAATTTAGCCTTTCTTTTTATGTATATATATACCGGACGAATATATATAATCTTGCCTTTCTTTTTGAGTTCCTGTTCTTATATAAATAATATTACTTCTCTGTTTTATTCTTTTTAAACGGCACTCCACTTCTTCATACTTTCGTATATCTTTTGGCAACAACTGACATGGAGTCGAAGGTAAACGAAAATCCACGCAGAGCGTAAAGTGCTCTGGTTTTTTTTGTACGACGAAAGATGATTGACTGATTAAAGTTTGACGGTATGTTATCTTGATCTGTACGCTGAGCAAGTTTAATCTACGAGATTTTTGGTATAATATCCATTGGTTTTTATTGGTGTAAAATAAACTGACACAACCAAGCTTTCGCACACTAACTGGTGGATTTTCCAAGGCTGACTGATACTAACTGAGCTCTCCGTATAAGTTAGTATCTGTCAGCTTTGTAAAAGCCACCTGTTGCTGAGCGAAAGCTTGTCTACGTCAATTTGTTTTCGCCAATAAAAATCAACGGATATTATTCCAAAGCTCATTAACTTCTTATATTCGTTCTTCTTGACTATTGTTTATCTTAATCTGCGAGACTGATATTGCGATTCCGTGAAGGGCACTCCTTTGGTTGTTTATGAAGGAAATGCTATTACAAGCTGTAAATCAACAACCAGGAAGTGTATGACGAAGTAAATTTCTCCGTCATTTTTGGTCCACGCCCGGGATCGAACCCGAGTCTACTTATTCCGGAACAAGTCGCTCTACCAACTGAGCTGCACAGACGTTCGTTCTTGCTGCTATCTGCCTTTATGTCGTGTGCGTCCTGCGGGGCAGGCACGTCACATCCCGCCCCCCCCCCCCCCGAAAGAAGGCCGGGGACATGGCCCACGGTTCAGCCGTGACCATGAATCGTTGTAGGCAGCCATCCGCTGAAGAACGTGCACTTGAGAACTCCCAGTCAATCTGGTGTGTGGAATGCAACGTCACACACATTTATTTTTCGAAGCGCTGAAGAAGAGATTCTCTTATTTTTCTTATCTCGCGGTGTGAAAAGAACATCAGACCATTGCGAGATCTTGAACGACCGGGTCATCCGGGAAGTTCAGGCGCCATTATAACGAAGTAAATTTCTCCGTCATCTTTCGTCGACACAGAGAATCGAACCCGAGTCCAGTTATTCCGGAACAAGTCGCTCTACCAACTGAGCTACGCAGACGTTCGTCCTTGCTGCTATCTGCCTTTATGTCGTGTGCGTCCTGCGGGGCAGGAACGTCACAAATGATTAATCAAGTCGTTTTAAGTATGAGATACTATTTCTTGGTATTTTTTGCTATATGGAACATGCGACCGCTAGCGGTCGCATCAGTTTCGTGGTAAATATTTATTGTTATTTCAACACACGGTCCTAGAAACATTCACAATATCGTAGCCTTTACACAGTAAAAAAATAAGTTGTGTGAATTCATGGGAAATTCCTGAAAATAACGTGTAGCATAGTTGCCGGTAGGTGGCCGTCACTTGACGGAATTTTCGTCCTCAAAAGTGTCCGTTTTTTTCTATTGCCGCATTTTTACAGATTCTCCGTAGTCAGATATATCGTTTATTTCAGAAAAAATCTGCCAAGAGTTTATCCGTATTTACACTGAAATTCCGCCAAATCGATGAGGCTGAATGTTTCAGCCACTGCACCAGAGATTTGTATCTCTGGCGACATTAATTACGATGCCGCTTGGTTTGGCTTAGAAAAACCGCCCGTCCTAACCACTGAGCCAGAAAGACTTGTAAGAAACTGTGCGTCCTAACCACTGAGGTAGATAGACATGTAAGAAATTGTGCGTTCTAACCACTGAGGTAGATTGACATGTAAGAAACCGCGCTTCATACCCGCTGAGTCAGATAGACATGTAAGAAAGCGCTCATCCTAACCACTGAGCCAGAAAGACTTGTAAGAAACCGCACGTCCTAACCACTATGCCAAAAAGACTTGTAAGAAACAGAGCGTCCTAACCACTGAGCCACAAAAACGTGTACGAAACTGCGCGTCCTTACCACCGAGCGAGATAGGCTTGTATAAGGAATTGTGCGTCATAACCACTGAACCAGAAAGACTTGTTAGAAACCGCGCGTCCTAACCACTGAGTCTGGAAGATTTGTAAGAAACCGCGCGTCCTAACTACTGTGCCAAAAAGACTTGTAAGAAACAGAGCGTCCTAACCACTGAGCCACAAAAAAGTGTACGAAACTGCGCGTCCTTACCATCGAGCGAGATAGACTTGTATAAGGAATTGTGCGTCATAACCACTGAACCAGAAAGACTTGTTAGAAACCGCGCGTCCTAACCACTGAGTCTGGAAGATTTGTAAGAAACCGCGCATCCTAACTACTGTGCCAAAAAGACTTGTAAGAAACTGAGCGTCCTAACCACTGAGCCACAAAAACGTGTAAGAAACTGCACGTCCTTACCACCGAGCGAGATAGATTTGTATAAGGAACTGTGCGTCATAACCACTGAGCCTGAAAGGGTTGTAAGAAACTGCGCGTCCTAACCGTTCAGCCAGGAAAACATGTAAGAAACCGCGCATCCTAACCACTGAGCCAGAAAGACTTGTAAGGTATCGAGCACCCTAACCACTAATCCAGAAAGCTTTGTAAGAAACAGATCGTCAAACAGTTTAATTATCTTTAGGAAAAAATGAAATCTACTGTTTTATAAAACTATTTCACAAAACTCCTATATAAAAAAATTTATTGCCGATAGTTATAATAGCATTTGTCTTAAGTACTCCACAGACTGATACATAGACATCACACAATCAGCTGTACAATAATTTAAGTACCTGGTTTCTTACTGTAGCACAATATACAACAGCTTGAGCACAAATTGGGGGAAAGGTGAAAGAATATTTGGGGCCACAATGACTAAAATTCCATACGATATGCTATCTACAATACCCAGTTGTGCTACAAAGTTTGAAATCAGATCCTTTGACAGATGATCGAAATTTAACAATTAATCAAACTTTAAGTATTTCCGCGAATCGCTCCTATTACCCGAAATGTTTCGTCATATGGATATGGAAAAACTGAGGACAGAGTTTTTCCGTAAATATATGTCAGGAATTGCGGAAAGGTTTCTAAAAATCAGAATTCTAAAACAGCAATATACCGTCGACACAAGAAAGGAATTGCAGAAAGGTTTCTGAAAATTTAGAACTTTCTGTAAATACAATGAGTGGCCACTTTATTACGACCACCTGACAGTTTTAAGCAAATAAGCTATGGCTGCACGCTGTCGCCGCCAGAGGACGAGGCTAGTATAAAAAGGGAAAGCTTAGTGCTTGCGACAGTAGTAGAAGGGATTTTTGAGTGACGAGATGGATAAAAAATGCGATTTGACGGACTTTCAACGTGGGATGATTGTAGGAGCTCGGGGCCATAGAGCGAGTATCACCAAAACCGCCGCATTCGTGAAATGTTCTACAGCAGCTGTTGTTAAAGTGTTTAAAGACTGGACTGTCAGCCAAAAAACTGGGTCTCTACGTGCAACGTGTGGTCGTCATCGACTAGTGACTGCACGGGCGGAATGGAGAGTGTCCAGACTAGTAACAGACAACAGAAGAGCAACAGTGCAGCAAATTACAGACCATCTTAATCAAGGATCCCCTCAAATGATCTCTGCACGCACTGTTCGCCGTACACTGCATCGGATTGGATATGGGAGCCGAAGGCATGTTCGAACACCTTTGCTGTCTGCAGTTAACAATAAAAAACATCCCCAGTTCGCACAGGAGCACAAGGATTGGACAGTCGATAATTGGAAACAAATTATGTGGTTGATTAATCACGTTTTCAGCTGCACCATGCTGATGGACGAGTGAGAATTTGGCGGAAACAGCACAAAAGCATGGACCCCAAATGCATTGCTACAACCCTTCGAGCTAGCAGAGGCAACGTTATGGTTTGGAGAATGTTTTCCTGGCAGGCTTTGTGCCCTTTAATTTGTGTTGATCAACGTCTGACTGGCACATCATATCTAAACATCGTTGCGGACCAAGTGCATCCTGTCATGTGGATGGTTTGTCCCAATGACGATGGCTACTTTCAACAACAGAATGCGTCCTGCAGTAGTGCTCGTATTGTAAAGGATTGGTTTCAGGAACATGTCGGTGAGTTTACTTTGCTTAGGTGGCCCACACAGACTCTAGATCTCAACCGCATTAAGAGTTTGTGGGATGAAGTTGAACGAGCCATCAGACAGCTGGATACACAACCGTGCAATCTCACACTCCTGGAAAGTGCTATTCATCAAGCATGGTCTCAGATTCCACAAACCACCTATCAACATCTCGTGGAGTCCATGCCACGAAGAATCGACGCAATATTAAAGGCAAAAGATGGCCCAACGAAGCACTGCGGGGGTGGTTATAATAAAGTGGCCACTCAATGTATATGAAAGAAATCCGTGCCTTGCGAAATGGTTTATTATCCTAATGCACCATTTTAATCAATTTCAGGCATGTCAGGCATTTGCATCCTGCGATCAATTTCATGATGGAGCTTGAACACAACAATGTTTTACTTTATCTGGATGTTTTATTGAGCAAATTGCCTGACTACTGCCTCGGTACATAAGTCTACTCTAAACCCACTTTCGTCCCCAACCTGATGCTCCACAGCTCTTTCTGTCCTGCAGAATACAAAAAAGCTATCTTCCGTTCTCGAATTAGAATAGCCTTCGCCGTCTCATCCGATACGCATTCTAGACAACACGAAATTGAAAGCGTCTTCAAGTAGGCCACTGATGAAGGATATTCATTGAATCAGGTACGTAACTTTATCCAAAATTCAAGGGTCAAACATTGTAATCTTCCTATGCCGCAGCATCGTTATTTAGGCTCAATTCCCTACATACCAAATGTGTCTTACAAACTCAAGGACGGTCCTCAAGGAGATGAGCTACGATGTCTGCATAAGGTCTCATGCATCTTTATATAAGAACTATGCTAAGGAGAAATACTGAAAAACCATCTCTTTCCAGCGAAGCAGATGTTTATGCAATCCCCCTACAGTACCCGGACGGCTCTAAACGTTACTACCTCTAAACGTTACTACTAAGTGTTCGCTCGGAATCAGAGGAACGATCATAAAAGGGACACAAAACACGGTAAAGTAGCCAAAGACCTATCCAGAGAAGTCAAATTCATGTTTATAACGAAGTGAATTTCTCCGTCATTTTTATCCGCGCCAGGATTCGAACCCGGGTCCACTCATTCCGGAATAAGTTGCTCTACCAATTAAGCTACGCGGACGTTTTATTCTGATTCCTATCTGCCTTTATGTCGTGTGCGTCCTTCTGGCAGGTACGTCACATCTCCTGGTACGTTACATCATCTTCCCCTTATTTTTTTTTTTTTCGAAGTGCTGGAGAAAGGATTCTCTTATTTTTCCTATCTCGCGGTGTGGAAATAACATCACACCAATGCGAGATTTTGAACGGTCGGGTCATCCGGATAGTTCGGGCGCCATTATAACGAAGTGAATTTCTCCGTCATTTTTATCCGCGCCAGGATTCGAACCCGGGTCCACTCATTCCGGAATAAGTTGCTCTACCAATTAAGCTACGCGGACGTTTTATTCTGATTCCTATCTGCCTTTATGTCGTGTGCGTCCTTCTGGCAGGTACGTCACATCTCCTGGTACGTTACAAGTTCGCTACTCCTATGTGGGATGATATGAAGAAATTGGCAACCGACTCTACCCCTAAATGTACAGCCATTCGGCAAACTCTGGAGATCATCACCAACAGGGATATTCGTGGCAACCCGAGTGATACGACAGCGTCTCACTCGGGTTCCCACGAATTTGGAGCCAGTTCTTCAAGTACCACTTTCTCTCTAACAGGATACCGCGTGAACAACCAACGTGATACCTCGTATTTTTAAATGAATATAACGTCGTATCAATTATTGTCAAGTCAAGTCACCGCGTTCAAGTTGTATATAAACATAAGCTTTTCCAAACTTTCGCGCATCAACCAAATGCCTTCTAATATTAAGATTGCAGTTTCTATCTAACTTCCTTGAAAAAGACATTTGGTTGATGCGCGAAAGTTTGGAAACGCTTATGTATATATTCCTACCCCAATAAATTGGATCACTAGTATAGTTTTATTATTTTCTAATGGAAGTAGCTCTCTCTATCAGGAAACACCATACACATGTACAGATATACCTCGTCCGCAGTGATAATAAGATAACACGTGGTATCCAAATGCTGTTCCATCGGTACTATGGAACCCAATGGTCGCCATGGAAACAGACCCTAGCCAATTACACCACTTGTACCAGCTTGTACACTTAAAACTAAGCAACAGGGAACCATCGATTCGTGCTGTTGACACAACATTCCTGCTCGTCCATCGGCGTGCATTAACGGAAAACGTGATTCATCGGATCCGATAACCTTCTCCTCCGTCCCAGAGGTCTATTTTCTGCGCTCCAGTACCAATTATAGACGAATATATCAGTTTTTAACAGAGACGAGTGGTACACGAAGGGGGACTTCTGATGTTATAGCCTATTCTTGCCAATATGCAGCGGGATGTGCATGCTGAAATTCTGTGTAAACCACTGCTGTACTGCACCGTTACCTAAAGCAATTGAGCTCGTCTGTTACCTGGTACCATCCGCTCCAACAGCCATAGCCCTCGATTTTCGTCCAATTATTTGTATCTATAGACCGCTCACTGCTTGTTTGTAGTTTGTCTACCACTCACTGTACACATGCGATACAGTTGTTCTTTTATCGCCGAGAAAGCTTGCCGTCCCAAAGATGCTTGCACCTGTCCGCCTATATTCCCCTATCATGTCTCTTTGAGAGTTGTTTAAATCACGAATATTTTCTCTTCTGCCATCATCTACGCCTCAGACTCCTTTGAAGTAAGTTGTTTGTGATGCCATTTTAATGCAATATTTGCATACGTAACTGAGCATGGCACTTGTCTGATTGCCATTGGTTTCTAATACACCGCTGTTAATAGAAATTGCAAGACCATTGAAAACTCCTCGGATTTGCATGAAATTTGAAGGGTGGATAGGGCACTATGCTGGGAAATGCAAGTGATTACAATTTCAGCGCACATGTAAATACGAGGCGCCCGCAACGCCACCGGAAACGTCACACCAGGAGGTACAAAAAAAGACGTACGGAGAGCAGGTTTTTAAACGTGCTACCGCTACACTCGACCGTAGGCAGTTGTTGACAGCGTAGGAGGACGAGACAACTATACGAACACTTGACGGAGTTTGAAAGAGGTAGAATCCTTGGACTCAGAGGAGGAACTTTATCATACCCTGATATTGCTGAATGCGTTAGACGCAACGCAACTACCGTTACGCGTACATGGTGTCAATGGACAGCAGAAGGTTCTACGCATCTTCGTGGAGATTATAATCGCATGACCAAGCGGGAAGACATGCACTTGCACCGTATGGCAGAGACGTCGCGCACAACACTATTCACGACACTTGCGCAGCAATGGAGGATGGTCACACATCATCGGATGTCTGCAAACACTGTTCGTCCCCGATTGCTGTAGAGAAGACTCCATGCTAGTCGTCTACTGCTACGACTTCACTTGATTCTGAACCATAGGCGCCAGCGATTTCAGTGCTGCCGCGGACGTCGAAATTGGAGTGCTGAATGGGAGCATATCGTGTTTTCGGACGAGTCCAGTTTCAATCTAATGCATAACGACGGGCGAATCCTTAGTCACAGATAGAGGGGTATACGGCATCTGGAAGGCTGCATTGTATGCCGGTCCCACGCCGAGCGCGATGGTCTGGGTTGTCATCGCGCAATGATTGGCTCGCATTGCCTCGCTGCCTGTCACAAACAACGAATTACGGAAGTGTGTAGAAGGAAAATGGAATGCACTACCGCATTCCATTCGTGTGGGGTCGGTTATCACCGCTCATAGTGGATTTTCTTATTACAAATTTTTTGGCCTTCCACATCACGAACCTGCATGTAATTATGATCATTTGTAGCTTGAATAATAAATACTCACTCCCATAAATTTCATTATGATTGCTTGTTTCTTTCATGGCGTTGCAATTTCTATTAACAGCAGTGTAATTAGTCGTTTCAGCGTATGTGAAGTGTTTGAATGGTATTTGCAGTTTTGCCTTGTTTTTTTGTTTTCATTTGCAGAGGATTTTAGGAAGGGAGTGTCTAACCCCAGGTCTTAAACAACCCTTAGAAATAGGAAGCTAGGAGATTTGGGCTAGAGTGCCCAATAGGAAAGTGACACGGAAGCGAAGTAGAAAGGGGGAGGAAGAGGCCTTTATTTATTAAGGTATTACTGACCCGATTTCGACCGAGTTTTATTTCCGTTTTATTTCTGAATAGAAATTTTTTTTTCAAAGAACCCATCAGAGGTCTTTGAAATATACTTCAGAGCTGCAGAGTATCATCCAGGAACTTGCTGAAAAGAATAAAAAAGTGGGATTAAAAATGAACTCTCAGAAGATAAAACTGATGTATAATGCTTTTACAAGGAATGAAGAGTTATCAATCGATGGGGAAAAGCAGGAGAAAATCAATTCCAACATTTACCTTGGGCAGCAGATATCAAGCGTGGGTCACATTGATGAAGAAATTAATTGGTGTATAAAACTTGGTTGGAGAGTTTGTGGAAGAAATAGTGCAATTTTTGATGATGATGGTCATGATCAAATGTAGAGGATTTTAGGAAGAGAGTGTATCACCCCAGGTCTTAAACAACCCTTAGAAATAGGAATCTAGGAGATTCGGGCTAGAGTGCCCGATGGGAAAGTGAGACGGAAGCGAAGTAGAAAGGAGGAGGAAGACGCCCTTATTTATTTCCGGGGGGGCCAGTACCCAAAGTCCGACGGCTTAACGTGCCCATCCGACGCATGGCGGATATGTGGATCGAGCGTTCGTACCTGCCTGGGATCGAACCCGAGGTCTTTTCCGTGGCAGTCACGAACGTTGCCCAATAGGCCACCCGCGGCCCGCAGTTCTGTCTTGAACGTCAGATGTCATTAATATAGCTTCCAAATGACGACCTAATTAGGTACGCTTCCGAATATTTTGAACGACACCACCCGAGTTATAATTCACATATGTCTTGTGCCTTTTATTTTACTTTATTAGTGAATGCTGTATGGCTTGTATATGTTGTGTCCCAACTGTATCACATTTTCATTCCAGTTTCCAACTGAATTCAGTGCAAGGAAGAGAAGGACTTCCGCGCTTCAGTCTTTCCAGTACTGTCATCAAAAACACCTGTCCTAAACCACCTCCATGTCCTCCAACGAAATACAGAACTGCGGATGGAAGCTGCAATAACATAAACCACCCAGAATGGGGGAAATCGTATTCTCCTTTTCAGCGCCTTCTTCTTCCACGTTATTTTGACGGTAAGAGCGAAAGGGAAAGATGAATTATTAACGGTGCTTACATTATGACACGATTAAGACCTGCAGAATAAAAGTACATCGCAGTTTTTATGTTAACTGGATTTTGAATGGGACACAATGAATGTGATAAAAACTTTTAGAATAAAACCCCGTTCTAATGCCAGAATGGACAAGTAAAAGAAGAAGAAACCGTAAAATACATTTTAAAACAGAATCTTGCATTCTACATCACCATTTGCGAGTGCTAGACCTAAGGACTTAAGGCCGCCCCGGTGGCGCACTGGTCTAAGGCGCTGGCCTCTGATCATTCGTCTGTAAGGGGTTTGGGTTCGAATCCCGGTCAGGCATGGATGTTGTGTTTGTCTTACGGCACTGGCTCTCTCCCTTCCCAGGAACCAGTGACCCTAAATTAGGAACGGGCGACTGCTTATAGCCCATTGAGTTGCTCACGGTGGTCGTTAAACCTCCAATAAAAAAAAAAAAAAAAAAAAAAAGGACTTAAAAAGTTAATGCAAATCAAGAATTTCTTTCTGGCAGCACGACAGCCTATGACCGCGCTTTAATTGGCTTATACAAAAGCATACTGACAGATCTGCTGAACAAGATCAGATCCTATGTAGAGGATTTTAGGAAAGAAGTGTGTGACTCCAGGTGTTAAACAACCCTTAGAAAATAGGAAGCTAGGAGATTTGGGCTAGAGTGTCGGATAGGAAAGTCTCATGAAAGCGAGGTAGAAAGTGTGGAGGAAGACGCCTTTACTTATTACCGGGGGAGAGGAGGGGGGGAAAAAGTTCGACGTGTTAACCTTCCCATCCGTCGCATGACAGATATTTAGTGCTTTGAGCGTTCGTACCTGGCAGTGATCGAACTTGAGACCTCCCCGTAGCAGTCACGGACGTTTACCACTAGGCCATCCGCGACCCATCTGTTGAACAAAAATACAGTGGAACCCCGCTTATGCAGGGTCGAAGTGCATAAAATTAACGTGTAATTGAATAAGGTATATTGGCACCTTTGCTCGCCTAGATGGGAGCACACCATTCCGTTGCAACGTATGGAGTAGCCGTTAGTGTTGTTGCACTAGGTAATAAGCAGTATGTAGTATTGTTTTTTAATTCTAATGCGATAGCAGTTTAAGTTATCCGTTTTTAACAGCTTCTTTTGTTTCCTAATATTATTGATTTCAGTCATACCGTATGGAGTAACAACACTTGTAAATACAGTATATAGTACTATATACTGTATGTACATAGTATAACAAAGAATTACTAGAGATTTATTTATAATTTATATTTATTATGCAAGGAGATATGATGCAAAACATAAAATTAAGTATATATTAATATTGTTTAAAAATATTGATTTTTTATTGTTACTTACTTTTAAATTGAAACATTGAAAAAGATCAAGGCTTTTGAGAGCCGGCATTCTTTTCTTATGAGTATTATGGCTGCGAAAGAAGTCCCTAACAACGCCGAACCATTTCGTGCATCGCTAAATTTAGGTGCTGGTGCACTTCACCTGGGAATTATCATCACAAGACAAGTAAGTATTAGACGTCTGGTATTAAGACGTCTAAGTGCAGTTGGACTACTTACAAGGGGCATCCTGAAAGTAATGCCTCCTCCTTAATAACTTCTTAAATTTTGAAGCGATTTTAATGAAACTGTACTGACATGCACTATGATATGTTACGAATCTGGGAACAATTTTCTTTCAGAATGAGAAATAAAAATCATGAATGACAGAGAAACGCAGCAAACCGTAATTGAATTCCTGAAAAAAGAGGGATGGGAGATTCCAGAAATTCACAGAAGACTCCTAGCGGTGTACGGAGCTGCCACGATCGACAGCAATTGAAATAGAGACAGCTGGAGTTATGCAAATGTGGCGCCGTGGGCGGCCCTGTAAACGGAAACGACAAGACGTATGCTGCGACCCGAAAATATAAGGAGTGATGCGACGGGAATCAGTAAGACTCGGACGCAGTATGGGTAAGACGAAGGATCTAAGCGCATTTGAATGTGGGCAAATTGTCGGGGCCCGACAAATAGGTCACTCCATCACGGAAGTCGTGCAGGCACTAGGATTTTTACGAGCCACTGTGTCACGGGTGCACCGTGAGTACATCGAATCCGGTAAAACCATCCCTGCAAGGGCCAACTACCGTGGGCAACAGCGTGTGGATGAGCGGGGTCATCGTCGGCTAGCTCGCATTGTAACAGCGGATAGATGGGCCACAGTGCAAGAAAACACTCGGCAATTTAACGCTGGTGCACAAAAACGTGTAAGCAGTCACACCATCCAGAACCATTCCCTCGCAATGGGGTACACAAGCCATCGTCCCAGGAGGGTACCGCTGCTGACCGCACATCACTGGGTGCAAAGATTAGCATGGGCGCGGGAACATCGTTACTGGACGCTAGACATATGCTGAAATGTTGCCTGGACTGATGAGTCGAGATTCACGTTGGTACATGCGGATGGCAGGATACGAGTACGGCACAAACCACATGAAGCGATGGATCCTTCTTGCCAGCAGGGTACTCTTCAAGCTGGTGGGGGTGGCATTCTCGTCTGGGGACTGTTTACGTTAACTGAAATTGGATCCCTGGTACGTGGGACATCATCCCTCACAGGTCAACGTAACCGGGATATTCTGGACGACATTTGCTCCCGTTTGTGCGTCTTCAACATCCCACTGGGGACCTCATCCTGCAGCAAGACAATGCAGCTCCCGAATTGTATCCAAATGGTTGGATGAACACTCCACTGACGTAACCTCACTTCCTTGGCCAGGCAAACCCTGCAATTCATGTGCACCACTGGCTGATGGACTAAGTGGCGTTTCTCTACGTTGTTTTCACAAGCGGTATCACACATGCATAATTTCGCAAATCGCATGAGTTAAATAACTCATAAACTACTGTTTTCACGCACAAATTTAAATTTTTTTGTTAATAGAAATCTTTAAATGTAATTATATTTTTTTCTTGAATTTTCTCAAAACATAAGGGGCGTATTATATTCAGAAAAATACGATATATCAGGCATACTGACTGGACCGACCACCAGTAACCACTCAGAGAACTTACTCTTTGAAGTCCAAACCTAACGTTCAGAATGAAATGCATAAACAGAGGCAACCAAAATTTACGTAAAAGTACAAAAAATGTATAAATACAGAAATAAACAGGTGGGTAGTTACACCAGATGATAACGATTCTTGTGAAAATCCGTTTATTTTGACGTAATATACAGTAAAGAAACGAGGAAGCTTTCACTACCAACGGGTAGCTTCTTCAGGCTGGAATAACGTCTAAAGAATATATACAAGAATTTACAAGAATTTAAATGCAAGATAACAATAATATAAACGTAAAAATTTCGTGTAGGCGGGTGAAAGGCATGTGCTAGGCGTGTGCTGTGAGCAGAAACATGCGCCATGCAAAAGGTAAATCAAAAGAAAGTTCATCGTTGCACGCGATCGGGTTGGTTATAATTTCAATGGATTCCCTTATAGCAGTGGCCTTGGCGTTCATGTAGGAGGCGATTTTCTTCATGTCGCCCCATTGTGGAGTGTCTGGATGTGTTGTGACCTCCTTCGCTAGCGCTGTGTTTACTCTTTCCGCTGCAACACATCTCTTGTGCTCCGCTAATCTTACCTTGAAGGAGCGCTTTGTCATGCTCACATATTCTTTCATTGATCCGTCGGGGGTAGAATAGCGGTATAGAGTAGACTCCGGCGTCTGAAAAATCCGTGATAGTGCTCTTTTTTGATGTGAGGATCCTGGCGAGTGGTTTTGGTCCTCTTATCCCGATGTCAAGCCCAAATTTTCGGAGCGAGTTCTTGAGAAAATAACTGAAATGCTGTATGTAGGGGAAGGATCCAATGTAGCGGGTAGGTTTCAAAATCGCTTTATTTTAATTTATCATAAGAAAACATAAGAGGGAGACGTACAGTATTGGGCGTCTCACTGGGAAATAATACAAAACTGTTAAAAACATGATGGTATATACACTGCAATGACAATGGGGATGAATAACAAATGCTGCAAGCAAAGCTTATTGAATAAAAATTGCAGAAGTGACAGAGAGAAACACATCGTGTCACATGACATTGGCTGGGCATGATTTACAGGATAACACAGGCGAAACAATAGTACACAATTAGAAAAAGAACAGCACAAACACCGCCGTGAAGGTAAAACATTACAAACATGAGATAAAAACACAGCGTGCACAATTGTGCAAGTTATTTAACGAGGGCACCAAAGCAACATAATACAGGCGGGGTGAAAGTAAGTAATGTACACAAGTAAGCATGAAAATACACTGAGATGGCATTAGCATTCACAATTCAACGGTAGTGTGGATTGCACGAGTCGTAGAGTGGAGGAGGGGCACCAGGGTGCCACGGAACTCAGCAAAGGAGGTGTAGAAAGTCCTAGGGTACTGATAGGTGTAGCAGTCCAGAATCAATCGCAAACCATGGAGCGGCCGGCGCCCAGGTAGCATAGAAGGTGGCTTCTCGACGACTGGAAGAAGCCGACTGGTACTCCAGGCAGTAGGGTTGTCATATGTTCGGTTGTCAGGGCTGGTTGATTTAATTTTCGCCCTTTCAATAATGGCTTCTATCCTCTGTACGTCATAACCTGCTGTGGTTTCAAGGCTTCATAAATCACTGAGTTCTTTCCGGAGAGTAGGTAGATCAGAAAAGTGAGTGAAGGCCCGTTGCGCCCTGTGTCGGAAAAGGGCCATCGGGCATGATGAGGAAGGCAGCATCACGTTTGGAATGTGTGTTGGCTTGTAGTAAAAACTTGTTAGCGGCCTTCCGTGTGGTGTCTTTTTGACAAGTACATCAAGGAACGGGAGCGTGTTGTTGGATTCCTGTTCCATCGTGAAATTGATGTTTGGGTGCATAGTATTGAGCCGTTCGAAAAAGCGATTGAGATCAATACTGTCGTGCTGCCAGATGAAGAATATGTCATCGGCGTATCACAGCCATGTTGTTGGGAGCAGGGTTTGAGCGCCGAGGATTTTCTCATTTAGTGGATGAATGACTGCTTCAGCAAGCACGGCTGAGAGTGCTGATCCCATAGGGACTCCTTTTGATTGCTTATAGATTTGGTCTTTGAAACAGAAAAAATTAGAGTCTGTGACGAGTTCAATAAGGTGGAAAATCTCTAGGAGCGAGTTTTGTTGAAAAAAGGCAGAAGCTGTCAGTGCTTGTTTAAGATTGCCCATGGCCTCAGCAATCGGGATGGATGGGTATAAGGACACTATATCAAAACTACCCATAAGATGATTTTCAGGAATGGCAACGCTGGAAATTCTGGAGATGAAGTCTGTAGACGAGCGCAGCACATTGTCGGATTCAGGCAGGAAGGATGTGAGGAAACGCGCCAATTCTTTTTCTAGGTGGCAGGAAGGAGCAGATCTGCGTGAGACAATCGGTCTAATGGGAAGCTCTGGTTTATGGTGCTTTAAACGCCCAATAAGTTGCGGGATTTTGGTTCCCGGTGGGAGCTTAGCGGCTCTCATAAGATTTGGTGGTAGGTGTGCCATCTTTGCCACTCTCTTTAGCTCTGCAGTCCATCGGTTCAGGGGTTAGTGAGTTGCACTGTTGACTCTGGTAGTGAAAGCTCGCTCGTTTCTTTACTGTATATTACGCCAAAATAAACGGATTTTCCCAAGAATCGTACAAAAATGTATACCAGTTCCATAGGAAAGTCTCTTTAGCCTGGAATAACTTGCAAACAGAGAGATGTTACAGTTATGCAAGTGAGATAACGGTATAGTAAAGCGATTACGTCCAATCGAATGCAACCGATAGCAGCACCCCTAGTGGCGAAATGCGGAAGTTAGCCATTGCAAATCGAAAACGAAAAGACATAGAGCAAAATTTCCAAAGACGAAGTTGTAGCGCATCAATTAATTAGTACAAAACGACATTTGTTTCACACGGATAAGATAAATTGTCGCCTGAATACCCTACAACGTCCGAAATCGATGCGCGATGATTCGAATCTGCATATTCACATTTCGCAAATGTAACAGTATGCAAATGCAGATTGTGACGTTGTACCGTACCTACGATATAAAAAGCAGTAGCAGGATGTACCCTGATCAGAAGTTTAGGTATACGTACGCTGTGTGAGAATGGCGAGCTTGGATTCCTGGGGTTACGTAAAAAGTCAGCTGTATGCAACAGCGCCTACAAGTCTGCTGGATCAACGTCGTCGTGTTACAGATGCTTGCAATAGTGTGACTCCTTCCATGCTGAGGAATGTGCATGCAGAGTTACTTTCACGATTACAAATGTGTATCGCGGGCAATGGCGAACTCTTGGAACATACTCGACTTAACTTTTTATCACTGTGCTTCAGTTTGCCTTTTTTGTTTTTGTTTTCTCTGACGTCATCAACTGTATTGACATAAGTAGGCATTTCTGCAATAAATTGTGTGTATTTGCCCATACCTATGCCTGTTTCCTTCAAACGTTCACACAAAAAAGGTCACGCATCGATTTCGGACGTTTTAGGGTATTCAAGCGACAATTTATCTTATCCGTGTAAAACAAATGTCGTTTTGTACTAATTAATTGATGCTCTACAACTTTGTAATTGAAAATCTTGCTCTATCTCTTTTCGTTTTCGATTTGAAATGGCTAACTTCCGCATTTCGCCACTAGGGGCGCTGCTATTGGTTGCATTCGATTGGGCGTAGTCGCTTTACTATACCGTTATCTCACTTGCATAACTGTACCTCTCTCCGTTCGCAAGTTATTCCAGGCTAAAGGGACTTTCCTATGCACCCTGTATATATACAGATAGTTATTTCAAAATATACTTTATTGGCAAAAAATAGGGAATACAGGCGTACCACATATGGCAAAATAAACAACAAAACAATGAGCGATACTGATGAAATATTACAGGTGAATGTGATACGGCAGTCAACTAAGGATGACAAAATGTTAAAATCGTTAATAAGGAACAATATATGCTTGAGGAAGATGATGCACTAGCAAAAGTAATGATTAATTAATAAAGCATGTGATGACGTGCAGAGTGAAAGCAGAGCACAAAGCAACAGGTAAATATATTTACAAGAACATGGCTGTACAACGCAGTGCACAAAAAGAAGGGAACATGTAAAACACAACAAAAGCATATACTACGATAAAGGTACAGAAGTTCCCACAATCCAGGAAACCACACGATATGTGACAAAAACATGATAAGTATTACAGAACATAGTGTAAAGAGATAGTGTACTTAACATCTCACTGACTGTTGCCTCTTATCTTATTACACTAATTAGAACTCAAGGGAAAGCTTCTTATCACTTTTTCTTCTATATGCTTTTGTGCTGTTAATACTGATCAAGCAATTGAATAGTTTCTATCTTTGATACCAATAATTTTCTAATTTTATGTGTTCATACAATTTCTCAAACTAACAAGATAACGTTAAAAAAACTTGCTGTCAATACATATTCTTTGTTTGATGCAGCATTATTCTTAAAATGCATTCATTCATATATTCAAATATTGCCGTTTTTGTTCTTCATCTTAGGCCCCAGTATTAAAAAGATAATATGAAATATTGGTAGATAATTATTCCTGTTGAACTGGGTTTTGTTTTAAACGCCAGTGAAACCCCTCAATCTTGATTGGTATTCACAAAAGTTCTCTTTTTGTTGAATATGTTTCATTTTTCAGGTATAAACGCTCCAAGGATAGCCTATGATGGCGGACCTCTTCCAAGTGCTCGAGAAGTATCTTACCGCATAATCCCTGATGTTAATATTCCCAGCAATATGTTCACACTCCTCCTAATGCAATGGGGCCAATTCATTGACCACGATCTCACACTTACGGCTTTGACTACAGGTGAGAACAGTATATTCTACCCTTTCTCATCTTGCAGTAATTTAAAATATTAATGTTTTTTACTTCAACCCAGATGTATTAGAAAATTTCTTAGCAAAATGATTTCCAAGGTAATTTCGAAGCAACAACAAACAACAACAACCAAAAAAAAAAAATATGCAGACTAATGGAGAAAAGGGTTATTTTTGCAGTGCCCTAAATAGCCAAGCACTAGATAATCGCAAATTCGCCCTATTGGTATTTGAGAATGAGCAGAAAATTATTAACCAGAAAGATGACGCCAAATTCTCGAGTATAGCGAGCACGTCTTCTGAATCCTGTCCGAAACGTAAAAAAAAAAATATTTCATATCAGATATTTTCAAAAGAAAAAAATCACTGAAAGCAAGAATGCATTTATGCATTTATGGTTTTTAGAGAAAATAAACTGCACATAATTTAAAATACTGGGGTTGGATATAAAGTAGTGCCAACACTATCCCCACGTTTCTGAAGCACACGTGAGGGCAATGCTATTCGAAGTACATGTAGCGTGAGGGCGTTGCTGTTCGATGCACTCGTAGCGCGAAGGCGTAGGTGTGCAAAGCACTTGTAGCGTGAAGGCGTTGCTGTTCGAAGAACTTGTAGCGTGAAAACGTTGGTGTACGAAACACGTGTAGCGTGAGGGCGTTGCTGTTCGATGCACTTGTAGCGCGAACGCGTCGGTGGGCAAAGCACTTGTAGCTTGAAGGCGTTGCTGTTCGAAGCACTTGTAGCGTGAGGACGTTGGTGTACGAAACACGTGTAGCGTGAGGGCGTTGCTGTTCGATGCACTTGTAGCGCGAACGCGTCGGTGTGCAAAGCACTTGTAGCTTGAAGGCGTTGCTGTTCGAAGCACTTGTAGCGTGAGGACGTTGGTGTACGAAACACGTGTAGCGTGAGGACGTTGGTGTACGAAACACGTGTAGCGTGAGGACGTTGGTGTACGAAACACGTTTAGCGTGAGGGCGTTGCTGTTCGATGCACCTGTAGCGTGAAGGCGTTGCTGTTCGAAGCACTTGTAGCGTGAGGTTGGTTGGTTGGTTGGTTGTTGGATTTTATTGGCGCAAGGGCCAGGTTTGGCCAAAGAGCGCCAGACAAAGAACGATCAGCCACAGATTTTTAAAAACGTGGAAAATGATGAAGAACAGACAGGCTTGGTAAAAGTTGAAAAAGAGTATGAAGAAAGCAGTGAAGAAAAAGGTAGTTAATGATGTTTATTAAAAGTAACATATTTACTAATGGAAAAGGACGAACCGTCACTCTCCTCCCCCACACTCCTCTGCAATGCTGGCAGAGGGCGGGGACGAACTGTCACTCTCCTCCCCCCATGTTCCTCTGCAATGCTGGTAGAGGCTGGGGACGAACTGTCACTCTCCTCCCCCCGTGTTCTTCTATAATGTTGGGTGAGGGTGGGGACCTCGCTGAGGCCGAGACAGTTTGATGGACACCGCACACCTTTGCGGATTGAGGGCCGGGTCTTCCGCACGTGCAGGCTGTCTGCTGGGAACCGGAAGAGGCGGGCGTCTTCAAAAGAGAAGGCGAAGACGCAGCTGGTCGAATAAGCTGGAGCTCGGTGAAATCCACCTGTGTCGCTTGTTCAGCTGTAGATCGCTTGGCAAGTGCGGCGAGAGCTACAGGGCGCGGAACAAAAGGCTGCACGGGTTGTGGCTGAGACTTAACAACTGCGGCAAAAGTACGCTGTCGGGTGGTGGGAATACCCAACTTGGCCTTGGCAGCAGGGTACGAGAGGCCCTCCAGGGTCTTGAGGCGCTGGATCGCCTTCTCGTCGTTCCACTTCGAACAGGACCTGGCATAAGCAGCGTGGGAGTCACCACAGTTTACACAGCAGGGCTCTGAAGTGCATCCAGTCCCTTCGTGGTCGCGGGAACCACAATTGGCGCACCTCGCAACACTGTTACAGGACCGCTGGGAATGTCCATACCTCTGGCACTTAAAACAGCGTAGAGGATTTGGTATATAAGGACGAACTGCACATAACAAGTAACCAGCCTTTATTTCAGTAGGTACCTTCGGGCTGTTAAAAGTCAAAATAACATTTCGTGATTTGATCAGCGCGCCATCGCGCCTGAAAGTCATGCGTCGGGCAGCTATGACACCCTGATCAGCAAGTTCACACACAAGTTCATCTTCATCGCAGACCAACAAGTCGGGCTCAGAAATGACTCCCTTGGAGGTGTTGAGATACGGATGTGCCGTCACTTGAACTGGAATATCCTGAAGTCTGGTCAACTGCAGAAGAGATTTGCTCTGAGAGAGAGTGCAAGTTTCCACAAGCAGGTCACCAGAGCGAAGCTTCTTCACTGACTTCAAAGAGCCAGCAACACCCGCAAGTGCCTTCGAGATGAAAAAAGGAGACTTTGAGGAAAGTTTCAACATCTGGTCAGTAGAAGAAATGACGAGAAAAGTAGCTTGAGGTATCGAATCTGCAAGTGTAATGCGACGTTTCTGAGCTGACGGCTCAACACCTGGATCTAAAGATACGTCGCGGTGATGTCGTTTTTCAACGAAAGTTCTCTTCAGTGTGTTATGTGTGGGAGGTGGTTGAGGCAAATTTGGCCCCTGATCAATCACCATATCCTGTTGTTTTTTAAATTTTGAGGAGGGTTTATGTTTCCCCATGGGAGTAAGAAAAAATTCATCAGCAACGTACTCCGCCCACAATCGAGCCCAACAGGGGAGAACTGGAGGTCCGCAAGCCAAACACATGACGCAAGACACAGTTCTAGAGCTTAGTTGCAAATATAGTCCGTTGGCTGTGATCACACGCACTCGGCGGACACTTCGGCCTCCGGGTACCGTCATGCCAACGCCTTTGGCATGATCCCACAGCCCCCGGGCTCACCCTGCCGTGCAATACGACAAAAAGCCGCTAAAGCCCTGCACACAACTTGGTACAAGACTTCTGACCAGAGGTGGGTTAGGCTCTAGCCTCCCGTTTACAGCGAAGCCGGGGTCGAAGAGGAGTGTTGGTACACAGGAGGCACATAACCGGTCTCCTGCGACCTCAGCCGCCAGACATCCCATTTCCGCCTCACGGGTCTCCGCACGCGGCAAACATGCAGGTAGGTCTAGCACCCAATCCAGCTAAAAGGAAAAAAAAAAAGAAATCCAAAGAAGACAAATCCTGGCAGGGAACCTAAACGGAATCTCAGCAACCTACGAACTGAGCGGTTAATATAAATCAGTTAGTGGTGGAGGGTAACAAAACCACAAGACCGGGGTGTTAGTACATAACGTGGTAGCGATTAGGTAGAGAATACAACACGGGCAACTAGCCAGTGGAGAAAATAAATAAAAACGAAAAAGCGAGACACAAGACCAGCTCGGGAACGTGGGGCCGCGACTCCCCAACAGCTGGATGAACAGCCGTCCCTGCAAACACCAACAGCACCAAAATAAGAAAAAAACAAGCTGTGGCATGACATCAGATGTTGACCAGTCACAAGGTCAGCTCGGGCCGTGGGGGCGCCGCTCCCCAAATAACTGGAAAACCAGTTATCCCCGTGCGGGGTGTAGCGTGAGGACGTTGGTGTACGAAACACGTGTAGCGTGAGGGGCGTTGCTGTTCGATGCACTTGTAGTGCGAAGGCGTTGGTGTACGAAGCACTTCAGCGTGAATGCGTTGCTGTTCGAAACACTTGTAGCGTGAGGACGTTGGTGTACGAAACACGTGTAGTATAATGGCGTTGCTGTTTCACTCACACAGTCTGACCTGTGCAAAGCTTAAAGAGGGATGTGCATGCAACGCCAAAGTATCCTTGTCCAACAGGACGACCCTGAAGTGATGTTTTCCAAGTTAGAACAAGGTACATGGATCAAAATCGTGGTGGCGCTTGAAAGGAACGCCGCAGCGAAGTGTTATCAATGTCTTTGGGGAGCTTGTGGTAAACGAGCATTACCACACCGATTAGTGCCACGATGGGTGGCAGCTTTCCGCCTATGTCGCAATAGCGTGGAGAACGTGGGACGTTCAGGCATCCAAGACAGTTACGTGGAGTTTATGCAGTATTGATGGCAATGGATCGACGACGGACAGCAAGGCTGTTAGCCGCAGAGGCAGGAATACGCCCCAAAATAATGTTGCACGTGTTGAAGGGCGTGCTTGGCCACCGCAAAATTGCAGAACGATGGGTGCCTCACCACTTTCCACTAGTTAAGAAATAGCACCGCTACGTCATTGCCGATGAACATTTGGAGCTTACACCAGAGGAGTTGGCGCGTTCCTAGAGAGGATCATTGCTCTGGTTGAAACATGGGCAAGGTCGTGCTAACTAGAACTGAAACGACAGTTCAATTAATGGCGGTATACACCGTCTCCCAGACTAAAAACTCTCGCCACAAAAGATGGAATCTCAAAATAATGCTGATAGTGGCGTATGATGCCCAGGGTGTGATACTCCATCATGCAATTCCGCAACACCAGGCTGTTAACTTTCAGCACTACCAACATTTTCTGGAACATCATCTTTGCACTGCTGTGCGGCTGAAGCGGAACAATTTCCGAACAAGTGAGTCCATTGTCTTGCGTGACGATGCGCGATGTCACCACTAATGTTGCTGTAAGGAATTAGTTAGCACGGTGGCGGTAGGAGTTGCTTAAACATCCGCCCTATTTCCTCGACATGATCCTATGCGAGTTTGATAAAACTGAAACACTTAGAGGAAAGCGTGTTCATACAAGAGCGGAAATCCTTCGAGGGGTTGGGCGCTCGTGTGCTCACAAACGACTTTGCTGACGGTAAGTAGTGCTTCCTAGATGTGTTATAGAAGGTTATCGGTATGTAATAATATTATATTGAAGGGATGTAAATGTATTCTGCTCTGTTAATAAATACTAGTCGAAACCTGTCGAAATCGAGGGTTAGTTTTTTTTTAAAGAATAAACTCATATTAAGCAACAAATGTAAACTTTATTTGATTGACAAACAAAAAAATGTTACAAATTCATTCAAACACAGTAAAGACAATATTTTGAGTCCATCCATTTGCGACAGGTAATCCAGGTGCATCTTAGTGAGTGATGTTTACTGCAACAGAATCCTTTGATACTGCTCGAGATATGGCAAAATAGAGCATACCATGTGAGAAGACTAGTTCTGGCAGGTATATTCCGATTTTAGCAAGTTTCTGTCCTTGACTCTTATTGTTATCGCAAAGAACACTACGATAGAAAATTGAATCCGTTTGATCGTAAAAGGGAAAGTGCTGTCCCTTGGAGTCAGAAGAATGCGTGGTAAGGTGAGCAACGACCCCTTGTGTTCTCCGCACAAAATTTCCACATAAATTGTATTTTGGAAGAGCGACGTTACGATCATACGTGTGCCATCGACTAAACATTTCCTTGTGTCCAGGTTCGCCATTTTTTTTTTACTGAAAGTTTAACGACCACCGTGAGCAACTCAATGGGCTATAAGCAGTCTCCCGTCCCTAATTTAGGGTCACTGGTTCCAGGGAAGGGATAGGGCCAGTGCCATAAGGCAAACACAACATCCATCCCTCACCGGGATTCGAACCCGGACCCTTCACGACAGAATGATCGTAAGCCATCCTTTAGACTACTGCGCCACCGGGGCGGCCAGGGTCCTGATGAGCATCACGACTGCACACTTTTTCAGTCGTAGAATGTGAGGCGAAAGTCCACTCATGTCGATCGTGAGCAAAACTTCAACTGGATAGCGCACTCTTTCACTCTCATCTTCAGTCACAACTGTGTTTGTAAATGTTGTTGGAATGAGATTCGCGTTGCGAATACTCTTCATTCTCTCTTGTCTGAGATATATAGTTGCGACCCATTGATTGCTCACGCCTTCCAATAAGGCACTTACGTTTCCCCCTTTTTTTTTTCTGAGGGAGAGGTATTCTGTTAAGGGTAAGTATGCAATAAAGTATTTACTTACTTTAGGACTGATCATAGAACACCATGCACACATCAAGTCTGACACAGAACTGAGCTCCTGATGTAGACAAGGGATGCACGCTTCTCCCGTAGACTTTACATGGGAACTTTGCCGCTCCGCTACACCCGAAACTTATGCTCCAATCTCAGACGTCTCTTCGACTGGCACATCTACATGGTAGGACCTTTCTTTTGATACCTCAACCATATTTTTGTGTTCAGACGTTCTCTCAAAATACGTCTCACAGTAAAAAAAACAAAAACATATAGAATCAATATATAGAATTTAGGACATACAGACATGCTTTTTCTATTTTATATTCAACCCTATTGCACAATATGAGAAACGTCCTTCACCGTGTATTTTGAGTTCTGCTGTAGGTTAAAACATCCATAAATAGAAATGGCTACTTTCTGACCCTAGTGGCTGAAATCTGTGCTGCGAAGAAACAAATGTTGTACAAAAAACATTTCTCAAAGTGAAAGATATCCGAAGACAAAGGGATTTTCCAAATCCAACAATCAGAAGAAGAGACATGGAGGAAAGTGTAATGTAGTTTTGTGCTTCCTAGTGGGAGCGGTTTGCGTTACGTAAAAGAGAAAATGAGTGCAAAGTAATCTACATAATGAAGGATATCCTACCAAGAAGTGATTTTTTCAAGAGATTTTTTTTAATTTTTAAAATCGGAGGTTTTCTTTTAAAGAAAAATATTCGCTAACGCCTTCTGGTGACAGAATTGGAAATAACAGAACTGATCAAAATATGCCAAAGTATTCTTCAGGACCAAAAAGAGTTAATGTGAAAGAAAAATAATTTTTCCAAATGTGACTTCTACAAAGAGACATATTATTGCAAGCACAGTATGACAAGTCGAGCTTTGAGGAAAGGAGATATAGAGCGAAACGCAAATATATAGTTAGATAACCTTACAGAAATATGTTTGTACGCCACCTATGGGCCAAATTTTGCACTGCGCAAAGCGGGATGTACGTGAAAGATTTTACCATAGTCCTACTTATGGAATACAATAAATTTTTCGCAATCCAACTGTCAGAAGTGTAGGCATTATGCTAAACATAAAGACCCTTCTGCACTATCTAGGGGAGAAACTGTGGGCCATGAGAAACAAGTAATGCACAAAAGGTTTGTTCATAATTTGAGCTGTGAGGTACGATGTTTGTTTCCTTTTCTGTATTTTTGAAATACATGTACACGGTCGTATCAGAATAATATGACACGAGTCACAGTGTGCACCGCACAAAGTCCATCACACAGAGGTAAAAGTGGCCGGCCAGGACAGATGAGCCATAGTACGTTACGTGAGCAGAATGGGCAGAGGTAGTTATCTGACGAACGTTCAGAAAGGAATGATCATCGGCTACCGCGCCAAAAGTGGAAGCATCTCAGAAACAATAGACTTCGTGAGCTGTTCGTGAGGTGCTGTAGTAAGGGTGTACCAAGAATGGACCCCCTGGTACACCCGGGGTCCATTCTTGGTACACCCTTACTACAGCACCTCAGGAACAGGTCATAACTGTGAAGCCCCAAAGGCCATCGACCCCAGGGAAGAACGTCGCCTCCATCGACTGGTAAAGGACAATCGACGCGCAGAAGTGCAACACTTCACCAAGCAAATGAACGTTGGAACACCCAGGCACGTGCCCCCTATAATAATAGAGCGAACCATGTTACGCATGGGTCTCCGGAGCTGATGCTGCGTCAAGGCGCCTAGGTTAATTTAGGTCCATCGGCAACGACGCTTACAATGCATTTTTCTGTCAGCATCTGATATCATAAATCCGTAAGATAGGCTCAGCTACTGAGATGTCTCCATTAGGTGGGCATTAACAGCACTGGCTATATATTAGTTATAGCAGTTAAATCCAAAGGGCGAGATCCAAAGTGAAAACCCTTCAAGTACGTGGCGTTAGTGAATAAACAAAGACATCGCTCTTTCCACGTTTAGCAACGCACAGCAACCGAAAAATTGTAATTCTGCAGCTTTCGGGGAATTGAATCCCAGACCTCTCGATATCTAGCAGAGCGCGTTAGCCTTTAGTGTGTGCACTCGGCTAGATATCGAGAGATCAGGGATTCAATTCCCCGAAGGCGGCCGAATAACAATTTTTTGGTTGCTGTGCGTTGCTAAACGTGGACAGAGCGATGTCTTTGTTTATTCACTGACGTCACGTACTTGAAGGATTTTCACTAACATTTTTGCATGTGACTACCGTGATTGAACAGTGGAGGAGTAGGAAAATATTGCCTTCCCCGACGAATCGCGGTTTCTACTTAACAGAATTGACTGGCGGTGGCGGAAACGGCGTCAGACACACGACAGCCAACACCCAGGCAAGCTTGTCGGTCAGGTACAGAACGGTGATGGCAGTGCGCATGCCTAGGAGATGTGTTACTGGTATGAAATGGGACAGCTGGTGCCAATGGATGGGTCACTGAACTCCAATATCTATATGTTCATCATTGCTGACCACACGCATCCCTTGATGCTGGACGTTTACCATGATGGTGACTATCTACAGGAGTGCGTAATTGGTCCCAGGAACACAACAGCGATGTCTCCGTTCTCCATGGGCAGGCGACATCGCCTGACCTCAATACCATAGAGCACTTGTGGGACTATCTGAATCTTCAGGTTCGACGCGCCGACCCACAACCACGTCATCTCAGGCATCTCCATGCTCTACTGGAATTCGAATTGACACGTGTGCCTCGGGCTACCTTCCAGGGCTTTATTGCGTTCCATGCCACGCCGACTTGCCGCTGTCATCCGGGCCAAGGGTGGTTATTCCCATTATTAGGCAAGTGGTCACATTATTCTGATAAGACTGTGTATAGATGTTGTTGCAAATATAAAAATATTATAAGTTAACATCCTTCAGCAGAAAAAATGTGCATGACAGAAATTCTTATGTACACCAATCATCATCACTGTCTGTATAATACGAGCTATCCGTACGAAGAATGTTTCGAATCCTGATACATAGATGAGGCGACATCGTATTACATGTTTTTTTGGCCACTTGGCAATGAATTTCGCATACATTTTTTTAGATATTTGATATCATGCTCGCATTACCTTAAACGTATCTGGAAAATATGTTCCAAATTGTCATACAATATATTGGAAAAAGTCACCTGACACCCATCAAAAGTAAATGAACGTATTCGCTGCGTTGTTAAGATGCGCGATACAGCTACAAACAGAGTAAAAACAAGCTTGCAGCTGACGGCGATCATATCGCACTGTAAGGTTGGGTGAAAATATCGCAGCGGAAGAGAGCTGTCTTTGACAAAGGAAAGATTGTTGGGTGTTATATTAGTGGGTTGTTCATAAGAGAAACCAAGAGGCGTTTAAAAATACCCAAGTTAACTGATTTGGATGTACTGAATAAGTGAAAGACACACGGTGTGCCTTAAGCAGCAAAACGTACCGGCAGACCAAAGAAAATCAGAGATAGGAGACGTTGAATCCTCAGGATAGTCGTTACAGCTAATCGACGGAGCGATGCACAATACCTCAGTGTACAGGTGAATAAAAATGCTGGAACCTCGTTATGCACACGTACCATTCACAAAGAACTTCATTCCATGGGTAACCGTGGTGTTGCGGTTGCTCATAAGCCTTTCATCTCCACTCGGAATGCTACTCGTCGTTTAGCATGTTGTAAAAAGCATTTATCGTGGACCGTAGATCTATTGAACCGGGTCCTATGGACTGATGTATCCAGATACACGATCCATCAGTCTAATGGCGCTGTGTGGGTACGGCGGCAACCGGGGTAACGCTATTTACCAGAGTGTACTATTCATACGGTCAAGTTTGGAGCGGACAGTGTTCTTGTGTGGGGGTGGTTTTCGTGGTATGGTCCCTGCCCATTGGTTATCGTGAACAAACCTGTTAACCAGCACGTGTGCGTCGATATTCTGGACAATTGTGCTCTAACAACTCTGTGGCAATACTATGGAACCGAGTCTTGTTTGTACCAGCAGGAAAATACACCGAGCCATAAAGCAAGGACTGTTACGGCGTGGTTTGACGATAATACCGTATCGTGTGTGGACTGGCCAGCCCAGAGCCATGATCTTAATCACATAGAACACCTACGGGATGATTTAGAGAGCCGCATTAAAAGTTTGGAACCAAGGCCTACTACTAAGCAACAGCTAACGGCAGCATTATGTACTGAATGGAAGGGCATACCTAACGCTGTGTTCCAAATCTTGTCAAAAGCATGTCTCGAAGGGTCAGTTTTCACACAGTATTTATTAGAAGAAAGATACAGGAGATGTGCTTGAATAAATCATCTCAAATGATGTATGACAAAACAAATATTTACAGATGCTTGTAGCTTACGCTACTGCTGATTTACACGGTTCTGTACATTGATGATAGTAAAAAAACAGTTAATTACACTCGAGTGTCTGGTGAGGCAACAAAAGTCTCTGACAAAGCAAAGAATAGGAACAATTCAGCTTGAAGAGCGTTATACAATATTAATTTTGCACAGTATTGATGCAAGGAATAATACAGAATTCGAGCTTGCAGACATAGATTCAAAAGACAGGTGATGAGAAATTAACAGAATGTGCAGCTTGCGCTACGTTAATTACAGGATTCGGTATAACGTTTGCATGACAACAGTTAAGTGCAGTAGAAATCTGGCGAGGCAATATGAATCTCTGGTAATACAGAGAGTAAAATCAATCCAGAATGATGAGCACTATAGAGTATAAATTTTACACAATATTGATGAAAAAAAAAAAAAAAAAAAAAGTTCTTACCGAAAGGTGATACATTGTGGGTGACCTGGAAAACCAGGAGGTTGCAGGTGATCAAGGAACAAACATGAAATCGAAAGTTCGAAAGACAGATGATGAAAAATTTACAGATGAATGTGGCTCGCGGTACTACATGTTACATACAACGGTGATATGAAAAATAGTTATATACAATAATTTTCCTGAGAATACAAAAGAAAAAATAATCTCTGAAAATACAGAGAGAAGACACAACTCATCACAGTGAGTATTGGAGAACACAAATTTACACAGTTGAAAAGTAAAATTACACTGTTGAATCAGGAATTGAAGGTAAGAATATACTGTAAAAACGACAAAGTTTACAGATGTCTGTGGTGCGTGAAACGACCTATATACATGATTCTGTACAATGAGAAGTTACAATTTATATATATTGGTTTGTCAGAGGTGGTAAAAGAAATAGTCTCTGACATCGCAGAGAGAATACATAATTCAGCAAGATGAGTAATGAAAAACAAAAAAATTTACACATGAGTTATACACGAAATGATACATGTGAAGAGGATGAGAACAGAGTCTTAAAAAAAGCGTGAAAAGAAATTGACAATTATAAGTCGCTCATGCTTCGAACAATTCATAGGATTCTATACAATAATTGATCTACTAAAAGTGATGTACAATAGTGAGACAAACAAAAAAAATTATGATAAAATAGAGAGTACAAATAATATAGTACAGTGAATGTTGAGGAACAAGATTGCACTCAGTTGCGAAGCAAGAAAAAAAAACAGGAATGTGTATAGAAAAATCGTCTCAAAATGACATATGAAAAGAAGATTTGCAGGCGCTTGTAGCTGACGCAACGACCTATTCACAAAGCTCAATATAGTGGTGAGAGAATACAGTTTATGTATGATAATTTTTCGGAAAAGACAAAAAATAGTCTCTGATGAAGCAGAGATTGAAGACAAATCAGCATGGCAAAAATTGTATCTATCAGGAGGTAGGTGAAACAAAAGTTCCGACTGTAAGGTGAAGCGTTGTGGGCGACCCTGCAAACCAAGTGGTTGCTGGTGACCAAGTTGATAGGAACTGTGGTTCACTGCAGCGTGCAACTGCAGTGGTAAGTTCTAGTCGAAGGCGGGAGAGTAGGCGATTACGAAAATGACAAAGTAGCGCAGTACTGACTTTATTTATGTCAGTAGAAGCTTCGGGGGACGCTGAAGATGATACACGTGAATTATATGCTTTACAAGCACGAAGATGTAGGAGCAGACTGCCGGAAAGTGAATAGGGCGAGAAGAGTTCAGAAGTAGTGTTCGGTAGGCGCTGAAGGTGAGGACGGTCTCACAGGATCGTTGCGCTAGCGTGAAAGCGAGATGGAGTATTGGCAATAATACTGTGCAATACATGAAGACATGCTGAACGTCAGCCTCCTCTCCACAATACGGACAGGAGGGTGAAGATAAAATGGTCATGCGATGTAAAATCGACGGCACAGGGAGGCGGTTGTGTAAGAAAAGCCAATGTGAATTGACTTCAAGGGGTGCTGAAAGTGGGGAAAGCGCAGCGGACCACACTGCGGAGGTAGAACAGAGTGGAATACCAGAAATGGGAAGAGGTGCAGAAGAGCGAGAGAGAAAACGGTAGAGATCAGCTGTTGAGAAAGAGACAAGAGGAAGAGGTGGACCAATGGACGACAGAAAAAATGGGAGAAGGAGAGAGGCAGAGTGAACAGAAATGAGACCTGAGGGAGTAGCAGAAGCTCAGGGAACAGGGAGATTATAGTAGAAATAAGAGAGTTGTGAACAAAGTGAGCGTTGGCATTGAAACGGAGAGCAGAGGGTAGAGAAGAGAAGGGGAGCCAGGAAAGATCGGTGTTAACAAGATCGTGACAGTAATGACTCCAGCTCGGAGCCATGAAGGAAAAGCAAAACATGGGAGATGGGGAGGGTGTAGCAGAGAAGAAAAAAAAGAGGTTCGGAAAGTAGGTCATTTGTGGAGGCAGGGAGAGAGCGAGAAAGAGGGAGGGAACGAAGAAAGGAGATAGCCTCTTTGTAGACAGGAGGTAAAAGTGTGAGAAGGGGACAGTGGTCCATGAGTAAGAACGAAAGGAGAGTAAAGCGTGGGTTATGCGGAGAGACTATGACATCACGAGCAGCAACTGCAGAGGGAGCAGGTGCCGCAAGTGATCGTAAAAACGTAGACACACGATAAGCCTTGTAATAGGATCTGACATCGGGTAGACTAATGCCTCCGTTGGAAGGAGACAGGCTGAGTTGAGGTGCTCCGACCCAGTGATGGCCGGGCCAGATAACCTGAGTTTGACAGCGGGTGAGTTCAAGAAGACGTAGTGCTGGTTGCTTCGAAGCCAACCAGGAATACGTGCACATTAAAAGCAGGTTAGTGTGCGTTAGACGTGCTCTTTGAAAGACGGAGGTGCAGAATTGTGCGCGCCGCCAGATTGCGACCGAGCGATGTAGGTGTGGCCGGAGAGTCATCCAGGTGACGAGTGAAGCTGTTGCTGGTTTTCAAAGGTGGACTCCTAGGAATCGTTGAGAGGTGTTGGACCACTCTGCTCCCCAAGGAGAGTCAGTGCGGTTAGTCCACGAACCGGTCCATAGGCCTGTGTTTTTCGTTGTGTTTAGCGCTGCTCCGGAACATGAGGCGTAGGTATTGTAGAGATTGTGGAGATCGTGAAATTGTGAGTCTTGCCGAATGCAGAATGTAATATCGTCGGCGTAGTCAACATAGGTAGCAACATGATGACGTGTGCTGGCTACCACCGGTGGTAGTGAAGCAAAGAAGGATCGATGGACTGCGCGTAAAAAAGGTTCTATTGCGAGGGCGAAGAGCTGCCCGGATAAGGGGCAACCCTGACGCACGCCGCGACGAAAGGGTATGGGAGCTGTGAGAAGGTTGAGCAGCTTGACGTGGAAAACTGCGTCCCGGTAGAGGGAGATGAGAAGAGAAGCAAAGGAAGGAGGAAAGCCGAAATTTAGTAATGTAGCAAGAAGGTAATCATGAGAAATATTATCGAACGCTGAGCGTTGATCGAGGGAAAGAAGAGCAAGGGGTTCTGAGCGAGAGCGGGCGAGGTGAATTAGATCATTAAGAAGCTGAATATTATGGGAGATGGAGCGCCCGGGTACAGTATAGGTTTGATTAGTGGAGAGAATATGAGGGAGTATGGGGTTAAGCCGGCGGGACAGAAATTTAGTATAGAGTTTATAATCAGTATTTAAGAGTGAGATGGGACGCCAATTCCCCAAGTCAAGCGGATCACCCTTCTTGGGGAAAAGTACAACATGTGCGAGCGTGAAACTCATGGAAGAGATGTAAGATGTATGGCAGTAGAAAAGGCACAGAGGAGAAATGGAAGGAGGGCAGGAAGAAAAGCCTTATAGAAAGAAACAGGAGACCGTCCGGGCCAGGTGAAGCCCGGGGGTTGAGGGACGAGAAAGTGTCAGAGAGCTCAGTTAAAGTGGGAGGATGGAGGAGGCTGGCTGAAAGATGAGAAGGGACCTGAGGCAAAGAAGAGAACAGAAAGCAGAAGCCGTAGGGGAGGGAGGAGGAGTTTCACAAAATTTTGAAATGTAGTAATTACGTACCATAGAACAAATTGGAACTGGTTCGGATGAAACTACTCCAGTTGGAAGAGGAAGGTGCTGTAGAACAGAAGAGGATCGGCGAGTTGACTCAAGTGACGTAAGGAATTCGTACGAACAAGCATCAGGTTTCAGGTGTTGTAGTTTAAGGCATTGAAGGGCTTGTTTTGCAAGTGGCACCAAAAGTGAATGTAATTCTGCCTGGTAGACTTGAAATAGGGGATTAGCAAGATTGAGCAAAGAAAGCATTTGCCTAGTATGATCAAGTCGCATCCTCCGTTGTGTCATGATCGAGTATGACAGGTTTCGTACCAGTAGTATGAGGTGGCGTTTTACTTCCAACCAAACGTTGAGGGGGCACGGTGCAGAATGAAGCCCGGATTGTATGTGGCTGTGTTGAAGTAGCAAAAACTGTTATGGCAATGGCGCAATGATCCGATGAAGCTGTGGGTGTACAGCATGAATCTGATATTGCTGGTAGAAGAAGAGAAGTTGCATAAAAGCGATCCAATCTTGCTGTATGAGGATCAATGGCTCTTGGTGCACGCCATGTATGTGTAGTCTGGGTTGGTGACAAATGGCGTTGAACATCTACGAGTGAGAAGTCTGAAGTGATAGACTGTAAGAGATGTACTACTTCCGTACGGTGTTCTCTGGAAGCAGAAGAGCGATCAGTTAGGGGATGTAGAGTGCAATTGTAGTTACCTCCGATAAGTACCCGGTCGGTGATGGGAATACGTGAATGAGCCCGTCGAAGTTTTGCAAACAGCTCTGGCACGTGAGTAGGAGTGCAAGGAACATAAATGTTGAATACATGAAATTTTTCAGCTGCGACGGTGAAAGAGAATCGTTGTAATAAGTCTCGACATACGTTTTTCACTGAGAAGGAGGAAAGAGTTGAACGAAAACGTGAGTGAACACCAACTGCCATGCCACCACGCGACAGTTGGCTGTAGGCGTGATGGAAAGTATGATCCCACTGACGCCATTGATGAAATTGAGTGGTGGAAGTACAGTTTGTTTCCTGCAGAAGTAATATATCAGCATTCAGCGGAGCAAGATCCTCTCGTACCAGCGCGTTCGCAAGAGGTGTCGCAAAACCGCGACAATTAAGTGACACCACCTTGAATGTCTAGGTTAGTTGTGGGATGCAGTAGGAATTGACTGGCTGTAGTGATGGAGTGGAGTCGACGGAGAAAACAAGCACTCCACGGGACCTCGTCCGAAGTGCGCCGAAGAGTGTTTTCAAGTGAGTGTAATTGAACCAGCACTTGTGGAAGAGCTGCTTCATATTGCTGAATGGAAGTGCGTGCTGAGGAAGGGCTAGAGGACCCTAAAAGGCAATCCAGCACGCCCTCGTATGGCAGAGGCTCAGCAGGGAAACATTTTCAGCAAGAAAAGTTGTGAATTCTTCTAGTGAGGGAAAGGCACCCTCACATGCTGTCTCAGAGGAAGTGTGTAGAGGCGACCTGGAGAACGGTCGTCGAGAGCTGACGGAGCGAGTGGATGAGCGGGTAGAAGAGCGAGATGATCTTCGGGACGCCAGAGTCTTTGACTTCTTCGTCTTGGGGCGAGTAGCACCACTGCGTTTTCCAGCAACCACTAAAGCTTCATGATCGTCTGGAGAGTCTGAACCCGAAGCGTTACCTGTGACTCGTGTCATGGAGCCAACGGTAAAAGCTGAGGAGTGGTCAACATGTACATCAGCAGTGGTTGTAAAAGTACAAGGGAGAGTCGATTTTGGAAGCCTGGGAAAATTCTTAGGATCAGCAGGAGGTGGAGGCATCAAAGTCGTTTGTTGACCAATGGCAGTAAGCTGACTTTTGGAAGATCTTGATTCCGTGACTTTCCTCGAATAGGAAGAAGTCTGTGAAGCGTTGGTGGACAAAGTAGAAGAAGATGTAGTGTGTGGAGCTGTTTGCAGGGAGGCACGTGGGCACTGAGCCCTTATGTGACTTTCGCTCTGACATATAGTGCAATACTGTGAAGTGATTATCTCAACTCTTCGGCGTTGCTGTCCACAGCGGATGTGCAAAACATTCGGAACCGCTTTCAGCTGAGCATCAGATGAAAAGAGGACTCGAGCAGTGCGGCGAAAACCTCGAATCGATTTGTCTTCAGGGTCTCTGGGAGCCGCAGAGAGAGTTGTTATGGAGCCAACAACTCTGCCGTACTTGCTGAGCAAGGTGCAAAGTGCAGCGTCGGATACTTCTGGTGGTACGGGGTAGAAGGTCACCTGCACCGGGCGGTGCGCAACCGGTTGTGCTAACAGATGCACGTCATTGATGGTTAGACCTTCCGTAAGGACCTGGTCAGCATGCGCTTTATCCTTAAAATAGACCAAGACAGATCTGGGTTTTCGAGCTATAAAGTCTATTGCATCCTTTGGTAAGATAGTTTTGAGGGCTCGGCTATATTGCCACAGCTTAGTGTCGGGAAGCGCATCAAAATAGACGCCCCGTTCCATAGTGGAGGAAAAAAGGTGACCAGCTCGGGAATCCTCTGGTATGTCAATTGTAGCAGTAGAACCGACGACAGTGACATAGGATTCAGGAAAAGGCATAGCAGATGAAACTGGGAGTGTGAGGACCCCAGAAGTTGCAGAAGCATAGGACGCTTGGGCAGACATGGGTCGAGAATTCGATGAAGCGGCTCCTAGCAGTGAGGGCGGATCAGAAAGTTGATGAGAAGTAGAAGCTATGAGCTCAGTATTGCTGATAACGGATACGTCATCATCTGCTGAAATGTAGATAGGAGACTTGGCACCACCGCACTTGGTGGGAGTAATAGCTGGAGAAGAAGAGGTGTCCATGACGTCGCAATGACGCTCGGGAGCCACCTCATTAAGCTGAGTGGTAGAAGAAGAAGAGGAAGCTGGCTGATCTGCCAAGATAAGGATGTGGGCGTCACCCTTGTCTGCCTCCGCCATCGAAGCAATGGCGAGACTTTAACGAAAAAAGACCAGCTTGGTTGAAAAATAAAACAGTGAATAATGAAAAAATATGGCACTCACCAACTTGGGAGATACACAAACGTAAAGCGTAGAACTTCAACTTGAAGATACACGCAACCACAGAAACTAAAGCACTCAATAAACACCTTATAGCAACGAAAATCACGGAGCTCAAAACCCAACCACTTCGAGCTTCGAAGGGTCAGTGCATGCATTAGGGCCAAAGGTGAACCTACACCGTACTAATGTATGTCAATAAATGCCACGCTGTTTTTCTCTTCTAGGTGTCCGGTGACTTTTGTCAATACAGTGTATGTAAAGAACGAGAAAAGCAGTACTTTAGATTTTTCAACCGTTTTTTACGCTTTCCAACCGTAGGTTGAAGAAGCGTATATGCCTCAGCTTTGTCCGTCTGTATGTATCTGTCTGTCCGCCCTCCGCACGATAACTCGCGTAAAAATGGTTTGATTTCGATGAAATTTTAGTTTGTGGTAGAGGACAACCTGGGAAGGAAAACTATTGAAAACGGAAGAAATGGGGTCGAAGGTCAGGACATAGGAACGGGATCCATTCCATCGCCCTTATGCATCATAACCTAAGTAAAAATGCTTCGATTGCGACAAAACCTCATCATGTTGTTCCGGTGGTAAACTGAACCAATTCTGATGAATATCATTGAAGTGAGGTCAAAGGTACGGGCACAGGAGCGAGATTTATTGCACAGACATTATCCTCATAACTTGATTAAAAATGCTTGTATTGCGAGAAACCTTTGGTATGTTGTTCCGGAGGTACACTGAACCGGTTCTGTTGAATGTCATCGAAATAAGATAAAAGGTCAGGCCTCAAGAGCGAGATTTATTCCACAGCCATTATCCTCAAAACATGAGCAATAACTTGAGTAGTGATTTCTGGTATGTTGGAAAGCGTATCATAATCAAGGCATTGCATGATTTTACTAACTTGTTTACGCTTTTCAACCGTAGGTTGAAGAAGCGTATATGCTCCAGCTTTGTCCGTCTGTCTGTCTATTCGTCGGTCAGCACGATAACTCACGTAAAAATGGTTCGATGAAACTTTAGTATATGATAGGGGACAACCTGTGCATGAACCCTATTGAAAAACGGACGAAATGGGGTCAAAGGTCAGGACATAGGAGCGGGACTCATTCCATTGCCCTTATGCGTCATAACCCACGGAAAAATGCTTCGATTGCGACAAAACTTTATCATGTTGTTCCGGAGTTATACTGAACCGGTTCTGCGGAATACAATCGAAATGAGGTCAAAGGTCAAAGCACTTGAGCTAGATGTATTCCACAGCCATTATCCTCATAACTTGACTAAAAAAGCTTCTGTTGCGACAAAACGTTTATATATTGTTCCAGAGGTACATTGAATCAATTCTGTTTACTATCATCGAAATGAGGTCAAAGGTCAGGACAGAGGAGCGAGATTTATTCCACAGCCATTATCCTCGTAACTTGAGTAATGATTTCTGGTATGTTGGAATGAGTATCATAATCAATGCATTGCATGATTTTGCTAACTTGTTCAGTTCCTATTTTGATTTCACAAATTTTGAGCAACGATTAAGTACCAAATCTATTTGTTTTATGCATTTGTTTGTGGCTTCTCTTTCCAGCTGGTGACGGCGAAGGCATATCGTGCTGCGATGAAGAAATTCTAAGAAATCCCCGGTTGCGTCATCCTGCTTGCTTCGAAATTCACATACCGAGTAATGACCCCTTCTACTCTCAATTTGGAATGAACTGTATGGAATTTGTCAGATCTGTCGCAGCGCCAAGACCAGATTGCACTTTCGGTAAGAATCTATTAAAACATCTTAAAAGTTGACGCGTTTATTTCGCACTTCATACCAAATTTCGTCTTTTATTTCTTTTCGATAAATAAATAGCGAGCATCAATTTACGCAGAGTTCATAAAACATAACCACTGCAGAGTTTATACAGAGGCCAGTCAAAAAAGTATGAACACCTATTAGTATGAGGTATGACTTTCTTTTGCCACCAGCACCGCGGATATACGGCGCGACATTGACCAAATGAGGCTTCTGAATTAACAATGTAAAGATACTATAGCAGCAGACAGCGGAGCTTCTTGAAGATCATCAACAATCATCGGTGGAGGATCATCAAGAGTCATCAAGATGATTTCTGTCAGCACTGGATTCCAACAAGGGACAGGAAAAGTCCCAGAAGAAGGCCACATGGGAGATGGGTGGATGAAATTCAAAAGTATGCGGGAGTAACATGGAAGAGACTGTCACAAGACCCTGTATATACACTATCTACCAACAAGTAATTGGACACCCCTGCAATCGACGATATCTGCTGTCCTGATACACGTCACGGCCAACGCCGTTAAATATCGTGTGGGAAACAACAACGCAACCAATCTCATGCAAGAAGCCACGCAGTTCGGACCTCTCTGATTTCGAGACAGGTGTAATCGTCGGGTATCACAGAAATGGCCGATCCATACGTGACATATCCAGCGAGTTGAAGTGCCCAAAATCGACAGTGGACTACGTAATTGGCAAGTAGAAGATGAGAGGTGACTGTCGGAATGTGCCCCGACCCGGCAGATCCACAAAACTGGAAGTTAGAGACCGACGGGTGCTTGCCAGAGAAATTCGGAAGAACCGCACCAAATCGATGGGCCACATCCGCGAAGAATTTCAACAGGCATCCGGGAGTGTTCTTTCGATGAATACCATCCGTAAGGAAGCCCATCTGCTCGGTTATCATGGGCGTGCTGCCGCCCACAAGCCTTTGATCACCAAGTCCAACAGCGCTGTTCGGCTAACGTGGTGCAAAGAACGTCGACAGTGGACCGTTGAACAGTGGAAACAGGTTTGTTTTCTGGAGCGACGAATCAAGGTTCACCCTCTACCGTTCGGATGGCAGGGTCTGGATTTGGTGTCTGCCTGGAGAACGCCTCCTGCCGGAATGTATTGTGCCAACTGTGAAGTTCAGCTGCCGTGGAATTATGCTATGGGGGTGATTCTCCTGGTATGGCACGGGACCCTTGGTCGCAATTCCTGGTAGACTCAACGCCGAGACCTACTGCACCATTCTGAATGACTATTCGCTTCCTACGTTGTGGCAGTTTTACGGGGTGGACCGATGTTACTTTCAGGATGACAATGCCACCTGTCATGTTGCGAGGTACACTAAGCCTTGGTATGGTGACAATGGGGTTAATCGAATGGACTGGCCTGTGCAGAGCCCGGACCTTAACCCTATCGAGCACCTCTGGGACGAGTTGGAGCGTCGACTTAAGGGGTGCCCTCACCGTCAGAAATCGGTGAAGGAACTGACTTGTCTTCTCCAAGCCGAGTGGAAGAAAATACCGCTAGCCGTCGTACAACGCCTGGTTGAGAATATCCCCGGAGGGTCGCAGCTGTAATCGCCGCTCGTGGAAGCTCCACCAACTATTGAAGGTGAATAAACTTCGTTTTCCTTTGCTATCACAGGTGTCCAATTACGTTTTGGTAGATAGTGTATATGCGCTATTAGGAAGACGCAGTTTCGATTCCCACTCTAGGACGAGGAAATTTTCAAGTTTTCGGATATTATCCGTCAGATTTACACCAATAAACGGATTCACATCTCCCAAATTTGAAGTATACAACTTCAGTATGCTATGAAAAAAATAGGATAGGAAGAAACTTACTTTAGACGTCAAGAGACGTGGCAAGTGTTAAATTTTGGTAAGTGAGATGATAGATGGCGCCAGGTGTATTATAATGTTATGAAAAATCCGAATCTTTATGCCACCATTTGACGGAGCGTTGGATTGGACGTGGGGTCCGACGGTATGGCCATCCTGTTCTCCTGATGTTACCCCATGCGATTTTTTATTTGGGGTTTTATTAAAGACATTGTGTACAAGAAAAAGGTTGCATCTATCACTGAGCTCAAGGAACGCATTACTGTAGCCTTCCTTCTTGTTACACCTGCAACGTACGTGGGCGGAACTGGACTACAGTTTAGACATCCTGCGAGCAACCAACGGAGCACATATGGATACCTTCTGACATTAAAAAAAACCCTTTCAGAGTTACCATGTATTTTTACATGAAAAGTAAGTCGATATTTATTGTAGTTTTTTTTCAATACCATACTGAAGTTGTATACTTCATTTATGGACACCTTGTATTACTTTGATAATTGAGCTATTTTATTTTCCCCATGTAAAAAGTGTACCAGAGGTTTCTGTGCCGTAAAACATAGCTGAGAAACCAAACTAATGTTGTTGTTTTTTTATCGAGGAACTGTTAGTACTGAATGCCAGATCAGATTAAATGCTACAGAGATAGACCAGGTGAACGAATTTGTATATTTAAAAAGCACGTTTAACAGAGAAAACACATTACATGGTGCAATTAGTACGCAAAGGAATACATCTTTGAGAGTCATAGCTGCCTTAACAGGATTTTACTGGACTGATATCTGATCGACTACAGCGAGAGTTTTAATTTCGTAAAATTATACTTATGTTCGAATCATTTTGTCTCTATTTTAGAGCTACGAAGGGATGCTTGCTGATAAGTTCTCTGCCTCACCAAAAGGAAATGGGCTCTAGAGTCGTGAAACTTGCAGATTATTCCACATATTCACGCCGAAGTTCAAAACACGTGGCACAGCGTTTCTGAAGTTCCTTTAAACCTCCCGAAAAAAATTCTGAAATCTGATCACTCAAATATTGCTCTGCTGATGATATCATCTCCGAATCATTCGAAAAATGCTTCCTTTTCAATCGTTTTTTAAGGTTTGGGAAGAGGAAATAGTCCGAAGGAGCAAGGTCTGATGAGTAGGGTGGATGGTCTATGCACGTAAACCCCAGATCCCTCAAAACATACATTGTTCTGCCAGCCTTGTGAGCCGGCACATTGTTCTGCAAAAGGAGAACACCTTTCGCCGGTTTTCCTCAATTCCTTAATTCAACGCCTCCTTTTAATCGACACAGCAAGTTGAAATACTATTCAGCATTTATTGTTTAGCCCTTCGGGATATAGGCAGTCAGTAAAACACCTTCCGAATCCCAAAAGACCGTTGTCATGGCCTTTTTTGCAGCTCTTTGAGTCTTCAATTCGTTTGGCCGTGGAGAACCCGAGCGCAGCCACTTCATGGACTGTTGTTTCGTCTCTGGATCATAATGATGTAACCACGTTTCATCACAAGTCGCTGCACAAAATTATCACCAGATCGCTCAAAATGGTGCAAAACCCGATTAGGAAGTGTCCACTCGTTTTCTCATCAGGCGTTCACACATTTAAGCACTACGTTGCTGACGTCTTCTGCATATCCAAGTGCTCATGAATTAGGAGTCCGACGAAACGTTCCTTGAACATCTCCAGTTTCTCAGCTATTGCTTCAGCCGAGATTAGCCGATCTGACAAAACTAAGTCATGAACACGATCAACAATTTTGGGTGTTGTCAATGTTCAAGGCCCCCAGATCCTGTTGTATCTTCGGTCTCAAAGTCTCCACGCTAAAAGTTGGCACACCATTTCTTCGCAGTGGAATATGAAGGGCACTCGTCACTTAACGTTTGCACCATACACTCATAGATTTCCTTTGCAGTTTTCTTCTGCGGGAACAGAAATTTCATGAAAGCTTGGAGTTCCACATTCGCAAATTCAGCACTTCGAATTGGCATGATTCAGTTCAGGACGTCAAACATCTGCAAAAAAAAAAAAAAAAAGAACACTCTTTCGAGCTGCAGTGATAAAACCAAAGCGATTGCTGGTTAATGACGTGCTTACGAGGACCAGAGGACCCAAATAGTGCCACGTAAAGACACCCCACACAAGCATGGAACCACCACCAGCTTATACAGTGCCTTATTGACAGCTTAGGTCCATGGCCTCATGGGGTTTGCGGCACACCTGAACTCTACCATCAACTCGTAACAACTAGTAGCATGACTCATCTGACCACCCCACATCCTGCCAATCTTCCAGGTCTCATTACAGTGTCTAAGAGCTAAGGTGCACCTGTGTCCGATGTCGTGGTGTTAAAAAAGCACTCTAATGGGTCTTCTGCTCTCATATCCCGTGGACGCTCAATCACGGTGCACTAACCTGATGGTTATGTCGCTGGTACCTCCTGCATTGAATGTGGATATTATTTGTGCCAGTGGCTCTTGTCTGTTAGCACGGAAAATCGAGGTCAGAAGCCGCAGGTCACGGTCATTCAGCACCCGTGGCCGGCCACTGTGCTATCCACGGTGGTTGGTAATGCCTTCCACGAGGTATTCTCGGTATACACGTGACACCATGGATCGAGTAACCTTAAATGTTCGCAGAGCTTCGGAAATTGAATGTTTCATCCGTCTGTCCCCTGCTACCGTGCCTCGTTCAAACTCAGATAATTCACTTCGACGTGCTGTAACCTATTGGCGGTTGTTCAGCCTGACTCACGAGATTACACCGCGCAGCTGATAAAACTCAGGGCGTGCGTCGAAAGCAGCGCTAGTTAAAAATTTGCATACTGCTATTCCATAACATTTGGTACATGCAGTTTATATGAAGCAGTGGCTTATTTTCTGATCGACGAATGGTATTTTAAACTGGAAGTTATACAAAAGCTGCATAAATCTGTTCGAAGAAGGTTGGAAGCTGTATTAAAAGATAACAAGTGACCCGAAGCCTCATTAAAGACATATCCCCGATTTTCCAGGTGTTTACATTATTTTATCTAACCCCTGTAACAATGTCCGTGCGTTGTTATCATACCAAAGAGCGCTTATTGTGAAGTACATCAAATGAGTTGGGAAGGATGATTCTTTGTTGTCCCGATGGTCGAGTGGTCGCAGATGTCGAAATCTGCTTTATCGTCCGAGAAGAGACGAGGTTAAAACACCGAATGAGGAATGGGCAGTGTGTTCGCCATAAGGTACCGGATCTGTGTGTTCTTCTAACCCTTTAACGACCATAACGCCCAAAAACGCCCGTACATACAAACGGCCATTGCTGCCCGAAACGCTTGTCTAGATAAAGTTAGATTTCTTACCCTTGCCTGTTCTTAAAATTTTCTCGACCTATGAGGGATCAGCAGGAGTCGCTCTCAATCAGTATTGTTGTAATTTACGCTTTCCAACCGTAGGTTGAAGAAACGTATATGCTCCAACTTTGTCCGTTCGTCCGTCCGTCCGTCCGTCCGCACGATAACTCACGTGAAAATGGTTCGATTTACCAAATTTTAGTATGTGGTAGGGGACCACTGGGGACAAACCCTATTGAAAATGGGCGGAATGGGGTCAAAGGTCAGGCAGGGCATAAGAGCGGGATATATTCCATTGCCCTTATGCGTCATAACTTGCGTAAAAATGGTTCGATATCTATGAAATTTTAGTATGTGGTAGGGAGCCACTGGGGACGAACCCTATTGAAAATGGGCGGAATGGGTTCAAAGGTCAGGACATAAAAGCGGGATCCATTCTATTGTCTTTATGCGTCATAACATGCGTAAATATGGTTCGATTTCGATGAAATTTTAGTATGTGGTAAAGAACCACCTAGGCACGGACCCTATTGAAAATGGGCGAAATGGGGTCAAAGGTCATTGCACAAAAGTCAGATTTATTCCACAGCCATTATTCTCCTAACGTGCGTAAAACTGCTTCTATTGCAACAAATCTTTATCATGTTGTTCCGGAGGTATAGCGAACCGGTTTTGTTGAATATCATCGAAATGGGGTCAAAGGTCAGGACACAGGAGCGAGATTTATTCCACAGCCATTATTCACATAACTTGAGTAATAATTTCTGGTATGTTGGAAAGCGTATCATAATCAATGCATTGCATGATTTTACTAACTTGTTAAACAAAGAAGTGAACCAACAAGCAATTTCGGGCGTTATGGTATTTGGAGTGATAAAAGTTTTTTGGATAATTGTCGTTAAATGGTTAAAGCAGTGTCCAAAATTTGACACAGTTACTCCTTTTAGACTTATATGCTCCCGCATGGTCGTCGATAAACCCCAAAAAAGTTCCTCTGGTGACAGAGAGACTAGAGGCGAGGGTTTCTTACCAGTTGACAAAGGCATGGACCTACGGAACTGTCCCCTTACAGGCTATAGTACTTAACGCTGCTCGTGGTGCTGGTTAAGCTCCCCCTCCACTGCAAAAATAGTTTGCGTGTCAGTTTGTGTGCCATGAAGAGCCAGCAGTGTTACCTGTCAAGTAAACCAGAAGTTAACCGCTTCACTTCATGAAAGATAATTACAATACATTGTACGTAACTATCTTCAATCCTGGATGAGCTATCACGCTAGCTGACAATTATGCGCATGTAAGTTCTTACTCGCTAAGACCCTGTTCGATATCGGGCTGCAAGGTTCTCTGGAAGCTCTCTAAGGATATTTTTATCCAAAAACCTTAAAACATTTAAAGAAATTTCCTTCTTGGAAATATAGGAAGATATTTTTTTCGTGAAGTCACTTCCGAAAAATATGGATCTGTATCAGATTACGTTCTAAAATGAAAGAGGTAACATACAGCGATGGATTAAAAATTGTGTGAATACACCTTGTACCCGTATCTGATAAATATTTTCACGTGTTGAATGGTAACGCCATACTTTCTCGGTACAACCTATCACCGTTCCTAAATTTTCCACTGGAAATACAATGTTCATTAAAGCATAAACGCGGAATAACGAAAAAAAAATCACTTCGCGACGTTTCCATCTGTTACTACACTGAAGAGCAATTGAATTAGAGATACCTGTCTAGTAACGTGTAGCACCACTTTTCGCCCTAATGACGCCGGCGATTCGTTTCGGCATGGACTCGACAAGTCACCGGAAGCGTTGAATCCACATCCCCTGAACAAGCTCCCACAGTTCACGAAAATTTGATGGAGGGGAGTCAGAGTCTCAAACAATCTCTCTCGATAGCATCACAGATGTGCTCGATGGGATTGAGGTCAGCTGACCTAGCTGGCCAAGGAAGCGAGGTCATGTCGGTGGAGTGTTCATCCAACCATTTGGATACAATTCGGATTCGATGTATTTGTTGCAGGATGAGGTCCCCAGTGGGATGTTGAAGACGCACAAACGGGAGCAAATGGTCGTCCAAGATATCCCGGTAACGTTGACCTGTGAGGGACGATGTCACACGTACCAGGGGTCCCATTTCAGTCCACGTAAATAGTCCGCTGATGAGAATGCCACCACCACAAGCTTGAAGAGTACCATGCTGGCAAGAAGAATCCATCGCTTTATGTGGTTTGCGCCGTACTCGTATCTTGCCATCCGCATGCACCAATGTGAATCTCGACACATCAGTCCAGGCAACATTTTTCCACATGTCTAGGGTCCAGTGGCGATGTTCCCGTGCCCATGCTAATCTTTGCACCCTGTGATGTGCGGTCAGCAGCGGTACCCTCGTGGGACGATGGCTTCTGTACCCCATAGCGAGGAGATGGTTCTGGATGGTGTGGCGGCTTACACGTTTTTGTGCACCAGCGTTAAATTGCTGAGTGATTTCTGGCACTGTGGCTCGTCTATCCTCTGTTACATTGCGAGCTATTCGACGAAGACTCCGCTCATCCACACGCTGTTGTCCACGGCAGTTGACCTGTGCAGGGATGGTTTTACCGGATTGGGTGTACTCACGGTGCACCCGTGACACAGTGGCTTGTGAAAATCCCAGTGCCTGCACGACTTCCGAGATGGAGTGACCCATTCATCCGACCCCGACAATTTGCCCACGATCAAATGCGCTTAGATCTTTCGTCTTACCCATATTGCGTCCGACTCTTACTGATTCCCGTCGCATCACTCCTTATATTGTCGGATCGCTACATACGTCATGTCGTTTCCGTTTACAGGGCCACCCACAGCGCCACATTTGCCTAACGCCAGCTGTCTCTAATTCAATTGCTCTTCAGTGTATATTACTACTGAGTTGTGTTCTTTACACATTTCAGCAATACTGGAGGAGAGGAAAAAAAACCGAAATGAGTCGAACCGGTGCTCGACTGGATGCTTTATCTGAGCTTGATCGGTGATCGGCAACCCGAAGCAGACGATTACTGTAGGGTTCCAGCTGAGGGTGAAATTCAGGAGCGAAAAACGGACGTACCATTTCATTTCATTTATTTCGTTATAGGGTTACATTTGACCATGTTACATTTCAAAATTATATTTTTAACATATAATATTAAGAAAAAAGAGCATATGTAATATGAATACTTATGTTATTATAACATATATAACATGAATTCCGTATTACAAATGTTACAATAACATAATTCCATTTCTTACTCCTCGCTTGGTGCTCGGTACATCCATACCCGAGACATGAACTCAGTAGACAATACCTTAGAGATAAGGGTGATGGGCAGTTGACGTCGGCTTCCTTTGCGCAAAGTGAAACAGCCACAGATCAGATCAGACCATATGAAGAGGATTTTAGGAAGGGAGTGTCTGACCCCATGTCTTAAAGAACCCTTAGAAATAGGAAGCTAGGAGATTTGGGCTAGAGTGCCCGATAGGAAAGTCACACGGAAGCGAGGTAGAAGACGCCCTTATTTACTACCTGAGGGGGGGGGGCAGTACCCGGGGTCCAACGGCTAAACGTTCCCATCCGACGCACGGCGGATATTTAATGGATCGAGCGTTCGTACCTGGCCAGGATCGAACCTGAGGTTATCTCCATGGCAGTCACGAACGCTGACCACTGGGTCACCCGCGGCCCTAGAAACAGACCAAACCGATCGCAGGCGATAAATAGGCGGATAGCAGGGCTTCCCAACAGTGTATCGCGATCGACGAACAGGGATAAACGTGGTGATCTGAGCTACTTTGATCGTGGTCGCATTGTCGGCCCAATACAAATGGGTTTTCCTATCGCCCAAGGGTACTTCTGCAGAGAAACCTAGGGTACCCGACAACTGTATCAAGAGTGTACCGCGAGTATACCACCAAGGGACGTAGCAACGCACAGAGATCAAGCGGTGGCCGACTACACGTCATTGATGACTGGGTTCGCCGGTACACTATCCACTCCAGGCTCGAGCAGGCCGACCGTTTGGAAACGACGGCGCAAATCGCAAAGTTAAATGTCGGGGGCCCAAGCAGCGTAGTGCACACGCTGCATGCCATCGGCTACGGGAGCTGACGCCCTACTCAGTTGCCACTGTTGACTACTCATCATCGGAAATTACACCTCTATTGGTGCCGGGAACATCAAAACTGTACTTCTGCAGAGTAGTACCGTGTCGTATAGTCAGATGAATCCTGTTTTCATCAGTACTAAGTTGACACCACTTCATCTGAGGCCAGCTTTTTTTTTTACTTTACTTACACTGCACCAATGTCTGCATTCCAATCCTGTAACCGATGAACAGCATCAAAGTAACCGATGAACAGCATCAAAGTAACCAAACACAAGATAGATAGACTTTCAGCATATTATTACATAGGAAACCACGAGAAGATTTTGTATACTATATTCATCAATGTTATATTCGTGCAATGTTTCGTGTGTCACTTGTCAAAAGAACATTTTCCAACAGGACATAAGCGGCATTTGATAGTGCAGTTGCGCCGTCCAGGTCGACGGCATCAGGACATGGCCTGTTCTGCAGGTCGGCTATGTTTAATGAGGTGATGGCTCTGTCATGGTTTGGAGAACCTTCTCATGGGACTCATTTCGTCCTTTAGTATGTCCGAGGAAGTCCTTCAAGGCTGCGTGCTACCAGCATGTGTTGGATAATCACCTACACACTTTTCATGGCCTTCGCGCATCCAGCATACGATGGTCTGTTTCAGAAAGACAATGCGCCGCTCTACCTGGTTGCAACCATCCTGGCATGGTTTGAAGAACACCCGTCTGAGTTTTGATTATGTACTATCCTCCAACGTCCCCGGATTTAAAGCTTGTGGATGCTCTCTGGGACAGAGATGGAAACGGGTCATGGGTCAACGGGTCGACAATTTCTAGCGGATCAAACGGGGCAGGCCAAGATCTTCCTGCCCCGATTTTGACCCGGTTTTATTTCTGTTTGGTTTTTGGAAAGCAAATAAAAAATATTTCGAAGAAAAATGCGCACTGTGGAATTTTGTGCACGATAAGAGTGCCCACTGAATGAAAAATGATTTGTCATGCAATCCGAAGGAAGAGTCGGAACGAAAAAAGTCCCTTACTTTTGAAGGGCAATGATAAAAACAACGTCCACATTTTAGAAACCTTCCACTCATCAGAACCTTGTGAAAATTAGTACACCGGTGCAACATATTCTGAAGCTTGATATGTTATCAAGAAAACAGCAAAAACTGAAATTAAACACACAAGTTGCTTAATTCAAAATTTTGGTTATATCGACATCAAAATTCGATGGAGCGACCTTAACATTACTGACGAGAGATTTTTCTCTCACAGATGTGTTTGAAAACATGCATAATACAGCCTTGCAAATGAAAGATGACGGTTTCAATACTTCCAAAATTATACGTTCCTATGGTACATTTGTTTGATTTCCATATAACCAAAGATACCTAATGCAGATAGACTTTTTGAAAACCCTATATGCACTGTAATGACAAAATTCACCGAACACCTAGAAGAGAAACACAACATAGCATTTATTGACCTACATTAGTACAGTGTAGGTCCACCTTTGGCCTTAACGCATGCACTGACCTTTCGAGACCTGCTGTTGACAAGGTTTTGGAACACAGCGATAGGTATGAGCTTCCAGTCAGTACATAATGCTGACACAAATTGTTGCTTAGTAGTTGGCCTTAGTTCCAAACTTCTAATGCGGCGCTCTAATTCATCCCATGTGTGCTCTATGAAATTACGATCAGGGCTCTGTGCTAGTCAGTCCACACACGATACGGAATTATCGTCAAACCACGCCATAACAGTCCTTTCTTTATGGATCGGTGCATTATCCTGCTGGTACCCACAAGACTCGGTTCCATAGTATTGCCACAGAGTTGGTAGGGCATAATTGTCCAGAATATCGAGGGGGACGCGCTGGTGAGCAGGTTTGTCCACGATAACCAATGTTCGGGGCCCATAGCACGGAAAACACCCCCACACGAGTACACTGGCAGCTCCAAACTTGACCGTAGGAACAGTACACTGTGATAAATATCGTTCCCTCGGTTGCCGCCATACCCACACACGGCCACCAGTCTGATGGATCGTGTATCTGGATTCATCAGTCCATAGAACCCGTTTCCATTGATCTACGGTCCACGATAAATGTTCTTTACACCACGCTAAACGACGAGTAGCATTCCGAGTGGAGATGAAAGGCTTATGAGCAGCCGTACGACCACGGTAACCCATGGAATGAAGTTCTCTGAGATTGGTACGTGTACATACCGAGGTTGCAGCATTTTTATTCACCTGTACACCGAGGTGTTGTGCAGTGCTCCTTCGATTAGCTGTAACGATTCTCCTGAGGCTTCGACGTCCTCTATCGCTGATTTTCTTTGGCCTGCCAGTAGATTTTGCTGCTTCAGGCACGCCATGTGTCTTCCACATATTCAGTACATTCAAAACAGTTGACTTGGATATGTTTAAACGCCTCTTTAAACAATCTTTCCTTTCTCAAAGTCAGTTCTCTCCCGCCGCGACATTTTCACTCAACCTCATAATACGATATGATTGCGGGGAGCTGCAGGTTATTTTTATACCATTTGCAGCTGTACCGCGCATCTTAACAACGCAGCGGATCCGTTCATTTGCTTTTGAAGGGGTGTCCGGTGACTTTTGTAAATATAGTGTATATTATTGTTCAAAGCGGGTATGTTCGCGTATGGTCCGCGTCGGGTACGGGTAGGTTCAATTATATGACGTCCGGGTCCGGGTCCAAAATGTTTGACACGTTTCCAACTCTGCTCTGGAATGCTGTGTAGCAGAACATCAGATCCAAGGACCGACGTCGCGGGTGGAATATGCTACAATAGGCTTGACTGGCCTTACCTCCGTAAACCGTCCGGCATTTGGTTGACCAACACGGTGTTAGGTAGTTGCCCCTATTGTTTTGTTCATTGAGTGTGGATGGCGTTTTTCTGCTTTGATACTGCTTCCCTAACTTTCCTGGAACCAGTGGTCCTAAATTATAAACGGGAGATGCCTTTCCAGATGCTCATTGGTATGAGTAAAAAATTAAAAGAACACAAAGGTGTGATTTCATTTCTATCTTTTCATTCTCAAATTTGCAGGGAGATTACGAATTATCTTTCCGAATACAAATATTTATTGAAGGAAAAGTACAGGTCTTATGAATATGAAGAAAACTCTAATAGAAAGAGCAACTCAGAAACTATTTTTGTGCGCCTCAAATGAATTCAAAATGTGCAGCTATCGTAGACATAAAAACGATATTCGTCTGGTCCCAAACGTTCTTTAGTATGTCGAAATGAATTGCCCTTATTTCTTTCGCTATGCGGAGCTATAAATCGTCAATAGCGGTAGGCTTTATTGGGGCATAGACTTGAAATTAATGAAGCCCCCAAGGAAATTATTTGGCTGCATAAATATCACTGCTTGACGCCAGTAAACTCCACCACGCAGAACGCCTTTCACCGCTGATTCGCCATTTTATTCCTGTGCTGCACGCTAGCGCCACCTGCCGGAACTATGTAATTACAACAATGCTGCGAAACAACTCTTTCAGTTGTTGTTTAATATAAGAGAGGCAACGTGGAACTGTGCCAATATTCTCTTCACAATAATTTTTTTTCCGCTAGAAATGTAATTTCTGATCATCCTATACATGTTTCTATTTAAAAAAAAGGAAAACTGACTTCTGGGAGAAAGTATTTATGAAGCTGTTTGCTACAGTGTTAACTTGATTGCCATTGGTTATGTTGAAGAGAAATTTACCGCAGAATTCCAGTCCCAACAGTGAGTTGGGAGCGCCTCGCAGTTGTTTGTATTACATAAACAATTAAAATTTTGCTCAAATTTCTAATGCATAACCTTCTGCGAAAAGAGTATGCAGCGTGTGAGGGTAGTGGAATTTCCTTTCCTTGTGATATCGAACACGGAATACGATTCGAGTTATTTGAAGAATGTAATTTTTCATGACAAGGAGATATTTTACACTCGTAGAACCATAACCATATATGTGAAAGTGAAAGCACTTATGAAAGGGAATTTGTTGGAAATCACAACACATAACAAAGTGACGAAATTTCTCTTCTCTTTTTTGGAAGAAACAGAATTACTTGCTGGAGTTTTCAGTAGAAGTTCTGATTGTCTGCCAAAAATTTGGAGGAAAGCTACATTAGATATTGATTATCCGAAAGTTTCAAAGAAGTGTGAACTGAAAGAGGTAGAGCGTATACTATGAGAAAGTTTCCCTTTTTTAGAAGGGTAGGTTCTTATTTTGGAGGGGTGAATAGACCAACTTGAGTAAGTTCATTAGGTTATATGTAGTCGTTTATCCCTGATTTGGAGTTATTTGTTTCAGGTGAGAAAGCTCTAAAGCCGTAAGACATACCATCCTCGTCAGCCTCATTCACGACTCGTATTTGGCTGGGCCCAACTCGAACGATTAGCCAGAATCTCGCACCTTAGACCATTAGGCTACGGGTTTTACAATTTATTGGCATTACGTGGATTGTTAAAAAAAAGTAAATAAATGAAATAGAAGATAGTTCTATGCCATAGAAAGAAAACTGCACGCATTCGTCATATTTTTTTCAATGTATTAAATTTTCTGTGTAATCTGTAGTTTGCGAACTTTCTGTGAAATATTGTACTCCTCTTTTATCTCTTGTATGAATGACAAAATAAATCGATATGCAAGGTTACAGTGCTTAACATCGATTTTCTAGGCCCGAGGGAGCAACTCAATCAGCTGACTGCTTTTCTTGATGGATCCATGATTTATGGCTCGTCTGAGAACGAAAATAAAATGCTTCGAAGTTTTAATGGAGGTAAGACAGTTTTTGTATGAGTTTCGGTTTAAGATATTGCCATACGAACGACTCTCAAAAGCAGAAAGAGAACACGAAGGCACGACGCTGATAAACAGATTCATCGTGCTCTCGTTCTGGATTTACCCATGTAGGTGTCTGATCTTAAGTACAAACTTGAACAAGTACACACAGACGAAGAACGTAAGACCAATATTGAAGCTGTAATCGTTTGTGTAGTAGTTGAAAACTTCAGAATTCAGTAAATACTATAATCAAATTAGTTCGTGCTGATACAGTTCTGATTACCGCTCACGTGGAATAGTGGACAGATGATCTGATTATTAGCATATCATCCGAGATGGGCTTTTGCTGGAGCACAGAATATGGCACGGGCGGTGCACTTGTTTCAAAACGCTGGTCTTCTCCATAATCAGAACTCTGTAACCCTGAATTAGGGATGGGCTGGTGCTTATAGCTGCCAGACTTACTCATTGTATTCGATAACGCCCCGGGCCGCAGTGGTCTAAGCGATGACTTCTGATTATTCGTTCGAGATGGGTCCGGGTTCGAATCCCGGTGAGGCATGGATGTTGTGTTTGTCTTACGGCCCTGACACTTTCCCTTCCCTGGAACCAGTGGCCCTAAATTAGGGAGGGGCGACTGCTTATAGCTCATTCAGTTGCTCACGGTTGTCGTTAAACCTCCAATCAAAAAACAAAAACAAAAAAAATCCGAAAGAAGTGCTGATTAAGTCCTCGTTATGCCCTTGAGACCAAAATGCGAGGACCAGTGGGTGAGCGCGTTTACTTGTGTGAAATATTGTGCTATTTAAATACCGGATGTGTTCAGGAAGTATTGCTTCCGTATTTATAAACAAGCCTAGTTGACAAGGCATCAAATTGAAACAAAAATAAAATTAACGCATCTCAAAATTTCTACTTTAATTCCCATATTTTATTTTTCTACATACCCCCCTCCTCCCCCTTTCATGCTTAATACGGATACGCCAAACTTAAACAAGTTTTTTAACTTGGTAATAATTGATGTCATGGCTACTCCTAGACTTGATATGTTATAAATTTCGCTAAGTTATGGTATTTGCTCAGTAATAAAAGGACATTACTTACAGTCGAATTTTCGGGTAGCGCCCCTACCCTTCTTCAGGATTACACTACAGTACGTGTTGCCATTCGTGAGCTGAATTCCAATATTTCAAATCATTTAATACTGTGTCTCTTCTTCTCTCTATTTCCAGTACATCTGAAAATTTTCTCTTGAAAAAGTGCTGTTGATGGACATAAGGTTCAAAATACTGGACTTTGGGAGACTGTAGAAGTTCTGACACATCAGCAACACTTTCAGGAGAAAATTTTCAGAAGGACTGGAAATAGAGAGAAGAAGAGGAACAACCTTAAATGATTTGAAAGGTTGGAATTTAGCTCACGAATGGCAATGCCTACTAGTGTAGGCCTGAGGAAGGGTAGTGGTTAAGGGTGCTACCCGAAAATTCAACTGTAAGTAATATCCTTTTATTCCTGAGTAAATCTCATAATTTAGTGAAATTTATAATATATAATTTTTTTTTAAACTTGTCTCTGTGAAAACCTTCTGGTTGTTCTCGGAACCATTTCCCCGTAGCGGCTTGAACAACTTCGTCACAGGTGAACTGAATTCCTTTCAGAAGTCTCTTGAAAGCAGAAAACAACCAGAAGCTGGACGGCGCTAAATCTAAGCTGTAGGTAGTGTGTTCAAGAACTTCAAACCCGAGTTTCTCTATGGCCACTGAAGTAAAAACACTGGCGTGGGGATTGGCATTGTCGTGTTGCAGAATCATGGGATTCTTTCCCCCACGGACACGGTTTATTCTTTGCTTTAATTGTTTAGAGGTATGCACGTAGCTCTCAGAGTAGATAGTCGTGGCATTTTATCCCTGTACTCCTGATTAATAACGCCTATATAGTCCTAGAACACAGCGAGCATACACTTACCGGCAAAAATTGGAGTTGGGTGCGGACCTTTCATCACTCCCCATAAGTGCTCTGTTGGGTTCATCACTGGGGAACGTTATTGCCACACCATCCGTCGGAACGGTCCAGAATTTTCCTCGAACCAATTTTGGATTGTTCGCATAATCGGACTCTTAGAAGCAGAGATATCGGCAATTATAAGATATGCATCTACGCCCCCTGGCGAGAAAACCATGCATTATTTTAGAAAGATAGTATTTTCAAAATGTTTTTCAATGTGAGCGGTATCGGTACGAGGAAAAAAAATTGTCCAGTTTTCAGGAGCTCAGATTTTGCTGCAAATACATCAGAATCAGAAATTAACACTTATGCCCCGTGGTGGCCAAACCATTCTTTACCAAATATTAGAAATTATATGAAAAACATTTTCCATCAGGAGCTGTATGCAATACAAAATTATTTTTCAAATCGGAGTTTTAGAAGCAGAAATAACGCAGAAAACGCAATTCACATTTGCACTTCCTAGCAGGAAATCTATGATTTACTTGAAAATTTTGCATTTATATGAAAAATATTACGCATCGGAAACACTATCTAACAAAGAAGGAATTTTTCAAATCAGATTCCTAGAAAAAGAGCTATTGACATAAATAAGATATACATCTACGCCTCCTGGCGTAGAAACCATGCACTATTTTAAGAAGAAAATGTTCCTAAAAGATTTGCGACGTGAGTAGTACCGGTCCACAAACGCATTTTCTTCAATCAAAATTTTAGGAGCTCATATTTTGCTGCAAATACATCAGAAGTGGAAGTTAAGACTTATGCTCCCTGGTGGCCAAACCATTTTTTACCAAAATTAGAAATCATATGCAAAGGATTTCTCACCAGGATCTGTATCAGGTGCAGAAAGAATTTTTCAAATCGGAGTTTTAGAAGCAGAAGTATCGGGGAAAACGCAATTTATCTTTACGCTCCCTCGCGGAAAGTCTATGAATTACTTGAAAATTTTGAAATTATTTGAAAAACATGTCACACCGGAAACTCTATCCAACAAAGAAAGAATTTTCAAATCGGACCATGAGGAGCAAATATATTGACAAAAATAAGATATACATATGCGCTTCCTGGTGGAGAAACCATGCAATATTTCAAGAAGGAAATATTCCAAACAGGTTTATCGACGTGAGTGGCATAAGTCCACGAACGATTTTTTTTCATTCGCGATTTTAGAAGCTCAGATTTTATGGCAAATATGTCAGAAGCAAAAATCAACACTTACGCACTCTGGTGACCAACGTATTCTTTACCAAAAATTAGAAATTATGTGCAAAAGATTTTCCATCAGGAGCTGTACCTGCTGAAGAAAAGTGTTTTCAAATCGGGGTTTTAGAATAAGAGATATCGGGGAAAACGCAATTTGCTTTTACACCCCTAGCGTAAAATTTCATCATAAATGGAATCGAAAAATAAAATTTTTATTTCAATCGGATGAATTTTTTTTTATCTTTCTCTTTTGTTTAGAAGCAAATATATGGAATGAAACGTATTTTGAATTCGACATCATCTGCATTTACGCCCTCTAGCGGGTAAATTGTACATGGCAAAAAAAAAAAAAAAAAAAACCCGAAATAAAGGATCATCATTCGCGTTCTTGAAGCTTCCCAATGCAGAAATAATTTTTTAAATAGGACTAATAGTTGCAGAGATGTGGTGTCTACAGTAGGACGGACAGACGGAAGGACGGACAAACCGATAACATAAGCACGACCCTTTTTTTTTTACAAAAGACGTGCTAAAAAGTGCTTGGAGGATACGGAAAGTGATGATGAAGAAGAAGAGGATGTGATATCAAAAATTTCAAGGAAGCCTTATATAGCACACCGGATAGTTGAATAAGTTCTTTTCAAATTCTGGTGAAAATTAAGGACTCAATTTAATTAGTAAACTTAATATATTACACACGGAGAGAAACTGAAGTTGGTGGTTTTCCTCTTATATACGCACACTGTTGTCGTTGAATTCCTATACAAGCTGGAAGAGAAAACTGATCCCAATCAAAGACTCTATTGAAACCAACTAGTGTGTGAAACCAAGCCACAAGCGCTGGTATTCCCACGTTAGTTGAGTACATATTTTTGTTTCTACGTAGCACAACGTCACTTACACTTGTGAGAGCTGCAGCCCTTCGGACGAAACTTCTTTCAATAGCTTGGGAGCCGGATCATTACAGCATTTTTGTTGTGGCCGTCTGGGAAAGTGGATCGCTTTTGTTCCTTTGAGCCGAGAGATTCCACCCAATGCGCAGACAAGAATTTTGTATCCGTGCGTCGCTAAGAATTACTAAGCACAAATTCCCGCTACTCTGATAAAGATTTCACAGGGGAAATATTTTCAGTATCACAACTCTTCTACAATCCTAAATCACAGACATACGCATAAACTGATGGATATAATAGCAGCGAATCTATCACATTTTAGCGCTCAAAGAACACGGAATAAACACATACCGTTCAAATTGAATATTTTTATAAATGTAGCTTTTATTGTTCCAAAACTTTATAGGTAAATTTCCAAAACGTAATTTTCTGCATTAAAGTGTAGACATGACTTCAAATTGAAAACTGAGTGGGTTTTCAATCTAAAGAAATTAAAGAGAATTTCTTATAGCATTGTAGCAGACACTTTAAAATTTAGTTCTTTGTTTTTGTGTCCGAGGTGCAAAATTCTGTTTCAAATCGAAATTCGAAAAAGAAAAAAAAAAAAAAAAAAGAGAGGGGAGGGGGGGGGGGGGGTGGTTCCAAAAGCAAAAAAAGTCGAATGTATTTATCATGCCATTTCTAAGAGAACCAAAGAGAAAACTACAAACGCGTATGCGACCTCGAACGTGCGTGCGCTGTGAACGACGCAGGCATTGAAATGCTCTGGGACATCACGAGAAGCAAAGCAATTTCCTTTAATTGCATATTATCAGCGTCAGTGGTCGCAGTCTGGTAACGAGTAAACATCGCTTTCTCGAAGCATGTAGTGCTTCACTACCGGTGCCCAGTTGTGTAAATTGTTTTATCTACTGTTCACAAAAGATTCCACACGATGGACATGTCAAGCCCATTTTCATTATATTCCAGCTGAAGGAAATTCACAGCTGTAGCTAGAGCTAAAGAAAAACAAGAAGCCAGAAGGAAGAAAAAATAAGCATTTCAGGAACGAATGAAAATATGATTAACCCAGTTTGAAAAAAGGTGGTATTGTACCTAAGATCTTCTCTACACTGAAGTGCCAAAAATCATGGGGTAGCAGTATGCAAATTTTTAACTGGCGCTGCCGTCGTATAAAAACGCTTCGACGCACGCTTCGATTAGTGTCCATTTGGCATGGGAGCAGAAGACCTACCAGTGTCTTTTTAACACAACGACATCGGACACAGCACATCGCCTGGGCTCGTGAACACGGTAATTGGACCCTGAAAGACTGGCAACATGTGGCGTGGTCCGATGAGTCACGCTTCCAGTTGTTACGAGCTGATGGCAGAGTTTGGATGTGGCGCAGACCTCTTAACGCCATGGACCCAAGGTGTCAACAAGGTACTGTGCAAGCTGGTGGTGGTTCCATACATGTGTGAGGTGTTTTTACGTGGCACAATTTTTATCCTTTGGTCCTCCTACACATGCCATTAACAGGTAATCGCTTTGTTGCTCTGCTGGGTGACCATTTATAGCTCTTCATGGACTTCATGTACACCAACAACGATGGGATTTTCCATGCGAACAATGCCCCAAATTTCGCATGGAAAATCCCATCTCACATTGAAAAACCTTTGAGAATACTATCTCTCTAAAATATGGCATGGTGTTCTCGCCAGGGGGCGTAGATGCATATCTTATAAATGCCGATATCTCTGCTTCTAAGAGTCCGATTTGAAAAATTCTTTCTTTGTTGGCGAGCGTTTCCGCTGCGAAATGTTTCCCATATAAATTCAAATTTTTCTTAACGCGAAAATCTACAACTAGAGGATAAGCTCACGATTCCGTTTACAGCAACATCTGCGGGATTAAAAATACGATTCAGAAACTTCTTTCTTCGATCAGATACTACTGTTTTCCGTACCGGTTCATTGATTTTGGATAGTTTTGAGGAATTCAATTCGCGTCAGAACGGATTCAAAAGACGTGCCCATTACACCCGAAATTTCGGTGTCATCTTTCGTGTTTTGTTATGCCTTCATTATCAAGTACAGGAATGAAAGATCTGATGTCTTCAAGTATTGTATGTACACAGCTGTTCATCGAACGCAAGATATTCCCCTAACGCAACATCACCCTTTGACAAGTTCGTAATCCCGTATTTTCCTTAGTGTTCACTTACACTGAAAGTTGAAATAGTGAAGACTACCTTTTTAAAAAGACAGCTTAACACAACTTTGAGATATAGGTTTAACAGTCACAGCAATCCACTGTGACTGTTAAATCTATATATACGGCACCCATCGCTCCTATTACCATTGACGTTACACCTCCGGCGAGTGCGGCGGCAGTGGGCCGTTGAACGCCGCACCTGGACTACGGAATGGGACGACAGTGTCTTTTCCGACGTATCCCGCTTCTTCCTGTAACACCACGATGGTCGGATCCGCGTGTGGCGGCACCGCGGCGAGAGACTGTATGACGCCTGCATTATGCATCGCCATACCGGTCCGTCGTGTGGCGTTATGGTTTGTAGCGCAATTGGATATGACACCCGCATCCCTCTGGTACGCATCGCCGGTACACTCAACAGCCACCGCTACATCTCCGACGTTTTGGGGCCTGTAGTCCTCCCTTAGCTGCAGGTCCTGCCAGCATCCACGTTTCAACAGGATAATGCGCGCCCGCAGGTTGCACGCATCGTGCAACAATTCTTTACAGCCCACCAGGTGTCACTGCTGCCGTGGCCCGCCTGTTCTCCCGATATGTCGCCCATCGAACACGTCTGGTCGCTGATCGGCAACCGAGTGGCCCGGCAAGCACCACCCGCGGCTACACCTGATGAAGTGTGGCAACGTGTGGAAGCAGCCTGGATGGATATACCCCAACCCCACATCAAAAGCCTCTTTCGTTCGATGCCGCGGCGTGTAGCGGCTGTTTTTGCCAGCCATGGGGGTCACACGAACTATTGATGTCTGCGTGTTCCGCAAGTCGCACGGGCCTATAAGTTCAATTGTTTCATCTTTGTATGTGTTGTTATGTGTCCAGTAAATGTGGCATTGCTATCTCATGTCCTTCTTGGTGTTGCATTTTGGGTGGCCAGCAGTGTATTTTACTAACTCAGGATCGCATCGGTTAATAATTTCAGAGGTGTCTGAACCAGTAAAAAGAATGGTAGTATCATCAGCATAAAGAATAATGTGTGCATTATATACATGTATAACCTAAAATATGCCATTAATATACATATTAAATAAGATCGGAACCAAAATAGAGCTCTATGGTACACCAAAATTCAAATAATCTAATGGAGAACAAAAATTAATCAACTTGTGTTAGTTGTTGTCTGTTAGATAAATAATTTTTAAAGAATGTCTGAAAAATTTGTCTTATTCATATGTAAAAGAACTTTTTAAATAATATTTCATGATTAAATATATCGACATTTTTAGTGAGATCCAAAAATAATGCAAATGTTATTTCTTTTTATTCCATATTTTTCTTTATTATATTTTGCATATAAAATAAAGCTGTCGAGGTTGATTTATCAGGCTGAAAACTAAATTGTTTAGAATTAATTATGTTATATTTTTGAAAATAAGATATAAGTCTACTGTAAATAAGCTTTTCTAAATGTTTTACAAAATGTCTATAATTGTTTTTTTGATTCTTCGTGCCTGATTTATATTTAGGAGAAAGCTTCACTATCTTTTGTGCATCTGGATAAATACCAGTTCGATATACAGGATTAAAAGATTTTAACTAAGGTTTATTAAGGTATCTGCGACATATCTGACAACTTTAGGATGGATGTCGTCATAACCAGGAGTAGAATTAATATTAATTTTATTTAATTCAATAAATAGTTAATCTCCAGTAATATCAGTAAGGTAAAAAGTGGTAGTTCTAAAAGTACTATGAAGATAACTGGAAAATTGAGTGTTTCTTTTAGACAATGTTTAATAAGTGGCGGAACAGAACAAAATGGCAATTTAATTGAGTAACTATCTCCTTTTTCTCAAATACTTATTGGTTATTTGCATCAACAATATTGTCTGGAATAATTGATGTGGTATTCTTTTTCCATTAATGTATTTAAACTTTTCCAAGTTAAGTTAGAGCAGTTTTGTGAAAAAAGTTTAATACAGGATTTCCTTTTAGTAGTTCTAATAGTAAAGTTCAGTTTATTTCTATATATTTTGAAATTAAGATAATTAGAGTGCTGTCTAGTTTTTAGAAATTTAGACAATAGTTTATTTAAATAGTTTTATTTTTTTTTACTTGATTAAACAATGAAATAGTTATCCAAGGTTTCCTGAATTTCTTCCTTAGGTTTCTCTGTCGATAAGGTTTTACAAATAGTTGATCACATAACACTTGTAATTTATTTATAAATTTTGGATACGTCTCCTTTGTTGATTTATGTCCTCCAATCCCAATTTATGTCCTCCAATTGAGATTTAAAGTTTCCAAGTCTTGTGTGATTAATTGATCTAGTGATACAGAGTTCATGTTCGTATTACTTTACAATTTGGTTTACAACAAATAAAAATAGGAAATGATCACTCAAATGATAATTGAGTATTCCAGAAATAATTGACTCTTGTCGAGTGTTAATAAGACACAAATTAGTTAGTGTGTTAGTATTAGAGGTTATTCGAGTTTCGAGTTGAATGGTATAGTTAAATTCTGAAGATTGTATTAAGTATTTTAGTGGGTCTGCCATTGAATTTGGTTGCAAAATATCTATGTTAAAAGCCCACAATATAAAAGTTTTTTTGTTAGAAAAATTTACAAAGTTAAAAAGTTCATTTAGAATGGTTAATAAGAACTGATCGCTTGCACTTGGTGGTCTGTAGCAAACTGCTACAATAAAGCTCTGATTTTCTATAGTCAAAATTTCTATATTACGAGTTAAGACTGTAAAGCCATGCACTAAGAAAAAATATTTATATTGCCCATTAACATAGATCGCCAACCCTCTCCATTTTGAATATGTTTTATTTAAGTGAAAAATATTATAATTATCTAATTGTATAGTGTAATCTTGCCCTGGGAACCATGTTTCAGTAATACATAGAATATCAGTTAAAAGGTTAATAGTTTGTATTCATTCTTGAAGTAATGCAATTTTATTTATCAAAGCAGCAGCATTTAAGTGGAAAACATTTAGAGTGTTAGTAGAGGTAGAGAAGAGAGTGTCATTAAACTGCTGTGTAGTAATAGTTATGAGTCATTTCAATAATAAAATAAAATCAACTCGTCCACACAGTATCAAATACTATGACACAAATAGTGTTCAATTATTTAGTCCAAATGGTTCAAGTTGATCAGGGGTATTAATCCTTACCTTAAAAGACTCGTTATTTTTGTCGATGTAAATGCTTCCATTGGAGGACCAAGCATATTTTATTAAATATTTTTGAACCAAAGAGCGTGCCTGCCAAAACAGATTTTTTTTATACTGTCAGGTTTTCATTTAAATAAATCTAAGTAGGTTGTAGGCTACAATTCAAATCAGAAATTAAAACTAAATTTTTTTTTTGGAAATCCTGTAGTTTCTTGTAGTTCTTGACTTGAACTGTATTATCATAGTTGATTTTTTTGGATCAATATTTTTCCTTAGTGCATGGCTTTACAGTCTTCAAAATCCACATCTGATGGTTGGTTATCTTGAATTTGAAGCTTCTCAGTCACTGTATTCAAATAATTCCTAATTTGACATTCACTCTTGATAGTATAAGGACAGTACAATGTACTTATAAATTTCGGTTTCGTTGGTACTGACTTAAATCATTCAATTCAATTCTCAATACCTGTAATTCCTATGGATACTTAACCTCATTTGTCTCTAATACTTCAATCTTATTTTGCAGGGTCAGGTTCTGTTGTTCCAAATCAATATATTTAGAGGGTATACCATCATATTTCATACTTAACTGATCAACAAATTGTTTTGTCTCCACCAGTTCCTCTCTTAGCTCTGGTATTAAATTAAGAGCATTTAGCTTTGAATTTATTTCCATAGTAGATTGTTTTAAGAAGTCCATGCCAGCCATTTCACTCTTTGCACCAGGTAATATATAGAGCTTAGGTTTAGTAGCCTGAGAAAAGGATTTATTCTTTCTAGATATCATAATGGGTAAAACAGAGATCTATTATCCACAGAGCACAAGTACTACAATATGATTAATAAGCTGCATGAAGAAAGTTGAATAAAATAGTCACGCACACTATCCTGCCGCACACTTGAATTATTCAGCGAAATAAATATTCAGAGGTGAGTCAAAACCACCCGTATGTGCAGACATCAAATATTTCAGGACTTAATGATCCGGGGGAAATCACAGCAAGGACTGTTCTTTAAATAATAAATAAGAATTCTTGCAAACAAATCTCACAGTACGTTAATACACCTCCAAAAATAAGCCATTGGGACATAAATCAGATACAGATGGCAGCACAGTAACTATGAGGTAAATGCCATAAAATTATAATATTGAAAAGCTGAATTTGATAATGAGCAATAAATGCCCCAAAAAAGTAAGGGGGCCAGTTCAGTTAGTTACGTTGTGAGGTTCAGAAAAATAAAGAACTTACTCAAAGAGGTATACATGTGTTAAATCAATAATCCAGTCTGATGATTGAATCACAGACACCTGAAAGTCTCCCTTCACAACCAATAAGATCAGTAACACAGAGCCCCAAGAGCAGAGAACTGTTCCAAAACAGTTCATAGTATGTTATTACACTTACAATAACGAAACATGGTATCCAGGTAGCAAGTTGTTAATCCAGTTAGAAAATGGTTCAATCTCAGGCACCACAAAATCTCCTTTCACGAAGCAATGATGTCAATGACGCAAAACCTTGACAGCCAAGATATATTGAACCACATTATGCCCTCCAACTGCCCTACTCTTAAAAAATCCAAGACGAAAATGCTTAGGCAAATAACTCATTCAATATTCCTGAACTGAAAGAATCACATTTAGACCAAATCAACAACTAACTAACATAAACGACCGCCACGCCACAACTTCCCTGACTTGACTGATCTCCAAATGAGAAAGCCGCCCCGGTGGCGCAGTGGTCTAAGCGATGGCCTCTGATCATTCGTCCGAACGGGGTCCGGGTTCAAATCCCGGTGAGGCATGGATGTTGTCTTTGTCTTACGGCACTGGCTTTCTCCCTTCCCTGGAACCAGTGACCCTAAATTAGGGACGGGCGACTGCTTATAGCCCATTGAGTTGCTCACGGTGGTCGTTAAACCTCCAATCAAAAAAATTAATAAATGAGAAAATGATCCGCTACTGGAGGAAGCAAGAGGATCTGCTGAAGCCTGCATCAAGAAGTCAACGTAACCTGCTTCAGTGTATACCTAAGTGGCCAGATCTGGAGGAAGAGATGATGGATTAGATAGTTGGGGAGAGAAATCTGAGACGTGCAGTATCAACAAACACTATTGTTAATGAATCAAAATTAAAAGCAGCAACACGAGGTCCGTGTGATCTTCGTGGCACCTAAAGCTGGTGCTACAAATTTATAAAGTAGCACGGACTGGCAATGAGAGTGAAAACAAGAATAGCACAAAAATGCCTGAAGATTATGAAAACAAAGTAATCGAATTTCACAGGTTCATAATCAGTCCAAAAAAAGAGACTGCCTACGAACTGGGTCATATCGGAAACATGGATGCAGTCCGATTAAGATTTGATGTGGTATCAAATAGGGCAGTGGTTGTTGATGGGTCTAAAACCGTAAGTATTAATACATTTGGACATGAGAAAACCCATTATACTGCGGTTCTATCGTGTTGTGCTGATAGAACAGAACTGCCATCGCTACTGATTTTCAATAGGAAAACTTAACCAAAAGACAAAATTCGACGTGGAAGTTTTTGTTCACGTCCGTTCAAAGGGGTGGTGGGGTTTTTTTAATTGGAGGTTTAACGACCACTGTGAGCAACTCAATGGGCTATAAGAAGTCTCCCGTCCTTAATTTAGGGTCACTTATTTCAGGGAAGTGAGAAAGCCAGTGCCGTAAGACAAACACAACATCACCGATATTCGAACCTGGACCTCTTTCGGACGAATGATCAGAAGCCATCATTTATACCACTGCCCCACAGGGGCGGCGGGAGTGGAGGGATGGAGATGGAGTGAAGCTATGGTTGGATAAAGTCTCGTCAAGGCGTCCCGGTGGTCTTTAAATGTGAAATGTCTTTGCACCACACGTACTTTATCGCGTCAATCAAAGTTTGGGAAGCCGCCCCGGTGGCGCAGTGGTCGAAGCGATGGCCTCTGATCATTCGACCGAACGGGGTCCGGGTTCGAATCCCGGTGAGGCATGGATGTTGTGTTTGTCTTACGGCACTGGCTCTCTCCCTTCCCTGGAACCAATGACCCTAAATTAGGGACGGGCGACTGCTTATAGCCCATTGAGTTGCTCACGGTGGTCGTTAAACCTCCAATCAAAAAAAAAAAAGTTTGGGAATTTGATGGTTGCTTTTCTGCTACCTTGTCTTTTAAAATGGTCCACAGATTTTCGATGTGATTAAGGTCGGGACTATTGGCGGGCCAGTCAAGCACAGTTATATTTTTCCTCTGCAGGTAGTCCTTAGCTGTCTTTGATCTGTGGAGCATCATGCATAAAGATTGTGCATTTGTGCACTTGTATATGAGTTAACAGCTTCTCGCGTAACATTTCCACGTAAAAAAGGACTAGTCATAGTAGTGCCTGTCGGCAAAAAAGGATAATGAAGCAGTACCGGATGTTGACATAGCACTCCATATCATCTGACTAGGCGGATGTCTCATTGTGCAAATGGTGTATTTTTCATCAAACCTTTTAACTTTTGATCGTCGAACATGTGGTTCACGTGATTCAAATTGACGCACAGTTGATTCATCGGAAAAAAGGACTAGGCTCCAATTTTCAGCAGTCCGCGATTGATGACTGTGTGCAAACTGGAGTCTCTTATTTTCCATGATAGAGGTTAGTCTAGCTTTATGTGCAGGTTTATGAAACTTTAATCCAAAATCTTTGCTAAGACGACGGGAAACAATATCAGACCCTTTTGAATGTAGAAAAGCCTTGATTTGCTTGCACGAACTTCTCGGAGAACGTATAACCATTCGCCTTATGGTATTGTCATCACGTGGAGTTGTTTTCCTTGGACGTCTACTTTTCTTTCGGTCGTTAAATTCAGCTGTATCTCGATATTTCCCGATCGTATTTTAAATAGTAGTCTTGTTCACATTTATCTTTTTGCTTATGTCACATTCGGAGTATCCTTCATGATATAAAGTCACTATTTGTGCCTTCTGAGCAACACTTAATTACGCTTTTTTGCCCATTTTACGCTATATAGGAAATACGTAAAAAACCTCTCCGCGTGAAAACCAGAAGTAAACTGACGCTCGCACGCTTCCCCAACTCTATCAACAGCTACCGCTGTAGGATGAGCCAATACCGACAGAAAGTTAGGTAATATAGACAGTAGCTGACGCAATCGGCAGAAATCTCCTAATACCAACATACGGTCTTAAAATTTTGCAAATGACGGTAATGTACAGAAAAAACCGAAAAAGAAACAACGTGGTAGAAAGGTGTCTGGTATTCCTAATCATGCAATATAATTGCGTAAGAAGGAAACTTGTAGAAGAGACTTGTAAGCAGGCCTCGCCGGAAGAGGAGCTATGGAGGTTAGAGTTTTACGCCTTTCACTTAAAATTAAATTCTACATATGTATGAGATCAAAACATGCAAGAAAAAACGTAAGATAATAATAGGAATTTTGCACACGGCAGCCAAACGTAACTTCCTTCATTTTTGTAGGAAGAGATGAATTATAAATTGGTGGACTATGCATGTTAGTACGAAAAGGAAAAATGCTCGTAGTTTTCTGTAGGGATCCCAAAGAAAGAGATGTGGATGCAACATCCTTTTCGAAGCCAAAAGCAATACGTATTTAGCTGAGGACTTGTCTTTCCCAGCAAAAGCGGTCGTCGATTTGCTGGTTTCTCCGGGAGAAAAGTAAGCATACTTTGAAGAAGGAAATGTATTCACCCCACAATCACGATTACACCTTTCTCCTCCACGTCAACGATTGGTAACGAGACGATCGTATGCCAGGCCCTAACTTTTGTTTTAGATAGAAAGGAAGTCAAAATTAAGCAAGGAGCTGTGCAATCCATACCTATTTGTCATTATTTGGGATTATTTCTATAGTGACTCACGGCATTACGATACCATCCTACATCAGTACGCTTTGAAACCAATTTTATTGGCCAAATCTGAAATTGAATTTTTAAAACAGAGAAACTCTTTTACTTTTAGGCAGTTAAAGTTAATATTACCTTGAAACGTTTTAATGCTTTCAGAATTTGTATTCTTTAGTCTGTCCTTTTATTTTCAAAATTCCCCCTACTGATTTTACTTGGGACCGGGCCTGCTTGGGAAGAACTTTATTCATCTGTGAAGTAATGATGATGATATAGTTAATTCTTTTTAGCAATAGAGAAATTGTGAACTAATTTCTCGTCAAATCCTCAGAATTTGTGAACTAATGTCTCATTAATTCGTCAGAGTTTGTGAACTAATGTCTCATTAATTCCTCAGAATTTGGGAACTGATGTCTCATCAATTCCTAAGAATTTGCGAACTAATGTCTCATTAATTTCTCAGAATTTGGGAACTAATGTCTCGTTAATTTCGTGAATTTCTGTTTTTTTTTGTCGCCGCAGTAGTCTAAATGATGGCTTATGACCATTCGTCGAAGATGAGTCAGGGTTCGAATACCGTGAACCATAGGTGTTGTGTGTCTTACGGTGCTGGCTCTCTCAATTCCCTGGAGCCAGTGACCCAAAATTAGGGACGGGCGACTGCTTATAGCCCATTGAGTTGATCACTGTGGTCGTTAAACTTTCAACAATTTTTTTTTATTTAGCTTTGCTTAGGAAGAATTTTATCGATTAGTGGACTGATAATGTTTTATGATCATGATAGAGTAAAATCTCTTTAGCAATGGACTGCCTCAGAATTTTTGAGCTAATGTTTAATTAATTTAATTTTAGGGAATGAGCATTATGTCCTTACAATATTATTGGTATTGCTGGAAACGTCACCAACGCTGTGTACACATCCGGGAGCTTTCTGGTGAATGATATGGTTTATTAATTAATAAATTTTGTAACTCTTGTACCCCTTGCAATTTTTTTTAACCAGCGTTATTTTGAAACTATTGCAGTATCAGCTCATTACGACTTTCAGGTCAGAAAATAGAAAATACTTTCTTCCGTCTTTGGCTTCCTATTCCAGTCTTGCAGGAATGCAAATCTTTTCCGATTGGCTTTCCGTACTTAACGGTCAGCGTGATCCCTCTTTTTTTGTACGTCTGCGCTCCGAGACGGTACCTAACACATCTGCACTTTTTTCGCTCTATACGCCTTCTCACTCTCCCCACTCTCCCACAACAAGACCCTTGAGAATTAAGTTATGAGCAGAGTTGGGCAAAATCGTAATTGAATTAATCTGTAATGCATTAAAGCATAATGGTAATGGAAACAAGAACTTAGCGCTACTTTTCATGGTAATGATTCATTAGAATTACATGGTAAATGTAATTACAATTACATGGTAAATGTAATTACAATTACATAGTAATTGTAATGACCTGTAGCAGTTACCCATTATAATCGTAATGGTTAATGGTTACCTATATGTTGGTAATTAACCAACAACTTATGGGTAACAATACAACGTGCAGCAACCAGTACACCCTTACACGTTGTGTAGGTTATTTGACAATTGTTCCACCCCTCGGACCTCAAATACGTGTATGTTGGTATTAGAGATTGTACGTGTATGACATGAGTAGTTGTTTCTTCTTCGGCGCAAGGAAGTAATTTGAACGAAATCATACACATGAAGTAAGTACGAATGGGATGTTTATTTCGGTTAGAGATATTTATCTCGTCCATTTCCACTACAGTCAATATTTTCGTCCATTACACACGTTTCACTGCACAAATTAATTATATCCCACTATAGCTACTGGCACATATTAGCAATGCACTCACAGTTCAGCCAATCAGGGCGCACTGCCGAATATTACAGAAATTTGCGAACTCTTGACATTTTTTGCAGAACTTTTCAGGGGATGTTGGCCATTACTTGTTCGATACGAACACTGGACTAGCGAGTGACTGACTCCTTCATATACACTAAAGAGCAATTGAATAAGAGACAGCTGGCGTTATGCAAATGTGGCGCTGTGGACGGCCCTGTAAACGGAAACGACATGACGTATGCAGCGATCTGAAAATAAAAGGAGTGATGCGACGGAAATCGGTAAAAGTCGGACGCAGTATGGGTAAGACGAAGGATCTAAGTGCATATGATCGTGGGAAAATTGTCAGAGCCAGAAGAATGGGTCAGTCCATCTCGGAAGTCTGCAGGCACTGGGATTTTCACGAGCCACGGTGTCACGGGTGCACCGTGAGTACATCGAATCCGGTAAAACCATCCCTGCAAGGGCCAACTGCAGTGGACAACAGCGTGTGGATGAGCGGGGTCATCGTCGGCTAGCTCGCATTGTAACAGCGGAAAGACGGGCCACAGTGCAAGAAATCACTCGGGAATGTAACGCTGGTGCACAAAAACGTGTAAGCAGCCACACCATCCAGAACCATCTCCTCGCTATGGGGTACAAAAGCCATCGTCCCACAAGAGTACCGCTGCTGACCGCACATCACAGGGTGCAAAGATTAGCATGGGAGCAGGAACATCGCCACTGGACCCTAGACATGTGGAAAAATGTTGTCTGGACTGATGAGTCGAGATTCTCGTTGGTACATGTGGATGGTAAGGTACCAGAGCGGCGCAAACCACATGAAGCGATGAATCCTTCTTGCAAGCAGGGTACTCTTCAAGCTGGTGGGGGTGGCATTCTCGTCTGGGAACTGTTTACGTGGACTGAAATGGGATTCCTGGTACGTGTGACATCGTCCCTCACAGGTCAACGTTACCGGGATATCCTGGGAGACCATTTGCTCCCGTTTGTGCGTCTTCAACATCCCACTGGGGACCTCATCCTGTAACAAGACAATGCACCGTGCCATTGCTCCCGAATATCCGAATGGTTGGATGAACACTCCACCGACGTGATCTCGCTTCGTTGGCCAGCTAGGTCACATGAACTCAATCCCACCGAGCACATCTGGGTTGCCATCGAGAGAGATGTTCGAGGCTCTGAACCCCCCTCCATAAAATCTTCGTGAACTGTGGGAGCCTTTTCAGGGGTCGTGGATCCGTATGGCTTCCCAACGCTTCTGGTGTATTTTTGAGACGAATCGCCGCCGTCATCAGAGCTAAAGGTGGTGCTACACGTTACTAGACAGGTATCTCTAATTCAATTGCTCTTCAGTGTATACTTCACGACAGGACCTGAACCTACTGGAATATTTTTAATTTACATAAAGCTATCCAACTTCCCACTGCAGGATCGTTCTGGGACATTCTGCAATAAAAATGTCTAACCCATTCTTACCGCTTCTGGAACATTCTACACGACACTTAGGTCTTTGTCTACGGTTACATGGCCGACTTTTCTAGACATAGCTCATGGTACACGTACATTTCTAAAAACTATTAGTATATAAATATCATTTGCAAAGTGTGTAATTTCCCAAATAATTCCATCGCGTTTGAATGGCATTATTAAATAATTGAATTATATGCTCTTCTTTGTAATAAGCATTACAGGTTAATTCCATTACCTTGTGCAAACTATATTTGGGATTTACCTTGTAATAAATTACCTGTTACTGCATTACCTTGTAATGCATTACACGTTAACTGTAATCTCTACTTCCATTACTTTGTAATGCATTCCTGCCCAACTCTGATTATGACCGTCTGGCTATCACGTGTTTGTCTAGGACGCTGCTCTGCTTTGTCATAATTCCAGACGCATACATGTTTTGGGAGAGTGCGGCACAAAACAGGGATTCCGATTCGCAAGATTTGATGCCGTATTGCCTCAAAACGCCATTTTGTAAAATAAAATTCGTAACAATATGAAGTGGAGGCTCTTTTACGCTTTCCGACCGTAGGTTGGACATCGTATATGCTTCAGCTTTGTCCGTCCGTCCGTCCGCACGATAACCCGCGTAAAAATTGTTCGATTTCGATGAAATTTTAAAATGTGGTAGGAAACCACCTGGAGACGAATCCTATTGAAAATGGACGAAATGGGGTCAAAGGTGACGACATAGGAGTGGGATTCATTCCATTGTCCTTATGCGTCATAACTTATGTAGAAATGCTTCGATTGGGACAAAACTTCAACATGTTGTTCCGGAGGTAAACTGAACTGGGTCTGTTGAATGTAATCGAAATGGGGTCAAAGGTCGGTACACAGGAGCGAGATTTATTCCACATGCATTATCCTCATAACTTGACTGAAAATCTTTCTATTGTGACAAGACTTTAGTATGTTGTTCCGGAAGTATGCTGAACCGGTTCTGTTAAATATCATCGAAATGGAGTCAAAGTTCAGGAGACGGGAGTGAAATTTATTCTACAGCCATTATCCTCATAACTTGATTAAAATGCTTCTAATGTGACATAACTTTAGTATGTTGTTCCGCAGCTATACTGAACCAATTTAGTTTAATATCATCGAAATGGGGTCAAAGGTCAAGACACAGGAGCGAGATTTATTCCACAGCCATTATCCTCATAACTCGAGTAACAACTTGAATAATTATTTCTGGTATGATGGAAAGCGTATCATAATCAATGCATTGCATGATTTTACTAACTTGTTTTGGAAAGTCTTTGCTACAAAAGCTTAACAGTTTCATTGTAAAACGTAGTTTAAGAAAACCTGAAAAACGTAATTTCATGTTTTCTAAATTATCTGTTTTTTGTAATAATTGTATTTATTATGCCAAAATAAGAGTAATGATTCAAATGTTTTTTTTTTAATTTCATTACGCACACATGAAGTATTACTTGTTTCTTTTCTCTTGATGTGCTTCTTATTGATACGATTATAATCTTATTTTTGCAGGAAAGCTGAAATACACAAATCTGGACGGCATGGAACTCTTACCTCTGGATATTAACAAATCCACTGAATGCATGTATGACAGAGAAAATCTTCCTTGTTTCAACGCCGGTAACACCTTCTGTATCTAATTAGTAACTAACGTAGAAAGTAGACACATTCTATAAAAAAATCATATTACTGGTGCGAAAAATATTTATATGCAATGCTGTTAAGAGAAATTGCAAAACCATGAAGAAATTCTCGGATTTGCATGAAATTTGCAGAGTGGATAGGGCGCCATGGGAAACGTAAATGATTACAATTGCGGCACACATGCAAATGTGAAGCGCGCTCAATGCCATCGAAACGCCACACCAGGAGGTATAAAAGAAGGCGCAGGTTTTTAGCGCGTTGTTTGTAAAACAAAGATCGTGCTTATGTTATCGGTTTGTCCGTCCGTCCGTCCGTCCGTCTGTACCCACGATATCTCAGCAACTATTAGTCCGATTTGAAATGCTATTTTTTGCATTCGGAAGCTTGCAATATGAAAATGGTGATCCTTTATTTGTTTTTTTTTTACGATGTACAATTTCGCCGGAAGACGGCGCAAATGCAGATGATGTCGAATTCAAAAATACGTTTTATTCCACATATTTGCATCTAGACATCCGGTTGAAAAATTCTTTTATCGTTCGATTCCATTTACGTCGAAGAGTATTTTAGGTATAGTTACTTTTTCAAATTACGCATAGATTTTCCGCTAGGGGGCGTAAAAGTAAATAACATTTTTGCCGATAACTCTTCTTCTAAAGTTCCGATTTAAAACATTTTTTCTTCAGCGGATACACCTCCTGATGAAAGATCTTTTGTATAGAATTTCTAATTTTTGGTAATAAATACTTTGGCCACCAGGGGGCGTAAGAGTTAATTTTTGCTAATGATGTATTTTCCATAAAATCTGAGTCCATAAAATCTGAGCTTCTAAAATATTGATTGAAAAAATTATTTCATGGACTGATGCCACTCACATCGATAAACCTTTTCGGAATATTTTATTTTCAAAATATTCAACAGTTTCTCCGCCAGGGGGCGTAGATGTATATTTTACTTTTGTCAATACCTCTACTTCTAGGAGTCCGATTTAAAAAATTCCTTCTTTGTTGGAGAGTGTTTCCAGTGTGACATGTTATTCACAAAATTTCAAAATTTTCAATTTATTCATAGAATTTACGCTAGGGGGCGTAATGGTAAATTGCTTTCCCCCTATATCTCTGTTTCTAAATCTCCGATTTTAAAAATTCTTTCTGCACCAGATACAGCTCCTGATGGGAAGTCCTTTGCACATAATTTCTAAATTTTGTAAAAAATGGTTTGGCCACCAGGTGGCGTAAGTTTTAATTTCCGCTTCTGATGTATTTGCAGCAAAATATGAGCTCCTAAAATCTCGATTGAAAAAAAGTCGTTTGTTGACCAATACTATTCATGTCGACAAACATTTTAAGAACATTTTCTTCTTGAAATAATGCATGGTTTTTACGCTAGGGAGCGTAGATGTATATTTTATTTTTGTCAATATCTTTACTTCTAAGAGTCCGATTTGAAAAATTCCTTTTTTGTGGGATAGTGCTTTCGATGCGAAATGTTTTCCTATAAATTCAAAATTTTCAAGTAAATCATTGACTTTCCGCTAGGGGGCACAAAGGTAAAGTGCGTTTTTTGCGTTATTTCTGCTCCTAAAACTCCGATTTGAAAAATTATTCCTGTATCGCATACAAGATCTGATGGAAAATATTTTTCACATAATTTCTAATGTTTGGTAAAGAATGGTTTGGCCACTAGGGAGCATAAGTGTTAATATCTGCTTCTGATGTAGTTGTAGCAAAATCTGGGATCCTGAAAAGTCAACTAAATTTCTTTTTTTCTTGGACCGATACCGCTCATATGGATAAAACCTTTGAGAATACTTTCTTCATAAAATAATGCATGGTTTTCCCACCAAGGGACGTAATGTCAGATCTTATTTTTGTCGATATCTCTGTTTCTAAATGTCCGATTTGAAAAATTATTTCTGTGTTGGAGAGCGTTTCCGGTGCGAAATGTTTCTAATATAAATTCATGTTTTTTTTAACGCACAAGTCTGCAACCAGAGGGAGTAAGCTAACGATTCCGTTTACAGCAATATCTGAGGGATTAAAAACCCGATTGAAAAACTTCTTTCCAAGTCAGATACTATTGTTTTCCATACCGGTTCCGTTGACTTTGAATAGCTTTGATAAATTTAATTTGCGTCAGAACGGATTTAAAAGACGTGTTTATTACACCCGAAAATTCGGTGTCATCTTTCTTGTTAAACTTGCTGTCGCTAAACTCGACCGTACGCAGTTGCTAACATGTAAACATGCTACGTAGGAGGACGAGCCAAACATACGAACACTTGACGTAGTTTGAAAGTGGTAGAATCGTTGGACTTAGAGAAGGTGGTTTATCATACCGTGATATTGCTACACGCGTTAGGCGTATCGCAACTACCGTTGTGCCTACATGGCGTTAATGAACAGCAGAAGGCCGCCCCGGTGGCGCAGTGGTCTAAGCGATGGCCTTTGATCATTCGTCCGAACGGGGTCCGGGTTCGAATCCCGGTGAGGCATGGATGTTGTGTTTGTGTTACGGCACTGGCTCTCTCCCTTCCCTGGAACCAGTGACCCTAAATTAGGGACGGGCGACTGCTTATAGCCCATTGAGTTGCTCACGGTGGTCGTTAAAACTCCAACCAAAAAAAAAAAAAAAAAAAAACAGCAGAAGGTTTTACGCATCGTCGTGCAGGGTCTGGAGCTCAAAATCGCACTACCGAGCGGAAGGACACGCACTTGCACCGTATGGTAGTGACGTGGCGCCCAACAGTATCCACAGCACTTGCGCAGCAATGGATGATGGTTACACAACGTCCGATGTCTGCAAGCACTGTTCGCCACCGATTACTGTAGAAAGGCCTCTTTGCTCGCCGTCCATTTCTGCGAATTCCTTTGACCATAGGCGCCAGCGATTGCAGTGGTGCGCCGAACGTCGAAAGTGAAGTGCTAAATAGGTGCATGTTGTGTTTTCGGACGAGTCCAGCTTCTATCTAATGCATCACGACGGGCGAATCCGTGTTAGTAGATACCATGGTGAATGGCATCTGGAAGGCTGCTTTGTGCAGCGCCATACCGGTCATACGCCGAGCGTGATGGTCTGGGGTGCTATCGCGTTTCATTCACGCACTCACAGGCACATTGAACAGCCAACGCTACATCACGAAGTGTTGGAAGCTGAACTTCTGCCCTTCCTTCAGACGATCCTTGGAGCAGTCTTCCAATAAGGCAATGCCCGACTTCATGTTGCTCGTACTGTCCAAGACGTACTATGTTCGCATCAAGTCACTCGTCTTTCCTGGACTGCTCGCTCGCCAGATTTGTCGCCTGTGGGGAACTTGTCTGGAGTGTCATCGTGCAACAACTAGCTCACATGTCCTCGTCACCTCTGACAGCCAACGAATTGTGGTTGCGTTTAGAAGCAGAATGGAATGCAATATCTCAGACGACCATCCAAACTCTGTTCCATTCGATCCCACAGCGTGTGAGGTCGGATATCACTGCCCATGGTGGATTTATTTATTTCTAATCTTTTGACCTTCGTCATCACTAACCGGTATGTAAGTGTGATCGTTTGCAGCTTGTACCATAACTAATCACTCCCATCAATTTATTTGTGATTGTTTGTTTCTTACTTGGTATTGTAATTTCTATTAACAGCAGCGTAGTTCCGACATTTTTCTGAGTGACAAAAGCTAACTGCCTGTGTCCAGCGACTAGAGATCTCAGGTTGATTATTATGTTAAAAAAAATTAAAAGTCGCTGTACATCTAAAAATGTTAAATGTTTTAATAAATTGGAGCTTCTTTAAAGATTGCGTTATATACTTTATTTATAAAAAGTATATAACGCAATCTCTTGTAATTTCTACAAGAGTACACTTGTATCTCTTGTAATTTCTACAAGAGTACACATTCTGCAAGAGTACACTTGTAAAAATTACGAGCGCTGTGAGTATATGTAGTAATGAATCTAAATGACTACTGTGAAGACAGATGTATACAATACTTTTTCTGTGAAACAGTCTTGATTCGATGTGGCACAGATTCAGGATGACGTCATCCTACAGGTGTGTTCAGCCAAGCGAATGTGATTGTATCTGTCAATTGCAGAATGTTCACTGGAGGAGGATCTCTGTTACAAATAGCTTTCGATCTATATAATGTAATTTTCTTTACGCTGTAACTTAGTCCTTACGTCAGTAATTACGTTATATGTGATAAGTTAAAGCAATATTAAAAGGTACCCAATCAGTACTTGTACTTACAAATCCTGTTATTTTGCTTGCAAGGTGTTACTCCACACAATATCAGCGATTTAATATCCAAACACAGTATAACAGCACGTCTATCATCAATAACATCAATCCCCCGTAAACAACCTCCGCATTGCCCTTTTATCAATCGTCCTTATCCGGCCACCCATACGTCACTCGTTCCGACCTCAGTGTGTTGCCAACATCATTCTTTTTTGAGGGAAAAGACATAACGTTTAGGTTTGAAAATATCTAAGACAACGAACTCAACTTTACATAGAAAAAGAAAGTCAAAAGGAAAGTTAAAATATAATATACATTGCATCTCATCCCACGGGTGTTCAATTGGGTTTAGATCTGGGGACTGTGAGGAGCATCATAGCATTTTGAAGACATAATCGTGCTCCTGAAACCACTGTGTGACGATCCAAATTTCGTAGCATGGGGGCATTATCCTGCTGGAAGTAGATCTCTCCATTAGGAAACACCAGGCACATGTCTGGTGTGCGATGGTGCTCATATTCCTTTCAGCATCCAAATGTCTTTCCAGAGGTATTAAGGAACCTAATACTTGCTACGAAATCAGACACCATTACGTCGCCTCCCTCAGTTAGTTTGTTAGTTTTTATGGCGCAAGGGCCATGTCAGGCGAAAGAGCGCGCCTCCCTCAGTTTGTACAGTTCAGGCTAGCCATTTGAGATCCATCGTTCCGTGCTCTAAATGAAATATTGTGCCGCGCTCTTTTGCGGATGTTAACGGAGAACGATGTGATTCATTGGACCGAGAAATCTTTTTCGAGCCTGCAATGGTCCAGTTGTGTTGTTCCCGTGCCCACTGCAGTCGAATTTGATAGTTTTTAGCAGAGATGAGGGGTACACGAAGTAATAGCCAATTAGTACCGAAGTCATCGCTCTATCCATGTTATTACCAGCGCATAGTGACTGAAAAATTAACTGAAAAATTACTAACCAGCGCATAGTGACTGAAAAATTAACTGAAAAATTACTAACCAGCGCATAGTGACTGAAAAATTTACTATAGTGACTGAAAAATTTACTAACCAGCGCATAGTGACTGAAAAACTTACTATAGTGACTGAAAATTTTACTAACTGAAAAATTTACATAGTGACGAAAAATTTACGACTGCAAAATTTACAAAAAAAAATTACGACTGAAAAATTGACTGAAAAATTTATAGTGACTGAAACATGTTCATAGTGACTGAAAAAATGTACAAAAAAATTTACATAGTGACTGAAAAAAAATTTTCATAGTGAAAAAAAATTTCAGTGACTGAAAAAAAAATTTTCATAGTGACTGAAAAAATGTACAAAAAAAATTTACGACTCAAAAATTGACTGAAAAATTTACATAGTGACTGAAAAAAATTTTCATAAACATTTTCATAGTGACTGAAAAAAAATTTCGTAAAAATTTTCATAGTGACGGAAAAAATTTACAAAAAAAATATACGACTGAAAAATGTACATAGTGACTGAAAACTTTTATTCATAGTGACTGAAAAAGAATTTTTCATAGTGACTGAAAAAAAATTCATAAAAATTTTCAGTGACTGAAATAAAAATTTCATAGTGACTGAAGAAATTTACAAAAAAAATTTACATTGTGACTAAAAAATTTTCATAGTGACTGAAAAATTGTTCATTCGACTCGGCTGTCAGATGCTGACTGATAAACCACACATAGCGCTGTGAATTGTTAGCAATGTAGGGTAAAGCGAACACACTCGTCTAGTTTTGAGGGTTCTGGGGTTCGATCCCAACGGTATCGGATGAACAATTTTTCTGGTGCTATGCGCTGGTTAATAATAACGTTGACAGAGCGATGTCATCGTCTATTTGCATTATCTCCACGTCTTTCCAATTTCTTCTAGTACCGAAGTGCTGTGGAATTTGTCCGGTGCAATTCTCCGCTGGATATCACTGTTGTACTGTGAGCTTACTTAAGGCTAAGGAACTCGTTTGTTACGTCGTACAATAAACTGCAACCCTCCTTGCTTTTGAATATCGACCAGCCGTTTCAGCTCAACAGGAAGACCCTGACTGCTTGTTTTGTTGTTTAATTACCACTCATTGTGTATCCTCGATACAGTTATTCTTGCATAGCTAAGAAGGTTTGCTGTTTCTGAAACGCTTGCACCTGCTCGACTAGCGCTCATTATCATTTCTTCTTGAAAGTCGTTTAAGTCTCGAGTCTCCCCCATATCGCGTCTCTCCAAGCTTCGTACAAATCTGAATCCTTTGCAGTGAACTGTTTATAAAGCCATCTCAACATCATTATCGGTTGCTATTGGCTGTTTCTAATAATTTGCTACTTCAGTGTGCATGAGAAGGTTGATCAGAAAGTAAGGTTGGTCATTCCACCAGCACTCCTAGAGGAAGTGCAACAACCTTGAATACAGACAGAAATGCACCCGAATGGAGACAGTGCGAGCTTGTAAACGCATGCTCACTCACAACTCAGTTTTCTAGCAGTTCAAAATGCGTTCACTCTTGGTTCTTAGTGGAGATGGGAAGTGTAATTCGAATTTTGTAGGTAATGAAAGTTCCCAGAATACTGGTTTTTGCTTTCTTTTGGAGCTTATTTTCATGTCAGTAAGCTTCTGAACGGCGTATGAAGTTTGCTGCTGGTTGGGAAATTCTTACCGGCAATAATCGCAGCGTTTTAGTTTTGTCCGGTCTTGTTTACGCTATTAACAACCCCCTTGATCGTCCAAGGGTATAATGAGCCGCTCGTCTTTACTTTATGGCAACAGTTTAAGACAAGAAGCATTGCGAGCATCCTAAAACAAGCAAATACTCGTGTTCCTTCGGGGACTCGGAAGCAGGCTCGGTTCACAAGACCGGCAGGAATCTACCGCGCCTAATAGCCATGTATGTCCAAACGATTTTGAGACTGTATCATATATATATACACCATATAGCATCATCATCATCATCAACCATTATCAATCCACTGCTGGATGAAGGTCTCCCCAAATTTCTTCCACAATTGTCTGTCTTGAGCCTGTCTCCTCCACGTCACTCCAGCATACTTTCGAATTTCATCCTTTCATCTCCCATGGGGTCTTTTTCTGGGTCTTTTCCTGTCCCTTGGAATCCAGTCTAAAATGTCGGTTGTCCATCGGTGGTCCGTTCTTCTGGCAACATGTCCAGCCCATTGCCAGTTCAGTGATTTCACTCTGGTCATGATGTCGTCCACTCCTGTCATTTTCCTTGTCCACATGTTCCTCTTCTTATCTTTCCTGGTTGCATCAAGCATGCATCTCTCTATGTTTCTTTGAGTTACCTGCAGTCTTTGTATGTCTTTTTTAGTTAAGGTTCATGTCTCTGCTCCATACATAAGCACTGGCAGGATGCATTGATTAAACACTTTTCTTTTGAGACACAATGGCATACTGCTCTTAAAAATTGTACTGTTTCTTCCAAAAGCACTCCAACCAAGTTTTATACATCGATTAATTTCTTCATCAATGTGACCCTCACTCGATATCTGCTGCCCAAGATAAATGTAGGAATCGGTTGTTTCAAGCTTTTCTCCATCAATAGATAAATCTTCGTATTTTGTAAACGCATTGTACATCACTTTTGTCTTCTGAAAGTTGATTTTTAATCCCACTTCTTTACTCTTGTCAGCAAGTTCTTGGATCATACTCTGCAGCTCTGAAGGGGTAGTTGCAAAGATGACTAAGTCTTCAGCAAAACGAAGGTGAGTTAAGTAATCTCCATTAAACTCTATCCCTTTGTTTTCCCGGTTCAGTGATTAAAAGACATTCTCCAATGTGGCATTAAAGAGCTTGGGAGATATGGTGTCACCTTGTCTCACTCCCTTTCCAATTCTTATTTGTGCGGTATCCTCAAATATCCGAACCTTTGCACTTGCATTTTCATAGATGTTATTAATAATGCTAATGTATGCATCTTTAATACCAGAGGATTTCAAAGCCATTGTTACTGCTGAAGGTTTCACGGGATCGAAGGCCTTTTCATAGTCAATAAAAGCCATGCATAATGGGAGTTTATATTATCTTGTTCTTTCAATTAGTTCTCTGAATACATGGATATGTTCTATAGTGCTGTAGCTACTTCTGAATCCAGTTTGTTCTCTTGGTTGGGTCATGTCTAGTGTTACCTTCAAGCGATGTGAAAGAACCTTAGTGAAGATTTTACAAACCATTGAAAGGAGGCTGATGGGCCTGTACTTACTGAGATCCTCAACATCACGTATTTTATGGAGAAAGATCATTGTAGCATTGTTCCAATCCTCAGGAATTTTCCCTTCATTAAGGCATCTGGTGAAAACTGGAACGAGTGTAGTTTCAACTTCTCCACTTACTTCTTGTATAATGTCCACCGTAATTCCATCTTCTCCTGGAGCTCTTCCCCGTTTCATGTTCTTAATTACATGTGTAACTTCTTCAGGGATGATTGGAGGGACTTTGGGGCTAGTACCTGTCGTAACGTCTGGAATAGATGTATCATCCCTTTCTTATAGTTTTGAATAGAAATCTTTTACCCTTGTCAAAATTTCGCTTCTATTTCTTGTTACGGTATCACCTTCTTTTCTCAGAGCCATAATCTGTTTTCTTATTTAACTGAGATGCCCTTTTGCTCTCTTCAGGCTCTGGTTGTTTTCAATTGCTTTCCTCATTAGTTCACAATTGAATTTCATTATGTCTTCAGTGATACCTTCTCGCACTGTCTTGCATAGCTTTATATATTCCACGTTGGAAGTTACGTCTTTATTAAACCTCATCTCTCTTCTCTTTTGCATCGATATTTTTGTTTTTCCTGAAATTTTATTCATATGTAACTTGTTTTTGTACCACCTATTTTTGTTGCTGTTTCCATAAGAGCCTTGGCGAGTTCTCTGTTAACTTCAGAAATATCCACTTCTTCCGATGTTAGGCTTTCTGAAGCAGAGAATCTGTTCCTCAGTTCCAACTTGAAGGTATTATGGTGTTTTTTAAGGTTGGTTATGTCAATACATCTTGTTTGTCTTATGAGCTTGCCACGTTCGAGTTTAGTGTTGAGGTGCATCTTACATCTCGCCAATCTATGGTCACTACCTGTGTTGAACTTGTTTAGCACACTGCAGTCTTCGATGACTAATTTTTTGTTACACATAATGAAATCAATTTCACTTGTCGTGCCATTCGGATGTCTCCATGTCCATTTCCTGTGTAGTTTTTTCTTGAAAAAGGACTTCATGATGGAAAACCTTTCTGTTTCTGCAAATTCTACGAGAGTATTTCCACGTTGATTTCTCTTCCCGTAACCGAACTTACCAACCAAAATTTCATTCTGTTGCCGTTGCCCTACTTTTGCATTGAAATCACCCATAATGACCTTCAAGTGATGTTTGCCTTTGTTATTTAAATTTCGAATTTCCTCGTAAAATTCTTTAATTTCTTCTTCAGGGCTACTTGGGGTGGGTGTATAAGCTTGAATAACATGGGCCTCGTATCTTCTCGAGAGTTGGATAACGAGTCGTACAGCTCTGTAAGAGGAACATTCAACTTGTACAACTTTATCCTTCAGTTTCAGGTTTATTATAAATGCAACACCACTAGTTCTGCCAGTATCTGTCCCACGATAGTAGAAGAGATGTTCACTTTTCAGTTCAATGAGATCTTCTCCTTATCTCCTTACCTCACTTAACTCGACGATGTCCCACTTGATCGATCCTTTGTAGTTCCTCTTCCAATTCAAGAAGCCTTGATTCAGAAGATAGGGAACGCCCGTTTTACGTAGACAAAGTTTGCATCAAATGGTATCCTAGTCCAGTAATCCGGTGATTCTTAGCACCCTCTGCCTTCATGTTGCACTGGCCGCTGCCTTGGCCAGGTACCTTCCAGCTGCCGGAGACTGAGGGCCAAGCTTAAAATTGTATAAGCATTTTTGAGGGGTTTTGGCAATATATATATATATATATATTTATTATAAATCTCCAAACTTGACCGTAGGAAGAGTGCACTGTGGTAAATAGCTTTCCACCAGCTGCCGCCATATTCACACATGGCCATCAGACTGATGAATCTTGTATCTGGGTTCATCAGTCCATAGAACCCGTTTCCATTGACCTGCGGTCCACGATAAATATTCTTTACACGATGCTAAATGACGAGTAGCACTCCGAGTGGAAAAAAGATCTATGAGGAGCCACACGACCACGGTAACCCATTGCATGAAATTCTCTGCGAATGGTACGTGTACATAACAATGTTCCAACATTTTTATTCACAATTACACTGATGTCTTGTGCAGCACTCCGTCGATTAGCTGTAACGACTCTCCTGAGGCTTCGACGTCTTCTATAACTGATTTTCTTTGGTCTGCCGGTACGTTTTGCTGCTTCAGGTACGTCATGTGTCTTCCACTTACTCAGTACGTCCAAAATAGTTGATTTGGGTATGTTTAAACACCTCTCGGTTACTCTTATGGACCACCGACTAATATAACATCCAACAATCTTTCCTTTCTCAACGTCAATTCTCTCCCACAGCGACATTTTCTCTCAACCTCCCAGTGCGATATGATTGCGGTCAGCTGCAGGCTTGTTTTTAAATCGTTTGCAGCTGTACCGCGCTTCTTAACAACGCAGTGGGTACGTCCATTTGCTTTTGAAGGGTTGTCCGGTGACTTTTGTGAATATAGGGTATGTACAAAAAAAATAAAATTTAATTCTTTAGCAATGATATGGTCCTTCGAGTGCTGTTGGCGGTGAACTCGAAACAGCTGAGCGATTTCGTGCCCCCGACTTTCTCAAAGGGGAGGGGTGATGTGACGTATTACATGCTGCAATGTACTGCTGATGTGACGCATGAGTCAAATGGCCAATGAAGCAGCGATTACCCTGCCGAGATAGTTCGGTTGGGAGAAGAGCCCATATAGAGTAGGATCATGTGGGTTCGAATCCCGCTGTCAGCAAAGTAAGCTTATAAAGCGTTTTTCAACAACCAGGAATCAAATGAGCGTTGTGAGTTATATTTCTTGCTTATCGATCCCTGAAACATTACGTTAGTGACAATATAACTTCTGTTGCATTTTTAACATTGTTTCAACGCACAACAATCCAAAACCTCACTCATTATATAAAACCACTATAAGTTACTTAACGTAAACCAGCACAGCACGAATTCAAAATATTAAATGTGGCCCTTAAAGACGATCACCTTTTTTAATTTCGGAAGAATACCTGAGAGACGTCGCAGCAGTACAGATGAAGATGTGGAAATTACTGTGCTCCAGAAACAAAGGCAAGAATTTTCTTCACTGCGAATAAATATCTTTACAATGTATAGTTAAACAAGCTAAACATGTTTAATTAATATGTTAAACAATGAAAACAAAGCTGTGTAGGAATAGAAGTTTTATTTTGAACATGTTTTTCAATGTGTTAAAGTGACTAGTATAAGAATTACAGACTTTGCAAACCCAAATTTCTGACTAACCGAGAAATCAATACAGCGATATTAATGTTTTATGGAAAATGAAGTAATCTCTCCATCCATCTCTGCTAAGTTAGCTGATTTTTCAATTAGCAATTTATTCAAACCATTTGCAGTTTTAGAAAAAGTCATTAATGTTTTATTAACTTACTGTTTGTTTCGATAGTGTCCTGAAAACATTACGAGAAAAATCAAATTATACGTTGTAACAAATTATCGTTTTTCCAATTGCACTTTCTTAGGTCGTAATTCAATTCTTGCTTTTTATTTATGTAAAAGGTGATAGCAGAGTGAACGAACAAGTCCTTCTCACAGTAATGCACACCGTGTGGTTAAGAGAACATAATCGGTTAGCAGATCAATTGGCCAAACTAAATCCAGGATGGAACGATGAAATTATTTATCGAGAAACTAGGAGAATAGTAGGAGCAGAAATACAGCATATAACGTTCAGCGAATTTCTTCCTCTTCTGTTGGGTAAGTTTGCTTACAGTATTAACTCATTTTTAGACTGTCTTTAAAAAACACGAAAAAGGACATGTATATGTTATCACTATGTCAGTTTCTTTTTGGACACTGTACCTGCGCATGTTTAAACTTTCTTGCATTAGGAAATCTGTGAGGCGAGATGGTGATCCATGCCATTTTGCTGTTAAGTGACAAAAACACTTTTTCAGCGAATCCTTCTGCAAAGTAAGCAGATTAGAATGCAATATGAGTAAAGGTGATTTTAAACTCTTTGGAATTCGTCTGCCTTACTTCTGTTGTTGCGCTTTTGCGTCAGAGTGGACTCTGAATCGGCGAACTTTTGAAATTTGGGAGTCACACTGCCAGAGGAAGTTAAATATTTTCCCCTCTTGGAAAATTCGAGAGCTCCAAAGTTTTCCTGGGAAACGCAAAATCCCGTGTGCATGGTAATTCTTCTTACGGACCAGAATCAGTGCATAAGAATAAATAAACAACTGAAAATTTCATTAAAACCTTTCAGTCATAAAGATGCCCATTTTCAAGTGATCAACGGTTCTTCTTGAAACAAAGGAAAAGTTCAGCACTTTGAGTTAATATCCGGAGGAGAGAAATCGCGAAAGGTAGTTCGCACTGATATTGTTACTGCCGGCTGCTGCGTACCACCGAGAAATTTTGTCCTGTCCAACAGATTGCCGGCTGAAGAAAAATCAACTGGGAACGGATGGACTCAGAGAGCAAGCAAATGAAAAAGGAGCAACTGGGAACCATTGTAAACATGCAGTAAGGAAGGCTTCAGCAACTTCTATCACTAAAATGAAAATATGTCAAGCAACCGCCATCATCAAAATGGAAATCGGTGAACTATCCTCCATCATCAAAGCAAAAACTGTTGTAGCCAGCTGCTCGCTACCAGCGAGAAATCCCGTCCAGCCTTACAAATTCCTAGCTAATGACAGTCAGCGGAAAAGCTATGGCCACCATACCCACACACGACCATCAGACTAATGGATCGTGTATCTGGATTCGTCAGTTCATAGGACCCGTTTCCATTGATCTACGATCCACGATAAATGTTCGTTTCGCCATGCTAAACGATGAGTACCATTCCGAGTGGAGATGAAAGGCTTATACGCAGCTGCACGACCATGGAATGAAGTTTGCTGCGAATGGTACGTGTACATACCGAGGTTCTAGCATTTTTACTCACCTGTACACTGAGGTCTTGTGCATTACTCCGTCGATTAGCTATAATGACTCTCCTGTGGCTTCGACGTCCTCTATCACTAATTTTCTTTGGTCTGCAGGTACGTTTTGCTGATTCAGGCACGCCATGTATCTTCCACTTATTCAGTACATCTAAAATAGTTGATTTGGGTATGTTTAAACGCCTCTGGAATTCTCGTATGGACAACCCACTAATATAACACCCAAGAATCTTTCCTTTCTCAAAGTCAGTTCTCTCCCGCCGTGACATTTTCTCTCAACCTCGCCGCGCAATATGTTCGCGGTGAGCAGCAGGTTTGTTTCTATACAGTTTGCAGCTGTACCGCGCATCTTAACAATTCAGAGGAACCGTTCCTTTTGAAGGGGTGTCCGATGACGTTTGTCAATATAGTGTATATAACATTTGTTTTACATTATCTTTAAATGTTTCTGTATGATAAAACATATAACAACTACCATGCTGATATCTAATGCTTACCTAGATTACATTCATTGTGCTCTTACGACCAGAAAATATTTAGTGTACAAGAAAATATTTATTCATAATGCTTGCTATAAGATAATGCTTATTTAGTCGATAATATTATTCGCTTGTGTTATTACGGAACACGTGCGACGTTTCTTTTTTACATGCAGAATTTTCCAGAACGTAGATTAATTTACACAATGATGTCCTATTTCGATAAACACTGAAGAGCAATTGAATTAGAGACAGCTGGCGTTATGCAAATGTTGCGCTGTGGGCGGCCCTGTAAACGGAAACGACATGACGTATGCAGTGATCCGACAATATAAGGAGTGATGCGACGGGACTCCGTAGATTCGGACGCAGTATGGGTAAGACGAAGGATCTAAGCGCATTTGATCGTGGGCAAATTGTCGAGGCCCGACGAATGGGTCACTCCATCTCGGAAGTCGTGCAGGCACTTAGATTTTCACGAGCCACTGTGTCACGGATGCACCGTGAGTACATCGAATCCGGTAAAACCATCCCTGCAAGGGCCAACTGCCGTGGACAACAGCGTGTGGATGAGCGGGGTAATCGTCGGCTAGCTCGCATTGTAACAGCGGATAGACTGACCACAGTGCAAGAAATCACTCGGCAATTTAACGCTGGTGCACAAAAACGTGTAAGCAGCCACACCATCCAGATCCATCTCCTCGCTATGGGGTACAGAAGCCATGGTCCCACGAAGGTACCGCTGCTGTCCGCACATCACAGCGCGCAAAGATTAGCATGGGTGCTGGAACATCGCCACTGGACCCTAGACATGTGACAAAATGTTGCCTAGATTGATGAGTCGAGATTCACGTTGGTACATGCGAATGGCAGAATACGAGTACGGCGCAAAACACATGAAGCGATGGATCCTTCTTGCCAGCAGGGTACTCTTCAAGCTGGTGGAGGTGGCATTCTCGTCTGTGGACTGTTTACGTGGACTGAAATGGGACCCCTGGTACGTGTGACATCGTTCCTCACAGGTCTACGTTACCGGGATATCCTGGACGACCATTTGCTCCATTTTGTGCGTCTTCAGCATCCCACTGTAGATCTCATCCTGCAACAAGACAATGCAGCTCCCGAATTGTATTCGAATGATTGGATGAACACTCCACCGACGTATTCTCGCTTCCTTGGCCAGCTAGGTCACCCGACCTCAATGCCATCGAGCACATCTGGGATGCCATCGAGAGAGATGTTCGATGCTCTGACCCGCTCCACCAAATCTTTGTGAACTGTGGAAGCTTGTTCAGGGGTTGTGGATCCGTATGGCTTCCCAACGCTTCCGGTGTCTTGTCGAGTCCATGCCGAGACGAATCGCCGCCGTCATTAGGGCGAAAGGTGGTGCTACTCGTTACTAGACAGATATCTCTTATTCAATTGCTCTTCAGTGTATCATTATGCAATAAACACACTAACCTTTGTACACAAATTTGTATATGTGAAGCACAGGTCCACATATAACGAAGTAAATTTCTCCGTCATTTTTATCCGCGCCAGGATTCGAACCCGGGTCCCCTCATTCCGGAATAAGTTGCTCTACCAATTGAGCTACGCGGGCTTTTTATTCTGATTCCTATCTGCCTTTATGTCGTGTGCGTCCTTCTGGCAGGTACGTCACATCTCCTGGTACGTTACACACATTAAGCTTTACACTACAAAGTTCCAACATTTGTATTACAACATGTACACCGATGGGCCATTATATTACGACCACCAACATAATAAGCTGTAGGACCCAATTTAGACCAATCCAACAGCGGCCATTCGGCGAGGCATTGATTCAATCAGGTGGCGATAAGTATCCTGGGGTATTTGGTACCATAATGTCAACAGCAGGTCCTCCATTTCTTGTACATTTCGGGGTGGTGGTGATTTGGCGCGAACCCGCTTTTCCAAGTTGAAACACAAATGTTGGATTGGGTTCATGGCAGGTGGATTTGGAAGCCAGGGCATTAATAGAAAGACACCAGCATGTTCATCGAACCACTCCTTGACGATTCTGGCTGTGTGGCATGGCGCATTGTCCTATTGGTAATGGCCATCACCAGCAGGGAACACAGTTGTTATGAATGGGTGAACTTGGTCCGCAACGATCTTCAGATTCCTGACAGCTGTCAGGGATTGTGCTATTAGGATAATGGTGCCTAAAATGCCCCAAGAAAACATCGCCCATAGCTCTCCGCCGCCGCCGGCCGGTTTCCGGTCGACAGTGCATTCAGTTGCGGTGGCCTGCGTTGGTAATCGGCGTATCCACACTCGGCCGTCTACGTGATGCACAAGTAATCTTGATTCATCAGACCAGGCAGCATCCTACCAATCATCCACGGTCCTATCTCGATAAACTTCGGCCTGTTTCATGCGTTGTTGGCGATGGCGTGAAGTTTGCATGGGGATCCCGCTTGGTCTTCGGCAACGCAGGCCCATGTGCAGAAGATTGCGATGAACTGTGTGCTGAGACACATTGCCCTGATCACCACTCTTGTAGCTGCTGATGATTTGTCGTACTGTTCGGTAGCTGTGAAAAATGAGCGACAGTCTCCGCTGCCCACTGGCATCAATGATCTGCGGACGACACACAGCTGGACAAAGTTTCGTCGTTTGGCCATCTGTGCACCACTTTTGATATGTACTCAGTAGAGCGGCACGTGATCAATCCACAAGCCGCGCCGTTTCCGAGATCGTAGTTCTGAGGCGCCGCACCATCACAATTTTTCCTTTATCAAACTCCGATAAATCGACATCTTATCTGATTCCGAGCACTCTACTAACCGAAAGTCGGTCCTCGGGTTGCATATATACTGCTCTGTGAACTTCACCTGAGCCACTGTTCAGTCTCCAAGCGCCCTCAGTTTTCTACGCTGTACGTGGCTCATTGGTGTACACACATATGTATGTTTTTGAAAATATTTTCCGAAAAGTTCTGACGGATTTCTTCCTTAATCGAAAATTTGAGCCTCTGTGAAAAATGAGAATATCTTTAACACGCCTAAAAGTCGGTTAGATACGGAGTGCAAATCGAACGCGCTCCGTAGACATACGTTCATTTACCAGATAACTACGATCTCCCCTTTCTCCACGAGTGGATGCATCCCAAAGTACGCAGTAGTGACGTCACAACCCAGCAAGAACACAAATGTTGGGAAACTGCTGGCCGCCAGCTGGCAGTGATGTGTCACTGCTGGCTCAAAACTGCCGCTCACGGCCCGGTAGCGGTCCATTGGTGGCAGCTCCGTCTGTTGACAGCCATTGATGGCCCTGCAGCGTCATCGTGAATTGAGGGCCTCCAAGCAAGTGGCACTAGTGGCCCGTAGCTGGCAACCGATGCAACCCCAACATCAGGTGGAAGCAAAGGGACTGCGCATGCGCAGAAGCAACATGTGCTGTGTCTCTCGAGGTACCAGTTAGTTGAAGACGACGCTATCGGCATCGTGTTATTTTAGTGGATTTAAAAAAATAACAAGAAAGGTGACACCGATTTTTCGGGTGTAATAAGCACGTCTTTTGAATCCGTTCTGACACAAATTAAATTTATCAAAGCTGTTCAAAGTCAATTGAACCGGTATGGAAAAAATAGTATCTGACGGAAGAAAGAAGTTTTTCAATAGGGTTTTTAATTAGTCTGATATTGCTGTAAACGGAATCGTAAGCTTACGCCCTCTGGTTGTAGACTTGTGCGTTAAGAAAAACATGAATTTATATGAGAAACATTTCGCACCGGAAACGCTCTCCAACAGCGAAACATTTTTTCAAATGGAACTCTTAGAAACAGAGATATCGACAAAAAATAAGATGTGACTTTACGTCATCTGGTGGGAAAACCATGCATTATTTTAGGAAGAAAGTATTCTCAAAAGGTTTTTCCATATGAGCGGTATCGGTCCACGAAAAAAAAATTTAGTCGAGTTTTCAGGAGCCCAGATTTTGCTAAAAATACATCAGAAGCAGAAATGAATACTTATGCCCTCTGGTGGCCAAACCATTCTTTACCAAACATTAGAAATTACGTGAAAAATAATTTCTATCAAGCCTGGAATGCGATACAGGAAGAATTTTTCAAGTCGGAGTTTTAGAAGCAGAAATAACGCAGAAAACGCAATTTACCTTTGTGCCCCCTAGCGGAAAATCTATGATTTACTTGAAAATTTTGAATTTATAGGGAAAACATTTCGCATCGGAAACAGTATCCAACTATAGAAAGAATTTTTCAAATCGGACTCCTAGAAGTAGAGATATTGACAAAAATAAGATATACATACTGACGTAGAAACCATGCATTATTTTAAGAAGAAAATGTTACTACAAGGTTTGTCGACTTGAGTAGTATCGATCAATAAACGACCTTTTTTGCAATCGAGATTTTGGAAGCTCATATTTTGCTGCAAATACATCAGAAGCGGAAATTAAGACTTATGCCACCTGGTAGCCAAACCATTTTTAACAAAAATTAGAAATTATGTGCAAAGGATTTCCCGTCAGAAATTGTATCTGGTGCGGAAATAATTTTTAAATCGGCGATTTAGAAGCAGTGATATAGGAGAAAAAGCAATTTACCTTTACGCCCCCTAGCGGAAAGTCTACGAATTACTTGAAAATTTTGAAATTATATGAAAAACATGTCACAAAGGAAACACTATCCAACAAAGAAGGAATTTTTTGAATCGGACTCCTAGAAGTAGAGATATTGACAAAAATAAGATATTCATCTACGCCCCCTGGCGTAGAAACCATGCGTTATTTTAAGAAGAAAATGTTTCGAAAAGATTTGTCGACATGAGTAGTATCGATCTACAAGCGCCGTTTTTTTTAATCGAGAATTTAGAAGCTCATATTTTGCTGCAAATACATCAGAAGCGGAAATTAAGGTTTACGCACCCTGGTGGCCAAACCATTTTTTTCCAAAAATTAGGAATTATGTGCAAACGATTTCGCATCAGGAGCTGTATCCGGTGCAGAAAGACTTTTTCAAATCGGAGATTTAGAAGCAGAGATATAGGGGGAAACGCAATTTACCTCTACGCCCTCTAGCAGAAAATCTACGAATAACTTGAAGATTTTGAAATTATATGAAACACATGTCACACGGAAAACACTATCACACAGAGAAAGAATTTTTTAAATCGGACTCCTAGAAGTAGAGGTATTGACAAAAATATGTTATACATCTACGCCCTCTGGTGGAGAAACTGTGGAATATTTTAAGAAGACAATTTTCCGAAACGGTTTACCGATGTGAGTGGCATCAGTCCACGAAATAATTTTTCCAATCGATGTTTTAGAAGCTCAGATTTTATAGCAAATATATCAGAATAAAAAATTATCACTTACGCCCCCTGGTGGCCAAAGTGTTCTTCACCAAAAATTAGAAATTATATACAAGTGATATTGCAATAGGAGGTGTATCCGCTGAAGAAGAAATTTTTCAAATCGGAGTTTTAGAAGAAGAGTTATTGGGAAAAATGTAATTTACTTTTACGTCCCCTAGCGGAAAATCTATGCGTAATTTGAAAAAGTAACTATATCTAAGATACTCTTCGACATAAATGGAATCGAAAGATAAAATAATTTTTTGAATCGGATGTTTAAAAGCAAATATGTGGAATGAAACGTATTTTAGAATTCGACATAATCTGTATTTATGCCCTCTAGCGGCGAAATTGTACATCGTAAAAAAAAACCGAAATAAAGGATCATCATTCGCATATTTCAAGCTTCCCAATGCAAAAAGAGTTTTTAAAATCGGACAAATAGTTGCAGAGATATCGTGGGTACAGACGGACGGACGGACGTACGGACAAACCGATAACAAATGCACGCTCTTTTTTTACAAAAGACGTGCTAAAAATCGTTTGTTGTTAAAAAAAGGAATTATACGAGTACAAAATTTATCAATTATTTGAAAAAAAAAAAAAGCAACTCTATGTGGATATAATGTACTTATCCATGGGTTGATTACACACGACTGGAGGAATCCGCTTCAAAAAATAACGAGAAGTAAAATTAAATATCTTTCCTCTTTAAAACAAACGTAGCTTCGGACATCAGAAAGGAAAGATACAACGTTAAAAATGTAACATAATGTGACACGAACGGGTAAATATGTATATTAATTCAACAATCCCCTTTCAGGACGACAAGGACAGCCCAAAACTTTGGAGAGCGCCTTTAAGTTGGTACACTCGTTGAAAATGAGTGAAGTTCCCTTACGGTAAAAAAACAAAAACAACTATCGTTACGTTGAAAAAATAAATTTATGAATTATATGAAACTGACATTTATGAAAAAAATACCTCGCAATATTGTAAAATTGAAGAGAGAACCATGCGATTGCACATTCCGCAGGAAAAAGACTCAGCTTTAAGCGAATGCTCGGGCGGGTCAAATCAGTTCCGTTGGTAGAGCGGGCGCGCTTCCCACACAGACAGTTCGTTTTCAGCCAGATCCAAACGGGCGTTTTTCCGGTATGTTGAGAAAATTTCTCGCATCACAGTGCTGTAATTCAGAAGTTTCCTAAGAGGAAAAAAGAAGTTGTAGCTTTGGGAACCTGCGGTTATAGTACTTGACTTTTACTTAATTTTTTTTTATGGCTACTACTGGAAAATCGGCTGACAAGATTCGGCAAGCCATCATTTACGTCACGTGATTACCGGCTGCCACTACCGGAAAATAGCCGACCACATTAGGCTAGCCATCATTTATGGCACGTGCTTGCAGGACCACTGAAGGGCCATTTGTGGCAGCTACTGCATGTGATGGATAACTGATGACGCTGTTGTGGCATGTGACAACTGAGGCGGGTGCTAACTGTCGGCCCTGCTGTTGGCCGCCCTGATATTTTATTGACGATTCGGCAGCGGCAATATAGTGCTGGGCCATTGCTGACAGTGCTGGCCCAGCCAGACTGTTTTTGCTCGGAAACGTCACAGAAAAAACTCAATCTACTGGGATTGATCCTAGGTGTATTGAGTTGTTCCGAGCTACTGAATACTTGCAGTGTCGAATGGACTCGTTAAACAATCGTCCCGTAGAATTGGACGAACCTGATAGATAGTAAGGTTTGCTCATCCCACCTTCTTCGCAGACGAATAATCGTGACGTCACTGGGTGACACCACCGTCCTAACATGTGAATCGTAGATTTGTCAACATTTCTATAACTTAAACAGAGAACAAAAGATTACGCAAAAGCATATTTACTTTAAATACAGAAGAAATTCACAGTCATATGAATATTTTAGTAACGGAGATTTCAAAAATTCCTTCCGAACATTTGTGTTACGTTAAGATCTAGAAAACCGTATAATTTTAAATGTTAATTTAGCTACAAGGGAAATTTTTGCTGTTTTTTATATAAATTTAGAAGGAAAGAAGTACAGCAGGACACATTATTGTCATATAATAAAGAACTTCTTTATGAGGAATAGGAAAAGCATCTCGGCAATGTCTCTCAAATTTTCTAAATTAAAAATTGAAAACGTGATGCATTAGCAAATCTGGTAGAATGTATGAAGATTATTTCAGCTGGTTTACGAGTAATAATTCCGACACGCTGCTATGGTGCAGATACAAAGAAACGTGGCGATTAGGTAGTCTTACGACGACAATTTGGACAGTGACGTCACAAAGCAATCACCGGAAGTGCAGGATGAGCATAACCTTGTCGGCTATTAGCCTTGGAACTGGGCAACACCGTTACAAATAAGATCTTTCCCATGCAATTGTTCTCTCTTCCTGGGAGTGATCGTTTTGACGTCATGGTCTAAAGCTCCCAAATGCGTCGACTCACACTTTTAATCTAGCACTCCTCTGACCTGTTTACCCTCTGTCGTATGTGAGTTTTGAGGTTTAACCTAATGGAGCTTCGTCGCTGATATGCAGCACGAAAGTCCCTCGGGACATAGGTATTTGTGTCTATATAATTCCTGTGAGTGTAAGACCTGCGAGAAATTTCGGGTGGCTTATGAATTCGCCAGAATGAAGCCCATGCACTGGTTTGTCTTAGCTTAAACGAGGAATGATTATGGGCACAAAGAAAGCGGAAGTCAGAGTCTTAGCAACGGTGTGCATTGTTGGCTGTTCACGGGCTGCTGCAGCGGATGTATGGAAGGAATGGTCCGAAGAGGGATGCACACAAATCCAATCAACGTGTCAGATAGGGAGACTACCACTGGTTGACAGTAAAGATGAGCGTGGTGGTAACATGCTTTTTGGACAGCAGACAGCTCAGGTTCCCTCATTTAGCAGAAGATTACAAAGAAATGTTTTCAAGAATACAATTCAGCAGGTACTTTTGTGGATGAACTCAAGGTGTCTGCTGCCCATTCATGTACTCATGTTAGTCGACTGTCATTGACAGCTGTACGTGCAGTGGGCACGGAAGCAGAGTGAGTAAATATTGGATGACTGGAGAAGAGAGTTGTGTGGTCCGACGAATCCAGGTTCCAGTTCTAACATGGCGCTAGACAGGCTCGAATTTAACGCCGCGCGGGAGGACAATTGCAACCGACACATTAGATTAGGAGCATTTATATGTACTTTCACATAGAGCCATTCAGGGGGAACTTTCAGGGCTCTCATCTTTTCTTCAAAATCCGCCTGAGGCAGCTATGACTATAAAAGATGAATTTCCCCGCCACTAACTTCACCAATTAATCGGTCTTCCCAGTGAAAGATATCTTTTCTGTGACCTCAGTGGGAGTAATCAGCGATTTTGTGGACTATTATATAACAGTTCACGGACGTAAATTCATTAATCTGATGTCGATTATCACGACAGCTGAAGCCTCTGGTGATTTTGTTAGGGAACTCTGATCTCAATAGCTACAATCAGCTATCTTTCTTATAGTTGTACGATCACAATTAATGTTATCTAGCTTCGTAGTCTGTCTCGAATTTATTGGTTGGTTAATAAACGTTTTACAAAGTACATAAGCGTACAGCTATATTTAGAGTATTACAACTCTTACATTCAGACAGATCCTTGCACATAGTAATTCTAATTTTTCTCTTGTTCACAGAAAACTACAGGTACATCATGTGAATTAATTCAAGTGTAAATCTTTCATTATAGGAAAGAAAGTTATCTCGTCGTTCAAGTTGTCGCTCAAACTCGCTGGACACACGTTTGACTACGATCAGAACGTCAATCCGGGTATTATCAATAGTTTCGCCTCCTCTGCTTTCAGATTCGGACACACACTTGTTCAGGTGAGCTAAACGTTTAAAGTAGTTTTGACCTGTTGTGTTCTTATTTAGCTTTAGTGACTTGTGGGCAGAGTTATACATCATTGTAGCGTGTCATACAACATCATCCTAGCATCGCATGCAACATCATTGCAGTGTCTGATACAGCATAATTCTAGCGTCTCATACAACATCATTCTTTCATGTCATACAACATTATTACTACAGCACTGAGTCTGCACTTCACACGACATCACTCTCTCATTTCTACAACACTGAGTCAGCGATTCATACGTCACACTATCGTTACCACACCGCTGAGTCAGTATCTCAAACATCACTCTCTCTACAACACTACGTTAGTGTCTTCACACAACATCATTCTCATTTCTACCAATGCTGAGTCAGCGATTCACTTACGCCACACTATAGTTAACCACACCGCTGAGTCAGTATCTCAAACATCACTCTTCTACAACACTACGTTAGTGTCCTACACAACATCACTCTCATTTCTACAACACTGAGTCAGCGATTCATACGTCACACTACCGTTACCACACCGCTGAGTCAGTATCTCAAACATCACTCTCTCTATAACACTACGTTGGTGTCTCACACAACATCACTCTATAATTTCTACAACACTGAGTCAGCGTTTCATATGTCACACTATCGTTACCACACCGCTGAGTCAGTATCTCAAACATCACTCTCTCTACAACACTACGTTAGTGTTTCACACAACATGCCTCTGTCATTTCTACAACACTGAGTCAGCGATTCATACGTCACATTATCGTTACCACACCGCTGAGTCAGTATCTCAAACATCACTCTCTCTACAACACTACGTTAGTGTCTCACACAACATCACTCTCATTTCTACAACGCTGAGTCAGCGATTCATACGTCACACTATAGTTAACCACACCGCTGAGTTAGTATCTCAAACATCACTCTCTCTATAACACTACGTTAGTGTCTCACACAACATCACTCTATCATTTCTACAACACTGAGTCAGTGATTCATACGTCACACTATCGTTACCACACCGCTGAGTCAGTATCTCAAACATCACTCTCTCTACAACACTACGTTAGTGTCTCACACAACATGCCTCTGTCATTTCTACAACACTGAGTCAGCGATTCATACGTCACACTATCGTTACCACACCGCTGAGTCAGTATCTCAAACATCACTCTCTCTACAACACTACGTTAGTGTCTCACACAACATCCCTCTGTCATTTCTACAACACTGAGTCAGCGATTCATACGTCACACTATCGTTAACCACACCGCTGAGTCAGTATCTCAAACATCACTCTCTCTACAACACTACGTTAGTGTCCCACACAACATCCCTCTGTCATTTCTACAACACTGAGTCAGCGTTTCATACGTCACACTATCGTTACAACACCACTGTGTCAGTATCTCAAACATCACTCTCTCAACAACACTACGTTAGTGTCTCACACAACATCACTCTGTCATTTCTACGATGCTGAGCTAGTGTCACATATAAGACGACTCTGTACATTATTACAACACTGAGATATTATCTCACACAACATCACTCTATAATTTCTACGACACTGTCAGTTAGCTTCTTATACAATATCTCTATCATTTCAGCAATACCGAGTCAATTTCTTACACATCACTCAGTCTTGTCTTCAGCACTGTGTCAGCGTCTCATACAGTATTGGTCCACCATTTCTAAAATTTGTGATTCATTGTTTCATAGAACATCTGGGGCATACTATTAGCCCCGGCAACCTCCTCAGTGTGTGGGGAGGGAGGGGGAAGGGGTGCTCGCGGCTTAGATGGCCTGTAGCCTCAGCAAAAAGATTTTGTTTTTTTGCCGAAACTTCATGTAAAACTGGATAAAAAAAAGCTAGAAATTTTTAACGGCAGCTTTGCATGAAATATTAAAACTAAAAGGAATGTTTTACGTAATAAATGAGTAAAATCTCTAGAAAGCATTTTCGCGGATGTAATGTACAAAATATAGATGGCGGGAAAGCAGCCATTTCAGAGGACTTGTGGCCCTTTTTCACAGACACTGTAATACTTCTTTCACATGTTCATTAACAAGAGAATGTGAAAGAAATAATAGTTCAATGAATGAAATATGTCGCATTTATAGGATAAGATGTAATGTTGTGCAGTTGTTTGCACAAAACAATGCATTCTTCACAACATAATGAAATGAAAAACTGTTTTTCGCGGGGGTGGGAGATGAAAACAGAGGCCTGTTTTGTTTATATTTATGTAACACAGTTAAGATAATGTGCAAAACACGTGGTATTATGTTAAGTTTGTTTTTATATTCCGGGCAAAAATTTTTTGGCGTAAGCGTTTTGCAATACTTTGTATTGGAATAAAACTACGGCAATCATTTTCAATAGCAAAGTGCACATTTGTGTTACACGTAATAAAGTGCAATAATTTTAGTTTTTACGGAAACTATTGGTAAGTTCCAAAGAATTTTAATTATTAAAATGCCCTAAAACCTATTTAATGATATAGAGTTTAAAATTCAGTAATTGAAAGCTACTGGATGTTAGCAAAGGGGATTCGAATATATTTTTGAGGGGGGAGCTCGAGTTTTTCCAGGTATGCAACTGTATAACATAATTCTATTATTTCTACGGCACTGAGTCATCGCCTCATACAACAGTACTCTGTCATTTCTACAGCACTGAGTTAGTGGTTTAAATATCCCAGAACAATAAAAAAACCCCATCATGATGCTCAGGCATCATTGGAGCCATAATCATCACAGAGCCACCATTGCAAGAACGGTAACGAGCGTCTCATACAACATTGAGGCGTCATAAGAACTACGTTGACCCTCTCCAATACATCACTGAGCCACCATTGTTTTTCATACAGCATTGAGGCGTCAATAGAACAATGTCGAACCTATCCAATACATCACTGAGCGTCATTACTTTTCATACAGCACTGGGGCGTCATTAGAACCACGTCGACTCACTTCAATACATCACTGAGACGTCATTATTTTCCCATGCAACTTTTAATCATCATTCGTACAAACCTGAATACTGAGGGCGTCATTAGAACCACGTCATCATTCGTACCAACCTGAAACCTTAGAGCGTCATTAGAACAACGTCATCATTCGTACAAACCTGAAACCTTAGAGCGTCATTAGAACAACGTCATCATTCGTACAAACCTGAAACCTTAGAGCGTCATTAGAACGACGATTAGGGCGTCATTAGAACCATGTCGACCCTCTCTAATACATCACTGAGCGGTCATTATATTTCATACAGCATTGAGGCGTCAATAGAACAACGTCGAACCTATCCAATACATCGCTGAGCCGTCATTAATTTTCATACAGCACTAGGGCGTCATGAGAACCACGTCGACCCTTTTCAATACATCACTGAGCCGTCATTATTTTTCATACAGCACTAGGGCGTGATTAGAACCACGTCGACCCTCTCCAATACATCACTGAGCCGTCATTATTTTCATACAGCATTGAGGCATCAATAGAACAACGTCGAACCTATCCACTGAGCCGTCATTAATTTTCATACAACACTAGGGCGGCATTAGAACCACATCGACCCTCTCCAATACATCAGTGAGCGGTCATTATTTTTCATGCAGCATTGATGCGTCAATAGAACAACGTCGAACGTATCCAATACATCACTGAGCCGTCATTATTTTCCATACAGCACTAGGGCGTGATTAGAACCACGTCGACCCTCTCCAATATATCAGCGAGCAGTCATTATTTTTCATACAGCATTGAGGCGTCAATAGAACAATGTCGAACCTATCCACTGAGCCGTTATTAGTTTTATACAGCACTAGGGCGTCATTAGAACCACGTCGACTCACTTCAATACATCGCTGAGACGTCATTATTTTCCCATACAATCTTTAATCATCATTCGTACAAATCTGAACCCTGGAAAAAAAAAACCAAAAAAACAAACAAACGTCAGTGCAGTACTTTTATAACACGGAGCCACTGTTTTAATAACACTAAGCCACTGTGTCACTGAGCTCTTTACCTTCGTTCCTTCAACATTGTTCCCTTTCCTGTACAACGCTGAGCAAGTTTCTCCAACACTAAGTCACAGTTACTTCACCATTAAGCTATAGCTATCGTCTGCAGAAAATAAAGCCATATTTTTTACAAGACTGCAGAATGCCTATAAGGATCTAAATAATTTTTATATGTTTTAATCTTGTTCTTTGCATTTTAAAGCTGTCGTATGAGCACTTTTAACAAAACTCTGGAAATGTATCTAACCATTTTCTAAGTTAAAATCGGGCAGGAAATTCCTGAACATCCAACGTAGCGATTTGGTAACGGTTTTGAGCAATAAATGTCTTTAATGATTTGTTGAAATTCTATTTCAGGGGATGTTGGATATGGTGACGAAGGATGGGAAAGTGACAGAAAGAGTACCTTTACTAGGACAGTTTTTCAATCCAAAACTTCTCTACCGCAACAAAACGTTTGACATGTTGTGCAGGGGAATGACCAGCCAACCGTCACAAAATTTTGACAAATATGTAACTAATCATGTAAGTATATGCACTGTAGTTCTTCTTTAACGAATCATTAGCATACAAAGAAACGAAACATCCAATAACTAATACTTTGAACACCTTTTCGAGGTGTTAAAAGTATTAGTTATTGGATGTTTCGGTTCATGTTCAGCGAATGTACACTGGTGTCCAAAATTAATGTCCAGAATGCAACAGCGGGCATAGAATCCAAAGCGCTGAATGAAATGTTATGATGTTCACAGGACATACTTCTGGGTGGTCTATCCTGTGAACAGGACATACTGTTCACAGGATAGCCCACCCAGAAGGAGGTGTGCTACAAACATGCAAATTTTAGGGCGGGTGTTCCCACTTGAGATATGCAAATGATGTTAAACCGTAACCAATGGCGTCACACGTTCGTGAGATAAAGGTGCCAGCAGCAATAAGGATATGTGGTCGCTGGTAGACGTATCTCGGACGTTTCAGATTTGTTGCTTGTGCTGGGAAGCTGTTCAACGAAGGCAGAAAATATCGGGTGCACGCCATCGGCAGGATTATTACCATTTAGATGCCTTTCAGAGAGGAATAATTGTAGGTCTGTGTGAAGCGGGATGGTCTACATGTCGTATTGTTGCGCATGTGCAACGGGATGCACAAACTGTTGGACGCTGTTGGTACCATTGGCTACAGGAAGGTTCGTACATGCGTCGGCGCGGCAGCAGTGCAGTTCGAAAGACGCCAGCACGACTAAATCAGCGGATTATTCTACACGCTCTTTCGTCCCCAGAAAGCACTACAGCCAGGATTCGACGTGCTGTGCCATCGGCCAAATACGTTGCCATAACGATCCGAACTGTAAACCGAAGTTACACGTGGCATACCTGCGCAGTATGCAACAGTTACGTAGACTGCTATTGACGGCCAGCCATCACATCGCTCATCTGGCTTGGTGCCATTGTAATGGGAACTGGAGTAACGAATGGACAACCGTGGTCTTCAATCATGAATCCCGTTTCTGGCTGGGTGCTGAATATTCCAGGAACCGTGTCTGGAGGCAACCTGGAGAGCAAACAGATCCCGGTTTCGTTCGCGACCGCCACACAGCCTGTCAGGCAGACATAAGGGTATGGAATGTTATTGCGCATGACAGCAGGCCACTTATTATAAGCTTCGCGGGCACACTGACAGATGCTTGATACGTGAGGGAGGTTCTGCAGCCTATTTTGATACCGTTCCTGAATGGCCTACAGCACCCCATTTTCTAGCAATATAACGCCGATGTACACACCAGTAAGGTCGCCAGACAATGTTTGCAACATGCCCAAACACTATAGTGGCCAGTAAAATCGCCCGATTTATACCCACTCGAAAACCCATGCGACCACATTGGTCGTTGTCTGCAATCGAATCGGCCTGCACACGATCTCCATGAATTATGGGTGCAAGTCGACCGTGCTTGGTGTTCCGTTCCTCAGGAAGATGTATGACTCATTGCCACGTCATATTGCTCCCTGTATTGCCGTTCGCGGAGGTGTAATCACTTACTGAGGAGTGCCCATAGTGTTGCATTATCTCGTCTGTTAAACACCATACGTGGCTGTAAATAACATCAATGTAAATCCTTATGTATTCCTATATCCAAGCTTAATTTTACCTCTCTATCCTCACTCCTTCTGGGTGGCCCGATTTCAGTGTCCAGCGCATTGTACGTAATTAGACACGAAAAGTAAGCGCCCCTCAGGGAAACCTTGTATATCAATGAGCAAAATGCTATCAAACATGTAAATTTGGTAACATAAGACAATGGCCGCCCCAGTGGCACAGTGGTATAAGTGAGGGCTTCTGACCATTCGTCCGAGACGGCTCGGGGTTCGAATCCCGGTGAGGCACGGATGTTGCGTTTGTCTTGCGACACTGGCTCTCTCTCCTCCTTGGAACAAGTGACCCCAAATTAGGGACGAGTGACTACGTATAACCCACTGAGCTGCTCACGGTGGACGCTAAACCTCCAAAAACAACAACAAAACAATCAGGAAAGACAGGGGAAGGAATTCGTGGATCACGAAAATGACAAGGGTGGAAGACATCATGTGTAAATAAAATCCTTGAAATAGCAATGGACTGGACATATTGCTAGCAAAACTGATCATTTTTGGAAACTGAAATACACTGCTGCCCACCCAAAATGCAACACCAAGAAGGAAGCATCCGATTGGCCTGAAATTCGCAGCATGCGTCGCCCGCGAGAGGACATGCAAACGATTAGCATTGCAGGGCATATGCAAATCATGTGCGCCCGGCACGCCATCGAGAAGCACTATAAGAAGAGTGCACCGAAGGCGGGGTGTAAGTAGTGGAAATGTGTTGTGCTGCCGGATCTGTGCGTGGGAAGCTTCCTAATGCCGCGTCGCAGAATACGGCAGTCATTCCAGCAAGTTTCGGAGTTCAACAGAGGACGAATAGTGGCTTATCGTGACAGCTGTTTATCGTACCGAGACATCTGCGCCCGTGTGGGACGACATCCAGCCACAGTGAGGCGAGTATGGATTCGGTGGGTGCAGGAGGGACGGACGGAACGACGTGAATAATTGCCGCAGCCGCGGCACACCACCGAACGAGAGGACTGGAATTTTGTGCGGCGGGCATTGACGGCTCGCACCGCGACATCACGAACGTTAGCGCAGAAATTAGGGTGTGTTGCGCAACAACCTGCGTCAGCACGTACCGTTCGACGTCGTCTGCAGGAGAGGGGACTTGACGCATGGCGCCCATTACTCCGATTACCATGGACGTTACACCACCGGCGAGTGCGGGGACAGTGGGCCGTTGAACGCCGCACCTGGACTACGGAATGGTATGGCATTGTCTTCTCCGACGAATCCCAGTTCTGCCTGCAACACCACGATGGTCAGATCTACGTGTGGCGGCACTGCGGCGAGAGACTGTATGACGCCTGCATTATGTATCGTCACACCGGTCCGTCGCCTGGCGTTATGGTTTGGGACGCAATTGGATAAGACACCCGCATTCCTCTGTCACGCATCGCTGGTACACTCAGAAGCCAACGCTACATCTCCGACGTTTTAGAGCCTGTGGTCATCCCTTACCTGCAGGACCTGCCAGCGGCCACGTTTCAACAGGACAATGCGCGCCTGAACGTGGCACGCATAGTGCAACAATTCTTCAAGGCCCACCAGGTGTCACTTCTGCCGTTGCTGGCCTGTTCTCCCGATATGTCGCCCATCGAACACGTCTGGTAGCTGATCGGCAACCGAGTGGCCTGGCAAGCACCACCCGCGGCGAACTGTGGCAAGGTGTGGAGCTCTGCACTGAACATCGACGATAAGATGCCCTTCAGCAAAGTGTGTGCCAGATGGGTTCCGAAGAAGCTGTCCGACGAGCAGAAAGCGAACAGGTTGCAAATTGCGCACATGATGCTCCAAAGATATCAGAGAGAAGGAGACAACTCTGTGAGACGTGTGGTGACAGTGGCCAAGACATGGATTCATCACCATACGCCGGAAAGCAAACTTGCAAGCATGGAGTGAAGACACAGTGATTCTCCGCCACCCGAAAAACTCAAGATCAAGGCATCAGACACGAAGATAATTTTTCCGGTGTTTTGGGACATAAACGAAATTATTCTTACGGATTTCCTGGAAGATCGTCAAACAATCAATACCACCTGTTATAGCGATCTTCTCAAGAACTACCTTAAGACAGCACTCGGAAAGAAGAGACCAGGACTCCTCAACAGTGGAGTATGCTTTCTCCAAGACAACGCCATGCCCCACACTGCTAAAGTGACTATGGAAACATTGGAGGAATTGGGATACGACGTTGTACCACACCCGTCGTACAGCCCGGATATGTCACCTTGCGACTACAACCCGTTCGTCCCATTAAAATAACTTTTGGGAGGACAGAAGTTCAAATCAAACGAAGAGGTTAAATGTGACGTTCTGAGATGGTAAGTATTATATGAAACTGGGATCCGGTAGCTTCTAGAAAGCTGGAAAAAGTGTATGAACCACGACGGGATTACTTCGAAAAGTAAGTGATGTAACATCACCTGTATGATAAATGAATATCTGATTAAAAAAGAAGTCCAGGTTAAATTTGAATACCCTCTTTAATGGTGAACTGCACAGAAAACTAAGTTCAACTAAGTTTTTGTAGAAATGGGTAATCGGAAAGTTGTGCTGGTCCTTGAAAAAGGCACACTTATCCATTTGCAGTATTCTTCATTTTAAGTTCATGCTTGCTTTGCATGGTTTTTAGTTCATTTTCCTGAGCTTGTAAGTTTCCTTTTGGTTAAAATTTTTTCCTAACAATTTTTGTACTTTTGCTGGCACTTCGTGATTTTTGATATATATACACTGAAGAGCAATTGAATTAGAGATACCTGTCTAGTAAATAGCACCACCTTTCACCCTGATGACAGCGGCGATTCTTCTCGGCATGGACTCGACAAGACACCGGAAAGCGTTGGGAAGCCATACGGATCCACGACCCCTAAACAAGCTCCCACAGTTCACGAAGATTTCATGGAGAGGGTCAGAGCCTCGAACATCTCTCTCGATGTCATTCCAGATGTGTTCGATGGGACGGAGGTCATGTGACCTAAATGGCCAAGGAAGCGAGGTCACGTCGGTGGAGTGTTCATCCAACCATTCGGATACAATTCGGGAGCGATGGCATGGTGCATTGTCTTGTTGCAGGATGAGATCCCCAGTAGGATGTTGAAGACACAAAAACGGGAGCAAATGGTCGTCCAGGATATCCCGATAGAGGTGACCTGTGAGGGACGATGTCACACGTACCAGGGGTTCCATTTCAGTCCACGTAAACAGTCCCCAGACAAGAATGCCACCCCCACAAGCTTAAAGAGTACGCTGCTGGCAAGAAGGATCCATCACTTCATATGGTTTGCGCCGAACTCATATCCTGCCATCCGCATGTACCAACTTGAATCTCGACTCATCAGTCCAGGCAACATTTTTTAACATGTCTAGGGTCCGGTGGCGATGTTCACGCGCCCATGCTAATCTTTGCACCCTGTGATGTGCGGTCAGCAGCGGTACCCTCGTGGGACTATGGCTTCTGTACCCCATTGCGAGGAGATGGTTCTGGATGTTGTGCTGCTTACAAGTTTTTGTGCAATTGCCGAGTGATGTCTTGCACTGTCGCCCGTCTATCCACTGTTACAACGCGAGCAAGCCATCCCTGTAAGGCCAACTGCCGTGTTGTCCACGGCAGTTGGCCTTTACAGGGATGGTTTTACCAGGTTCTATGTACTCACGGTGCACCCGTGACATAGTGGCTCGTGAAAATCCCAGTGCCTGCACGACTTCCGAGATGGAGTGACCTATTCGTCGGGCACCGACAATTTGCCCACGATCAAATGCGCTTAGATCCTTCGTCTTAACCATACTGCGTCTGACTCTTACTGATTCCTGTCGCATCACTCTTTATATTGTCGGATATCTGCATACGTCATGTCGTTTCCGTTTACAGGGCTGCCCACAGCGCCATATTTGCATAACGCCAACTGTCTCTAATTCAATTGCTCTTCAGCGTACAAGGTGCGTAGGAAAGTCCCTTTAACCTGGAATAACTTGCAAACGGACAGAGGTACAGCTATGCAAGTGAGATAACGGTATAGTAAAGCGACTACGTCCTATCGAATGCATCCAATAGCAGCGCCCCTAGTGGCGAAATGCGGAAGTTAGTTTTTGAAAATCGAAAACGAAAAGAGATAGAGCAAAATGTCCATTTACAAACTTGTAGAGCATCACTGAATTAGTTCAAAATGACATTTGTTTCCCACAGATAAGATAAATTGTCGCCTGAATACCCTAAAATGTCCGAAATCGATGCGCGACCTTTTGTGTGAACGTTTGAAATGAACAGGCATAGGTATGAGCAAATACACACAATTTATTGCATAAATGCGTACTTATGTCAATACAGTTTGATGACATTAGACAAAACAAAAACAAAAAGGGCAAACTGGCACACAGTGATAAAAAGTTAATGTCGAGTATGTTCGAAGAGTCAGCCATTTCCCACGAAACACATTTGTATTCGTGAAAGTAACTCTTCATGCACATTCCTCAGCATGGAAGGTGTCACACTATTGCAAGCATCTGTAACAGGACGACGTAGATCCAGCAGACTTGTAGGCGCTGTTGCATACACCTGATTTTTTACGTAACCCCAGAAATCCAAGATCGTCATTCTTATACATCGTACGTAGACCTAAACTTCTGATGAGGGTACATCCTGCTACTGGTTTTTATATCGTAGGTACGGTACAACGTCACAATCTGCATTTGCATACGGCTACATTTGCGAAATGTTAATATGTAGATTCGAATCGTCGCGCATCGATTTCGGACATTGTAGGGAATTCAGGCGACCATTTATCTTATCCGTGTGAAAAAAATGTCGTTTTTTACTAATTAAGTAATGCTCTACAGCTTTGTAATTGGAAATTTTGCTCTATCTCTTTTCGTTTTCAATTTGCAATGGCTAACTTCCGCATGTCGCCACTAGGACTGCTGCTATTGGTTGCATTCGATCGGGCGTAGTCGCTTTACTATACCGTTATCTCACTTGCATAACTGTACCTATCTCCGATCGCAAGTTATTCCAGGCTAAATGGACTTTCCTATGCACCCTGTGTATATCCCAGTGGCGTATATTAGAGGTTGGCTAGGCTAGCTGCGAAATCCGGAGAATGCACAAATAATGTACACAAATAAAAGGCAATGATCAACTGTATTTAGATAACTCGATGCTTTCGCTCCGAAAAAAACACGTGCGGATTAGCTTCTTTTGTCTAAGAGAATCAGTCTGACGAGCGAAGACAAACGGGGCTCCCCTAATAGAGGGATGGTGTCATCGTAACGCCACCAGCTCTACCAGTCTTCGCTGTTCTGATTCGAAGACCATCCAAGAGATCGCCTGCTAGCGTTTCCGTGACAACACCGATGAGCGGCTGAAGGAGAATGGGGCATTGCTTTGGGCAACGGTTCTCTCAGAAAAGAGAAGACTTAGACTACCTAGGTCACTCGCGTGTTTCGGCCAAAAACAGCACGTGTTTTGCGAGTGTTATTTTCAGTTTGTGTGAAGTGTCAATGAATTAAAATGGGTGATATTATATCTTAAATTCGTGGCTCTGTTGGATTCGAACTGTTTTGATAAATGTTATGAAAGCTTTCCTCAACATCTACTGTCAGAACTTAAAGAACTCTATGCTTCAAATTTTGATTCAACTCGACTAAAAAATGATCTGAAGGTGTTTGATTCCCTTCATGAATACAAAAATAAATCAGTAAGAGACATTACTTGTTACATAAAGTTGAATAAATTGGACATATCGTTTAGTGAAGTGTACAAATTAACAGACCAAATATTAAACTTTTCTTCAACAACTGCAACTGCCGAAAGAAGATTTTCTGCACTAAAAACAATCATGATATAATCTTAGAGCCATACAAGGACATGTGCATTCGAGCAACTAAGCTGTTTTGTCCATAGAGAAAACATCCTTTTTAAATATGAAAAGGTACTCGGAAGAAACTTCTCATGAAAACGTAACACTCAAGTTCACAGAAAAGGAAAGAAGAATGGAATCCGTTTACAACTACAGTATTCAGAAGAAGAATTAAGTTCATGTACAAATAAGTGCTCAGATCTTAATCCTCACAGTTACGTGGTATCATATTAGAAAAATTTTTTACTTCTATTGCTTAATAACTAAAAATTGAACTTTGCATTTTTAAAAAAAATAGTACGGTGGGGAAATCATCAGAGATTTAGAGATACCTACCAACTTAATAGCATGTCGGTCCTCCTCTAGCGCGGAAAACAGCTCGAACACGCCAAGGAATTGACTTAACTAGGTGCCGGAGAGTTTCTGAAGGTGATGCGACCCATGCCTGTTGCATAAAATTCAATAGTTTTGTTAAAAAAATTACTAACCCATTTTGAAATTATAAAAACAACTTGAAACATCTTTCGATCTTAAGACTTTTTTTAAAGAAAGTTTCTTTATGTCTGGAAATTGGTATCACCTTTGCTATTAAAGTACATATTCGTTATCTTATTGGATGGTTTTCAGTTTTTCTACATGTTTCTTTCTCCTTTTCATAGCTGTTAATTCATACCTTTCGTTTTTTTTTCCAGCTGACAAATCATTTATTTCAACCACCTGGTTACGGATATGGTCTTGATTTGGTTGCGCTGAACATACAGAGGGGAAGAGACCACGGTCTGCCAGGATACAATGAATGGAGAGAACACTGTAGTCTACCCAGAGTAAAAAGCTTCGATGACCTTGCAAATGTAATGGACGAGAACACTGCTACTAACTTCAGTAGATTATACAGGTATGGATCAAACATCTCTTCATATGGTTGCTATTCACTCTGCTTGTTAAGGGAACCATAACGGTTTATCAATCTTTGCACACAATGTCGTATCGAACGCGACGATGAGCCACATTCTTTTCGTTCTTTACTCGGGTACCACGCAGTACATTTTCTCCGACGATGAAGCCATTCTGTTTAGCCCCCCAAAAATCCTCTTCCCTTCTGGAGTGTTCATATGACTTCAACTGAGCCCTTTGGAACAATGATTTTCAATATTTGTTCTTACTGCATGTTATCCTGAACTTTTCTGAAGGCTTGTCAAATGCTTGAGCCTCCTCTTCAACCGATGTACTTGTAGTACAGATGGGAATTTCACGCAGCTGCGTGGACGTGAATGTTTCACAGAATTTTTTTTGTTTGTTTTTTTTTTTGTTTGGAGGTTTAACGACCACCGTGAGCAACTCAATGGGCTATAAGCAGTCGCCCGTCCCTAATTTAGGGTCACTGGTTCCAGGGAAGGGAGAGAGCCAGTGCCGTAAGACAAACACAACATCCATGCCTCACCGGGATTCGAACCCGGACCCCTTCGGACGAATGATCATAGGCCAACGCCTTAGACCACTGCGCCACCGGGGCGGCATTTCACAGAATAAGACGGCATGATTGATTAATAGCACACGCCCATGTAGCTGAAGGGTTAGAAGTTCGGGATTATATGTATGTAGTTAATCTTCGAAGATTAGCCTGAGCCAGATCCGCGAATGAGGCTTGCTGCGCCTGCCCCACGACACTTTTCCTGTGTGGATCCAACCAAGGAATGGATGACCCGAGGCTGATGCTCAAAATGACCGTTTGGAATTCCTAATAACACACACACACACACACACACACACACACATACACCCTGTAACGTATCTAATTTAACTTTAATTTGTAGTTGCCTTTTTCTATGTAAATTGTGACTTCGTTCTCTTTTAGCGTTTCAACCATCGAGTTTATATTAGGTGGAGACACCACTCCTATCCACGCAGCACTGGTCGCCATAGGTCACCGTCCGTACTGCAAGTGACGTCACATCGGGGCACGACGTAGCCGCAGACAAGACGCCGCTTTGAAACCAATTGAATAAAAGCTTCTAGGCGTATAAACAAATAAAATGAGGAGTTCAATAATCTTTATCAATTATACACAAGCTTACTACTTCATAAACTATATAATTCAGTTGTTTTTTGCTTGTATGTGACGGCATGCCGAAGATTAGCTGTGACCCATTGCGGCAGAGACAGTGGTGTCTCCATCTAACATAAGCTCGATGTTTCAACCTTAACGTTATGTTTTCTCACTCCCTGAATGTTATGTTGGCAACAGTCCTGTGGACAGAGTGAATGACGTGTTCATGGTTGACAAAAGGAGACTGCTGCATACATAATGTGTTCAGCTAGCATAAAAAAGTGTGGTGTAATTATTCGTGGAATCTGTCCTACGCTGAAGCTGTCTGTTCTTGAATTTTACGTGTGCGAGTGATATTATAAATTCCGTGTTGGAGTTTCTTTACTCAACTTTTGTGTGTACTAACCCACGTGTAACGTACCAGGAGATGTGACGTACCTGCCAGAAGGACGCACACGACACGACATAAAGGCAGATAGGAATCAGAATAAAACGTCCGCGTAGCTCAATTGGTAGAGTGACTTATTCCGGAATGAGGGTACCCGGGTTCGAATCCTGGCGCGGATAAAAATGACAGAGAAATTTACTTCGTTATAATGGCGCCCGAACTATCCGGATGACCCGACCGTTCAAAATCTCGCATTGGTGTGATGTTCTTTCCACACCGCGAGATAGGAAAAATTACAGAATCCCTTCTCCAGCACTTTGAAAAAAAAAAAAATAAGGGGGAGATGATGTAACGTACCAGGAGATGTGACGTACCTGCCAGAAGGACGCACACGACATAAAGGCAGATAGGAATCAGAATAAAACGTCCGCGTAGCTCAATTGGTAGAGTGACTTATTCCGGAATGAGGGGATCCGGGTTCGAATCCTGGCGCGGATAAAAATGACGGAGAAATTTACTTCGTTATAATGGCGCCCGAACTATCCGGATGACCCGACCGTTCAAAATCTCGCATTGGTGTGATGTTCTTTCCACACCGCGAGATAGGAAAAATTACAGAATCCCTTCTCCAGCACTTTGAAAAAAAAAAAAATAAGGGGGAGATGATGTAACGTACCAGGAGATGTGACGTACCTGCCAGAAGGACGCACACGACATAAAGGCAGATAGGAATCAGAATAAAACGTCCGCGTAACTCAATTGGTAGAGTGACTTATTCCGGAATGAGGGGATCCGGGTTCGAATCCTGGCGTGGATAAAAATGACGGAGAAATTTACTTCGTTATACACGTTAATTATATTTAATTATTAGTGCTGCGAAGAATTATTTCTTCATGAGTATTAGATACCCGAATGAAGTGCACGTGATGACTGTATTTACGGATTAAAAAAAGAGCTGTGTGACTTTTTCTTGAAATTTATTTGAGTGACCCCTGTTTCACCTAAAGGGAGTAAATAAGAAAATTTACTTACACTGAGAAACACGTTTTGTTGAATCAACAAAATGTCTTGTCGATATACAGTCAACAAAAAGTTCTTGTCGATATACAGTCAACAAAATTTCTTGTCGATATACAATCAACAAAACGTTTTGTTGAATTTGCAAAAACATTTTATTGAAAATTATTGTTGATTTAACAAAATTTATTGTTATCACGACAAAACGTTTTGTTCATTTAACAAAATGATTAGGTCGATTTTTGGGAATTTGTTTGATCCAACGAAACATATTGTTATCATGACAAAATGTTTTGTTGCTGCAACAAAACATGCACTATCTACCAACAAGTAATTGGACTCCTGTGATAGCAAAGGCAAACGAAGTTTTTTCACCTTCAATAGTTGGTGGAGCCTCCACGAGCGGCGATTACAGCTGCGACCCTCCGCGGCATACTCTCAACCAGGCGTTGTACGACGGCTAGCGGTATTTTCTTCCACTTGGCTTGGAGAAGACAGGTCAGTTCCTTCACCGATTTCGGACGGTGGGGGCACCCCTTTAGTCGACGCTCCAACTCGTCCCAGAAGTGCTCGATAAGGTTAAGGTCCGGGCTCTGAGCAAGCCACTCCATTCGATATACTCCGTTTGTCACCATACCAAGCCATGGTGGACCTCGCAACATGACAGGTGGCATTGTCATCCTGAAAGTAACATGGGTCCACCCCGTAAAACTGCCACAACGTAGGAAGCGCATGGTCATCCAAAATGGTGCAGTCGGTCTCGGCGTTGAGTCTACCAGAAATTGCGACTAAGGGTCCCGTGCCATATTAGGAGAAACACCCCCATAGCATAATTCCACCGCCCCCGAACTTCACAGTTGGCAAAATACATTCCGGCAGGAGGCGTTCTCCAGGTAGACGCCAAATCCAGACCCTGCCATCCAAACGGTAGAGGATGAACCTTGATTCGTCGCTCCAGAAAACCTGTTTCCACTGTTCAACGGTCCACTGTCGACATTCTTTGCACCACGTTAGCCGAGCAGCGCTATTGGACTTGGCGATAAAAGGCTTGTGGGCGGCAGCACGTCCATGATAACCGAGCAGATGGGCTTCCTTACGGATGGTATTCATCGAAAGAACACTCCCGGATGCCTGTTGAAACACCTCGAGGATGTGACATCGATTTGGTGCGGTTCTTCCGAATTTCTCTGGCCAGCTCCCGTCGGTCTCTAACTCCCAGTTTTGTGGGTCTGCCGGGTCGGGGCACATTCCGACAGTCACCTCTCATCTTCCACTTGCCAATCACGTAGGCCACTGTCGGTTTTTGGTACTTCAACTCGCTGGATATATCACGTATGGATCGGCCATTTCTGCGATACCCGACGATTACACCTTTCTCGAAATCAGAGAGCTCCGAACTGCGTGGCATCTTGCATGCGACTGGTTGCGTTGTTGTTTCCCACACGATACTTAACGGCGGCAGCCGTGACGTGCATCAAGACCTCAGATATCGTCGATTGCAGGGGTGTCCAATTGCGTGTTGGTAGATAGTGTATTATTATCGTGACACAATATGTTTTGTTGCAGCAAAAAAACATTTTGCCATGATAACAATATGTTTTGTTGGACCAAACAAATTCCCAAAAATCGACAAATCATTTTGTTAAATGAACAAAACGTTTGTCGTGATAATAATAAATTCTGTTAAATCAACAATAATTTTCAACGAAATAATTTTGCAAGTTCAACACAAACTTTTGTCGACTGTATGTATCGACAAAAATGTTTGTTGAATTAACAAAACGTTTTTCTCGGTGTAGTGTTTCCCTAAGCTACATATACACGTTTAAACATAGATAAACATCACTACAAAAACACACGCACACACACACCTAACAGACGAAGCTTGTAAACGGCAGATTTTGAATGTTGCTTGCATTTTTGCTCAACTGAATTAGTTACCTAAGAAGAAAATATTTGAATTTAATAACTACCAAATCGGGTTGCGAACAACAAAAATAAAACTCAAAATGACTAATGTAATTTTTTCAAAATGTCGACATCTGTTTTTTTTTTGCACATTTTGGCCTTTTTGTGGGTGCCTACATTTCTTTTTCATATGCACAGCATAGTCTCAAAAGTGTTCTATTGGTTTAATGTTGTGGCAGGCGGTTATTCAAATATTTTACTCTCTGTGTCGTTACACTGAATGCATGATTTTTTTTTTTTGGTTGGAGGTTTAACGACCACCGTGAGCAACTCATTGGGCTATAAGCAGTAGCTCGTCCCTAATTTTGGGTCACTGGTTCCAGGGAAGGGAGAGAGCCAGTGCCGTAAGACAAACACAACATCCATGCCTCACCGGGATTCGATCCCAAACCCCTTTCGGATGAATGGTCAGAGGCCATCGCTTAGACAATGCAGTTGATTGCATTCGGAACTGAATGCATGCAGTTGATTTATATTTTCGAATGAAAGCAGACATTCCTTAACTACTATGTAAAAATGCTCGATATATAAGTCCTTGTCATTGTCAGAAAAATAGTTGCACCCAGAAGGACATTTCGGATTGCAATGCTACTCCGGAGGAAGGTAAAGATTACCAGGAACAATAAATGATTAAACATTTAAATTGATATGGACAGTATTTATTGAGCTACACGCCAATAAGTAGTGTCTCTCAGTTTGGGCTCCGATCTCCATGTTTCCTCACACAGCATGCCAGACGTCTCAGCATGGAGTTGTAAAGGTTTCTGATGTTGTACTGCGGTAAACCATCCCATACAGCTTGAATCTTGTAATGCAGTTCCTGCAGATTGTGCGGTAGAGGTGCAGTGCGAAACATCCCACACATTTTCAAATGGCGATAAGTTTGTTGAAGCGGCTGGCCATAGCAAAGTGTCAGTGCTATGAAGGCAAGCTCTCCAGACAGCATCAGAAGGCAGACGAGCGTTGTCCTGTTGGAAAATCGCACCGGAATGAATTTTCAAAAAGGTTAAAGCCACTGGTAGCCGGACCTCTTTAACGTAACGTTGGGTTGTCAGAGTGCATGCAATGTGAATCAAAGGTATCTGGCATCGCAGGTAATTGCACCTCACACCATATGGATGTGTGACGTTCGACAACATACCGCTTATCTTGGCGCTGACCACGGTTCCTCCACATTCGTTGGTCGTCTCCTCCAAGACTAAAGCGGGACTCGTCGCTGAAGATTACGCGCTGCCATTCTGAGTGGCTTCATGACAGTCTAGCGCGACACCATTGCAGTCTTTGGCGACGATGCAATGGTGTTAAGGGCAGTCGTCGTAAAGGTCTCCTTACGTGTAGCCCTACGTAATGCAGCTGTTTGCCAATGGTGCTGGCACTGATCGGAAGATGCATGGAGGGCGCCACTGCTCGATGAATAACAGCAATCGTGGCTGTTGGGTCACTCTGCGCATGTCGGACAACCCGTCGGCTCTCTCTCCCTCTCTCCGTGGTTCGTCTAGGTCTCTCAGACCCTTCCTGTCGCTGCTACGCGCGTTGTTCTATCCTCTTCCGCCAACAGCGTGCTATGGTGATATCGGCAAGACCGGTATGGCGCGCAATACGGCGATAATACCATCCCTCTTCCCGGAGCACAACCCCTTCAACTGCTTGAATAGGTTCTGAACTTTTCTCAGATGCATATTTCACTTGCAAAGGATGCAACAAACACAGCAGCTCGAGTCAGAATGGCCAGCACGAGCAACGGAACGACCTTATATATGCGGCCGGGCACAGCGCTACGACCCCTCCTTGCTTGCGTCACAAGTGCTGCAGAGCGTGACGCATGAATCATTTGAATGTCTCACGATGTCAAAACCTACGCACCAAATTTCATTCCAGTTTGACGATGAGTGTATTTTGATGCATTTTATCTCATATCCGTGCAGCTTTTGTTTATTCGAATTCAAATTGTTAATGCCTTTGATTATTGTGTGCACTTGATAAAAGTTTCATTAAATGCTTTTCTGGACTACTGCCATTCCTTTTTCTACCTAGTTTTTATTTAGAGAAATATTCGTCATCTTCAAAGAAAGCATATTTTCATATATATATATATATATATATTTGCCAATACAGCATAATTAAAATCGCATTTGAGTGTTTATATTGAAAGCGTATACATATTATGGTAATAAAATATATAAAGTTGAATGTTTGTTTATTTGTAAGCTATGCAAACCTGCAGTTTTCGATTTAGAACCACCAAATTTAGTATACTATCTCATGGTATTCTCTCTACCTTACACTGCAGACGGTTGTTTGAAGGGGTCGGAGCCCGGGGTCAAGGGGCCCACATACAAAGTTTTCGTAAAAAGTTCAATTTTTTAGTTTCTATTTTGAATTCGAATTTCTTAATTTTTGTTGCGATAGGTGCAAGAACTGATTTTTTGTGACAAGTGCTTTCCAGTGAAGAACTGCTGGAAAACATTAGTCGTTCTCATTTGATTTGTACAAAATGTAGATAGTGAATTATCACCAAATTCTCCCGGGCAAACCCGGGCAGTTCAGTTAGTATTGTCTAAAAATGTAATTTATGTTTCTAGGAGCGTGGACGACATTGACCTTTTTCCTGCCGGAATATCTGAAAAACCCCTTCCTGACTCTATACTAGGACCCACTTTTGCCTGTATAATTGCCGAGCAGTTTCGGCGGTTGAAACACGGGGACCGATTTTGGTATGAAAATGGTGGTCTTGAATCGTCTTTCACTGAAGGTAAGCTGCATTATTGACATTGTGATTTCATCATAGTTGCTCGGTAGACAGGAAAAGGAAGAAACCTTTTCATTTTAGTGATGATAACAGATTTGTAAAGATTACTTTACGGCATTTCAAGTTCTTTCTTTTCTACTGGGGTTTAACTAACACCGTGGGGATCTGATGCCATAAGCATTGGCTAGTACCTATTTTAGGGCAATTCGAATTAGCTAGTACCTATTTTAGGGCCATAAGCATTGGCTAGCACCTATTTTAGGGCCATAAGCATTGGCTAGGAAGTATTTTAGGGCCATAACCATTGGCTAGCACCTATTTTAGAGTCATAAGCATTGACTAGGAAGTATTTTAGGGCCATAAGCGCTAAATAATACCTATTTTAGGGCCATTAGCATTGCCCAGTACCTATTTTAGGTCCATTAGCATTGGCTAGTACCTATTTTATGGCCATACGCATTGGCTAGCACCTATTTTAGGGACATAAGCATAGGCTAGTACCTATTTTAGGGCCATAAACGTTCGCTAGTACCTATTTTAAGGCAATAAGCATTGGCTAGTACCTGTTTTAAGGCAATAAGCATTGGCTAGTACCTATTTTAGGGCTATAGGCATGACCTAGTGCTTGCTTTAGAGCCATAAGCATCGGCTAGTACCTAGTCTAGGACTATACTCATTGGATAGTACCTATTTCAAGGCCATAAGCATTGGCTAGTATTTATTTTAGCGCCATTGGTTCCAAGGAAGATAGAAAGATCGCGCCTTACGATAGGCGCACCATCCATGCCTTATCCGGCACGTAATCCTATGCCCAGAAATGGCCTCGAAAAGTAGGTCATCGCTCTCTTTTGTGACGTCACACTTTCCGTACGATACAGAAGCGCAGTGGGCCTATGAGCCGGCCACTGCTTTTTCGTCCGAGTTAGCCTGGCTTCGAGTTCTGGGCAAAGTTTGGGCGGTGCGCTTGCTTTACATCTCTGTCTCTCTCTCCTCTCTGAAACAAGCCTCCCCAAATTAGGAGCAGCAACTGCCAGTATCCCTTTTATCTCGGTGCTCGTTAAAACACGAAAAATAAAAAATGGTAGTTGCTGTAAACTGCTTCAATTTTGCTCGATTACTCTTTACTTTTAATTAAAATAAACTGAAGTAGGAGGAGATAATAATTTTAAAACTTTTATTTAAAACCTACGTCCGAAAAGTTCCAGGACTGATTCATAACTGGCATAACAGTAGTGGGATAAAAATGTCCCCAATATGCCAGAAGACAGCAGTCCTTGGACAATCAGCGAACAGCTAGAAACCCATTAATACCGGTACCGACAGGCGGCAAACGGCCATTAAGTAAGTCACGGTAAGCGTTCCCGTCCCATTTCATTTCAGCCATATGGAAGAGCAGAAGGTAAACATCTGTTTTAGTTGGAAACTTGGTAAATCAGCTCCTGAAATTTGCAGAATGTTAAAACAAGCCTCTAGAGACACAGCGTTATCCCGCAGCAGAGTTTTCGAATGCTGTGCACGGTTTCGTGACGGGCGGGAATCCTTTGGTGATCATTCGAGATCTGTGCGTTTTCCAGTGCACGAACAACGGAAAAAATCAAAGATGTGGAATCAGTCAAAGAAAGATCGCCGAATTACAGTGAGACTGTTGTCTGAGTTAGTGGGCATCAGTAAGTCTATCTCTCATGAGATTGTACTTGTGACGTGCCTGCTCCGCAGGACGCACACGATATAAAGGCAGATAGCAGCAAGGGAGAGCGTCCGCGTAGCTCAGTTGGTAGAGCGACTTATTCCGGAATAAGTGGACTCGGGTTCGATCCCCGGCGTGGACAAAAATGACAGAGAAATTTACTTCGTTATAATCTGGGAAAACGGAAACTTAATGCCAGATTGGTACACCGCATTCTGAATGATGACCAACACTTTTGACTGAGTCGGTGGGCATCAGCAAGTCTATCTGTAATAAGATTCTACGCGAGGATCTGGGAAAACGAAAACTTAAAGCCAGATTGGTACACCGCATTCTGAATGATGACTAAGACTTTTGGCTGAGTCGGTGGGCATCAAGAAGTCTATCTGTCATGAGATTCTACGCGAGGATCTGAGAAAACGAAAACTTAATGTCAAATTGGTACTGCGCGCACTGGAGAGACACCCAGACCTCGGATCATAATCAAAAGATTCCCTCTGGTCACAAAACCTTGTATACTATCGGAAAGCTCTGCTGCGGGATAATGCTGTGATTTCATACGCTTCTTTTGACATTCTGAAAGTTTCAGTAGCTGATTTACCACGTTTCCAACATAAACGGATATTTACTTTCTGATCTACCATGGATAAAACGAAATGGGATGAGAACGCTTGCTATGACTCCTTAAATGCCAGTCTGCCACCTGTCCATACCGGTATAAACCGGTTTCCGGCTGTTCGCTGATTGGCCAACGACTGCTGTCCTCTGGCATACACGTGAAGTTTTTGTCCCACTAGTGTTACGCCAGTTATACGGTCAGTTCTGAAACTTTTCGGACGTAAATTGTATTTTAATTCAAAATAAAGAATAATCGAGAGCTATATGGTGTGAAACAATTTATAGTAACTGCTTTGCAATTTAAAGAAAAAAATGAACGAAATTGTTTGCATTCGGCTGATACTGTGATCTTACAAAAATAGTTCACGGAGGTCCACTGTTAGCTCAGACGAAAGCCAGAAGTAAACCTTCAAAGTTTATGGGAGCCACTGCTGGGTCAGACGATGAAACTCTGACCAATCTTCCACCGGGAGGGATTGTTCAATTTCAAAAGCAAATATAAAATGCTTGTAAAAGTATCAGAAACTGCATGATATCCATAGCAGCATTACTAGATATTCAAAACGTGTCAACCAATTAAAAGAAAATTAAATGCTCCTCGTGCAAGACAAAATGTAAAAAGGAAAATACTTTTCATTGCCCTCAGATTTGTGAGGTTCGGGTGGTAAGTGAAAGAAACAAACAAAACAGGTTCTCTCTTCTTACACTGTTAGAGATTTATCGACCACTGTAAGCAACTCGACGGGCTATAAGAAATCGCCCGTTCCTAATTTAGGGTCACTGGTTCCAGGAAAGAAGAAGACGGGATTCGAACCTGTCTCGGAAGAATGATCAGGAGCCATCGCTTAGACCACGGCTCCACCGATGCGGCCTGTGTTACGTTTCATTTTAACATGTTTATGTTTTGTTCAACCATTATGTTTATGTTTTGTTCATGTTTATGTTTTGTGCATACCTTTAATGCCATTTTTTCTTCATCCTCCGTATCAGGTTCGATTGTAAGTGACTATTGAATAATCATGAAAACAAAAATGCTTACGAAGGCCGAAGTTTTATTTCTCAGCACATTTCATATTGAAATGTTGCATCGTTTTTAGACTCAGTACTGAGTCAATATCTGTTGCCGATTATACTGTTCATTTTTTATTCTAGTAAACCGTAGTTTTCTATTTTAACAAGGAAGGCTGAAGTTTTATTTCTCAGCACATTTTATATTGTAATGTTGAATCGTTCTTAGACTCAGTACTGAGTCAATGGCTTTTGCTGAAAATTATACTGTTAATTTTTGTTCTAGTAAAACGCAGTTCTCTAGTTTAACAAGGAAGACAAAACATTTGCTTCTCTCACGATGGATGAGAAGATTTCAATTTTTCCAATGCATTTAAAAATGTTTTTCTAATGCATTATACTTGCATTTTGGTATGTAAAACTGGAAAGGAAAGAAACATACATTTTGCTTATCCCCATGGCGTTCTGCTGCAAATCATTAAAGAACTGCCAAACTGTTAAAAGAAAAAATGAACTTAGCTTAAGGGGGACTTCAAGGATAAATCTATTCTTTACCTGCAATGTTAATTCGTTTCACACACATTTCTCAAAGACTACTGTGTGTAATGGTCTTAAAAATTTTGAGCACAAATAAATAAAGTCCTTAGCTAATGCTGCATATAGGCCAGCCATGATTTCGAAAAAACATGTCAAAAATGATTTTAAAATTCGATTTATCTCAATCAGAAACTATTCTGCGATTGGAGTGGATACGAATATGTCGAGTTTTTTTTTAGTACTTGATGAAAGTATAATTCCACCCTGTTTGGCACCAATTGAAATAACAGAATAATTCCGATAATTCTCTATTTGGCACCAATTGAGATAAACTGAATTGACAAAAAAATATGACTGCATTTTCGAAATCACACCTGGAGCATATATTAGCTAATAATTTTATTTATTTGTGCTCAAAATGCTGAACACCGAAATGCAATAACATTTGAAAAAATCTGTATAGAACGAATTAACGCTGCAGACGGAGCACATTTAAGAAGACAGGGGGCCCAGGGGCTGAACAGTATTTGGGGGCCCCAGTATAGTATCGAAGATTTCACTGTGGGTGGATGAATAAAAATACCCAGGAGAAAAAATTCCGAAAATATGATGAGGCATAAAAATATGTCCGCCGTATTGAAGTGTGTAACTCATGATTCATGGGCGGATTAGTGGTAGCAAGAAAATGTAAAAATGTATGGTTGAAAAATGGATACCAGTTCAGTCCTTCTTTAACCCCCCCCCATCCTCCACCAGGGTTCAGCTTATTGAAATTATATCAAAGTAGTGGGCAAAATAATATGATCCAAATATCCTGATTAAAATAAATCTTAATGTATGAAAATTTCCTCCAATTACAGGTGTGTACAAAAAAACATATGCAATGTTTTCGAAAGACGAGGATTAACTGGGGGCGACTACATTTATTTCGGACTCATCCTAAAACAGCGGAAAGAAATAGGGACATTTTTTCCACAAAGAAGTTTCTAATAGTTTTTGTCTGCAAAAAAAAATAACTAGAACTGTCAATTTTTCAAGCATCCTGTATAATTCTGTAGCCCCTTGAAAATGCGGGCCCCGGGATGCAGCCCCGCCCCATCTTAAATGGGCTCTAGCTGCAGATATAAGACAGATATCCCCAGGGTCTACGATAAGGTCCTTTTTACAAAATTATATTGAGCAAGTACAATAAAAGAGACACATCGCCCCCTTTCTTTTGTGATCCGAGTATCTTGACAAACTGTGTGAAACAATCTAGACAAACAAAACACTCAATCACGAAAAGAAATAATGTTTTCTATTACTTAATTAATTTACTATTCTTGATTTCCTGAATTGCTTTTCCCTCCGTCTTTTGCTTTATTGTCAAACGAAGAAACAAAATGTAAATCTCACAAGTTATGAGTGATTTGGATAACAATTTCCTCCTCTAGATAGCAGCATATGCAAAATTATATTAATTCCTGAAGAATTTATCTACTATAGATGGCAGCACAAGACAAAGACGTACTAGCTCACCTTAATGGAAGAAACTTTCTAGTTTTAAACTTTGCCAGAAGATGGGAGGACATAACTGATCATTAAATTTCAATTATATTGTAGCAGCTCGCATTTAAGTTGCACAATAGTTTTCAATTTTTTCGATATATATTGGTGTACCGTTTCTATCTTAAGGATCATTTAGTAATTCCAATAAGAAAAAATATCGTTTGGTGATTCTAATGTATAGTTCTAATGAAATATATGTGTGATTATTACTATACTAATATATATGATTCTAATAAAATATAACTTATGTATAATTCTAATGATTCTATTATATGTAATTCTAATAAAAAGACTACGAAGTGTAAGGAAGATAGACTGGAAACTACTTTCCTTAAATCACGTAAAAATGGATTTGCTGTTTCCATGCAACTCTTAATCATACATTGTTTCGTATGGATGAATTTGTTATCTGTGGTTATTACTGAACTTCAAAATAAACATCTATCTTATAATAATATTAATAATAATAACGTCGCGCCGATTATTCGACATGATACGGTCTAGATACCGAATTATTCTTTTAGTCCAATAAGGGTCTGTTGCAGGGATCCTGGCTTTGCCGGTGAGATAATGTCTTTTGACCTCTCCCCAGCTTTGTGTACCTCTCCCCAGCTTTGTGTGTGTGTGTGTGCAATACTGTTTGTTTTTTGTGCCATATATGAAAGATAAAAATATATACACAGCTTCGTAACTAGGGTATGGCCATTATGGGCCTTGCTAGCCGCCAATCAGAGAAAGTAGCCGTACTGGGTTCAAGATAGTTAAATAAATAGCAATTAGTACCTTTTAGGTTTAAACAACTGAAGGAGCATGAACTTTCTATTTATTTGAATAGCTTCATAATTTTTAACCATGACTGAATTTTGCATTTCAAAGACGATATGAACTGTTATTTCTCCAGAAGTTGACCACATGTCTTTCGGTTACAAGACCCCGGAAAAAATGTTAATTATTTTCTTAACTATCGAACCCAGTTGACGTAGCCCTAACGTGTGGCCGCTGCTCGAGCATATCTTTTATATTACTCCATAAGAAGGCTTATAACTGTTAAGTTCGGCGGAGGCTCCATCGTGGGGTGGAGTTGTTTTTCGTGGATGCGATTCGGCCCTTTTATACTACAAACCATGGACTCTGAAGTGTACCTCGACGTTCCGAATAAGAATGTGGCAGTATTATGGAAATGACCGTTGCCTCTTCCAACACGATCGAGCTCTCTACCGCACTAAACGGCGTGTGCATGACTGGCTTCTTGAAAATTAGGTGTAACTGTTAGATTGGCCTGCTCAGATTCCTGACCGTAATCCCACAGAACACCGCTGGGATGAACTGGAGCGACAGATACGAAATCGGCCACAACGACCATTTTCACTTTCCATGTTTGTAGCAGCTTTGAAGGACAAACGGCGATCCATTCTTGCCGAGATTTACTGTAAATTGGTTGATAGCTTCGACGTGTTGCCACTGTCATAGATGCAAGTGATGGACCGACTAACTACTAATTGCGATAAAACATTCACTTGTCCGAACATATTGGGATGCTCGAATACTTTTGATAATAGAGTGTATACGGATATTATCACGCATGCGTGATTTCACATGCTTGGATTTTCCACCACAAATCGGATTTAGCAAACGCTTGAATTCAACGAGAGTTTCTATTGGTCCTGAGCTCTTATAAGCGCGTCTACTGTATATGAATTTCGAGGATTCAAATATATGCACCAGCGTCGTCCGTCTGTCTGTCTCTCTGCCAGTCCGCACGATACCTCACGTAAAAATGGCTCGATTTTCATGGAATTTCAGTATGTGGTAGATGACAACCTGGGGAGGAACCCTACTTAAAATGGAAGAAATAGGGTCAAAGGTCAGGACCTAGGAGCGGGAACCATTCCATCGCCCTTATGCGTCATAACTTGCGTAAAAATGCTTCGATTGCGATAAAACGTTACCATCTTGTTCTGAAGGTAGACTGAACTAGTTATGATGAGTATACTAGAAATGAGTTCAAAGGTCAGGGCACAGGAGTGAGATTTGTTCCACAGCTATTATGCTCATAACTTGACTAAAAGTGATTCAATTGCGACAAAACTTTAGTATGTTGTTCCGGAGGTATACTGAACCAATTCTGTTTAATATCACCAAGATGGGATCAAAGATTAGGGTACAGGAGCGAGATTTATTCCACAGTCATTATCCGCATAACTTGAGTAATACACTGCTGGCCACCCAAAATGCAACACCAAGAAGGAAGCACCCGATTGGCCTGAAATTTGCAGCATGCGTCGCCCGCGAGAGGACATGCAAACGATTAGCATTGCAGGGAATATGCAAATCATGTGCGCCTGGCACGCCACCGAGAAGCACTATAAGAAGGGTGCACAGAAGGCGGGGTGTAAGTAGTGGAAGTGTGTGGTGCTGCCGGACCTGTGCGTGAGAAGCTTCCTGATGCATCGTCGCGGAACACGGCAGTCATTCCAGCACGTTTCGGAGTTCGACAGTGGACGAATAGTGGCTTATCGCGACAGCGGTTTATCGTACCGAGAGAGGCTTTCCATTGCTAAGGCACTGGTATTTGGTATTTCATATAGTAAAAATATCAGATGTTAAATTGCAGGGGTATATTAGGTGTGCAACTTAATTATCGGATAATAGAACAACCGCAAATGCAAATAGCTGTGTGCAATAAAGGCTGATTGCAACGCCATCCAACAGCCTTCCAGGCAACCGTAACCGCTGACGGCTGTAATGACAGAAGGGACGAAATTTGACGGTGAAAGCAATGTCGTTCGAGAAGCAATATTTGAGGCACTGCCTGTTGTTCGCAATTCAGCTGAAAAAAGTGCCGCGAAAGCCCAGCAAATGATCTGTGCTGCTTTGGGCGAGGCTGCTGTGTCCTACAGTACGTGTAAGAAGTGGTTGCAGCAATTTAAGCAGGGAAATTTTGATCTCCGCGATGCAGAACATCCGGGACATGCACAGAAAGTTGACGATGAGGAACTGGAACAACTGTTGGACGCGGATCCTTGTCGCACACAGTCAGGGCTCGCCCAGGAACTCGGAGTAATACGGCAAACCATTGCAAAGCGCCTGCAGAAGCTCGGACGGATTCACAAGGAGGGCCGTTGGGTGCCCCACCAACTCACAACTGCGCACAAGTCTATGTGCAGCGAAGTTGCTGTGTCCTTGCTCTCCAGATTCAAGAAGAAGGATTTTCCCCACAAGATTTTGACCTGTGATGAGAAGTGGATCCTCTACGATAATCCTAAGCGGCGCAAATCGTAGGTTTATCCAGGTCAGCCTACCACCAGTACCGCCAAACCGAATATCCATGCCAGGAAGTTTTTACTGTGCATATGGTGGGTTCAGCGCGGTGTCGTACATCATGAGTTGCTCAAACCTGGTGAAACGGTCAATGCTGAGCGTTATTGTCAGCAACTCATTCGTGTGAGTGACGCAATGGAGGCGAAAAGGCCATACATCGGCAAGGGCAGAAAGTCGGTCCTGTTGCTTCAGGATAACACGCGTCCTCACACCGCGAAAACGATTTTAAACACGATCACCGACCTGGGATGGGAGATTTTGTCCCACCCGGCGTATTCTCCAGACCTCCCCGCCCCGTAGGATAATCACCTCTTTCGCTCCCTGCAACATCACCTGAGTGATACGCACTTCACTTCTGTCGAGGAGTTCCACACAAGTATTGATGATTTTATCAACTCGAAAAAGCCCTCTTTTTTCCGCAGTGGCATTCGGCAGCTCCTTGACCGATGGCTCAAATGTATCCAACACGACGGGGATTATTTCCCTGATTAGGTACGTATTCGATTTGCTATAATTTGCTGTCAACGTGTCGTGCCTGTGGCCGAGAATTAAGTTGCACACTTAATAAATGAAGTGAATGAATAATGTTCTTTTATGAGTGTTAGAATTATCCAGGTATGCATGTTTGCTCAAATCTTAGGACCATTCCACTGTAAATAAATTTTTCTACTATAAATTGAACACATCACAGGTGATTAATCAGCTACATGGAAGTTCACTTTACCCCCAGAAAATCAGTCTATACCAAGTTTAAACAATGTTCATTGTTTAAAAATGAAATTAAAAAGGGATGAACAACTTAACATCTGTCGATATTTGAATTATTACATGATTAAATGTGAAAATAGCAATACAAAACTATTAAATAGTGTTTTACTTACTCATCTTTATGTTTAAGTGCGAATATCCTTGCTGATATGAAGATTTTATAAAAGTATATATTATTTCCTATTTTTCCCCACACAAGTGTCACATTTATTAAATCAACATTTAAATTAATTGATAATATTTAGTAGCGACAAATGTACTTACTCTTAAAGGAAGGTGGATGGGTGAGAGGGACCCTCACCTTAAGCTGTGTCTAGGGCCCGATTTAGTGTAAATTGGGCCCTGCGTCTCGTTAACTTCTGAGGGCTTCGAGAAAATACTTCCTGAATGCTATCAACATCAGCGTGCGAAGTGCTCGGTCTTCCCGCTCCTTTTAGACTCTACCAGTTTTTTTAAACTTCTTTAACCAACGTCGGACAGCATTTTTGGAAGGTTGAGCTCTTCCATACTGCGTTCTGTAACGACGTCACGTTGTTATAACTGATTTTGCTCCGAAGAACCAAAGTATATACGCACATTGCTTTTTCTTGAACAGCCGCCATTTTGAAGCATGACGTCAATTAAACGGGTACCGCGTTGCCACAAAAAACTTTCCGCGATGAACTTGTTTATGTTGTAGGCAGTTTTATTTGGTCGGTTACTGTTTAACCATGCTAAACCACTGAAACCCCGACAATAATTATGAATCGCACTGTACATTAAGTAAAATTTTCACAACTAAAAGTATGATTGTCGAGCTCATGAATTAACATGGTTTTTTTTTTCCTGCTGATCAAGAGTGCATCCATTTGCAACCACAAGGGTGATTATTAATGTTACATTTTTGCTTCTGTTACCGCCTCAGTTGCGCAGTGGTCTAAACTCTGTCTTCTGACCATTCATCCGATATGGGTCCGGGTTCAAATCCCGGTGAGGCATGGATGTGGTGTTTGTTTTACGGCACTGGATCTTTCTCCCTTACCTGGAACCAGTGGCCTTAAATCAGGGACGGGCGACCAAATGAAATGAAGCCAAATATGACTTCAACACGTTAGTAAAATCATGGAATGCATTGATTATGATACGCTTTCCAACATACCAGGAATCATTACTCAACTTACACTGCTGGCCACCCAAAATGCAACACCAAGAAGGACACGAGATAGCAAAGCCAGATTTACCGAACACATAACAACAGATACAAAGATGAAACGATTGAGCTTACAGGCCCGTGCGACTTGCGGAACACGCAGACATCAATAGTTCGTGTGGCCCCCATGGCTGGCAATAACAGCCGTTACACGCTGCGGCATCGAACGAAAGAGGCTTTGGATGTGGGCTTTGGGGTATGTCGGTCCAGGCTGCTTCCACACGTTGCCACAGTTCACCAGACGTAGCCGCAGGTGGTGCTTGCCGGGCCACTTGGTTGCCGACCAGACGTGTTCGATGGGCGACATATCGGGAGAACAGACGGGCCACGGACACAGGGACATCTAGTGGGCCGTGAATAATTGTTGCACGATGCGTGCCACGTGCGGGCGCGCATTGTCCTGTTTAAACGTGGCCGCTGGCAGGTCCTTCAGGTAAGGGAGGACTACAGGCTCAAAAACGTCGAAGATGTAGCAGTGGCTGTTGAGTGTACCGGCGATGCGTACCAGAGGGGTGCGGGTGTCATATCCAATTGCGCCCCAAACTATAACGCCAGGCGACGGACCGGTATGGCGGTGCATAATGCAGGCGACATACAGTCTCTCGCCGCGGTGCCTCCACACGCGGATCCGACCATCGTGGTGTTGCAGGCAGAAGCGGGATTCGTCGGAGAAGACAATGTCGTGCCATTCCGTAGTCCAGGTGCGGCGTTCAACTGCCCACTGCCGCTGCAATCGCCGGTGGTGCAACGTCAATGGTAATCGGAGCAATGGGCGCCGTGCGATAAGTCTCCTCTCCTGCAGACGACGCCGAAAGGTACGTGCTGACACAGGTTGTTGCGCAACACACCCACATTCCTGCGCTAACGTTCGTGATGTGGCGATACGAGCCATCAATGCCCGCCGCACAATATGCCGGTCCTCTCGTTCGGTGGTGTGCCGCGGCTGCGGCAATCGCTCACGTCGGTCCGTCGGTCTCTCCTGCACCCAGCGAATCCATACTCGCCTCACTGTGGCTGGATGTCGTCCCACACGGGCGCCGATGTCTCAGTACGATAAACCGCTGTCGCGATAAGCCACTATTCGTCCTCTACCGAACTCCGAAACTTGCTGGAATTGCTGCCGTATTCAGGGACGAAGCATCAGGAATCTTCCCAAGCGCAGGTCCGGCAGCACAACACACTTCCACTACTTACACCCCGCTTTCTGTGCACCCTTCTTATAGTGCTTCTCGGTGGCGTGCCGGACGCACATGATTTGCATATGCCATGCAATGCTAATCGTTTACATGTCCTCTCGCGGGCGACGCATGCTGCGAATTTGAGGCCAATCGGATGCTTCCTTCTTGGTGTTGCATTTTGGGTGGCCAGCAGTGTATTTTTAAATTTTGTTTATACGTTTTTTAAGGCCATCACCCTGGAAAAACGAATAACCAAGGTTTTATTGTATGTACACTGTCACCACCTGCTGAATTCTGAAAGATGCACAACAATATAAAATTAGTAATAAAAAATAAAAAATTGTGATTTACTTCTGTGCAGTTTATAAATCGCTGCTGCAACAAAGAGAGATACAGAATCGGGAAATTATGCTTCCAACTGTCATTATAGTTAATGTATTTAAAAGCGTAAAGAAAAGAAAGTGAATATATCTTGGATCGAAAAAAAGGGAGTGGGGAAAAAAGTCATACAACGTGACCAAAGCTTCTCTACGTGCTTCTCGAAGAAAGGACCAAAAACACACGTATGTAGGAACGCGCAGAATAGTACTTTAGGGAATATGCGCATTTCACTCCAAGCTGAAAATCCGTGAACTGCCAACGTGATGTTTTATGCTCCGCCTTACACAAAATGTCCGTTTTCAATAACCTGGAAAGTTCGGCGCCATAATTGGCAGCAAGTTTCTGATTAAAGGATTTTTCCGAGAGACTGGAGCATGATTACTAAACATGAACTACACCCATTTATTTCATTTTATTTTATTTTACTGCCTCTAGGGAAAATTAAGTTCGGATCAGAAGCCTCATGGAAAAAAATATGACGTGTACATATCAACAAAGGTTCTTTCAAGAAACGCGTAAAAGTTATCAGTTAGCGCACATATGCGTTAAGCCAAAAAAAAAAAAAAAAATACAATCGGTTTCTTACATTTTGTTCCTTATTAATCATTCAGTAGTTTAAATGTTAACGATACCATTTCGTTTATAATAATACCGAGTGCGCCATATAAGAGAGGCCCCGTGGCGAGACGTTGTTAGGCTGGTTAAAGTTGTTTGGCGGGTTTCCAGTTAAAACCGCTTTGTTCCATTTCTAACCGGTTTCTGCGTGTACAGCTGCAAAAGAATTCTCCGGAGTGGTTAGTCACAGCCAGTGCAGTGTAGGTACGTGGTCATAAGTGTAAATGAAGAGAGAACAAACGCAACGGAAATTGTTTTAAGTACGGAACAGCGTATTTTTTTATTGTGGAACAGTATTTCAGAAATAACTCATACAAGGTTTTAAATGAGTCCTTTACAGAAAAATTTCCACATTGTGCAACACCGGCGAAATCAGTTTTACAGAAGTTAGTGCGGAAATTTCGTGAAACCGGCACAGTGTACAACAGGAAAAGAAACAAACCCAAGACAATTCGTTTTGAAGACAATATCAAGGATGTGTGCACAATGATGTTACAAAGCCCTCGGAAGTCCATTCGCCTATTATCGTCTGTAACGGGAATATTTGCCACGTCCTGCCGACGCATACTTAGGTGGATTTGCATTTTCGCCCGTACAAAGTTATAGCGCTCCAAGAACTTATAACTCCTGATTATGCAAAACGGTGGCAATATTGTAAGTGGTTTCAGGAGAGCATTGTCAGCGGTGAAATGGACCCAACACTTTATTACATGACAGATAAATCATGGTTTCGTCTGTCCGGGTATGTCAATGCGCCAAACAGCAGGATTAGGACCGACACGAATCCCAGACGGACATTGGAGACTCCTCTGTACGACCAAAAGATAGGCGCTTGGTGTGCTGTGTCTGCGAAGAGAATAGTCGGCCCATTCTTTTTGACTGACACCATCAACTCGGAGCGCTATGTTCAGCAACTGTTCAACCCATTTGTTGCCGCACTTGCAGAGGAAGAGCGAACAAATGCTTTCTTTCAGCAGAATGGTGCAACGACACATACTCCGCGTAACAGTCTACGTGCTGTGCATGAAGTGTTTGACGAGGGTAGAACTGTATCGAAGGGACTATTGCCATCCAGAACACCTGATCTCTCCACCTGTGACTTTTATTTGTGGGAAACATTGAAAGGTAAAGTGTAAGCAACTAATCCGCACACCCTTCATGAATTAAAAGTGAACATTACGGATGCCGTAGCCCAGATTACTGCCGATGAATTGTGGCGCGTTACGAACAACATGTTCCGTCGAATGCAGCTGTGTCTTGATGTCGGAGGACAGCACTTTCAGAAATTGTTATAAACGCACGTAAATTACTCCTGTTTTCTGTCATTTCAACTATTCTTTACCATGAATAGTAACATTGCCTGACTGTTGTCGTTCAGCAAGCATGAGTTATTTTCTTGCAGGACTTCCGTCCACAGTGAGTAGATTTTAGGTCCCAGCCACCTACAGCGAGTTCGCCTTTTGGGCAGGACACAGAAACGGAAGGAATGAAAGCAAGTCTAGCGACTTTGAGAGAACAGTTTGTAGTGACATTAGAGTAGAGTAGATGACGCCACCGTACAAGTACGATGTTGCACATAGAGGGGTGAGAGAATTTCAGGAGGGGCATAGGGAAGGATACCCATTTACCTAGTGGGTCCAGCCGGGGGCCGTCACTTAACGTGCTCGTCCGATGCACGGCGGATATTCAGCGATTGTTAGTAAATCACACCATCTCTGAAAGATCAGCCCAGGATCGAACCTGAGGACCTTGCATTGATAGTATGACTCGCTAACCACTAAGCCATCCGCGGTGACTGTTGTCGTTCATTATACTCGTGCCACATTTATATGACACACCATGTAGTACCCCCTTATAGCTGAGGAGTGTGGTTCGGGAACTTGCTGAAGAGTATGGTCGGGAACTTGCTGAGGAGTATGGTTCGGGAACTTGCTGACAATAATAAACAAGAAAGATGACACTGAATTTTCGGGGGTAATGAGCACGCCTTTTGAATCTGTTCTGACGTGTATTAAATTTATCAGAGCTATTCAAAGTCAATAGCTGAGGAGTATGGTTCGGTAACTTGCTGAGGAGTATGGTTCGGGAACTTGCTGACAATAATAAACAAGAAAGATGACACCGAATTTTCGAGGGTAATGAGCACGTCGTTTGAATCTGTTCTGACGTGTATTAAATTTATCAGAGCTATTCAAAGTCAATAGCTGAGGAGTACGGTTCGGGAACTTGCTGATGAGTATGGTTCAGGAACTGGCGGACAATAATAAACAAGAAAGATGACACCGAATTTTTGAGGGTAATGAGCACGTTTTTTGAATCTGTTCTGACGTGTATTAAATTTATCAGAGCTATTCAAAGTCAATAGCTGAGGAGTACGGTTCTGGAACTTGCTGATGAGTATGGTTCAGGAACTGGCGGACAATAATAAACAAGAAAGATGACACCGAATTTTCAGGGATAATGAGCACGTTTTTTGAATCTGTTCTGACGTGTATTAAATTTATCAGAGCTATTAAAAGTCAATAGCTGAGGAGTACGGTTCTGGAACTTGCTGATGAGTATGGGTCGGGAACTTGCTGACAATAATAAACAAGAAAGATGACACAGAATTTTCGAGGGCAATGAGCACGTTTTTTGAATCTGTTCTGACGTGTATTAAATTTATCAGAGCTATTTAAAGTCAATAGCTGAGGAGTACGGTTCGGGAACTTGCTGATGAGTATGGTTCGGGAACTTGCTGACAATAATAAACAAGAAAGATGACACCGAATTTTTGAGGGTAATGAGCACGTTTTTTGAATCTGTTCTGACGTGTATTAAATTTATCAGAGCTATTCAAAGTCAATAGCTGAGGAGTACGGTTCTGGAACTTGCTGATGAGTATGGTTCAGGAACTGGCGGACAATAATAAACAAGAAAGATGACACCGAATTTTCAGGGATAATGAGCACGTTTTTTGAATCTGTTCTGACGTGTATTAAATTTATCAGAGCTATTAAAAGTCAATAGCTGAGGAGTACGGTTCTGGAACTTGCTGATGAGTATAGGTCGGGAACTTGCTGACAATAATAAACAAGAAAGATGACACCGAATTTTCGAGGGCAATGAGCACGTTTTTTGAATCTGTTCTGACGTGTATTAAATTTATCAGAGCTATTTAAAGTCAATAGCTGAGGAGTACGGTTCGGGAACTTGCTGATGAGTATGGTTCGGGAAATTGCTGACAATAATAAACAAGAAAGATGACACCGAATTTTCGAGGGTAATGAGCACGGTTTTTGAATCTGTTCTGACGTGTATGAAATTTATCAGAGATATTAAAAGTCAATAGCTATGCAGTATGGTTCGGGAACTTGCAAACAATAATAAACAAGAAAGATGACACCGAATTTTCGAGGGTAATGAGCACGTCTTTTGAATCTGTTCTGACGTGTATTAAATTTATCAGAGCTATTCAAAGTCAATAGCTGAGGAGTATGGTTCGGGAACTTGCGGACAATAATAAACAAGAAAGATGACACCGAATTTTCGAGGGTAATGAGCATGTTTTTTGAATCTGTTCTGACGTGTATTAAATTTATCAGAGCTATTCAAAGTCAATAGCTGAGGAGTACGGTTCTGGAACTTGCTGATGAGTATAGGTCGGGAACTTGCTGACAATAATAAACAAGAAAGATGACACCGAATTTTCGAGGGCAATGAGCACGTTTTTTGAATCTGTTCTGACGTGTATTAAATTTATCAGAGCTATTTAAAGTCAATAGCTGAGGAGTACGGTTCGGGAACTTGCTGATGAGTATGGTTCGGGAACTTGCTGACAATAATAAAAAAAAGAAAGATGACACCGAATTTTCGAGGGCAATGAGCACGTTTTTTGAATCTGTTCTGACGTGTATTAAATTTATCAGAGCTATTTAAAGTCAAAAGCTAAGGAATATGATTCGGGAACTTGCTGAGGAGTTTGGTTCGGGAGCTTGCTGACATTAATAAACATGAAAGATGACACCGAATATTCTGGGGTAATGAGCACGTCTTTTGAATCTGTTCTGACGTGTATTAAATTGATCAGAGCTATTCAAAGTCAATAGCTGAGGAGTATGGTTCGGGAACTTGCGGACAATAATAAACAAGAAAGATGATACCGAATTTTCGAGGGTAATGAGCATGTTTTTTGAATCTGTTCTGACGTGTATTAAATTTATCAGAGCTATTCAAAGTCAATAGCTGAGGAGTATGGTTCGGGAACTTGCGGACAATAATAAACAAGAAAGATGACACCGAAATTTCGAGGGTAATGAGCACGTCTTTTGAATCTGTTCTGACGTGTATTAAAGGTATCAGAGCTATTCAAAGTCAATAAAACCGGTTAGGGGCGCTGGCATTTGAAAACGCCGTCACAGGTTGACCGGGTTCGATTCTCGGAAAAGGCAAAGTTGATGTGTTTGCCTCCTCTCCTAGAACCAGTGTTTCTAAACTAGGAACGGGCAACTGCTTATAGCTCTATGATTTACTCATCGGTGTCGTTAAATTTCGAAAAAAAGATACATGCAGCTTTTATAGAAGTGATTTTTTTTTAGGGATTTAATGACCGCCGTGAGTAACTCGATGGACCGAAATAAGCAGCCATCCGTGCCCAATTTAGGGACACTTGTTCTAAGGGAGAAAGCCAGTGCCCTAAGACAAACACATCATATAGAATTCGACCTCAGACGCATCTCCACCTCACACAGGATACGACTTCAGACCCATCTTCACGAATGGTTAGAGGTCAGCTTCCCTCGCCGCCCCGGTGGCGCAGTGGTCTAAGCGATGGCCATTGATCATTCGTCCGAACGGGGTCCGGGTTCGAATCCCGGTGAGGCATGGATGTTGTGTTTGTCTTACGGCACTGGCTCTCTCCCTTCCCTGGAACCAGTGACCCTAAATTAGGGACGGGCGACTGCTTATAGCCCATTGAGTTGCTCACGGTGGTCGTTAAAACCTCCAATCAAAAAAAAAAAAAAAAATCAGCTTCCCTCACCAGTCTGCCACCAGGAACGCATGGAACTTTTCAGCATATATACAACGGCCGTTCTTTTTTTTTTTTTTTTTTTTTTTGGAGGTTTAACGACCACCGTGAGCAACTCAATGGGCTATAAGCAGTCGCCCGTCCCTAATTTAGGGTCACTGGCACCAGGGAAGGGAAAGAGCCAGTGCCGACAAGCACAACATCCATGCCTCACCGGGATTCGAACCCGGACCCCGTTCGGGCGAATGATCAGAGGCCATCGCTTAGACCACTACGCCACCGGGGTGGCACGACCGTTCCATAAAAACTAATAATAAAATCACACAAAATGAAAAAATATAGGTACAGCAAAACATAAGTAATGATTTCTCAAAAATGCCGCCCCGGTCACGCAGTGGCCTAAGCGATGGCCTCTGATCATTCGTCTGAAAAGGGTCCGGGTTCGAATCCCGGTGAGGCATGGATGTTGTGTTTGCTTTACGGCACTGGCTCTCTCCCTTCCCTGGAACCAGTGACCCTAAATTAGGGACGGGCGGCTTCTTATAGCCCACACAGGTAAAGTTGTCTCGGCAGAAATTTTAATTTTATAGCCATTCGGATTTTTGCGATGCGATAAAATATGAATATATTATAACTTGTAACTCTGTGTTTTCCTTCGCCACCTATTCGACTTTAAATAAATCATTATTAAGAAACATCAAAATAGCATAACTGTACTAATGATCCGAATTTCTTGACGTAGAATAGAAATAGATTTTTCCAAGTTTTTGCATATCAACGAGATGGCTTTCTCAAGGAAGGTAGGCAGCTAATTGCAAACTGAATAATAGAACGTTTCAACAAATTGAACGCGGTGACTGGACTAGACAATAAATCAATAGGCGCAAATGTGATAATCCGAAGAAACGAGTTCACGTTGGTTGGGCACATGGTACCATGGTAGAAAATGCAGCACTATCTGAAGAATTGATTTCAAATACGTGGCGACTCCAGAGAGACGCCATCATTGATGCAAGCCTCGCTGCTTGTCAAGATTTCCAAGGTTTCGCGAATGGGAGTGGATTTGGGTGTGTAATATGAAGCTAATTTCTTCGTATCACTTCACATAGGATCAGTGGACTTGAACTTGATTTCTCTTAATAGGGCAGAGGTTATTTTTCAGTATTTGTGTCCATTTTATGTTCGCCGATTCTAATTCCAAATGAACATTTGGTCATTCCGATGTAGTATCACCTGGAGCCGTCAGGATATTTTCGGATCTATCTATCTATATATAAATTCGGACATTAGTATATAGTAATGCTGTTTTGAATATAATTGGTGTACAGTTCCTACTTATTAATTAAGTAACATCTTATAATGCTTTAAAGCATAAATTTTACGATAGTATTTCACACTTTAAAATTTCGTTTATACCTATTTTAAGACAGTCTCCTAAAAAAAAACATAAAACCGAGGTTCGCCTGAAATTTTCAATCACAGAACCAAAATGCTTCCATAACATGGAATATCTCTTAGAAACAGGAAATAAATAGTACATCGACGTTTCGTCGTATGCCACGATATGTCCTAGAAACCTTTTTTCAGTGTGAAGGCGACGGAAGCATTGAAGAGAAATTTCCCATGGGCATCTTTTTGTGATGTTCTGTCAAATGCTTTCGTACTCATTCAGCGCAGACTTTCTGAAGATTCAACTGTTCGTGAATAATTCGACAAACAGTCGTACTGGAATTGTGAAACTGATTTGGGATATCACTCCTTTTCATTCTTCTGTCTGAAATAACCAAATTTTACACGGCAGAAATGACACCAGGAGCAAGATAAGTGCTCAGCATTCCTTCTGAAAGTTAGTCAGTCAGAAATTATTTTGAAATTTGTACACTAAACAAACAGTTTAATGACAAAATTTCTGGATAATTCACTCTGCAAGTTTTTCTAAGCAAAATGACAAGAATCACGGTAGGTTCAGAAACTAATTCACACTCAGTTGTATAGTTTAAAAATTTATGTAATTAGAAGCGGGTCAAGGCAACCTAATTGGAAAGCACATTTACAGGGAAGAATGGAAAAAAATTGAGTAATAGGAGTATGCTTCAAAGGTTAGGGATACATTCGTTTTTTCTCGCTCGTTATAGGTAAGTAAAAAGCACAAACCAGTTGCGACGTATTCTCTAATTTAACTTTCTATTTTATTTCCCTTTTCTATGTAAATTTGAGTTTGTTCTAGTTAGCACCTTTCAACCTTAACGAAATATCTTCTCTCTCACACGAATACGGTTTCCAACATTTGAGGTTTGTAATAATGACGTATGCTTGTTGCCATAAGGAAAAGATGAGATATACACTATATTGACAAATGTCATCGGGCACCTAGAAGAGAAACACAGCATAGCATTTATTGACATACCGTTGCACGGTGTCGGTCCACCTTTGGCCTTAATGCATGCACTGACCCTTCGAGACATGCTTTCGACAAGGTTTTTTAATACAACGATAGGTATGCGGTTCCATTCAGTACATAATGCTGCCACCAACTGTTGCTTAGTAGTAGGCATTGGTTCTAATTTTTTTATGCGGCGTTCAAATTCATCCCATAGGTGTTCTATGGGATTAAGATAAGGGCGCTGTGCTGGCTAGTTCACACACGATAGAAATTGTAGTGAAACCCCGCCGTAACGGACCTTGCTTTATGGCTCGGTGCATTATCCTGCAGGTACCAACAAGGCTCAGTTCCATAGCTTTGCCACAGAGTTTGTCGGGCGTAATTGTCCAGAATATCGAGGTAGACGTGATGGTTAACAGGTTTGTTCACGATAACCAATGGGCCAGGACCATAACACAAAAAACATTCCCACACGAGTACACTGCCACCTCCAAACTGGAACAGTACACTATGGTAAACAGCGTGCCCTCGGCTGCCGCCATACCCACACACGGCTATCATACTGATGAATTGTGTATCTGGATTCATCAGTCCATAGGACCCGTTTCTATTGATTTACGGTTCACGATAAATGTTCTTTATACCATGCTAAACGACGAGCAGCATTCCGAGTGGATATAAAAGGCTTATGAGCGGCCGCAAGACCATGGTAACCCATGGAACGAAGTTCCCTGCGAATGGTACGTGTACATACCGAGGTTCCATCAGTTTTACTCACCTGTACACTGAGGTCTTGTGCAGTACTCCGTCGATTAGTCGTAACGATTCTCCTCAGGATTCGACGTCCTCTATCACTGATTTTCTGTGATCTGCCGGTACGTTTTGCTGCTTCAGGTACACGCCATGTGTCTTCCACTTATTCAGTACATCCAAAAAAGTTGACTTGGGTATGTTTAAACGCCTCTCGGTTTCTCTTATGGACCACCCAACAATCTTTCCTTTCTCAAAGTCAGTTCTCTCCCACCGTGACCTTTTCATTCAACCTCACAGTGCGATAAGATCGCGGGCTGCTGCAGGCTTGTTTTCATACCGTTTACAGCTGTACCGCGCATCTTAGCAAAGCAGCGAACCCGTTCATTTGATTTTGAAGGGGTGTCCGGTGTCTTTTGTCAATATGGTGTATAATGGCTGCGCAGTAGCTGTGAGTAGGTGTTGATGCTGGAAGTTAATGCCAATTGTGGATACCAGATTGTTTAATTGGCGTTTGAGGTATTTAAAGACTGCGTGTTGTGCTTATATTTATCCTTAAGAGTTATACCAGTTAACGTTATTTACTGAAATGCGTACTACTAATCTGATATGTTGAGATTTCGACGATTAAGTGTTATGTGCATTGAAGTACTAATGATTAAATACCTGTTGACAGCACGAAAGGATTAGCTGTAAGTAACTACTTCTTGAACTTTATTTGAGTGACTCCTGTTTCTCTGTAGGTGCAGTTTTGACAATTGATTTATGTTGTGTTCAGTAAGTCAGCTACACACTAACGCTACACAGTCCTAACAATTTTAAGCTTCATCATGCATGCAAGAAAGAGGGAACAAAGAGAAGGGAGAGAGGGAAAAGATAAGTATAAGGAGGTAGGTAGGGCAGCCATACAGTGTAGCGCAGAACTTGGGAGATCACGTCCAGGCGAGATGAGCCGAGGCGAGTGCAGTAGGTTTGGCGATTCCTAGGTGTCTAGATGGTGTACACAGAAAGCATAAGGAGGATATTGTGAGCTGAAATATTTCCTTTCCGATAATAGCTTAAAATTGGAAATCTGAATCAATTAGGAAATTTCCTCCTCTTTTAAGGGTCACACATGGATGATAAGGGCTCGACTTTAATACAGTGAGTTAGGGATACATTCTGCAACAATATGTAATTCGTGAAGAACGCGATGAAAAGGATTGAATTTGGCTAAGGGCAATTAAACTAATGTTATGTGAATAGCAATATTAAATGAATTAAAGCTCGTTTCATTTGCGGACCAATAAAAATGGGTGCGAACCACTAACGTTTCGTATGCACTGGTCCGCAGGACCAGCAAATTTGTTTTTCAGAATTCTACCACAGCTTTTAAGCAATTCGGTTAAGTTTCATAGAAAGACTCGTGGTAGCCAGGATATCTTGCTCTCACAAGTCTTTCAGTGAAATACAGTGGAATTTAAAGCTTAAAGGCAGTGGTAACATTCTGCAAAACCTTTGCTAATTCTTTAGACTTGTGCATACTAGAAGTTGGTGGTCCGTACTAGTTTTTAATGATATAAAAAGGACACCAATATTAATTAATTTAATATTAATATGTAGAGGGCATTAATTTTATGCCCTTTTGTGTAAGGTATACTTTAATTTAAACTTCTTCTTTAGTTACTGACTTATATAAATTTTGGTTCATTCTGGTTAAACAAATTCTAGGCTTAAAGCTACGTTTCCTTTCTCGACTAATTTGTGTTTTGGAAAAATAACGACGAATCAAAAGAACGACGAATGCGAACGAGGAGAATAAGAGTACCGCTGTGAAATGTATCAGATTAATTGGTGAGTGTCAATTTTGTACAGAGAGACTTGATTTGTATGAACTCTGATTTCAGCCACTCATGCTGAATTTTACGCTTCCCTTTTCTATAGGGTGACACACTCTCTACTTTACCCAAGATTGCATATACACTGAAAAGCATTTGAATTAGACATACCTGTCTAATAACGTGTAGCACCACCTTTCGCCTTGATGACGGCGGCGATTCGTCCCGGCATGGACTCGACAAGACACAGGAAGCGTTGGGAAGCCATACGGATCCACGACCCCTGAACAAGCTCCCACAGTTCACGAAGATTTGATGGAGATGAGTCAGAGACTCGAACATCTCTCTTGATGGCATCCCAGATGTTCTCGATGTTACAATTCGGGAGCTGCATTTTCTTGTTGCAGGATGTGGTCCCCAGTGGGATGTTGAAGACGCACAAACGGGAGCAAATGGTCATCCAGAATATCACGGTAACGTGGACTTGTGATGGACGATGTCACACGTACCAGGGGTGCCATTTCAGTTCACGTAAACAGTCCCCAGACAAGAATGCCACCCCCACCAGCTTGAAGAGTACCCTGCTGGCAAGAATAATCCATCGCTTCATATGGTTTGCTCCGTACTCGTATCCTGCCATCCGCATGTACCAACGTGAATCTCGACTCATCAGTCCAGGCAACATTCTCCTACATGTCTAGGGTCCAGTGGCGATGTTCCTGCGCCCATGCTAATTTTTGCACCCTGTGATGTGCGGTCAGCAGCGGTACCCTAATGGGACGATGGCTTCTGTACCCCATAGCGAAGAGATGGTTCTGGATGGTGTGGCTGCTTAAACGTTTTTGTGCACCAGCGTTAAATTGCCGAGTGATTTCTTGCACTGTGGCCCGTCTATCCGCTGTTACAATGCGAGATAGCCGACGATGACCCCGCTCATCCACACGCTGTTGTCCACGGCAGTTGGCTCTTGCAGGGATGGTTTTACCGGATTCGATGTACTCACGGTGCACCCGTGACACAGTGGCTCGTGAAAATCCTAGTGCCTGCACGATTTCCGTGATGGAGTGACCCATTCGTCGGGCCCCGACAATTTGCCCACGATCAAATGCGCTTATATCCTTCGTCTTACCCATACTGCGTCCGACTCTTACTGATTTCAGTCACATCACTTCTTATACTGTCGGGTCGCTGCATACGTCATATCGTTTCCATTTACAGGGCCGCCCACAGTGCCACATTCGCATAACGCCATCTGTCTCTAATTCAATTGTTCTTCAGTGTATAACATCATGAATACTTGCAGTTATTTAATGATATTTGGTAAGAACATACCTTCATCTATGGAAAAGAGAACCATATCATAACTGATGTTGAACATGTCTGCCCTGTGCGTCGAGACAGGTTTGAACACGAGACTCCATATTTCGAAAAGTACACGCCAGTTACTCTGGAGTAATCTTCGGGAAAAAAACCCAGAAAAAGAACGAACAAACATGCGTACGTGAACAGAGGCAAACCCTTACGCTTTTATCGAAAAGCCATTCCACGCACCAAAAAACTGGAATGTGGTGCGCACTGGTGCGTCGGTGGATCATTGGGCCCATCTTTGTTCAGGATAGGGTCACAACAGCAGTCTACATGGACATATTTCAGGTATTCGTTAACCGACTGCACACTAAAGAGCTTACCACAGGGTATTTTCAACAAGATGGGTCAATTTTCCATGTGTCACATGTGAGTATGGCTGAAATTGAGTCATTCTTTACAGATTGCGTGATTTCTAAAGTAATGTGGCCACCTCGATCTCCTTTCCGAACTTCCCCTGATTTCTTTCTCTGGGAGTATCTTAAATAAATGGTGTTTTGAAACAAGCCGAAAATGCATGAGGCATTGAAGAACAACATCTCCCAGGCAGTGGTAGCGATTCCACCGGAGCAACTGGCGCGAACTTTCCAAAATATGGTGTCTCGTGTGCAAGCTTGTCTCGATGCACAAGGCACACACTTTCAACATCTCATATGATGTGATTCTGTTTTCCATGGGCGAAGGTATGTTCTTACCAAACACTTTTAAATTACTGTAATTATTCACGGTTAAGATTAAAATCTTGGTTAAAGTAGCGAGTGGAACGCCTTGCAAGTCTCAATTGTTTGTTTGTCAAGTGTTGTCGAGACTTCAGGATTATTCTGTATCACAAGCACTTGATTTATTTTGATGTTAAACAGATATATGATTGGTTAGAAATTGGAGCAATTTTCTACATTCGGTGTTTGCTGACATGTGTGCGCGTACAAAGAACCAATAACGAAGTGGTGGACATCGTAAGTATACCTTTTAAATACACCTGGGCATTTTTATTCCGTGCCTAATTAGCTATTGCATGTGCAGTTCATCTATCTGGAAGATATCCACTATGTTCAAAATTAAGAGAATTTGCACATTTTGTCGAATTTCTGAAAAACTAATGGGCATATTTTAATGAAATTTAGTATGGATACACAGTTATATAAGAGAAAAAATTATAACATTCAACAGTCATGGTACGCACTCATGATCGTCAGTAAGGCTCATCAGCGCAGGAATGTCCAAAATCCACGTTGCAAGATCGAACATAAAATGACTCTAATATGGGGTATGGTCCACTCTCACAGTCATACAGCTCTTACAGCGCGACGTCGTGCTGGAAACGAGGCAGTTGATGAGTCCCTGTGGCAGTCGGTCCATTCCTGCATGCACGCAGTTTTCAGCTCCTGGTTGGTTCTCGGAGGGGGATGGCGAGCTGCAATTGCCCTCCCAAGGGCGTCCCAGACATGTTCGACAGGGTTTAAGTCTGGCGATCTGGCTGGCCAATCCATCCGGCGAATATCCTCACTTTCAAGATAAACGTCGACCAGGTGAGCCCTACATGGACGAGCGTTGTCGTCCATAAAAAGGAACCCAGGGCCAACTGCGCCCCTGAAAAGTCGAACATAGGGCTGTAAGATCTCATCCCTATACCTCTCAGTAGTCAGTGAGCCTCTGTCAAACACATGGAGCGGTGTACGGCCATCTAACATGATGCCTGCCCAGACCATGACACCTCCGCTGCATAGCGGTCTCTTTCTCGGATGTTGGAGGAAAGGTATCGGGTCGCAGGTTCTCTCCAGATGAAGGTTCGCCGAGAATCAGTGTCCAGGCTGAATCGCGACTTGTCTGTGATGAGAACGTTACCCTACTGAAGTCTGGTCCAAGGCTGATGTTGTCTGCACCATACTAAACGCGCTCTCAATTGTGCTGAAGTGAGAGGGTCTTCCAGCAAAATGCTCTCTCTCATGAAGCCTTCGGGAAACAGTAACCCTTGAAACTCGGGTTCCAGTGGTGGCATGCAGCTCAGGAAATAGTTGTGCGGCTGTAGCAGTGTGGCGCCTTGCTGAAAGTGCCAAATAACGATTATCTTTGTTCGTCGTGGCTCTTGGACGGCCTTCTCGATATGTATCCGGTGTCCTTGAACTGTTTCCACAAATTGCAGACGACACTGGGCGTTACATTGAGCACTGTAGCAACCTGCACTTACGATTGTCCTGCCTCCAATCTGCCGACGATTCTCCACATCATTCCGTCATCAACACGTTCGTGGCAACTCATTTTATAAATACACAGTTGACGGGGAGCAGGAGCATCAAATAGAAGTCATTGCTCTTTCCACGTTTATAAGTGAGTCACGGAAAACTTTCTCATCGGCCGCCACCGGAAATCAAACCCATGGTCTTCCAGTTACGCGCCAGATATGCTTTCAGTGCACAATTGCGGCCTCGTTTGTGGGTCTGAAGAATTTTGAGACCGCTGTGGGGCAATGGAAGCATATCAGGCGCGTAACTGAAAGACCCTGGGTTCGATTCCCAGTGGCGGCCGATGAAAAAGTTTTCCGTGACTCACTTATAAAGGTGGAAAGAGCGAGGACTTCTATTTGATGCAACTCATTTTACCTGATTGCTTATGAAATTGAATCAACTCCTGCAAGAAACACAACGAATGTCGCCGAGGAGTACGAGCGAACTAATCGCGGGAAAAGTCACGTGCGCTTTTCATGCCCTCCGCTGTCAAAGCTCCGCCCACACGCACGTGTACGCTTACGTAATCGACATTGCAAATTTACATTCTTTTTCGGCAGCATAATTTGTACCTTCAGTTCTGTACTTTTTGTGAAAATCGACGAAATGCGCAAATTCTCTTAATTTTGAACACGAGTGTCGTTAATCTATAAATTTTAGTAAGCTATACAGTAAATCCAGAGACTGCATGAGGTTACGCTTAAGGAAGATTGCTTTACAGTGCAGTTGCATTGTTGTTTTAGTTGAACCAGTTATCAAATATTACATCCTCGAAACACTACTGTAAAACTCCACACCTTTAAAGTGGCGCACACTGAAGCATAAGGTTTCATTTCAAATTAACTACATAATACAATACAGATATTACAAAATACACTATCTACCAAAAAGTAATTGGACACTCCTGCAATCGACGATATCCGCAGTCCTGATACAAGTCACGGCGGCCGCCGTTATATATCGTGTGGGAAACAACAACGCAACCAGTCGCATGCAAGATGCCACGCAGTTCGGAGCTCTCTGATTTCGAAAAAGGTGTAATCGTCGGGTATCACAGAAATGGCCGATCCATACGTGACATATCCAGCGAGTTGAAGTACCCAAAATCGACAGTGGCCTACGTGACTGGCAAGTGGAAGATAAGAGAGAGGTGATTGTCGGAATGTACCCCGACCCGGCAGATCCACAAAACTGGGAGTTAGAGACCGACGGGTGCTAGCCAGAGAAATTCGGAAGAACCGCACCAAATCGATGGACCATATCCGCGAGGAGTTTCAACAGGCATCCGGGAGTGTTCTTTCGATGAATACCATTCGAAAAGAAGCCCATCTGCTCGGTTATCATGGACGTGCTGCCGCCCACAAGCCTTCGACCATCAAGTCCAATAGCGCTGCTCGGCTAGCGTGGTGCAAAGAACGTCGACAGTGGACCGTTGAACAGTGGAAACAGGTTCTCTGGAGCGACGAAAATAAGGTTCACCCTCTACTGTTCGGATGGCACGGTCTGGGTTTGGCGTCTGCCTGGAGAACGCCTCTTGCCGGAATGTATTGTGCCAACTGTGAAGTTCGGCGGCGGGGAATTATGCTATGGGGGTGTTTCTCCTGGTATGGCACGGGACCCTTTGTCGCAAGACCTGGTAGACTCAAAGCCGAGACCTACTGCACCATTTTGGATGACCATGCGCTTCTTACGTTGCGGCAGTTTTACGGGGTGGACCCATGTTACTTTCAGGATGACAATGCCACCTGTTATGTTGCGAGGTCCACCATGGCTTGGTATGGTGACAATGGGGTTAATCGAATGGATTGGCCTGCGCAGAGCCCGGTCCTTAACCCTGTCGAGCACCTCTGGGACGAGTTGGAGCGTCGACTTAAGGGGTGCCACCACCGTCCGAAATCGGTGAAGGAACTGACCTGTCTTTTCCAAGCTGAGTGGAAGAAAATACCACTAGACGTCGTACAACGCCTTGTTGAGATTATGCCCCGGAGTATCGCAGCTGTAATCGCCGCTCGTGGAGGCTACACCAACTATTGAAGGTGAAAAAACTTCGTTTTCCTTTGTTACCACAGGTGTCCAATTACGTGTTGGTAGATAGTGCATTTTCACACTGATTAAAATTTGCATGCCAAGTAATGAGAACATTTAAATTACATTTAACGTTAGCTGGTATTTTGAAAAGTGTAAGGTATAGTAGCAACTCTTCCGTCCTTTCACATGAGTGGATCCTTATGGCCACTGCCATAAGTGGATCCTTATGGCCACTGCCATAAGTGGATCAAATTATACAATATCTGGTAACGCCGCATAAGTCTGAAGACTCTCATTATTTATATACCATACTTCGCTACTCGTTTTGATTTTTCTCGTATTTCTGAACTCCCGTTCACACTTGGCTGTACGGAAATGCATCCCGGATCACGTGGCATGCATGCGCCTCCATGAAACCAATTTTGAAGTTATCACTTCCAGTAATAAATGCTTATTGTTTATCAGCAAGTTTAGAATTTTTACGAAGTGAACAAGACATTAGAACCATACTGGAGCCAACTAAGTTTTCAGTCTCTGCTTCTGGAATGCGTGTGATAGCAGATCGCAGTATTTTTTTTCGCGGATACTTTTTGGGTTCACACCTTTTCGTGGGGTTTTTTTCTGTTTTTTTTTTATTGACGCTCGAAAACAAATATGATGACGGCACATGCTAATGGAACCTAACTTATCACAATTCACAAACGCAAAAATAGCATGGGTTCTAGAATTTTAAACTGAGAAGCGCATTCCAGTCTTCTAAGGCAACACACACACACATACACAACACACTTTCCTTCCCAAGATTCCTTGTACTGAAGTGAGAGTAACCGTACTCTTCCGGAAATATTTCCACGATGCAAGCAACAGAGGTTCTTAACAAAGTGCTTGCTGTAGTTTTTTATTGCAGGTTTAAAAAAAATGATTTAGTGGACCTGGTGGTACAAAGACATAAATTGCACAGCGACAAGTACAAATCATACATTGTTGACAGCATGCCAAAGGATCAATTTACACAGATATAGACAGTATTTATCACATTGTGAACAAGTGTACATCAAACATGGATTTTACAGTATGCTAAATGACTAATGTACACAGATAATAAGTAACATATTAAATTAACTCGGGGTTAACAAAGTTGTTTGAAATCAGTTCGAACGAATATATATAATCTCTGTCTGATAAGTGGGCCGAACTCTACAAAAACGAGTAAACCTGCACAACAGAAAGCGTTGCGTTTTCTTTAGGTTTGTCATTCAAAATGGTCATTTAAAGGGAAAGAATTTCTTTAATACTTCTCATCGTATTAACTTTTCATTTGAAAATACAACAAAAATGGCGAAGAACCTAAGAAAGGAGAGAAAAGATGTTTGAGTCACTTGTTTTTACCCAGTGGCATGATGTCTGTGTCGGGGGGGACTAGCCCTTTTCGATTCCTTGGGTCATGGAGCAGAGAATAAAGCACCATAAGGGAATCAGACTATAGACTATAAGACTAAAGACCATAAGGAAGCTCTTACTACCAGAGAGGAATATATAGTCGATTCTGCTAAGATGAGAGAGCGACAGAAATAGTTTTACCGTAGCTTTCTTATAACCCGGTTACTATATCAACAATTGTGTTTGAGTAGGTCAGAAGATTTTGGGCACCATTTGGTTCAAATGCAAAGGCGGCTTAAAGGATTAACGACCACCGTGATCAGCTCAATGGGACATAAACAGTCGCCCGTCCCTAATTTAGGGTCACTGGTTCCAGGAAAGAGCCAGTGCCGTAATACAAACACATCATCCATGCCTCATCGAATGATCAGAAGCCATCGCTTAGACCTCTGCGCCATCGGGGCGGCTCATTTTGATTTGGGTGGTCCTACAAGATTTTTTCGGGCGTCGTTCAAAAAGTAACGAGACTGACGTTATAGCACCAAAACAAACCCACGCAGAAAAATGCAGCTGCATGTGTCGGAATACCTGCAAAATCAGTCACGTGGCGACGCGTCGTCACAGATCTCCGCTAGTTCCTTCTTTTACGTAGTAGGCGGGGTAGAGTTCAGACGTGTTTTTGTAACCCAGTATGCCTTTAAAACAGGAGCAAAGAGTAGCTATAAAATAGTGCGTGCGTTTGAATAAAGCTGCCATTAGCATAGCCTATAAGGAAAATGCCTTGCCCCGTTCAAGAGTTTTTGAGTGGCACAAGAAATTTGTAAATAGTGAAAAGTATCTGGAAGCCAAACCACTCCCCGGTAGGCCTTCGATATCGATTACGGACGTTTATGTCAATACCATCGATACACCCCAGGTACTGCACCGAATGAATATTGAGGAGGTTGCTAACGTGAAGCAGATGTCCGTTGGTCAGTTCATGACATTGTGAGAAACTAGTTGAGGTCATAGGCGCACTAGTGGGGGGGGGGGGGGGGCAAAATGAATCTTGCCCGTCCAATAATTTTACTGGAGGGCAGTGCCCACCCAATACTTTTCGTCCTGTTTAATTAAATAATCTCTTTAGCCTCATAAAGTGGACCACGCTCCATCTTAAGAGGCCAAAGCGATTTATTTCTAAAAATATAAGAGATAACAAAATAAATAAATAACTTTTTTCCCATTGTCAACATTTAGCCGCCCTGGTGGCGCAGTGGTCTAAGCAATGGCCTCTGATCATTCGTCCGAGAGGGGTCCGGGTTCGAATCCCGGTGGGGCATGGATGTTGTGTTTGTCTTACGGCACTGGCTCTCTCCCTTCCCTGGAACCAGTGACCCTAAATTAGGGACGGGCGACTGCTTATAGCCCATTGAGTTGCTCACGGTGGTCGTTAAACCTCCAATCAAAAAAAAAAAAAAAAATTCTCAGCATTGTTTATTTGATAAGAAACTTGATTGCCGGCCACGTATTGTGTTAGAGATGTTCTCGTGATAACTGGTAAATGTTTATCAAACATAAAATAAATAAAAATACAGAAACGTATTTTCTCTTGCACCTTTATTGATCTATGTACTAGTATTTTTTTCGCTTCTTGTTCTTTACATAAGTAACCCCCTAATTACTCGTTTTTTTAATAAACGTGTGGAAATAAAATCTCTCTGGATAAAATCACAGGCTGAATTTTATTTTTTAAAATATTAATATTCAGCAAAAAATATTTGTTTCCTTTTTCATTTGCTGATTAGAAATAATTGCAATTGTATTTTAAGGTACACATCGAATCTCCTAGTTCTTTTTTTTTTTCTCTCTCCTGACAATGGAAGAGACGTGCTTCTCCCACGTCTGATTTCTTCATGCCTGCCGTCCCCCCCTAATAATTTGGTGAAGTCGGCGCCCCTGGTTGAGGTACCGAAAAGTCGCTGCCCAGTGGATTCCCCACTTGCTCAGGGATGAACACAAGGGAAATCGTGTTATCACTTGTCACCGATGGAAGTGCCTGCTACGACGTGAGCTACACTTTCTTGGATTGATTCCTCACATGTGATGAAACATTTTTTCACCATTTCGATCTACAAACAAAAACAGCAGAGCACCCATTGAAAACACCCAGAGAGTACCCGATCCGAGAAAGCAAAGGCTCAAGCAAGTGCAGGGAATGTTATACACATTGTTTTCTTCTATAAAAAAGGAATTGTGCTCGACCATGTTGTTCTACAAGGGAAAACTGTTACCGGTGCGTATTTTTCTGAAGTTCGCAAAGGTGCTCTAAAAACATTTTTTTCCAAAAACGCCCAGAATATGCACAAACTTGTTGGATTTTGCATCCGATAATGCCCCTGCTCACCGTGTTTTGCTTACCCAGAAGGTTATCCATAATCTAGGCATCGAAGTGATGGCGCACCCTCCTTATTCACCAGACTTGGCGCCGTGTGACTTCCACCTATTCCCTGAAGTGAAAAAAACAACTTCGTGGGCGTGCGTCGGTTTGAATCAAATACTGAATTGACTAATGATGTGCTGGGTATCCTGAACCACACGTCGAGGAAGGGCTTCGAACACACCTTCCGAAAGTGGATTGAAAGGTGGGACAGGTGCATTCAGATAGTGGGCGAATACTCCCGTTTACCACAGCCTTGCAATTTAACGTAGGCCCAATACTGAGCCACCGTGTTCTATTCCTGAAAGACGATGGCTCAGTAGTGGGCCTATATTAAATTGCAAGACTGTGCTACTTGTGTTCGAAAGTACAGTATGTTTACTGCATTACACTTCTGCCTCATGTTAAATCAGTCTCGTCGCTTTTTGAAGGAACCTCGTAGTTGTCTACGACCAGTGGGCCACCAACGAATAAGAAGGCTGTTTAAAATGAATAACAGGGCGCACCTTTTGACGTACTCCAGAGGCAACGCATAATCAAGACTGGAAGTAGCAACGGAAATCCCTTGTCCGTGTAGCTTAATTGGGAAATCATTCAGCTCCGGAGCAGAAGGATGTTAGAAAAAATCCGTGATGTTCCTTCCACACATCATCTAGAATTAAATAAGGATTCCTACTTGTACAGTTAGCACCTTTAAGCGTGGGTTGCTTGCTGATCCGAAAACCAACGATTCCGTTCCAGCCCTTTCTCAAGGGCAGGATATATGTGACGTACTACAGTGGTGACACACATGTTAAGACGACAGGTGGAAGTGCCAAGCACTTGTCGGCGTAGCTTAACTGGGAAATCATTCCGCTCCGGAGCAGAAGGACGAAGGTTCGAGTCACTCCACTGGCTTCACTACCTCTCCTTTTGTGAATGTTAGGTACTAAGTAACCGCGTTTACACTTCCGTAGTTCACGAAATGTTGGCATCAGTCTTCTCAAAGTAAGAACACGTGATCACTTCGAAAAATACACAGTAAAACCTCGGAAATCCGACATCCAGAAAGCCGGCACTTTTCTGATTTCATTAGCGTGAGAACATCCGATGTTTCACCAATAACTACAGGCATCTCCCGATGTACCGACACAACAACAGATCGCAAGATCACCCGATCTCAGCGCACGAATTGCCGATAGCCGCCTATCTGTAACACCTGGAGGCTTCTCGAATTCGTCATCTCATTGGGCCGCGCTGAAGTGATGCGGACCAATAAGGCGACGAATCAGCATGTATACGTTTGAAATACGTGTCGAACGTGTGATGATGATCTGTGTTTGGTAGTGTCAGTTTGTAGATTCGATCGGATAATGACATCTACATCGGCCTTCATAATGCATCGCGGTAATCGCCTTCGCGATGTATCGTAGTTTCGTCAGTCGAAAAACCGTAACATCGATGTAAAATTCAAATTGCGTTTTCGCGATGTATCGATACATCGCCCAGCCATAGCGGGATGCCCAGGCTTTTTTTCTAGTTTTTGCCTAACCATTCGCTAAATTCAATTATTTTTGACAGAGTTTTAAAATGAAGAGTACAACAAGTTAGTAAAATCATGCAATGCATTGATTATAATACGCTTTCCAACATACCAGAAATCATTACTCAAGTTATGAGGATAATGGCTGTAGAACAAATCTCGCTCCTGTGCCTTGGTATTTGATTCCATTTCGATGATATTCAGCAGAACCGGTTCACTATACCCCGGAAATAACATGATAAAGTTTTGTCGCAGTCGAAGCATTTTTACGTAAGTTATGATGCATAAGGGCTATGGAATAGATCCCGGTCCTGTGTCCTAACCTTTGACCCCATTTGCCCATTTTCAATAGGATTCGTCCCCAGGCAGGTCCCTACAACATACTAACATTTCATCTAGATCGAAGAATGTTTACGTAAGTTACGACGTATAATGGCAAAGGAAGTGATTCCGCTCCTATGTCCTGCCCTTTGACCCCATTTCGACCATTTTCAATAGGATTTGTCCCCTGTTGGTCCCCTACCATATACTAATATTTAATCGAACCGAACCTTTTTTACGTTAGTTATGACGCATAAGAGCAGTGGAATGGATCCCGCTCCTATGTGCTAATTTTTGATCCCATTTCCTTCACGTTCAACAGGGTTTGTTCCCAGGTGATCCCCTTCCACATACTAAAAGTTAATCGAAATCGAACGATTTTTATGCGAGTTATCGTGGGCACGAACATACGCACACAAAGCGTGACGTAATGAGGCAGACGGGAATCGCGACCATCTGTTCGCAAGAGTGTAACGTCATAAAACTTTAATAGGATCCACACACAACGCGTGACGTAATGAGACAGATGGCGTGACCGGGCGCCAACATATCAAGCGCGAGACTGTGACATCATAAGATCGTCCCCAGGTGGTTCCCTGCCACATAATAAAATTTCATCGAAATCGAACCATTTTTACACACGTTATGACGCATAAAGACAATGGAATGCATCCCGCCCCTATGACCTGACCTTTGACCCCAATTCACCCATTTTTAATAGGGTTAATTCTCAGGTAGTCCCCTACAATATACTAAAATTTCATCGACATCGAACCATATTTACGCAAGTAATGACGCATAAGGGCAATGAAATGAATCTCGCTCCTATGCCGTGACCTTTGATCCCACTTTACCCATTTTCAATAGGGGTCATTCCCAGGTGGTCCCCTACAATATGCTAAAATTTCACCGACATCGAACCACATTTACGCAAGTTATGACGCCTCACGACAATGGAATGGATCTGGCTCCTATGCAGTGACCTTTCATCCCAATTCGTCCATTTTCAATAGGGTTCGTCCCCAGGGGGTCCCCTACCACATACTAAAATTTCATCGAAATCGAACCATTTTTACGCGAGTTATCGTGCCGACGGACTGACGGACGGACGGACAAAGATGAAGCATATACGCTTCTTCAACCTACGGTTGGAAAGCGTAAAAAAGGCAATCGCCAATATTTTTGCAAGCACTTTTCTTTCATCGACAAAACGATTCTTTTTTCGCGAATTGCGAAAAATGTGATCCGTAGCGCGATTCCTGCATATTTATGAGGCGTAGACGCGCAAATTTTCGTTAAAGTGACCTGTTACGCGTAAGTGCGTGCTACACGTAACGCCCGTTACACAATTTTTGGATAGCTTCAGAAATCCAGAATTTTCGTAAATTTGACACTCGACTGGTTCAGTCGATGCAGAATTTTCAAGGATTTACTGTACAACTATACTCGTATGCTGTAAAATAAAGCTTGCTCTACTCTTGGGACAACATAGGTCTGTGTAAAATAGACCATTTTTGGTTGAAAGACCGGCAAGCTATATTTTGATAAATCTATGATCTCATCGGTACGTTCCATTAATCGGTATCCCCTGTACTATGAAGGAACTTATACCATGTGCGCTGCATTTGATGCTTAAGTGCAAAGAAAGAACTAATTTTTACATGCTCTAGTTCTGAACAATAATTTAGCCGTCGCCCGGTGGTACAGTGATCTAGGCGCTGGCTTACGATAATTCGTCTGAGAAGGGTCCGGGTTCGAATCCAGGTGAGGCATGGATGTTGTGTTTGTCTTACGGCACTGGCTCTCTCCCTTCCCTGGAACTAGTGGACCTAAATTAGGGACGGGCGACTGCTTATAACCCCTTGCGTTGCTCACGTTGGTCGCTAAACCTTTAATAAAAAACAACAACAAATTTTTTTTTTTTAAGTACTTACATGGAAACTGACAGCAAATATATTTTCTTTTACTGTGAAAGTGTGAGACGTGTCTGCCCCGCAGGTCGCACATGAGAAAAAAGCAGATAGCGGTGAGAGCACATGTTAGTGTAGTATAGTGGATAGCACTCGGAGCTCCGGAGCGAAGAGTCCTGGGTTTGAATCCCGCCCCTGACATGAAACTGATGGAGCAATTTACTTCGTCGTAAGTGTTAAATCACTTACTCACTAGGTAAGACTACGAGGGCTTGCTCAATCCCCTTGAATGATGCACCACAAGAACAATTTTAGGGAAATTTATTTCATGACCCGATACTATCATGTCAGCTAATACAAAACCTGTACACAGCCCACATCTTAAAATATTCATAAAATAAAATTTTTCATTAGACTTCGTAAGAAGTGTGGTATATAAGTTTTTCTTCTTTTTTTTTCAGAACAACTAAATGAAATTCGGAAGGTTACCTTGTCACGAATTCTTTGTGACAATGCTGATATTGAACTCATTCAAAAGGTTTCTTTCCTGCGCTCAGCTGTGTGGTAAGTATCCATTTTTATTAGGAAAAGAATGAGTGCCACAGAGCAAAATCAATAGAAATCTTAGTTTGATCTATTTTTTTCACCGGAAAGGAGCTTTGGGGATTTTTTGCGTGAAATTTAAATAACTCTTTGACTCTGATTATTTAGCAACCAGACTATCTTAAAGTTTGTTTCGTAAATTGTTTTACTGCAGACCTGTCGTGAGGTAACTACGAGAGTTGTACCGAAAGTAAAGCAAAAGTGGGCATAATGTTTTTATTAACTGACAGAAGTCGTTCAAATTGCACATGCTCTTAAAGTAACTCTTCCTGTACAGAAACTCTTCTTCTTTAATGGAGATTTGAAGCAGAGAAGGGAGGAAGTCTCTTCTGATCTACTGGATGCATTTGAAGCCAATGAAGACACGTTTTGTTTTTTCGATCTGGTGACAGAAGAGGAGACGTGGGCGTATCTTTAATATCCGGAAACGAAGAATCAATCCATGGAATGGCGTTATACCTCTTCACCAAGGCCTAAGAAATTCAAGAGCGAGCGATCAGTACAGAAAGTCATGGTGACTGTTTTTTAGGTTGTCAGGGGTGTCATTCTCCTTGATTTTCTGGAACGTGGCCGTACCGTGACCAGCGAGCGGTACATTGAGATGCTCAAGAAGCTTAGGGAAGCCATAAGGAGGAAGATACCGAACAAGGATCTGAAGAACATAAGAGACCGAACAAGAATCTGGAGAACATAAGGATGGAGAGACCGAACAAGGATCTGAAGAACAAAATAGACCGAACAAGAATCTGGAGAACATATGGAGGAAGAGACTGAACAAGGATCTGAAGAACATAATAGACCGAACACGAATATGTAGAACATAAGGAGGAAGAGACTGAACAAGGATCTGAAGAACATAAGAGACCGAACAAGAATCTGGAGAACATAAGGATGGAAGGGGCCGAACAAGGATCTGAAAAACATAAGAGACCGAACAAGAATCTGGAGAACATATGGAGGAAGAGACTGAACAAGGATCTGAACAGCATAATAGACCGAACAAGAATATGTAGAACATAAGGAGGAAGAGACCGAACAAAAATCTGAAGAACATAAGGACGAAGAGACCGAACAAAGATCTGAAGAACACAAGAGGCCGAACAAGAATATGGAGAACAGAAGGAGGAAGAGGCCGAACAAGGATCCGAAGAACATAAGAGACCGAACAAGAATCTGGAGAACATATGGAGGAAGAGACTGAACAAGGATCTGAAGAGCATAATAGACCGAACAAGAATATGTAGAACATAAGGAGGAAGAGACCGAACAAGAATCTGGAGAACATAAGGACGAAGAGACCGAACAAGGATCTGAAGAACACAAGAGGCCGAACAAGAATATGGAGAACAGAAGGAGGAAGAGACCGAACAAGGATCCGAAGAACATAAGAGACCGAACAAGAATCTGGATAACATAAGGAGGAAGAGACCGAAGAAGGATCTGAAGAACATAAGAGATCGAGCAAGAATCTTGAGAACATAAGGTGGAAGAGACCGAACAAGAATCTTGAGAACATAAGGAGGAAGAGACCGAACAGGAATCTAATCTAAAAGGATCCGCATTAACCATGACAGTGCTAGAACACACACACATTTGGCAACAAATCAGGCGATCAGCAAATTAGGCTAGTCGGTTGTCCCCCATCTACCGTACAGCCTAGATCTGACGCCTTTCGAACTTCCACATGTTTGGTCCAATGAACAATGAAGGACAGCATCCGGGGAGAACAGTTTGATGACATACACGAGGCGAAAGTGGCTGTGAAGAAGTGAGTACAACAATCCACACCTGAATTTTTTCAAAGTGGATTCGAGAGTTGGGTTCAACGATGACGCAAATCCTTCGCTTGTGATGGAGACTATGTTGAGTAGAACCTTTGTATAGAGAAAGAGTTACTGTACCAATGTGTGTAATTTGAACGACCTCTGTCAGTTAACAAAAACGTTATGCCCACTTTTGCATTACTTTCGGTACAACACTCATATGTTGCGAGAAACATTTATGGAATAAATAGAAGGTCCTTCATGCATGCTGTACTGCGTTTTAATAAGATTTAATTTCCACGTCTTTTATTTCGTAAAACGAATTCCAAAATTTAAGAATTTCACTTCCTTTAAGGTGCCTGTCCTTTCGTGTTTCTTCTAGAATCTCAGTTTGTTCTCTTTTCGAAGCTCACTTTCATTCCCAAGAAACAGGTTAATGCTATTTGCTATTGAAAAGATATGTAGCAATGAATTGACCCTTTAACTGGATGGAACGAATTAACTCGGGGTTCGAAAAATAGACTGAAATCAGCTCCAACGAATATATTCGCTGTCTAAGAAACGGGTAGAACGCAGCTGGAATGAGAGAACCTAAGAATCACAAAGCGTCGTTTTCGCCTTAGCTTTGTTATTCAACGTGGTCATACAGGAAGATGATTGATTGCCACTAATCCCTTTTAACGGATTTCATTCAAGAAGCATTAAGACAAATTCCACAAACCTATGAAAGAAGAGAGATGGTTAAACATTTGTCCATCAACGAGCAGGACAGAATACATTTGACTCATTGTGGTAATAGTTTTTGAAAACAGGCAAATGAAGCCTCAAGAAATTGCCCAAGAGGTCAGTTTGTTCAAATACTCAGATTACGAAATTGTCCATGGCACCGTTGGATTTCAAAAAATGGGATCTCAGTGTGAGTAACGACATGCGCTGATAATTAATACGTTTTTATCACGGACTTCTTCTTTAATGGAACTGATCAGATTACCAAACGTCAGAACAAGTGCTTCAATAAATTTGGAGATTACGCGGAGAAGTATGGGTGTCCCATTCGCTACCGAACCCGGCATTTCTTTAATAATATTACACTGAAGAGCAATTGAATTAGAGACATCTGGCGTTATGCAAATGTGGCGCTGTGGGCAGTCCGGTAAACGGAAACGACATGACGTATGCAGCGATCCGACAATATAAGGAGTGATGCGACGGGAATCAGTAAGAGTCGGACGCAGTATGAGAAAGACGAAGGATCTAAGCGCATTTGATCGTGGGCAAATTGTCGGGGCCCGACGAATGAGTCACTCCATCTCGGAAGTCGTGACGGCTCTGGGATTTTTACGAGCCACTGTGTCACGAGTGCACAGTGAGTACATCGAATCCGGTAAAACCATCCCTTCGAAGGCCAACTGCCGTGGACAACAGCGTGTGGATGAGTGGGGTCATCGTAGGCTAGCTCGCATTATAACAGCGGATAGAAAGGCAACAGTGCAAGAAATCACTCGGCAATTTAACGCTGGTGCACAAAAACGTGTAAGCAGCCACACCATCCAGAACCATCTCCTTGATATGTGGTACAGAAGCCATCGTCCCATGAGGGTACCGCTGCTGACCGCGCATCACAGGGTGCAAAGATTAGCATGGGCGCGGTAACATCGCCACTGGACCCTACACATGTGCAAAAATGTTGCCTGGACTGATGAGTCGAGATTCACGTTGATACATGCGGATGGCAAGATACGAGTACGGCGCAAATCACATGAAGCGATGGATGCTTCCTGCCAGCAGGGTACTCTTCATGCTGGTGCGGGTGGCATTCTCGTCTAGGGACTGTTTACGCGGACTGAAATGGCACCCCTGGTACGTGTGAAATCGTCCCTCACAGCTCAACGTTACCGGCATATCCTGGACGACCATTTGCTCCCATTTGTGCGTCTTCTATACTCCGCTGGGGACCTCATCCTGCAACAAGACAATGCACCATGCCATCGCTCCCGAATTGTATCCGAATGGTTGGATGAACACTCCACCGACGTGACCTCGCTTCCTTGGCCAGCAAGGTCACCTGACCTGAATCCCCATCGAGCACATCTGGGATGCCATCGAGAGAGATGTTCGAGGCTCTGATCCCTCCCCCTCCATCAACTCTTCGTGAACTGTGGGAGCTTGTTCAGGGGTCGTGGTTTCGTATGGCTTCCCAACGCTTCCGGTGTCTTGTCGAGTCCATACCGAGACGAATCGCCGCCGTCATCAGAGCAAAAGATGGTGCTACACGTTACTAGACAAGTATCTCTAATTCAATTGCTTTTCAGTGTAATGCCAATGAAGATATTGCAACGAAATTTGAAGTGGTCTTACCTAATTTTGTGCGAAATGTGGTGACATAACAACATGTGCTGGAAATGCCCACCAGTTGCGTCCAGACAGCATTGAACCGGGCTCACCATATTGTGGAAAGTCCTTGACAGTACGTCCGCCGTCACTGCCTGAATTTCTTCGGTGATGTTTGCTTTCAAGGCACCTATGGTTCGCGGTTTCTTTTGATAAACTCACCCTTTTAGATATCCCCATAAAAAGGCACCAGGAAGCGTCAGATCGGACGAGCGCGGTGGACATAGACCTTTTGAAATGACTCGGTCGCATAAAAGGAACTGAATTTCAGCCTACTAGCGTGTGATGTGTCTGATGTCGCTCCATCATGCCGGTAATATCCAATAGAGAGTTTTTCGTCCTTCAATTGATTTATACAAGAGTTGAAGATTTCTATATATATGCAGCTCTTGTGATGGTTGTATCGAAGAATATGGGATCAATTATTCGGCCCCGGGTCATCTTACACCAAACACCATTTTTCTGTGAATGAATGGGTTCTTCGTGTATCGCGTTGGGATTTTCATTGGCCCGAATACGGGAATTTTGTGAATTGACGCCTCCGGACAGATAAAACCACGCCTCGTCCGAGAACCACGTGTGGTCCAGAATGTTTGGACTTTCCTGAAGAAATGTCTGAAACCGTCGAGAGTATGTCACTCGTTTCACGTGGTGAGGCTCTTTCAGTTCGTGGACCAGGGAGATACGGTACGCATGAAGCTTCCCTTTTTTCACAGCACGTTGACAAGTGCTTTTGGACAACCCTGTTTCCTGTGACAGTAGGTGAAGTGACTTCCTGGAAGACGCAAGTAGTCGGCCGTTTACATTCTGGATCGTTTCCTCGGACATTTGTGGACGACCTCCTGCATGGTCGTCTAATAAAGTCCCTTTGGTTTCGAATTTCTTCGACAATGCCCAAATGGTGGATTTGCTCGGTGGATCTCTGCCTGCAAACCTCTCCAGGAGTTGCTGTTGACAAGACTTTATCGATTCTCTTTTCCAATAATTGTGAATAATAGACACTTGCTCCTTCAGAGTATACCGACGCATTTTCACACGTACGCGAACAGCCAGGCGCACGAGCACTCTCTATCAACAACCGTATTGTGTACACACGCTCAGCGACATGGCAAAACAAAGTAGCATAGAGGCGCGTCAGGCTCGCTGACGGACTGGTCCTCAGTGGCGCCACAATTAGGAATGTGTCTGCCACTAAGGAGCATTCCGGCTGATTGGGGACAGCGCCGGGTTCAATGCTGCCCGGACGCAAATGGTCGCCATTTCCCGCACACGTGATGTCACCACATTTCGCACGAAATGTGGTAAATTCACTTCAAATTCCGTTGCAATATCTTCATTGGTGTTAATATTATCAAAGAAATGGTTGATTCGGCAGAGAGTAGGACACCATGTATTTCGTATTCACTCTTCTCTCAGTGGAAAATTTCATCTTTTAAACATTATGGAGAACAAAAATAAATGTGTTCTGATACTTTTCAGAAATAGCTCTTATCAAGATGTACCTTATAAAATGCCCACTGAATGTATTTTACCAAAAGCCTTAAGTATTATTTGTACATCCTTAAGAAGTTTACTGATTGAATGTGACACCACATAAATTTCACTCACTACGTTTATGTACTCTAAACAAACTTTTAAGTATACTAGTGTCCAAAACCTAAGGACGTACACTATCTCGAAAGTTTTCAACATCAAAATCAGACGCAATTTGCCTAGCTGAGGACGTTCAGTAGAAAGCCGATGCACTTGCAAAATGTCGAATCGCGCGCGCAGGGGTCACATGGTATCACATAAACGGATGAAAGAGAAAAGGGAACGGTAAACGACATGTGTTTAAAGCAAAATCTGGACATGAAGGCATAAAGGTGTAAACGTGTAAATTAACGTTATGTCTCAAAGACATCATCTAGATGATTTCACGTGGGGAAGCATTTAGGTTTGCTCGAAGAAGGCTTCCGAGTAAGTGATGTCGCCAGGGAGTTTGGAATCGCGCATAATGTGGTATTCAGGCTTTGGGCAGCGTTTCAAACAAATGAAATGAGTTTGCGACGCATGGCAAGAATGTGTTCCAGACATGAAAAAAGATTTTTAGTTAGCTTATTTTTTATTTTTTTTTATTGGAGGTTTAACGCCCACCGTGAGCAACTCAATTGGCTATAAGCAGTCGAGAGCCAGTGCCGTATATCCATGTCTCACCGGGATTCGAACCCGGACCCCTTTTGGACGAATGATCAGAGACCATCGCTTAGCCCACTGCACCACCTGGGCGGCAATTTGTTGCTGTAAGAGCGAAAAAAAAAAAGAAAAGAGAAAGAAAAACGTAATCGCCGTACCACGACTGTTTAGCTTGCGAGTGAAGTTCATTCCAGTACAGGAACGTGGATATTCCGACAAACTGTGGCAAGACGTCTGCGATATAGAGGGTTATATGCCCGAAAGCCTGTATCCTGCCTACGTCCCTCTATCCGGTGACCAACGCAGAGTACGTTTTGAGTGGTGTCGTATCCACAGAAATTGGACACGTCATCAATGGGCCAATGTTCTCTTCACAAAAAAGAGTAGTTATAGTCTGTCTTAGGACTCTAGATGTGGGTTAATCGGGCACATTCGGCGGTGCATGAGACATGGTGTGTGGCGGAATCATGAATAATGGACGCACCGAGCTACAGGTGCTGCAAAATGGGACAATGATGGGCGAACGGTATTGCAACGAATTTCTTCTACGTCGTGTTCGATTATCCCGTGGTGCTGTTGGCAACGACTTTCTGTTCATGGATGACTATGTCACACATCATCGTACGAGGATAGTGCAGACACTTCTGGAGACCCAAGATATCCATGATTTCAATTTGATAAAAATGCAGTCCGGATTGTTCGATGTGGTTGAAGCCTGGAGCGACTGTCCATCACGTTTCCCAGAAACCAACCGCGTCGAACACGTCTGGGACGCAATGGGGAGGCGCATTGGTTCTAGAAGAGAACCAAAACCTTCACCCAGAAAAAAAAAACCTTCCTCAGAAAACAAGCCTTCCTCGAAATTTCTCGAAACCTTCCTCCAAAAAAAAAAAAGCAGGACCTCATCCGTGCTCTCATGGAGAAGTGTGCACATTTGTCTTAGGAACCTCGGTATCACTTCCTGCTCAGCATGCTACGACGTTGTGAGTGCTGCATCGTAGTTCGGGGTGTCTCCTAGTGTTGGAAAATTATCGATAAATACTGTACAACCATTCTCCAACTACACTGCTGGCCACCCAAAATGCAACAGCAAGAAGGACACGAGATAGCAAAGCCAGATTTGCTGGACATATAACAACAGATACAAGGATGAAACAATTGAGCTTACAGGCCCGTGCGACTTACGGAACACGCAGACATCAAATAGTTCGCGTGGCTCCCCCATGGCTAAAAATAACGGCCACTACACTCCGCGGCATCGAACGAAAGACGCTTTGGAGGTGGCCTTGGGGTATGTCGGTCCAGGCTGCTTCCACACTTTGCCACAGTTCATCAGGCGTAGCCCCGGGTGGTGCTTGTCGGGCCACTCGGTTGCCGATCAGCTACCAGACGTGTTCGATGGGCAACATATCGGGAGCACATGCGTGGTCACGCATTGTCCTGTTGAAACGTGGCCACTGGCAGGTCTTCCAGGTAAGGGAGAACTACAGGCTCCAAAACGTTGGCGATGTAGCGGTGGCTGTTGAGTGTACCGTCGATGCGTACCAGAGGAGTGCGGGTGTCATATCCAATTGCGCCCCACACCATAACTCCAGGCAACGAACCGGTATGGCGATGCATAATGCAGGCCTCATACAGTCTCTCGCCGCGGTGCCGCCACATTCCAACCATCGTGGTGTTGCAGGCAGAAGCGAGATTCGTCGGAGAAGGTAATGTCGTGCCATTCGGTAATCCAGGTATAGCGTTCAACGGCCCACTGCCGCCGCACTTGCCGGTGGTGTAACGTCAGTGGTAATCGGATCAATGGGCGCCATGCGACAAGTCCCCGCTCCTGCAGACAACGTCGAACGGTAACTGCTGACACAGGCTGTTGCGCAACACACCCTAATTCCTGCCCAAACGTTCGTGATGTGGCGGTGCACAAACATGCCGGTCCTCTCTTCGGGTGGTGTGCTGCGGCTGCAGCAATCACTCACGTCGGTCCGTCAGTCCCTCCTGCACCTACCGAATCCATTTTCGCCTCACTGTGGCTGGATGTCGCCCCACACGGGCGCCGATGTCTCGGTACGATAAACCGCTGTCGCGGTAAGCCACTATTCATCCTCTGTCGAACTCCGAAACGTGCTGGACTGACTACCGTATTCTGCGACGAGGCATCACGAAGCTTCCCACGAACAGGTCCGGCAGCACAACACACTTCCACTACTTACACCCCGCCTTCTGTGCACCCTTCTTCTAGTGCTTCTCGGTGGCGTGCCGGGCGCACATGATTTGCATATGCCCTGCAATGCCAATCGTTTGCATGTCCTCTCGCGGGCAACGCATGCTGCGAATTTCAGGCCAATCGGATGCTTCCTACTTGGTGTTGCATTTTGGGTAGCCTGCAGTGTATGTCCTTTGGAAATTTGTAACATTTACGTAAACACTGATTACAATTTAATTTGTGCGTTATTTATAAACAAATTCTTGTGTCTTTTCATGTGTTCGTATGCTGGCAATTTAATTATTTCCCCATTTGGCTGCGGTCATGTATTTTTTTTAAATACAGGTAAAAATGTAGTCCGTCCTTAAGGTTTTTGGACACCAGCACATGTGAACCAATGTCTGTTGAGGAATGTTTCTCTGGCTGTTGAGGAATGTTACTATGGCTGTTGAGGAATGTTTCTCCGGCTGTTGGGGAATGTTTTTATGGCTGTTGAAGAATGTTTTTATGGCTGTTGAGGAATGTTTCTCCCACTGTTGGAAAATGTTTCTATGGCTGTTGAAGATTGTTTCTATGGCTGTTGAGGAATGTTTCTATGGCTGTTGAAGAATGTCTCTATGGCTGTTGAGGAATGTTTCTATGGCTGTCGAAGAATGTTTCTATGGCTGTTGAGGAATGTTTCTATGGCTTTTGACGAATGTTTCTATAGCTGTTGAGGAATGTTTATATGGCTGTTGAGGAATGTTTATATGGCTGTTGAGGAATGTTTCTATGGCTGTTGAGGAATGTTTCTATGGCGTTTGAGAAATGTTTTTATGGCTGTTGAGGAATGTTTCTGTCAGTGACGCTTGAGGAATGGTTGTTGTTTCTATGTTTCTGTTTTTTTTTCTATTTCTGGAATGGCTGTTGTTTCTATGTTTCTGTCAATGGCTGTTGAGGAATGTTTCTATGTTTCTGTCAGTAGTGAAATTACATCTAACAGTTTTTTTTTTCTTTTTACAGGAACCCAGTTGAATCATGTCACAGTGAAAGGATACAAAGAATTGATTTGGGACCTTGGAGAAATGAGCCAGTGTGGGCTTAAAGGCAGAATCTGCGAAGGCAAGACAACCTCAATTTGTCATTCATCAGAAATATTTCAGTTCTCGAGAAAAAAGCGAATTTTGATCAAATAAATTTGTCTTGGAAGTGAAGTGTTTTATTACATATTAGTTGACATAAATAATAACACCGTCTATGTACGATATTTAATGTTAAAAGATGAAGAGTATTTACAATTAAAAACCCCACTAGTACTTTCGGGGTGACATTCACCCCGTCATCAGGTGAAACAGAGGTTATGTGATACTCGCATTAATACAGTATATAAGAGTACAGCAATTCACCATGAGTAAAGATCTCAATCGTCAAAATATTGCGATTCTTAACATCGCAACAGATTAAACGCATCCATGTAATTTCCAACATCAGAACATTCACATAGTTATACAGAAATTTTGTTACATTATTAAAGGCTATTGTCAAATTTACATGTTGTTTTTAGTTACTATAATTTAAAGTTAAGATTAACTAGGTGATTTTTCCATATTTTTAATATGTCCACAGGTGTATTGTCATTACAGCATCTGTCCCCCAGGGCTTCAATGTACAGGCTTTCAATAAGGTGTAGTGAATTTACGTACGCCGGAGTGTCACAAAGTCTGTAATTCGCCCAGTCTGGTTGCATTTGCAACATTCCTAGTGTAACGTACCAGGAGATGTGACGTACCTGAGAGAAGGACGCACACGACATAAAGGCAGATAGGAATCAGAATAAAACGTCCGCGTAGCTCAATTGGTCGAGTGACTTATTCCGGAATGAGGGGATCCGGGTTCGAACCCCGGCTCGGATAGAAATGACGGAGAAATTACTTCGTTATAATGGCGCCCGAACTATCCGGATGACCAGACCGTTCAAAATCTCGCATTGGTGTGATGTTATTTCCACACCGCGAGATAGGAAAAATAAGAGAATCCCTTCTCCAGCACTTCAAAAAAAAAAAAAAAAAAAAAAAAAATAAGGGGGAGATGATGTAACGTACCAGGAGATGTGACGTACCTGCCAGAAGGATGCATACGACATAAAGGCAGATAGGAATCAGAATAAGACGTCCGCGTAGCTCAATTGGTAGAGTGACTTATTCCGGAATGAGGGGATCCAGGTTCGAATCCTAGCGTGGACAGAAATGACGGAGAAATTTACTTCGTTATACTAGATAATGCCGTATTATTGCGGTTGGTTCGGATATCATATTTGTGTTCCGTTACACGAATACCCAAGCTTCTCCTTGTAGACCTCACAACAGCTAGTGGCGCATTATCCTGTTGGTAATGGCCATCACCAGCAGGGAACACAGTTGCCATGAATGGGGGAACTTGGTCCGCAACGATGATGAGGAGTCCACCATTGGAATATTATAAACTCCCCATTTACTCATTATGTCAGTTACTGCCCGATCGTTTTTTAATATACGAAATAAGATTCCTTGATCGGTTACCAAACTGTATATCATGTTTTGAGCACATACGTGGTAGTACGTTAGTGATGTGTGGGTGCTGATCTAACGCTTCCCACAAATCGTTTGTTAGTCTTTGGGTCTTGCTTCAGACTTGTAGATCTATCATTTATTATTCTGTGATATATTCTGCTGACCATATATTAGTTGAATTACTCTAAACTTCGAAAGAGGAAAGCAGTAACTGGACCATCAAACTTTACTGATGTAAAAGCAAATCAAGAAAAAATGCCTAATGTTATTGTAATCACTCAAAAGGAATATATAAACCCAAACTACAAGGCTTGCCCCATTATGTGCTCAAAATTAGCTGAAAAACTATATACTTTATAGAACAAAATTCACTGCCTGAATATGACACCATTTTATTTAAATGTGCATGTACACCGGTATGTGCTCAAAATAGGCTGGAGGTGGTTTACATTATAACCACCTCCAGCCTAGAGAAATGAGCACGCCTGGAGACCGAATAATGGCGCAAGTGAAATTCACAATGCAGTATATACGAAAGCCGAGGATCGGCTTTCGGTTAGTAGAGTGTTCGGAGTCAGAATGGGAAAAGCTGCCGATTTATCGGAGTTTGATAATGGACAAATTGTATTGTAATGGCACGGCTCCTCAGAACTACGATCTCAGAAACAGCACGCCTTGAAGGTTGTTCACGAGCCGCTGTAGTGAGTACGTATCAAAAGTGGTGCACAGATGGGCAAACGACGAACCGACGTCCAGACATGTGTCGTCCGCAGCTCATTGATGCCAGAGGAAGCGGAGACTGTCGCGCATTGTTCATAGCGAACGCAGTGCCACAGGACGACAAATCCCCTGCAGCTACAACAGTGGGATCAGAGCAATGTGTCACAGCATATATACGAAAGCCGACGATCGGCTTTCGGTTCATTGCAACCTTCTGCGCATGGGCCTGCGTAGCCAAAGACGCAGTCGGGATCTCATGCTCACTGCACGCCATCGCCAGCAACGCATGAAATGAGCCCAAGATCATCGAGATTGGGCAGAGGATGATTGAAAGGAATTGGCCTAGTCTGACAAATCAAGATTTCCGGTGCATCGCGTAGACGGCTGAGCGCGGATACCTCGATTACCAACTGAGACTTTGGCACCTGGATGCACTGTTGGGCGGACACAGGCGGCGGCGGTGTTATGGTGTGGGCGATTTTTTCTTGGGATACTTTAGGTACCATTATTCCATAGCGCAATCCCTGACAGCTGTCAGGTATCTGAACATCGTTGCGGACCAAGTTCCGTCATTCATGACAACTCAGTTCCCTGCTGGTGATGGCCATTACCAACAGGATAATGCGCCACTGGCTCTCAGGTATCTAAACATCGTTGCGGACTAAGTTCACCCATTCATGGCAATTGTGTTCCCTGCTGGTGATGGCCATTACCAACAGGATAATGCGCCACTGGCTGTCAGGTATCTGAACATCGTTGCGGACTAAGATCACCCATTCATGGCAATTGTGTTCCCTGCTGGTGATGGCCATTACCAACAGGATAATGCGCCACTGGCTCTCAGGTATCTGAACATCGTTGCGGACTAAGTTCACCCATTCATGGCAATTGTGTTCCTTGCTGGTGATGGCCATTACCAACAGGATAATGCGCCACTGGCTCTCAGGTATCTGAACATCGTTGCGGACTAAGTTCACCCATTCATGGCAATTGTGTTCCTTGCTGGTGATGGCCATTACCAACAGGATAATGCGCCACTGGCTGTCAGGTATCTGAACATCGTTGCGGACCAAGTTCACCCATTCATGGCAACTGTGTTCCTTGCTGGTGATGGCCATTACCAACAGGATAATGCGCCAATGGCTGTCAGGTATCTGAACATCGTTGCGGACCAAGTTCCCCCATTCATGGCAACTGTGTTGCCTGCTGGTGATGGCCATTACCAACAGGATAATGCGCCACTGGCTCTCAGGTATCTGAACATCGTTGCGGACCAAGTTCCCCCATTCATGGCAACTGTGTTGCCTGCTGGTGATGGCCATTACCAACAGGATAATGCGCCACTGGCTGTCAGGTATCTGAACATCGTTGCGGACCAAGTTCCCCCATTCATGGCAACTGTGTTGCCTGCTGGTGATGGCCATTACCAACAGGATAATGCGCCACTGGCTCTCAGGTATCTGAACATCGTTGCGGACTAAGTTCACCTATTCATGGCAACTGTGTTCCCTGCTGGTGATGGATATTACCAACAGGATAATGCGCCAGGCGAACTACCAGAATCGTCAAGCAGTGGTTCGAGGAACATGCTGGTGTCTTTCTGTTAATGCCCTGGTCTCCAAATTCACCTGGCATGAACCCAATCAAACATGTCGGGTTCAACTTGGAAAAGTGGGTTCGCGCGAAATCACCGCCACCCCGAAATGTACGGTAACTGGTGGACCTGCTGTTGACACTATAGTACCAGATACCCCAGGATACCTATCGCTACCTCATCGAATTGATGCCTCGCCGATTGTTAGCTGTGTTGTGGGCTACAGAGGGGCCTACATCTTATTAGGTGGGTGGCCATAATTTAATGGCTCATCAGTGTATATTTCGTGTCACGTGCCTGCCCCGCAGGACGCACACGACATAAAGGCAGATAGCAGCAAAGAACGAACGTCTGCATAGCTCAGTTGGTAGAGCGACTTGTTCTGGAATAAGTGGACTCTGGTTCGATCCCCAGCGTGGACTAAAAATGACGAAGAAATTTACTTCGTTATAATGGCGCCCGAACTTCCCGGATGACCCGGCCGTTCAAGATCTCGCAATGGTGTGATATTCTTTCCACACCACCAGATAGGAAAAACAAGAGAATCCCTTCTTCAACGCTTCGAAAAATAAAAGTGTGTGAAGTTGCATTCCACACACTGAGATTGACTGGGAGTTCTCAAGTGCACGTTCTGCAGCGGATGGCTGCCTAAGACGATTCATGGTCACGGCTGACCCGTGGGCCATGCCCTCGGCACTTTTTCGGGGAGGGGGGGGGTGTGACCTACCTGCCCCGCAGGACACACACGACATAAAGGCAGGTAGCAACAAGAACGAACGTCTGCAAAACTCAGTTGGTAGAGCGACTTGTTCCGAAATAAGTGGCCTCGGGTTCGATCCCCGTCGTAAACTAAAAATGACGGAGGAATTTACTTCGTTATATGCGAGCATTAAATAATGATCAGAAAAAGAATCACATTATTTTCAAATGATACAAATCGATTTTAAAAAAATAGTTCATGTTTCCAGTCATTGACAAAAATCTGTTAGAAAAGTATGTAGGTGAGAAATAAAATTGCACAATAACAGTTTCGGGAATTTGAACACAATTTAATACGTTTATTCAAAAATTTTAGAGATTCTTTAATATTTTTATGTGAAAGTTGTCAGGTGTAAATATTAAAATGGCATATTTTTTCAATTCATGTGAATCAGGATAGCCTCTGTGTTTGGATATTACAAATCTGCTAATATCTTCTTCTTTTAGCTCCATTCATATGAATCAGATCTGCGTATTTTATCACACTGGATTTTTTCACAGTTGCACATTATTGCTTATAGCAATAAATGAATTCGTTTTGATTAGAGATGGGAGATGGAATTAAAAAAGGAAACTCCATGCAGTTGTTTTACTCGTGGATATAAAATCAACATTTTACATTAAATATCATTGACGTTAATAACATGAGTTTTTTTTTGTAAAAAGACATAAGAGTATAGCCGAAAAGTTCGACCACTCCATTCTCATTTTTTCACGATTCTGAAACATCGCCACGCTTTAGATGAAAAAATTAAATCAGTTCTCATATTGTACTAAGGTCTTTCACACAACAAAAAAATGTTTTCGGTATATTTTTTTAATTATTGTCAACATCAACAATTATTATCAATCTTCTGCTGGATGAAGGTCTCCCCACATTTTTTCTTTCACTTTCTGCCTTGAGTCAGTCTGCTCCACGTCATTCCGGCATGCTTTCGAATTTCATACTGTCATCACTCACATGAATTTCTTCTGAGTCTTTTCCTGTCCCTTTGAATCCAACTCAGTATTCCAGTTGAACGGTAATCAGTTTTCTTGCAGTATATCCAGTTCATTAGCAGGGCGGGTCTTTACTTTAATCATGCCGTCATCAACTCTTGTCACTTTCTTTATCTGTGAGTTCTTCTTCCTGTCTTTCTTGGGTATACTAAGCGTGCACCTCCCGACGTTTCTTTCAGTAGTTTGCAGCCTCTGAATTACACTTTCAGGTAAGGTTCATGCCTCTGATCAGTAAGTGACAACTGAAAAAATGTACACTTTTCCTGTTAGACCTGAAGGTACAGGAGTTGGACAAAATAATGTGAACACCTTGGAAATAGGAGATATGAATTTATTAAAAAGGTGTTGCACCACCATGTACCTTTAATACAGCTTTCAACCTTTTTAAAATAAATTCATACAACTTTTGAATAGCCTTCCCACACAGCACAGAATATTTTGTATATGTTACAAGTACGTAGCACTGAAAGATTGAGACTTTTCAGATATGCTGCGCAATGTAACAGTAATGTTTCTAAAACCTTACGGTTACGTCAAAATGTCCTCAAACGTTATATAACTTTGAAACGATATTTGTAACTTCGTTACAATTCTGTTACGTATCTGAAATATATTTGTGATATCATCATATTACTGTTACGTATTTACTACATTGAGCATTATAGCTTTAATAAACTTTGTAAAATCACAATAAAAAATATTACACTCGACAGCTGTTTCAAAAGCAACAACAGTCGTATTGCGAGTTGTTTATGTTTTCACAGGTTCAACGCAGTCCGGCGTCCATTGGGAACTGTTGATATATTGATAAAAAAAGAAATAAAAATCGGTCCCAAATGAGGGTGTCAAATTTCTATTATACATGTGGAATAGACTATATTTCAGCGAAAAAAAAAAAGAAAGAAAATCAAATTTGTCATTTCTCTAAATACCTACCACTGTGAAATTTCTCAGCTTTAAGCAAAAAAAAAAAAGAAAAAAAATCATGCTGGTATAGTATACTAGTGCAACAACACAGCTATGTTCTTATATTTTTTAAAATGCATTTTAGAATTTAAAAATTATAATAATCAAAACAATTGCTTTCAGAGGATCTTGAATCACACACACACAAAAAAAGGATGAAATATTAAATCAACCAATTAGCTAACTCGAGTACGACAGTATCACCAAAGAATATCCCTGTAGCACATGGAAATACGACTACGAGAGTGCTTCGGTGAAATGGCATAAAGACACATGCGCATCCACGTCGTTGCCAAACCGGCGAGGGGAAGTGTGTACAAAACTCCTAGAAAACCCGCGTAATGTACGTTTCATCAAGAGAATTGTTACATGCAACGAAAAGGGGTCTATTTCCATAATCCTAACACACAGTGGCAGTGGTTGAGCCTGGGCCAGCTTCCGGAACCTGTTGCCAAATGTAGACTCTTCGAGCACAAGGTGATGCTCTGCGTCTGGTGGGATTTCGAGGGAGTAATCCATTACGAATTTCTTCCAGACGGTCGGACCAACAAACGCCAACCTCTACTCTGAACAGCTGGAGAGGATGTATGCGGTTCGGGTGGAGAAGTACCCCGCACTAGTGAACAGAAAGCGCGCTCTCCTAGAGCAGGATAACGTTCGGCTTCATACCGGCCGAACGACCCGGGTAATACTCCAGGAACCTTTGGACATCGAACTGATGCCACACCCAGTATATTGTCCGGAACTTCCCCTGTTGGATTATTACTTGTTCCGTTCCATGGCCCACTTCCTTCGCGGGCGGCACTTCAACAACCAGGGGAAGGTGGCAGTTGGGGTGAAGCAGTTCTATTTTTTTTTTTTTTTTTTTTTTGATTGGAGGTTTAACGACCACCGTGAGCAACTCAAATGGGCTATAAGCAGTCGCCCGTTCCTAATTTTGTGTCACTGGTTCCAGGGAAGGGAAAGAGCTAGTGCCGTAAGACAAACACAACATCCATGCCTGACCGGGATTCGAACCCGGACCCCTTACGGACGAATGATCAGAGGCCAACGCCTTAGACCACTGCGCCACCGGGGCGGCAAGCAGTTCTTCACCTCGAAGGAGAAGAACTGTTACAGCCGCGGAATCGAAGAACTGGATGGCCAAAACGGTGTAATGCGATGGCCTATACTTTGATTGCTAGTCAGCTTTCGTCGTAAAGGTACGTATGAAGACATAAAGTGATCCAAATATAGCAAAACTTTCGACTCACCCTATGTATACATCTAATTCTATCTTCTTCGATATCTTTCTTCTTTAGATCTTTCTTCTTCGACATCTTTCTTCTTTAATTCTTTTTTCTTCGACATCTTTCTTCTTTAATTCTTTCTTCTTCGAGATCTTTCTTCTTCGACATCTTTCTTCTTTAATTCTTTCTTCTTCGAGATCTTTCTTCTTTAATTCTTTCTTCTTCGAGATCTTTCTTCTTTGACATCTTTCTTCTTTAATTCTTTCTTCTTTAATTCTTTCTTCTTTGACATCTTTCTTCTTTAATTTTTTCTTCTTCGATATCTTTCTTCTTTAATTCTTTCTTCTTCGATATCTTTCTTCTTCGATATCTTTCTTTTTTAATTCTTTCTTCTTCGATATCTTTCTTCTTTAATTCTTTCTTCGATATCTTTCTTCTTTAATTCTTTCTTTGATATCTTTCTTCTTTAATTCCTTCTTCTTTGATATCTTTCTTCTTCGATATCTTTCTTCTTTAATTCTTTCTTCTTCAATTCTTGATATTTGTCGCCCAAGGTAAGTACATGCATCGGTTACTTCTGCATTTGTTCCATCAATCACTAAATCTTCAGTTCTAAATCTTCAAAAGCATTATACACCAGTTTATTTTTTTTGTAAATTCATCTTCAATCCTACTCCTTCACTCTTGTTAGCAGGTTCCTTGGCTGTACTCAGCAGCCCTGAGAGGGTACTAGCAAAAATGACTACGTCGTCAGCAAAGCAAAGGCTGGCTAAATAATGTCCATTAATTTTTATCCTCTTGCCTTCGTAGTTGACTGATTGAAAAACTTTCTGGAATGTAGCACTGAAGAACTTGGGAGATACGTTGCCACCTTGTCTCACTACCTTTTCAATTTTTGTAAGTAGTGTTGTGTCCTTGAACAGTCGCTGTTTTGCATTTCATTTTCATAGATGTTACTGAAAATATTAAGGTAAACATATTTAATACGCAGGATTGCGCAGACTCCATGTTTTCACGGAACTAAAAGCATTTTCGTAAACAAGAATCAATGAAAGCCATACATACTGGGAGTTCGTATGCGGCCTCTGAATATATATATATATAGAGAGAGAGACATCCAATTACATGGAGACATCCAATTGGGACGACAAGTGAAATTGATTTTATTATGTGTAACAAAAAATTCGTCATCGAAGACTGCAGTGTGCTGAACAAGTTCAACACAGGTAGTGACCATAGATTGGTGAGATGTAAGATGCACCTCAACACTAAACTGGAACGTGGCAAGCTCATAAGACAAACAAAATGTATTGACATAACCAACCTTAAAAAACACCATAATACTTTCAAGTTGGAACTGAAGAACAGATTCTCTGCTTTAGAAGGCCTAACATCGGAAGAAGTGGATATTTTGGAAGTTAACAGAAAAGTAACCAAAGCTCTAATGGAAACAGAAACAAAATTAGCTGGGTCTAAGAACAAGTTGCATGTGAACAAATTATCAGGAAAAACCAAAATGTTGATGCAAAAAGAAGAGAGATGAGGACAACTAAAGAAGATGTGACTTCCAAAGTGGAATATATAGAGCTATGCAAGACAGCACGAAAAAGTATCACTGAAGACGTAAGGAAATTCAACTGTGAGCTAGTGAGGAAAGCAATTGAAAACAACCAAAGCCTTAAGATAGCAAAGGGACATCTCAGTAAGGGAAGAAAACAGATTATGGCTCTGAGAAAAGAAGATGGTTCTATAACAAGAAATAGAGGCGAAATTTTGACAAGAGTGAAAGATTTCTACTCCAAATTATATGAAAGGGATGATACATGTTCTCCAGACATCATGAAAGGTACCAGAGTTCTTCCAGTCCTCCCAGCAGAAGTTGCTCATGCGATCAAGAACATGAAGCGGGGGAAAGCTCCAGGAGAAGATGGAATTACTATAGACATCATACAAGAAGCAAGTGGAGAAATTGAAACAGTACTCGCCCAAATTTTCACTCGATGCCTTAATGAAGGGAAGATTCCTGAGGATTGGAACAATGCTACAATGATCCTGCTACATAAAAAAGGTGACATTGAGGATCTCAGGAACTACAGACCTATCAGCCTCCTATCAGTGGTTTATAAAATCTTCACTAAAGTTCTTTCACACCGCTTGAAGGTAACACTGGACATGGCTCAACCGAGAGAACAAGCTGGATTCAGGAGTGGCTACAGCACAATAGATCATATCCACGTACTGAGAGAACTAATTGAAAGAGCGAGGGAATATGAACTTCCATTGTGCATGGCTTTTACCGATTATGAAAAAGCCTTTGATTCGGTGAAACCATCAGCAGTTACCACGGCTCTGAAATCCTGCGGTATTGAAGATGCATACATTAATATTATTAATAACATCTATGAAAATGCAAGTGCAAAGATTCGGTTGTTTGAAAATACAACACACATAAAAATTGGAAAGGGAGTGAGACAAGGTGACACCATATCTCCGAAGCTCTTTAATGCCACATTGGAAAATGTCTTTCAATCACTGAACTGGGAAAACAAAGGGATAAAGATTAATGGAGATTATCTAACCCACCTTCGTTTTGCTGATGACGTAGTCATTTTTGCACCTACCCCATCAGAGCTGCAGAGTATGATCCAGGAACTTACTGACAAGAGTAAAGAAGTGGGATTAAAAATGAACTTTCAGAAGACAAAAGTGATGTTCAATGCTTTTACAAGAAATGAAGATTTATCGATTGATGGAGAAAAACTGGAGATAACAGATACGTATGTTTATCTTGGACAGCAGATATCAAGTGAGGGTCACATTGATGAAGAAATTAATCGGCGTACAAAACTTGCCTGGAGAGCTTTTGGAAGAAACAGCATAATTTTCAAGAGCAATATGCCATTATGTCTTAAAAGAAAAGTGTTTAATCAATGCATCCTTCCAGTGCTTACGTATGGTGCAGAGACGTGAACCTTAACTAAAAGAGACATACGAAGGCTGCAGACAACTCAAAGCAGCATGGAGAGGTGCATGCTTGGTATAACCAGGAGAGATAAGAAGAGGAACTCGTGGATCCGAAAAATGACGAGAGTGGAAGACATCATGATCAGAGTTAAAGCCCTGAAATGGCAATGGGTGGACATACTGCCAGAAGGACAGACCATAGATGGACAGCCGAAATTTTAGATTGGATTCCAAGGGACAGGAAAAGACCCAGAAAAAGACCACATGGGAGATGGGTGGATGAAATTCGTAAATATGCTGGAGTGACATGGAGGAGACTGGCACAAGACAGACCGTTGTGGAGGAAACTTGGGGAGACCTTTGTCCTGCAGTGGATTGATAATGGTTGACAATGATGATGATGATGATGATATATACATATATATATTGATTTATTTCGGAACAGCAAAAACGCATCAAGTGAAAACTTCCGATTTTCGATGCATATGCTTTCTCGCATAAAATGATACCCTGTATTTTTAACGGGAAGACTAAGGAAAGTAAAACTACTTTGGGACTGCGGTAATTTGAGATGGACACAAAGAGGTTGAAAAGCTGAAAGTTTCTATTTATTTAGAGTAACAAACAGTCTTGCAGTGACGTAAGTTTTGAGTTCGATGACAACGTGCAAGCTACTGAAATGTTTATAAATGAAATCTTTAAGTTATTAGACTGACTACACATAACGCTACCAACAGAAGAAAAGGTTTTCTTACGCCAGATAATTCACACAAACGAAAATAAACAGATGAAACGATGTGTTCCCCTCTACCCGTATTCTACATGATTATTTGACTGACTCTTTTATAGCACGTCTTTTGTAAAAAAGATCGTGTTGATGTTATCGGTTTGTGCGTCCGTTCGTTTGTCAGTCCGTCCGCCCGTCCGCCTGTACCCACGGTGTCTCTGCAACTATTAGTCCGATTTGAAAATTCTTTTTGAATTCGGAAGCTTGAAATATACGAATGACGATCCTTTATTTCGTTTTTTTTAACGAAATACAATTTCGCCGCTAGAGGGCGTAAATGCAGATGATGTCGAATTCAAGATTACGTTTTATCCACATAATTGCTTCTTCACATCCGATTGAAAAAATTATTTTACCTTTCGATTCCATTTATGTCGAAGAGTAGTTTAGATATAGTTTCTTTTTCAAATTACGCATAGATTTTCCTCTAGGGGGCGTAAAGGTAAATTACATTTTTCCCAATAACTCTTCTCCAAAACCTCCGATTTGAAATTTTTTTTCCAGCGGATACATCTCCTGATGGAAAATCTTCTGCATATAATTTCGAATTTTTGGTAAAGAATACTTTGGCCCCTAGAGGGCGTAAGTGTTAATTTTTGCTTCTGATGTATTTGCCATAAAATCTGAGCTTCTAAAATATCGATTGAAAAAACTCTTTCGTGGACGGATGCCACTCACATCGATAAACGTTTTCGGAATATTTTCTTCCTAAAATATCCCACAGTTTCTCCTCCAGGGGGCGTAGATGTATATCTTATTTTTGTCAATGTCTCTACTTCTAGCAGTCCGATTTGAAAAATTCCTTCTTTGTTGGATAGTGTTTTCCGTGTGACATGTTTTTCATATAATTTCAAAATTTTCAAATAATTCATAGACTTTCCGCTAGGGGGCGTAAAGGTAAATTGCGTTTTCCCTATATCTCTGCTTCTAAATCTCCGATTTGAAAAATTCTTTCTGCACAGGATACAGCTCCTGATGGGAAATCGTTTGCACATAATTTCTAATTTTTGTGAAAAAATGGTTTGGCCACCAGGAGGCGTAAATGTTAATTTCCGCTTCTGATGTATTTGCAGCAAAATATGAGCTGCTAAATTCTCGATTGACAAAAAAACGTCGTGAGTAGACTGATACTACTCTTGTCGACAAACCTTTTAGGAACATTTTTTTCTTAAAATAGTGCATGGTTTCTACGCCAGGGGGCGTAGATATATATCTTATTTTTGTCAATATCTCTACTTCTAGTGGTTCGATTTGAAAAATTCCTTCTTTGTTAGATAGTGTTTCTAGTGTGACATGTTCTTCCTTTAAATTCAAAATTTTCAAGGAATTCATAGACTTTCCGCTAGGGGGCGTAAAGGTACATTTCGTTTTCCACCATTTCTCTGCTTCTAAATCTCCGATTTGAAAAATTCTTTCTGCACCGGATACAGCTTCTGATGGGAAATCGTTTGCACATAATTTCTAATATTTGTAAAAAATGGTTTGGCCACCAGGTGGCGTAAGCCTTAATTTCCGCTTCTGGTGTATTTGCAGCAAAATATGAGCTTCTAAAATCTCGATTGCAAAAAAAGTCGTTTCTTGATCGATACTACTCATGCCGACAAACCTTTTAGGAACATTTTCTTCTTAAAATAATGCATAGTTTCTACGCCAGTATGTATATCTTATTTTTGTCAATATCTCTACTTCTAGGAGTCCGATTTGAAAAATTCCTTCTTTGTTGGATAGTGTTTCCGATGCGAAATGTTTTTCCTATAAATTCAAAATTGTCACGTGAATCATAGACTTTCCGAAAGGCGCATAAAGGTAAATTGCGTTTTCTGCTCCTAAAACTCCGGTTTGAAATTTTTTTCTGTATCGCATACAAGACCTGATGGGAAATATTTTTCACATAATTTCTAATGTTTTGTAAAGAATGGTTTGGCCACCAGGGGTCATAAGTGTTAATTTCTGCTTCTGATGTATTTGTAGCAAAATCTGGGCTCCTGAAAACTCGACAAATTTTTTTCTTGGACCGATACCGCTCATATGGATAAACCTTTTGCGAATACTTTATTCCCAAAGCATGGTTTTCCCACCAGGGGACGTTAAGTCACATCTTACTTTTGTCGATAACTCTGTTTCTAAGAGTTCGTAAGCTCACGATTCCGTTTATAGCAATATCTGAGGGAATAAAAACCCGATTGAAAATCTTCTTTCTTTCGTCAGATCTGTTGTTTTCCATACCGGTTCCATTAACTTTGAATAGCTTTGATAAGATTACTATCGATAAATTCTTGTATTTCTATAAGTGATTCTGTAGAAGCAGGGGATAACGGAATGTCCTCTTGAGTAAGATTTGACTGTGATCCATAATCATAGTCTCTTGTGAATCTTCTAATTTTTCAAGGTTTTCTTCAGTATTTATCGAATGTAATACACTTTATGGTATACTAGAAGAAGATAATCCCACTTTTGCGGGACAACCGAACATGGCTTCGTATGGAATTCTTTTAATTGCAGAATGATAGGCGCGATTCTTCATGAATTGTACAAATCATACGCCCTCACTCCACTTATTAGTTTGGTTATCAGCCATCCAAGTAGTGAGCATGTTTTCAATGTCTTGATTCGCTCGTTCTACCCTTCCTTGACTTTGGCTGTGTCTAGAATTGCCATTAACCATTTTGATTTCTCGCCACAACTGTGTTACACTTTCTAAGATTTTATTACAAAATTCGCGTCCGTTATCAGAATGCAAAATACTTGGAGCGCCAAAAAAGGAGAAAAAATATCAAGCAAGTTATAGGCTACTTCATCCGCCCGTTTTGATGTGAGCGGCTTCAATACAACAAATTTTGTTATGTGGTCTTGGTATACGAGAAGAAACTTAAATTTTTTAATCTGGTTTAGATTGGTAATCGATGAGATCCACCTGGCATCTGCTGTGGAAATGCGATGAAATAATCGGCTTTACAACAATCCCTTTTTTCGCACTTTTTTGTTTTTGTTGACAAGGTTCGCACAAATCCAAAAAGATTTTTATTTGTGCTTGGGTTATGTTTTTATAAAGTGTATTTAATTACTTGATCATTCGGTCTCTTCCACCGTGGCCAATTGACAAATGAGTAGAATACAATATGTCAAACAATTCTTCGGCATGGACAAACTTTTTCACACTTTCTCGCGCATGTGACAACGGCTCAATGAGTTTTTCACAGCCTCGTACAGTCAACACATCATACCTTTGAATTATTCGATAATCTCGAGATGATTCTTTCTTCTTGGAAACTTTTATTCGCTTTACATCTTCAATTATGCAATCATACTTTCGTTTTGTCATTAAAACACTATTATATTTTGAATCTTCGCTAAAGAGGTTTTCGAAGAATCTTTTCTTCATTTTACTCACCAATTCGGTGCTTGCTTGCATACTAGGAATTAAATTTATCTGCTTTAAAAAAAATCACGACACAAATTCACGCGCTAACAGGCAGAAACGAATTTGAAAACAGAATTAGCTATGCTACGCACTGGCAGCCGACGCCAATTATGAGAAATAAAAACAACCGGCGACGACTAGATGCTGGCGAAACCAAACTAAATGTGGAGGGAGAGGGGGAAGGTGTAGGGAAAGAAAATGAGAGAAACAGGCGAAACCAAACTAAAAGTGGAGGGAGAGGGGGAAGGTGTAGGGAAAGGAAATGAGAGAAACAAACTTTTGAACTTTAACGATACGGAAGCCGTTAATGTGCACATTACCTAGGTAAAATGCGGAAAACTCTTGATTCCGCACGTTAACGGAGTAAATCAGTTAATCTGCAGATTAGCTAGGTAATGTGCACATTAACGGCTTTCGAGCTTTAGCGGTAACATATATATTAATTCTGAGATGTTTTTTACTGTGAGTCCTATTTTGAGAGAACGGCTGAATGTAAAGATATGGTTGAGGTATCAAACTGAAGGTCCTACCATGTACACTGCTGGCCACCCAAAATGCAACACCAAGAAGGACACGAGATAGCAAAGCCAGATTTACTGGACACACAACAACAGATACAAAGATGAAACGATTGAGCTTACAGGCCCGTGCGACTTACGGAATACGCAGACATGAATAGTTCGTGTGGCCCCCATGGCTGGCAATAAAGGCCGTTAAACGCCGCGGCATCGCACGAAAGAGGCTCTGGATGTGGGCTTGGGGTATGTCAGTCCAGGCTGCTTTCACATGTTACCACAGTTCATCAGGCGTAGCCGCGCGTGGTGCTTGCCGGGCCACTCGGTTGCCGATCAGCGACCAGACGTGTTCGATGGGCGACATATCGGCAGAACAGGCGAGCCACGGCAGCAGTGACACCGGGTGGGCCGTGAAGAATCGCTGCACGATGCGTGCCACGTGCGAGAGCGCATTGTCTTGTTGAAACGTGGCTGCTGGCAGAACCTGCAGATAAGGGAGGACTACAGGCTCCAAAACGTGAGAGATGCAGCTGTGGCTGTTAAGTGTGCCGGCAATGCGTACAAGAGGGGTGCGAGTAGCATATCCAATTGCGCCCCAAACCATAAGGCCAGGCGACGGACCGGTATGGCGATGCATAATGCAGGCGTCATACAGTCTCTCGCCGCTGTGCCGCCACACGTAGATCTGACCATCGTGGTGTTGCAGGCAGAAGCGGGATTCATCGGAGAAGACAATGTCGTGCCATCCCGTAGTCCAGGTGAGGGCGTTCAACGGACCACTGCCGCCGCACTCGCCTGTGGTGCAACGTCAATGGTAACCGGAGCAATGGGCGCCGTGCGATAAGTGCCCGCTCCTGTAGACGACGTCAAACCGTACGTGCTGACACAGGTTGTTGCGTAACACACCCTAATTTCTGCGCTAACGTTCGTGATGTGCCGGTGCGAGCCGTCAATGCCCGCCGCAAAACATGCCTGTCCTTTCGTTTGGTGGTGTGCCGCTGCTGCGGCAATCGCTCACGTCGGTCCGTCCGTCCCTCCTGCACCCACCGAATTTATACTTGCCTCACTGTGGCTGGATGTTGTCCCACAGGACGCCGATGTCTCGGTACGATAAACCGCTGTCGCGATAAGCCACTATTCTTCCTCTGTCGAACTCCGAAACGTGCTGAAATGACTGCCGTATTCTGCGACGAGGCATCAGGAAGCTTCTTACGCACAGGCCCGGCAGCACAACACACTTCCACTACTTACACCCCGCCTTCTGTGCACCCTTCTTATAGTGCTTCTCGGTGGCGTGCTGGGCGCACATGATTTGCATATGCCCTGCAATGCTAATCGTTTGCATGTCCTCTCGCAGGCGACGCATGCTGCGAATTTCAGGCCAATCGGATGCTTCTTTCTTGGTGTTGTATTTTGGGTGGCCAGCAGTGTGGATGTGCCAGTCGAAGAGACAAATGAGATTGGGGCAACGGTTCGGGCGTTGTGGGCTGGCAAAATTCCCATGTAAAGTCTATGGGAGAACATTCGATCGCCTGCGGTTGACTCCCGCGCTGTTGAAAGCGGTAGCATTGAGGGACTGAGATAATCCATAGTCCGAAATCTTCACTTTTCTGAGCGAATCGTTGCGCAAGGCAACGCTAGCAGGTATTGGTATCAAAGTTCTTCTCATCGGAACAACGAAAACTCTCTAAGACCTGATTGTGTTATACCTTTGGACTGTGTGATGTATCATCATCATCATCATTGTCAACCATTATCAATCCACTGCTGGACGTAGGTCTCCCCAAGTTTCCTCCACAACGGTCTGTCTTGTGCCAGTCTCCTCCATGTCGCCCCTGCATACTTTCGAATTTCATCCACCCATCTCCCATGTGGTCTTCTTCTGGGTCTTTTCCTGTCCCTTGGAATCCAATCTAAAATTTCGGCTGTCCATCGATGATCTGTCCTTCTGGCAGTATGTCCAGCCCATTGCCATTTCAGGGATTTAACTCTGATCATGATGTCTTCCACTCTTGTCATTTTTCGGATCCACGAGTTCCTCTTCTTATCTCTCCTGGTTACACCAAGCATGCACCTCTCCATGCTGCTTTGAGTTGTCTGCAGCCTTTGTATGTCTCTTTTAGTTAAGGTCCACGTCTCTGCACCATACGTAAGCACTGGAAGGATGCATTGATCAAACACTTTTCTTTTAAGACATAATGGCATATTGCTCGTGAAAATTATGCTGTTTCTTCCAAAAGCTCTCCAGGCAAGTTTTGTACGCCGATTAATTTCTTCATCAATGTGACCCTCACTTAATATTCGTTCGATCGAATTTATGCAAGTAGGTAAGACGTTTCCCATTATGTAAAGATGTAAATAAACATTCCGTTAAATATCGTTAGCGAAAATACTTAGAATGTACATATTGAGTTGCACCATCTATTTCTTCATTCTATAAGGTTTTTTACTGTGAGACCTATTCTGAAGAGAAAACTGAGATTGGAGCAATGGTTCGAGCGTGGCGGGCGGCAAAGTTCCCATGTAAAGTCCATGGGAGAAGCGTTCGGCCCTAATCTACATCAGGCGCTCAGTTCAGTGTCGGACTTGGTGTGTGCATGGTGTTATAAGATGAGTGTTATAGTAAGTAAATATTTTATTTCTAAGATGAGTGTTATAGTAAGTAAATATTTTATTGCATACTTATCCTCAACAGAATGACTCACCCGTAGAAAAAAAAAAAAAAAAAGAAAACGTAAGAGCCTTACTGGAAGGCGTGAGCGATTGATGGGCTGCAACTATATGTCTCAGTCAAGAGAGAACGAAGAGTATTCGCAACGCGAATCTCATTCCAACAACATTTACAAACACAGTTGTGACTGAAGATGAGAGTGAAAGAGGGCGCTAACGACTTAAATTTTTCCACACGATCGAGATGAGTGGACTTCCGCCTCACATTTTACGACTGAAAAAGGGTGCAATCGTGATGCTCGTCACGAACCTGGCCGCCCCGGAAGCGCAGTGGCCTCAGCGATGGCTTATGATCATTCGTTTGTGAAAGGGTCCGGGTTGGAATCCCGGTGAGGCATGGATGTTGTGTTTGTCTTACGGCCCTGGAACCAGTAACCCTAAATTAGGGACGGGCGATGTCTTATAGCCCATTGAGTTGCTCACGGTGGTCGCTAAACCTTCAGTCAAAAAAAAAAAAAAAAATCACGAATCTGGACTATTGTCTTTACTAAAGTGGTTGAATGAATTTGTCAATCAAATAAAGTTTACATTTGTTGTTTCATATGAGTTTATTCTCTAAAAAAAAAACAAAAAAAAACTTACCGTCGATTCTGATGGGTTTCGTCTAGTTTTAGTAATTTCTTCAAGCGATTTAACATAAAAAGGTTTGAACTTTCGCAAATCACAACGATTAACGAAGTAACTGAAAAACGTTAGAGAAACCGAAAAAAGAAAAACCAATTGCGGTTTTCTCTCAAATGCGCTTGAATGAAGAATGAGGAGCGTTTTATTTGAGAAAATTTTTTAACTAATAACTTGATATCGAAGAAATGTTTTACAAAACTCACATCTGGCTGAACGTAGCACATACGTATTAATCATCACCATGCGATTATGTAACGATTAAAGATAGAAAAAGGTAGTATATATTGCTAAATATTCGAAGGGAATATTTTTCAAAATTACTTTAGTTATGGAAACGTTAATGAGATTTTTATGAAAATTGCGTTTACATCCTGTATGATATTCTTAAAACGGGTCAAATATATTAAGTAGGATTTATGTACATTCGCCATGAACAAAATAAAAACAAGCCAAAAAATGAAAGACAGAATGAGCTACTTCGATGTCCGAGTGGTGTGTGAACGGGCTTCGGATCTCTGGTTTCAGCTGGGTCCGAATCGGAATTCTGAAGCAGACATGAGTGGTTGAGCTTGCGCGTAACCTGTCTCACAACTTCGCTAATTACCGATAAAGCATTTCTGGTTAAGCGACCCATCAAATAACCCCTCCGTAGTATCCGTAGTCCCCGATGGCCTAGCATGGGTAAAACAGCATGCAAAACAGACTGATAGATTACTGAATTTTCGACACGAGTCTCAGAACTTTTTTATTTCACATATATATTACTTAAAAATATCTAAGTTAATAAGAATAGTCCCCATAATTATTTTTAGACCGATAGACGAACAACATTCTGAGGAATGTTTACAAACATCCATCTGTTGAAATAAGTGAGTGAATCTGTAGTGAAAGTGGATGCTTCAGAGAACTGGATTGAAAGCATGCACACACGTTTCCAGCGACGTACGAAATCACAATCTCATTAGAAAGCATATGTTCTGAAAGATTTATACGACAAAAACTTTGTATTAATGTTCGTAAGGTTGCACGTATTTTCAAGTACAAAAAGGTGGATTTTCTAGTATCAATTCGGTAGAACGTCCTGTTTAAGTGTAGCATGAAAATTCCGTCAACCCCCCTCTCTCTTTCTATCTTTCTCACTCTCTTTAACACCTTTTCTCTGCCTCTCTTTCTCTTTCTCCCTCCCTCTCTATCACTCTCTCCCTTTTCTCTCTCTCTCTCTCTCTCTCTCTCTCTCTCTCTCTCTCTCTCTCTCTTTCTCTCTCTCCCTCTATATATTTCTCTTTTTTTCTCCCACCCTCTTTCTTTATATCTTTCTCTCTCTCCCTCTATATCTTTCTCTTTCTTTCTCCCACCCTCTTTCTTTATCTCTTTCTCTCTGCCCCCCTCTCTATATATCTATCTATCTTTCTCTCTCTCTTTAACACCCTTTCTCTGCCTCTCTTTCTGTTTCTCCCTCCCTCTCTATCACTCTCTATCACTCTCTCCCTTCTCTCTCTCTCTCTCTCTCTCTCTCTCTCTCTCTTTCTCTCTCTCCCTCTATATATTTCTCTTTTTTTCTCCCACCCTCTTTCTTTATCTCTTTCTCTCTGCCCCCCTCTCTATATATCTATCTATCTTTCTCTCTCTCTCTTTAACACCTTTTCTCTGCCTCTCTTTCTCTTTCTCCCTCCCTCTCTATCACTCTCTCCCTTTTCTCTCTCTCTCTCTCTTTCTCTCTCTCTCTCTCTCTTTCTCTCTCTCCCTCTATATATTTCTCTTTTTTTCTCCCACCCTCTTTCTTTATCTCTTTCTCTCTCTTCCTCTATATCTTTCTCTTTCTTTCTCCCACCCTCTTTCTTTATCTCTTTCTCTCTGCCCCCCTCTCTATATATCTATCTATCTTTCTCTCTCTCTTTAACACCCTTTCTCTGCCTCTCTTTCTGTTTCTCCCTCCCTCTCTATCGCTCTCTCCCTTTCTCTCTCTCTCTCTCTCTCTTTCTCTCTCTCCCTCTATATCTTTCTATTTCTTTCTCCCACCCTCTTTCTTTATCTCTTTCTCTCTGCCCCCTCTCTCTATATATCTATCTATCTTTCTCTCTCTCTTTAACACGCTTTCTCTGCCTCTCTTTCTCTTTCTCCCTCCCTCTCTATCACTCTCTCCCTTTCTCTCTCTCTCTCTCTCTCTCTCTCTCTCTCTCTCTCTTTCTCTCTCTCCCTCTATATATTTCTCTTTCTTTCTCCCACCCTCTTTCTTTATCTCTTTCTCTCTCTCCCTCTATATCTTTCTATTTCTTTCTCCCACCTTCTTTCTTTATCTCTTTCTCTCTGCCCCCCTCTCTCTCTCCTTCTCTCTCCATTTCTCTTTCTCTCTCTCTCTCTCTCTCAATTTCGTATATCATTGATAATCCTCTACTCACTTGTCATGTGGAGTACGAGTAAATTTTAAAGTGCAATTCAAGTACCTACGTTTAGCGATTTAACATTCCGTCGTCCGAAGAAAAGGAAATACACGAGTCAAAAACATCTACAATATTTTATTTTGCTCATTCTCTTGTATCTTATGTTTTGGTTTTTGTTCTTTAACATCTTTTAAAACGAGAAGGGTCAGGAGCGAAAAACAGTTAAAGTCAGCAAGGTTCATTTCCTTTGTTCTTGTTTCATTTTCTTTTCTAATGTGCTAACAATGGTGCAAAAGAAAAGAATAACTACTAATAAGTTACCAGAGGAAGGAAAAGTATTAAATAGAACACTTTTGAATCTTACATAAAACGCGGGGTAAAGTGTCAGGAGAAAGTTGTGTATGCACGATGATGATGCTGTTTCTTTTATTCCGAGAATACTGTTGATAATAAAGTAATCCAACATTTTCTCAAGCTATTTTCAGAAAAGCAGTTTATCTCTGAGCAATCATGATACTTAACTCATGTTTTCCTTTATAACCATAAAACAGTCGAGAATTATCTTTTCCTCAATCTCTGAAGTGAAAGAGGGAAAAGATCTTCTGATTTTGACATCCAGAATGTAAATTGTTTTTCTATTCAAATGGTTACATATTGTTCCTCTTACAATACCAACGGGTCCATATGATGTTCTCGTTATATTAATGTTTGTGAAAATGTTATAAATATTTTATATGTGACCTTCTGTAACAAATTTATAACAAAAAAATGACACCGAACTTTTGGGTGTAATAAGCACGTCTTTTGAATCCGTTCTGACGCAAATTAAATTTATCAAAGCTATTCAAAGTCAATGGAACCGGTATGGAAAACAACAGATCTGACGAAAAAAAGAAGATTTTCAATCGGGTGTTTAATCCCTCAGATATTGCTATAAACGGAATTGTGAGCTTACGAACTCTTAGAAGCAGAGATATCGACAAAAATAAAATGTGACTTTACGTCACCTGGTGGGAAAAACATGCATTATTTTAGGAAGAAACTATTCTCAAAAGGTTTTTCCATATGAGCGGTATCGGTCCAAGACAAAAAAAATAGTCGAGTTTTCAGGAGCCCAGATTTTGCAACAAATACTTCAGAAGCAGAAATTAACACTTATGACCCCCTGGTGCCTAAACCATTCTTTACCAAACATTAGAAATTATGTGAAAAATATTTTCCATCAGGTCTTGTATGCTATACAGGAAGAATGTTTCAAATCGGAGCTTCAGGAGCAGAAATAACGGAGGAAACGCAATTTATCTTTGTGCCCCCTAGCGGAAAGTCCATGATTTACCTGAAAATTTTGCATTTATAGGAAAAACATTTCGCATCGGAAACACTATCCAACAAAGAAGGATTTTGTTTAAAATCGTACTCTTAGAAGTAGACATATTGACAAAAATAAGATATACATCTAAGCCCCTGGCGTAGAAACCATGCATTTTTTCAAGAAGAAAATTTTCCTAAAAGGTTTGTTGACATGAGTAGTATCGGTCTACAAACGACGTTTTTTTAATCGAGAATTTAACAGCTCATATTTTGCTGCAAATACAACAGAAAGCGGAAATTAAGACTTACGCCACCTGGTAGCCAAACCATTTCTTACAAAAATTAGAAATTATGTGCAAACCATTTCCCATCAAGAGCTGTATGCGGTGCAGAAAGAAGTTTTCAAATCGGAGATTTAGAAGCAGAGATATATTGGGAAACGCAATTTACATTTACGCCCCCTAGCGGAAAGTCTATGAATTACTTGAAAATTTTGAAATTATATGAACCACATGTCACACTAGAAACACTATCCAACAAAGAAGGAATTTTTCAAATCGGACTCCTAGAAGTAGAGATATTGACAAAAATAAGATATGCATCTGCGCCCCTTGGCGTAGAAACCATGCACTATTTTAAGAAGAAAAGGTTTGTCGACATGAGTAGTATTGGTCAACAAACGAAGTTTTTTTCAATCGAGAATTTAACAGCTCATATTTTGCTGCAAATACAACAGGAGCGGAAATTAAGATTTACGCCCCCTGGTGGCCAAACTATTTCTTTACAAAAATTAGAAATTATGTGCAAACGATTTACCATCAGGAGTTGTATCCGGTGCAGAAATAATTTTTCAAATCGGAGATTCAGAAGCATAGATATAGGGGGAAACGGAATTTACCGATACGCCCCCTAGCGGAAAGTCTATGAATTACTTGAAAATTTTGAAATTATATGAAAAACATGTCACACAGAAAACACTATCCAACAAAGAAGGAGTTTTTCAGATAGGACTCCTGGAAGTTGAGATATTGACAAAAATAAGATGTACATCTACTGCCCCTGGCGGAGAAACTGCTGAATATTTGAAGGAGAAAATATTCCGAAAAGGTTTATCGATGTGAGTGGCATCAGTCCACGAAATAATTTTTTCAATCTATATTTTAGAAGCTCCGATTTTATGGCAAATACATCAGAAGCAAAAATTAACACTTACGCCCCCTGGTGGCCAAAGCATTATTTACCAAGAAATTGAAATTATATGCAAAAGATTTTCCATGAGGAGATGCATCCGCTGAAGAAAAAAATTTTCAAATCGGAGTTTTAGAAGAAGAGTTATCTGGAAAAATGTAATTTACTATTACGCTTCCTAACGGAAAATCTATGCGTAATTTGAAAAAGTAACTATATCTAAAATACTCTTCGACATAAATGGAATCGAAAGATAAAAAAAAATTCAATCGGAAGTTTAAAAGCAAATATGTGGAATAAAAAGTATTTTTGAATTCGACATCATCTGCATTTACTAGTTATCGAAAGATCTAGGGTACGATCTTAGCGGTGTCCGGATACCGGTGAAATTTTACATCGTAAAAAAAACGAAATAAAGGATCATCATTTGCATATTTCAAGCTTCCCAATGCAAAAAGAATTTTTCAAATCGGACTAATAGTTGCAGAGATATCGTGGTTACAGACGGACGAACGATCTTTTTTTACAAAAGACGTGCTAAAAAATCTATCCCAATGGATAACAATTAGTTTTTTTAATAATTTAGGAAATTATTGTATCGATTAATAATGACTCGCCTTGAATAGGTTATCCGCAAATGTAGAAATTTCATCACACTTCAATATTACTCTTGCTACAAGAACACATTTCGATAGGACCGATTGTCCTTCCATAACGCTGAATCATCCAACCATTACGTAACTTTATTTATTTGTAATTAAATAACAAGGAACTTGCTCTCTACCTTCGCATTTTGCTGTTTATCTTCCTTGAAAAAGCCATCTGGTCAATGTGTGAAAGCTTGGAAACTTTTATTTCTATTCTACGCGAAGAAATTCGGATCACTAGTAAAGTTATACTATCTAAATTTACTTATTTGTCTTTAGATATTCATAAAACAGTTTTGTTCCAGTTAATAATCGCTGAAGATTTGGAACTAAAACATTCCGTTGAGCTACTTCCAATCGAAAGAAAAGTATGCAAAATAGCATATACCTTCTTGGGATCGCATTTTGTATCCATAATGAAAATCTTCCAAATACGTGGGGACAATGTGAATACACCAAGTCATCGCTCTTTCCACGTTTTCTTTAATTAACACACAGCAATCGGTTGCTGTGTGTTAAATAAAGAAAAACGTGGAAAGAGCGATGGCTTTTTATATTCACATTGTCTCCACGTATTTGAAATATTTTCACTTTCACTCTCGCCCTTTGGATTTATTAGCAATGATTTAATAGTTTGTGTCGTTAAGCCCCACCAGATGGAGACGTCTCAGTTGCTGAGCCCATCCCTACGAATTTGTAAAATCAGATGCTGACAGATAAACACGCATAGCTCCGTGGATTGTTGGCACCGTAGTGTAAGGCGAACGCACTCGGCTAGTTATCGAAAGATCTAGGGTACGATCTTAGCGGTGTCCGGATAACAATTTTTCGGTTGCTGTGTGTTAATTGAAGAAAATGTGGTGAGAGCGATGACTTTATCTATTTTATAGCCATGTTTAGGTTTCCAACTTAGAATCATATATTCTTTTGTAAGACGAAGTCTATTCATTGGACAAAATATAAAAAAGAAGGTGCAAATTAGACAGTCCAACAGAAAACAAATTACATGCCATTATCACTTACATATGCCAGTATGACGTTGCAGTGGCTTCGTAAAGAGCTTACTGATGAGAAATCAGACGTGCACGAAAAGTAGAGTGACAATACGGAAAAATTTAAGCGACTTCGAAAGCGCCATGATAATGGGCACTTTCGAAGTCGCTTAAATTTAGGAGGTTAGGTACAAGCATCTCAGAAACGGCAAGCCTTCTCATCTATGCAAGAACAACTATATTGAAGGTGAACAATGACTAGCACACAGATAGAAAAACATGCAGTTAGAGGTTTTCTTCGGGTCGATGTTCTTCAAGGGCAGCAATGGCTGAGGAGGATTATGCGTAAAATAATAACAAGTTCATCCGAAGTGGCACGGAAGCACAAAAACTGGACCTTTGAGAACTGGACAAAATCGCCTGGTCCAGCCGATCACGTTTTTTGCACATCTTTTGTACAAAGACATCGTGCTTATGTTATCGGTTTGTCCGTCCGTCCGTGGACACCATATCTCTGCAACTGTTAGTCCGATTTGAAAAATTCTTTTTGCATTGGAAAGCTTCAAATATGTAAATGATGATCCTTCGTTTCGGTTTTTTTACGATGTACAATTTCCCAGCTACAGGTCGTAAATGCAGATGATATCGATTTCAAAATACATTTTATTCCATATTTGCTTCTAAACCTCCGATTGAAAAAATCCTATACCCTTCGGTTCCATTTATATCGAAGAGTATTTTAGGAGTAGTCACTTTTTCAAGTTACGCATAGATTTTTCGCTAGGGGGCGTGAAAGTAAATTGCCTTTTACCCGATGTCTCTACTTCTAGAATTCCGATTTGCAAATTTTTTTAAAGCGGATACAGCTTCTGATGGGAAATCTTTTGCATGTAACTCCTTATTTTTGGTAAAGAATAATATGACCACCAGGAGGCGTAAGCCTTAATTTCTGCTTCTGATATATTTACCATAAAATACGAGCTTCTATAATCAGAACTGAAAAACTTTGTTCGTGGACCGATGCCACTCAAGTCAATAAACGTTTTCGAAATATTTTCTTCTTAAAATATTGCATCATTTCTCCGCCAGGGGCGTAGATATATATCTTATTTTGGTCAATATCTCTGCTTTTAATAGTTCGATTTGAAAAATTCCTCTTTTATTGGATAGAGTTTCTGATGCGACATGTTTTACATATAATTTCAAAATTTTTCATTCACTCATAGACATTCCGCTAGGGGCGTAAAGGTAAATTGTGTTTACCCCGATATCTCTGCTTCTGAAACTCCGATTTGAAAAATTCGTTATGCATCCTATCAACTCCTCATGGGAAAATGTTCCGCATATGATTTCTAATTTTTGGTTAAAAATGTTTGGCCACCACGTTGCGTAAGTCTTAATTTCTGCTTCTGATGCATTTGCAGCAAAATCTAATCTTTTAAAATCTCGAATGAAAAAAAATATTCGTTGGTGGACCGATACTACTCACGTTGATAAACTCTTTAGGAATATTTTCTACCTAAAATAATGCATGGTTGTGCATGATGTTTCGTGAGGGAGAGGACTTTTTCCAAGGGGACAGTGCCACATGCAAAAATGTCCGAACCATCAAAATCAAAAGCACGAGGGTGTTTTCAAACTGCTAAAATGTCCTAAGTAGTCCCCCAGATTTTAACCCAATTGAACCCCTGTGGGATGAGATTCAGTTAGCTACTTGTAATAGAGATCTTCCTCCAGACAACATTCGACAATTAAGGGACGCCATCACATCCGCTTGGCTGAACATACCTGTTGAACGACATTAGAACCTCGTTAAATCTAGTGCTAAAATGCCTTCCAAACTTGCCAGAACGTTACTCAATTAAGCACTTGTGGAATTAGATTGAGTGAGCCATACAGAGCAGAGATCTTCCTCGAGATAACATTCGATAATTGAAAGACGCCATCACATCTGCTTGGATGAACATACCTGTAGGACTATATCAGCATTTCGTTGAATCCATACCAGATCGACTTGAGGCTGTATTGAAGCCAAAGAGCGGCCCAAGACGTTATTTGGTAGGTGCTTCTAACAATTTACTACTTTAGGGTATTTGTCATTGTGGTTTAAACACAAATTACTGACATGTATGATGACGCCATTGAAGAGTTTCACAGACAATTTAATTAAGTCATAACGCTAAACAAACGAAATGAATTCACAATGGTCATGTGGGATTTTTATAACAAGGTTGGACGGAGGAGGCGAGCAAGTGTTGTAAGTTTCAGAACTGAAGAGCGTAATACAAGAGCAGACACATGCACATATCTGTCGGAACGAAGTTTTGGATGTTGGCAATACGTTTTATTGAACATCAACCCCATAAATAGATATATACGTACACAGACATCGTAAAAAAGCTCAAGTGATAATATTGTAAGGAAAACGTTTTGGAAATGGCATTTAGTCTAATAAATGCACCCGAGTCGAGATATTCAATTTGACCACAGTAAAGTTGTTAAAAAAATTAAAGTTTGATTGAAGAAAATAAGAAAGGATGGCAGAAATGTTGATATTAAATTCAGAAACCCAATAATTTTGAAGCACATTCAAAACGTTTTAAACCTGGGATTTGATCATGGATAATGTCAAAGAAAAAGAACGTAAGTGGTGCAAAACATGCTAATATTAACGCCAGTGGAAAAGCATAGAGTCCAAAAGATAGATAAAGTAAAGAGGACTGTATGACAGAAAGGATTCTTTCTTTGGGGTGGGAATGGAAGAAAGAAAGAAATGGAAGAACAAATACAAGATAAATCTAGAATAATATATACTCTCGTTAGAATGAAAATCATGGATAGCCAGACGAATGAATTTTCTATTATGCTAAAGCTTGAATACCAGCAACAGTGTGCAGAAAAAGTTTCAGTTTTAGAATTTTCAAAGCACAGAAAATATTTTAGGCAATATTTCCATAAATGTCTGTGACCAAATTGCCGCTAAGGCAAATAATAACTTGAAGAAGGGGAGCAAACGCAAAGAGCAGTTTCTAAAATTACCAGGTTTTGTCAAATAAAAATATATCGTTTAAGCTTTGGAAACTACGATGATTTGGTCAATCTCTTACTGTGAATTAAATATCACTTGTTGACTTGTTGTGTCCTTAAGTTTTAATTTAAACCGTTGCTCGTAGAATTTGTAAGCTGCAAAATTGCAGGCTTAACTGTAAATTTGAATAGAATTATGCAAAAACATTCCAGAGTCAAATAATCGACAGATTACTTACGAATTCAGTGTCCGAGCTTTCACGCCGTACACTGGCTCATAAGTGAAAAGGAATCTCGAATGTAATTCACTTCACTATAACAAAATGGTGATATCAACAAACCCTTCCAATAATAACTTGACATTTCGACAAGACACAATTATCAAGATGTTAGCTCGCTATTGCTTAATAAATCATGATCAGTATATATCTGCTCTTAATTTTCCATTGTCGTTAACAATCGATCTGCACATAAATCTGCTCTCAGAAACTGCACGTATCGTTTGGTTTTAGCTCGCATGCACACTTTAAAACTGTACTTACCACAGATATCATATACAAGAAGCTAGATTGGACACCCAGCCCATGAGGCGTGAGAAGGTAGGCGCCATTTTCAGCGGGTCATGACGATCCATTTAAACAAGGCTACTTTGCATTAAGTCAAAGGAATACGAGTTTGGTACTGTGATTTTCTATTTATATTGAGATTCAAAGTAGTCAGTATCCATTTAGCGGCGGAAGTTATGAAATTTAAGTAAATAACAGTAATATTCCTTAGTGCTAACTAGAATGCCAAGGGTCTTGCAAAATATTGAATTATTTCAGATTCGGCCAGGGCTTAAATTCAAGAGAAGACATTCCGGCATCTGCGATATAAAAAAATATCACGCTGGTTTTAATTTGCTGAGAGATATGATTTTGACGTTTCTTGTTAATGAATGCTTTCATTTTATACGCCATTTCGTTGCTATATTGCCCAAATAAATAATTTGAAATGTTAAAAACTGAAATTTCCTTAGTGCATAACAAGACGAAATATCAAAATTTTTGGTGAAATTCAAAACTTTTTGAGCAAACATAATAAATAAAACAGAATGACAGAGGCAATAGCAACAAAGAAAAAGATTCACATTATTTCAGCTTTTCTATGTAAAGTATGTGGAAGCCTTTTTTTTTTTTCTGGTTTAAATCACAGTTTGCTGGATTTTAGAGCCACTTATTGATTTTAAATAAATTATTTGCTTTTCCATTATTTTAAATCGCTGCCGCATTACGTTCTTGAAAATGTTTTCCAATCATTTCCTATATTTGCATACAATACCAGCTTTAAATATTAATATATATATATATATATATATATATATATATATATATATATATATATATATATATATATATATATATTCTATAAAGAAGATACCTAAGCAAAAAAATACAAATATAATTTTGACTCACACCTAGTACAACATAGAAAAGGTTATGTATCTACCTGTGTGAGTAAAAGGAGAAAAGATAAAAAAATAAAATAAAACAACTGAATGTAGAAGGTGTCGAGAATACTGAGCCTTGGCTTTATCAAGGACCAGCAAAAACTCTGCATTTTCTCACTTCCACAAAGATTCGGCCAGGGCATATATATGTATATACAATATATATGTATATATATATACATATATAAGGGATGATACATGTACTCCAGACATCATGAAAGGTACCAGAGTTCTTCCAGTCCTCCCAGCAGAAGTTGCTCATGCAATCAAGAACATGAAGCGGGGAAAGCTCCAGGAGAAGATGGAATTACTATAGACATCATACAAGAAGCAAGTGGAGAAATTGAAACAGTACTCGCCCAAATTTTCACTCGATGCCTTAATGAAGGGAAGATTCCTGAGGATTGGAACAATGCTACAATGATCCTGCTACATAAAAAAGGTGACATTGAGGATCTCAGGAACTACAGACCTATCAGCCTCCTATCAGTGGTTTATAAAATCTTCACTAAAGTTCTTTCACACCGCTTGAAGGTAACACTGGACATGGCTCAACCGAGAGAACAAGCTGGATTCAGGAGTGGCTACAGCACAATAGATCATATCCACGTACTGAGAGAACTAATTGAAAGAGCGAGGGAATATGAACTTCCATTGTGCATGGCTTTTATCGATTATGAAAAAGCCTTTGATTCGGTGAAACCATCAGCAGTTACCACGGCTCTGAAATCCTGCGGTATTGAAGATGCATACATTAATATTATTAATAACATCTATGAAAATGCAAGTGCAAAGATTCGGCTGTTTGAAAATACAACACACATAAAAATTGGAAAGGGAGTGAGACAAGGTGACACCATATCTCCGAAGCTCTTTAATGCCACATTGGAAAATGTCTTTCAATCACTGAACTGGGAAAACAAAGGGATAAAGATTAATGGAGATTATCTAACCCACCTTCGTTTTGCTGATGACGTAGTCATTTTTGCAACTACCCCATCAGAGCTGCAGAGTATGATCCAGGAACTTGCTGACAAGAGTAAAGAAGTGGGATTAAAAATGAAATTTCAGAAGACAAAAGTGATGTTCAATGCTTTTACAAGAAATGAAGATTTATCGATTGATGGAGAAAAGCTGGAGATAACAGACACGTACGTTTATCTTGGACAGCAGATATCAAGTGAGGGTCACATTGATGAAGAAATTAATCGGCGTACAAAACTTGCCTGGAGAGCTTTTGGAAGAAACAGCATAATTTTCAAGAGCAATATGCCATTATGTCTTAAAAGAAAAGTGTTTGATCAATGCATCCTTCCAGTGCTTACGTATGGTGCAGAGACGTGGACCTTAACTAGAAGAGACATACAAAGGCTGCAGACAACTCAAAGAAGCATGGAGAGGTGCATGCTTGGTATAACCAGGAGAGATAAGAAGAGGAACTCGTGGATCCGAAAAATGACGAGAGTGGAAGACATCATGATCAGAGTTAAATCCCTGAAATGGCAATGGGCTGGACATACTGCCAGAAGGACAGACCATAGGTGGACAGCCGAAATTTTAGATTGGATTCCAAGGGACAGGAAAAGACCCAGAAAAAGACCACATGGGAGATGGGTGGATGAAATTCGTAAATATGCGGGAGTGACATGGAGGAGACTGGCACAAGACAGACCGTTGTGGAGGAAACTTGGGGAGACCTTCGTCCAGCAGTGGATTGATAATGGTTGACAATGATGATGATGATGATACAATATATATGTATATATATATACATATATATTGTTTTCAACATTGAGCAAGAGGCAAATAAGTAACAGCAATTATATTTTCGTCTCTCTGCGTAAGATTTTTATCTGAGGAAGCTTTCACCATGATTTATACAATAATTAAGTTCAAACTACCCTGCGTAACGTGCCATGCTCCTACATCTTGACCCGCTCAATGTGGCTCCAGGCTTCTCACAGCGCAAGCCCATGCTCAACGGAGCAGACAGCCAATCTAGTCCCTTATACGATATCTGTGGTACTTACACATACACAGTTGTTTTTTTTACTTACTACCAGTGATGCCAACTTTGAAAACTCGTCGAGAGAAATAATGTGTCCGTAAAGTTGGAAATTAGAATAGAGAAAAGAATACAGAAAATCAAAAAGGAACGTTCAATTAGAGGCATAATTCGCTAATTCATTCCTTTCAACAACAGCTGCAATCACGTTATGCAAATAGAAAAGTGTACATTTCGGAGAAATTGTTGATTACATTGTTTAAAAATCGAAACTGGAAATATTTTTATTAAATTTGATAAAGTTATACAAATTTGGAAGATGACAATCCCTTTTTTGGTGTAATTGTGACAGGGATGTAAGTCAGATAATATCCGAAAACTTGAAAATTTCGTCGTACTGGAGCAGGAATCTAACCTGTGTCTCCCAGATAGCGCCCGGGTATACTTACCATCCTTGTCCCAATAACACTGAAAAATGGATTGTCATCTTCTAAATTTGTATTATATGGTGTAATCCCGTATTTCATTGATACAATTATTTTGTTCGAAATGTGTTTTGAAGTTAGTGTGACACTGGGCAGTACAGAATATTTGTACGATTTACGTAACAGAGCTGAATGCTTGGTGTAACCAGGAAAGAAAAGAAGAGGAACTCGTAGATAAGGAAAATTGCAAGAGTAGAAGACATCATGATCTGAGTTATATCTCTGAAATGGCAACGGGCTGGATATGTTGTCAGAAGGACTGACCACCGATGGACAACCGAAATTCTAGATTGGATTCCAAGGAATAGGAGTTCTTTTCACATTGGTAATTTTGGTTTTCCGGAACACCTTACTGCGTGGTCCAAAGAATTGGCTGGAAATGCTAAAATTCGGTTAATACGAGCAGTATAAGAGTGTGATTGAATATAAAACACAGCATTCCCTATTTTTTCTAACATGATAACCTAAAAAAGCTCGTTTTCCTTTCCTTTCTTCCACGTAACAAAAATCTGCTTTAGTGCCGTTAAACCTAGAGGAAAAGGTGCTCTTCTGCACTAAAGGATATGATTAAAAAAGAAGGAACACCAACCCTTATCGGTCTAAAGGATTTGATAAAAGAAAACGAAGGAATGACAACCCTGCAGCTCAGAAGGTGGAATACTCCTTCCTTGGAATACTCCTTGTATTGACTCGGGATATTAACCTGGTGATAATATTTCTGTAGAAATCAAAAATAGTTTTGCAAATGCCGAAGTGTTTGATAAAAAATAATGAATTTTTGGGTAAGTGCCAAAAGAGGAAACTTCATTGACTCGCAGAGAAAAAATCTTAAGTTTCAGTTCATCAGATTATCGGAAGATGAAGATCTCATTAAGAATCTGATGTTTGAGACACATGTATTCCGACCCTCACGTGAGAGCTACAGAACTGTAACTACCGCTGACGACGAATCTCTGTAAACACAGTGTCGAGGATAATTTTTCGGTAACTTAGACATAATGTTGTTGCTGAAGCTCTCTAATACGTGTTACACATTTTGTTGCTTTCGCGCTTGACTTCTTTTCTTTCCATTATATCTTCATTTATCAAGAAATACCAGCTCCATGTCGTGTAATTTTGGAGAGATTTCTTTTCTCAGATCTTCGACACCCGACCTCGGGGACGACGCGAAAGTCAGCAGTGTGTGACATCCCATTATCGGTTGGGAGGTGTGCTTATGTGCCACGCCCACAAGGAATCCCCTGGAACAGCGGGAAATTGATTGCCAGTTAGAAGCCAACATTTCTGATATACTTCAAGAAAAGAGTGGAATTTGATTTTTCCCCTTACATTTCTTTCTTTATTTTTACCCCTTTTCTTTCGCGCTTCTTAAGGAGGAGCGTAACCCAACAGGAGCCCTTTCAAAAGCAAAAGCTTGCCAATAAAGTTTGGGTGTCATCCCCCTGCGTGAGCAGGAATTTTAGACAATAGAATTCAGTTAGTGATAAGCTTTATGAAACCAGAACTCTTTTATCTCACATTCTTCTTTATAATGATTTGAGTTCACTGCTTATTTTCTTTTATTTCTTGCCGACTCGATAAATCATTGATCTGTTCCAGGATCATTAGTCTTTGCGGAATAAATTAAGGAAACCTTGACACGAAACGACGCCCAGAGTCAACAAATAGCTCAATTTGCGACTGAAAGTGAATGTCGCGATATAAAAACAAGAGAAATGAACTCTTCCTTCCTTACAATAGATAAAACCACGCAGGATGCATAGAAAAGCCCGGGAAGCCCAAACAAATCCAGAACGGTGAAGTAACGAAGAGAGTGACTGATGAGTATAGGAATTCCATAATGGGAAGTGAAACGCACCTTGAAACTTCTCTTGAGGTCATACTTGATGACCTTAACGCGAAGTTCAACCCTCAACTGATTACCCTTTTAAACAACCAAATCTTCGGTTTATGCGTACGTCATTTGTTCCAAAAGAAAGCGCGATAATGTAAAAACATAGCAATGATAAAATGTTCATTGGAGTACAAAAGTTTGCACTTAAGCGTTTACGACAACTAACAAAACGTTCGTTATAGCGATTGGGTCACTTTTTCTTTTTGATTCGAGGTTTAACAAAGGCAGCTCAATGGGCTATAAGCAGTCGCCCGGCCATAATTTAGGGTCAGTGTTTCCAGGGAAGGGAGAGGGCTAGTGCCATAAGATAAACGCAGCATTTATGCCTCACCGGGACTCGAACCCGGACCCATCTCGGGAAAAAGATCAGAAGACATCGCTTAGACCACTGCGCCACCGCGGCGGCATTGGGCTACCTTGGATAATGTAAAACACAGGGACGGACAACTACATTACGGCATTGGGCTACCTTGGATAATGTAAAATAAGGGACGGACGACTGCTTATAGCCCATTGAGTTGCCTCTGTTCATATGTAAACATATAAACAAAGACAACTCAATGAGCTATAAACAGCCGCCGGTCCCTTATTAAGGGCTAATAGTTCATGGGAAGGGAGAGAGCCAGTGCCATAAGACAAACGCAACATCCCGGCCTCACGAGATTCGAACCCGGACCCATCTTGGAAAAATGATTAGAAGCCATCACTTAGATCACTGCGCCACCGGAGCGGAATGGGGTCACCTTGGTGGCCGTGTTGTCAGAGACCTGATTTTCTGATTAGTCGTCCGAGCTACGTCAGGGTTCGAGTCTTAAATGAAACATGGGTGTTACGCTTCTCCTACGGCGCTAGCTCTCCCGCTTTTCTAGATCAAGTAATCCCCAATTAGGAAGCGGCGACTGCTAATAGTTCTAACCATTTAACCGTTTGGAAAGAATATCTCGGAGTTCCCAAACTGTGCTGAAATAAACTCAAATGAATGCATTCTACCTAAGAAACGGATCGAACGCTGCTGGAACGAATGAACCCGAGAACCAGAAAACGACGCTTTTTTTCAGAGGGGGGAGGGGGTTAACAACCTCCGTGAGCAACTCGAAGGGATATAAACAGTTTCCCAACCCCTAGGACCACTGGTTCCAGGAATGTGAGAGAGCCGGTGGCGTAAAACACTGGCAACATCTATGGCTCACTCGGATTCGAATGGTCAGAAGCCAGCGCTCAGACCACTGCGCCAGCAGGGTGGCATGCAGCTTTTCCTCTAGCTTAGTTATTCAAAATGGTCATTTAAGGGATGAGGAAAACAATGACTGTAACGGGCAGCTTCATTTCGGGCCGTGAAGCTGCCCGTTACTCTGTTCTCAAACTGTTGCAAAAACGCCATCATGTTTCGGACGTCGATCGAACATTATGCGAAGAACGCAATCAGTTGCAGAAGCTTAAGAATAATCCAGATATGGCGCCTGCCTGTTCTGACAAAACCAGCCAAGTAGTTAAAAAATATTTTTAAGAATACTCCTAGATCAAGTTCACCTTATCATTGAAACCAGACTTCGTGCCCGAAGTGCAGACGAAAGTGAAATTGCAGCTGTCCTCAATGCCCTTAAGTTGATTCAGAAGCGAACTTTTTTCAAGAGTGATGGTGTTATATACAGAAAAGAGGGTGGATAACCTATGGACTCTCCACTTTCACAAGTAATAGCCGAGATTCTTCTGCAACATATTAAAGATAATGTTCTTTCCCGCTATCCGGGGACACCATTGATGTACAGGGGTTGTCCAAAATAATAGAAACGCCTTGAAACAATAGGTGTTACGCACCTAATATGGTATGGGAGCACCCTTGGCGTTTAAAACTGGACGCATACAAGTCCTGGATGGTGGTAAGTGGTATGTTGTACCATTCTTCCTTCAGAAACTGCTCCAATTCCTTGAGCGACGTCGGAGAAGCATAACGGGATCGCACTGTGTTTTATAAAAAATACCACAGGGGCTCAGTGATATTTACGTCCGGTGATTATCCAGGCCAGGGAAGGTGTGCAACTTCATCCTCATGTTCCTCAAACCATGATTGAACAGTTCAACTTCTATGAATTGGGGCATTGTCATCTTGAAAGGTGCAATCCGCTGACGGAAACAATGTCTGCGCCATTGAATGCACATGGTCGGCCGAAAGGGTGGCATAGTTACCGCTAGTGATCCGTCCATATAAGGTGATAATGGGACCTGCTGCAAACCTCGAGATCATGGCTCAAGCCATTACGGAACCACACCCATGCTTCACTGTAGGAAGGAGACAGTCTGGGTTGTAGGCTTCTGCGGGGATTCCTCCCACGTAAACCCGTCCTGTGGTGGGGAATAGTGAGAAACTTGATTCATCGGAAAACAAGACATGTTTAAATTGATCCACAGTCCATGTTTTATGTTCCTGGTACCACTGAAGTCTCCGTTTAATATTCACCTGTGACACCAGGGTTTATGCAATCGCAGCTCTGCGGTAATATTGTGCGTATGCAATTCCCTTCGCACCATATGGGTCGACACTGGGTTCTGAAGATGTGCATTAAGCTCAACAGTAACTTTCGTCGCCGTCTTCTTTTTTTTTTTTTTTTTTTTTTTTTTTTTTTTTTAAGGTTTAACGACCACCGTGAGCAACTCAATGGGCTATAAGCAGTCGCCCGTCCCTAATTTAGGGTCACTGGTTCCAGGGAAGGGAGAGAGCCAGTGTCGTAAGACAAACACAACATCCATGCCTGACCGGGATTCGAACCCGGACCTCTTAAGGACGAATGATCAGAGGCCAGCGCCTTAGACCACTGCGCCACCGGGGCGGCACCGCCGTCTTCTTTAACGTCCACCTGTCTCTCGCAGTGAGTTTGCTTTTCCTTCCACAGTTGTGTCTCTCAGATGATGTTGTGCCGTGAACATTGTATGCTGTCATGACGTTCGACACGGTACCTCTCGATACCACCAATACCTGTGCCACTGAGGTTACCGACGCACCAACCAGACGGGCTCCTACAATCTGCCCTCTTTGGAACTCCGACAGGTCACTCATTGTGCCTTCACCTGGAATGAAATTATGCAAACACCGATTTACAATGCAATCACACATACTCTTGAGACTATAAGCATTACTTTGTATTACAAAAAAAAAAAAAAATTGTAGCTATATGTTCGTTTTACTCAAAAAGCAGCACATACCAAAGTCACTGTTTTCAGCGAAGTGTTTCCATTATTTTGGGCAACCCCTGTATATCAGGTACGTGGACGATATTTTAATATTTTGGTCGTATATCTTGCATCAGTTGTCTCAGTTCACGGAACACATGTCTTCCCAATGTTCCTCTATCCAGTTCACATCAGAAGTCGAGGTCAATTATACTCTTACGTTTTTAGCACGTCTTTTGTAAAAAAAGATCATGCTTATGTTACCGGTTTGTTATTGGGAAGCTTGAAATATGTGAATGATGATCCTTTATTCCTTTTTTTTTTACGATGTACAATTTCGCCGCTAGGGGGCGTAAATGCAGATGATGTCGAATTCCAAAATACATTTTATTCCACATGTTTGCTTCTAAATATCCGATTGAAAAAATACTTTTATATTTCGATTCCATTTATGTCGAAGAGTATTTTAGATATAGTTACTTTATTCAAATTACGCAAAGATTTTCCGCTAGGGGGCGTAAAATCAAATTACATTTTCCCCGATAACTCTTCTTCTAAAACTCCGATTTGAAAAAAAAAATTTCAGCGGATACACCTGTTGATGGAAAGTCTTTTGCATATAACTTCAAATTTTTGGTAAAGAATACTTTAGCCACTAGGGGACAAGTGTTAATTTTTGCTTCTTATGTATTTGCTATAAAATCTGAGCTCCTAAAATATCGATTGAAAAAATTCGTTCGTGGACTGATCCCACTCGCATGGATAAACATTTTCGGAATATTTTCTTTTTTAAATATTCCACAGTTTCTCCGCCAGGGGGCGTAAATATATATCTTATTTTAGTCAATATCTCTACTTCTAGGAGTCCGATTTGAAAAATTCCTTCTTTGTTGGATAGTGTTTCCAGTGTGACATGTTTTTCATATAATTTCAAAATTTTCAAGTAATTCATAGACTTTTCGTTAGGGGGCGTAGAGGTAAATTCCATTCACCCCTATATCTATGCTTTTGAATCTCCGATTTGAAAAATTCTTTCTGCGCTGGATACAGCTCTTGATGGGAAATCGTTTGCACATGATTTCTAATTTTTGTAAAAAAATGGTTTGGCCACCAGGGAGCGTAAATCTTAATTTCCGCTTCTGATGTATTTGTAGCAAAATATGAGCTTCTAAATTCTCGATTGAAAACATTCGTCGTTTGTAGACCGATAGTACCCATGTCGACAAACCTTTTAGAAACATTTTTTCTTGAAATAATGCATTGTTTCTACGACAAGGGGCGTAGATGTATATTTTATTTTTGTCAATATCTCTACTTCTAGGAGTCCAATTTGAAAAATTCCTTTTTTGTTGGATAGTGTTTCTGATGCGAAATCATTTTCCTATAAATTCATAATTTTCAAGTAAATCATAGACTTGCCACTAGGGGGTACAAAGGTAAATTGCGTTTTCTGCGTTATTTCTGCTTCTAAAACTCAGATTTCAAAAATTATTCCTGTATCACATACAAGACCCGGTGGAAAGTATTTTTCACATAATTTGTAATGTTTGGTAAATAATAGTTTGGCCACTAGGGGGCATAAGTGCTAATTTCTGCTTCTGATGTATTTGTAGCAAAATCTGGGCTCCTGAAAACTCGACTAATTTTTTTTTCTTAGACCGATTCCGCTCATGTTGAAAAACCTTTTGAAAATACTTTCTTCCTAAAATAATGCATGGTTTTCCCACAAGGGAACGTAAAATCACATTTTATTTTTGTTGATATCTCTGCTTCTAAGTGTCCGATTTGAAAAATTATTTCTGTGTTGGAGAGCGTTTCCGGTGCGAAATGTTTCTCATATAAATTCATGTTTTTTCTTAACGCACAAGTCTACAACCAGATGGCCTAAGCTCACGATTCCGTTTACAGCAATATCTGAGGGATTAAAAACCCGATTGAAAAACTTCTTTCTTCCGTCAGATTCTATTGTTTTCCATACCGGTTCCGTTGACTTTGAATAGCTTTGATAAATTTAATTTGCGTCAGAACGGATTCAAAAGACGTGCTTATTACACCCGAAAATCCGGTGTCATCTTTCTTGTTAGGTTTTCGGTTTGTCAGGCACCCGGTTCTTCAGATTATACATTACTCAGTGTATAAAAAACAAATCGCTACTCCGTCGTTAATTCCTGCTAAGTCGGGCCATCCATATAGCTATAAACTATCTGGTCTTCGCTTTTTGGTTAAAAGAGCTATATCTCATTCCTCGAGTAGAGATCTTCTACTTAGTGGACTTAAAAAGATAAAAGAAGTCTTCTACTTAGTGAACTTAAAAAGATAAAAGAAGTCTTCTACTTAGTGAACTTAAAAGATAAAAGCTAGACCGCCTTTTTACGAGTTTGATTAGACAATAGTCACCCACATTGCAACGTAATCAAAGACATCGCGCAGATTTGTGGGTTCTATTGACTATTATCCGGATCCAGTGGAAGTGGTAAAGAATATATGTAGATGATTTTGCTTAGACGTTGGTATCAAGACAAGGAACATTCTTAACTCAATAAATAAAGACAGAGAAAATATCTGTTTACACCAACGACATGGTGTTTATAGTATCCCCCTGTGCCCTGTGGATGATTCCGTACATCCCAAGCATTTTATAGGGCCCAAGAAACGAGCATTGCACTTTCCAGTTTCTGAACATAAATATGCAGGAAAAAATGAACAGACAGTGTCTTCCGGGAACTGCTTGGATTTCCACCTCTCCGTAAGTTACGAGTCTTTTAATCACACAAATACTTCAGTGTCTTTTCTTCAGTGGTAGGTTTTGCGTCAGAGTAGGAACAATTATACTTTCATGCAGGACGTTTTCCAAAACTTTGTGACGTACCTGCCAGCAGGACGCACACGACATAAAGGCAGAGAGCAGTCAGAACGACCGTCCGCGTAGCTCAATTGGTAGAGCGACTTATTCCGGAAAGAGGGGACCCGGGTTCGAGCCCCGGCGTGGACAAAAATGACGGAGAAATTTACTTCGTTATAACCTATCAACCTGTGAAATCGTCCTACAGAAGCTATCAGTTTTAAAGCTGAATTCACTCCTCTACTAATCTCACCATCCAAGCTGTTTTCTCAGTCAAGTATGCTACCTAAATACGGAAACTTATTCGCCTGATATAATTCTGTACCATTTAGGCTGATCTTGCATTTAATAATAACATTTTCTTCCTCAAAAATCATAACTTTGACATTTCCCCTTATTTATACTAAGTTTGAATTTCATACAGACTTCGTACATCCGACAACGCACTCTGTGACTCACTTTTCCACTCCGTCAACAGGACTGCGTCATCAGCATACCTGCACACACACACACACACACACCCGCATTACCAAGGCATATGAAAGTATAATCTATTTTCGGTATCAATCATGCAACCATCCATAAACGTATTGAATAGGTATCGTGGCATTACACAACCTTGTCTGATTCGAGCGCCAGTCGAAATCCATTTCGATAATACACCAAAACACAAAATTTCTCTTCAGTGTAGATACTGTTGTAGTATTAGCTAATTCTGAATGACATTGGCCAAAAGACACTAAATAATTGGGTATGGTTATGGAAAACCTTTCGTCGTATGAAGAACTGAAACGGTGCAATTTACATGATTTTGAAAAAGCAGAGTTGCTCATGGAGGTTGCAAAACAACCGAAAAATATAAATAATTGAAAAAAAAAAGCTGTCCTCGATCTTTTGGAAACGGAAATATGGTCAAAAATATAAATATACACTGACGGAAAAAAATCCCAACACCAAGGAGGGGTTGTGTTAGATAAACGACAGTTGGTAAGCGGTGAGAGTACATCTGTAAGATGACGTCTATGCAAATTTCGCGCTCGGCGCATACGTGTGGCGCTAGTAGCGCCCCTCGGAACATGCAAAGCAGGTTTGCTGTAAATACGCGCTGTAACGTTCGTGAGCGTTAGTTTTCGTTGAGATTCAACGTAGGGTGTTGATGTTAGTCAAGAATGCCTTTAAGAAGACGAAGAAGCCATTATCAACAGCTCACGGGGTTTGAACGAGGTCGTGTAATAGGGCTACGAATAGGTGGATTTTCTTTCCGCAATGTTGCAGAACGACTTGGCAGGAATGTAGTCGTTGTGCATGATTGTTGGCAACGGTGGTCAAGGGAAGGTACTGCCTCAAACAGACCGGGTTCCAGCCGGCCACGTGGCACTACTGAGAGGGAAGACCGCCGTGTACGGCGTATGGCCGTGGCGCATCGTACCGCGTCTGCGGCAGCAATTCGAGCTGCAGTTGCCACCACAGTGACACAACGAACTGTTACAAATCGGTTACTTGAAGGACAGCTCCGAGCCAGACGCCCTGTGGCGTGCATTCCACTTACTCCGAACAACTGCCGTTTGCGACGTCAGTGGTGTCAATCTAGAGCTCATTGGAGGACGGAGTGGATATCTGTTGTGTTTTCTGATGAAAGCCGGTTCTGCCTGGGTGCCAGTGATGGTCGTGTGTTGGTTAGAAGGAGCCTTGGTGAGCGCCTGCAACCAACCTGTCTGCAGCCGAGACACACTGGACCTAAACCTGCAGTTATGATCTGGGGAGCAATTTCCTATGACAGCAGGAGCACTCTCGTGGTTATCCTACGCACCCTGACGGCACAGATGTACGTCGGTCTGGTGATTCAACCTGTTGTGCTTCCATTCATGAACAGCATTCCAGGGGTGTTTTCCAACAGGATAACGCTCGCCCGCATACCGCTGTTGTAACCCAACATGCTCTACAGAGTGTAGACATGTTGCCGGGGTCTGCTAGATCACCAGATCTTTCACCAATCGAGCACGTAAGGGACATCATTGGACGACAACTCCAGCGTCACCCCCAACCAGAATTAACCGTCCTTGTATTGACCGACCAAGTGCAACAGGCATGGAACTCCATCCCACAAACTGACATCCAGCACCTGTACGACACAATGCATGAACGTTTGCGTGCTTTCATTGAACATTCTGGCGGTTACACCGGTTATTAATGTACTAACATTTCACATTTAAAATGGCTCTTCTCGCGCTTACAATAAGCTGGGTTCTTGAAACCTTAATCGATTAAATATGTTACCTATACAAATGTATTGCCGCCATTTCATTCCTCTACAACTATTTTTTCGTGGTGTTGGGATTTTTTTTTCTGTCAGTGTATATTTGCTCTTTATAGAGGAAAATTTAGCAATGCTGGAAGAAGAATACATACCAAGATATTCGACATAAAAAGCTACCAGAAAAAAAAATATTGTTTTCAATTTGGTCATCTACAAGCCGTGATGGAACATTAAATAGGGATGGCTATTTATGTAGAACAATGGGCTATTAAACAACAGTAAGTTTACAAAACTATTTTCATAATAGACGCTATCTGGTTTCAAAAGCGCGTATCCAATACACCTTTTAGAAGCAGTGATAATCGGTAAATAAGGTTTACGCCCTAAGTAGGAAAAGCAATTCTCTCAAATAGGTCCCTCGATTTTGATAGTTTTAAGCAGGCTGTCGTTGGGGTATGATTAGAACAAATTATGTTTCCGATTGACCAAGGCATGGTGCCCAAGTCACTGCAACAGCCAAACTCCTGACAAACGAACATTCATCTGTGATCTCATAATTCGAGAATTTCTCACTTCCGAATGTACTACATCCAGAACATTCATGGACCTGTTCCAAAACCGTTCAGGGACGAAATCCTTAGGTGGCGTAGTGGTTTAAGGCTCTGGCTCCTGACCATTAGCCCCAGTTGGGTCCGGGTTTGAATCCCGGTGAGGCATGGATGTTTGTGTTTGTCTTTTGGCACTGTCTCACAATGTGTTACTTGCCCAACACTGGTTATCTGTGTACATTTAGCATACAGTAAAATCCATGTTTTTTTTTTTATTTTGATTGGAGGTTTAACTACCACCGTGAGCAACTCAATGGGCTATAATCAGTCGCCTGTTCCTAATTTAGGGCCACTAGTTCAAGGGAAGGGAGATAGCCAGTGCCGTAAGACAAACACAACATTCATTCTTCACCGGGCTTCGAACCGGGACCACTTTCGGACGAATGATCAGAAGCCACCGCTTAGACCACTGCGCCACCAGGGTTGCAAAATCCATGTTCGATGTACACTTGTTCACAATGCGTTACATGATCAACACTGCCTATATCTGTGTAAATTGATCATTTGGCATGTATGATTTGTACCTGTTGCTGTGAAATATCTGTATCCTGTTTATGTTTGCTTGTTTGTCGTGTTTCTGTACCACCAAGTTCAATAAATCATTTAAAAAAACCAATAAAAAATAAAAAAATTAAATAAAAAGAATATTCCGACCTGATGACGGAATGATCAGAGGCATATGCCTCTGATTAGCAGTCGGGCTGAGTCCCAAATGTGTGGTGCATTTGTTTTCCGGAGATATTTCTCACCGTACCTTCGAACCAATATCCCTAAACAAGGGATGAGTGACGACTACATATAACTCTCTTGTTACTAATAGTTGTCCTTACGGTATAAATTTGCTGAGCAAAGGAACTACTAGATCCAAAAGCTGCGCGTAAAATTGATCAGAATTCAATTCTGTGATGCTTCCGAAAGGGAAATGTTTCTTGTTCGTGGGAACCACTCATCTTAAATGCATGTTTAAAATTGTCGGAAATTGGTATAACATTCATCTCCTTGTCCAAGCTAATCCTGTCGGCCGGTTATAAGTAAAGGGAGATTTGATTGAGGAAACTGTTACGTGAAGAAACACGACGTAGTACCAGAACTATAACATCACACTTCAACAGCACAGTAGAATCGCGATCTAACGTTTTTCGTGAGAAAACCAAAGCTAACTCTAAATTCGGAAAATCGTCAACGGCAAAAATTCAGTTTATCTGAGTTTAAAATGTCGACATAAGATACTATCTGATACTCATACAGCATCGTAACAGACAACCTGAAGTAGAGGAAATAACAATACTAGTGGACATTTTCATAAAGTCGTGAAGTTTTCGGGCTAAGTAAGTGAAATCAAAGAATAAGCCGTCTGATGCACGATTTTTCAGATAAAACCACTCTTTAATATTTAAAAATGATGTTAAAAACACATTAAAAAAGGAAAGGGACGAGATTTTTCGGTGACCGCGTCGGTCCCTTTATCAGGTCATACACAATGAGCAATCGAAATGAAAAGTTGGGTGACTTAAATATAGAATGAAGATGTCATACGCATGTGAAAGAACCAGATTTACATAAAGTGGATACACCAATTAAAGTCCTGAGCAACTTGAAGTAATGGTTCCGGCACTAAAAGAAATTTCCGAGGTAGAGATATGTAAACAGGTATGTCGTTATTGAAACATTTAGGTCCATACTTGTAAATCTATAAGCTATACTTGTAAATCCATAATAAGTACGGACCTAAATGTTGCAATGACGACACACCTGTTCACATACCTCTACCTTGGAAATTTTATTTAGAACCGGAACCATAACTTCAAGTTGTTGAGAACCTTAATTGGTGTATTCACTTTATGTAAATCTGATCCTTTGACATGCGTAGAGTACTTGTATTATCACATCTTCATTCTCTATTTAAGTTACCCAACTTTTCATTTCTGTTGCTCAGTGCAAATGACCAAATGAAGAGATCGACGCGGTCACCGAAAGATCACACCTCTTTTGAATGTTTTTAATGTGTTTTTAATATTTGCATAAAACAAAACAGTTTTAATTTCCGTGGAACGTTTTATGAACAGACGGAAGGTCTAGCAATGGGCAGTCCACTGTCACTTATACAATGCTGGCCACCCAAAATGCAACACTAAGAAGGACACGAGATAGCAAGGCCAGATTTACTGGGCACATAACAACAGATACGAAGATGAAACGATTCAGCTTACAAGCCCGTCCGACTTGCGTAACACGCAGACATAATACTTCGTGTGGCCCCCATGGCTGGTAAAAACGGCCGCTACACGCCGCCGCATCGAACGAAAGAGGCTTTGGATATGGGCTTGGGGTATGTCGGTCCAGGCTGCTTCCACACGTTGCCACAGTTCATCAGGCGTAGCCGCGGGTGGTGCTTGCCGGGCCACTCGGTTGCCGATCAGCGACCAGACGTGTTCGATGGGCGACATATCGGAAGAACAGGTGGGCCACGGCAGCAGTGACACCTGTCGGGCCGTTAAGAATTATTGCACCATGCGTACCACGTGCGGGCGCGCATTGTCCTGTTAAAACGTGGCCGCTGGCAGGTCCTGCAGGTAAGGGATGACTACAGGCTCCAGAACGTAGGAGATGTACCGGTGGCTGTTGAGTGTACCGGCGATGCATACCAGAGGGGTGCGAGTGTCATATTCATTTGCACCCCAAACCATAACGCCTGGCGACGGACCGGTATGGCGATGCATAATTCAGGCGTCATACAGTCTCTTTCCGCGGTGCCGTCACACGCGGATCCGACCACTGTGTTGCTGCAGGCAGAAGCGGGATTCATCGGAGAAGACAATGTCGTGCCATTTCGTAGTCCAGGTGTGGCGTTCGGCGGCCCACCGTCGCCGCAATTGCCGGTGGTGTAACGTCAATGGTAATCGGAGCAATGGGCGCCGTGCGACAAGTCCCCGCTCCTACAGACGACGTCGAACGGTACGTGCTGACACAGGTTGTTGCGCAAAACACCCTAATTCCTGCGCTAACATTCGTGATGTGGCGGTGCGAGCCGCAAAGGCCCGCCGCACAACATGCCGGTCCTCTCGTTCGGTAGTGTGCCGCGGCTTTGGCACTCGCTCACGTCGGTCCGTCCGTCCTTCCTGCACCCACTGAATTCATACTCGTCTCACTGTGGCTGGATGTCGTCCCACACGGTTGCCGATGTCTCGGTACGATAAATCGCTGTCGCGATAAGCCACTATTCGTCCTCTGTTGAACTCCGAAACGTGCTGGAATGACTGCCGTATTCTGAGACGAAGCATCAGGAAGCTTCCCAAGCACAGGTCCAGCAGCACAACACACTTCCACTACTTACACCCGGCCTTCTGCGCACCCTTCGTAAAGTACTTCTCGGTGGCGTGGCGGGCGCACATGATTTGCATATGCCCTGCAATGCTAATCGTTTGCATGTCCTCTCGCGGGCGACGCATGCTGCGAATTTCAGGCCAATCCGATGCTTCCTTCTTGATGTTGCCTTTTGGGTGGCCCGCAGTGTATTGTGCAAAATCTACATGCATCGATTTGAAGAAAAACATTTCAAAATCGGGAAATTTGATTTATGGGTACGATACGTAGACCATACTTTCGTTCTATGGAAAGGAAAGAAATTCTGAAATTCTGGAATAAATCAAACTTATAACTTCCATTGATCCTCACATTCAATTCAGCTGCGAAACTGATAATATAAGAGGCCTACCATTCCTTGAAGTCCTGGTTACTCACGGAAATGGATCTTTCGAGACTGCAATTTATTAGAAATCTTCCGCTGTTTTCTCACCTCTACATGGTAAGTCTAATCACCCTTAGGAACAAAATCTTAGTGACTTTTACAGTTGCTTATGTCGCGCGATACATATATTTTCGGATAAAGACAGTTTGGAAAAAGAACTTGATTTCCTTAACCGTGTTGCAGTACAGCCAAGATACAGCCCTTTCATTATAGACAAGGCTCTAACAAAATTCCGGAAACCGAAACCTATATCCACGTTAACTCCTGTGATGCCCCATTGCGAAAGCCATATACAAAATGAACTTTTTAGGATCAAATGACTATGTGGAAGATAAAAACTGGTGGGGAATTTAAATAATTCAATAAGAATGTGGCGCTTCGTAAATAGGGCACATCCGCAGGTCTGGCGATTGAAAGGGTACAAGACTTATATTCGGAACTGTAACCTAAAGAAGTCAACGATGGCGAAACACTGTTACGAAAAGGACCATAAATTTTTCTTTGAAGAAGTAAAACTGATCGACAAGCCAAATTCAGCCACCAAACTTGATATTTTGGAAGTTTCCATATATAACAGATTTCTGTGGAACTTGTTAATGACATGGCATCCACAATATTTCTATCAAGCGCGTGGAGGCAACTAACCAAAACCCGTGACTTTAAATACCATTTATGATATCATGTACAGTTCGAATATTTACGTGTCCCAGCCTTTTTCAAGGGGGCGGAGGAATATACGATCTGATGACAGGGGATAAAACGTGAGCGTATTTTTACGACCCGGAAACGAAAAATCATTCCATGGAAGAGCGTCACACTTCTTCACAAAGGACAAAGAGGTTGAAGAGCGAGCGATCAGCACACAAAGTCATGCTGACTGTTTTTTGGGATGACAGGGGTGTCATTCTCCTTGATTTTCTGGAGCATGGCTGTACCGTGATTAAAGAACGGTACATTGAGACATTCTAGAAGCTTATTATGGTAAGTGTGGATTATGAAAAGAATCTACGTTCACCATGAAAATGGGAGAGAACACAGATTTTTGGCAACAAATCAGGCGATCAGCAAATTAGGCTGGTCGGTGGTCCTACTCCACCGTACAGCCCAGATCTGGCGCCCTCCGACGTAAACCTGTTCGTTCCAATGAAGAACCGTCTCCGGGGACAACGATTTGATGACACAGACGAGGTGAAAGTGGCTGTGAAAAAGTGGGTACAGCAGTCCGTACTTGTATTTTTCAAAGGGGATTCGAGAGGTAAGTTCAGCGATGGCACAAATGCATCGCTTGTGATGGAGACTACATTGAATAGTACCTTTGTATAGAGAAGGCGTTACTCTACCAACATGTGCAATTTGAGCGACCTCTGTCAGTTAATAAAAAAGTTAGGCCCATTTTTGCATTACTTTCAATGCAACCCTCGTATAATGCCATAAAATACATGTACGTTCATCATACCATTGTTTGGGACTTTGATCAAAAGACGCTATGTGAGAAAATTTAGTGGCTACTTTTCTGTTCTTTATTTTTGTTTTCAATTTCAAAATTTAGAAATATTGACCAGCTTCGTAAAACTAACGTACTACCGATGTCTCATCCGGGATTGGAGATGGACACGTGCAACAAATTGGAAGCATTAGGCTCTGCTCACTTGGGCACCGGGGCTGTTGTGTTGATCGTTTGTTTTGGATGGAAATTCATTTCACCTGTCAATGTACATCGCTGCGTTGGGATTAGTTCGCATGGCAGATTTTATGTCACAGTAGACAAATCTGGCTAAAAAAGTGGTACACACCTAAATAATTTTTCATTATAATCTGCATTTTGTGCAATACAAATCCTCGGGCACTTACAAAGTGCATAGATTCTTGTAGAAAAAAATTATTTCAGTCGCGTGTGCAGCCACTCATGCACCACCTGCAGTACCTCTTCATCGGATGTGAAAGTCTTTCTTTTCATCGCACCTTTTAGTTGCCCAAAGATGTGGTAATCACTTGGAACAAGATTTGGTGAATAAGGCGGATGTGGAAGATATCTCAAGTGCAGGAGGTTGCATATGGTTTCAACCGTTGCACGGGAACTATAGTGTCAAGCATCGTCATTTTGCAACAAGACACGAGTACTAAGAAGTCTACGGGCTTTAAATTTGATGCTAGGTCGAAGATGATCCCTGATAAGATCTGCATACGTGCCATTGATTACAGTGTTCCCCCTGAGCATGTAGTTCTCCATTACGCTTTGTTCATTCCAAAAGGGAGTCAGCATAACCTTTCCTGCTGTTGGCTGCGAGTGGTTCTTCTTCGCTTTAGTTGAGGAGGGATAGCGCCATTTCTTGATTGCTCTCTTGGTTTCTGGATGATGATAGTGAATCCAGGTTTCATCTCCAGTAATTATTCTTTGTAGGAAGCGACATCTCATCTAAAATAGTGTCTGTATGTTTCGTCTTCAGTAATAATTCTTCGTGAAACTTGGTTTCTGGTTGATGATAGTGAACTCAGGTTTAATCTCCAGCAACAATTCTTTGTAGGAAGCTACCACATTCTGCTTCAAAGCGCCGCCGAAATTCTTGGCAGGCATCAACATGTCGTTGTTTCAATTCTAGAACCACCTTGCAGACACTTTGTTGAACTGCAGCACATCATGGATGATATGGTGCGCTGAACAATGACTGATGTTGCAAAGTGCGGCTATTTCATCCACCGTCACTCGGCAATTTCTCATCACAATGCCTTTAATTGCTGTAACGATCTCCTGAGTCACTGCTATGTGTGGCTGACCTAGTCGAGAAGAGTTTGTCACAGAATTCACACAGTTTCGGAACTTCTTAGTGCATTCGTACACCTGCTAGTATGTCAGACGTGCATCACCATGCTGGAACTTCATTCGACGATGAATTTCAATAATTTTCACACCTTCACTACTCAAAAATCCAGTGACAGAACGTTGTTCCTCTTTGGTGCATGTCTCAAGTAGGACGGCCATCTTAACACTGCTACTGTGACGTCACTAAAATTACACCATGTTGCCACTTGTAAAAAAAGCTTTTAATCATTGCATAAAATATTGCCAAGTTAAAAGACAATGACACTGTATTTTGAATTCTTAATCGCACTTTTAAAGTTTTCATTTTCTCATGTGATGTATATGTAATAGATAAGAGAACGAGGAGCTAAGGACCATGGAAAAGTCTTAAGTAAAGAAAATCTCTGGTTCTACTGTTAAGCGAGAGATGCCAGCACTAGAGGAGAGTCCGGGCGTGGTTTAGAAAGTCTATTGTTTCTCCCTTGGTTTAAAGTAAAACATTTAGACTAAAAACGAAGACTCACTTGGGAAATAATCAGATGGCGAAGATCACTGAGTTGCAGCTGAAATTTACAAACCAGGTTGTAAGTCTAAAATAGGCTGTTTACTTTCTTTGAAGGTAGAAATTAAATTCCGTTTTCACTTGTTTGGCTTTAGCGACTAAAGGATGTGACTTTGTTTTTAATTTTCTGACAATTGTTCACAAAAAAAGACTTTTCAGCTTCACAAAAAACGATAACTCAGCTTTTATCGCGATTCGTCGTTACAATAGAGATAAGTAAGTTCGAAGTATTTGTGTACATATTTGGTGATTGAGGCAACCTTGTTTAGTGGAAGAGGAAATGCGTTTATACACGGCTGATAACAGAAACTGCAACCCCTTTAACAAATGCTCGGATTTGCACAAAACTTGCAGGGTGGACAGGGCACTATGGGAAATGCTAATGATTACAATTGTAGCGCACACGAAAATGTGAGGCGCCCGCAACACCATCGAAAACGCCACACTAGGGGGTATAAATGATGGCGTACAGAGAGCAGGTTTTTAAACTTGCTATCGCTAAACTCTACCCTACACAGTTGTTAACATGTAAGCATACCGCGTAGATGGACGAGACAACTAAACGGATACTTGACGGAGTTTGAAAGAGGTAGAATCGTTGGACTCAGAAAAGATGGTTTATCATGCCGTGAAATTGCTACACGCGTTAGGCGTAACGCAACTACCGTTATGCTTACATGACATCAATGAACAGCAGAAGGTTCTACGCATCGTCGTGCAGGGTCTGGAGCTCGAAATCGTACGACCTAGCAGAAAGACAGGCACTTGCACTGTATGGCAGTAACGTCGAGCAAAACTCCATCCACGACACTTGCGCAGCAATGGAGGATGGTCACACAACGTCCGATGTCTACAAGCACTGTTCGTCACAGTTTTCTGCAGAGAGGTCTCGTTGCTTCCCATCCATTGCTGCGGCTTCCATTGACTCTGAACCATAGGCGTCAGTTACCGCAGTGACAACGCGAGCGTCAAAACTGGAGTCCAGATTCAATCTAATGCATCACTGCGGGGGAATCCTTGTTTGCGGGTACCGCGCTGAAAGGCATCTGGAAAGCTGCATTGTGCAACCGATACCGGTACCACGCGGAGCGTGATGGTCTTGGGCGATATTGCGTTTCATTCACGCACTCACCTACTTCGCCATCGTAGTCACACTGAACAACCAACGCTACATCAGGGAAGTATTGGAAGCTGAACTTCTACTTTTCCTTCAGACGATCCCGGGAGCTGTCTTTCAACAAGACAAAGCCCGACCCCATGTTGTTCGTACTTTCCAAGACGTACTCTGTGTGTATTAAGTCGCTAGGCTTTCCTGGCCTGCTCTCTCGCCAGATTTGTCGCCTATATAAAACGTCTGGGGTGTCATCGCGCAACGACTGGTGGCCTCGCCATCTGTCACAAGCAACGAATTAAGGATGCGTGTCAAAGCAGAATGGAATGCAATACCGCAGACGACCATCCAAACTCTATTTCATTCCATCCCACGGCGTGTGGAGTCTGTTATCACCGCTCATGGCGGTTACTGCTATTTTGCCCTTCCTTATCACTAACCGGCATGTAATTGTGATCGTTTGCAACTTGTACCATAACATATCGCTCCCATAAATTTCATTGTGTTTGCTTGTTTCTTCCTTGGTGTTGCAATTGCTATTAACAGCAGTGTTTATTTGTAACAGATATTGGTAGTTAAGTAAAATCTCATCTGTGAGATATTAACCTACGGCAAATGGCACGTCTCTCTGCTTTACATTCCGTTTATTGCTGAGGTAGTTCAGCTCAGTAAAGGAGCTTTGCGTCTCTAGAGGGAGAGCATTGCGTTATTTGCAATAAGTAAGGCACAACTCTGAATGAAAGTCTGAAACTAGCCGGGACATAAACTCGAAAGTGTAAGAAGGGTCCTCTAAAATTTGGGTTTGGGCTGGGCTTTCCAAATTATGAACTCTGCAGGTATTTAACCAGCACTATTCGAATCGCTATGTGATTAAGATGTATGTTGATTCTGTGTTTTTCGAATCCAACTGTGGGTTATTCCACTGCGTGAGCTTTGTCTTTTCTAACAAAGGAAAGAAAGAAAGAAAGGAGGAAATTATTCGCCTCTCTCAGGGACGAGTTTTTGTTACCTCAATACTTTTGTGGGATAATCTAACAAATTCGAATTCCAGTTACGTGTACTTTTAATTTTAGCTGATGTATCAGTTGTCTGGGAAGCCATCAGGTTTTCGTCAATTGGTTCAAGTTCTTGCTTTAGACGTAAGAATATTTTTTATAATTTTTTATGAACTTTATGGGCACATCCATCTGAGAAAATCTCGCCACTCACTCTGCATTGAACAGCTTCATAACATTCATTTCCTTACGCTTTAGAAGGAAGACACGCGTATTTTAATTATGAATAAATCACCTGGGATAATGTAAGGGACAAAAGCATTACTGGAAGTTATTCTTAGGGGCATTCCTTGAGAACTGTCACATAAAAAGCCAGTTATGCTTCATTAGCTGAGATAAGAGTTTCCATAAATCAAATAAGGGCGAAAACGATAGGCTTCATGCAGAAAAATACACACGTAAGAAGGAAATGTTCTGTAAAAGTCTTCCTCTAAATCAAATAAGTGCGAAAAAGATAAGCTTCGTATAGAAAGGAACACACGGAAGAAAAAATCAAATAAGTGCAAAAAAGTTAAGCTTCGTCTAGAAAGGAACACACCGAAAAAGAAACCAAATCCATAAGGAAATTTTCCAAAATGAAATCAGTGCGAAAAAGACAAGCTTTGTTTAGAAAGGAAACACATGGAAGAAGGAAAATATTCCATAAAGGTGTTCCTCTAAATCCAATAAGGGTTCAAATGATTCCGTCATGTGGAAAAAATTCCATAAATATATTACATAAAATGGTTTTCATAAATAAAATAAGGACAATAATCATAAGCTTTGTGTGGAACAGAATACACGAAATAAATATTCCATAAAAATAATACATAAAGGAGTTCTTTAAATCAACTAAAGGTAATAAAGATAAATTTCCTGTAAAAAATAACATATGGAAGAAACATTTTTTCCACAAGGATGTTCCATGAAAGAATTTCCCTAAATCAAAGAAGAGTGACAAAGAAAAGCTTCATGTAAGATGGAGCCTCAGGAAAAAAATCATAAAAGGGTTCCGTAAATCAAATAAGGGCGATAAATATAAACTTTGTATAGATAGGAAACACGGAAGAAAAAAATATTCCATAAACGAGTTCCCCTAAAGCATATAAGATTCAAAATGGCAAGTTTCATGTAGAAATGAACAAACAGAAGAAAAACATATTCTGTACAAATGATCCATAAAAGAGTTCCCCTTAAACAAATAAGGGCGATAAACATGAACTTCGAGTAGAAGAGGAACACATGGAAGAAAAAATATTTGATTCTTTTTTTCTACGAAAAGAATTTCGTATTCCATAAAGTGTTCTCTAAATCAAATAAGTGCAAACAAGATAAGCTTCGTGTAGAAAGGAACACATGGAAGGACAAAGTATTCGATAAAAGAGTTACTCTAAATCAAATAAGAGTTAAAATGGTAAGATTCACGTAAAAGTGAACACACGGAAGAGAAAAATATTGCATAAAATTGTTCTCCTAAATCAATTAAAGGCGATGAATTAAGGCTTCGTGTAGTAAAGAATACACACAAGAAAAATAAATATTCCATAAAAGAGTTCCTCTAAGTTAAATAATTGCGCAAAGAATAAGTTTCGTGAAGAATGGAACACACGGAATGAAAAAAATATTTCATACACTCATGGTCAAAAATTAAGGTTCAACGACAAAAAGCTAAATTTCGAACTCACAAGTCATTGGTTAGCGGAAAAAACATTCTGACGTCATGGACACACATAAGAGTAGGTGATATGAAAGTGTTTGGTGATATGCTAATTGTCAGGAATCACGTGACAGCTGAGTACTGCCGATCGGCGATAAAAGCTGAAGCGTGAGTGGGAAGGAATCGTTTGTTTTCCAGGTGTTGAAGTGAGAATCTAACTTTTTTGGTGTGTGTGTGTGTGTGTGTGTGTGTGTGTGTGTGTGTGTGTGTTATGGCGAAAACTGGAAGAAGGACGGAAAACTACAGACGTAGCGAAGGAGTCCGGAACTGACCACCGCGTAGTACCGTGGTTCTGGAAACTATTTTCTGAACATGGAGTACCTACCAGAAGGTTCAGAAGTGGCCGACTACGCAAAACTACTCGATCACAAAATCATTATCTTGTTGTAACGGCGAAAATATATCGCCGAATCACTGCTGGCAAGTTTGCAAATCAGCTGGAATCAAGCACGAGTACCACAATATTGCGTTAAACGGTATCAAGACGTTCGAATAATTTCAGATTATATGCCAGAAAACTTGTACAGTGTGATCCATTGACCCCAACACGCAAAACAACTCGCTATCGATGGTGTCGTGAACACTCCTCATGGTAGGAAGAGCAATGGGACAATGTCCTGTTCACAGACGAAATCCGATTTTGTTTATCGTCTTACTTAGGCAGCAAAACATCTGGCGAGAACCTCACACTGCCCGATCAGCCAGCAACATCTTAAAAATTGACCATTACAGAGGTGGTGAGTATTGGTCTGGTCTGGGTTTATGATTAATGGGCGTACAGAGCTTCTAGTGTTAGTGAAACGGTCAATGAATGTCCAGCGTTATTGTGAGCAGGTCATTTTAGAACATGTAAGGATGTTTCATGGTGCTATGGGAAATTCTTTCATTTTTATGGACGATAACCCCCTCCTCATCGATCATCATGTGCTGATGAACTGTTGGAGAGCGAGGACACCGATCGAATAGAATGTCCTGCGTACTCCCCCGAACTGGACCCAATCGAAAATGCTTGCGACGCTCTTCGGAGGCAAATTATTGAAAGTGATTCTCCAGATGGCAACAAATAAGATCTAGTGATGGCGCTGAAAGAAGAATAAAGAAACCTCCCACAGGTTATTCTGGATATTATCGTGAAAAGCATGGTCCACCGATGCCAATCATGCATTGTAGTCAGAGGCGGACATATACCCTATTAAAATGATTCGTAAAACGTTATTAATATTTTTGTCAATTTTAATTATTGTGAGTCAATATCAGAAAATGGTCTGTTTAGGTATTTTATTGACTTCCTCTATTAAGGCGGTTCCACTTAAAATCTCTGCCTAATGTTTCCAATGGCAAAACTTCTTCACATATTTTCTTCGCAATTAATGTTCCCAAAGACAAAAATTTGCACAACGATAGAACTAACTTTAAACTATAGCATGAGATACTTAATACTTGCTGAAACATAACCATAATTAAGCAATCCAACATTTTTTTGTCTACTGACGTCATCAATGTACAAGTCGCGCCATCTATTAACAGGTCTGAACACAGTACTCAAAGAAAACTGATTAATTCTTAATATAATTATGGATATACTTTAGCAAGTATTAAGTATCCCATGCTATAACTTAGAGTTAGTTTCATCGATGTGCAAGTTTTCGTCCTTGGGAATACATTAATTGCGAAGAAAATGTATAAACATTTTTTACCATTGTAAACATAAGGCAGAGATTTTAGGCGGAACCACCTTAATAAGCATATAGTTTTCTTAATTTGTATGTGTACATGTCCTTTTCATTTTGGTTTATTCCTTAGTAAAATATTTTCATCCACGTCCTGTTGGAATAAAAGTGTTTGAGGCTCAGATTATTCAAACTTATAGCACCCACCACAAGTCATCCTGCCGAAGAAATTGAAGAATTTTATGAGGAAATTCGTCATGTAAATAATAAATGTAAGCAGCACTTGAAGATAATTATGGGAGATTTCAATGCAAAAATAGGGCAACGGCAACAGAATGAAACTTCAGTAGGTAAATTCGGTCACGGCAACAGAAACCAGCGTGGAAATACTGTCGTTGAGTTTGCAGAGGCAGAAGGGTTTTTCATCTTGAATTCCTTTTTCAAGAAAAAGCCACACAGGAAATGGACATGGAGACATCCAAATGGGACGACAAGTGAAATTGATTTTATTATGTATAACAACAAATTCGTCATAGAAGACTGCAGTGTGCTAAACAAGTTCAGCACAGGGAGTGACCATAGATTGGTGAGATGTAAGATGCACCTCAACACAAAACTCGGACTTGGGAAGCTCATAAGACAAACAAAATGTATTGACATAGCCAACCTTAAAAAACACCATAATACCTTCAAGTTGGAACTGAAAAACAGATTCTCTGCTTTAGAAGCCGTAACATCGGAAGAAGTGGATTTTTCTGAAGTTAACAGAAAGATAACCAAAGCTCTTACGGAAACAGCAACGAAATTAGCTGGGTCTAAGAACAAGTTGTATGTGAACAAATTATCAGGAAAAACCAAAATGTTGATGCAAAAAAGAAGAGAGATGAGGACAACTAAAGAAGATGTGACTTCCAAAGTGGAATATATAGAGCTATGCAAGACAGCACGAAAAAGTATCGCTGAAGACGTAAGGAAATCCAATTGTGAACTAGTGAGGAAAGCAATTGAAAACAACCAAAGCCTAAAGATAGCAAAGGGACATCTCATTAAAGGAAGAAAACAAATTATGGCACTGAGAAAAGAAGATGGTTCTGTAACAAGAAATAGAGGCGAAATTTTAACAAGAGTGAAAGATTTCTGCTCCAAATTATATGAAAGGGATGATACATGCACTCCAGACATCATGAAAGATACCAGTACCAGAGTTCTTCCAGTTCTCCCAGCAGAAGTTGCACATGCTATCAAGAACATGAAGCCGGGAAAAGCTCCAGGAGAAGATGTAATTACTGTAGACATCATACAAGAAGCAAGTGGAGAAATCGAAACAGTACTCGCCCAAATTTTCCCTCGATGCCTTAATGAAGGGGAGATTCCTGAGGATTGGAACAACGCTATAATGATCCTGCTACATAAAAAAGGTGACATTGAGGATCTCAGGAACTACAGACCTATCAGCCTCCTACCAGTGGTTTATAAAATCTTCACTAAAGTTCTTTCACACCGCTTGAAGGTAACACTGGACATGGCTCAACCGATAGAACAAGCTGGATTCAGGAGTGGCTACAGCACATAAGATCATATCCACGTACTGAGAGAACTAATTGAAAGAGCGAGGGAATAGGAACATCCATTGAGCATGGCTTTTATCAATTATGGAAAAGCCTTTGATTTGGTGAAACCATCAGCAAATCCTGTGGTATTGAAGATGCATACATTAATATTATTGCTAACATCTGTGAAAATGCAAATGCAAAGATTCGGCTGTTTGGAAATACAACACACATAAAAATTGGAAAGGGAGTGAGACAAGGTGACACCATATCTCCGAAGCTCTTTAATACCACATTGGAAAATGTCTTTCAATCACTGAACTGGGAAAACAAAGGGATAAAGATTAATGGAGATTATCTAACCCACCTTCGTTTTGCTGATGACGTAGTCATTTTTGCAACTACCCCATCAGCGCTGCAGAGTATGATCCAGGAAAATAGCCATTATAACTACAAAGTGTTAACCTTAACTCATATATTAGGCTTGTCTTCACGGTGCTGAAAGTTTGTTTCAGTTTAATTTAGAGTTTTAGTTTACCTTCATTTGAATTTATAATTCAAGAGGTTACGGATAATAATGTAAAGTATTGGTTATCTTGTTTTCAGTTGAGTTAAAAGGTTTTATACATATTGCTATTTCAATTGTATTAAATGTTGGTACAAAATGTTCGGGTAGGGAAAACAGATGGCTTTCAAAATTATTGTTTTGAAACAAATTTTTATGTTGCAATTTGGTTGTTACCTGGAATTTTTTAAAAATAGTTGCCATCTTATGAAACCTGAACATATTGGTTCTTGGCTCCCGGGCGTTTTCCCCTGAAGAGTGGTTCGGGGGTCGGGAACATTTCTTGTATTTATTTTTGTATTTTATTTTATTTATTATTATTTTTTTTTTTTTTGCATTTTCGTTTTTTATTTTTTTCGTTTTTTATTGGTATTTTTGTTTTTTTGTTTTGTATTTGTTTTCTTGTTTTTTTCACTAGTATTTTTTTGGGGAACAATTGCAAGTGTGGGTTCTGATGTGATGTTGGGTCTACCTGTGCTTGTGCGTGCGGGTGGGGGGGGGGAGGGCTGTTGTGGGTGATATTTATAGTGTATATATATATATATACATACACAGTCGAGTCACATCAACATGACCAACTCATACTTTTGACGTTAACAGCGCGTTGGAGTTCAGCGAGCCCTGCTGCGTATGGGGCTCCGATGCGGACGTATTGTCACTGCACCTATGCTAAGGAAGGTATAACGAAGTAAATTTCTCCGTCATTTTTGTCCACGCCGGGGCTTGAACCCGGGTCCCTTCATTCCGGAATAAGTCGCTCTATCAACTGAGCTACGCGGACGTTCGTTATCGCTGCTATCTGCCTTTATGTCGTGTGCGTCCTGCTGGGCAGGCACGCCACAAAGGTTCATCGGCAGAAAAGGCTTACATCTTCACGGAAGTATCGGAATTGGACCTCCGCTGATTGGCAAAGAATTGCAGTCTCCGATGAGTCACGTTTCCTGCTTCATCGAACGGATGGTCGTTGGCGTATAAGGCGAGAAACATCGGAGAACAAACAATCTTCAACCACTGTTGGAAGAACACAAGATAGTGGGGCAGCATTATGGTCTGTGGCATAGATCCCCAATCTGTGCGTCGCGACGTCCTAGAGCATTGCCGTTCTCGGTTTCGGGGCATTGCGACTATAAAGAAAAACTAAAACTTATTATCCATAGTGAAACGCAACATGAAAATTTTCAAAACGTGTAGATATTTTAGAAAATTAATAGTAAGAAAGAATGTTAAAGAAAAAGAAAACACTCAATTTCTTTTTTGTGAAAGACCTCCCTTCATCTGAGTTCCGGACTCTAATGCTCTTGGAAAACTTGCTAATGAAATTTTCTTGTACCTCACAGAAGAAACACATGGCAGTGCTGACTGCTTCATTCTTAAGTTGGCGTATTTGTGCAACATGTTTGAGAGGCTGAAATCTCTGAATGTGAGCCTCCAGGTCAGATAATCACACATAATACAGCTGTCCGACAAGATTCTGGCTTTCAAGAGAAACAACTTCTGTAGAAGAACAACACGAAATCAGGTAATTTTGAATGTTTTCCTACGTTACACAAGCGTATACAAGACAACGAGATGCTAAAATTGAAATCTGTGATTTTGGACAACTATCTCAACTCAACGTTCAGTTAGACAAATATTTACCTCCCCAAACAGATGAACCGAAGCGGTTTACGGACCCGTTTACAGTAAATACACCATCAACCTTCATCCCTGCTGAGCAGGAACACTTAATAGATATTTCTTCAGACTCCACACTGAAAATGACATTCTCTTCCGGAACTCTGCAACAGTTTTGGAACAGCGGGGCAAACGATTACCCAGAGTTTACCACATTCTATTGATACCTATGCGAGGCAGGATTTTCAGCTCTGGCGGTAATGAAATCCAGTTATAGAAGCAAATTTAACCTTGAGAAGGAGATCCGCGTAACTGTATCGAACATTGCCTCCAGATTCGATGTTTTGTGTGATGAGGAACAAACTCCTCCACCCCATTAAAACGCAAAAAACTATGTTAGTTAGTTTCTAAAATTGCTGTAAAAATGCGAAAGCCAAATGAAGTGTATTACCATTGTGAAAATATGCCTATCTCATCAATTCCTTCTTATTCAGTTCTGTAATTTGATTCTAATTTCGTATTTTTACATTAAAAAGAATAAAAGCTAGTAATGCAAATGACTATTTTCTTTATAAAAAATACCACAAATTCGAATATGGCCATTTTTTTTATTTTGGGTACAGAGGCGTCGCAGGAAAAAATGTGACATGTGAAGGGCGGCGCGGTCTCAAAAAGTTTGGGAACCCCTGGTCTAGAAAATGTTTTCGTGGCCTTCTATGGATAAACTCATACTTGTCGAAGGCACTATGGACCGAATTCGTTATGAATTCATCCTTGCAGATCACGTACACCCATACATGCTGATTGGCTACCCTGTGGTGGATGGGATCCTCCAGCACGACAATGCGAGTGTCGCACAGCTAGAAATGTCCGAGAGCGGTTGGATGAGCACAATACAGACTTAAAAGTACTTCCCAGGCTACCTAATCACCCAGACTTAAACCCAATTGAGCACCTGTGGGACCACCTCGATCGTGTTGTTCGCTCTATGGATCCTCCACCACGCACCCTCCAGCAGCAGTCAGGTGCACCGCCGTTAGCACGGCTGCACACACCAGTGAACACCTTCCAACACCTCACTGAGCCAATCCCAGCCCATCTAGCTGCTGTCCGCACTGCAAACGGCGGTTACTCTGGATAATAGCTAGTGGTCACGATAATATGACTCGACCGTGTGTGCGTATACATATATATATATATATATATATATATATATACTTAAGAGCAAAACTGAAGACTAAGGAAAAACTTTAGAATTTAAAACGAAGGTTGCAAAATAACCTGAAAATCAAAACGCGCAACGCAGCAGTTTTGAAAATTCAGAATTCACATTCTATAAAGAAGATACCTAAGCAAAAAAATACATATATAATTTTGACTCACACCTAGTACAACATAGAAAAGGTTATGTATCTACCTGTGTGAGTAAAAGGAGAAAAAGATAAAAAAATAAAATAAAACAACTGAATGTAGAAGGTGTCGAGAATACTGAGCCTTGGCTTTATCAAGGACCAGCAAAAACTCTGCATTTTCTCACTTCCACAAAGACCTAGTTGGAAATGGGTTTCTGCAAGGCCATAGATGCAAGTAACATTCCCACCTAAAATAGTTTAAAAAATATATATATGTCATGTCCTCCGTAGAGTTGCATGACCTAGCACTAGTTAACAATTTCGCTTGCATCCATTAACCTTCCTGGCCCGACCCATGCTCTTCATCTGTTACTATTAAACAGAGAGAAGAAGATTAAAGAGAACTCAAGCTGTGAGAGTGACATAATAATTAGAAATGATTTTCAGCCATAACGAAATGCCAAGTTCGTTTGAGAGAGAATTTAAACCTGAAAATCAATGCAAAAGAAATCCAAATTTTTACATTACAATTAAAAAAAGGAAATATTAATTTTTAACGAACAGATTTTTGAAAGAAAACTTGAGTCTAAAACCCCCTACTCTACAACTTATGACAGCACGAAAACGAGAATAAGTTAAAGATAATAATTAACTAAAGAAAACTTTGTGAAAGTTATATACCTTAAACAGTTAGTTGCAATATGTACAAAGTATTTCAGCAGTGCTTTAAGTGCATAATTAATTAGTTATTAAGAACTGAACTACTTTGAAAAAACAGCGCATAGACAGCGCATAGAAAAGGAACAAGCTTAGCCATCTTCTGTTCCTAGGTACCCCAAAAGACGCTCAAAGTTACAAAGAAAAGAAAGAGTTAAAACCCGCAAAAATGTTAACAGACAAACCAATCACTCTCACAGCTTGAGTTCTCTTTAATCTTCTTCTCTCTGTTTAATAGTAACAGATGAAGAGCATGGGTCGGGCCAGGAAGGTTAATGGATGCAAGCGAAATTGTTAACTAGTGCTAGGTCATGCAACTCTACGGAGGACATGACATATATATATATTTTTTAAACTATTTTAGGTGGGAATGTTACTTGCATCTATGGCCTTGCAGAAACCCATTTCCAACTAGGTCTTTGTGGAAGTGAGAAAATGCAGAGTTTTTGCTGGTCCTTGATAAAGCCAAGGCTCAGTATTCTCGACACCTTCTACATTCAGTTGTTTTATTTTATTTTTTTATCTTTTCTCCTTTTACTCACACAGGTAGATACATAACCTTTTCTATGTTGTACTAGGTGTGAGTCAAAATTATATATGTATTTTTTTGCTTAGGTATCTTCTTTATAGAATATATATATATATATATATATATATATATATATATAGGGATGTAAGGTCAGGTGATGCGTAACATCATAGCCTCTCCTTGACAAATGTCAACCCCGCCTTCTCGTGGTGCATCCTGTTCCCACTAAAGGGCTCTGACGACCGCCCATAGCGGTATAACTATACCATCGGGATTAGAGGAAATTCTATCCCACACTCACCAACCCGCTTGGCCAGCGTGGTGAGTTATGGCCAAACCCCTCCAAAATGATTCCACAACTTAAATCTTGGCCCTCAGTCTCCGGCAGCTGGAATGTGCCTGGCCAAGGCAGCGGCCAGTGCGACATGAAGGCAGAGGGTGCTAAGAATCCCCGGAGAACCGGACTAGGCTGCCATCTGATGCTGACCTTGGCTACTTACAATGGACGCTCCCTATCTTCTGATTCAAGGCTTCTTGAATTGGAAGAGGAACTACAAAGGATCAAGTGGGACATCGTGGGGCTAAGTGAGGTAAGGAGAAAAGGAGAAGATCTCATCGAACTGAAAAGTGGACATCTCTTCTACTATCGTGGGACAGATACTGGCAGAACTAGTGGTGTTGGATTTATAATAAACAAGAAACTGAAGGATAAAGTTGTAGAAGTTGAAAGTTCCTCTGACAGAGCTGCACGACTTGTTATCCAACTCTCGAAAAGATACCAGGCTCAGATTATTCAAACTTATGCACCCACCACAAGTCATCCTGAAGAAGAAATTGAAGAATTTTATGAGGAAATTTGTCATCTAAATAATAAAGGTAAGCAGCACTTGAAAATAATTATGGGAGATTTCAATGCAAAAATAGGGCAACGGCAACAGAATGAAACTTCAGTAGGTAAATTCGGTCATGGCAACAGAAACCAGCGTGGAAATACTCTCGTTGAGTTTGCAGAGGCAGAAGGGTTTTTCATCTTGAACTCCTTCTTCAAGAAAAAGCCACACAGGAAATGGACATGGAGACATCCAAATGGGACGACAAGTGAAATTGATTTTATTATGTGTAACAAAAAATTCGTCATAGAAGACTGCAGTGTGCTAAACAAGTTCAACACAGGTAGTGACCATAGATTGGTGAGATGTAAGATGCACCTCAACACTAAACTTGAACGTGGCAAGCTCATAAGACAAACAAAATCTATTGACATAACCAACCTTAAAAAACACCATAATACCTTCAAGTTAGAACTGAAGAACAGGTTCTCTGCTTTAGAAGGCCTAACATCGGAAGAAGTGGACATCTCTGAAGTTAACAGAAAAGTAACCAAAGCTCTTATGGAAACAGCAACAAAATTAGCTGGGTCTAAGAACAAATTGCATGTGAACAAATTATCAGGAAAAACCAAAATGTTGATGCAAAAAAGAAAGAGAGATGAGGACAACTAAAGATGTGACTTCCAAAGTGGAATATATAGAGCTATGCACGACAGTAAGAAAAAGTATCACTGAAGACGTAAGGAAATTCAACTGTGAACTAGTGAGGAAAGCAATTGAAAACAACGAAAGCCTAAAGATAGCAAAGGGACATCTCAGTAAGGGAAGAAAACAGATTATGGCACTGAGAAAAGAAGATGGTTCTGTAACAAGAAATAGAGGAGAAATTTTGACAAGAGTGAAAGATTTCTACTCCAAATTATATGAAAGGGATGATATATGCACTCCAGACATCATGAAAGATACCAGTACCAGAGTTCCTCCAGTCCTTCCAGCAGAAGTTGCACATGCAATCAAGAACATGAAGAGAGGAAAAGCTCCAGGAGAAGATGGAATTACTGTAGACATCATACAAGAAGCAAGTGGAGAAATCGAAACAGTACTCGCCCAAATTTTCACTCGATGCCTAAATGAAGGAAAGATTCCTGAGGATTGGAACACCGCTACAATGATCCTGCTACATAAGAAAGGTGACATTGAGGATCTCGGAAACTACAGACCTATCAGCCTCCTATCAGTAGTTTATAAAATCTTCACTAAAGTTCTTTCACACCGCTTGAAGGTAACACTGGACATGGCTCAACCGAGAGAACAAGCTGGATTCAGGAGTGGCTACAGCACAATAGATCATATCCACGTGCTGAGAGAACTAATTGAAAGAGCGAGGGAATATGAACTTCCATTGTGCATGGCTTTTATCGATTATGAAAAAGCCTTTGATTCGGTGAAACCATCAGCAGTTACAATGGCTCTGAAAACCTGCGGTATTGAAGATGCATACATTAATATTATTAATAACATCTATGAAAATGCAAGTGCAAAGATTAGGCTGTTTGAAAATACAACACACGTAAAAATTGGAAAGGGAGTGAGACAAGGTGACACCATATCTCCGAAGCTCTTCAATGCCACATTGGAGGGTGTTTTTCAGTCGCTGAGCTGGGAAAACAAGGGGATAAAGATTAATGGAGATTATCTAACCCACCTTCGTTTTGCTGATGACGTAGTCATTTTTGCAACTACCCCATCAGAGCTGCAGAGTATGATCCAGGAACTTGCGGACAAGAGTAAAGAAGTGGGATTAAAAATGAACTTTCAGAAGACAAAAGTGATGTTCAATGCTTTTACAAGAAATGAAGATTTATCGATTGATGGAAAAAAGCTGGAGATAACAGGCACGTTCGTTTATCTTGGACAGCAGATATCAAGTGAGGGTCACATTGATGAAGAAATTAATCGGCGTACAAAACTTGCCTGGAGAGTTTTTGGAAGAAACAGCATAATTTTCAAGAGCAATATGCCATTATGTCTTAAAAGAAAAGTGTTTGATCAATGCATCCTTCCAGTGCTTACGTATGGTGCAGAGACGTGGACCTTAACTAAAAGAGACATACAAAGGCTCCAGACAACTCAAAGAAGCATGGAGAGGTGCATGCTTGGGGTAACCAGGAGAGAGATAAGAAGAGGAACTCGTGGATCCGAAAAATGACAAGAGTGGAAGACATCATGATCAGAGTTAAATCCCTGAAATGGCAATGGGCTGGACATACTGCCAGAAGGACAGATCATCGATGGACAGCCGAAATTTTAGATTGGATTCCAAGGGACAAGAAAAGACCCAGAAGAAGACCACATGGGAGATGGGTGGATGAAATTCGAAAGTATGCAGGGGTGACATGGAGGAGACTGGCACAAGACAGACCGTTGTGGAGGAAACTTGGGGAGACCTTCGTCCAGCAGTGGATTGATAATGGTTGACAATGATGATGATGATGATATATATATATATATATATATATATATATATATATATATATATATATATATATATCACAACTAGAAATATCCGAGAGATCATTGTACACCATTATCAATCGTCTGATGGGAGAAGATCTCCCGATATTTCTTCCACAACGGTCGGTCTTATCCCAGTCTCCACCATGTAACTCCCGCATGCTTTCGAATTCTAATTTCATCCTCCTAACTCCCATGTGGTCTCCTTCTGGGTCTTTTTTTTAAGGATGGATTCATAACGAATTCGGTCCATATATATATAGGTTGGACATAATAATGTGAACACAATGCTCAGAAACCTGACTTTTAATACATCTTTGTACTTTGCAATCCGCAAAGGTATCCACGACTTTTTTGTTATAACAGCTTTGTTTAGAACCCCAAGGTTCTATTTAAGTGCACTTAGAGTGCCTTGTTGCAAACTTTCTGTCAGGGTAGAACCTAACGTTCTTCGAAAGTGGGCTAATTGTTGGTGACCGGCTATTTCGTGCCACCATGACAAAAGTCGCCAGGGTAGTGGGGGTATCGAGAGCTACTGTGTCTAGCGTCATGACAACATACCATGTTCGTACCAAAACCTCGTCTGCAAAATACAAGAGCTTCCGGAAAACAACCATGACTGATTGAGTCAGGAGAGCATTAAAGAGGATTGTTACCCGTAATAAGAAGACCACGGCGCCGAAAAGTAGGTCGGAACTCCGTCTGCATCTCCGGAGCCCAGTATCAAGGAGAACAGTGCACAGAGAACTACATAAACAAGCTATTCATGGCAGAGCTGTTATTGCAAAACCTCTGGTGCTCCTTGTGAATGCACAACGGTGACGGTAGTGGTCCCAAGAGCATGCACTGTGGACTGCAGATGCATGGAAGCGTATTATGTGATCGGATGAATGCACATAAACACTTTTTCGCACCGCAGGACATGTTTACGTGTGGAGAACAGCCTCAGAAGCGTACAACCCAGACTGTCTGATCCCAACAGGGCAGCATGGCTGTGGTTCTGTCATGTTCTGGGTGGTCATATCGTACTTTACAGCATGCCCCGTAATTCCCTTGAAAGGACGAATGACTGGCAGGGCGTATGAAACCATTTTAGTCAACCGAGTTCATCCAATGACTCAGGCATTGTTTCCTGCAGGGGATGCCATCTATCAAGATGATAACGCCCCAATTCACCGAGCTCGGAATGTCCAATCATGGTTTGAGCAACACGAGGACGAACTTTCACACACCTTCCTTGGCCTCCCCAATCACCAGACTTAAACATCATCGAGCCACTATGGTCTGTGTTGGAAAACAGAGTAAGATCCCGTTATGCTCCTTCTGCATTTCTCAAGCACCTGGAGAAGGTTCTGCAAGAAGAATTTGTATGCATCCATTTCAAGGAGGATTTTGGCGGTTTTGAATGCCAAAGGTGGTCCCACACCCTATTAGGTACAAACCTTCTTTTTCTAGGTGTTCATATTGTTCTGTGCAACCCCTGTACACCGTAGCTATTTGTTTATTGTAAAGTTAAATCACCGCGTTCAAATTATTGATGCGTTCTGTTATTCAGATTGCAGTTTCTGCCTGTCTTTCTTCAAAAAGCCGTTTCCAAGCTTTTCCTTGGAAACGTTTATTTATATTCTTAGGCCAATAAATTACTGGTTTATTATTTTACGCGTAGTTGGCGTATAGTTCCTCGTTATTAAATGATTGCTTTTACAGAAAATACGGGATATGTATTGCATGAAGCATCCAATCCCTTATTCGTATCGTACGGAGTTTTAATTTTGAAACCAATTATATTCTCCAACAATTGGGAAAGCAACTTTTTCATCAAAACTTTTGCAACACAAAAATCTCCCAATGCAACGAAGATTTCAAAACCACACATACAGAAAATAACATACGTATTTGGAAATAACTTCTTTAAACCAAGTTTCCTTTCATTTAGAGGAGCCACTATCTTTATATCAATAGAAAGATGACGATGTTCCCATGAAACAATATTTATGTGATGCTACCCTTTCTGGATCTTCATGTCGATAGCACGTGTGTATTTTTTCTTCTGTGTGGACCTCCGTATAGTTATAATCGGAGCAGTTCCGTCTGATTCATTTTGCTGCCTTTCAGAAAATAATACAAAGAAGGCACAAAGCTTTCGACTTAGGACGCCAAGCAAACATTTGTCTAGATTCTTTCTCCCAGCAAAAATTGGCGAGGATGATTGCTGCAGAGGGATGGGAAGTCGTGTGAACATAAGTGGTGTGGATAAAAGGGAAAGAAAATATTTCCCTAATGTTAAGATCTCGAGATGGAACCAATACTCACATAGTTAATTCTGTACTGCGTAGAGAGAAATGATAATTCTCTGTTCAACGCGAAAAAAAATTGTTTCGATTTTTTCAGAAATTGCAGTGATATTTTCCACAAGGAATATTTGATTCTTCTTTTTTTAAGGCCGTAATTTAAAAAAAAATTCGAGTTTGTTGCATGCCTATTAGAGCAGTGATGTATTCAGACATCTTCTCGGGGGAGCTCAGAACCTCCCAAAATCCATGAACGCCCCTCCCCCGTAGGTTTTTGGGCGATCTCCCCTTATATTTAGTCTAATTGTGTTCGTTTGTAGCTGAATATTTGGAGAAAGTAATTAAAAAAATGAGGGCAAATATTTTAATAATAATAAAAATATCCACATGGACTTCAATCTGAAATTTCTATCATCCTTCAACAAAGCATAAAACAGTCCTCGCTGGAGGGCTAATTTTTCAAGCACTAACAACTCGGACTACTTCCGCAATAAAAACCAAATTCCACAGAATAGAGATGTTTGCACTGCAATACGTCATCATATTTTGGAAGCTGGCATTCAGTTTTATTTGTCTTCTGGATGCCGACTTTCCATGCATAAGGTTAAGCCTCAGTGTAGCTAACGTGACGTTAGTGCTCCCAATACAACAAAATATTTGCTGCCTAATTTTTCACGATACCAATTATTACAAATTGTTCCCATAATAAGTTATTTTTTGGGGCGGTGGTGGTTTAAACTCTGTGACAAAAAAAATCGAGGCACGTCAAACTGGCATCCAAACGGTTAGTTAGTTTTTGTTTTTTTACTACTATTTGCTAATCTAAATAATTCAAAGGGGCTGAAACCAAATGGCAGGGGAAAGGCTTACACCATTTCAGATAACACTGTAATAATTCTTTAATAATCAGAAACACTCTTGTGGTAAGGCGAGGACATTTTTACCACTCCTAATATCTAGGAGGGAGTTTCTCCAGCACAGCCTTACCTTTTCTAGCGTCCTCAATACTTTACACCACCCCATGATGACATCCGTGATGCATTACTGAATTAAAGCAAAAGTATAAATTTTTAAATTTTTAATCACTTGCATGTGTAGATTTCTTGGAATTTGCATTTGCGTTATAAGAACATAAGAAAATTGTTGCACTCTATTTAAAATTTATATATATATATCATCATCATCATCATCATTGTCAACCATTATCAATCCACTGCTGGACGAAGGTCTCGCGAAGTTTCTTCCACAACAGTCTCCTCCATGTTACTCCCGCACACTTTCGAATTTCATCCACCCATCTCCGATGTGGTCTTCTTCTGGGTCTTTTCCTGTCTCTTGGAATCCAATCTAAAATTTCGGCTGTCCATGGATGGTCTGTCCTTCTGGCAGTATGTCCAGCCCATTGTCATTTCAGAGATTTAACTGTGATCATGATGTCTTCCACTCTTGTCATTTTTCGGATCCACGAGTTCCTCTTCTTATCTCTCTGGTTACACCAAGCTAGCACCTCTCCATGCTTATTTGAGTTGTCTGCAGCCTTTGTATGTCTCTTTTAGTGTTATTTATATATATATATATATATATCATCATCATCATCATCGTCAACCATTATCAATCCACTGCTGGACGAAGGTCTCCCCAAGTTTCCTCCACAACGGTCTGTCTTGTGCCAGTCTCCTCCATCTCACTCCCGCATACTTTCGAATTTCATCCACCCATCTTCCATGTGGTCTTCTTCTGGGTCTTTTCCTGTCCCTTGGAATCCAATCTAAAATTTCGGCTGTCCATCGATGGTCTGTTCTTCTGGCAGTATGTCCAGCCCATTGCCATTTCAGGGATTTAACTCTGATCATGATGTCTTCCACTCTTGTCATTTTTCGGATCCACGTGTTCCTCTTCTTATCTCTCCTGGTTACACCAAGCATGCACCTCTCCATGCTGCTTTGAGTTGTCTGCAGCCTTTGTATGTCTCTTTTAGCTAAGGTCCACGTCTCTGCACCATACGTAAGCACTGGAAGGATGCATTGATCAAACACTTTTCTTTTAAGACATAATGGCATATTGCTCTTGAAAATTATGCTGTTTCTTCCGAAAGCTCTCCAGGCAAGTTTTGTACGCCGATTAATTTCTTCACCAATGTGACCCTCACTTGATATCTGCTGTCCAAGATAAACGTACGTGTCTGTTATCTCCAGCTTTTCACCGTCAATCGATAAATCTTCATTTCTTGTAAAAGCATTGTACATCACTTTTGTCTTCTGAAAGTTCATTTTTAATCCGACTTCTTTACTCTTGTCAGCAAGTTCCTGGATAATACACTGTAGCTCTGATGGGGTAGTTGCAAAAATGACTATGTCATCAGCAAAACGAAGGTGGGTTAGATAATCTCCATTAATCTTTATCCCTTTGTTTTTCCAGTTCAGTGATTGAAAGACAATTTCCAATGTGGCATTAAAGAGCTTCGGAGATATGGTGTCACCTTGTCTCACTCCTTTTCCAATATTTATGTGTGTTGTATTTTCAAACAGCCAAATCTTTGCACTTGCATTTTCATAGATGTTATTAATTATATTAATGTATGCATCTTCAATACCGCAGGATTTCAGAGCCATTGCAACTGCTGATGGTTTCACCGAATCAAAGGCTATTTCATAACCGATAAAAGCCATGCACAATGGAAGTTCATATTCCCTCGCTCTTTCAATTAGTTCTCTCAGTACGTGGATATGATCTATTGTGCTGTAGCCACTCCTGAATCCAGCTTGTTCTCTCGGTTGAGCCATGTCCAGTGTCACCTTCAAGCGGTGTGAAAGAACTTTAGTGAAGATTTTATAAACCACTGATAGGAGGCTGAGAGGTCTGTAGTTCCTGAGATCCTCAATGTCACCTTTTTTATGTAGCAAGATCATTGTAGCGTTGTTCCAATCCTCAGGAATTTTCCCTTCATTAAGGCATCGAGTAAAAATTTGGGCGAGTACTGTTTCGATTTCTCCACTTGCTTCTTGTATGATGTCTACAGTAGTTCCATCTTCTCCTGGAGCTTTTCCCCGCTTCATGTTCTTGATTGCATGTGCAGCTTCTGCTGGAAGGACTGGAAGAACTCTGGTACTGGTACCTTTCATGATGTCTGGAGTACAGGTATCATCCCTTTCATATAATTTGGAGTAGAAATCTTTCACTCTTGTCAAAATATCGCCTCTATTTCTTGTTACAGAACCATCTTCTTTTCTCAGTGCCGTAATCTGTTTTTTCCCCTTACTGAGATGTCCCTTTGCTATCTTTAGGCTTTGGTTGTTTTCAATTGCTTTCCTTACTAGTTCACAGTTGAATTTCCTTACGTCTTCAGTGATACTTTTTCGTACTGTCTTGCATAGCTCTATATATTCCACTTTGGAAGTCACATCTTCTTTAGTTGTCCTCATCACTCTTCTTTTTTGCATCAACATTTTGGTTTTTCCTGATAATTTGTTCACATGCAATTTGTTCTTAGACCCAGCTAATTTTGTTGCTGTTTCCATAAGAGCTTTGGTTATTTTTCTGTTAACTTCAGAAATATCCACTTCTTCCGACGTTAGGCCTTCTAAAGCAGATAATCTGTTCTTCAGTTCCAATTTGAAGGTATTATGGTGTTTTTTAAGGTTGGTTATGTCAATACATTTTGTTTGTCTTATGAGCTTGCTACGTTCGAGTTTAGTGTTGAGGTGCATCTTACATCTCACCAATCTATGGTCACTGCCTGTGTTGAACTTGTTTAGCACACTGCAGTCTTCTATGACGAATGTTTTGTTACACATAATAAAATCAATTTCACTTGTCGTCCCATTTGGATGTCTCCATGTCCATTTCCTGTGTGGCTTTTTCTTGAAAAAGGAGTTCAAGATGAAAAACCCTTCCGCCTCTGCAAACTCTACGAGAGTATTTCCACGCTGGTTTCTGTTGCCGTGACCGAATTTACCTACTGAAGTTTCATTCTGTTGCCGTTGCCCTATTTTTGCATTGAAATCTCCCATAATTATCTTCAAGTGCTGCTTACCTTTATTATTTAGATCACGAATTTCCGCATAAAATTCTTCAATTTCTTCTTCAGCATGAGTTGTGGTGGGTGCATAAGTTTGAATAATCTGAGCCTGGTATCTTCTCGAGAGTTGGATAACGAGTCGTGCAGCTCTGTCAGAGGAACTTTCAACTTCTACAACTTTATCCTTCAGTTTTTTGTTTATTATAAATCCAACACAACTAGTTCTGCCAGTATCTGTCCCGCGATAGTAGAAGAGATGTCCACTTTTCAGTTCAATGAGATCTTCTCCTTTTCTCCTTACCTCACTTAGCCCGACGATGTCCCACTTGATCCTTTGTAGTTCCTCTTCCAATTCAAGAAGCCTTGAATCAGAAGATAGGGAGCGTCCGTTATACGTAGCCAAGGTCAGCATCAGATGGCAGCCTAGTCCGGTCCTCCGGGGATTCTTAGCACCCTCTGCCTTCATGTCGCACTGGCCGCTGCCTTGGCCAGGTACATTCCAGCTGCCGGAGACTGAGGGCCAAGATTTAAGTTGTGGAGTCATATTGGAGGGGTTTGGTCATAACTCACAACGCTGGCCAAGCGGGTTGGTGAGTGTGGGATAGCGTTTCCTCTAATCCCGATGGTATAGTTATACCGCTATTGGCGGTCGTCAGAGCCCCTTTAGTGGGAACAGGATGTACCACGAGAAGGCGGGGTTGACATTTGTCAAGGAGAGGCTTTGATGTTACGCATCACCTGACCTTACATCCCATACATATATATATAAATAACATAATTTTGATTAAATGTATATAATCAGTCAACAAGTTTTAGCTCCCTCAAAATTTGTAATTGCTCCCCGGAAAACACTCTGTGAATGCAACACTGATTTAGAGGCAGCGCATCTTCACGGAATAATGAGCATGTTAGAAATATTTTGTTTCCTTTTTTTGTTAAGAATATAAACAAGATGGATGCCACCAAAATTTTGGGTGAAATGGGCAGCCGTCCCCATTTCTCAAACATAAATTGCAATGAAAAATGCAGTAATAATTAAATACACTGCCGAAAAGTGGAAAAAGAACAACCAGTCGATAGGAACGTCGTATTATACACCTACGGGCCTTTGCATTATGACCACCTACCTAATAAGCTGTAGGACCTGCTTTAGCCCGCGAAACATCAGCCACTCGGAGAAGCATCGATTCGATGAGGTGGAGATAGGTATCCTGGGGTATCTGGTACCGTAATGTAAACAGCATGTCTCCAATTCCCATACATTTCGGGGCGTTGGTTATTTAGCGCTAACCCGCTTTCCTAAGTAGGACCACAAATGTTCGACTGGGTTCATGCCAGGCGAATTTGGCTGCCAGAGCTTTAACAGAAAGTCATCTGCATGTTCCACGAACCACACCTTGACGATTATGGCAGTGAAGCATGGCGCATTATCCTGTTGGTAATGGCCATCCCCAGTAGGGAACACAGCTACCATGAATGGGTGAACTTGGTCCGCAACAATGTTCAGATACCTGACGGCTGTCAGGAATTGTGCTATTGGGATAATGGGTGTCTTAAGAAAACATCGCCAGAGCGTAACACCGCCCACGCCGGTATGTTTCGGTTCAACAGTGCATCCATGTGCCATAAACGCCGCTGGTAAACGGTGTATTTGCGCTTGGCGGTCTACGTGATGCACCATGAGTAAGGATTCGTCAGACCAGGCCATTTTCTTCCAATCTTCCACGGTCCAATCTCGATGATCTTGGGCCCATTACATGCATTGCTAGCAATGACTTGCAGCGCGCATGGGGACCCGGCTGGGTCTTTAGCTACGCAGGTCCATGCGCAGAAGTCTGCGATGAACTGTGTTCTGTGACACATTACCCTGATCGCCAGTATTGTAGCTACGGGTGATTTGTCGCACAGTGGCCCTGCGGTCGCTGTGAACAATGCACGACAGTCTACGCTCCCCTCTGGCATAAATGGGCTGCGAACTACCCACGTTTGAACGACGGGTCATCGTTTAGCCAACTGTGCACCACTTTTGATACGTATTCACTACAGCGGCACGTGAACAACCCACAAACCGCGCCGTTTCCGAGATCGTAGTTCCGAGACGTTCTTCCATCACAATTTGTCCTTTATCAAACTCCCATAAATCGGCAGCTTTTCCCATTATGACTACGAACACTCTACTATCCGAAAGCGGGTCTTCGGATTTTATGTATACTGCTCTGTCAACTTCCCAGGCGCCACCGTTCGGTCTCCAGGCGCGCTTATTTCGCTAGGCCGGGAGTGGTCATATTGGAATGTCTGATTGGTGTATATATATATATAGTTCAAAAGGTTTGGACTAATCTTACATCGTTATTACTCCTCAAGCTGGAGGAGGCAACGTTATGGTCTGGGACATTTTTTCGTGGAAATGTTCTTTTTTTTTTTTTTTTTTTTTTTTTTTTTGTGGAGGTTTAACGACCACCGTGAGCAACTCAATGGGCTATAAGCAGTCGCCCGTCCCTAATTTAGGGTCACTGGTTCCAGGGAAGGGAGAGAGCCAGTGCCGTAAGACAAACACAACATCCATGCCTCACCGGGATTCGAACCCGGACCCCTTTCGGACGAATGATCAGAGGCCAACGCCTGAGACCACTGCGCCACCGGGGCGGCGTGGAAATGTTCGGTCAGTCTTTTCGGTGTGGAGCAACGTCTTCCTGCCCCGATTTATTTAAATATCGTTGCCGAGCATGTCCACCAAGTTATTTTGATGGCAATGCCAGGGGAGATGGGTACTTCCAGCAGCAAATGCTTCATGCCATAGTGCTCACACTGTACGCGAATTTTTCGAGGATCAGAGGTTAATGTGTACGACATTTAGGTGACGCCTCTTGATTTTAACCCTCTAACCGGCTGGAATTAATTAACTTGTGGTTAACATATAAGCTGAAATCAGCTCGAACGAATATATTTGCTGTCTAAGAAGTGGGCCGAACGCGATTAGAACCAGTGAACCTGCTCCTCAGAAAACGTTGTTTTCACTTTACGTGTTTCGTTTTAAGAGGTCATTTGGGAGGTACGATTGTCATTAATCCTTCCTGTCTGATTGCCTTTTCCGCTAAGAAGGGCGATGAACCTCAGAAAGAAATGAAAAGATGTTTGAATAACTTGTTTCTACCCAGTGGCATGATGTCCCTGTCCGGGGAACTACTCCTTCGGATCATTCCTTGGAACAAAGAATAAAAGACTATAAGAGAATCTGACTACATACTGTAAGGAAGCACTTACAAACAGCGACAGATTTATAGTCGATACTCTTCTGATGAAAGAGGGAGAGAAATTGTTTTGCCGTAATTTCGCATAACCCGGTCACTGTTAGAAAACTTCTGTTTGAGGAGCGGAAGAAATTTTGGGCAACTTTTGGTTCAGGTACATCAGCCGCTTAAGGCTCTACGAGACCCGCCATCTTGTATTGCTCCCTTCCCTTGTTAACCAACGGGCAAGCGTATTTCACAAATTGTTAGGGAAATTTTGCACATTTTGGAACACCGTTTGTGGCTAACGCAAGATATATGATAAATAAAGAGTTCCCTGGTTTCAGATTTTCATTTTGGACTATTTAAGTATTTTTTATTAATTATTAAAACTATGGAAGACGCCTTGGTACGACTTTCGCTGCAGATAAAAAATGAAGGGAAAGGTCAATAAAAATTCTGAAACCAGGTAACTCTTTATTTATCATATATCTTGCGTTAGCCACAAACGGTGTTCCAAAATGTTCAAAATTGCCCGAGCAATTTGTGAAATACGCTTGCCCATTGGTTAACAAGAGAAGGCTGCAAGACAAGATGGCGGATCTCGTAGAGCCTTAAAGGGTTAATGGCTGGCTGATGTTTTCTTCAGAGCTTGAAATATCTTCTCTTATTAAAATTGTCATTTATTTGCAAGTGTGTCGAGGAAGATAATACCATTTTTGTCCCTAAAAGCCGATATCATGATTCTGTCCTTTGATAGGAGAAATCTGCGTGTTTCTAAACTGAGGATGTCTGGCGATATATTGCATTGACTAACGCTCAGTGCAAAGGTAATAACGAAAAAAGAAGACATTCTCGCATGTTGTGACTCCCTTATCAGCTTCAAACTCCGGGACAGAGATATTCTCTAAAAACTCGGCGAGGTTTGGAGAATTTCTCCTATTTATTGCTTATGTCGCGTGTAAGAATCTTTGGTACATACATAGAGCAGATTTTTCCAAATTCAAGGTTTAAAGCAACTAAAGAACACTTTTTTTAGACGTTGATATTCTTTTCGTTATGTGATTCGCCATGACTTTTTTCCGCTGGATCATTTGTTCAATAAGGGTAGGGTTTTCCTCCATTGTTTCTGTTACATATTATCCCAACCTACCTTTGTGACTAATATGATAATCCCCCACTTGAAGCACTGCATCCATCAATAAGCGAAGAAAAGCCCTTTTTAAAGGTCGTGGGGTTCGAATATATATCTTGCCATTCCGGAGCGCCGCCCCTGTGGCGCAGTGGTCTAAGCGATGGCTTCTGATCATTCGTCCGGAAGGGGTCCGGGTTCGAATCCCGGTGAGGCATGGATGTTGTGTTTGTCTTACGGCACTGGCTCTCTCCCTTCCCTGGAACAACTGGCCCTAAATTAGGGACGGGTGACTGCCTATAGTCCATTGAGTTGCTCATGGTGGTCGTTAAACCTCCAATCAAAAAAAGAAAAAAAGAAAAAAGGTGCGGTCGTTCTACAGATTGAATTTCACAGATACGACTTATCGCTGCAACTTACCGGTTTGATTGATGCGTCACCTCAGTAGTACACCACATATCATCATTGTCAACCATTATCAATCCACTGCTGGATGAAGGTCTCCTCAAGTTTCCTCTACAACGGTCTGTCTTGTGCCAGTCTCCTCCATGTCCCTCCCGCAGACTTTCGAATTTCATCCACCCATCTGCCACGCGGTCTTCTTCTGGGTCTTTTCCTGTTCCCTTGGAATCCAATATAAAATTTCGGCTGTCCATCGATGGTCTGTCCTTCTGGTAGTATGTCCCACCCATTGCCATTTAAGGGATTTAACTCTGATCATGATGGCTTCCACTCTTATCATTTTTCGGATCCACGAGTTCCTCTTCTTATCTCTCCTTGTTACACCAAGCATGCACCTCTCCATGCTGCTTTGAGTTGTCTGCAGCCTTTGTATGTCTCTTTTAGTTAAGGCCCTCTTCTCTGCATCATATGTAAGCACTGCAAGGATGCATTGATCATACACCTTTCTTTTAAGACATAATGGCATATTGCTCTTGAAAATTATGCTGTTTCTTCCAAAAGCTCTCCAGGCAAGTTTTTTACGGCGATTAATTTCTTCATCGATGTGGCCCTCACTTGATATCTGCTGTCCAAGATAAACGACGTACGTGTCTGTTATCTCCAGCTTTTCTCCATCAATCGATAAATCTTCATTTCTTGTAAAAGCATTGTACATCACTTTTTTCTTCTAAAAGTTCATTTTTAATCCCACTTCTTTGCTCTTGTCAGCAAGTTCCTGGATCATACTCAGCAGCTGTGATAGGGTAGTTGCAAAAATGACTACGTCATCAGCAAAACGAAAGTGGGTTAGATAATTTCCATTAATCTTCATCCCTTTGTTTTCCCAGTTCAGTGATTGAAAGACATTTTCCAATGTGGCATTAAAGAGATTCGGAGATATGGTGTCACCTTGTCTCATTCCTTTTCCAATTTTTATGTGTGTTGTATTTTCAAACAGCCGAATCTTTGCATTTGCATTTTCATAGATGTTATTAATAATATTAATGTATGCATCTTCAATACCACAGGATTTCAAAGCCATTGTAATTACTGATGGTTTCACCAAATCAAAGGCCTTTTCATACTCAATAAAAGCCATGCGTAATAGAAGTTCATTTTCCTCGTTCTTTCAATTAGTTCTCTCAGTACGTGGATATGATCTATTGTGCTGCAGCCACTCCTGAATCCAGCTTGTTCTCTCGGTTGAGCCATGTCCAGTGTTACCTTCAAGCGGTGTAACAGAACTTTAGTGAAGATTTCATAAACCACTACGGTGATCTGTAGTTCCTGAGAGACAGCACCCATAAAAATTGGAAAAGGAGTGAGACAAGGTGACAATATATATCCCCCAAACTCTTTAATGCCACATTGTAAGATATCTTTCAATCACTGAACTGGAAAAAACAAAGGGATAACTCACCTTCGTTTTGCTGATGACGTACTCATTTTTGCAACTACTCCATCAGAGCTGCAGATTATGATCCAGGAACATGCTGAAAAGATTAAAAAAGTGGCATTAAAAATGAACTTTCAGAAGACAAAAGTTATGTGCAATGCTTTTAAGAGAAATGAAGATTTATCGATTGATGGAGAAAAGCTGGAGATAACCGATGCCTACGTTTATCTCGGACAGCAGATATTAAGTGAGACTAACATTGATGAAGAAAGTAATCGGCGAATAAAACTTGCCTGGAGAGCTTTTGGAAGAAACAGTGTAATTTTCAAGAGCAATATGCCATTATGTCTTAAAAGAAAAGTGTTTGATCAATGCATCCTTCCAGTGCTTACGTATGGTGCAGAGACGTGGACCTTAACTAAAAGAGACATACAAAGGCTGCAGACAACTCAAAGCAGCATGGAGAGGTGCATGCTTGGTGTAACCAGGATAGATAAGAAGAAGAACTCGTGAGTCAGAAAAATAACAAGAGTGGAAGACATCATGATCAGAGTTAAATCCCTGAAATGGCAATGGACTGCACATATTGCGAGGACACACCATCGATGGACAGCCGACATCTTAGATTGGATTCCGAGGCATAGGAAAATAACTAAAAGACCACATGGGAGATGGGTGGATGAAATTCGAAAGTATGCGGGGGTAACACGGAGGAGACTAGCAGAAGACAGACCGTTGTGGAAGAATCTTGGGGAGACCTTCGTCCAGCAGTGGATTGATAATAGTTGATGATGGTATCACCAAAAATATTCGAAGACCACAATATTTTGGGAAAATGGCTTTATCATCGCAGTTGGTTGCTAGTCGGTCCCCTTTTTATTTTTATGACAGCGGCAAAACGTCGAAGCATACTGTCAAAAAATTTCCGGTAGGTCTCGACAGGAATGGTTTGCCATTCGCCCCGCATAGCTGCTGCCGGAGTGGAGAATGCAGAGGGTCATTGTGGTTGATTTCTTATCCGTCACTCCAGTTAATCCCAGAGCTGTTCTATGGGATTAAGATCAGGACTTTGAGCAGGGCAGTCTAACAGTTCCACCTCATTTTCAAGAAACCAATCCTGCACACGATGTGCAGTATGGCAGGGAGCTGGATCCTTCTTGGAAGAGAGAACGGTCATTTCCACAATTCTGCCATATTGTTGCTGGGGAAGAATTATTCAGAAGTTCGAGGTACACTTCATAGTTCATGGTTTGTTATGTAATAACCTACAGACCAAGTCCCATTCACGAAACGCAACTCCATATCAAGATGGAGCCTCCGTCGAACGTAAAAGTTGGAAGAACACAATCCGACGAAAATCGTTCCCTGGTCTGTCGCCGAATACAAACACGCCCATCCAATTGGAAGATTGGAAAGCGTGACTCATCACCCTAAAGGACAGCTATCCAATCGTCAACAGTCCAGGAACGACCGGAGACACACCGCTCCAAACCGGGGTTCTAATTCACGGTACTTATGTGTAGCTCGTCTGCCGCTGCTCTACCAGAATAACCCAAATTGTGAAACTCTGTGCGGATAACTATTCTACTAACCGATACATTAAAAGCATATCCTACTTCAGCAGCGCTGGAAGGAACGGACTTTCTTAACATTTTTACCATGGCTCTTCTATCGCGTTCTGCCAGTTTGTGCTACCTTCCTGAACGTTGTTTTCTTCTTTTTTGCTGTAATTGCACCGTCCTGCTTCCATCTCTTCACACCAGTTGCATTCGATTTTGGTATGTTTCGTTTAGCTACAATGCTCAATATGGAAACGTTACTCAATTGGCATCCTATGCTGGACCTCGGAAAATTTAGATCCACGCGGCATATCCGCTTCGAAGTTGCTAATACGACAGAACATCCAAGCTTTACATAAGTACCTCCCGACTCGCAGCACACCTTCATGCGCAACCATTCTTTGCATTTATGCCAGCATTTTGGAGTGTCCGAATATTTTTATAATACGGTGTATCATCATCATCGTCAACCATTATTAATCCCCTGATGGATGAAGGTCTTTCCAAGTTTCTTCCACAATTGTCTCCTTAAGCTTGCCTACTCCAGGTTACTCTGGCATGCTTTCGAATTCCATCCACTAATCTCCCATGTGGCCTTCTTCTAGGTATTCTTCTGTTCCTTGGTATCCAGTCTAAAATTTCCGTTGTCCATCGGTGGTCCGTTCTTTTGGCAACATGTCCAGCTCATTGCAATTTCAGGGATTTTTTTCTGATCATGATGTCTTCCCTTTTCTCATTTTTCTTATCCACGAGTTCCTCTTATCTTACCTGGTTACACCAAGCACATCTCTCCACGCTTCTTTCAGTTGTATGCAGCCATTGTATGTCTTTTCCAGTTAAGGTCTAATTTGGTGTATATCCTCCCCTTAAGAAAGGTCGAGCACGAGGTTCCAGCCATCTGGTAGGACAAAACACCATGTTTGAAGCAGCTTAGGGTAGAAGAAGGAATTATTTTACTAATTTCAGATGATATATGGAAGAAACGTCACACACACCTTTTTTACGTACCGCACGTCCACGAAATTATTTCATACGTTCGGTCGCTAATGTTAAATAGTGCCCATTTTGCTGGTGGTGGTTTCGAATCTACATCTTCCTACGCCAGAGCGGCCGTTCTGCCGATCGAACTGCGCCGGAAAGGCTGTAGTTTAATTGGAATAGCCACTCTGGAACATAAAGATGACAAACCAATGTCCATGCGCGACGTACTACTTCCCCAGGTAGCAATATTATGTTGGACCAACCGTGGGCTTTCAACGGTCGGCCCAGCGACGAGGCGACTAGGCGGCCAACAATTGGAAATGTGTTGGTTCAACGGTTGGACCTACATTGGAAAACTGTTGCAAACAGTTTTCCAATGTGATCATGTGTTCTTGGACAACCATGGTTGGTCATGTGTTGTTGGACAACTATCGGACAACCGTTAAGTGGTCATTTGTTGATAAATGGTTGGTCATGTGTGGTTGGAAAAACCGTTGGCCAATCTTCGATAAACAACACAACCTTCGCCCAACGCTGCCGATGCAAAAATATCATTGGGCCAACCGTTGGCCAATGTCAGTGTGCTACTTGGGTCCCCTTGTCAGAGAAATAAAGTGTCTAGTTGAGAGAGCGGGCAACACGGTGGCTTCTTTCCAGTGGGTTCGAAGCCACGTGGGAGCCACTGGAAATGAGCGGGCAAGCCAGCTGGTGAAGGAAGCCGCTGGCAAAAGGGTCGCTGATTTTCACCTAAGGACGCCGCTGCAAAGCGTGCAGACTCAGCTGTAAAAAACCACGTTGGTGGAGTGGCAGAAGAGGTGAAACGAAGGGGATACGTAGGGGAGGGACGAACGGGATCTTTCCCCGAGTCTCGACCAAGAGAGTGGAGTCAGACGGGTTCCTGAACTAAGTACTCATGGGCCATGGCGTGTCGCCGGAGTACTTCCGCCGTTTTGCGGTAAGGGAATGGGCGTGTGGATGAGAGCCTCTGTCCGCAGACGTCGCCCACATGATTCTGGAATATAAATCTCTTGCAGGTCGGAGAAAAGTCTTGCTCCGGAAATGGACAAACGTGCGGACTAAGCTGAAAATAGCCGCATTGGTAGAGTGGAAAAAGCAATGTGACGAGAGGAGCACGGGGAGAAAAACGAACCGGATTTTCCCTCGAGTCTCCACCAAGAGAGTGGAGTCCGACGTGTTCCTGAACCATGTGCTCACCGGCCATGTCGTATCGCCGGAGTACTTCGCCGTTTTGCGGTAAGGGAACGGCGTGAGAATGCGGGGCCCAGCCCGAAAATGTCGCCCACATGATTCTGGAATTTAATTCTCTTGCAGGTCGGAGAAAAGTCCTCGCTACCGAATTAGAGAGAACGAGAGACCTCTTGATCCTGCTCGTACATCCCGGAGTGAGACAGGGACTCATAGAGTCGGTCAAAGATCTCGTCTCAAGGAAGGAAGGTGAAAACTGAAGACTAAAGACTAAAGAGGAGAATGATGACCGGCAAATATTAATCACCTCATTACACGCCCTAATGCTGCGGACTTTGTAAGTAGTTATGTAAATGTTCTGACTTTTTCATATTTGTGAGAGGGCTCTTGAAAATAAAATATTTATTTTACATGGCATGAGATCCTCAGTGCATCTATGTGTTTGCACTTTTTAGCCTAGACACTAATAAAGGACTTCGGTCCCCAAAATCCATCGCCCTCGCGAACGGATCTTCCAACCAGTCGCAAATCTAGAACACCGGCCTATTAGCGCGTCAAACATACGAGCTGTGACAAAGGGGTGGGAAGTGTTGGTCCCGTGGGAGCAGCAGACCTTTGCCGGTCCCAGGACTGATCCTGTCCGGGTGAAAGACTTGCCGGTCTCTGGACCGATATTGTCCGGGTGAAAGACTTGCCGGATTCTGACAGGATGGGTCGCGCAACTCCTTCCCGAACAATGTTTGAGAGAGTTTAGCATATCCCTGCAGAGTCTGCATTTGGACGGAGCAGGTCTATAGTCCGAGCCAACCAAAGAGTGTACCATTATGTAGGGTGCGAAACAGCTACCTCCGCTACGAAAAATTGTCCCCAGAGATTTGAGCGAAAACCAGTAGAATTATTACTCAGAATCTATTTTTGTTTGCTCAGCAGTTTATCAGACAAAATTGCCATCTAAAAAAATTTCCAGAAGTTAGTGCAGTTTTGGAAATAAATGTTTTATGAGAAGTTGCTGAATGAAGAGCTTCGTACTTTCGGCTGTTTCTGCCCACTTGCGATAAAACTCGGATACGGGGAAGGGGTGGAAGACCTTTCCCAACATTAACAACACAGAGTCAATAAATTGACAATCGGAGAAACTCGAAGGTTTGGTTACTTCAACAGACTGTAGGGGAAGCAGTTCGGCATCCAGCAACCCCCCTCTCACAATGCCCACTGCTTATGATATGGGGGGGGAGGAATCAGAAAAGAAACAGCAGAACAGCACTTTAACGCGGACGGATTCCGTTCTTGCGTTCCGCGATGAGTCGCGATAAGGCTCTTTGTCTTTACCAACAGTACGCTTTTAGAGTGAATTGGAGTATAGTCATCAGCCTAGTTTACGTCCCACATTGACATTGTTCCTATCAATAGTTTCTTCACCATAACAGTTTTAAACTTTTCGCGAATGATAGTATCTGAAATTTCAAGGGTCTTTTAGAGTGAATTTTTAGAGTGAATTGGAGTATAGTCATCAGCCTAGTTTACGTCCCACATTGACATTGTTCCTGTCAATCGTTTCTTCACCATAACAGTTTTAAACTTTTCGCGAATGACAGTATCTGAAATTTCAAGGGTCTTGAAAAGAAACTGGATGACCGAAAGTTGTTGGATTATCTGGTACTTACTAAATTTCGACCTACAGCAAACAGAAAGTTTTCACGAGGTACATTTCTAAAAATACTCGTATTAAGAATTATGCTGTTTGTATAATAATGCCTTTATGGGTAACTGTGTATTACTTTTCTGACCGAAACGTATATTTAGTAGTTTTCTTTTTTTCAATTATTTCCTAGGAAGATAAAACAATTAATTTTGAGAACAGTGGAATATTATTTTCTGCGTAACAGAAACAACAGTTGCCATCGTGTTAATGGCTTTGATACATTTTCCATAAATCCGATTTTATTAACTTAAATAAATTAATATTTCGAGCCTTTAATATAGGACACCGAAGTTTATTCAACGTCATCTTGACTAAATAATTCCCGAACAACACGTCAATTAAGAAGCATTGGTTTCCGTATAAAGACAAAAATGAAATTTAACATTCACTTCGGTTGGAATGCGATTTTTGCGCCGTACTACATGGAACCGACGTCTGGACTTAAATATCAGGAGGAAAGGATACGTGTAGCGAAATCTGCTAAATGTCGTAAAATTTGTGAAGCGTATATACGAGACTCGAGAGCAAGCAGCAAACATGGTGATGTCAAAGATATGATAAATTTAATGCGACAAATATAACTGTACACCCATTACGATAATTTCTTTCCCATGATTGAAGTAGCAGAAAAGCTGCATAATTGCGAATCGTGCGAAGCGGTTCATTTTACAAATTAATTTCCTGGTCGCGAAAGTCACTGGATAATTGCTTCGCATTTACGACTGCTGCTACGTATGAGGCGGAATCTAATTTTGTGGAAGCCAAAATTAAAACACCCGGTATTCAGCAGGAAGAAGTGAGAAGACGAAATACCTGAACACGAGGTAACAAATTCAAGCAAAACACGCAGCTGCAGCACGAACAGGATTGATGTTCAGTGTTACTGTTTTTCTGTTTTACGTTTTTCATTTTCTTGCATTGAAGTATTTTATTTTTGTGCAGTGGATGCTTCTAGTAGCGTTACTTCACAGGAGAAAATCGTAGTTGCGCAACGCTTGTTTAAATTACAATGCTTCGTCTTTATCACTTACAAGCTGCAATTTTAAATCCCTCCTCCCTTTTCCTTTTTTTTTTTTTTTTCTTGTGGGGATGAGAAAGTAATTGCGAAAGGCTAAATGCATAGAATGTATTCATCCCGCATCTTGAAATAAGAGCTTTCTGTGATAAATATTGAATATTTTTATTTAAGTTTTGTACTCTGTTTAACGATCACTTTGAGAAACTGTTGGAGCTACGGGATGTCGTTCGTTCATTATTTTAGGCAGGCAGGCGAACGGGAAGCCATTAGATAAGCATGCCATTCATACCTTATCTGGGACCACGATCGAACATTAGACAAGAGCACTATCATGGACCAAGATGTCACGAAAGACAAATGCACAGTCCATTCCCTATTCGGACCCAATTCGGACGTAAGACAAGTGCGCCTTCCATTACTTCTCCGGTACCGAGATCGGACGTAATACAAGTGCCCTATCCATTACTTCTCCGGTACCGAGATCGGACGTAATACAAGTGCGCCTTCCATTACTTCTCCGGTACCGAGATCGGACGCAATACAACTGCCCCTTCCATTACTTCTCCGGTACCGAGATCGGACGTAATACAAGTGCCCCTTCCATTACTTCTGCGGTACCGAGATCGGACGTAATACAAGTGCCCCTTCCATTACTTCTGCGGTACCGAGATCGGACGTAATACAAGTGCCCCTTCCATTACTTCTGCGGTACCGAGATCGGACGTAATACAAGTGCGCCTTCCATTACTTCTGCGGTACCGAGATCGGACGTAATACAAGTGCGCCTTCCATTACTTCTCCGGTACCGAGATCGGACGTAATACAAGTGCACCTTCCATTACTTCTCCGGTACCGAGATCGGACGTAATGCAAGTGCGCCTTCCATTACTTCTGCGGTACCGAGATCGGACGTAATACAAGTGCCCCTTCCATTACTTCTCCGGTACCGAGATCGGACGTAATACAAGTGCGCCTTCCATTACTTCTCCGGTACCGAGATCGGACGTAATACAAGTGCCCCTTCCATTACTTCTCCGGTACCGAGATCGGACGTAATACAAGTGCGCCTTCCATTACTTCTCCGGTACCGAGATCCGACGTAATACAAGTGCGCCTTCCCTTACTTCTGCGGTACCGAGATCGGACGTAATACAAGTGCCCCTTCCATTACTTCTCCGGTACCGAGATCGGACGTAATACAAGTGCGCCTTCCATTACTTCTGCATTACCGAGATCGGACGCAAGGAAAGTGCATCTTCCACTACTTCTACGGTACCGAGATCGGACGTAAGATAAGTGCGACTTCCATTACTTCTCCGGTACCGAGATCGGACGTAACATAAGTGCGACTTCCATTACTTCTCCGGTACCGAGATCGGACGTAAGGCAAGTCCGCCTTCCACTACTTCTACGGTACCGAGATCGATCGTAAGACATGTGCGCCTTCCATTACTTCTCCTGTACCGTGATCGGACGTAAGACAAGTGCGCCTTCGTTACTCCTCCGGTACCGAGATCGGACGTAAGACAAGTGCGCCTTCCATTACTTCTCCGGTACCGAGATCGGACGTAAGGCAAATGCGCCTTCCACTACTTGTACGGTACCGAGATCGGACGTAAGATAAGTGCGACTTCCATTACTTCTCCGGTACCGAGATCGGACGTAAGACAAGTGCGCCTTCCATTACTCCTCCGGTACAGAGATCGGACGTAAGATAAGTGCGCCTTTCATTACTTCTCCGGTACCGAGATCGGATGTAAGATAAGTGCCCCTTCCATTACTTCTCCGGTACCGAGATCGGACGTAAGATAAGTGCACCACATATGCTATCTCCGGAACACAGGTCAGATGTAGGAGAAGGTTATCATCCATATCTTATCAAGAACCTAATTCAGAATTACGACAAATGCACCGCCGTTACCTCATTAGGGACTCAGATCGGACATACCATCCATTAATTCTCCGATACCTAGACCGGACGTAAAATAAGTGCATTATACACTGAAGAGCAATTGGATTAGAGATAACTGTCTAGTAACGGGTAGCACCAGCTTTCGACCTGATGACGGCGGTGATTCGTCTCAGCATGGACTCGACAAGAACCGGAAGCGTTGGGAAGCCATACGGATCCACGACCCCTGAACAAGCTCCCACAGTTCACGAATATTTGATGGAGGGGAGGGGGTGGGGGTCATAGCCTCGAACATCTCTCTCGATCGCATCCCAAATGTGTTCGATGGGATTGAGGTCAAGTGACCTAGCTGGCCAAGGAAGCGAGGTCGCGTCGCTGGAGTGTTCATCCAACCATTCGGATACAATTCGGGAGCTGCATTGTCTTGTTGCAGGATGAAGTCCCCAGTGGGATGTTGGAGATGTACAAACGGGAGCAAATGTTCGTCCAGGATATCCCGGTAACGTTGACCTGTGAGGGACAATGTCACACGTACCAGAAGTCCCATTTCAGTCCACGTAAACAGTCAGCACACAAGAATGCCACCCCCCACCAGCTGGAAGGGTACCCTGCTGACAAGAAGGATCCATCGCTTCATGTGGTTTGCGCCGTAGTCGTATCCTGTCATCAGCATGTACCAACGTGAATCTCGACTCATCAGTCCAGGCAACATTTTCCCACATGTCTAGGGTCCAGTGGCGATGTTCCCGCGCCCATGCTAATCTTTGCACCCTGTGATGCGTGGTCAGCAGCGGTACCTTCTTGTGACGATGGCTTCTGTACCCCATAGCGTGGAGATGGTTCTGGATGGTGTGGCTGCTTACACGTTTTTGTGCACCAGCGTTAAATTGACGAGTGATTTCTGGCACTGTGGCCCGTCTATCCGCTGTTACAATGCGATCTAGCCAACGATGATCCCGCTCATCCACACGCTGTTGTCCACAGCAGTTGGCCCTTGCAGGGATGGTTTTATCGGATTCGATGTACTCACAGTGCCCCCGTGACACAGTGGCTCGTGAAAATCCCAGTGTCTGCACGACTTCCGAGATGGAGTGACCCATTCGTCGGGCCCCGACAATTTGCCCACGATCAAATGCGCTTAGATCCTTCGTCTTACCCATACTGCGTCCGACTCTTACTGATTCCCGTCGCATCACTCCTTATATTGTCCGATCGCTGCATACGTCATGTCGTTTCCGTTTACAGGGCCGCCTACAGTGCCACATTTGCATAACGCCAGCTGTCTCCAACTCAATTGCTCTTCAGTGTACATCCGTTGTTCGGGATTTTGGTCCGACGCAGAAGAAGTGCACAATCCATACCTTATCAGGGACACAGATCGGACTTTAGACAAGCATACTATCCATACTTATCTGGCACCCTGATTGAACATTAGACAAGTGTACCATAATGAACTAAGAGGGCACGAAGAGAAAGTGCCCAGTCGGACTCAGTTGGGACGTAAGACGAGTGTACCTTCCATGACTTCTGCGGACCCAGATAGGATATAAGATAAGTGCAACACACATGCCTTATTTGGAACCCAGATCGGGCGTAAGACAAGGACATCATCCATATCTTATCCGGGACCCTAATTTGGACTTAAAACAAATGCACCATCCTAGCATCCTGGTCGGACATACAAGCCATGCGTTATGGGGGACCCGCATCGGACGTAAGACAAATACACCATCCATGCTTTATCTGAGACCCAGATAGGAGGTATGACAAATGTGCCATCCATGCCTTATCCGGGACAAGAAGAGAAGTACACCATCCATGTGCTTTATCCGGGACCCAGATTGGGCGTATGACAAGTGCACCATACAAGCGTTATCCGGAATCCAGGTCAAACCTAAGGCAGATCTACCATCGATGCCATATCCGGGTCTCAGATTGGACGAGCAGCCGGAAACCAGCGCCTTTGAATACTCGGGAATTTCCCTCCATCAAGCTTTCAAGTAATTACTAGAATTAAAATTAGTGAACAGATGTTTTTGAAATCGAGATACATAAATCAGTATGTAGAATCAAGATACATAAATCAGTATGCAGAATCAAGATACATAAATCAGTATTTTTAAAAGCACAAAACTAACGTGAAACAGTTGGGTTATGTGAAGAACGACAGTTTCAAAACTTTCTGAAAGTAAGTGAGTATACGTTTTCGTAATATATTTATGTGATTTCTATATAACATGCGACACACCCACTGCGGAGCGAGTTTTTGAACAACCTGTGTGAGTCCACCCACTCACCCACACACACATGATTATGTGTAATTATAAACTGAGTTTGGAATTTGTGGTTCAAAGGAGATTTGTCCGGGGTCAGGCGGTTGTCGGGTGGGGTCCAATTATGTAACGTTTGGGTCCAGGTCGTCTTCGAGTCCAGCATTTTTACCCGTTTGCAGCTCTGCCAGCGTAAAGCGTAGTCTGCTCATAGTATGTCATTTGAATAATGTTTACATACGGGGCATTGCGGCAAAATTAAACACACTAAAATCAACTGTGTGTCATGTCATGAAGAGATCAAAGCAGGATTGTGCAACCAGGGGCGGATTGACCCACCGGAATATTTTCCGGTGGACCGCTTTAGAAATTGCCCATTTTCTCGTAATGTTTTAATTCGTATTTTTTCAACGAACGAATTATTAATTTACTACTCATCAATAAATAAGTAACTTCATTTGTGCTTCATATCTGCCTGAAAAGTTATTTTGTCGAGAAAAGAAAACGTTTCCCTTTATCTGTAATTTCGGTGTTAGCTCTGAAAAGACATAACAAAAGTTTTTGCACTTATAGGAGAAAAGTGCAGCCGGACCTAGCTAAAGCTAACTGCAGTTAGACGTAGGTCATTGTACTTGTAGCTCAGAGTAACTGATAGGCGCTACCGTCCTTTTTTTAATTTTGAAGAAGACACTAGCACCCATTGTTACTACCTATCATGCCGAGACCCTTCTCCACATACAGACAAAGCGATTTTCTGGCAGAGAAATTCCAAAATTCGTGTACCTCCCGCAAATAGAATGTATCTTAAAAGCAACGACATGGATCAAAATATGGGTCTTCTGAAGGAAGAGGTACCAATACTGTAAATAAATGTACCAGCACGTATTTATTTGGGGTTTTTGTTTCAGAATCCTTAGGCGGAATAACCAACTGGAACCGTTAGCTGTAGGCTGATCCTCCACACTGACGTACTTTCAAGACTCCTATGACCCAAAGAAAGAATTTTTATGACTTAAGTGGGGATATGGTGGACTTAACACAACTGAGAAGAATGGTCCACCATGGAATCGACCTGGAATTTCTAAACGGCGTATGGGAAAGTGATCTCGATTAAGCAAAAGCTAACTACAGATAATGAGTGTACGATTGGTTTATGGAATACTAGAGGTATAAATGGAAAAATAGATGAGGTGATTCAGGAAATGAATAAGTATAGATTGGATGTGCTGTGTGTAAGTGAAACTAAAAAATAAAGAATCGGGATAGAAGAAATGAATGGAACGGTGAGCGTGTGGTCTGCAGTGTTGGATAATGTGAGAGGACAGGCCGGTGTAGGCGTGATTTTACGTGAAAAGATGCACAACTTGATTCATTACAGCTGCATAAGTGAGGAAATTCTCTGGATTCGTTTGAAAGTAAAAATCAGAGAATAATAATTGTTGTAGTGCATGCTCCTTGTGATTCAGATCCCTCTGATAGGAATGAAGGTTTTTGGAATGAGCTAAAAGATGTTTTGAGCCAGTTTGGTGCTAAAAAGGAAGTTATTATAGCAGGGGATTTCAATGCTAGAGTAGGAGCTCGGAATGGGACTTCTGACAACGTTCTGGGTAAGTTTAATGATTCTTGTGTGAATGATAATGGCGAAAGATTAATTGAACTCTGCATTGAAAATGGATTGTGAGTATCTAATAATCTAATACGTTTTTCAACCACGAGTATATCCACACATACCTTTGTGAAAATCGCACTGTGGGATTAAAATGTGTAATAGATTTTTTGTTTATGATCAGCGTCTGAAACACTTAGTTGTTGACACTCGTGTGATGAAAGGTGCAGATGTTGGCTCTCATCATCACCTATTAGTATCACGGGTGTTGGTTTGAGAAGGAGTAATAGGAAGATGTCTGTGATGAAAATAATAAAGATTAAAATTCCCTCTGAAGAATATCAGCTTTACTCTGATGTACTCAGTGAACGTCTGAATAAGTTGAAGGCGTGCGAGAGAGATGCAAAAAAAAATGGACATGTTTTAAAAACATTTTACCGCTGCCGCTGAAGAGGTCTGGTATTGCAACAGGGGTCTGGTTCACTTCGTCGACAACTCATTTCATCGACAGGTACATTTCGTCGACACTCAATTTGTCGACACTATATATGCGAACAGTCGATTCCTAAAAAACCGAAAAAAAGTTCAGAACTACCAAACTTGGTACATTATCTCATGGCACTGTAACTTAGATCGTAGACGGTTTTTGGGAAAAGTCGGGCACGGGGTGAAGGGGGCCCCATACAAAATTTTCGTAAAATCTACAGTTTTCAATTTAGAACCACCAAATTCAGTATATTATCTCATTGTACTATTACACCAACTTAGACCATAGACGGAAGAGGTCGGGGCCCGGGGTCAAGGGGGCCCCATATAACATTTTCATAAAATTACAGTTTTCAATTTAGAACCACCAAATTTGATATACTATATCATTGTACCATTACACCAACTTAGACCATAGACGGAAGTGGTCGGGGCACAAGGTCAAGGGGACCCCATACACAATTTTCGTAAAATCTACAGTTTTCAATTTAGAGCCACCAAATTTGGTATACTGTCTTAGGGTACTCTAACGTATACCGTACACGGTTTTTGGAATGGGTCGGGGCCCGGGGTAAAGGAAGCCCATACAAAATGTTCTCAAAAATTTCCGTTTTTCGCTAAAGAACTGCAAACAGAATGTTGCACGCCAATACCCTATCTGCGGGCTAAGTTAGAGTACCATGAGACAGTATACCAAATTCGGTGATTCTAAATTGAAAACTGTAGATTTCATGAAAATTTAGCATGGGCTCCCCCTTGACCCCGAGCCCCAACCCTTTCCAAAAACCGTGTACGGTCTAAGTTAGAGTACTATGAGATAGTAAACCAAACCAAATTTGGTGGTTCTAAATTTAAAACTGTAGATTTTACGAAAATTTTGTATGGAATAAATTGACCCTGGGCCCCGACACCTTCCAAAAATCGTGTACGGTCTAAGTTAGAGTACCATGAGATAGTATACCAAATTTAGTGGTTCTAAATTGAAAACTGTAGATTTTACGAAAATATTGTAAGGGGCCCCCTTGACAAAAACCTTGTACAGTCTAAGTTAGAGTACCATGAGATAGTATACCAAATTTGGTGGTTCTAAATTGAAAACTGTAGATTTTACGAAAATGTTGTATGGGGCCTCCTTGACCCTGGACCCCGACTCGTTCCGTCTATGATCTAAGTGGGTGTAAAAGTACAATGAGATAGTGTACCAAATTTGGTGGTTCTAAATTGAAAACTGTAGACTTTACGAAAATGTTGCATGGGACCCCCTTGACCCTGGGTCCCGACTCCTTCCGTCTATAGTCTAAGTTGGTGTAAGAGTAGAATGAGATAGTGTACCAAATTTGGTGGTTCTAAATTGAAAACTATAGATTTTACGAAAATGTTGTATGGGCCTCCCTTGACCCTGGGCCCCGACTCCTTCCGTCTATGGTCTAAGTTGGTGTAAGAGTACAATGAGATAGTGTACCAAATTTAGTGGTTCTAAATTGAAAACTGTAGATTTTACGAAAATTTTGTATGGGTGGCCCTTGATCCCGTGCCCCGATGCCTTCCAAAAACCGTGTACGTTCTAAGTTAGAGTACCATGAGATAGTATACCAAATTTGGTGGTTCCAAATTGAAAACTGTAGATTTTACGAAAATGTTGTTTGGGGCCCCCTTGACCCCGGGCTGCGACCCCTTCCAAAAATCGTGTACGGTCTAAGTTCGAGTACCATGAGATAGTACACCAAATTTGGTGGTTTTAAATTGAAAACCAGGATGGTTCCATCACTTCGAACCCATCGAAGCTATGCACTTTCACCAGACAGTATTTTATCGCCAAGTACAGTGCGGTAATGCAGTCTTCATCCTCATTAGCTTCTCCTCTTCTCTCCTCTCTTCCTCAGGTCCCCTCTACTTTATCTACTTCTTTACTCTCTCCTTTCTCTCTTCGCGAACTCCGCGAGGCGTTCGCTACTCTCAATCCTCATGCCGCTCCTGGACCTGACGGCCTTCCTCTGTCCTTTTATCGCGCTTTTCTACCGTGCCTTCTGCCATTTCTGTCTGCGTGTTTCTCGTCTGCTTTTTCCTCTAATGCGTTACCGCCCGACTTTACTTTGGCACACATCATCCTCCTTCCTAAGAAGGGTGACCTCTTGGATCTTGGAAACTGGCGCCCTATCTCCATCCTAAACACTGACTTTAAGTTCTATACAAAACTCTTATCCCGTCGCCTTAATTCTGTTCTCTCTTTCGTTATTTCTCCTGACCAGACATACACTGTGCCTGGTCGGACTATTTCCACTAACGTTTCTCTTCTCCTTCATCTTCACTTCCTCGCTCGCTCTTTTTCTGAACCTCTTGCCTTTCTCAATCTGGATCAAAAGTCCGCTTTTGATAACGTTTCTCATTTTTATCTCTCTGCTGTCCTTTCACAATTTGGCTTTCCTCCTACCTTTTCTTCCGCACTCTTGGCCCTTTATCAGGGCGCCAGTTTCCATGTTCGAGCGGCCACATTTCTAACCGCTCCAATTCCGTTTAAGCGAGGCATCCGGCAAGGATGTCCGCTCTCCGGCCAGCTCTTCGCTCTCGCTTTTGAGCCTTTCCTGTTAGCAGCCGGAAGATCACTCCTGGATGTCCTACCGCCGACAGTGGCTAGTACTCGTCATCATCGAATAATTTTCACCGCCTATGCTGATGATGTGACCTTTTGCGTCCGGGATGAATCTCAATTTGATCGCCTGTATTCTGTATATCAACAGTATGTTGCATTATCTGGAGCAGCGCTGAATGCCACTAAAAGTACTGGCTTATGGTGCGGGGCATGGGCTGCCCGCACCGATGCTCCTTGGGGTGCGCAGTGGACAGCCACTACACAGAAGATCCTCGGTGGGTATGTCGGATTGCCCTTGGCTTCTGCATCTGCCACCTGGACTGCTCTTCTTCCCCGGATACAACGGACTGCTGCCTACTGGAGTAAGGCCCGCCCTTTCACATCGTTCCGTCAACGAGCAGCCGTTGTTCGTCGACAACTTATCTCTCTATGCGAATACTCTTGGATGTCGACGGTTGTGCCCGTGTCACAAATGATGACCATCACTCGCCTCTCAACTTCCGTCATCTGGTCTTCACATCACTGGGTTAAACCTGCCACGCTTCATCTGCCAGCCTCTTTGGGTGGCATCCAACTTCCTGATCCAGCTTTCCTTTATAAAACACATCGCATTATTCATTTCATTCGCCTTGCCACTTCAACTGTTCCGTCCCTTACCACTACCTTGAATGTTCTAGCTTCTTTCCGTGACCCATCTTTCACCTTCCTACTGTTTCTGAAGATGGATGCATACTCTCTTCTCCCGTCCCACCTCCCTCCTGTCCTGCGAGAGGGCCTTTCTCTCTTTCGTTCGCTTCCTCTTCTCCGTTCATTTCCTTCTTCAACTCTTGATCTCCTAGATGAACCTCTCTTCTTCTCTTCTCTTATTCACCCTCCTAACCTCCCTTACTTTTACTTTCCTCATTGGATCCGCTCTGGTGTGATAACTGTCCGTTCTCTCGTAACTTCTGATCTAACCTGGAGACCTCTTTCTTCCCTGTTTCTATCTCCAACCATTACTCTTGCTAACGAATATCTTCTTCTTCGCACAGCGCTTTGGAGCCTCTTTCCACTCCTCGCTTCACCTGATGGTCTCTTCTCGGTCCCCTCTGCTCCTATTTCCCTACCGTTCTTTCTCCTCATTCGTAGCTCCCCGGTTCTAGTTACTTCTCTCTCCTCCTCTTCTCTTTATTGGCTTCTTCTTTCCCCTCCCGCACTTCCACTTTCTGTTCATTCTGCTCCTCCTTCTCTTCTCCCCCCATCTGGACAGCATCTACCTCTGCCCTTTCCTCCCCTCTTGAACTCAATGTCCATTGGCAATTTCTTCACTTTCGTCTCCCCACCCCATCAGTACTATTTCGCATGACCCTTCTCACCTCTCCGCAGTGCTCCTTTTGCCCTGAAGTCAGCGACGTCCAACATCAATACCTATTCTGCCCCGTTCTCCTGCCAGTCCTAAACACAGCATTTCGTCTTGCTGATCGAATTTGTGCTCGATCGTTACCATTTCTTGCATATGCTTGGCTACTCCAAACTAAGCATCCACCTACTCACTTGCCTCCTGTGTGCCGTTATATTTTTCTTCTTGTGAAGTTCACTGTCTATGCTTTCCATCTTCAACAACGCTTCCCCGCTCTTATTCCACCTCCTCAGGAGGCAAGTGCTATCATTCGGAGACGCTTCCTAGCACGGTTAACCACTCGCCTCCAAATGGAGCACTCTCGTGCTGCCTCAACAAACACCGATAGCGTTTTTCAATCCACTTGGGCCCAATCGGCTGGGTGGTTCCATATCCACAATTTGCAGTTACATCTCAACCTATAAGTGGGATTTTTGTTGTCGCCCACGTTCACTGTAACAAATCATGTTTTTACGTATTAATTTTGGTGCTTCGCTATTTGTGATTTTTCTGTTTTAATGTGCCATTGAAGATAGCTCACCATGTTTCCCATGTTCTCTTCGATAATGTTGGGTTTTATGTTGTTGTATATAATTCTTCCTTCTGCACAGTTTACTGCCCACGCAATGTCCCCTTCATTATGTTGAATATTTTTTTAAAATATTAGTCACTGTGTGTATAATATAATGTAACAAGATGCCCTTCTGAGTACATTTAGCGTTATTTCCCCTTGTCACTGAATACTTCTGTACATATGTTGTAAATTTTGAATGTAGCATCACTGTTGCATTTCTGTGAATTAGAACCTAATGTTTAATCTTTAGTATGGTAGTAATGCTTAATTGAAATTTGTGCATAGTATAGAATCATGTCTTGCCCTGTCTACAATACTGTAGGTAAACATTTTCGTTTGTATCGCTCGTGCTTTATTGTCTGCCTCTCCTTCGCCCTACGTGGCGAAATAATTTTTCTTTTTTTTTTTTTTTTTTTTTATGATTTTAACAATATTTTGTTTTACGTTTCACTGGAACTTTCCAGCTGATGTATATACCGCTGTATTTATTGGCAGAATTCCATTGTCATGTACATAGAAATGTTATTTTACTGAAGAATAAAGGCAATTTTGAAATGTAGATTTTACGAAAATTTTGAGGAATCGACTGTTTGTATATATAGTGTCGATGAAGTGAGTGTCGACGAAATGAGTTGTCGATGAAGTGATTGTCGACGAAATGAACGAGACCGTGCAACAGTGGGTAACTTTAAAGGTGATGCTTGGTGGAACAGTTAAATTGAAAAAGCAGTAAAGAAAAAGAAATAAGTATTGGGTTGTTGGAAAAGTCATGACGTATTTTGGCATCCGATGGCGGTTGGGCGGTTTTGGAAGTACTAGAGGCATGCGCAGCTCTGTTATCGCTATGGCATTCGATAGGTGCCAGTTCTAGCTGCAGTCTAAAAGGAATAGTGAGCGATTTGGTGGATTTGCGGAGATTTGGCATCAAGTTGAAGATGGAAGACCAAACTGTGCATTTTCGCCATATTTTACTGTTTTACCTTTGTAAAGGGAAGAACGCGCGTTAAGCTTGTGAAAAGTTGCATAAAGTGTACGGTGATAATGCTCTACAAGAACGTCAGTGTCAGCGGTTGTTCGTAAAATTGCGTGCTGATGAGTTTCACCTCAACGGTGATCCTCGGTCAGGGAGGCCAACCGAGGTTGATGACGACCAAATCAATGCATTGGTAGAGTCAAACCCACTTTACACGATATGAGAGATTGCAGACACGTTACACATCCATCATTCAAGCCTTCACGACCACCCGAAGAAGCTGGGATATATAAGCAAGCTCGATTTGTGGGTTCCTCATGAACTCAAAGAAGCTCAATTGACGCCACGTATAAACATCTGCGATATGCTCATTAAACGGAGGAAAACGATCCTTTTTTGAAGCGACTGATAACTGGTGACGAAAAGAGGATTGTGTACAACAATGTGCTGCGCAAACGGTCTTGGTCCCGACGTGCTGCTTCGCCTCAAACGACATCCAAATCAGACATTCATCAGCGGAAGGTTCTGGTCTCAGTGTGGTGGGATTTTAAAGGTGTCGTATTTTTCGAGCTCCTACCACGGAACCAAACAATCAATTCGAATGTGTACCGTCGGCAATTGGACAGTTTGAACGAATCCGTCATCCAGAAACTTCCAGAGCTCGTTCATCGTAAAGGTGTTGTGTTCCATCACGACAACTCGAGACCACACATAAGTTTGATCACCCGCCAAAAAGTTATTGGAGCTTGGGTGTGATGTTTTGCTACATCCAGCATACTCGCCTGACTTGCGCCATCAGACTTCCACGTGTTTAGCTCTCTTCAACAGTCTTTGCATGGTATAACGTTCAATTCAGATGAGGCTGTAAATCAGCACCTTTTACAGTTTTTCGTCACGAAAGACAGGTCCTTCTATGAACGAGGTATTCTGCAGCTCACTGAAATATGGCAAATGGTTATCGAACAAAACGGGCATTATATCATTGATTGATCTTTGTTCTTTCTATCAATAAATGACCTTTGAAAAACATGACTGAAATACGTCATGACTTTTCCGACAACCTAATATATTTCGGGATGTTGTAAAGTAGACTTTCTGAGGGTGAATATTGCTAATATAGACTTTCTGAGGATGAATAATGCTGGTTCGCCGGAGTACGGCAAAAGATAGGAAGGAAAAAGAGGATAAGATACGGTTTGGCTTTTCAAAAAGACAGAAAAACTTTCTGAAAGTACTTAAGGCATAGGAACAAAAGGGGGAATAATATTCTGTTCTGTACAGAATAGGGTAGGAGGAATGACATAGGAGCCCAATGAGCTAAGTGAAAGATGGGGTCAGTACTTCTGTAATTTATTAGATCATTAAAGCAAAGGGGATTATGAGGCACAAGCAGGTGATGTCTCCGTGAGAGATGGAAGTACTATTAGGATCTCAAGAGCAGAGGTGCGTGAAGCTCTAAAATCTTCGGAATGGTAAGGCTTCAGGAGTAGATGAAAGTACTGGGATGATCTCAAGAGCAGAGGTGCGTGAAGCTCTAAAATCTCTTCAGAATGGTAAGGCTTCAGGAGTAGATGGAATAACTGTTAAAATGCTAACCCATGGCGGCGAATCTGGGATTGACTAGTTAACTGAAATTTTCCACTTATGTTGGGAGTTAGGAACAGTCCCTCAGGATTGGAATTTAACTGAGTATGAATAAGAAAAAACCAAATTTATGAAATTTAAACTGGGTATAAATAAGGGAAAAACCAAAGTTATGGTTTTTGACAGAGGAACTGTTAGTACTAAATGCATGATAAGTCCTAATGACATAGAGATTGATCATGTGAATGAGTTTGTGTATTTCGGAAATATACAGTATTTGACAGACAGAGCAAATTAGATGTTGAAATTAGTAGGCGAGTTTAAAAGTCATTGCTGCCTTATCAGGATTTTACAGGAATGACGGGTTCTCAAGAAAGTCCCGAATGGCGGTATATGAAAGTGTAATTGTTCCTACTCCGATGTATGGCATTGAAACCTGGGTACTGCAGAAAAAAACATGGAATCGTTTGTGTGCTGGGGAGATGCGTTACTTATGGGGTGTTTGTGGTAAGACATGCTCTGATCATGTGAGGACTAGAGATGTGACGCAAAATGTTGTTAGTAAGGTGGAGACTAGTATTTTTACGTGGTTTAGCCATGTTGAAAGAATGAGTGATGCTGTGCTGACTAAGAGAATTTTTTCAGCCCAAGTGGCAGGAAAGAAAGGTAGAGGAAGGACAAGGAAATAATGAGAGAACCAAATTCAGGAATGTCTGATTGATAAAAAGATTATAAGTATGAAGTACAGAAGGTCTTGTGTGCGGCGTGTGATGGATGTTCATAAAGCTCGTGCGGTGTGCAGAGATCGTTACAAATGGAGACATTTGATACACCAACAGTAAGTAAATTCTAGTTCTGTCAGTTAAATGTGTACTTGGCACATGGTCTTTCTTTAAGGAGCTGACCTCTGAATCTCAGAGAACAGATTAATGATACGTATGTACGCTGGCAGTAGAGCTAGTGTACGAGTGAATGGTGTTTTACCAAAATGGTTTTCTATTGGTGAAGGAGTCAGACAAGGGGTTGTGTAATGTCAGCATGGATGTTTACTATATTTATGGATGCGTGCATGCGTGATGCCAAAATGGACAATACTGGTTTATGTCTTGGTAATATACATGTGTGCAGATTGCTGTATGCTGATGATACAGTCCTGTTGGCAGAGCACAAAAGTGAGTTGCAGAGTATGTTGTCCTAGATGTACGAAGTTTGCATGAAATTTAAATGTATGTATGCATGTACGCATTTTTTTTTCTAAATGATCACGGAGTAGGTGATCAGTGAGCAAATAAAAAATCAAAAAAATAATTGAGTAGGTAATAAGTTATGCGGCATGTGCATATCTTAACTCTCAGAATAACTTTCCCGGTGGTTAAATTGGAGCTGCGGTCTTTCAGACACTCCTGATTTTGTCAAAGTAAAATTTCTCAAAGAAAAACTTCGTCCAGTACAACATTCCATTTTGAGGATGGTTTCATGCTACATTCAAGCATGAGTGGATTTAGAAAATTCTTTTACCGTTAAATTGTTGTTAAAATTAGTTCACGGTTGAATTCCTTTAAAAACGCAAGTTTCGGCAGTTTCCTTTCATCCAAGATCTAATAGAATGTTTTTCATAAGATAATTTATGAGGTGTTCCTCTGTAGATATGTGTGCTTTTGCAATGGACCGCAAGACTGAAATTCTCGGCCTGGTTTGGTCGTCCCTATCCGCCCCTAGGTGCACCTACAAAGAAGTGACGAAACTCGACAGAAGAACCATGGTAAGAAATGTTGAGAAATCCCATTCTTTCTCTGCCGCTACCATAGCTTCTGAAGTAGGAAATGCTTGGAATGGCTCGGTTAGTACCATAACAATCCGCAGAGTGTTGCATATGGTGGGTTATTATGGTAGAGCAGAGGCACACAAGCCAGACATCACTACTGTAAATGCGAAGCTGCGTTTGGTTGGTGTGGTGTGTGTGTGCCGTCGTTTCTGGAATATGGGGGACTGAAAAGCTGTTCCTTGGAGTGATGAGTCACGCTTTTCACTCTTCCAATCTGATAGGCTTGTTTTGATTTGTCGACAGCCCGGCGAACAATTTTCGTCAGACTGTTTTAGGGGTATGCAAAAGTTTCCGCCGTTTTAAGGAGAAAGGAAACAGGAACAATCCGGAAACCAGTACACATTTATTCATTGAAATTTTGGCCGTTAGCATCAATGACCAGTTGTCATTTTTCAGACAACAGATGAATTCCCCTTTGGTAAAATGACTCGGATTTTGAGCTGAAGAACGCAGTGACGAAATATTCCACCTCTGGAACTGTGGTGAACCGCTGTTGGGCTTGTGAATGTTGCATAGAGTGAAACAGATGAAAGTCTGAGGGTGCAATGTTCGGGGAGGTAATGTCCGGGTGCGGTAAAACCTCCCAGTGTAACTGTGTTCAAGGGTTGATTTCGTGGTGGCACCGACATGTGATCTGGCATTATTTGGTAACAGGATGACTGGGCGGCGCCCATTACCTGTCTATGGACGTTTTTGTGTGATTGTGGCTTTCAATTTCATCAACTGATTGTTATATCCTTGTACAGTGATTGTTTTTCCCGGTTTCAACAGTTCGAAGCACAGCACACCATGCATATCCCATCACACACACAACAGCACCTTTTCCTCGTGGATATACTGTTTTGCAGTGGATTTTTTAGGTTGTCACCGGTGGATTTTTTATGGGTCTATTGCGTGCGGGGTTGTCGCAATAGACCCATTTTTCATCCGCTGTGACAACCTTCCACAAAAAAATTCTTCCCTTGAAACCTCTTCAGAAACGACATGCAGATGCCCAATCGTTGACCAATATTGCATTATGCGGAACCCATTTACCAATCAGCTGGATCTTTCCAAACTCCGTTAAGTTATGCGGAACCCATTTACCAATCAGCTGGATCTTTCCAAACTCCGTTAAGTTATGCGGAACCCATTTACCAATCAGCTGGATTTTTCCAAACTCCGTTAAGTTATGCGGAACCCATTTACCAATCAGCTGGATCTTTCCAAACTCCGTTAAGTTATGCGGAACCCATTTACCAATCAGCTGGATCTTTCCAAACTCCTGTAGACGCCGTACTACCGTCGATTGAGCCGCATTAAAAAGTTTCGCCAGTTGCGTAATCGATTGTGTGACGTCCTCTCGCAATAGCGATTCCAGCTCCTCGTCTGCCAGTTACTGCGGTCTACCTGCCCGTGGCTTATCTTCCAAGCTTAGATCTCCTTTCTTAAACCTGGAAAACCATTATCTACATATCCCAACACCCATAACTGTTTCACCATACACCTGACATATTCAACCGTATGTTTCACTCGCACTTTTCAGTAAATTAAACATGAATAACAAATAGCGCCGCAAATGATCTTCATCGACGGCCAAGCTTGGCTTCATGTACAAACTAACAACACGGGTCGCCGGCCGGTTAGATCCCTACAACGTCCGCTAGCGGAAACTTTTGCATACCCCTAATATTTTTCCAAGCGTTAAATTCGGAGGGGGCTCCGTCATAAAGTCATTATTCTATCTTAGTTATTTAGACCAACTGTAGTTTAGTCGGGTAGACCAACTGGCTCTTTACTGTGTGACCTACTACAGAGGCGAATCACGTGTCAAGATGACAAATCTGCAGCGATACATTCCGTCGATTTAGTTTAGTCGGTTAGAACAACTGACTCGTTACTGTGTGACGTACTACAGAGGTGAAGCACGTATCAAGACGAAAAATTTGCACCGATACATTCCGTCGATGTAATTTAGTCGCTTAGAACAACTGGCTCTTTACTGTGTAACGTGCTACAGAGATGAAGCACGTGCCAAGATGACAAATCTGCAGCAATACATTCCATCGGTGTAATTTAGCCGCTTAGAACAACTGGCTCGTTACTGTGTGACGTACTACAAAGGGGAAGCACGTGTCAAGACGGCAAATCTGCAGCGATACATTCCGTCGGTGAGAACAACTAGCTCGCTACTGTGTGACGTACTACAGAGGTGAAGGTACGTGCCAGGACGACAAATCTGCAGCCATACATTACGTCGGTGCGGTTTAGTCGGTTAGAACAACTGACCCATTACTGTGTGACGTACTACAGAAGTGAAGCACGTGTAAAGACCACAAATCTGCAGCGATACATTCCGTCGGTGTAGTTTAGTCGGTTAGAACAACTGACCCGTTACTGTGTGACGTACTACAGAACTGAAGCACGTGTCAAGACAAGAAATCTGCAGCGATACATTCCGTCGGTGTAGTTTAATCGGTTAGAACAACTGACTCCTGAGCGAGGAGGAGACGCGGGTTTTGTCACCGATTAATTCGTATTTTCACATGAGCGCATTGATTTGTTTCTGATATCACTTAATAGACTACAGTATAGCGTGAACATAACTTTTATGTGCACTGGGAAACCAAACATTTCGTGTGACTCGCTTTATTTAGGTGGTCTGGAACCGAACCCGCAATACCTCAGAGTCATGTCCGTGTCCGTACAAGTGTGTTAAAAGAATCTGAGAAAAAAGTTTATGTATGGAACTTGCTCCATTATAGATCCAAAAGCTGTGCAAAAAGGATGCAAAGAATCTGTCCCGTTCTGTTGAATATGATATAAAAAAGATTGCATTTTTATAACGACTTAAACGATCTTCCCTTCACTTTTTTCCGCTCTGAATTGCCACTCTTTTCTCAGGAAATCTACCTTCTGCTTTTGCTTTTTAATGCCATTTCAACCGCGGAGGGAAATCTTACATTTTGTCGCGGCAGCAAAACGATTTAAGATACTTTAGAAAGCGCGTAATTTAAACATGATTATGTCTCCGGGACAGAGCGTTAAGAGGCGAATAACTCTTTTATATTCTTCCACCTTCCGCCATAAATGGCATGATTGACGCGCATAAACATCATTTCCACAAAGTGAACATTAACAGCGGCCGGAGAACGCGGTCATTAAAAGCAGAAGGTTATCCTTGGAGAGGCTAACAAAAGTGGGCGACGAAAACCATCTGAGGAGAAAATTGGCTGTAATGTATTCATACGCGCCGGAATTCGAAGGGCGCCGCACCTCTTAATCTCTTAATCGCTGTCAAAAGCTGCTTTTTCACATTTTATACTTGTTCGAGTAATTAAAGTGCTGATATACATAAAGTAATAAGTGACACTTACGTAAATAATGTGCCTTATCTTTTCTTTAAGTGACGTAATGTAGTTATGCAAGTTCACTTTTGGGGAACAAGGAAAAACCTTTCAAGCTTTAAACGGTAAATAAAAGGCAGAGGAAGGATTTATAATGGAAATCCCCAATAGACTATAAACTCACACCAAAGTGCTTCCCAAGCTCAGAATATACACACACACACACTCACTCCTGATGCCAAACTCATTGGGCGATTTATTAGGAAAACATTTGTGCTGGAAGGTGCAGTCCAAGTATGAAAGTTTTAAACTAATATGTCCATGAAAAAGAAAACTGCTGTAGGTAAATGATGCAGAGCATAACATGAACAATCCCTAAAGTCATAAATTTGGATTCAGTTATTTATCGAGTTAAAAGAATATGAGATCAGTTCTCAGCCACAAAGATAATTCATTTTAATTTTATTAAAGCACGGCATTAAAGTTATCTTCATTTATTATTACCATTTTTTTACTTGTTTCAAAATTGATGTGCTTCAGTTATTCTTTTTGTGCATCTGTCTGTTCGTCCATGATGATTTAATTACTTGCAGAGATTTTAATATCTCTTCAAGCTTTGAGGTCAGGTTGAAATGTGTGCTTTTAACCCTTTCAAGCCCATTGTTATTCAGGAACAACATATATTCTTTGAATTTTCGTAGTGCTTCTAGCCCAACAAATTCTTAGTATACCCACTGTAGCTGGTACACAACTATCCAAAACAACACTCTAACAAGTTAGTAAAATCATGCAATGCATTGATTAGGATACGCTTTCCAACATACCAGAAATCATTACTCAAGTTACGAGGATAATGGCTGTAGAATAAATCTCGCTCCTGTGCCCTGACCTTTGACCCCATTTCGATGATATTCAACAGAACCGGTTCAGCATATCTCCGGAACAACATACTAAAATTTCATCGAAATCGAACCATTTCTACGCAAAGGCAATGGAACCGACACGCTCCTATGTCCTGAACTTTGACCCCATTTCGTCCATTTTCAACAGAGTCCGTTCTCAGGTGGTCGCCTACCACATACTAAGGTTTCGTCGAAATCGAACCATTTTTAGGCAAGTTATGACGCATAAGGCAATGAAATCGACCCGATCTATGTCCTGACCTTTGACCCCATTTCCTCCATTTTCAATAGGGTTCGTCCTCAGGTTGTTCCCTACCACATATTAAAATTTCATCGAAATCGTACCATTTTCACGTGAGTTATCGTGCGGACGGACGGACGCACAAAGCTGGAGCGTATAAGTTTCTTCAAAGCGTAAAAACCGCGAGACAGGATTTTCCTATGTTGTGTGACAAAAATGTAATATGATTGTGTGTTTCACAAAAAAAAAAAAAAAAAAAAAAAAAATTGCTTTGTCGATTTTCATGTGAAGTGAAAATATTCTATTGAACATTTTTATGTATTCAGAGATGGTAGATCAAAACAGAATTTCCTTTTCGAAAAGAACTATGTGGTTTCATTTTTATGAAGAAAACAAAATAAGCAAAATATAGTCAAATTATCAGAAATTTGAGTTTTTGCATCCCGACGTTGCTCACAAACAACATTTTGTATTTGAGGAATAAAAGGTTATAAAACGTTTTCAGTGTTATTTTTTTTATCACAAGCTCAAAGCATCAGAAAAACCCGAAAAAAGTTTCCAATTATAAACTTTTGGGTTTGAAAGGGTTAATAGTTGTAAGCTGTAAAGCTTCAAGATTAACTATGCATTTGTAAATATCAATAACTAAACACCCCTAACGGTCTAGAGAAATGAATTAGCAGAAGGTAGCTTAAGTTTCAACATCCACGATTTATTTGTTTTCATTAGCTCATCACTGAAGAACAACGTTCATTTTAGGGATAAACATCAAAAAGCTACTATCAACACTCACTTCTATCTACTAAGTCGTCTCGAAAATACACAATACCGAGACGTTATCTGAATTCCACTCTTAGCTACACAAATCGTTATTACAAACAATACTCTTTACATATCGTTAGCTGAAAAACATTCCCCTTTTTTCGCTCATCAGAGTTCAAAAACTGCTCTGTACTCAGTGTTGGACCACTGCCTCACTGCCAGTGATGCCAAACTTAGAAAACCGGTTGGGGGAAATATTGTGTCGTTAAGTCAGGAAACACTTAACAAAAGGATCATATCATAAGCATCAAAAAGCCACTATCAGCACTATTCTATCTACTAAATCATTGTATCAGCAATACACAATATCAGTACATTATCTCAATTCCGTTCTCTGCTGAGCAAATCGTTGTTACAAACAGCACTATTTACAGATTGTTTGCACGAAAGATTTCCCTACTCTCCTCATCAGAGCTCTGCACTCAGTCATTAGGTTATGTTGACCACTGGCTCAGTGCCAGTGATGCAAAACTTATAAAACTCATAGAGGAAAATCATGTGCCGTTAAGTCAGAAAAAGTTTAACGAGGAGAAATCAAATTTGAATAAGAAGACAGAAACACAAAGGAAAGGTTAAATTAGAAAGGTACATTACATATTTCTGAGCTGCGAATATTGTCCTTTCTCTGTTGGACTGAGAATCCATCTGGCTTTGGATTTCCCTCCTTCAAGGACAATGTTAGATTCCGGTATAACACATGGATACAGTGTTACTCGGAACGGCGTTATAGATGATCTTCTTAACAAAAGCTTGTGGATCTAAATTAGAGACGAGCAATTTTCCTAATAAAAGGTGCTCAGCCATTCATATGACAGAGTGGTCAGAAGCTAGGACACCTTGGCTGATCACCCAGTTGGGACTGGATTCAAATTCAGTATGATTTTGTACCACAAATCTGGTTCTGAACCTCCCTAGAGACACGTAGCTCTACTTAGAAAGGGATTACTCAGTATAGCAATGGAAACTGGGTAATGCAATCTTTAAATCTAGGACGAAACCTGGTGTTGCACAGTTTTGCCTGACAGGTGTTTTATAAATATACACTGAAGAGCAATTAAATTGAAGATACTTGTCTAGTAACGTTGAGCACCACATTTCGCCCTCATGACGGCGGGGATTCGTCTCGGCATGGATTCGGGAAGACACCGGAAGCGTTGGGAAGCCATACGGATCCACGACCACTGAACAAGCTCCCACAGTTCACGAAGATTTAATGGAGAGGGGTCAGAGCCTCGAACATCTCTCTCGATGGCATCCCAGATGTGCTCGATCGGATTGAGGTCAGGTGACCTAGCTGGCCAAGGAAGCGAGGTCATGTCGATGGAGTGTTCATCCAACCATTCGGATAAAATTCGGAAGCGATTGTACGATGCATTGTGTTGTGCAGGAGGAGGTCCCCAGTGGGATGTTGAAGACGCACAAACGGGAGCAAATGGTCGTCCAGGATATCCCAGTAACGTTGACCTGTGAGGGACGATGTCACATGTACCAGGGGTTCCATTTCAGTCCACGTAAACAGTCCCCAGACGAGAATGCCACCCCCACCAGTTTGAGGAGTACCCTACTGGCAAGAAAGTTCCATCGCTTCATGTGGTTTGTGCCGTACTCGTATCCTGCCATCAGCATGTACCAACGTGAATCTCGACTCATCAGTCCAGGCAACATTTTCCCACATGTCTAGGGTCCAGTGGCGATGTTCCCACGCACATGCTAATCTTTGCACCCTGTGCTGTGAGATCAGCAGCGGTACCCTCGTGAAACGATGACTTCTGTACCCCATAGCGAGGAGATGGTTCTGGATGGTGTGGCTGCTTACACGTTTTTGTGCACGAGTGTTAAATTGCCGAGTGATTTCTTGCACTGTGGCCCGTCTATCCGCTGTTGCAATGTGAGCTTGCCGACGGTGACCTCTCTCATCCACACGCTGTTGTTTATGGCAGTTGGCACTTGCATGGATGGTTTTACCGGATTCGATGTACTCACGATGCACCCGTGACACAGTGGCTGGTGAAACTCCCAGTGCCTGCACGACTTCCGAGATGGAGTGACTCATTCGTCGGGCCCCGACAATTTTCCCACGATCAAATGCGCTTAGATCCTTCGTCTTACCCATACGGCCTCCGACTCTTACTGATTCTCGTCGCATCACTCCTTATATTGTCGGATCGCTGCATACGTCATGTCGTTTCCGTTTACAGGGCCGCCCACAGCGCCACATTTTCATAACGAAAGCAGTCTCTAATTCAATTGCTCTTCAGTGTATATATACACTCAGGGACAATGAAATGAGCGCACCTTGAAGAAAATATGCTACAACCGCGAAACTTTGCAAATAGGTAAAGTGCGTACTGGTATTAAAATGATCCACGTTTAGTGCGAATGGGCATGACCGTACACCCTGTGTTGGCGCTGCAAGCACGAGGCGGTAGTCTTATAAACCGGCGTGTGGTCGATGCCCCATGAAAACGAAAAGAACCGGCCTACGCAAGCAAGTGTACACAATGACAAGAATGACGGGTAGATGCCAGAAATTTCTAATAACGCAACTTACGAACTTTGAGAGAGGCTTGATCATCAGGCTGAAAACCGCACGGTGGTTCAGCGCGCCTTATAGCCCGCCACGTGGATCGTCCTAATCATACCGTTCGACTGTGTTAAGAGTAGTGGACACGTGACGGTACTACCCTACAGCGGAGCTGTTCCGGACGGACCAGGAAGACCACCGGTAGAGAGAATCGACGGATCGTGCGCCAGCCGCGAAATTATCCCACGGCGAGCGGGTCCACAATGCAGGCAAATGTAGCGGCTGCTGTGTGTCCACGAACTGTTTCCCGACGCCTCGCGGAAGCGAATCTGTGATCCTAGTGCCTTTTACGTGTGCTGCCATTAACACCGGAACATTGCCGGCTCCGTGTTCAATGGTGTTAGGCTAGAGCGGTGTGGAACGCCACAAATTGTGAACGTGTGAAGTTTAGTAATGAGTGCCGCTTCGTTTTGGGGACAGATGATCATCGTGTCCGGGTGTGGAGGTCCACGGGTCAACGGCACAATCCGAACCTCGCTATCGAACGCCACACCTCCTCCACTGCAGGCATGATGGCCTGGAGAGCCATTGTCTACAATAGCCGATAAACTCTAGTAGTGGTACGTGGATTATTGGTGGACGAGCGGTATGTGAATGAGATTCTACGACTCTATGTGCCCCCATACCTGGACGGGATTCCAGGCGCGATACCAACAGGATAATGTCCTCCCGCACACGGCTCGGATTGCCCAGGACTGCCTCCATCATGTTCAGACACTTCCATGGCCTTCCCGCTCCACGGACATGTCCCCTGTCAAGCATGTGTGGGACCAGTTGAAATCCCTCCTGCAGCCACCGTGCTGCACTATACGGGATTTGGAGCACACCGTCCAACAGGTGTAGACCAGTCTGCCGCAGGACAACATCAGGCGTCTGTTCCCTTCCATGCCGGACCATATTGAAGCATGTATCGCCGCACGAGGCGGTGCGACGTGCTTTTGAAGATGACCAGACTGCGTGCCACAGGTTCCTCTGCAGTTGTCCTGCAGCTCTGTTTTTCCCGTCATGTGTGTCATTCGTCTGCGACATTACGTCCATAAAATTTCAGTTCAATCCGATTATTCCTTATCTGTGAGCAAAGTTCATTGTCCGTGAGTGTATATATGCATATATATCTTAAAGAAAACTGTTTAATCAATGCATCCTACCAGTGTTTACGTATGGAGCAGAGACATGGGCCTTAACTAAAAAAAGACATACAAAGACACTGCAGACATCTCAAAGAGGCACGAGGAGATGCATGCATGGTGTAACAAGGAAATATGATGATGGCCAGTGTTCCGGTGTTAATTTAAGTTTTACAAATATGTACAGTTTAGGTTGTGAAAGTTCCAGTTCTCACGCACGGAGCAGAGACATCGACCTTAATTAAAGGAGACATGCACTGAAGAGCAATTGAATTAGAGATACCTGTCTAGTAACGTGTAGCACCACCTTACACCTTGATTTGCTTTCTCGAAATATTAGAAGAGGAATTCGTCGATAAGAAATATTACAAGAGTAGACGACATCATGACCAGAATGAAATCACTGAAATGGTAATGGGCTGTGTATATTGCCAGAAAAACGGCCCATTGATCGACACCCGAAATTTTAGACTGTATTCGGAGGGACAGAAAAATACCCAGAAGAAAATACCCATGGTAAATGGACGGATGAAATTCGAAAGCATGCGGGAGTGAAATGGAGGAGACAAGCTGAAGACAGACAGTTGTGGAAGAAACTTTAGGAAGCCTTCATCCAGCATTGGATTGATAATGATTTACAATGGGGATATATATACTGACGTCCCTTTCGGATCTCCAATATTTTTTTCATCTTTCTCTGTCTAAGCACGGTTTTCCCATCAGGCCATTTTCATTAAGTGTTCTTTTTATTCCATCAGACCATGTTTTTCTAGGTCGGCCTCTATTTTTTTCGTTCGTTGGATTTATATTCCATGGAAATTTTGGGCAGTCGTATATTGGTCATTCTTCTAACATGGCCAAACTAACGTAGCCGCCCCGGTGGCGTATTGGTCTAACGCTATGGCCTCTGATCATTCGTCCGAAAGGTGTCCGGGTTCGAATCCCGGTGAGGCATGGATGTGCAACGTATACTCTAGATTCAGTTTCTTTTTGTTTTTACTATCTCTTGTTATTTTATTTTCCTATGCAAATTATCTTCTCACTTAACGAGATATTGTTTCTCCCGCTGAATTATATGTGGCAACGAGTGTAAGTCATGACGTGGTGGTATGCAATATATATATATATAGGCGCGCTCAAGAGACCAGAGAGCTTCGTTTTATATGTGATAGATTCTTCCTGATTATTGATATGCGATTTACCTACTTTTCTACGATATTACGATAGTACGAAAGTTCGGGCTATCAGTAGTTGTGTTATTTTGGAGTGTGTATTTGAGTAATACAAGGAGCTCCCCAATAAAAGGTTAAAAGTGAGTACGTTTACTTAGTTCATTTTATTGTCAGACCTCTGTCTGGCCGTTAAGTCTATTTCATTGAGTGTTTACGTTAAGTTCAGGGAATATTGTGTTTACCGCTCTAATAAGGAGCCTTCAAGGTACTAATGTACTAAAACCGAAGTTATATTATTGATATTCAAGATAATGAGGAACGCTGAGTAGAAATAAATTCCATATTCTTGGAATTTATTGCACGTGCGTGTCTTACCTAAACAAACTCTAGCACTTTGAAGATTAAGCACACTTTAGCTACGTCAAGTAACCTTTCAATAACCCTAACGTGACTTAACGTAAGCTTTCCTGCACTACACGTCCAGCCGGAGAATTCTATTTATTATAGATGTTGTGTTTGTCTCACGGCACTGGCTCTCTCCCTTCCCTGGAACCAGTTACCCTAAATTAGGGACGGGCGACTGCTTATAGCCCATTGAATTGCTCACAGCGGTCGTTAAACCTCCAATCAAAAAAAAAAAAAAAAAAAAAACTAGTGTAATTGTATCTTCTGTATATCTTCTAAAATCGTTTCTATCACTTTCAGCTCTGATGGTGTTTCTACCATGACGTGGTGCAGGGGCTTGTGTGCACCAATGACACGGAGAGCTATGCCGAGAGTAGCTTGCTACAGGTAGGGCCTCCCAAGCCAAGAAGGTCAAAGGATAGGTGCCCGACTAAAAGAAACACCCTGGTTGTCCAAGTTGAGGGTAGAGACAATCGGCCTGCACCCTATCTCTTGTAAAAATTTATCCCCGCACCAGAACACTCCAAGAGAACAAGTGTTTTAAAGGCGGATGATAACATACCTTCTATAGTTAATACTTTTTCGGACTCCACGATAACCGTCCTTTCCACTGAAAAATATTTCACCAGCCACGATCTTCTGTTTCTGCTCATCGCAAAGACGCTACCTAAGTTCAATAAGGACTCTATCTACTAGCTTCATCTCGGTCATTTCATTTTCACGATTTGGTAACCGGGAAAATGAAATGACCGAGCTGAAGCTAGTGCCCAAAAACACGTAAAACAATGGGATGAATTGCATCTGCCGTTTCGAAACGGATTAGAGCTCTCTTTAGGAATTAAACTATTTGATACTTGAGAAAACGCCTTTCACTATCATTGGTACAAAGGTTCTGGAACAGTGGTTCTTCTTCAATGGTCCGGTAATCATAATAAATGTGAAAATGTATTATGATTATCCACGTGACCCAGAATAATCATAATAAGAACGAATTTATCTTTTAATAAAGTTCGTATTTAATTAAAGTTATATAAATATGTACAGTTTAGGTTGTGCAACGTTCCAGTTCTCACGCACTGAGCAGAGACATCGACCTTGATTAAAGGAGACATAAAAGGCTGCAGACAACTAAAAGAAGTACGTACAGATGCGCGCTTGGTGTCACCAGGAAATATAAGAAGAGGAACTCACGGATCTAATAAATAATCAGAGCTAAAGACGTCATGATCAGAGTAAAATCCCTGAAATGGCAATAAGCTGGACATATTCCAAAAGGACTGCCCACTGACGGACAATTGAATTTTTACTCCGGATACAAGGGACAGAAAAAGACTGAAAAAATAACCCAGAAGAACACGTGGAAGATGGATGAATGAATTTCGAAAGCATGCTGGAGTGACATGAAAGAGATTGGCTCAAGACAGGCAGTTGTGAAGAGAATAAGAGAGTTTTTTAATATGTTGCTAGAAAATTAAAACACTAGTATTTAATCTTCTTCGAAATCCAAATTTAGTCGTCTTGTAATGTAGTTCGTGAAATTCAGAGATTTATAGAGGAAATCAAAGAACTTATGAGACTAAATGTTTTTATATAGAATACGAATTGAATTAGAAATTCATTAGCTGGAAGTGTGCCCTGCTCAAATTGTAATACAGGCTACTCCACTAAGTTCACTGTATCAGATTGAATCTACTGCCGCCTTTAGAAATACAATTACATGGAGTTATGAACAAAAGTTTTTTTATTATATTGCTTTCACATTTCAGTTATTTAACAATGTTCACTTACAGTTAATAAAATATTGTACAACATTTGTATTTTCGCAGATAGAATGGCGATTTCATTGGCGGCACCTGTGTAATCGCCTTGTGCGTCATAACTACGTAAAAATATTTCTATTGCGACAAAACTTCAGTATGTTGTTCCGGAGGTATACTGAACCAATTCTGTTTAATATCATCGAAATGGGGTCAAAGGTCAGGACAGAGGAGCAAGATTTATTCCACTGCCATTATCCTCATAACGTAAGTAATAACTTGAGAAATGATTTCTGGTATGTTGAAAAGCGTACCATAATCAATGCATAGCATGATTTTACTAACTTGTTATACGTTATATGCATTCTCAGTGGAGTTCTGAGCCAGTCTTTATGCTGACCAGGGAAAGTGGTGCAAGTTGTTGTCACGCTCGCTGAACGACCTCTAAATACATCTTGCGCGATGGACAATAAATAACATGGTCATCCACGAAACAACCGTCACCTTCTAGATAAACATCTACATCCCAGCATGGACGTGATTCGCAACAATGTTTAGATTATCATTAGATGAAACCCGGACTTCCAGCAATTTCAGGGGAACTGTACCGTATTAAAAGAACGTGGCACACAGCAGGACATTACGTCCAGCATCTTGAGTTGTACTTATAAGGCAAGGTGGAACCTTTGCTTCATGTGTTTTTTTTTCAACCTCTGTGTCTACGGACAGTACATAACAAAGTGAACGGCGACTCGTCGGGTCACATGGCTTTTTTCAGTCCTCCAGAGTCCAATCACACGGCACTTAAGAGCAATTGAATTAGAAACAGCTGGCGTTATGCAAATATGGCGCTGTAGGCGGCCCTGTAAAAGGAAACGACATAACGTATGTAGCGATCCAACAATATAAAGAGTGATGTGACGGGAATCAGTAAGAGTCGGACGCAGTATGGGTAAGATGAGTGATCTCACCGCATTTGATCGTGGGCAAATTGTCGGGACCCGACGAATGGGTCACTCCATCTCGGAAGTCGTGCATGCACTGAGATTTTCACGAGCCACTGTGTCATGGGTGCACCGTGAGTACATCGAATCCGGTAAAGCCATCCCTGCAAGGGCCAACTGCCGTGGACAACAGCGTGTGCATGAGCGAGGTCATCGCCGGCTAGCTCACATTCTACCAGCGGATAGACGGGCCACAGTGCAAGAAATCACTCGGCAATTCAACGCTGGTGCACAAAAACGTGTAAACAGCCTCACCATCCAGAACCACCTCATCGCTATGGGGTACAGAAGCCATCGTCTCACGAGGGTACCGCTGATAACCGCACATCACAGGGTGCAAAGATTAGCATGGGCGCGGGAACATCGCCACTGGACTCTAGACATGTGGGAAAATGTTTCCTGGACGGATGAGACGAGATTCACGTTGGTACATGCTGATGGCAGGATACGAGTATGGCGCAAACCACATGAAGCGATGGATCTTTCTTGCCAGCAGGGTACTCTTCAAGCTGGTGGGGGTGGCATTCTCGTCTGGGGACTGTTTACATGGACTGAAATGGGACCCCTGGTACGTGTGACATCGTCCTTCACAGGTCAACGTTACCGGGATATCCTGGATGACCGTTTGCTTCCGCTTGTGCGTCTTCAACATCCCACTGGGGACCTCATCTTGCAACGAGACAATACACCGTGCCATCGCTCCTTAATTGTATCCGAATAGTTGGATTAACACTCCACTGACGTGATCTCGCTTCCTTGGCGAGCTAGGTCACCCGACCTCAATCCCATCGAGCACATGTGGGAGGACATCGAGAGAGATGTTTGTGGCTCTGAAAACCCCTCCATCAAATCTTCGTGAACTGTGGGAGCTTGTTCAGGGGTCGTGGATCCGTATGGCTTCCCAACGCTTCCGGTGTCTTGTCGAGTCTATGCCGAGAAGAATCGCCGTTGTCTTCAGGGCGAAAGGTGGTGCTACACTTTACTAGACAGGTATCTCTAATTCAATTGCTCTTCAGTGTATTCCAGTTTGCACTGTAGACGAATTTTTCAGCAATCACTGGTTTCCGTATAGTCATGCGACTACCAGTACCGATTCTCCTCAATTCTCTGTCAATAGCTAAATGAGATATGGATCGAGAACAGCCTGCATTGAATCTGTGGTTAATTGATGCACACTGAAATCCCTGTTTCTCTGTACAAATCTTCTCAGAAAGCTACGATCTCGCTCCTGACAGATTGTCGCTGCTCCACAGTTACGACTCTTAGTGATTCATATCCCCACTGATTAAATATTAAAGACCCGGGATATCAAATCTTTTGAGAAATCAGTTAGGTCCACTGTTTTTTTTTTTTTTGATTGGGAGTTTAATGACCACCGTGAGCAATCCAGGTATGATCAGCTGAAGATTATTAAAAAGAGCTATAAGCTGTCGCTTGTCCCTAATTTAGGGTCACTGGTTCAAGGGAAAGGAGAGAGCCAGTGCCGTAAGACAAGCACAACATCCATGCCTCACCTGTATTTGAACCCGGACTCCTTTCAGAAGAATGATCAGAGGCCATCGCTTAGACCACTCCGCCACCTGTCTTCAAAATCGTCCCTGTAGACAGTCGGGCAAAATATATATATATATATATTTTTTTATCGAACTCCGAAAGATATTTTTTTTTCCATTGTGATCAACAGTACTGACAATTACTGATGAGAGGAATTCTAAAATAGTTGCGCCGGCCAGGTGGCGCAGTGGTCTAAGCGATGGCCTCTGATCTTTCGTCCGAACGGGGTCCGGGTTCGAATCCCGGTGAGGCATGGATGTTGTGTTTGTCTTACGGCACTGGCTCTCTCCTTCCCTGGAACCAGTGACCCTAAATTAGGGACGGGCGACTGCTTATAGCCCATTGAGTTGCTCACGGTGGTCGTTAAACCTACAATCAAAAAAAAAAAATAGTTGCCTAGATCAAGTGACGAACCACATGACCACGGATTTTGTGTATGCATAAGACAGGAAGTTCAATAGGAGTATGTATACATTACACTGGTCAACAAAAAAATAAATCTGGTCTGGACTTTTGCAGCTGTTTTAGACTAATTTCAGGGTGCTGATTCCAAATCTGATTTCAGATTTGCTCTATCACATCTCATTTTTGTGCTATCGGCATACACCATTTTCATTGATTTTACCCGAAATTAACTATCTGTCACTTATGATTACAAGTTGTTGGTGCGAGTCAGTGACTTCTTTAGTGTTAAAATATGGTGTTGTATTTTTAGGATAGTGTGTTTATAATATCATTTTATGTAGATATCCACATTTATTTAATATTTTGCTTCTGCAGGCCGTGATCTAACAATGGCTACAACATCCGAAAGAAGGAAATGCAGTAATGACCCCGATATCTTCTGCTACATCTGTGGCAGCTTCACTTTGCAGGATGAAAGGCGCAACATTAATATCTTTGTCAAGAAGGTTTATCTTGCCTACTTTAAAGTACGATTTGGAGACCAAGACAAAAATTGGGCTCCTCACAAAGTGTGTAAAACCTGTGTTGAAACTTTATTTGAACCTGGACTAATTTAGGGTCACTGGTTCAAGGGAAGGGAGAGAGCCAGTGCCGTAAGACAAGCACAACATCCATGCCTCACCTGTATTTGAACCCGGACTCCTTTCAGAAGAATGATCAGAGGCCATCGCTTAGACCACTCCGCCACCTGTCTTCAAAATCGTCCCTGTAGATAGTCGGGCAAAATATATATATATATTTTTTTATCGAACTCCGAAAGATCTTTTTTTTTCCATTGTGATCAACAGTACTGACAATTACTGATGAGAGGAAGTCTAAAATAGTTGCGCCGGCCCGGTGGCGCAGTGGTCTAAGCGATGGCCTCTGATCTTTCGTCCGAACGGGGTCCGGGTTGGAATCCCGGTGAGGCATGGATGTTGTGTTTGTCTTACGGCACTGGCTCTTTCCCTTCCCTGGAACCAGTGACCCTAAATTAGGGACAGGCGACTGCTTATAGCCCATTGAGTTTCTCACGGTGGTCGTTAAACCTTCAATCAAAAAAAAGAAATAGGTGCCTAGATCAAGTGACGAACCAAATGACCACGGATTTTGTGTATGCATAGGACAGCAGGAAGTTGAATATCAGTATGTATACATTACACTGGCCAACAAAAAAAAAATCTGGCCTGGACCTTTGCAGCTGTTTTAGACTAATTTCAGGGTGCTGATTCCAAATCTGATTTCAGATTTGCTCTATCACATCTCATTTTTGTGCTATCGGCATACACCATTTTCATTGATTTTACCCGAAATTAACTATCTGTCACTTATGATTACAAGTTGTTGGTGCGAGTCAGTGACTTCTTTAGTGTTAAAATATGGTGTTGTATTTTTAGGATAGTGTGTTTATAATATCATTTTATGTAGATATCCACATTTATTTAATATTTTGCTTCTGCAGGCCGTGATCTAACAATGGCTACAACATCCGAAAGAAGGAAATGCAGTAATGACCCCGATATCTTCTGCTACATCTGTGGCAGTTTCACTTTGCAGGATGAAAGGCGCAACATTAATATCTTTGTCAAGAAGGTTTATCTTGCCTACTTTAAAGTACGATTTGGAGACCAAGACAAAAATTGGGCTCCTCACAAAGTGTGTAAAACCTGTGTTGAAACTTTACGATCATGGTCTAAAGAAAAGAATGCTAAGCTGAAGTTTGGTGTGCCAATGGTTTGGAGAGAACCTACAAACCATTTGGATAACTACTAATTCTGCCTTGTCAATGTAAAAGGTTTCAATAAGAAAAACAAACAACACTTACAATACCCAGATATCCCATCTGCCAGACGACCAGTTGAGCACTGTGAGGAAATACCTGTGCCTGTATTTACTGAGCTACCAGAGATTGATGTTGAATCCCTCAGTTTACCTGCTTCTACAGATGATGATGATGATGATGATGTTCAGATCGAATTTACCCTATCTGATTCAGATTGTGATAAAATTTCTCTGTTTAGTCAGCCTGAATTGAATGATCTTGTAAGAGATTTGTATTTGCCGAAGCAGTCTGCTGAATTGTTGGCTTCCAGCCTGCAAGAGAAAGGACTACTGAGACCTGGCACAAGTGTCTCCTTTTATCGTAACAGAGAAGCAGCATTGCGAAAGTACTTCCATTCAGATGGTCAACTTGTTTATTGTAATGATGTTGAAGGGCTTCTTCTCAATATGGGAATGCCCGCATATGATTCAAGTGAATGGTGACTTTTTAGTGACATTAGTAGAAGGAGTTTGAAATGTGTGTTACTTCACAACAGAAATATATATGGTTCAATACCAATAGGACACTCTGTAAAAATGAAAGAAGAGTATGCCAACATCAAGATTGTTCTGGATAGATTGGAATACTATGTTCATGGATGGGTCATTTGTGTTGATTTGAAAATGGTTAATTTTCTGCTGGGTCAGCAAGGAGGTCACACCAAATACCCTTGTTTTCTGTTCTACTGGGACAGTAGAGCTACATTAGAACACTGGATTAAAAAAACTGGCCACCAAGAATCAGTTTGACGCCTGGTGAAAAGAACATCGGAATGAGCCTCTGGTTGATAGGAATAAAATTGTATTTCCCCCACTGCACATAAAACTTGGGTTAATAAAGCAATTCGTCAAAGCTCTTGATCACACTGGAGACTGCTTCAGCTATATATGTTCTACCTTTTCAAGTCTCAGTGCCGAGAAGAAAGAGGCAGGAATATTTGATGGCCCTCAAATAAGAACACTAATCAGGGATCCACACTTTGTTGCAACAGTGACTGCGGCAGAGGCTAGAGCTTGGAATTTGTCCTCTAATGTGGTGCGGAATTTCCTTGGGAACAGGGAAGCGGACAACTATCGAGAGATTGTGGATGAGCTGCTCTTGAGTTTCCAAGCACTTGGATGTAGAATGAGCATCAAGGTTCACTACTTACATAGTCACTTGGCACAGTTTCCAGAGAACATGGGTCACGTGAGCGAAGAGCAAGGTGAACGCTTTCATCAAGACATTAAAGTTATGAAAGAATGTTACCAAGGCCGATGGGAGTTAGACATAATGGCATATTACTGCTGGTCCTTGATGAGAGACATTCCACATGCTGGACATTGGAGATCGCCAAAGAAGAGGTCGTTTATGCAGATGTCACATCACTATTGCTAATAACATTTTTGTACATATTTTTCTTATCTTCACAATTCAATTCTTACATGGTAATATGCATTCACTCACATTGATATGCAGTCACTCTCACAACTTTGTGTTACGGCTCATTAAGTGTTTGTTTCATTATTATTGTATATTGTATCTTATCTTATTATTGTATGTATGTCTGTTTAGCTATTCGTATATGAGCATAAATTTGCTGTTTTTATTGAAAATGTAATATTTGATATCTCAAAAACCTGATGTGATAGACAAAAACTGATGCTAGATTTGGAATCAGCACCCCAAAATTACCTTAAAACCGTTGGAATACCTTATGCCAGAAAAAGTGTGTTGACCAGTGTTATCAAGCAAAATAAATTGGGACTGTCCGGGTGGAGAATTGGTCTAAGCGATGGCTTCTGATCATTCGTCCGAGATGGGTCCAGGTTAAAATCTTGGTGAAGCATCATGTGTTTGCTACGACAGTGGTTCTCTCCCTTCGCTGGAACCAGTGTCCCTAAATTAGGGACGCGCGACTGCTTATAACCCACTAAGTTGCTCAAAGTGGTCATTAAACCCTCAATCAAAAAACCAAAATTGCGAAGTTAAGTAAGTCGTTAAACAAATACAGAAGAATGATATCAAAATACACTAATTGTCAAAAAAATGCTTGCACCCAGAAGGAAGCAACCGACAGGAATGAAACTTGGTGTGTGGATTTGACATCGTGAGACATGCAAAGGATTAAATTATTACGCTCGGCAGCGCATGCGACGTCAGCAAGGAGGTGTCGTAGCGCTGTGCCTGACCGACTATAAGTATAAGGTCGTCCCTTTGCGCGTCCTGGCCATTCTGACTCGTGCTGCCGTGTTGGTTGCATCCTTTGCAAGTGAAGTATGCCTCGGTGAAAAATTCGGAAGCAATTCAAGCAGTTGGAAGAGTTCAAGAGGGGCCGCATCTTTGGGCTCCGGGAAACGGGATGGTCTTATCGCCGTATGTCGCACCATACCGGTCGTACAGATGTTACCATGGCACGCTGTTAGCGGCAGTGGATAAAACAAGGCAGGCAGCAGCGACAGAAAGGGTCTGGGAGACCTAGAAGAACCATGAAGAGAGACCGGACGGACGGGTTGTCCGACATTTTCGTAGGGACCCAACAGCCACGATTGCGGATACTCAGTGAGCAGTGGTTCCCTCCATGCATCGTCCGATTAGTGCCAGCACCATTGGCAGACGGCTGCACGACGTAGGACTACACTCACGCAGACCGTTACGACCACTGCCCTTAACACCATTGCATAGTCTCCAAAGAGTGCAATGGTGTAGTGCTAGACTCTGAAGGAACCACTCAGAAAGACATCGGGTGATCTTCAGTAACGAGTCCCGCTATTGTGTTGAAGGAGACGATCAACGAATCCAGGAGTGGAGACATTGTGGTCAGTGCCAAGATGAACGGTTTGTTGTTGAGCGTCACACGCCCAGAAGTCCTGGTGTCATGGTGTGGGGTGTAATTGCCTACGATGCCAGATCACTTTTTGGTGTTCTTTAGATGCACTTTGACAGCCCAACGTTGCGTTAATGAAGTCCTGTAACCAGTGGCCTTACCTTTCCTGAACGCTCTCTCCGGTGCGAATTTCCAACAAGACAACGCTCGTCCGCATACTGCTGCCGTCTCAAGAGCTTGCCTTCAAGTCATTGACACTCTCCCATGGCCAGCCGCATCGCCTGACCTATCGCCGATTGAAAATCGTTGGGATGTTATTGGATTTGCTGTCCACACTGCACCCCTACCACACAATCTGCAGAAACTGCTTGAGAAGATTCAAGCTGCATGGGATGACTTGACGCAGGACACCCTTAGGAAACTGTACAACTCCATAGCGAGACATCTGGCATGATATGAGAGCAAACATGTCGGTCCGACGCCATACTAAGAGACACTACTTATTGTCGTGTAGCTCAATAAATATTGCCCATATCTGTATCAATGTTTTATCATGTATTGTTCCTGGTAACCTTTACCTTCCTCCCGAATAGCATTGCAATCCGCACGTCTTTCTGGGTGCAACTATTTTTTTGACGATGAGTGTAATGAAGCTTATCTCTTCTCCTACACCCCAAAAAGTGGCAACTGAAGTATTTAAAAATGCTAGTGACAGAAGTTACGGTATTACTGAGACCACATCTTCTTTAACACTTTAAACGTTTGAGGTCTCAGGCTGTGAAAAATGTGTTCTTTTCTGTAATTAACATCGTTGAGCTGCTCTTCTGTCTTCAACTCTGCTACGACCCATTCCCCTTTTTTCGTTAACGTTTTCTTGGTCTTGACACTATTTCCGTCCGTACTGTAACACAGTTTACAGTTGAATGGCAGTGGAAGCATGTGTAGGAGATTTGTCCTTGACAATAGCCAATCAGCTCCTTGCTCGCTGGTCCCGGCTGGCGTCTCTCTCAAGGAGATAGACGAGCCCGCGTTGCGATGAGACAAAGTGAGAATATTTAGCGTAAACTAGACTAAGTGTTGTAACACGTATAGCAATGAGCTGATTAAATTTTGAAGAGAAATTTTCGCCGATTATCAATATTTGTAAAATGCGCCATTTCCCAAGGTAGTACGACGAACCTATGCCCCCCAAGTTTGTGCAACACGAAGGAATTATGTATAAGATATTAATTCAAGAGAACATTTATATTCTGCATAAAGATGAAATGGAATTAAGAAATATAATTGCACGGGGAAGAAAAGCCGTTGAACGCCTGGAATCTGGTGAAGTGAAGAAACAAGTTAGTAAAATCATGCTATGCATTGATTATGATACGCTTTCCAACATACTAGAAATCATTACTCAAGTTATTACTTAAGTTATGAGGAAAATGGCTGTGAATACATCTCAGTACTGTGCCCTGACCTTTGATCCCGTTACGATGATATTGAACAGAACTGGTTCAGTATACCTCCGAAATAACATGATAAAGTTTTGTCGCGATCGAAGCAATTTTACGTAAGTTATGATGCATAAGGGCTATGGAATGGATCCCGCTTCTGTGCCCTAACCTTTGACCAATTTCGCCCATTTTCAATAGGATTCGTCCCCAGGCAGGTCCTCACAACATACTAACATTTCATCCAAATCGAACCATATTTACGCAAGTTATGGCACATAAGGTCAATGGAGGGATCCCGCTCCTACGTCGTGACCTTTGACCCCATTTGTCCCATTTTCAATAGGGTTCGTCCCCAGGTGGTCCCCTACCACATAGTAAACTTTCATTGAAATCGAACCATTTTTACGCCAGTTATCGTGCTGACAGACGGACGGACAAAGCTGGAGCATATACGCTTCTTCAACCTACGGTTGGAAAGCGTAAATAACCAGAAAAAGGAAATCAGGTATTTATAATAATATTGTTAAGAACATCTTAGTACATGTATAAATATATTCCTTCTTGAACGAAGGCTTTGGTAACTCATACTGAAAACGAAGAATGGAATATTTCCCTAACTTATAGTGGCGAAATATTTAAATATATACTGACTTTAGGCTGTAAATGCATCTAAATTTCGAAGATAAAACTTAAAACGCACTGATGATCATGATGTTATGCAGAGAGAATGCTGCTTGCGTGTTAAATACATACTATCAATATATATCTTTCATCAAAAATACTTTCTGAGAAGCTTTACTACAGAGCGTAATAAAGTCTTTTTCCTTATATATGACAACGACCTCTGTTGATTACATTCGGAAAGTCACATTTATCTTTTGGCATTATTAAATTTCCAAATACAAAATCAGTAGGCGAAATTCGGAGCTCTTGGCAACAGAGCTAGCTGAAAATGAATAATTCATGTCCAGATATCCTTATGACATGAAAACTTAATTCATATTCGTCACACTAAATGAAGGTAATTTTAGACAGGCCGAGGAAGTGAAGAGGAAGAGGTGAAAAGGAAAGGACTTCAATTTCGCGGGAATCATGTATCACATGAGCAAATTCCATCTGGGGGAGGAACGATAGCGATATGTTATCCATGTCATGAATTCCACCTCCTAGTTAATAGAGAGCTCTCGGCTTGTGCTTTGCGCAGCGACATCGACATATTGGTTATGATCGGGGACTGAAAAATGTAATTGAATGGTCGTTACGAGCGAATTGCATTTTCTCCTCCCTCCCTACTAGCGTTCGACAAAGCGTACGGCTTGGAAATAAAAGATATTTTTCATTTGTCATGTGAGACACTATGTGCTTCCCTTTTTTTGCTGTATTAAGTCATTATTTGGTATCCACTCTGTGCTTTTTGCAATGGTTCACTTCATAATCTTCGAGTATTGTTGAAACGAGAGGGCACTCATTGCCTATTGCTAGAAAATCCTGATGAGAAAGAAAAGAGAGATCTTTTTGAGTTCTGTTTCAGAGACTTCCCCAGCAGCGCTTACTGATGTTATTGGGAAGAAAACAGCAGAAAGAGAATGTATGCTGATCTGGAATAGGTGTTAATCTTTTTATCACGATTCACCGCGATCGCGTATCACATGACTATCAACTTTATTCTCGGTATTCGTAATATAACAATACAATAGCTCAGGATATTTATTACAGCTTCACTTAAAAATGTTTAACCTTTCGGCAACAGCTCAACTACTTATGACAAATGTGACGCTTTTTCGACTATCTATTTTTGTTGGTATAACTTATGCAAATTATGGTTATTTTTTAATTACCTTCCTTTCCATGCTGAGCGTCATATCTGAACTCCTTAAAAGTTTCTCTCTCTCTCTCTGTGGCAGCTGTGGAATCCTGTCAAAGTAAACCAAAGCAGGTACAAAGCTACAATACAGTTTCTGCGGTAAAAGATCATAGATCGCTAAATTTCGAATCAAGGATTATTATCATTAACTTTGGAGGAGTTCTTTCCGTATGTAAATTGTTTAAAAAAATGTCTTTAATTAAAGTAAATTTAAGGTGGTTCCAATTAAAACCTCTGCCTTGTGTTTTCAATGGTGAAAACTTCTGTAGTCATTTTCATCGCAATTAATGTATTCCCGAAGATAAAAATGACTTCCACATTCGTAAAAATAACTGTCAATTATGCACTGGTGTGCAAAAATTAAGGACGAACAAGAGAAATTAGAATAACAGCGGAACGAGCAGGCAGAACGGACCGAAAGACCACTCAGGAGAAAGACTAGAGTCCGGTACGGTAGGGCATGCGCATATATGCAGCATGACGTGGGGGGGGGGGGGGTTGTCGGAAGGGTATAAAGCACACGGGCGGTGTACGCTCAGCAATTCGGTGAAAGCTATTGCACGGTGTACATCGGTTTGAACGACGTCGAGTTGCTGCCACCGTGTGATATGGCCAACAGGCTATCCAGTAGACGACATCTGGATGACGTTACCCGAGGTCGCGTCATTGGGAAGTTGGAAGAAGGTCGAAGTGAGACTAGTGTAGCCGAGGAGTTCGGGATCGCTCACAGCATCGTTTCATGAGCTTGGAGAGCATTTCAAACGACAGGAACAGCTGTCCGAGAGCTTAGCAGTGGTCGTCCCCGAGCAACCACGGTGGCGGACGACTGGTATATTGTCCTACAGGCGAGAAGAGACAGACGGCAGACAGCGAGAGAAATCGCAAGACACACGCAACAGACAACTCAACGCCCGTTATCGCGTTTTACCTCGGCCAGGAGGCTGCACAAAGGTGGTCTATTTGCACGACGACTAGTACGGTGTGTGCCATTAACGCCTGCTCATCGGAGACGGCGGTTTCTGTGATGCTAGGAACACAAGAACTGGACACATCAGCAATGGGGGCGAGTTCTCTTTACGGATGAGAGCCGATTTTGTCTAACGAGCGATTCTGAACGTATACAAATCTGGAGAGAGCAGAGAATACGCGATCACACCTCCAACATCATCGAAAGCGACCGCTTTGGAGGTGGCGGAGTTCTCCTTTGGGGCGGTATCATGCTTGGTAGCCGTACTGACCTCCACATCTTCCAAGGAGGTTCAGTCACTGGTGTCCGCTATTGTACCGAGGTTCTCCTGCCTCACGTGCGTCTGTTTAGAGGTGCTGTGGGTCCTGAGTTCCTCTTCATTTACGATAACGCTACACCTCATCGTACAGTGGCTGTCGCAAAGCTGTTGGAGAGTGAAGATATTCAACGCATGGATTGGCCGGCAAGGTCTCTGGACCTAAATCCAATCGAACACGTGTGAGACTTTCTCGGAAGACGCTTGGCAGCACGTCAACAGCCGGCAGCAACGATTCCGCAGCTGCGATTGACGCTACAAGAGGAATGGGCCGCGATGCCTCAACAACTTCTTGACAACCTCGTCCTCAGCACGGACAGACGTTGTAAATTCTGCAACGCAGTCAGGGGTGATCATATCCCCTACTAAAGACTGGATTGTTCTTGGCAGCCGCGTGTCACATGGACGTTTCTGTCTTCTTCCCAGGTGTGTTCGAAGCTACCTTTTCAATAAAGTGCCTTTGTACCCTTTAGATTCCTTGTTTGGACGGTTTTGCTCACTTGTCCCACATTCTTACATCTCGCGGATCTTATCGTATGATTTGGGTCGTTGTGGAGCACTTCTGCACGACGTTACATTCGAAAAACCGTCTCGTCCTTAATTTTTGCCCGCCAGTGTAGTATGCCATACCTAACATGTGCTAGCCATAATTACATGAAATATCAATAACTTTCCTTGGTTAATGTTGAGTTATACCAATAGATGGTCCGACCTGCGCATTGATGACGTCAGTGAACAAACAAATATTTGATGGTTTAATTTGGAACTAAGTAAAATCTCGTCAAGGATGCCATGGAAGAACAAGATATGTAGAGTAATTTTTTTAAATCATTTATTTATTGAGTATTTCTTTGATCACAACATTTTTCTTGAACGTTTGTTCGTCATTGAGAATCTTAGCTTGATATGGAGTGTCACAAACATATAAACGAAGCAATGTTTCGTTAAAGTGAAAGAGATGTGTTCCAAATGTGAAGTTTGTTTCGAGAACATTACAAAAATAAAAACAAGTACATTGTTTTAGGCAGTAATTCAACGATTTAAAGAGGCAAGCGCTCTTTTCACTGCGCCAAAACAAAAACAAACGTTCAAACGTTCAGACAAAGGAAATTATGTCGTTTTTAGAAGATTACACATCAGCAATACCTAAAGTCATGCTGATTTTTCCAATATTTTTATTAATTTTCTCAATGGAATCAAAATATCAAAATTTAGGTCAATCATTTGGATAGTCTGGAATGTTCAGAATGATTTGACCAACTTACAGTAGATTGAATATTCTGACAATAATTTAGCTGCAAATGTCAACAGAACTGTAAGTACCGCTGATTTCTAATTCTGAAATAAGCATTCAAACATTGTTTGCCATTGCAAACATAGAACATAGTTTTTAGGTGGAGCCATGTTAAACCACCGTCCAACACACAAATCATTCAAAACTATACACATACATACACGCTCTCCGACATTTTCATCGAGTTACTCTCAGTTCGCAAGGTCTGCTGATTTATTGCAAGAGCCCATCTTTTACAACTTGCTAATTCATTCCCGTCAACATAGTCACCTTTTCTTCCCCACCTTCATTCATGCAGGACTTGCCACAGTTGCACAGCTCGTTGATTCTGACCTCCAATAGAAACCTCTGACAGCACTTTCGTCCTCCATTCATAACTCATTCACTAATAGACGAAAACTTCAATAGCTCAAAAATGCTATTATTCGTTCCTTTCCAGATCGCGCCGATACAGCTGGTCTCATTTACTCGCCTTCTGCGGCAAATATTTTACCATCCTCACTCAAGCTTCATAATTCCGACGTCTTCCTTGCCTATGTTACCACAAAGCAGTTATATTCCTTCATTTTGCTTTGCGATGTTACAGCAGCTCCAATTCACAATCTCTTGGACTCTTCCGTCATACGTACCTGGAGTGCACTAAATTCTCCCCTTCCCGCCCCGAAAGACAAACATATTCAGTGGCTTGTCCTCAATCAAAATCTCCCCATCCCTATCATCCTTCATCGCTTTCGCATCATTCCTTCCCCCGATTGCACTTATTGTCAAGCTCCAGCCAATCTGACTCATGTTTATCAACAATGCCCTATCGTTATTCCTTTGCTCCGACATATGTTCCGAATCACCCATTCAGCATGACACACTACCCATTCCATCCACGACTACATGTCTTCTCTTCTCCGATGACCACAGCACAGCTTGCTGTTCTGACATCAGCCCCTTTATTTTTATTTTGACTAAATCAATCATCTATCATGTCGAAATGAAACATCTTAATACAACCTCCCATTTTTTCTGCAAGAAGAGCCAGAAGATTTCTGTATACTACTTTCCGTAACTTTTTAAAATGCCGACTACAAATGAAATACAATAATGCACTTCAAATCTCAGCTGTTTCTCAATATCATGCAGAATGGTCTACGGAAACAGGATGGTTCATTAACACTCAATCTGACTCAGAATATAATCCCCGATTCCTTCGCGATAGTGCGTATTTCAACTATTCATCAATCTTCAGTTTTTTCTACGTTTCCGGTTGCACAACACGATAACTCTGAAATCGAACATAAGTCACATGACTCATCTCACTCTCCGCGTTGCTTGCGAACTTTCACTGCATTATATATTTTGCTTCTTTTCTGCCTTCTAACTGCTATCAACGAACTGGTGATCTGCATATCCAAAACCCAAGCGCAGTTCTTTCGAGATCACACTCAAAACCATCTGTAAATTTACACGTGTTTTCAAGTTCACACTCTTTGCTTTTTGCAAATACGCATTTTTCACTGAAGAGCAATTGAATTAGAGACAGCTGGCGTTATGCAAATGTGGGGCTATTGGCTGCCCTGTAAATGGAAACGACATGACGTATGCAGCGATCCGACAATATAAGGAGTGATGCGACGGGAATCAGTAAGAGTCGCATGCAGTATGGGTAAGACGAAAGATCTAAGCGCATTTGATCGTGGGCAAATTGTCGGTGCCCGACGAAGGAGTCACTCCATCTCGGGTTGTGCAGGTACTGGGATTTTCAGGAGCCACTGTGTCACGGGTGCACCGTGAGTACATCGAATCCGGAAAACCATCGCTGCAAGGGCCAACTGCCGTGGACAACAGCATGTGGATGAGCGGGGTCATCGTCGACTAGCTCGCATTTTAACAGCGGATAGACGGGCCACAGTGCAAGAAATCACTCGGCACTTTAACGCTGGTGCACAAAAACGTGTAAGCAGCCACACCATCAAGAACCATCTTCTCGCTATTGGGTACAGAAGCCATCGTCCCACGAGGGTACCACTGCTAACCGCACATCACAGGGTGCAAAGATTAGCATGGGCGGAGGAACATCGCCAATGGACCCTAGACATGTGAAAAAATGTTGCCTGGACTGATGAGTCGAGATTCAAGTTGGTACATGCGGATGGCAGGATACGAGTACGACGCAAACCACATGAAGCGATGAATCCTTCTTGCCAGCAGGGTACTCTTCAAGCTGGTGGGGTTGGCATTCTCGTCTGGGGACTGTTTAGGTGGACTGAAATGGGATCCCTGGTGCGGGTGACATCGTCCCTGACAGATCAACGTTACCGGGATATCCTGGACGACCATTTGCTCCCGTTTGTGCATCTTCAACGTCCCACTGGGGACCTCATCCTGCAACAAGAAAATGCACCGTGCCATCGCTCCCGAATTGTATCCGAATGGTTAGATGAACACTCCACCGACGTGACTTCGGTTTCTTGGCCAGCTGGGTCACCTGCCCTCAATCTCATCGAGCACATCTGGGATGCCATCGAGAGAGATGTTCGAGGCTCTGACACCCCTCCATCAAATCTTCGTGAACTGTGGGAGCTTGTTCAGGGGTCGTGGATCCGTATGGCTTCGCAACGCTTCAGGTATCTTGTCGAGACCATGCCGAGACGAATCGCCGCCGTCATCAGGGCGAAAGTTGGTGCTGCACATTACTAGATAGGTATCTCTAATTAAATTGCTCTTCAGTGTATTTCAAAGACATTCTCAATACCATTTGTAAAAAACATATGTATTTCGAATATCTGTAAAAAATGTATATTTTATAATGAATAAACTTCTCCGGCTGGGCGTGTAGTGCAGGAAAGCTTACGTTAAGTCACGTTAGGGTTATTGAAAGGTTAATTGACGTAGCTAAAGTGTGCTTAATCTTCAAAGTGCTAGAGTTTGTTTAGGTAAGACACGCACGTGCAATAAATTCCAAGAATATGGAATTTATTTTTACTCAGCGTTCCTCATTATCTTGAATATCAGTAATATAACTTCGGTTTTAGTACATTAGTACCTTGAAGGCTCCTTATTAGAGCGGTAAACACAATATACCCTGAACTTAACGTAAACACTCAATGAAATAGACTTAACGGCCAGACAGAGGTCTGACAATAAAATGAACTAAGAAATCGTACTCACTTTTAACCTTTTATTGGGGAGCCCCTGGTATTACTCAAATACACACTCCAAAATAACACAACTACTAATAGTACGAACTTTCGTACTATCGTAACATCGTAGAAACGTAGGTAAATCGCATATCAATAATCAGGAAGAACCGATCACATATAAAACGAAGCTCTTTGGTGTACTTGAGCGCGCCTATATATATTGCATACCACCACGTCATGACTTACACTCGTTGCCACATATAATTCAGCGGGAGAAACAACATCTCGTTAAGTGAGAAGATAATTTGCATAGGAAAATAAAATAACAAGAGATAGTAAAATCAAAAAGAAACTGAATCTAGAGTATACGTTACAATTTGTCCAATTCACACTCAACAATATTTGTAAACATTTTCTTATATTTATTTCACATCCATCTCTATATGTAATTACACTGTCGTGTCAGAATAATATGACCACCCCCGGAATCAGGGTGTACCCGCCCAGGTGTGTCACAGAGTGCACGTGACAAGGTTGAGCGCGCGGAGATATATGCTGCCGGATAGGACATATGAGCCATAATGAGTAACGTGAGCACAATGGGCAGAGATAGTCAATTGACGGACTGTCAAAAAGGAATGATCATTAGCTATCACGCCAAGGGTGGAAACATCTCAGAAACAGTAGACTTTGTTGCCTGTTCGCGACATGCTGTAGTAAGGGTGAACCAAGAATGGACCGCTGACACACCGAGTACTAGCCGACGTCATAACTGTTGAGGCCCAAAGGCCACCGACCCCAGAGGAGAACGTCGCCTCCTTCGACTGGCAAAGAACAATCGACGCGCAACAATGCAGCAATTGACCACGCAAATGAACGCTGGCAGGTGTCCCCGATAACAGTAAAGCGAACCCTGTTACGCACGGGTCTCTGGAGTCGATTCTGCGTCAAGGCGCCCATGTTAACCTAGGTCCATTGGCAACGACGCCTGCAGTTTGCATGGGAATACCGTCATTGGAAACTGGAAGAGGGGGTAAAGGTTGGCTTCTCCGACGGATCGAGGATTCTACTCCACGGAAGTGACGGGCGGTGGGGGATGGGGCGTCAAACACACGAGAACTAACATCCGGACAAGTTTGTGGGTCACGTACAGGCCAGCGGTGTAACTGTGCATGTCTGGGAGATATTTTCCTGGTATGACCTGGGACCGATGGTAGCACGGGATGGGTCCCTAAACGCCAATGGCTACCGGTCGTTCCCCGCTGACCACATGCATCCATTCATGTTGGACGTTTACCCTGGTGGGGATGGTGCCTATGAACAGGGCAATGCGCCGTCCCACGGCGACATCGCTGCCGTGTTCCCGGAACACGACAGCGATGTCTCCTTTCCTCAGTACCATAGAGCACTAGTCGGACTATTCGGATGGACAGGTTAAACGTGCCGACTCACCACCACGTCATCTCCGGGACTTCCGTGCTCTTCTGCAGTCCAAATGGGCAAGGGTGCCTCGGGGAATCTTCCAGGGCCTCACTGCGCCCATGCCACGCCGTCTCGTCGCTGTCATCCGGGATAATTCCCATTATTAGGTAGGTGGTCATATTATTCAAATACGATTGTGTATTCATTGGTTGTTTAAAATCTGTAAATATTTCACTTTTTCGTCATTCCACGAATAAACAGTACTTGAATTACATGTATGGTACGTTTTGTCCCATTCCGTGCAATCATTCATGGTCATACGACCTAATGACTCGGGCCACGTTATGCTGTTTCCTCCCATGCTTTTACGTAATCCCTCAATTCGTAAGGTACTCTGTCAGCTTGGTCGGTGGAGCTTTAAAATAAACGAACAAACCGGGTCTAACGACGTTACTCTACGTTCCGCTGTTCTTGATTGCGGTGAAAAGATTTCCCGAAACTTCTGCTACGATGACTATCAAACAGTTAAAACCTTGAAACAAAATTTCTTCCGATTGGATAATATAAGACCACATACTTGAGCTTCCTTATTTAAATTTCCTAAGTAACAGCAAAAATATTCCTCTTCTATGAGGAACAAGCTTGCTGCTACTCAAACTGATTCCTTAATGCTGCGAACAACAATGATTTCAGTTTGCATTTCAATGTTTTGATGTATTGGCTTGGTGCGAATTAAAATGTCCCGCAAAGGACCAGCACACGTGGACGGCGAGAACGGAAAAGTAGGACAACTTAAGGGAAAATAATCTCTCTCGGCCTTGACACATAGTTGCCATCTGTCCGGCAAGGCCATGATCGTGGAACAAAAAAATTGCCCATTTTTTGAACTGTTTTAATATAAACATAAAGTTTCTAATCTTTGTTGATCAGCTAATACCTGAAGATGAAACGCTTGGCGTTTTGAAAGATCTAGTAGTGTGTGAATGATCAAATAAAGATATTTATCTGGTTGCAGGTGGTTTTAAGATCTTTTTCGGATTTGAATATTTAGATTCAAAATCTTTATCGTGTATAGACGGTAAAATAAATATAACTAGAATTATCCTGGTTGTGGACACCAGACATGGAGAATCTTTTTTTTTGATGTGGCTTAGGATGCCGTCCAGCAGGTCCTTGCTTTAACGATTGTGCAGATTGTTTCCCGATTATCGTAAAGGACCCACTTCCCGTCGCAGGTGACGATTCGATGCAGTAGAGGTTCTTGTTTATTCCGGGAAAGCAGCGACGTGCAGACTTCCAAAAGCCTAGTCTTTTTGGCAGTTGTCAACTCATGCGGCAGCCACATGTCCAGCTTTTTTGACCTTACCCAGCGCAGCCAGACGCCGAACAACTGTCGTGTGGTAGACATCTACCTCTGCCGCCATCTCACGAGACGTTTTTCGGGGGTCCGCTTCAACCACACGTAACAGAACATCGTCATAAACAGCAACGGGTCGAGGACCACGTGATTCGTCTTGCAGGTCCGTATCTCCACTTCGAAACTTCACGGACCATCACCGAATGGATCGATCGTTGGCTGAATTCTCTCCAAACGCTTTGCTAACGTTTCGAGCTGCAATTCCTGCAGAATGGTCAAGTTTAAATTCACACATGAAGATGACTCTCAAATCAGGCGTCTACATGTTTCCTTTGCAAGCCACGTTACGTCCAAACAAACCACGCCTGAACCTTGTTCTTCAGATCAGATCATATGTAGAGGATTTTAGAACGGGAGTGTCTGACCCCAGGTCTTAAAAAAACATTTGAAATAGGAAGCTAGGAGGTTTGGGCTAGAGTGCTCGATAGGAAGTGACACGGAAGCGAGTTAGAAAGAAGGAGGAAGACGCGCTTATTTATTACACGGGGGCCAGTACCCGGGGCCCGGCGGCTTAACGTGCCCTTCCAACTCACGACGGATATTTAGTGGTTCGAGCGTTCGTACCGGCCTGGTATCGAACCGGGGTCTTCTCCGTGGCAGTCAGGAAAGTTGACCCGCGGCTCTATAACCTTGTTCTTCATACACGTGCTAGCTATTTATAGTAACTCTGTGACGTAATACCGGAACGCCTATGGGTGGTTCCATTCCGCTGTAGTGGGGAGGCCTTTGTTCACTGCTTTTTCGCGCCAACCAAATATTAAGAAAAATGTGAAAAAGAACGCCACTCATACCAAAGGAAGACAACCTGATTTTCATAAAAGTGTGCAGAAAATCTCGCCAGTAAGTTGAAATACCTTTCTTACTTGCGGGTAGCTCTGCAAGAAATTAGACGTATCACTGTACAGTGTGAAAAGACTGCTGTGGAGACTCTGCCCTCGCAGTTTTTTTACAATTTATCCTTCGTGAGACGCAACAGATAACAGAGTTAGACGATGGTAGACAACGTGGTTCAGTTTTCCTTGAACGGAGGATGAAACAGACAATTTTTCTGCGCATATCAGTAACATATTAACTCTGGGTTAGCAAAATGGGTGGAAATCTGTTTCGCTACTTACAAAAGTCAAATGCTCTGCTGGTAGTGTGTTGGTACTATATACCACAAACACTTTCAAAAATTGCGTATTCCTTGCAGGGTAAGATTAGTTTTGGCTGCACGTGGATGACCAACATCATATTAGGCAGGCGGTCATAATGTTTTGGCTGTTCGGTGTATATATTGTAGTGCCTTGATTTTTGCAAGTTTGTTTTGAAGGTGTATTTAATTAATCAATCAATGTGTTTTTCTAAACTTGTTGAATGAAAACCATATCCCTCTATTCTAAAAAAGAGTAACTGCCGCTGACAAAACAATTAATGGCACGCCGCGGTTTTAGAAATTTCGCCGCACTCGCGCTTTCCTAGCTCACAACGCAAAAAGTATTGAGCACACGAATATGAAATTTACGTCGTTTGTACAGAATTGCTTGGAGAACACGCAGAAATAAACCGTTATTCTATTCTGGCGATACTTCAAGAGCTATTGAATTTCAATAGCTTTTGAAGTATCGCCAGAATCGAATAACCGAAAACAAAACAAGAATAAATCAAAATGGCGGCTTTGGAACATTCTCTGCTTGAAGTTTTCGCGAATTGTTCAACTACTTCTGGAATAAGCTTGAGATTTGAAAATTTGCATGCTGAAAGTCCTTCCGGATACCTGAAAAAGTCTAAAAACCAAACAGTTCAAAAGGGAGGCTTAGCTTTACTGTTCAAAATGCTGATACAGATTTAAGGATAATTATGCCAGAAATGTTGAAATGCTGTAAAAAGTCCATGAAATTTTGATTTAAAATTAAGGGGCGCCAAAGCCTGATCCGTTTTACGTCAAACCGTATGAAAACCTGATTCGTTTTACGTCAAATCATATGCAATAACTTTACGAAGTTGCTCTAAATCGTGAAACAGTTACGAATCTTAAATTACTTTTCTTTTCCTTAATTACTTTTCTTTTCCTTAATTACTTTTCTTTTCTTTAATTGTATGTTCCAAATATTATAGATTCCCCGTTCGGAGCACGGGTATAACTTATAGTTATATAAAAAATTTAAATAATGGCCAGGGGCAATAGAATAAGCAACTTACATGATATTTTAAGCGATATATTCTCGTAATGGTAGGAATAACAAAGACAAAGTCGTAGCAGCCTATGCGCGTCATGTTTGCATAGTTTTTAATTGACAATCGTCAATTCATAAATCATCAGGCTATCGTAAAGCATGTTCGTATAGTTTTTTTAACAAACATAACCATCTCAAAAATGTATCTTCTGTTTCCGATATTTACACGTTTTTCATCTTTCCCCGCTCAACATTCTCGGCGTAGCTTTGTATTTCCATTTGACTCACTATCTGCGTTCCGAAAACGGACAAGTTGCTCGAAGAAAGTTCAGTAGGAAAATATCTAACCGGGAAGAAATAACATTTGTCATAATATTTTCGTCGTATAATCTGCGCATTATCTTTTAAAAAATTATAAATTTAGGGTGTGTGGATTATAAGCCGATGTAGATAATACGCGTCTTTGAAAAAATCGTTTTGGGACACTTTGATTTAAAACAAAGTCCGGGTCATAAGTATCAGGAGAGGTCATATAACTAGAAAATTACCAAAAATTCGCCAATAACAGATAAACATTAAGACATTATGAAGATAGAGGTGCGCGAACAGTTTGAATGATTTTTTTTTAATTCTTTTTTTATTTACGTAGAGCTTTTTGATAGAAAATACGATGCAACGATCCGTATTTTCGCGCGTATAGTCCGCGGACTAACTGTGAATTTTCCCGACATAAGAGACAGATGCGGACTATACGAGACTGCGGACTGTCTGTTTCTTTCTTTTTTTTTAATACTATATCATTAAGAAAAAAAAAGTGCCCTGAGCTGCGTGTCCTCCTTAAAGAACTTCCATTTGTAATGTAACAGCTTAGTATGGTCCCCTCCAAGGAGGTTAGAAGAAGAGGAGGAAAAGGGACCCGTTTTGAGTGAAGCCAAAACAGATCAGCTGTTTCTGTCCTCTCTCTCTGAGGTGGTGGGAGTCTGCGCCGTGCGAGTTCGGGAACGTGACGTCACTTCCTTGTGGCTTAAGCAGTTTTGCTTAGCGCATGCAAACCAAGGATGGAAAGAAGGAATATTTCGGACTTCTTATTTCTTAACATTAGGGTTTTGGTTATATTTTAAACATGGTTACTTGCACATGGGCAGTAAGTAAGCATGCGCACTATGCACTTCCGCTCAAAAAATCATTATTTTGCTCAATTTTTTAAAGAAATACCAACACATATTCTCCTGTTTTTTCTGGAAATTTTTTATTATGGGAATGAATATTTCAGCCTCAATTTTTTTCATGCCTGTATGGGTAGAGTAAGGGTCCGAAAAACCCGTTCAAATTCACGATTTCCCCATAGAGATATACAAGAAATTCTTAGATTACGCGCATTGGCGTAGTCAGCTGATAAAAAGTGGCGTCACGCCAGAAGCACAGGGAGAGGGGCTGTTTCCAGCTCCTCTTACTTCTAACCTCCTTGGTCCCCTCACCCCCCACACACACTAACCAACCTTCCCTTCCCCAGCATACCGGTACATTTTGACAACCTGCTTCAGGGAATTAAGATTAGGAGTTTTACCTTCTATGTCCCTGACATTCATGTTGAGTATGATCTTCTAAGTTGAAATGCAAGATTTCCAGCCAATTTGTCACAAAACTTTTACAGTCAGTGAACATCAGTGTAAACCTTAGTTTGAAGGCGGCCATTAGAATAAAATAGGAAGAATGGATGCGTGACGGACTTCATTCCTACACACTAAGTGGTCACAGGCAAAGGGCGACATATTTCGATGTGTGCAACTGGGTTGTGGATGCCTGGAATCCCTACATCATTTCATCCAGAATGGATTCCTAGAGGACTTTGAAAGCTCCGGTCAAAGTGTAACGTACCAGGAGATGTGACGTGCCTGCCAGAAGGACGCACACGACATAAAGGCAGATAGGAATCAGAATAAAACGTCCGCGTAGCTCAATTGGTAGAGTGACTTATTCCGGAACGAGGGGATCCGGGTTCGAATCCTGGCGTGGACAGAAATGACGGAGAAATTTACTTCGTTGTAATGGCGCCCGAACTATCCGGATGACCCGACCGTTCAAAATCTCGCATAGGTGTGATGTTATTTCCACACCGCGAGATAGGAAAAATAAGAGAATCCCTTCTCCAGCACTTCGAAAAAAAAAAAAATAAAGAAAAAATAAGGGGGAGATGATGTAACGTACCAGGAGATGTGACGTACCTGCCAGAAGGACGCACACGACATAAAGGCAGATAGGAATCAGAATAAAAAACGTCCGCGTAGCTCAATTGGTAGAGTGACTTATTCCGGAATGAGGGGATCCGGGTTCGAATCCTGGCGTGGACAGAAATGACGGAGAAATATACTTCGTTATAAAAGCGACAATGAAAATTCATCCCATGATGAAATTGATGGCGGGGAACCTTTGGCTGAGTATTCCTATCTTTTTCACTGTGACAGCGATTCGAAAATCGGCGATTAAGAATATCTCTCTCTCTCTCTGTTTTTTTTTCTTTTTTTACTGTCAGACAATTTATTAATTGAAAAAAATATCTATCTAACGTTTTTTACATGTATTGTACATATTACATTTGTAATTTGGAACTGTATGCTGTGTTTATTGGCTAAATTCTAAAGACAGATACGGTACGGTATGTCTTGCCAAATTATTTGCCAGCACGCAGCATTTTTACCAGCATTTATGGATTAAAGGTTGGCGAAATGGAAGAGAAAAACGGGTAAGTCACAAATTTAAGTTACTTATTTGGTTTAAAGTTTGGAATTGCGGACTATCTGGGAAATGTTCTCGTTTTCAATACGGCGGATGGACTATGCGCACGAAAATACGGTATTTGCTCTTGCAGACGATCATATGCTGCGAGAAGCTGGACACCACATATGTCTCGTAGGTGCCGTAAGCCTAACTACGGAGCTGCGGTAATGCTGAAATATCACGAGATTTACGCTCATTATTCATTTGAAAGTAACACAAAAGCACTTAAAAATACAAAAGTTTTTTGTTTAATCAGATGACGCTTTTGATGCTATGGATCTTCCTTGACATCAACAAAGTAAATCCAATGCACAGAATTTCGGTGTAACGAAAATGGGTAACTAAAGTACACATAGCCTTGTCGAAATCAGATTTTTGAACTCTGTCCTAGGAACTGACGCAACACTACTTATTTCATTGTTACTCAACAGTACATTTTACAAGATTATCGCTGAACATTGTTTCGCCAAGTCTTACACGAACGTAACGATATCTCATTGTGATTTGCATATATTAAGAGAACTTGATGATAAATGTGATAAAAGCCAAAACAAAATGCATTTTGACGCTATGCATCTTTTCCGACAGCAACAGAGCATGCGTGGAAGTAAAACCTGGCTTCCTTTCGACCGTCACTTCCTATTGACGAGAGCTTTAAAGTGATGTATAACACGGTCAGCTGCAAGCTGTAGACATCTAAGACCAAAAGTTAGCAATCCCCCTAACTAACACACTTGCTATTCAGCTCTTTGACCTGTCTTGAAGTCAGATTTTAGCTTGCGCATGCGCAGATCGACATTTGTGACTGCATCATATTTCACCGTTGTCAGGATCGTTTCTTACATGAATGAATGATGATTTTCGTGCTAAAATGTCAAACTCACAACTATAACACATAATGGAAGACCCTGGGTTCGATTCCCGGTGGCGGCCAATGATAATTTTTCCGTGACTCACTTATAAACGTGGAAATAGCGATGACCTCTGTTTGTTGTTCCTGGGCCACGTCAAATGTCTCTATTAATTATTCATTTCCCTTCTAATTATTTGTTTTTTTTTTTTTTTTTTTTTTTTGATTGGAGGTTTAACGACCACCGTGAGCAACTCAATGGGCTATAAGCAGTCGCCCGTCCCTAATTTAGCGTCACTGGTTCCAGGGAAGGGAGAGAGCCAGTGCCGTAAGACAAACACAACATCCATGCCTGACCGGGATTCGAACCCAGACCCCTTACGGACGAATGATCACAGGCCAGCGCCTTAGACCACTGCGCCACCGGGGCGGCCTAATTATTTGTTCAGTTGCTACATACCATCTTTGGTGAATCTACAGCATTGTGCGGCGCTCCAAGAAGCAACCTGCCAAATTGGCTTGGCAGTTAGTGTGTGTGAGTCTGGCGGAATTTGAGGCCGCTGTGGAGCACTGGAAGCATATCCGCTGCGTAACTGGAAGACCATGGGTTCGATTCCCGCTGGTGGCCAATAAGAATTTTTCAGTGTCTCACTTACAAACGTGGAAAGAGCGATGACCTCTATTTGTTCCTGGTCCACGTCAAACGTCTGTGTTAATTATTCATTCGCCTTCTAGTTATTTGTTCAGTTGCTACTTACCATCTTTGGTGAATCCCCAGCATTGTGCGGGGATCCAAGAAGCAACCTGCCAAATTGGCTTGGCAGTTAGTGTGTGTGAGTCTGACCGAATTTGAGGCCGCTGTGGTGCAGTGGAAGCATATTCGGCGCGTAACTGGAAGATCTTGGGTTCGGTACCCGGTGGCGGCCAATGAGAATTTTCCGTGACTCACTTATAAACGTGGAAAGAGCGATGATCTCTGTTTGATGTTCCTGGTCCACATCAAATGTCTCCATTAATTATTCATTCGCCTTCTAATTATTTGTTCAGTTGCTGCTTACCATCTTTGGTGAATCCCCAGCATTGTGCGGGGCTCCAAATAGCAACCTGCCAGATTAGCTTTGCACTTAGTGTGTGTGAGTCTGGAGGAATTCGAGGCCGCTCTGGTGCAGTGGAAGCATATCCGGCGCGTAACTGGAAGACCCTGGGTTCGGTTCCCGGTGGCGTCCAATGAGAATTTTTCCGTGACTCACTTATAAACGTGGAAAGAGCGATGACCTCTGTTTGATGTCTCAAAACTATAAATTACTGTCTAAGCACGATGCTAACTTACTAGATAAAAGATTATATTTTTTTTACATTTTAAAAACTACACACACGTAATTTAAAAAACAAACATAGCGAGATCTTTCGGAGGTACTATGCCTCCATCTTCAGGTCCAGCGCGCAGAAATGGAAGGGTCTCAAGTATAAATACACTCACAAGCAATACCATTATGCTCCCAGTCGAGGAGAGTACGTTTGCCTACTTTGAGGACATTGATAGTCAGACTCTCAGAACATAAATATGATATTCGTTCAGGACACTCTTCAACTGCCTTGGCTAGGATTGTTACTAAAGGAGAATTTTATCTTAAATGGAATAAATCTTCCATTCCAGCTGTCGCCAAAATAAATTCTCTCTGTTATTTACAGAAAGCTTGTACATTCAACGTTTCTTGTCTTCCTGTTGCAACGACGAGTTACCGTTATCTGTGCCTTCACGTTGGAGTTTTCTACTGAAGAACTGCTTTCCTGAACATTCGGACGTACCCCATAAATAACTCATAACTATGACGTTACTATTTGGTTTTCTTTATAATGTTTCTTTCAGTTGGCAGCGTACTCTCCTCGACTGGAGGCATGATGGTATTGCTTGTGAGTGTATTTATGCTTAGGGAACTTCTTTTTTTGTGCGCTGGGACTGAGAATGGAGGTATGGTGCCTCCGAAAGGAGTTTTTAAAATGTAAATAAATAACATTTTTATCTAGCATCAAGTGAGTTAACATCGTGCTTAGACAGTAATTTATAGCTTTGAGTTTGATCGTTTCTTACGTTCGTGTAAATCCGAATAATAATAATAATAACAATAACATACCTTATTGGCATAGCCGTGCCTAACACGTGCACCATCCAAAAGGCGCACGGAGAGAAGCTGTCAAAGTATAACGACCTACGATACGAAATCAAGGAAATGTGCCATATGGAGAACGTCACCACCGTCCTCATAGCAATATCACCCACAGGAGTTGTACCTAAGACCCTTCATAGCTCTATACAGACACTAGACCTTCAACCTAACACCTACATGGAACTACAGAAGGCAAGCTATACTGAACAATTGTAGGATAGTAAGGAAGTTCCTGGACAACTGAGAGAAAGAAATGACACTTTTCAGGCTTCGTACGTCGTTCCCGTCACGGAAGGAAGAGACGAAAACCTCAGGGAGAGGTGGAATAATCTTTTCTTATATATAATAATAATAATAAACATTATTTTTTGGAATACAATTGCTGCCGCCATAGTTTCGTAAAATGTACTTTTATGATTCACACACTTATTTCATTGGTTTCACGACAATCACATTCGCTAATCCACTTACCTATGTACCCCTCTACGCCAGGAAATAGTAAACCTTTTTGTTTGTTGAAATGATTTAATTCCACTTAATACGTATTGGACTGTAGCTCGGTATGGTCGTCAATGACGCGAATAAAGGCAGTGTGTTGTACGCAAATAAATTTGCACTCTCGAATCAATCGTGCTATTTCGCACTTGCGAAAGATGCATAGCATAAATTTTCTACGAAGAGTACCAGGACACACTCTCGATTTTTCCCTGTTTCTTTGGACTGCTTGATTTTCCCGTAAATCGCGAATTCTCTATAAGAAATTAATGCTCGGGATCAACATCGCAGGGGCGGATTATACGAAAAAAATGTATTCTCTCCTAAATTTCACGGTTTGCGGAATATACAACTCAAACTATTGCAAATGAGGAACACATTTAAAAAGGAAGGTTAAATTAGAGATGTACTTTAAAATATGTATTTTCTCTGTTCACGTTTCACTGCTCTACCACTATGTACATTATAATGTTTTATCCTTCCTTTAATTCTCTATCGGCTGGCGAGCACTAAAACTACTGCTATTAAATGAAATCTCTCAAAATTCTCAAAATTCACCTAAAGGAAGTTTTACTTTTGGAATTCACCTATTGTATAATAAATAGTACTTCTTTATTACTTAGGCTTCACTTTCAACATTTTCTTCCAAAAGTATTTTTGAACCGTTATAAACTAGAGTTCTTCAGAACCCACTGGAGCAAACGTATATTTATTAAACGCTTTCTGTCAAATATTTCCTAAATGATTTCTTGAGAAATTCAAGGAAACAAATTTTAATGCATTTCTCACAGCATAATAAAGCTTCGTCAGATTCTCATTACTGGGAGTTTCCTTCATTCTTTTCAACACATTTGATTAACTTTAAGTTGCCTGACGCAAATGATTTCCTCATTAAGAACCACAAAGTTTATCTTCGACGTGGCTAGAGAAAGTGACAGTGCTTCTAAACAAATTTACCTTTCTTTCAATTCCGCCGTAATGTACTCCTTTAAATATTCGCCGTGTAGCTCAGTTTATTAAACCTTAATATTGAATTACTGACGGGAACCGCATTCATTTAGATAATATTATGCATAATATATCCCATTCACCTTAATTTAATCATTATATAGAACAACATCACTTTCCCTCGGAAGACAAAGACGCCCGACCTAAGCCTCTCATAAAAGCCAATATTTATATAATGGTTAGTGCTATTGGAAAAATCTGTCGCTCAGCACATTGTTACTTTCAACAACGCAGTTGGTCTGAGTCCCTTGTTGAAAGATATCGATTCACATGTTCCACTGTGAGGCCGTGAATCCTCCTTTCCTCTATGATCCTCTTTTAATTAAACAGTTAAGGTTATCGTTAATCAATACCGACTTCCAGACCTTGTTTCTGCTTGGATACTTTTGTTTTCCTACGTTCTGGAAGCATTTCTCTCAAGAAGCGTATCTTTCCAAAAGAGATAACTTTCGCTTCTTGTTCGCTTTTGCGAAATTTCTATGAGAAGTAAAGACGGCTACATTGAAATGTACTGTTACAACATCCAAATATGGCATGTATCCAAAGATGACTTTCTCCTGCACGCTGTTTTGAGCAAACATATGCAAATATTTCAACCTTTGGGTCAATGGGCTAAAAAGGAAAACTCCTGATGTATCGTTTCTTAGCCCTTCGAACGGTGAACTTAAATGATATTCAAGTCAGCGAGAGAAATCCTTTTGGAACAGTAGATGTCTCTAAATAACAACAACAACAACGCGATACCGATTCTGTTTTCTTGGGGAAAATACGAGGGTTGTATCGAAAGTAATGCAAAAGTGGGCATAACTTTTTTATTAACTGCCAGAGATCGTTCGAGTTGAACATATTGGTAGAGTAAATCTTACTCTATACAAAGGTACTACTCAACATAGTCAAGCGATGCATTTGCTCCATCGTTTAACCCAACTCTCGAATCCTCTTTGAAAATATTCAGGTGTGGACTGTTGTACCCACTCCACAGCTACTTTCACCTCATCTGTGGTATCAAACCGTTGTCTCCGGAGATTGTCATTTGACCGAACATGTGGCAGTTGGAAGGCACCAGATCTGGGCTGTAGAGTGGAGGGGGTACCATCTACCAGCCTAATTTGCTGATACCTTGGTTTGTTGCCAAAGATGTAGGTAGTCTCGCATTGTCATGGTGAATGTGGATCCTTTTCAGATTTTTGTTCGGTCTCTTCCTCCTTATGCATTCTCTAAGCTTCTTCAGTGTCTCAGTGCACCGTTTGCTGTACACGATACGACCACGTTCAAGAAAATCACGGAGAATGACACCCCTGTCATTCCAAAAAAGCAGTCACCATGACTTTCTTTGCTGATTGCTGGCCCTTGAACTTCTTAGGACTTGGTGAAGTGGTGTGACGCCATTCCATGGATTGATTCTTCGTTTCTGGATAGTAAAGAAATGCCCACGTTTCATCCCTTGGCACCGGATCGAAGACAAAACGTGTCTTCATTGGCTTCAAACGCTTCCAGCAAATCCCAGCAGACTTCCACCACTTTGTCCTTCAAATTTGCAATGAAGAAGAAGGGTGGCCATAGGGAAAGAGTTACTCTATCAACATATGGAATTTGAACAATCCCTGTCAGTTAATAAAAACGTTATGCCCTCTTTTGCATTATTTTCGGGACAACCCTCGTATAACGCCCTTCATGGCCAACTCAATGGTCTATAAGCAGTCACCCGTCCCTACTTTAGGGACACTGGTTCCAGAGAGAGGGTAGAGCCAGTTACCTATGTCAAGCACAGTATCCATGTATCAATGGGATTCCAACCCAGACCGTTCTCGGACGAACAATTATAATTAAAGTCTTCGGACTTCTCGGCCACCGCAATGCCCCTCTTTTACATGCGCTCATATTTTTTTGAGATCTAAATCCAAGTGCAGTGCAACGGAATTTTCGTTATGAATACTTTATTGCTTACGAAATTTTGAGCAGTACGCAAGAAGGAATGAAAACATTCAGGTACTCCTTCCAAAGCGTAATTTTAGGCAAAACTCCTGTAAAGATTTTGGCTTTCGAACAGATAATTAACTTTCAAATACGCTATCAAATAACGTAAAACTTTCCAGTCCAAAATTTTATTTTTGAAATTGGCAATTATTTTATCTTGTTTCCGTGGTATTTTGGTCTTGCAATAAATAAAAATAACACTGGAAACTTTTTATAACGTTTCATTCGTCGAATACAAAATGTTGTTTGTGGAATACAAAAGTTCAAATTTCTGATAATTTCACTTCCTTTTCCTTATTTTGTTTCCTTCGTGAACATGAAACCTCATCGTTCCTTTCAAAAGGAAATTATGTTTTGATCTCAGATCTCTGAATATAAGAAAATGTTCAATAGAATATTTTTCATTTCACATGGAAATCGACAAAGCAGTTTCTTTATTCTTTTTTTTTTATTTGAAACACATAATCATATCCCTTTTTTCGCACACAACATTCGAAAAATCTAATTAATAAACAGGAACCGCACACCAACTATACTCAAAATAGTATGTATAACAATACTAGCAATTCGAATTTCTTGGTGTAGAAAAGAAAATTAGTTTCCAAGCTTTTGCACATCAACCAGATGACTTTTTTAAGGAAGAAAAACAGTTTGCTGTCTACCTTCCTTGAAAAAGCCATCTGGCTCATGCGCAAAAGCTTGGAAGCTGTTTTTCTATTCTGCTGTCTACCTTCCTTGAAAAAGCGATCTGGTCCATGTGCGAAATCTTGGAAACTGATTTTCTATTCTACTGTCTACCTTCCTTGGAAAAAGCCATCTGGCTCATGTGCGAAAGCTTGGAAATTGATTTTCTATTCTGCTGTCTACCTTCCTTGGAAAAGCCATCTGTCTGATGTGCGAAAGCTTGGAAACTGATTTTCTATTCTGCTGTCTACCTTCCTTGAAAAAGTCATCTGGTTCATGTGCGAAATCTTAGAAACTGATTTTCTATTCTGCTATCTACCTTCCTTGGAACAAGCCATCTGGCTCATGTGCAAAAGCTTGGAAATTGATTTTCTATTCTGCTGTCTACCTTCCTTGAAAAAGCCACCTGGTTCATGTGCGAAAGCTTAGAAACTGATTTTCTATTCTGCTGTCTACCTTCCTTGAAAAAGCGATCTGGTTCATGTGCAAAATCATGGAAACTGATTTTCTATTCTGCTGTCTACCTTCCTTGGAAAAGCCATCTCTCTCATGTGCGAAAGCTTGGAAATTGATTTTCTATTCTGCTGTCTACCTTCCTTGAAACAAAAGCGATCTGGTTCATGTGCGAAAGCTTAGAAACTGATTTTCTATTCTGCTGTCTACCTTCCTGGAAAAAGCGATCTGGTTCATGTGCGAAATTATGGAAACTGATTTTCTATTCTGCTGTCTACCTTCCTTGAAACAAAGCCATCTGGCTCATGTGCGAAAGCTTGGAAATTGATTTTCTATTCTGCTGTCTACCTTCCTTGAAACAAAAACATCTGGTTCATGTGCGAAAGCTTAGAAACTGATTTTCTATTCTGCTGTCTACCTTCCTGGAAAAAGCGATCTGGTTCATGTGCGAAATCATGGAAACTGATTTTCTATTCTGCTGTCTAACTTCCTTGGAAAAGCCATCTGGCTCATGTGCGAAAGCTTGGAAATTGATTTTCTATTCTGCTGTCTACCTTCCTTGAAACAAAAACATCTGGTTCATGTGCGAAAGCTTAGAAACTGATTTTCTATTCTGCTGTCTACCTTCCTGGAAAAAGTCACGTGGTTCATGTGCGAAAGCTTGAAAACTGATTTTCCATTCTACAACAAGTTATTCGGATTGCTAGTATAGTTATACTATTTTGACAGGAAAGTCCCGTCTGGCGGTTTTTCCAGGATTGTTTTGGAAAGTTGTCTGCCAGCTACAATGGGTTTAGTAAGAATTGGTTGTGTTAGAAGGACTACGAAGATCCAAGAATATACGTATACTGTTTCTGAACAACAACGGATCGGAAAGAGTTAATAAAAGTCAAATAAATCCTTGGGAAAAAGGTGTTTTTCTAACTAATATCAAAATGAGGTGAAAAAGGTTTCATCTAATGAATTTTGTGCTTTAGCCGAAGATGAGAAACCTGCTTGAACAATACGGAGAAGGTTTTCTATAGGGCCGCAAAAATCTCTTTAGAATAAACGAGCTCATCTTGCGCTGTTTCTGCCATTCATATATTTAACGTATCTCACGAGCTTGAACCACAAATATTAACAGAAGAGGTCACTTGGCTTCCAGTTGAAGAAATAATTAGCATGACAGATCTCAATATTTTCAGTAAGCAAAATCTATTTAGTTGAACGTAATTTAGGACGAAAGAGTTTTTACGTTAAACCAAGTTTATTCGATATTTGCATAAAGTCAAATTATTATTTTTCATACTCAAAAAATACTTCATTTCGTGAAAATTAGCTTTGCACTCGAGAATAAAGCTTTTCGCAATATAAAAATTTGTTTAGTGTTAATGAAAAAAGAATACCCATTTGCAGCAATCTTGGCTCACAGCTCGGGCTTCGCACACACATCCATCATATATTGTACACATGATATATCATATATCTACCACAAAAAATAGTATGCGTCTCTCTAGAACATAAATGACTGATATGTCTTTTCTAAGTACTCAGGTTTGAATACCACATACACTATATTGACAAATGTTACCTGACACCCCTTCAGACGCAAACGATCGGATCCTCTGCGTTGTTAAGATGCGTGGTACAGTTGCAAACGGTATAAAAGCTATCCTGCAGCTGACTGGGATCATATCGCACTGTGAGGTTGAGTGAAAACGACGAGGCGGGAGAAAACTGACTTTGAGAAAGGAAAGATTGTTGGTGTTATATTAGTGGGTTGTCCATATGAGAAACCGACAGGCGTTTAAACATACCCAAGTCAAGTGTCTCGGATGTGCTGAATACGTGGAAGACGCATTGCGTGCCTGAAGCAGCAAACCGTACCGGCAGACCAAAGAAAATCAATGAAAGAGGACGTCGAAGCCTTTGGAGAGTCGTTACAGCTAATCGACGGAGTACTGCACAAGACCTCAGTGTACAGAAGAGTAAAAATGCTGGAATCCCGGTATGTATGCGTACCATTCGCAGAGAACATCATTCCATGGGTTACCGTGGTCGTGCGGTTGCTCATAAGCCTTTTATCTCCACTCGGAATGCTACTCGTCGTTTAACATGCTGTAAAAAACATTTATCGTGGACCGTAGATCAATGGAAACGGGTCCTATGGACTAATGAATCCAGATACACGATTAATCAGTCTGATAGCCGTGTGTGGGTACGGCGGCAGTCGGGGGAACGCTATTTACCACAGTGTACAGTTCCTACGGTCAAGTTTGGAGCTGGCAGTGTACTCGCGTGGGGGTGTTTCTCGAGGTATGGTCCCAGCCCATTGGTTATCGTGGACAAACCTGTTAACCAGCATGTCTACCTCAATAGTCTGGACAATTACGTGCTACCAATGCTGTGAAACCGAGCCTTGTTGGTACCAGCAGGATAATGCACAGAGCCATAAAGCAAAGACTGTTACGGCGTGGTTTCACGATAATTCCGTATCGTGTGTGGACTGGCCAACACAGAGCCCTGATTTAATCCCATAGAGCTCCCATGGGATGAATTAGAGAGGCGCATAAGAAGTTTGGAACCAAGGCCTACTACTAAGCAACAGTTAGCGGCAGCATTATGTACTGAATAGAAGCGCATACCTATCGCTGTGTTCCAAAACCTTGTCGAAAGCATGTATCGAAGGGTCAGTGCATGCATTAAGGCCAAAGGTGGACCGACACCGTACTAATGCATGTCAATAAATGCTATGTTGTGTTTCTCTTCTAGGTGTCCGTTGACTTTTCTTAATATAGTGTATCATTTTATGAGCTTGCTTACTTTCATATGCTGTGATATTATACGAAGTATGGCTATTAAATAACGAGGATAATGCTATTACTTTTGTTAAGAAACTTAAATTTTAAATTCCTATGATCTTCAGTACACTTCCCTTTTGTATTGACACACTCCTGTTGCCTGATCTTCCACTGGACTAAACAGTGCTATAGCTTTTCTGATGTGATTCCAAGGAGGATAGAATAAGAAGAGGAAGCATGTGCTTTCACCGGTGAAGCCAGTTGACTTGATTGGCCGCCATGTTGTGTTACCCTCAGTTGCACATTCGTGTATTTTAAGTTGTGGGGTGAACCCTATAGCATAGCTCCAGTTCAGTTTTTTTTTCTTGTTTTGTTTCCTGATATTTATTTTTGTTTGTGTTGTTTTTGAGCGAAAGAAACTTCTTAGAAGGTGCTCAGATGTAGGCTGCACCGTTAAGTCAAATAAAAATCTGCCTGGAATCACGTTTCATAGAGGAGTCTTATACATGTAATACCCATGTTTAAAAGCTTATGAGGGCATCGCTAAAAGTTTCCATGACGAACTAAAAATTTGCAATGTTTTAGGTAACACCGGGTCAAAAACTACATTCCAGAAAAATCCCGTTGAAATTTTGTAAACATGAACGTCGCTTTTAATGCACAATGAAATCCGTTTTCTTTGTTATTCGAAAAATTCTTTGCCTCCCCGGCAGTGGTCTAAGCGATGGTTACGACCATTCATCCGAGAAAGGACCGAGTTCCCGGCGAGGCATGGATATTGTGTTTGTTTTACGCCACTGGCTCTCTCCCTTCCCTGGAAACAGTGATTCTAAATTAGGGACAGGCGACTGCTTATAGCCCATTGAGTTGCTCACGGTGGTCGTTAAAAATTCAATAAAAAAATTATTTCTGTTTCGGATAAAGCTACTGGTGGGGAATGTTCTACATGTACTTTCCAATTTTTGGAAAAGAATGGTTTGGGCATTAGGGGCATATATCTGTTTCTGATGTATTTGCGACAAAACATGCGCCTCTGAAAATTCGATTTGAAAAAATCCTTTCGTGGACCGATACCGCTGACTACGAAAAATATCTTGAGAATACCTTCTGCTTAAAACAATGCACAGTTTTTCCGCCAATGGGCGTAGATGTATATCTCACTTTTGTCGAGATTCTGCTTGTAAGAGTCCGATTTGAAAATTTCTTTCATTATTCGGAGAGAGTTTCTGGTCCCAAGATGTTCTGCATATAATTAAAAAAAATTTAACATATAAATGTGTCACCAGGTTGCGTAAGTTCACATTTCCTTTTGCAACATATTTGCAGCAATATCTGCAAGACAAAAATCCCGATTGAAAAAATTCTTTTTCCGTCAGATGCTACAGTAAAACCTCAGAATACCGGTCACTGCTCGGACCTGGAGATACTGACCGTTTTTGGAAGGTGGTAGTTGTTCCGAGGTTAGACCTAATAAGTTAACATTGCTAGGCCGTTGCGTTCGTGAAAAAACACAGAATAAATGTATGAAACGTATTGGCAATAAAGAAAACGTTGCAGTGTTTTTTCCAAATACTGACTGCTGAATGAAACTTAATGTAATCATTAAATAAATAAATCACGGCGTACAGGATTTTAAGAAGGTCTGACGTCTGATGCTAAACAGCCGTTAGAAGTAGCCAGCTAGGAGATTAGGGTTAGGGTACACTACAGGAACTTTAAAAAAAATGCTAGCGTGTAAAGCGTAAATGCACAGTTAGATGGCAGTGTGCTGTAAAGCCGGAACAGAGCCCACAGGGACCAAACCAAGAAACATCGCCCTAAAGGGGCGAAATTCCACGCCCCATCAACCACCATCGCAGCCCCCGGAGGTGATTGAAACACATGGAAGTTGCAACTGGCCTCACGTAGAACTAAACTTTTAACTCCTTCCTTTTCACTTAAGCATATGACTATACCAATCGTAATCCAACACATTATGCTTTCAGAAATAAATGTACTTTCCCCTTATCTTATCCTCTTACTGAAGTACGGAAGGGACTATGTAAAAACCAATGGATATCGTATCAGTTAGATTTACTTCGGGGCTGACTGAGGTGTGCGTTGACCGCTTTTAAGAGGTTTCGTTGTTTGGAGGTTATCGCTAATGATAATCCTACGGAAGCTGTTTAGTACCTACCAAAATTTGCAGTTTCTCGGACGTTACCGTTGTTCGGAAGTTACCGTTGTTCGGAGGCTACCGTTGCTCAGAGATTACCGTTGTTCAGAGATTGCCGTCACTCGGAGGTTACCGTTGCTCGGAATTTACCGCTGTTCGGAAGTTACCGTTGCTCGGAGGTTACCGTTGCTTGGAGATTACGTTGGTTGGAGGTTACCGTTGTTCGGAGGTTGTCGTTGCTCGGAGGTTACTGTTGCTCGGAGATTACTGTTGTTAGGTGGTTACTGTTGCTCGGAGGTTATTGTTGCTCAGAGGTTAATGTTGCTCGGAGGTTACCGTTGCTCGGAAGTTACCGCTGTTCGGAAGTTACCGTTGCTCGGAGGTTACCGTTGCTTGGAGATTACGTTGGTTGGAGGTTACCGTTGTACGGAGGTTGCCGTTGCTCGGAGGTTACCGTTGTTTGTAAGTTACCGTTGTTCGGAGGTTACCGTTGCTCGGAGGTCACCGTTGTCCGGAGCTTACCGCTGCACAGAGTTTACCATTGTTCGGCAGTTACCGTTGTTCGAAGGTTACCGTTGTTCGGAGGTTACCGTTGCTCGGAGGTTACCGTTGTTCGGAGGTTACATTTGCTCGGAGGTTACCATTGTTCGAAGGTTACGGTTTCTTGGAAGTTACCGTTGTTTGGAGGTTACCGTTGTTCGGAGGTTTCCGTTATGAATGTTCCACTGTACTACCTATGAAAACATTTTATGTGTATTCCTTCCTAAAATAATGCACAATTTCCCCAATAGGGAGTGCAAATGCTTAATCTACTTCTCCCGATATATTTGCTTCTAAATGTCCTATTTAAAATATTCTTTCAACAACGGATGCTACTTGCCTTGCAGAACACTTTGTTTGTACATTTGGAGTTTTTGGTAGTACACAGTTCTGTCTCTAAGTGGTGTTTGTATACTTCTGTTTGCAACTATGGCTCCACTTCTAAAAATCCTATTCAAAAATTTATTTCTTATGTACTGTAAGACATTCGCTACAATAGAAAAGGGAAACGTTATATTTAGATAATGCACAGTTTTCCAGCTGGAGGGCCGTTAATGACCTAGCATTTTTCTTGAAAATAAAAAGTGGGAAAATGAATATCCCAGAAGAAGTAATTCTTCACAAATACATGGAAAGCAGTTCAAACGAAATCGGTAGATGCGGCTTCGATTCCCGCTCAAGGGTAATGTAATCTTCAAATTTTTTTGGAGGAGTTGCTACATGGAAACAGTAAAAATACGGTACATTTGTGTCAACCATTATGATTTTTTCGCTATTTCTGCTTCTAGGAGACAAATTTGAAAACTTAATTTTCCTAAGCATCTGCTATGAAAAATACTTTTCGCATACTTTCAACTTTTCCATGATGCAAAATTCTTCTGCTATGGGGCGTAAAGTTTTACCATGTTTCGCTCTACATTTCATCTTCTACATGTTTGATTTGAAAATCCTTTTGTTTCTGATATGTTCCTTCCGCTATGAGGAACATTTCGTGAATTTTCGTTACATTCCTTTCAGTCGCAGTTGGAAGAAAGTAGCCGTTTCTATTTCTGGATGTTTTATTGATTGTAGATATTCGGTTGGTTTCTTTTCCTAACCGTCCTATTGATTACGAATGATTCAGAGAAATTTTACTCGGTTCGTTAAGGATTCAAAGACGTGCTAATTACAACGGCCGCTCCACAGAAACTGAGAGTAAAATAACACAAAATGAAGAAATAGAGGTACCGCAAAATACGGAATCTTCCTCAAAGTATCTTCCCTCGGATCATATGCACCGATCCCATCGTTCAGTCCACTTTTAAAAACATGTGGCGAAGGCATTTTGTGGAAGCTGCTTTAGCGACTGCTGTACAGCTTTAATAACGTCAGCATCTGTGTTGAATGTTGAGCCCCGGAACTTCTCCTTCATTGTTGAAAACAACCAGAAATCGAACGGGGCGAGTTTAGGACTCTAAGTGGGCTGTGGTGTAATTTCAATACTGCATTTCGTAAGAAACTGTTTGAACACAATCAGTCACATCAATATTGACATATTTTTTTGTATATCCAATGCAACGCCGTTTGGAGATTCTACACTGCTGGACAATTGCTAAGGACGGATCATAAACGGCTAAATAGCGCATAAAAAAGTAAGTGTGGTTGGATGCCAAGTGAAATAAAATAATGTCAGAATGCCAGGACATTACAAGAAAGACAATTTATTGTGCTCTGAAATCCAGAAGGCTTTGGAACGTGTTCAAGGGACGAACAGGCCATTTTGTGCAGAATACGTAAACGTGAAAAAATGCAATTACCGTCCGCAGGCGTTCCGGCGTAAGATGTCAATACGGGATATGGCCACCATGGAGGGCGATGCAAGATTCCACACGTCGTGTCATGCTTTGCACAACATTATCAAGCAGCTGTTGGGGTAATTTATCCCATTCCTCTGTCAATGCACGGATGAGGGTGTCCTTGTTTATTGGAGGGCATTGGCGACCAGCAAGACTCCTCCCCAAAGCATCCCACACATTTTCAATGGGACTCAGATCTGGAGAACGTGCTGGCCATACGAGGCGTTGAATATCCTCGCTCTCAAGACACTCCTGGACAGCGACTGTTCGATGATATGTTGCGTTGTCGTATATGAAAATGAATCTACCACCGACAGCACCACGGAACATGCTAACATGAGGTAGCAGAACATCATTAATGTATCGTTGGCCAGTCATAGTTCCAGTTGGAAGCACATAGAGGGACGTACGGCCATTGATCATGATGCCAGCCCATACCATGACACTACATGTTGGATATCGGTCCCTTTCCTGTATGTTTGCTGGACAACATGCAGTACCACTATATCGCCAGATCAGTGGTCGTCATTAATCAGACGATAGACTGTATCTACTCTCATCTGAGAAGAGGACAGCAGACCAGTCGCTATCAGTCCAATTGCGATGTTGATGGCACCATTGCAAACGGGCGGTACGGTGACGTCTGGACAATGGGATGCACACAACAGGACGGCGGGCGTATAGTCCTCCTTCATGCAAACGTCTGGCGACAGTTTTTCGGGAGATTCGCTTGCCAGTAGCAGCCATAAACCGATTTGCTACCTCACTAGCTGTGCTGCGCCGGTGTCTTTTTGTTGATAGCACTATGTACCGATCTTCTGCAGGTGTCGTACTGCGAACACGACCTCCCCCGTGACGTTTGCTACACTCTCCATTTGTTTGAAATGATTTCCAAAGCCTTGAAACAACACTGTGGCTGACGTCGAACTCCCTGGCAACATCTGTTATTTTTCGCCCTTCTTCAATCTTGCCAATAATACGGAGACACGTAAAATCATCTAGGTGATGTCGGGAAGACATACTGAAAATTGCAAGTGCGTCAATTGAATCTTTCCCTATTCAACTTTGCGTTTGAACAACAACGGTCAATACCCGTCAAATCCTTTGTATCTCTTATCAGCGCTATGACGTCACGAACAAGTTCGGCAATCCTAAATTTGCATACGCACAACACGTCTTACTGCATCCCGCACTTTTGCTAATTTCCACATTTTCCTGCCTTCCATTTTATGGTTGCTATCGTTGCTGTTGTCATCCGTCCTTAGCAATTGTCCGGCAGTGTATATAGATAGTATCATACGAGGGAAAGCTAGAAAGTAACTTTCCCTCTTTAAGAAATTAAAAAAGTACTGCATGTATTGAAAATGTTTTTGGTGGCGTATAACTTGACATGTTCTGTTTTAGGTGGATGCAGTTTAAATCTCCAGAGACATTACCTTCCTGAACTGCACAGATTCACAATGGCTGTTGTATTGGTTGAATGGACAAAGGAAAACGTCTGAGGTGTCGTCTGCTTTTTGTGGACAAAAGGGAGTCAGCTTATTGAAATTCGTAGTGAACTTCAAGCTGTATACGGCCCGAACGTGATGATAGTGCAGCTTGAAGTTCACGGTGAATTTCAGCAGGTGGCTTCTGTTTTGCCCTCAAGAAGTGAGTGACTCCTCGAGCTTCTTCCTTTTTGTCCATTCAACTAGTACAGTAGACATTTTGAATCTGTGTTGTTCAGGAACGTAATGTTTCTGGAGCTTCAAACTGCAGCCACCTAAAGCAGTACATGTCGAGTTACGGGTCAGCAAAACCCATTTTCAATGCATGTAATATTTTTAAAAGTTCTTCATTAGGAAATGTCACTTTCTGACTTTCCCTCATAATGTTTCTGGAGCTTCAAACTACAGCAACGTAAAACAAAACATGTCAAGTTACACGTCAGCAAAAACTATTTTCAATCATGCAGTACTTTTAAAGTTCTTCCATAGGGAACGTTACTTTCTAACTTCCTTTTTTCGTCTTTGGATTTAAAAAAAATTAAGTTATTCATTTAACCTTGGGGTACAGATAAAGAGACAGGAGAAACAGACACAGTTGTACAGTATTTTCAGGCAGACAAAGGCAGTATATACACTTTATGTCAGCAATTTAAATAGCGCACATGGTATACGGTATGTCAAATGATCAAGTAATACACAGAGGACCAGTGCTGATCAATAACACATACACATAGCGAACATGGTATACAATATGCCAAATGATCAAGTAACACAGAGAGAGCCAGTGCTGATCAATTAACAAAAAGTCATAGCGAACATGGTACACATTATGCCAGAGTTCAAGTAACACAAAGGTAGCAAGTGCTGATCAAATAACACATAGACGTAGCGAACATGGCATACGGTATGCCAAATGATCAAGTAACACACAGATGGCCAGTGCTGATAAATAACACATAGACATAGAAAAAATGGTATACAGTATGCCAAATGATCAAGTAACACACAGATGGCCAGTGCTGATAAATAACACATAGACATAGCGAAAATGGTATACAGTATGCCAAATGATCAAGTAACACATAGACATAGCGAACATGGTAACAGTATGCCAAAGGATCAAGTAACACAGAGGGACACCGTTGTGATCAAGTAACACCGTGGGACCCAGTTGTGATCAAGTAACACCGAGGGACCCAGTGCTGATCAAGTAACACAGAAGGACCCAGTGCTGATCAAGTAACACAGAAGGACCCAGTGTTGATTAAGTAACACAGAGGGACCCAGTTGTGATTAAGTAACACAGAGGGGCCCAGTGTTGATCAAGTAACACAGAGGGACCCAGTCTTGACCAAGAAACACAGAAGGACATAGTTGTGACCAAGAAACACAGAGGGACATAGTTGTGATCAAGTAACACAGAGGGATCCAGTGCTGATCAAGTAACGCAGAGGAACCCAGTGCTGATCAAGTAGTACAGAGGGACCCAGTGTTGATCAAGTAACACAGAGGGACCCAGTGCCGATCAAGTAAAGTAACACAGAGGGACCCAGTGATCAAGTAACACAGAGGGACCCAGTGATCATCAAGTAACACAGAGGGACCCAGTGATCATCAAGTAACACAGAGAGACCCAATGCTGATCAAGTAACGCAGAGGGACCCAGTGCTGATCCAGTAACACACTGAGAGCCATTACCGAAAGACAAACACAAACCTCCATGCTTTACCGGGGATTCGAACCCAGACCCCTCCCGGGCATATGATCAGAACCCATCGCGTGGACCACTGCGCAAACGTAGTAATAAATCCATAATATTTTTGCATTATGTATAATTGTACATATATAGTTCCCTGCAACAACGTTAAGCTGCCGTGTAATAAATTGCAAAAAAATATAATATTTTTTAGGAGAGGGGAGGGGGGGAGGGTTCGCAAGCAAAAAATAATTGCATATCACTGGATTACATCCATGATGCGTGTCACAGATATTTTTTGCTCTATCAAGGAATCAAAATGGGAATGGGTAGGACACATTACCTAGTACAAAGACAGGAGATGGAAAAAGATTCTTATCGATTGGCAAATGCCATTTAATTTTGCATGTCATGGCATAAGACCGAGCGGAAAAACGAAGAGATGGTGTAATAAAATAAGGATGGCGGCGGCAGTACCACTTGACACAAATATATCCACTATTCAACAGTGTAATTTTACTTTTCAACTGTGTAAATTTGTGTTCTCCAATACTCACTGTGATGAGTTGTGTCTTCTCTCTGTATTTTCAGAGATTATTTTTTCTTTCGTACTCTCAGGAAAATTATTGTATATAACTATTTTTCATATCACCGTTGCATGTAACATGTAGTACCGCGAGCCACATTCATCTGTAAATTTTTCATCATCTGTCTTTCGAACTTTCGATTTCATGTTTGTCCCTTGATCACCTGCAACCTCCTGGTTTTTCAGGTCACCCACAATGTATCACCTTTCGGTCAGAACTTTTTTTTTCATCAATATTGTGTAAAATTTATACTCTATAGTGCTCATCATTCTGGATTGATTTTACTCTCTGTATTACCAGAGATTCATATTGCCTCGCCAGATTTCTACTGCACTTAACTGTTGTCATGCAAACGTTGCACCGAATCCTGTAATTAACGTAGCGCAAGCTGCACATTCTGTTAATTTCTCATCACCTGTCTTTTGAATCTATGTCTGCAAGCTCGAATTCTGTATTATTCCTTGCATCAATACTGTGCAAAATTAATATTGTATAACGCTCTTCAAGCTGAATTGTTCCTATTCTTTGCTTTGTCAGAGACTTTTGTTACCTCACCAGACACTCGAGTGTAATTAACTGTTTTTTTACTATCATCAATGTACAGAACCGTGTAAATAAGCAGTAGCGTAAGCTACAAGCATCTGTAAATATTTTTTTTTGTCATACATCATTTGAGATGATTTATTCAAGCACATCTCCTGTATCTTTCTTCTAATAAATACTGTGTGAAAACTATATCAAGAAATCAAAACGCGGATGGGATAGACTCCTTAACCAGTACAGGGAAATGAGGTGGAAAAAATAATTTTTATAGGACAGTTATCACGTGACGTCAGAAGGAAAGGAAGACCAAGAAAAGGGTGGTGTGATGAAGTATTGATGACGGCGTGACTGCGGCGGATGAGAAAATCCGAGGGAAAGCCAAGGTGGATAGATTAGAGATTCATGTAGAGGATTTAAGGAAGGGCGTGTCTGACCCCAGGTTTTAAACAACACTAAAGGTGGCAACAGACACACACGTTTGAGTGTCACGCCAACAAATGGAGGAGTTTCCTGCCTGAGGTGGAATGTGGCGTGGAGTGAAGAGGATTTTTGTCAGGGGTTGAACAGTTTCACTCCTGCTTCACTCTACGCTACATGCCGCCTCAGGCACAAAACTACCCTGTTTGCTGGCATGACACTCAAACGTGTGCGGCGGCTCTGGCCGACTTAAGAAGTAGGAAGCTAGGAGATTTGTACTAGAGTGCCCGACAAGAAAGTCACACGGGAGGAAGGTAGAAATGGGGAACACGACTCTCTTATTTATAACCGGGAAGCTAGTACCCATGGGTCGGCGGATGTACGTGATCATCCGACATACGGCGGATATTTAATGGTTGCAGCATTCGTACTTGCCTGCGATCGATCCTGGGATTTTTCCGCAGCAGTCACGAAAGGTGACAACCCGCGGCCTTAAAACCCAGCTTGGAAAACTATGGGAAGAATTTTACTGGTCAGTGGATTGATCACATTTATGGAATACGGCCCTGGTGGCGTACTGGTCTAAGCGCTGAGTGCTGACGTTCGTCCGAGTGGACTTGTGTCCGAGTCCACACTGAGGTAGGGGTGGTGGGCTTGTCTTACAACACTGACTCTTTCCCCTCCATGGAACCAGTTGCGCTAAATTCGGGACAAGGGACTGCTTATAGCTCTTAGAGATGCTCGCAGTGCCCATTAAACCTCTCCAGAAAAAGAAAACAGCTGTGCAAAAGCTGGAAGACTGGTTAACGCAAAGAATTAACTATCTGGACTATTACAACTCATATCGTGTGATCTCTTTTTTGCTTTTACTACCAAAGAATAATGCAACACTAAACAACACTTCAAAACTGTTATATTGTTGCATTATACTTAAAATTTGCTGAATATATTGTGTACATTAAGTTTTGAATAGCATTGAAATACCAGACACTTTGCGATTATCTCAGTAAAAACCAGACACTGTACATTTTTCTGAATCGTAAGCTCTACTACTTAATGTCACCATATTCCGCAATTTATGGGGGTTCCTTACAAACACCTGAATTAACCATAGGATCTTAAGTCAGGTTAATTAATTGTACCGCTCTCAGTGTGATTACATTGCGTTGTTCTAATAATTCTACCTTCTCTGTAGTCTAAAATGTTGCCAGATTTATCGCGATGAAGACGTGCAGAACTAACGATAGAATCTTGGCAATCGATCCTAATCTTTCAATCTCCGACTTGCAGGACAGCAAAAAAATCTGGCTAGTGGACGTCGGACCGTCTCCGAAAATGGCTACGTCAATAACCACTGCCTCATTTTCCCTGCTTTTTTTCTTGACGTATGTCGCTTTTGATGGGTTGCGCCTTATTTTCCCATAGGCTGCTAAAAGCTTGACATTGACGATATCAGCGGAGTTCCGCATCCCATAGAGTGCCTTACACGCATACAAAACAGTTAAATAATTCATCTCGTTCACCGTATTAATGATTCATCTTCTGAACAATTGCTGAAAACCATAAATTGAGCATTTCTTCTTTATGAATCATCTTGTGTAAGAAGCAGTGAAATGCCAATAAGAAATGTTTGGAATCGTGCAAAATCAACTTGCTCTAGCAAATGGTAGAAAACCAAAGAAACGGTATGATGTTTCCTAATGAAACGAAACATTCCGCGTCTCTGCTGCTGCCCATTCGTTGTTTTGAAAAAGACGTAGCAGCTCACTACGGAAGAAGAAGGATTTTACAAAATTTGTTTCGACAAATTTATAAGCGCAAAATGTAGCCCATGTGTTTTCTTTACGAAGAACTCGGCGAGGGATGACAAGCATGCAACGCATAGCAGTAGGATAAGTTTGTTTTACTATTTTTAAACATGTAATTCCTCAAAATGGTTTATCAGTCCGTTGATTTAATAGGTTGAATATTGTAATTTATGAAGCAAGGTGGATTGACACATGTTGGACAATACGGTCAATGCAACAAGGTACATTTAAATGACTTAGAGAAAACAAAATTGATATAGACCTACTTTAAGAAGAGCCGAAGACTTAGCGATTTATGGAGCAAATCTAGAAGTAACCAATGCGTATATTTATTTTGGACAAAGATCTCAAGCGAGCGCCAAGTATAATACACAGGAAAAAAATCACTAGGCATTTTAAATTTGGCTGGAAAGCATTTGGAAGGAATAGTACAATTTTTTAGAGAAAGTTATCACAATTCTATGCATCATTTATTACCTAAAAGTTTCTATTCAGGTTTTACACTGATGAACATACCATTTTTTCCCAAATTTTAAATTGTAACACATGATTTTATATAAGAAGCATAGTTATTTTCCATAGTTGACTCTCTGCACATTTTTGGTGTAAATGTTCTGATATTCTCATTTGATCCCTAATTTCAGACATGTCCACAAAACTCTATTAGTATAGTATGGTTTATTCCTTATTTATTTCATATACGTTTATTATTGGATAAGGTTTCACACTATAATACAATTTTATTTACTGCATTTTTACGTTTCTTTAGGCACACACTCATTTTCTTAAATAGTCCATTCGATACACTAAACATTGTTCTTTTTAAAAACACAGTTCTGGAGAAAATAATATTTAAAACCAAATACAGTTTCGCTTACTCGAATATAATTCTTCTTAAGACGATAATATGTAGAAAGAGTATCTGTATTCTTCCAATTTTCATACTTCCCAAACTATGGCACTATTATACAGAGTTTTTAGGAAAGTTCGTTTACCCACCTCTAACTTTTAAACCGCGTATCGTACTGCCACGAAAGTGACGTGTACCTATAGAAAAGTGAGCATGCGCAATATATTGGAAGTGCTTGTAGCGCCCCTAGTGGCGAAATACGGAACTTAGCAAAACTAACTCAGAAACCAAGAGAGATACGCAAAAAAGTGTAATTACAAAATGAAAGTATTTAATTAGTAAAAAACGACACTTAGTTTAACAGAAACACTTACAGAAAAGACAATAAAACGCTAACAAAGCGTCAGATGTCCGGCGGCTAGCACGCGACAGCAACAGAAAAGTGGACAGACAGCCGAAGGGCTATAAATGATGGGTGAGAATTCAAAAACAATCAGAGTACGAGGTCGGCAGGTAGATGGCTATCTTCACGAATGAAGAGTTCTGTGATATAGTCTTGCTGAACGGTGAATGTCAGCAGAATGAAAAAAATGCTGCGAGGTTGTATAGAGTGCGGTTTTATACTCGTCAGCATCCAACTGCACTGACAATTATCAAAGTTGTCCGGCGCCTGCGATGCGAGAAACAGGAAGCGTTACTGAGCGCCATCGTTTCGGTCGTCCGATTGGTGCCAGAGTGCGAGTGCATCCTGCGGATGTTTTGGGCTATGTTCTTGCAAATCCCCAAAGTAGTACGACGGCAGTGAGCCGTGCGTGTGGATTATCGGCATCATGGGCGTGGCAATTATTGAACGAACATGGTGCGCTTCCCTACCCTGATGTTGTCGTTCAAACCCCTGATGCCTAGAGACCTTCAAAGGCGGTATGACTTTTATAATTTCGTCTTGAACACCTTACAGGAAAAGCCGTTGTTTCTGGACAACATCCTATGGACTGACGAGTCAACATTTAAAAGGGGCGGGATTATCAATCACCAGAACTCCCACTACTGGGATGTGAGAAATCCACACATGACGAGACAAGCACGCCATCAAGTACGCTGGTCTCTTAATGTGTGGTGTGGAATGTGGCAAACTGCCGTAATTGGACCTGTTGTCATTGAGGGAAATTTAACAGGTCAGCGTTACTTGCAGCTGGTATGTGGTCCAGTAAGTGATTGGTTGAATGATGTTCCTTTGAATACGTTTCCACGCATATGGTTTGAACATAACGGTTGTCCTTCCCAGAAAACCATTCCAGTTCGCTCGATCTTACCTCGCGCGTTCGGCAACAATATTATTGGATATGGTGGTTGTACGGAATGGCCGCCACGGTCACCTGACCTAACACCGATGAACTTCTTCTTCTGGGGATATCTGAAAGATCAAGTGTACTCTTAGGAACCTTCCAGTGTGGCAGATTTAAAGAAACGCATTGTCGGGGCCTGTAATTATGTGACCCCTGCGATGCTGGATGCTGTTCGAGATGCATTTCTGTCCTGAGTCCAGATGTGCATCGTCGCTGATGGTGCACACTTCGAACAATGTGTGCGGTAGACTACTCGGCAGGTTAGTTGCACCTGTACTACACGAACTGTGGTTGCGTTTGTGTTGTTTTGTGTGTAATTTAAAGTTTGCTACTTTAAAATGTCTTGTCTTTTCTGTAAATGTTTCTGTTGAATCAAGTGTCATTTTGTACTAATAAATACAGTTCTTTCATTTTTTAATTGGAATTTTTTGCGTATCTCTCTTGGTTCCTGAGTTAGTTTTGCTAAGTTCCGTATTTCGCCACTAGGGGCGCTACAAGCCCGTCTAATCGATTGCACATGATCACTTTCCTATAGGCAGTAGGTACACGTTACTTCCGTGGCGGTACGATACGCGGTTTAAAAGTTAGAGGGGGTAAAGGGACTTCCGTAAGAACCCTGTATATTTATTGCATTATTTTTCTTCCCATTATAGGAAGTCAGTTCTTTAAAAGTCCACTAAAACTTTTAAACACAGTCCATTAGAAAAAGACCATTCAAAACACAGTCTATTTTAAAAGCCTATGTACACTTTAAAAGCCTTCTTGCACAAGTTTAGTACACTTCAGCTTATAAATCTGAGTGTTTACACCATTGTTTAAAAATCTGTTTTTGAAACAGAAGTCATTTAAACAAATATAATTCACTTTACCATAAAATAGTGACATGCTGATACGGTATCCATGAGTCCACCATTTCGTACTTGAAGCATTTCTAAGTACCATATTCCATAGTCATCTTCAGAAGGGACTCCTATGCTATCTATAAGGCTTGCTAGTTATTAGTTCATGCTTGGGGTCTTACAAAGAGCGATGAGGGGCAAAGGCCTTTACGCATCTTTTCTGTTAGTAGTGTTCTATATTTTGTCGCCATTTATTTTCTTTATTATGTTTTGTGGTATTTCCCAATTTTTGACATGTCTTTGTATTCTTTTTTCAAGTCTATTTTTAGTTGAACCATAATAATGTTTTTTCTGTTTTGTTGTATCTTTCTCGTGTTGAAGAGGAGAACTGTAAACACCAGATTTTTGCAATGCAGATGATTTTTTGTTTTACATTGTTGACAATAGATAGAATGGCAACCAGTGATTGTCCTGGACTTTTGTTGTATTTTCTTATTTCTTGATTGAACTTTGATGTTAATTTATTTATAAAATGAAATGATCCAATATATTTCTTTTCTTCTTCTTTTATTTCTCTCTTTATTTTAAATTTCTTTATGTTTTAATTTATTTTCAATTTTCTTAATTTGATTATTAATAAAATTGTTTGGCATCCATATTTTTTCGAAATATTTTTATTTGCATTATTTCTACGTGTCGGAATTCAGGGATATAATCAAAAAATAAAAAATGCGATAGAAGAATTACATTATTAGAAGTAAAATGTGACCCAACCAGGGGTGGCTGAAAGGGAAGTTCGTTGACCTGGCCCAAAATTCCGAATCGTAGTGCTCCCTCCTCCTTTCCCGCTTCCAGGAACAAACAGGACGAAAACAATGCCTAAGGAGCTTTGTTAGGGATTAGGATCACCTAAGCACTTACCTAGAAAAACTTTCTAAGGCACATCACAACAAAAAGTCGCACATATGCCAAATAAAAAAATAAAAAAATAAAATCTTGGCTAAAATCATTCAAATTATTGAACAGGACCGGGTCCTGGCGTCCCAGGCTGTTCCGCCGCCACTGGACCCAACTGAAAGACAAATAACACATTTATCAAAAATTAAAAATTACAGCACAGTACCAGTTCAAATAAAAAATAGCTACACACCTGTGAGAGCTACAATACCAAGAATATTTCCGAAATCTAAAAAGCAGAGTAAAATCACACAAATAAAAAATAGCTACCCACCTGTGAGAACTACAAAACGAAGATTATTTCCGAAGTTTAAAAAGCAGAGTAAAATCACACAAATAAAAAATAGCTACATGCCTGTGGGAGCTACAATACCAAGAATATTTCCGAAATCTAAAAAGCAGAGTAAAATCACACAAATAAAAAACAGCTACATACCTGTGGGAGCTACAATACCAAGAATATTTCCGAAATCTAAAAAGCAGAGTAAAATCACACAAATAAAAAATAGCTACATACCTGTGGGAGCTACAATATCAAGAATATTTCCGAAATCTAAAAAGCAGAGTAAAATCACACAAATAAAAAATAGCTACATACCTGTGGGAGCTACAATACCAAGAATATTTCCGAAGTTTAAAAAGCAGAGTAAAATCACAGAAATAAAAAATAGCTACATACCTGTGGGAGCTACAATACCAAGAATATTTCCGAAATCTAAAAAGCAGAGTAAAATCACACAAATAAAAAATAGCTACATACCTGTGAGAGCTACAATACCAAGAATATTTCCGAAATCTAAAAAGCAGAGTAAAATCACACAAATAAAAATTCGCTACATACCTGTGGGAGCTACAATATCAAGAATATTTCCGAAATCTAAAAAGCAGAGTAAAATCACACAAATAAAAAATAGCTACATACCTGTGGGAACTACAATACGAAGAATATTTCCGAAGTTTAAAAAGCAGAGTAAAATCACACAAATAAAAAATAGCTACATACCTGTGGGAGCTACAATACCAAGAATATTTCCGAAATCTAAAAAGCAGAGTAAAATCACACAAATAAAAAATAGCTACCCACCTGTGGGATCTACAATACGAAGATTATTTCCGAAGTTTAAAAAGCAGAGTAAAATCACACAAATAAAAAATAGCTACCCACCTGTGGGAACTACAATACGAAGATTATTTCCGAAGTTTAAAAAGCAGAGTAAAAATCACACAAATAAAAAATAGCTACCCGCCTATGGGAGCTACAATACGAAGAATATTTCCGAAATCTAAAAAGCAGAGTAAAATCACACAAATAAAAATTCGCTACATACCTGTGGGAGCTACAATATCAAGAATATTTCCGAAATCTAAAAAGCAGAGTAAAATCACACAAATAAAAAATAGCTACCCACCTGTGGGAACTGCAATACGAAGATTATTTCCGAAGTTTAAAAAGCAGAGTAAAATCACACAAATAAAAAATAGCTACATACCTGTGGGAGCTACAATACCAAGAATATTTCCGAAATCTAAAAAGCAGAGTAAAATCACACAAATAAAAAATAGCTACCCACCTGTGGGATCTACAATACGAAGATTATTTCCGAAGTTTAAAAAGCAGAGTAAAATCACACAAATAAAAAATAGCTACCCACCTGTGGGAACTACAATACGAAGATTATTTCCGAAGTTTAAAAAGCAGAGAAAAATCACACAAATAAAAAATAGCTACCCGCCTATGGGAGCTACAATACGAAGAATATTTCCGAAATCTAAAAAGCAGAGTAAAATCACACAATTTAAAATTAGCTACACACCTGTGGGAGGTACAATACCAAGAATATTTCCGAAATCTAAAACACATGAAGAGAACATACCTTTTTGGTTGATTGTAACAAAAGCAAAAGCACCACTTATAAATCTAGAACGGAATCTATACAAATTCTTATCGGAAAGATGTATAAATAATAAATACAATGTAAAAATAGTATTGAACGTATAGCAAGTGTTAAAAATGTAAATTTAACAAACAAAGAAGGTGTAAATATGGCCAGCTTGGACGTTATATCCTTACATCCAAACACTCCTATAGCATAAGCCATTAATATAATAATAAAAATACTAAAAGAACAAAAAGACATGACTCTTAAACAAATTCAAGAGCTAGAAGATATATTAATATATATATCTAAAAAAATTACTTTCAGTTTCATAAAAAAATATACCGGCAAAAAAGAGGTGGACCAAAGGGGTCCTCTCTATCCTGTCTTTTTGTGGAAATAATTCTACAAGAGATTGAAATGCAAGTAATAGATAAATTAATTGTGAAGTCTATTATATATAAAATATATGAAGACGATATACTTATTAGAACAACTATGAAAGAACAAGAACTGGAAATTTTAGCTAAGGAATTTAGAAAAATATACCCAACCATAAAATTGACAATAGAAATGGAAAACGACAACAAAATACCGTTTATGGATGTGATGATGATCAGAACGGAAAGTAACTTCCAGTATAAAGTATACAGGAAGACTACACAAATTCCAGTTATGATACCATATAGCTCACATCATCCTAGAATACATAAGGAAAATGCATTAAATAATCAGGAAGACTACACAAATTCCAGTTATGATACCATATAGCTCACATCATCCTAGAATACATAAGGAAAATGCATTAAATAATCAGGAAGACTACACAAATTCCAGTTATGATACCATATAGCTCACATCATCCTAGAATACATAAGGAAAATGCATTAAATAATCTAATCAGGAGAGCTTATACTAATACCAGTAATCAATAATTCCAATATGAAGAAAAAATTAAAATAAAAAATATTTCAAAAAATTATGGATACCCAAACAATTTTATTAATAGTCAAATTAAGAAAAAAAAAATACAACATAAAGAAAATAAAAATAAAGCGAGTAAAAAAGAAGAAGGAAAGAAACATATTAGATAATTTCTATAAATAAATTAGCATCAAAGATCAATCAAGAAATAAGAAAATATAATAAAGTCGAGGACAATCAGTAGTTACAATTTCATCTATGGTCAACAATGTAAAACAAAAACAACTTGACTGCAAAATCTGGTGTTTACAATATTACATTTCAACATGAGAAAGATACAACAAAAAAGAAAAAATATTTTTATGGCTTAAATAAAAATAGATTTGAAAAAAAGGATACAAAAACATGTCAAAAATTGGTAAAAAAAAAACAGAAAGAAAAACATCAATGGTAAAATACTGCATAGACGTAGAAACCAAACCAATTTTTGAAGAAGTTGAGATAAAAAGTACACAACAAAATGAATAGGAATTGAGGTGCTTCGAAGCCTTAACTATTGAGAAGAATAAAAATAATACATGTAATATTAATGAACCATATAAAATAGCAGAACCATGGAAAATATTGATTGAAAAAGAAAAAAAAGTTTAAATCCTACAAATGAATAAATATTTACAACAAAACAAAACAAAATAATGAAAAAGATGGCGCCATAATTTAGAACACTACTAACAGGAAAGATGTGTAAACGTTCTTGCCCTTCATCGCACTTGGTAAGACCCCAAGTATGAACTCATAACTAGCAAGCCTTAAGGCAAGAAAGTGTAGGTTGGCCTAGTGGGGAACGTTCGTGACTGCCACGGAAAGGACCTCAGGTTCGATCTACTAAATATCCGCCGTGCGTCGGATGGGCACGTTAAGCCGTCGGACCCCGGGTACTGGCCCACCGGTAATAAATAAGGGCGTCTTCCTCCCCTTTCTACTTCGCTTCCGTGTCTTTTTCCTATCGAGCACTATAGCCCAAATCTCCTAGATTCCTATTTTTAAGGGTTGTTTAAGACCTGGGGTCAGACACTCCCTTCCTAAAATCCTCTACATCTGATATGAAGAAAGCGTAGGAGTCCCTTCTGAAGATGACCATGGAGTATGGTAGAAAAGCTTCAAGTACAAAAACTGGGGGACTCATGGACACCGTATCAGCATGTCACTATTTTATGGCAAAGTGAATAATAATTGTTTAAATGACTTCTGTTTCAAAAAACGAATTTTAAGCAGTGGTGCAACCACTCAGATTAATAAGGTGAAGTGAACTTAACTTGTGCAAGAAGGATTTTAAAATAGACTGTGATTTAAATTGACTGTGTTTAAAATTTTAAGTGGGCTTTTTAGGAACTCACTCCCTACAATGAGAGGAATAACAATGCTGTAAATATAATAGTGCCATAGTTTTGGAAGTATGAAAACTGGAGGACATACAGGTACTCTTTCTACATATTATCATCTTAAGGTAAGAAGAATTATATTCGAGGAAACGAAACTGTATTTTGTTTCAAATATTATTTTCCCCAGAACTGTGTTTTTAAAAAGAACTATGTTTAGTGTATAGAATGGACTATTAAAGGAAATGGTTTCGTACATAAAAAAAGTAATAGTGCAGTAAATGAAATTGTATTGTAGTGTGAAACCTAATCCAATAAAAAACGTATATGAAATATATAAGGAATAAACCATACTATACTTATAGATTTTTCAGGACATGTCTGAAATTAGGGATCGAATGAGAATATCAGCACATTCACACCAAAAATGTGTAGAGAGTCAACTATGGAATATAAATCATGAAAGAAATACGGAATTACACCATATCACAAACAGTTTGAAGATGATAATCCGATTTTTGGTGTAAATGTGACAAGGATGGTAAGTCAGATAATAACTGAAAACTTGAAAATTTTCATCGTCCTAGAGCAGGACTCGAACCTGCGTCTCCCAGATAGCGCCCGGGCGTTACCACTACCTGGTAATGATGAACTGGTCATTTGAATTACATGGTAATTGTAATGACACTTAGCAGTTTCCCATTATAATCGTAATGGTTAACTATATGCTGGTAATTAACCAACAACCAACAACTTATGGGTACCAATACAACGTGAATAAACCAGTAACCAGTACACCTTACACGTTGTGTAGGTTATTTGATAATTGTTCCACCTCTCGGACCTCAAATGTGTATATGTAGGTATTGGAGATTGTACGTGTATGCCATGAGTAGTTGCCCCGTCTTCGCCGCAAGTAAAGTGTTTTGAACGAAATTAATACATATGAAGAAAGTACGAATGGGATGTTTATTTCGGTAGAGGTATTCATTTCGTCCATCTCCAGTACAGTATTCTCGTCCATTACATACGTTTCACTGTCTAAAATAATTACCCTACTAGAGCCACAAACACATGTTAGCACTACACACACAGTTCAGCAACTCAGGGTTCACTGCCGAATATAACAGAAATTTGCGAACTCCTGACATTTTTGCCGTACTTCTCAAGTGTTGTTTATAACGAAGTAAATTTCTCCGTCATTTCTGTCTACGCCAGGATTCGAACCCTGATTACCTCATTCCGGAATAAGTCACTCTACCAATTGAGCTACGCGGACGTTTTATTCTGATTCCTATCTGCCTTTATGTCGTGTGCGTCCTTCGGGCAGGTACGTCACATCTCCTGGTACGTTACATCATCTCCCCCTTATATTTATTTATTTATTTATTTATTTTTTTCGAAGTGCTGGAGAAGAGATTCTCTTATTTTTCCTATCTCGCGGTGTGGAAATAGCATCACACCAATGCGAGATTTTGAACGGTTGGGTCATCCGGATAGTTCGGGCGCCATTATAACGAAGTAAATTTCTCCGTCATTTTTATCCGCGCCAGGATTCGAACCCGGATCCCCTCATTCCGGAATGAGTCACTCTACCAATTGAGCTACGCGGACGTTTTATTCTGATTCCTATCTGCCTTTATGTCGTGTGCGTCCTTCGGGCAGGTACGTCACATCTCCTGGTACGTTACATGTTGTCCGATACGAACACGGAACTAGGAAGCAACTGACTCCTTTATATATACTTCACGACAGGACCTGAAGTTTCCGGAATATTCTTGATTTACATAAAGCTCTCCAACTTCTCACTGCGCGATCATTCTGGAACATTCTACAAAGGTGTAACCCATTCTTGCCGCTTTTAGAACATTCTACACGACACTTCGGTTTCTGTCTGCTACGTTACATGGCCAACTTTTCTAGACAGCTTTTGGCACAAAAGCAATAACGTATTGAAAGTGGCCTATTGTGAGGTTGGTATGATAAAGTCAAATGTTTTTAAGCGGCATAAGAGCCGAAAAAAGGATGCATGTCATGCTCGCAGTTCAAGGCAATGCTTTTGTGTTTTTGTGATCGCTAGCGGACAGTTCATCATGAATTCATTGAAAGGGATAAAAGTTCATCAACAGTGCTATTTAGAGATGTTGAAAAGGAAACAGAATTCTGCTCGAAGGAAAAGAGTTGAACCGTGGCTTCACAATGGTCCAAGCCATGATGCGCTCATTGTTCGCTATTTTCTGGCTAAGAAAGAAAGAAATTACTAAATTGCATCATCCACCCTATTCACCTGACTTATGCCCTTCTGATTTCTGTCTCTTTCCAAAAATAAAAGCTACCATGAAAGGACAAAGATTTTCAGATATTACTGACATCTACACTGTGAAAAAGTTCAGCTCAACGTTACACCACAATATCGTGCAGCATCTGACACTTACACCATGGTCTGGTGCGATTTTCACACCTGCACCATAAAGTGGTGCATAAAAACGTTTGATTTGCACCAAGTTTTCGTACAAATTACAAAATGCAGCCAGAACGGCGTTGCCTTGCACCATATTTTGGTGCAGTGAAGGAAACGGCGTATGCGCATTCGTCCAAGTCATCCGAAGGAGGCAGATGTTGTTTTTCGCCGCCATGTTGGTTTTGTCGTCACAGTGAGTGCGAATTTGGAAAATTTTAATGAAGTGTTCACTCAAGTTTATAAGTTAAGTGACGAAAATAATTTTTGTAGCTCATATATATCTGGTGTTTCAGATATAATCATTTTCACATTGAACTTTCTGATGTTACATATGTGCCTAGCCACGCGCAGAACAATACATATTAGTTTTCTGAGGAGGTTGTTCACATGAAAGTAGCTTCTAATGTTATATAACAAGCTCAAATTCCGGCATTAATTGGCCTACTGTATTGATCTTGACATTCAGACTATATGTTTTAACATAAGCAATGAAGATTAAAATCTTCCGAATATACGAGAAAAAATTCAAAAAGAAAACAAAAAGGAACATTTTATTCCTAAATTGATGAAGTAAACACAAACTTTTTGGGACTGTATACAGAGACCCTATTTTCAAAATATTTTATCCATAAAGCAGTAATGTAAAAAGGCTACACTTAATTTTGGTGATATGTTGCACCAATAAGTGGAACTACACCAGCTGCACCACTTTTTGGGAAAGCTACATCGACATGTGGTGCAACTTTGCACCATATTGTGGAGTAAGTTTGCACTATAAAATGGCGCATCTTTACATTAGATGGTGTAGGACTGCACCATATTGTTGGATTTCATTTGCACCATATAATGGTGCATCTTTATATCAGAAAGTGGTGCAGTTGGTGTAACACCACTTTTTGGTGCAACCTATCCCCAAATTTTTAACAGTGTAACGTAACGTGACAAAGGAACTCAACAGTATTCCTGAAACGGAGTTCCAACTATGTTCCTTGCAATGGCAACAGCGTCTAACTAAGTGCAGAGCTGGGGATGGAGATCTCTTCAAAGTTCATAGCAGCACCTAGTGCATTCCTACGCACACGTCTTTCTTACAGATGCATTCCGGGTATTAAATTGTCACATTTCGTATACACTGATGAGCCATTGCATCATGACCACCTACCTAATAAGTTGTAGGACCCTCTTTAGCCACAAAAAAGCGGCCATTTAGCAAGGCATCGAGTCGATTAGATGGCGATAGGTATCTTCGGGTACCTGATACCATCATGTGAACAGCAGATCCTCTATTTCAGGGTGGTGGTGATTTATTACAAACCCGTTTTTCCAAGTCGAACTCCAAATGTTCGATTGGGTTCACGTCAGGTGAATTTGGAGGCCAGAGCATTAACAGAAAGTCACCAGCATGTTCTTTGAACCATTCTTTGACGATTCTGGCAGTGTGATATGGCGCATTATCCTGTTGGTAATGGCTATCACCAGCAGGGGACACAGTTGTCATGAATGGATGAACTAAGTCCGCAACGATGTTCAGATACCTGACAGCTGTCAGGGATTGAGCTATTCGGATAATGGAGCCTAAAACGTCCCAAAAACATCGCCGACAGCATAACACCGCTGCCGCCGGCCTATTTCCTCTTAGCAGTGGATTCAGATACCACAGCCTCCGTTGCTAATCGGCGTATCCGCGTTCGGCCGTCTAGGTAATGCACCAGGAATCTTGATTCGTCAGACCTGGCGACTTCTTCCAATCATCCACGGTATAATCTCGTTGATGTTGGGCCTATTTCATTCGTTGTTTGCGATGGCGTGCTGTGAGCATGCGGACCCAGCTGTGTCTTCTGCTGCAGAGGCCCATGTGCAGAAGTCTGCGATGAACTGTGCGCTGTGACACATTACCCTGATCACCAGTGTTGTAACGGTGGGTAATTTGTCACACTGTGGCCCTGCGGTCACTGTGAACAATGCGCAAGAATCCCTGCTTCCGTCTGGCATCAGTAAGTTGCAGACGACAGTTCGTCGTTTGGCCATCTGTGCACCACATATGATAAATACTCACTACAGCGTCACGTGAACAACCCACAAGCCGCGCCGTTTTCGAAATCGTAGTTCCGGGGCGCCGTGCAATCACAATTTGTCCTTTATCAGTCTCCGAAGAATCGGCAACTGTTCCCATTCTGACTCCGAACACTCTCCTAACCGAAAGCCGGTCCTCGGGTTGTGTATATATATATATATACACTAAAGTGCCAGAAAAACTGGTACAAAAGTCTAATACATGGTAGGTCCTCCACGGGAGCGCAGGAATGCATAAATACGATGGTGCATGGACTCCACTTGCTTCTGGAAATATGCTGTTGGCAATGCACATAATACTTCCTGTAAAGCGTTCCACAATTCGGGTGTATTCCGAGGTCTCGGATTCCTGTGTTCGATAGCGCGCGACAGGGCATCCCAAATGTGTTCTATCACGTTCAGATCTGGGGACTTGGGTGGGAATGGCAATACCCCAAACTCAGAAGAATGCTCCTCTAATCATAATGTGGTGTCCCGAAACGTGTGTGTAGGTGCATTGTCCTATTGGAACAGGCCCAAACCATTAGCATGAATGCAGGACATGAACGGGTGTACCTCGTCAGAAAGAATGCGCACATAGCGTTCGACGGTCACAGACGTTTGTAGATGGACCAGGGATCCCAGCGAAGTTCAGCTAAACATATCCCATACCATTACGGACCCTCACTAGCCGGTACAGTTCCCTGTTGACAGGCGGGATCCAGAGCCGGCATAGCTTCATGGGGTTTGCGCCACATACGGATCCTTCCATCTGCCCGACACAGTTGGAAAGGCGACTCGTTAGACCAAACTACTTGTTTCCAGTCATCAAGTGTTTAGTGGCGGTGTTGCCGTGCCCAAGCAAAACGCATAGCTCTGTGTCTTGCACTCATCAGGGGGACTCGAGTTGGGGGTCGGCACCCAAATCCCATATCGTGCAGGGTACGTTGAATAGTCCGGTCACTGATGCTTGTTGAGGCTCCAGCATCGAATTCCGATGATACCTGCGAGGGTGTTGCACGCCCATCGCGTTAAGCGATTATTGACAGCCGACGATGGTCTTGTTTACCCAATGTCTTTTTACAGCCACATTGGTATGGTAGGTTGGAGGTTTTGCCGGAATTCTTGTAGTCGCGGTACACATTAGCAATCTTCCTCCGTGAAAATCCGAACTTCGTTTCTACCTCCGAAATACTATGGCCCATCTCATGAGCGCGAACTATGACACCGCGTTGAAAATCGCTTAAATCGTTATTACTTGTCATTCTCATGCCGAAAACAGCTCTGACAGCTGGCAAGGATGTCTATCGCTTTACATGCGCACTGGAGGACGGAACCGAGTACGCGCATACGTGACGTTGCTCGTCTGTACCTTTTTTTCTGGCACTTCAGTGTATACTGCTCCGTGAACTTCACGTGCGCTGCCATTCGGTCTCCAGGCGCGCTCATTTCTCTAGGCTGGATGTAGCCATAATGTAGCTGCTCATCCGTGTATGTCAAAACTCGTAAAGTTTTGTATGCTGATACGAGATCCGTTACAAAGTACCATTCCATGGAATTGAAAATATCTTTACGCATTTTTTCTCAACAAAAATAGCATTAAATGATTCATCGTTGTGTGTTTCTTTGCCTTCTTATCCCCAATATCATGTAACATATGCAGCTTTCCCTGAAATGTGTATGTTTAGGACTTTAAAATGCCATAAGTTTCAGTCACAAAATAACAAATGATAGAAGGAAGTTGACAATCAAAGGGATCTAAGAGACTTTCGTGTTTCTTGGGAAGTGGACTCGTGTCTCGTATAGTATCTTCCCGTCAACTTTCCTTCTCTCTGTCTCGCTTCCTCTCTGTCAGCATCTTTTTCAGATGCATGGGATGTATGAGGTGACTGTTGTAGCGCGAAAATCAATAAGAAGCATTACTGCTTCCGTGTCTCAGCCAATTTCCGTAATCCGGTACATAACCAGAGGACGCGAAGGGATGGGTCTTCAGATCTGTGATGACCAATCAATATTGCTCACTTCTCCGGAACGTATACGACAAACGAAGATGACTAATTCTTACGCACTCGCAATAAATTTCTAACGTCTAGGAAGGGCTAAACCATAAATAGATAAGTCCCGGCCTTTTTCCGGAGAATAACTACTTATTTGGAATGGTGCTCAACACGTTGGTATTTCGTCTTTGTGCTCCACTGCGTCAAAGACACCGAGAAAATGATTTCATTTCCTTTCTGTTGTAATACATAAGCTAAGCATTAGACAGTCTCTACTCAGAAAAATGCATTGCAGATATCGGTGCCGGAAGCGATTTCGAAGTTAAAAAAAAGTTGTTAAAAATTTCCAATTATGATCCCATTTTACATGCTTTGTCCCAAATTCGAAAATTTAAATGAAAAATTGATTTAATTCGTTCCTATGGAGATGTTCTTTATTTCTAAGCACAACAGATGTGAGTTTATAAAAAAATGTCAGGCAAAGAACTTTCCATGCACTCCAGAATCACAATGAAACCTTCAGAAAAATTACAAGGCCGCCAGCATTAAAGACTGAGGAATAAACAAATGTAATGTCACAAAGAGTGAATAATCAATGTTATAAGTAGAGCAGATTTTTAGGTGCTAAAAACAGGAAAATATTTCTTTTTTAAATTATTTACTACGAATAGAAAAATATTGGCTAATATGAAAATATATTTTCTTCAGTGCTAATGCAACTAGTTAAGGTATATAACAGTGGTATCAGAATAATATGACCACCTACCTGATAATGAGGATAACCACCCTTCGCCCGGATGACAGTGGCGAGACGGCGTGGCATGGACGCAATGACGGCGTGGTATTGACACACGTGCCCATTCGGACTGCAACAGAGCACGGAAATCCCGCTAGATGACGTAGTTGTGGGTCGGCAAGTGGATCCAAATAGTCTCACAAGTGCTGTATGGGATTGAGGTCGGGCGATTTCGCTAGCAAAGAGAGAACGGAGACATCGTTGCCGTGCTCCTGGAACCAGTCACGCACCCCCTTAGCGAAGTGGCACGGCGCATTGTTCTTCTGGTAGACACATCATCACCAGGGTATACGTCAATTATGAAAGGATGCTAGTGGTTAGAAGGGATGGAGAGTTAACCATTGGGGTTGAGGGACTCATTCAGTGGTACCATCGCTCCCATGTCATACCAGGAAAACGTCTCCCAGAGATGCACACTGCTGCCGCCAACCAGTACTTGACCGACAAGCGTGTCCGCGTGTTGGTTCTCGTGTGTCTGACGCCGTATCCGCCACCGTCCGTCCGTTCTGTGGAGTAGAAACCTTGATTAGTCGGAGAAGGTAACCTTTTTCCACTCTTCCACTGTCCAATGACGGTAGTCCCATGCTAACTGCAGTCGTCGTTCCCGATGGACCTGGGTCAGCATGGGCGACTTGACGAATCATCGACTCCAGAGACCCATGCGTAACAGGATTCTGCCTACTGTCATCGAGAACACGTATCTGGATGCTCCAGCGTTTACTTTCTGCACTGTTGCGCGTCTATTGCATTTTACCAGTCGACGGAGGCGACGTTCTCCTCCAGGGTCGATGTCCTTTTGGGACTCCACAGTTATGATTTGGAAGGTACTCGGTGTGTCACGCGGTCCATTCTTGGTACACTCTTACTACAGCAACTGGCGAACAACCCACGGTCTGCTGTTTCTGAGATACTTCAACCCTTGGCGCGGTAGCCGATGATCATTTCCTTTTCAGCGTCCGTCAAATTATTTCCTTTGCCCATTGTGCTCACGTCACGCACTATGGCTCGTATGTACTTGCCGGGCGCTCATATATGTCGACCACACGGAGGTGTGGTCGACATTTTTGCGCGCACTCTGTAACGCATCTGGGTGGGTACACTGTGATTCTGTGATTCAGGAAGCGGTCATATAATTCTGAAACGACCATGTATTTTCTGTGATAAAAATGTACTATTTGTATTCTGCTTACAAATCACGGCTATACATTTGATTTAACAAGTTCTTTGCGATTGGTCTACTTATTTTCGTTGTGGACGATAATGCCACATGATATCACACCCGTACTAGCTTTTCGACAGCATGCTATTAGGTTCTTGTTACTTTTCTTGGGCTTCGGATTTGAAGGATGCTTCTTCATTCTCATACTCGGAATGAAGAGGGAGAACACTCTTTAAAACTCCACACAGAAATTTATTCTGCACAGTTATAAATGTCTTAGAAATAATTTACTCATGGCACTTTACAACCAGACTTTAGCACGTAATATAGGAATCAAATACTATTCTAGAAAGAAGAACATGCTGGCTGCAGCAATTCAATAGAACCGTTTCAACAAGAACGACAGTAACGCGAGTGGCGTATATATACTCTCCGAGTTGGAGTTTGAGATTTAAGTTTCTGTGGGTTCGGGAGAACTTCCGTTTTCACATCTCCGAGTGAGAAGAGAATACGTCATTTTACAACGCGCTGGTGCCTATGAAACGAGTCCTGGTAAACTGCCGTTTCATTGTACAATAGAGTGCCATCCAAATGTTATCTTATTGGAGGACGTACGTCCCAATCCCACTGATAGGCGTCGTCATCTAGAATACGATACGAATCGCTGTTTTCTATGGAATTCTTAATCGCTAATATTATCGATGGAATCCCTCGTATTTACTTTTTGCAACCTATATGTTAAGACATGTTCATCCCTAGAGAGTCAGTCGAATAGAAATAAAAATAAAACGTTCTGTGTTGACTTTTCGCTACCTATAAGTTAACGAATTTTTAGGTACTTAAAAAGAGAAAAATGCTCGTTAGAGCGTTAGTCATGAAATTCGGATAGAAGTTATGCTTGAGATGTACATAGAAAAACGCCAGCAGAAATGAGCAACTTTCTTCCTAGCAATGCAAACGACAGGAGCAATTTTCTTCCCAATATTTCTGAAAATTCATAAACAATTTTAAAAGCATTTCTCCGAAGGTTGAGATAAACGCAAATTCCCCACTGCATTTTAAAAGAGCTTGTCTCAAAATCTCATTTCAATAACATGATGAACAAAGCCCATCACGGGATGAAATTTTATTATACGTTGATGTAAATTTCTTTTCATCCCGAATCTCTTGTTATAATTCGGGCATGTGTAGTTCACAAGAGCTATTTACACTCATTGTCAAAAAAAAAAAAAAAATAGTTTCACTCAGAAGGAAGCAACAGGCAGCAATGAAACTTGGTGGGTAGGTTTGACATCGTGAGACATGCAAATGACTCAAGATCACGCTCGCCCGCGCATGCGACGCAATGAAGAATGGGTCGTAGCGCTCTGCTGGATCAGCTATATAAGGTCGTCCAGTTGTGTGTGTTTGCCGTTCTGATTCGTGCTGTTGTGTTATGGCATCCTTTTTTGCAAGTGAAGTATGCCTTGGAGAAAAGTTCGGAAGCCATTCGAACTGTTGTAGGTGTTCGAGAGGGACCGCGTCGTCGGGCTGCGGGATGGTCTTATTGCCGTATCGCGCGCCATAGTGGTCATGTAGATATCACCATAGCACGCTGTTAGCGGTAGTGGATAGAACAAGGCACGCAGCAGCGACAGGAAGGCTCTGGGAGACCTAGACGAACCACGGAGAGAGAGGACCGACGGGTTGTCCGACATTCGCGGAGTGACCCAACAGCCACGATTGCGGATATGCAGCGAGCAGTGCCGTCCTCCATGCATCGTCCGATTACTGCCAGCGCCATTGTCATACGGCTGTACGATGTAGGACTATACGCACGCAGACCCTTTCGACGACTGCCCTTAACACCATTGCATGGTCGCCAGAGACTGCAATGGTGTCGTGCCAGGCTGTCATGGAGCCACGCAGAATGGCAGCGGGTGATCTTCAGTGACGAGTCCCACTATTGTCTTAGAGGAGACTACCACCGAATCCGTGTGTGTAGGAGCCGTGGTCAGCGCCAAGGTGACCAGTTTGTTGTCGAGCTTTACACGTCCAGTAGGCGTGGCGTCATGGTGTGGGATGCAATTGTCTACGATGCCAGATCACCTTTGGTGTATATTACAGGGACATTGGCAGCAAAACGTTACGGTAATAAGGTCCTGCAACCACTGGCCTTACGTTTTCTGAACGCACCCTCCTGTGCGATTTTCCAACAGGACAACGCTCGTCCGCATACTGTTGCTGTCTCGAGAGCTTGCATTCAAGGCACTGACACTCTTCCATGGCCAGCCGCATCGCCAGACCTATCGCCAATTGAAAATGTGTGGGATGTTATTGAAGGCGCTATCCACACTCCACACTTACAGCGCAATCTTCAGGAACTGCGTGAGAAGATTCAAGTTGCATGGGATGGTTTACTGCACGACACCATTAGGAATCTGCCCAACTCAATGCTGAGACTTCTGGCATGCTGTGTCAGCAAAACATGATGGCCCGCCGCCATACTGAGAGACACAATTTATTGTCATGTAGCTCAATAAATACAGTCTCAATGTTTTATCATTAATTGTTCCTGGTAACCTTTACCTTCCTCCCAAATATCATTGTAATACGACACGTCCTTCTGGGCGCAACTATTTTTTTTTTTTTTTTTTTTTGGCGAGGAGTGTATTTAAAACGATGTATGTGTGAATAATGAGAATTTACCGCTTTATCTTAAAAACGATATTTGCGAGTACTGAGAACTTATCACTTTTATCCGGGACTCGAACAAGGTTCCATCTCCGATGATTACCCAGAAGCACACGTGTTGCATAAACGATTCTGGATTTGATAGCTAACGTTATAGATCCCACCGTATTCCATAGGACGACGCTAATTAGACGGATTGGGATGTACTTCCTCCAATGAGGTAACGTTTGGATGACATACCAGTCTACAATGAGCGGCTAGTTTCCTGTTGAAAGGGGAAACGGGCGTGAATCTTTTTTCAATTTGTTTCAGTTTCTCATTAGAAATGAGAAACTGAAACAAATTCTTGCCATTCCCTACAACTATTAGATACCAATAAAATCATTTATACTCTGTTGTTGGTTAGGAACCTCAAGAGGAGCCTAATAACACCAACATCACGGTTTCTAGCAGAGTGAGGGTGCAAGGCATCCTAGGAGGCCAAACACTACGAATTACAGTAGAGAAAGGGCCGACTGCATAGTGCAGTTGTCTAAACGCTGGTTTCTGACAGTTTTTCACACTGTGTGTTCGGGTTTTAGTTCCAAATAATGCACGGATGGTGTATATTTGTCTCCCCGCACTGTCTCTGTCCGATGTCCGAAGCCAGACTACCTAAATTTAGAGTAGGTGGATGCTTATTATCTTTAGAGTTGTTCGATATGGTCGTTATACTTGGAACAAAACCAAAAATAAAATAGCATAGAAAGAAAAGAAAATAACATAAAAAAGTACCGACAGAAAATCTATAAGGGTTGTTCAATACGTAGTGAGACTCTTTGGCTGGAGTGCGTTTGAGCTTCCTAATTTTTTCAATGGGTGGCGCTGGTCTGCAGGCGATTTACAGGCTATGCAACTGCATTGAAGCTTGTTTGTCATGGAAGCCGTATAATATGCTGGACTAATTGTATGGTTTTCTCGTAGGAAATGGATACTCCCAAAGTTTCTAAACGTGTTGTAACTCAGTTTTTGAAAGTGGAGAAAACGTCATCAAAAGAAATTCACAGACGAATGAAGGCCGTGTATGGATTTGCTTCTCTTCAACGCAGTACTGCAATACGGTAGTGCCAGCTCTTTAGTGGTGGACGAAAAAGCACTGCGGACCAGCCAAGGTCAGAAGCACCACATCGTGCTATTTCAGTGACAACAATTGCACGTGTGAATGCTACAGTAGAAGTCAACAGAAGAAACAGGATTCGAGAACCGGCGATAATCAATATCAATCAGAGTTATTAAACTTATATAAAGAATCAGGATCTGAATAAAATCAGGATTAGCCAAAGAATCAATCCAAAGTTGACTCTTCCATCTTGTTTAAGCCAAACCCAGGAAAAAGAATGAAGAATCAATCCAAAGAATCAGGATCTGAATAAAATCAGGATTAGCCAAAGAATCAATCCAAAGTTGGCTCTTCCATCTCTTTTAAGCCAAACCTTTTTACCTAGGAAAAAGAATAAAGAATCAATTCAAAAAATCAGGATCTGAATAAAATCAGAATTAGCCAAAGAATCAATCCAAAGTTGGCTCTTCCATCTCGTTTAAGCCGAACCCAGGAAAAAGAATGAAGAATCAATCCGAAGAATCAGGATCTGAATAAAATCAGGATTAGCCAAAGAATCAATCCAAAGTTGGCTCTTCCATCTCTTTTAAGCCAAACCTTTTTACCTAGGAAAAAGAATAAAGAATCAATTCAAAAAATCAGGATCTGAATAAAATCAGAATTAGCCAAAGAATCAATCCAAAGTTGGCTCTGCCATCTATTTTAAGCCAACCCTTTGTACCCAGGAAAAAGAACGAAGAATCAATGCAAAGAATCAGGATCTGAATAAAATCAGGATTAGCCAAAGAATCAATCCAAAGTTGGCTCTTCCATCTCTTTTAAGCCAAACCTTTTTACCTAGGAAAAAGAATAAAGAATCAATTCAAAAAATCAGGATCTGAATAAAATCAGAATTAGCCAAAGAATCAATCCAAAGTTGGCTCTGCCATCTATTTCAAGCCAACCCTTTGTACCCAGGAAAAAGAACGAAGAATCAATGCGAAGAATCAGGATCTGAATAAAATCAGGATTAGCCAAAGAATCAATCCAAAGTTGGCTCTTCCATCTCGTTTGAGCCAACCCTTTATACACAGGAAAAAGAATGAAGAATCAATCCAAAGAATCAGGATCTGAATAAAATCAGGATTAGCCAAAGAATCAATCCAAAGTTGCCTCTTCCATCTCGTTTAAGCCAACCCTTTATACACAGGAAAAAGAATGAAGAATCAATCCAAAGAATCAGGATCTGAATAAAGTCAGGATTAGCTAAAGAATCAATCCAAAGTTGGCTCTTCCATCTCTTTTAAGCCAAACCTTTATACACAGGAAAAAGAATGAAGAATCAATTCAAAGAATCAGGATCTGAATAAAATCAGGATTAGCCAAAGAATCAATCCAAAGAATCAGGATCTGAATAAAGTCAGATTAGCTAAAGAATCAATCCAAAGTTGGCTCTTCCATCTCTTTTAAGCCAAACCTTTGTACCCAGGAAAAAGAATGAAGAATCAATTCAAAGAATCAGGATCTGAATAAAATCAGGATTAGCCAAAGAATCAATCCAAAGTTGGCTCTTCCATCTCGTTTAAGCCAACCCTTTATACACAGGAAAAAGAATGAAGAATCAATCCAAAGAATCAGGATCTGAATAAAATCAGATTAGCTAAAGAATCAATCCAAAGTTGGCTCTTCCATCTCTTTTAAGCCAAACCTTTGTACCTAGGAAAAAGAATGAAGAATCAATTCAAAGAATCGGGATCTGAATAAAATCAGGATTAGTCAAAGAATCAATCCAAAGTTGGCTCTTCCATCTTGTTTAATCCAACCCTTTATACACAGGAAAAAGAATGAAGAATCAATCCAAAGAATCAGGATCTGAATAAAATCAGATTAGCTAAAGAATCATTCCAAAGTTGACTCTTCCGTCTCTTTTAAGCCAAACCTTTTTACCTAGGAAAAAGAATGAAGAATCAATTCAAAGAATCAGGATCTGAATAAAATCAGGATTAACCAAAGAATCAATCCTAAGTTGGCTCTTCCATCTGGTTTAAGCCAATCCTTTATACCCAGGAAACAGAATGAAGAATCAATCCAAAGAATCAGGATTAGCCAATGGAATCAGGATTTAGCCAAAGAATCAATCCTAGAAACAGGATCCGAGTGCGAGCGCGAGCATCGGAACTGTCAAAACCATCATGCATTCGCACCTTGAATATCGTAAGGTCTGCGCCACGTTGGTTCCGAAACATATTCCCGATGAACAGATGAATCAACGAATGGAACTATCCTTACAGCATCTATTCCTTATATCGTGTCTGAAGGTTGGGCGGTGACCGGCTAAGTGAATGTGAGTGTTGGAGCCTGTTGTTGTACCATATCTTCAAGGACTGGCTGGTGCCATTTACCAACAGGATAATGCGCCTCCGCATGTGGCACGAAACGTCCAAGACTTCCTAGACCGCCACTATGTGCCACGTCTTCCTTAACCCGTCGGTGTTCAGATATATCACCTACTGAACACGTGTGGTCCATGATAGCCGGAGGAATGGCACGCCAACGACCACTCCCGGCTGCAACGGAGAAACTGTGGCATTGTATCGAAGCTGTGTGGACGAGCATTTCCCAAACACACATCCACCTTGTTGCCAAGCTGTGTAGCAGCTAAATTGCCGCCCATGGAGGCTATACCAAATACTGGTTGTTATGAGTTCTCATCGCCACACCGTGCTGAATTTGCAATCGATTCAGCCTTTGTATCGTCTGCTTTCTGTACAATAAATATGGCTGTGATATCTCTTGTCTTTCATGGTGTTGCACTTTTAATGGACAGCAGTGTATTTTAATAACAGATTAGGAGGATTCTAATTGGAACAAGAAATATGTTAAGCACTTTGATGATGTATGTTTCTGCACATTTAAAAGCATACTTTCTTTTTATTCGGATATAATTCAAATTTTTGGAAAAAGGTAAACACGAAACCAGCTGTTTGTTGGATGATTTGGGTTTCTGAGCTGTTTACGGGGCTTTTTCTGACTATGTATTCTGTTGAAATTCAAAATAACAAGAGAAGGAGTTATGCGACCTCTCCTGAGCTTTTGCTATCATGGGGCATCTAAACTCACCCCAGAAAAATATTGTGAGTAAAAAATATCCGAAGAATTGAAGTTAATGTTGATAGTTTCATTTTACATTGAATTATTAGAGATGCGAAATTGATAAATTCTGAATTTAGTTAACCAGAGAAACGTGCGCTGCACAGTTTCGTTTTCAAGGGAAAGAAAGCTTCACAACTCCATTGAAAACTTTCGAACAAAGAAAATGTATGCATTTCTTACAAGACATTACTAAAAAATGTAAACTTTGACAGTGTGTGTGTGTGTGTGTGTGTGTGTGTGTGTGTGTGTGTGTGTTTTGTGTGTGTGTGTGTTTGTGTGTGTGTGTATTTTAAGACTTTCCAGTGTAAGAAAATATTAAAAAAATATTTAAAAGCGTCAGAGGAAAGGGAACAGATGGACGATTACTGATTACATTAGCATCGATTTTCTACAAAACTTTCAACAAACTCTGTGAGATCAGTCTAGTGACTATGTAATGTCTTGTGTATAATATAAGAAGGAGGAAAATATACATCGAATTTTTGCTACCATAAAAGGTACGCACACAAACACACACACATACAAAGTTTTAAAACAGTTTTCACTTTTGTAATGTGGCTCCAGATGAATTCCCGTATGTAATGTCAACTGACTTTTTATTCCATTCAATTGAAAAAAATGCGAAATTTAATTCGAATTGTATGTCTTTTAAACAAGCATTCCATTACGTAAAATTTATTTGACGAGTAAATTAGCCATGTAAAGGTAAATATCTAAAAGCGAATGGGAAGATACATTGAAACAAAAAAAGAAATACTTTGGTTAAAAAATATTTTTTGAAAAAAAAAATATGTTTAAAAAGGTGAATCACGACAAGCACTTTTTGTAACATATTTAATTGCATAAAATCCTGTGGCAGATAGTAAGATTAATGGTTTCTTGAAAACAGCTGTGTTTGTGTTGTGAATCCAAAAATGTATTTCAGTATTACCGTTATAGCAAAAATCTTTCGTCGTGCCAGTGTGTTTGCATGCGCTTGTGTGCGCAATGAGGATGCGTACAGCTATGGGTTACTCCTGTTTCTATGAATGGACTCAGCAAAGACCTTACCTCTCAAGAAATATAAAGGTGGCATAGATTAGCAGATTAGCATGTGAGAGCTGACCAGTTCTAAGTCAATGCAATGTGGACTCGGTAGGACTTGTCCGAGTTTGAAGTAGGAATTATTGCGGGTGAGAGGAAAAGGGGGAGGGCAGCATTCCAGCTACCAGAAGGATTGCTCGCTGTTGGATTAAAAGTGTTACGCGAACGGCACGAAGAGGTACACGCATTCACCAAACATGAAGGTAACTGGACCACCTGTTGACAGTCGAAGAGAAAGTCGGTTGCCACGTTCTGGAATACCAGAAGGCTCACAATCTCTCAAAAAACGGCAGAACAGAAAGCACAGTGAAAACGTTTCGCCATCCGACTGATGCTCTAGCCGATGGTTCTAAGGATTTGGACACAGTCTCATATTCCGTGTGGAGCACCGTCATCAACGGTCACAGGAGCAGCGTGACGGGAGTTGTTGAGAGTCGTGTGAACCGATGTATTCAGCTTCCTACTCTAACATGCCAATAAACGAGTCCGTATTGTAAATTGTGCGGATGGTTCCAAGGATTTGTCCGTATTGTAAATCGTGCGGATGGTTCCAAGGATTTGTCCGTACTGTAAATCCTGCGGATGGTTCCAAGGATTTGTCCGTATTGTAAATCGTGCGGATGGTTCCAATGATTTGTCCGTATTGTAAATCGTGCGGACGGTTCCAAGGATTTGTCCGTATTGTAAATCGTGCGGGCGGTTCCAAGGATTTGTCCGTATTGTAAATCGTGCGGATGATTCCAAGGATTTATCCGTATTGTAAATCGTGTGGATGATTCCAAGGATTTGTCCGTATTGTAAATCGTGAGGATGGTTCCAAGGATTTGTCCATATTGTAAATCGTGCGGACGGTTCCGAGGATTTGTCCGTATTGTAAATCGTGCGGATGGTTCCAAGGATTTGTCCATATTGTAAATCGTGCGGACGGTTCCAAGGATTTGACCGTATTGTAAATCGTGCTGATGGTTCCAAGGATTTCTCCATATTGTAAATCGTGCGGATGGTTCCAAGGATTTGTCCGTATTGTAAATCGTGCGGATGGTTCCAAGGATTTGTCCGTACTGTAAATCGTGCGGATGGTTCCAAGGATTTGTCCGTATTGTAAATCGTGCGGATGGTTCCAAGGATTTGTCCGTATTGTAAATCGTGCGGATGGTTCCAATGATTTTTCCGTATTGTAAATCGTGCGGATAAGAAGCTGAAACTGAAGTGAACGTTTTGGAATCGAAGCAACAACCTTCGGCATCACTGAAGATTGCTCACTGTCAACACTTAGTCTCCTCATCCGTGTTGAACATGCCTTCATCACCAGATCCAAACCTAAGCGTGGTTTTGGGCCATGTGTGGTAGTAATGACATAAATCCATGCGAAAAAACTTCGATGTAACGGAAATAGTCCAAATAATTCCTGAAATCTGATTTTAGAATGCAGATCCATGGAGAGACGTAACAATATTTAATTTCCTTGTTACTCAACGATATACGTATTTTACTAAGCAGTCGCCGAAGATAATTATTCATCACGTTTCACATACACGTAAAAATATGTATTTCATTGCAATCTTCCTAAATTACGAGAAACTGGTTCTAAAACGAGAATCTCCCATATGGGTGTCCAACCTGGCATTAAGTTTTTATTTTCCCAGGTCCTCGCGCAGAATCTCATGGCACATAGACTTGCGGATGCTCACCGACTCAGCTATCTCTCTTTAATCAGTCCCACACGTCTCCGATTTTTTCCGCTGTCCGCATACTGGAGGAACGCCCAGATCTCGGAACATCATCAAAGGTTTCCCGCTGGTGAGGAAACTGTGCATACTATTCGAAAACTCTGCTGCGGGATAATACTGTGTCTCCATACTCTTCTTTTAACATTGTGTAAGTTTCAGGAGCTGATTTACCAAGTTTCCAACAAAAACGGAAGATTGCTCTCTGCTCTTCCATGGATAAAATGAAATGGGACGAGAAGGCTTGCTACGACTTCATTAATGCCTATCTGCCGCCTGTTGGTACCACAGTTGGAAATGGGTCAAAACGTTTGGACCCGGACCCAACTCGGACCCGTAACTGACTCGGACAAATCTGTTTTGAACTATAAATTCGAAACTCAATTTATGTATATATACATATAAACGTCATATACATATTCATACCAAAAACTCCTTGATATTTAATAACTGAAATCCTTTTTTAATAATAAAATTTGGTTACTTGCTAAATATTAGTGCCATTTTCAGTGCCACTATTTTGCATAATTCAGAAACAATAGCTGACTATAACCGTGACCATGGAGTATATTAAGAATGGGAATCATTATTTACGATTACACAAATGTATTTTTTAAATATATTTAAATTGTTCCCTCTTTCCAGCCTTTGATGGAGGTGCGCATACTTTCATACGGTCCGTTAGATTTTTGGTTCCGTAATCTTTTATTACACCGTCGACATCTTTCTTTGTAATTATACACTTTCCACGTTTTGAACAACAAGCAAGAACAAACAACACACAATTATTCACCGGTTCCTTAATGAGATGAAACAATTTCTAGCATTCACTCTTCCCCTTGTGGTTTTCAACAAGCACGTATTTGTTGGCCTCGACGCCTTTCTCAACCTCTTTAATATTAAATCCATCAATATTAACAAATAAGGAGTTAATTTCGACATGACTTGTCATGGGAACGGGATGTTAGTACATCAATCGAAAACCTGTGAACACTCAATGTAAAAGATAAGATGTGAAAGGTAACTCTTAGTCATACAGTAAACTTCGCACGGAGAGAATGAATCAACTAAGAAGAAGGCGAATGGCTTTTGTTTGTACCTTGCCCAGGACAATCACACTGTAAAAGAACTCAAAGGAAGTATCTTTTTACGATATAGTGTCGGTGTGTCTGACGTCGGTCGGTGGAAATCTTCGTTGTTTTAAGAAAGAGATGACAATACTTTTGCATAACAAATCATTATGCACTCCGTGTGCACCAGTATCGACTACAGAATTCCACAACGCGCATTTTTCTTTCGAATATATTTTTATCTTTTCAAAAATAAAATGGGCATGAAACCGGGTCAAAATCGGGTCTGGTTCACCATGACCCGACTCGTTGAACCCACAAGAAATTGTTGATCCCTTGACCCGTGACCCGTTTCCATCTCTAGTTAGTACCGGTATAAACCGAGTTCCAGTAGTTCGCTGATTGTCCAAGGACTGCTGTCTTCTGGCATGCACATGATATTTTTATCCCACTATTTTTACGTTAGTTATGCCTACAGTCTTCGAATGTTTTAGGACGCAGTTTGTATATTTGAAATAATATCGCCGATCCTAAAAATATTTTGGGAAAATCCTTGCTTTCTGTGATATCCTTCACTATAAAAATATTTAGCAGCGCATAACTTTCTCCCTAGTGATGGTAAATTTGCATCATTTCTTCTAATTGTTTGACTTCAGAAAGCTTTTTTGTCTACAATATTTTCTGCTATCAGCAGCATTTTGTGCATAATTTTTGATTTTCGGTAACACACAATTCTGTCGCCAGATGGCATTAGTCGATATTTCTACTTGTGGATGTTTTAACAATGTAGAAATCTGATTCAACTTTCTTCTCTGGTTTACCTCACTTTCGTTTTTTGTCATTGATCTGATTTACTGTGAAGAACAGTGCGTAGTATAAGTAATTCGCAGTTTGTTTCTACTAGACTGCACAAATAAATTTTCTTTACCGCTGAATTCCTTCTATTACTAAAAATTTATCTTAAAAGTTATTTTCGTGTCGAAAAAGATTAAAAGGAAATGCTCATTACATTCGAGAATGCGGTGTCATATTTTTTGTTTTTCAAACAAAGAGCTAAAAAGCATTGGACAAAATTTCTAACAAAGCACAAGTTTAAGAGATCCACAAAAACTTATCATTTGCAACTTGCTGGTGTATAAAAAATATAGGCTCCTCATGGGTTTCGCATCACAATATCAGTTGAGGAATATGTACGAAATGCCTGGTATCCGACATAAGCGCAATGATTTCAACTTGCAGGTGCGGTAGAAATCGGAAGTAACACAGCTGTGTGAACATCCAAAAATAATTCCACTTTCGGACTCTCAAGGCTGTAAATATGATAGGTTACAGTATGTATGGATAAATACGAGTGTTATTTCAAAAGTTTTGCTCATTGTGTGTTATCTCTTAAAAGAAACGAATTTATTTTACAATGTATCTCCATGTTTCTTTATGACAGCGGCCCAACGTTTGGGTAAGTCTTGTATTCCAGTCAGGACACCTCCGTTGTTGAGGCGTCCGATTACTCCGGTCACCTCATTAGAAACGTACTGAATCCTTTCCCGCGGAGTAGCTTCTTCAGTTTTGGGAAGACGTCATAGTCTGATAGGCTCTTATCAGGACTGTACGTCACGTGGGGAAGCAATTCCCATTCATACTTTCCAAAACGTCACTTCCTGTACGAGCAACATGGCGCCTCGCGCTGTCGTGCAAAATGATTACGTCAGCTCTGAGCATGTCGGGCCTTCTCTTCTTAAGCGAATCTTTGGGTGCAAAACATTTTCCAGAAACCTTCTGTAGTATTCCTCTGTTACAGTGGTCCCCTTGGGTACTCTGTCTGTTTTTATCACTCCAACCTTGCCATAGGCCATAATCATCATCACTTTAAATTTAGATCTTTGGCGGCGGAATGTTTTCTAGCTGGGTGATACGATATTCCAAAATTATATGCTCAAAAGTTTGTGGGGTTAGTGTAGTGCTACGATCCACTACACAAACTTCATACAAAGCTTTATGACTTTCCGTAGGGGGTTTTCCTCACAAAGTTTCAATTTTAACGTAAGACTGATGACAATTTCCTCTACCGCCTACCTAAAGGCACAACATCGTAAGTACACATATTTAAAAATGAAAATTTAACGACTGTAATCCCACCCACCCGAGAGGAGCCGCAGGTCCGAACCCTCGGCACCACTCAACAGGGGAAGGATAGGAGACTCATATGATCTGACCAAGAGATCGTCGCCACACGACCATATGTGGTCTTTATTTTTCAAACAAAAACTACAACGCCAAAAGGCACATCTTTCGAGTTACAAGCGCACCGAATTAAATATTTGAGAAACAATTTCTAACAATTTACTTCCTAAACAAGTAAAGTAGATTTTACATTCCATTCGCAAAGCGAATATTTCATAACAATTCATTGCACATTTTCTAAAATTCATTACGAAACATTTTATGCTAGATCATACAAAATAACATTCATTAAATTCTAAAAAGCAAAACCCAAACAATTTCCAAACTATTTTATCACAATTCACAATTTGAAAATCACTTAAAAAATTAAATTTTGAACGCAGACACAAATTCAATTCAACAACTTATACTAAAATACACTCTACAATCCAATATATAAATATTTAACACCAATTACCAGACATTTCTCTCGAACAATATTCGAGGAACCAAACAATAGCAGACATATCAAATTCGCAGACAAACTCCGCAAAGTTATTACCATAATTACAATCAAAGACAAACACCAACCGGCTTCCCAAACATGGGACTCCAATTTATTACAAACATTCAATTTTACCCCCACTGACGGAATTAATTTTAACGTAAGATCGCTGGTCACTAAGCGAGATCTGTTCTGTCTCACTTTCTTCCTCTATTTCTGGGCAGAATTTTTCTTAACAGAAACAAATTAGCCAGCAAACGTTGACAAAAATCTGTATACTGAAGTCTAACTCACAACTGGCGCAACGATTGCAACCATTGCATCATCTTACTGGCAGCGCCTGCACAATGTGCAAAACTTTTGAAATGACCAGTGGCGAAACTACCACCCCCACAGCAACCGCAGCTGCGGGGGAAAGGAAGGAGGGGCGCAGGTAACGAAGGAAGTACTGTAGCTGCCAGTTATAGTTTTATGAAAAAATTCAAACACGCACAAAAATTAACCTATAGATGCATATTTTGTTTTAAGATATATTTAGCTTTGCCTAAATAAATGCCTAGTTTTACTTTTAAAACACTAAATGCCCCACAGATTGAAAGTGTTCAGCTCTTTGACTTCGGGTTGTAATGCTATTGCTCTTGTTGTAAATAGCACGATGGCTCTCCAACCGCCCTTTCTCTGCACTGCTGAGGAAAAGCACGAGGTCACATTGGAATTCCCCGTGGAGGATGTGAGAAAACAGTTAGCTAGGATTACATGCACGACAGGCGTCAGCATTTATGCACAGCAGCCGCAGAGCTGCCATATGTAAGAGGGTGATTTTTTCAAGTAATTTATTTTCGTTTTGGACAAAGCAATTACACGTATTGTCAAAATTATTACTTAAAAAGCTAAAACTACAGGGATTTAGATACCACCATTACTTTTGCAGACACTCTCCCTGATTTCCTAACGAACTCCAAGCACCACACACACGCGCACACACCCCGCAAAAAATGCATCCTCCTTCGTGTTCGAAATCCTGGGAAAACTACTGGGGGCGCTGAAGTAAATATTGTGGGGGAGGGGGACGTTTTGCTAGTTATGCCACAGGAAATGACCTAGATATTTAAAAATCTGGTTTAAATATGCTGTAACACTTAATTTTTATCAAGAACTTAGGTATGTAAGTTTTCAAAAAATGCTGTGACGTCAACAAATTATTCGCCACCCCGGTGGCGCAGTGGTCTAAGCGATGGCTTATGATCATTAGTCCGAGATGGGTCCGGGTTCGAATCCCGGTGAGGCATGGATGTTGTGTTTGTCTTACGACACTGGCTCTCTCCCTTCCCAGTGACTTTAAATTAGGGACGTCCCTTATTAGGGTCACTGGTTCCTGGAAAGCTCATGGTGGTCGTTAAACGTCCACTCAAAAAAAAAATCTTTGATCACACTGGAAGCAAGGCTTAATGATTTTATCCTTTTACTTTTACGTTAGATTTATACAACAGAAGGAAGTGTTCGATATTTCCAATTCTGCCAAAACTTGCAATTTTTTAACGGAATGATATTTTGATGAAATATCGAATTCATGGTTTCATAAAATTTAATTTTTTTGGCGCTAAAATATTATCTTTAGTTCGAACTTTTAAGGAACATTCTTGCTGTGCTTTTTAATCTTGGAACTGATTTCTGAGTTCACTTAAGGTTTCTTTTTGCTTTCCTTTCATGTATGTTCTTAATTTAAAAGTCTCGGAGATTTGTATCTCTGTGGGAATCTTTTCTGTTTTTAATTTCTAAGTTTTGAAGAATTTAAATTTCCGAGTTGCTGGTCGCAGACATCCGAACAACAAAACAGTAAATCCAGAAAACTGCGAGCAGGTTTCCAGAAAGATAAGCATTTTTGGAAAGGAATAATTTTCATGCTTTGCAATTGAAATTCTTGTTTTCCTAATTCCTTTGTTGGATTTGATAGAAAATTCTTTTGCGAAATGCCTTGTCTGCGTGATTACATTTTTGACCGCTTGAAAGAACAAGAAGTGCTACACAAACAGTTTATGCCTACGTTGGATCTTTCAGTATCTCGTTTTAAATCGCCATCTAATATTCTCAGTCCACTTCCGGATGAATTTCTTTCAAAGTCTCTTCAACAAATCTCTGTCTTACGCAATTCCCTTCCATATAATTTTGACGTGCTTTACAATTTTGTCCACTCATTACCCATTTGGTCTTCTTCTGGGTATTGTGACGTGTATCTCTAATGCTAATTTTCTTACCTTCAGGTTCAAAATTATCTGCTGTCCCGATTGAATAGAGGTCTAAGCGCTGGCTTCTGACCATTCGTCCGTGACGAATCCGGGTTCGGATCCCGGTGAGATATGTATGCTCTGTTGTGTCTTAGGTCACTGGGTCTCTCCCTTTCCTGAAACTAGTGGCTCTAAATTACTCTGTTAAAAATTTTGTGGCAGGTTGCCCTCTGATAAATTTACTGTCACCGGTGCGAAACCGTACATATTGTTCACAAGAGTAATATGCTGTTCAGTAAGAAAATATTTTACCGCGGATTATAGAAATTTATACAAGAGGCCAAAACTCAAACGGACGGTAAAAGTAGAAGCATACCTATAGTGCGTCGCATAAATATAGAGACAGAACAAATTCTCGAATAAAAAAGAAACAACAACGAGCTGAAATGTACACCTCATATTTATAGCAAAAATAGCATAGAACACGCAGCTGCACAATAGTTTTACGGAAACAACAATTTTAACGCCAAGCGCAAGAAAAAAACAGAAATACGCTGTCTCAAAAATATAAAGACTTATTAGTTATGAGCACCTCCGGTACGAATAGTGGAGCCCTTGTTTCGAATAACGCTGAAAACCCGATTGGGCATGTTGTCCACCAAGTGATGTAAATGTTCTGCACGGAGTGCGTACCAGCTTCGTTCAATATGCTCTTTCAATGCCACCACACTTGAGAACTGCCGTCCGTTCGCATACACATCACGAGCTAGGATACCCCAGAGCTTTTCGATAGTTCAGATCTGGATTGAGTGCTGGCCAATCCATTACGGTCACATGATGAGTGTTAAACCAGCTTTTCGTTGATGCAGACCGATGGATAGAGGCATTGTCTTGCTGGAACATATAATCAACACCCGCTAGAGTTTCGGCAAACCGTAGAAGGTGGCTGCTGAGTATGTCCTGATACCTTTCGGAGTTTTGCCTGCCTTTGCAGGAAAGCAATATCCGTTGTCCCATTGAACGCAAAAGCTCCGCAGACTATCACAGATCTCCACCTTTCTGTCTGCTGAAGAAGGTGCGTGGCTCGCGTCGTCAGGGCCATCCAGGTTGAACTTTTTCTCATCGTAGAAAATAGTTGTGATCCACTCGTTCGCCCAGTGCATTTGGGGTGCTTGCCCATAACAATCTAGCTTCCTTGTGGCGTCGTGTGAGGTGTGGCGTCGCGTGAGGTGTGGCAGACGGCGCATTTTACGGAGCACAATGTTGCGACTTTCCTTGATTCGTCGATGAACTGTGTCCTTTGAGACGGTGACACCAACAGTCCGAGACCTTTGGGATGAAACTAAACGCGTGATGGCACAATCATCTCGTCTGGTTGTTATTCGAGGCCTTCCAGGCCGTTTTCTGGCAGTTAACGCACCGCGTTTCTATAAAGTCTTATAAATGACTACTCTACTCCTCCCCATGTCTTTACAAATTTTCGCTACAGGGAATCCATTTGCTCGCAGACTCCAAATCTTCTGCACCTCCTCACCAGAAAGTTGAATGTTGCGTGGCATTTCGGCAAATGAATGTCTGACGGCAGGTCCGCTGTCTTTTGTAGGCTGGACCGAATTACGGCCCATATGCGTGCGTACAGCATGCTAATTTGTACATCTCATTTGCATGTGGCTACTTTACATAGTTGTCTTTATATTTATGAGACAGCTAAAATTACCCTATTTCACTTTGTGGTGTTTTTGTCACACAATCTGGTCATCTCGACGGATCGAAACGTTTGTTGTAGGGTAATGTCTAATTAGGTACCACTTCAGCTTCCTACCTATATTCGCATTGCGTTCACGGAGCAAAGTCGACTGTCTCTATAATTATGCGACGCACCTTAGCAGTATTTTACCGTTATTAGGAATCCAGTCAAGTGCTTTAGTTATCCAACTGCGGTACATTCTTCTAGCCTTCTAGTGATATATCCAGCCCATTGCCACTTGAGGGCCTTCTCTTCGATCACGATGTCAACTCTCGTCATTTTCCTGTTTCATTAGTTACTTTTCCTATCTTCCTTGGTTATATTAACCACGCATCTTTCCATGCTTCTTTGAGTGGCCTGTAGCCTCTGTGTGTCTTCCTTAATCAATGCCTATGTCCCTTCCCCATAAATGAGGAATGTGTGTAAGCATTGATTAACATGTTGAGGCATAATGTCAAGCTGCTATCTAAAATTGTACTGTAAATCCCATAGGCACTCCAGCTAATTTTAATTTTCTTATTCACCCTTTCAGTCCTCAATTAATTGAGCCTGTGAATTATTTGAAACTTATGGTTTGGTACATATCTTTGGAGCTGTAATAACCTTTTTTGCTTTCATAGAGTGAATTATATAATATGTCATAGTGTTTTGACTAGTGGTACGCAGAAGTACCGTTAGGACCGTAGGGAAAAAGAAAATCAGAAATGATATGTTATTATTTATTTTGCTTTGAGTGGAATTCTACAAAACAATTCTTTTTCTCATTACAACCAAGAAAGACCTTGCAGCATACACACTTGGAATAAGGTTTAGATTGTATTTTCTTCAGTGAACACATTTCGCATCTTCCCCTGTTAGAAACAAATTAGAGCACATGCGATCCAAGGTTCTGCAGATGAGCATCTGTTGGCACAGATAGTAACGAAAAAAGAAACCACATTCACATCATATACACTGAAATGCCAGAAAACCTGGTACAGACGAGGTCATACAAAATACATAGCAACGTCACGTATGCGCGTACTCGGTTGCGTCAGCCAGTGCGTATATTAAGCGATAGATATCCTTGCCAGCTGTCAGAGCTGTCTGTTTTCGGCATGAAAATGACAAGTAATAATAATTTAAGCGATTTTCAACGCTGTGTCATAGTAGGCGCTCGTGAGATGGGCCTTAATATTTCGGAGGTAGAAAGAAGTTCCGATTTTCACTAACGACCATTGCAAGGGTGTACCATGACTACAAGAATTCAGGCAAAACCTCCAACTTACGACACCAGTGTGGCCGTAAAAAGACATTGGGTGAACGTGACCATCGTCGGCTGTCAAGAATCGTTTCACGCGATAAGTGTGCAACATTCTCGCAGGTATCATCGGAATTTAATGCTGGAGCCTCAACAAGCATCAGCGTCCGGACGGTGCAACGTACCCTGCACGATATGGGCTTTGGGAGCCGACGCCCAACTCGAGTCCCCTTGATGGGTGCACGACAGAGAGCTATGCGCCTCGCTTGGGCATGGCAACACCACCACTGGAAACTTGATGACTGGAAACAAGTAGCCTGATCTGACGAGTAGCGTTTCCAACTGTATCGGGCAGATGGAAGGATTCGTGTGTGGCGCAAACCCCATGAAGCCATGGATCCCCCTGTCAACAGGGAACTGTACCGGCTGTTGGGGGTGGGGGTTCCGTAATTTTATGGGGTATGTTTAGCTGGACTTCACTAGGATCCCTGGTACGTCTACAAACGTCTGTGACCGTCCAACGCTATGTGCGCATCTTTTCTGACGAGGTACATCCATTTATGTCCTGCATTGATGCTGATGGGTTGGGCCTGTTCCAACAGGACAATGCACCTCCACAGAAGTGTCGGGACGCCACATTATGTTTAGAAGAGCATTCATTTTAATTTGGGGTTTTGCCATTCCCACCCATGTCCCCAGGTCTGAACGTGATAGAACACATTTGGGATGCCATGCAACGCTCTATCGAACACAGGAACCCGAGACCTCGGAATACATTCGAATTGTGGAACGTTCTGCAGGAAGTATGGTATGCATTGCCTACAGCATATTTCCAGAAGCTAGTGTGTAACGTACCAGGAGATGTGACGTACCTGCCAGAAGGACGCACACGACATAAAGGCAGATAGGAATCGGAATAAAATGTCCGCGTAGCTCATTTGGTAGAGCAACTTATTCCGGAATGAGTGGACCCGGGCTCGAATCCTGGCGCGGATAAAAATGACGGAGAAATTCACTTCGTTATAAGTGGAGTCCATACCCCTTCGTATTTCTGCATTCCTGCGCTCTCGTGGGGGACCTACCAAGTATTAGACTAGTGCACCAGTTTTTCTTGCACTTCTGTTTATATATATGCATGTATTTGCACTCACATATAATTCGTCGGTATGTATGTATATGTCCTGGCGCTACTTCTGAACACCACAGAGTTTTGTTAGTTTCACAAAGCGTATTATAAAATAACAGACCAATATGTATCATTACGTAAGTGTATACAATCGAACCCAAAATTCCTAGACCAGGAAACCGCAATACACCGCAACATACTGAAAAACGAACTTACTGGCACTACTAAGATTCCAGTATTTCCGTCGCCGTATGCACGCATCCATTAGAAACGGTTTCGCACGAGAACGAGGCACCATTTGGTAACCTAAGTACAAACTGCCTTATATCGGTAATTGGACGTTCCGTCCGGCAGTGATGATATTTTCAGTCCGTAAAGGAAAAAGACCAACTGGTGCTCTTAAGTACCATGAGGCCAGAAAGGGTTAATTTCTTTTTCAAAGTGGCCCTTATATGATTTGTGGCCCTCCGATGTAAATATAAGCACTTGTTGCTTTTAAATTTCTCCCACCAACCTCCATTCTTCAGCTGTTTTAAGCATTATGCATCAATTTTAGTGTTGTCTGAAAGTCCACCTTTAATTACATTTCTTAATCCTTCACTGTGAAAAATAAGTGGTGTGAATTCACGGAAGATTTCTCAAAATAACGCTAAGCAAAATTACCGGAAAGTGTGTCCGTCTTTTAACGGAATTTCCATTTTTAAAAGCTCTCATTTTTTTTAACCCGTATTTTTACAAATTTTCTGTAGTCAGTAATTCCCTTCGTTTCAGAAAAGACCGTATCAATTTCTTTCGTATTTAGAATGAAATCCCGCAAAATCCAACCCGAAGAACATGTCAGCCCTTATACCCGAGAGAATCCTTTTACGTGACTGATGGGGGTCCTTCGGGCTGGAGCCGCGCGTCTTAACCACTGAGGTAAAAAGTCCCTGGAATGAGGGCCACGCGCAAGATGGACGATGGAGAAGTTTTTCGATTAATGCGAGTGATTTATTCATTTGATTTTCTATTGAAACTTATTGCTTTTTTAAATAGGTTGTGCATGCTTGCCCCGCAGGACGAACATGAGATATAGGCAGATAGCAGTGAGAGAACATGCCAGTGTAGTACACTGAAGAGCAATTCAATTAGAGACAGCTGTCGTTATGCAAATGTGGCGCTGTGGGCGGCCCTGGAAACGGAAACGACATGACGTATGCAGCGATCCGACAATATAAGGAGTAATGCGACGGGAATCAGTAAGAGTCAGACGCAGTATGGGTAAGACGAAGGATCTAAGCGCATTTGATCATGGGCAAATTGTCGGGGCCTGAGGAATGGGTCACCCCATCTCGGAAGTCGTGCAGGCACTGGGACTTTCACCAGCCACTGTGTCACGGGTGCAACGTAAGTACATCGAATCCGATAAAACCATCCCTGCAAGGGCCAACTGCCGTGGACAACAGCGTGTGGATGAGCGGGGTCATCGTCGGCTAGCTGGCATTGTAAGAGCGGATAGACGGGCCACAGTGCAAGAAGTCACTCGGCAATTTAACGCTGGTGCACAAAGACGTGTAAGCAGCCACACCATTCAGAACCATATCCTCGCTATGGGGTACCGAAGCCATCGTCCCACGAGGGTACCGCTGCTTACCGCACATCACAGGGTGCAGAGATCAGCATGGGCGTGGAAACATCGCCACTGGACCCTAGACATGTGGGAAAATGTTGCCTGGACTGATGAGTCGAGATTCACGTTGGTACATGCGGATGGCAGGATACGAGTACGGCGCAAACCACATGAAGCGATGGATCCTTCTTGCCAGCAGGGTCCTCTTCAAGCTGATGGGGGTGGCATTCTCGTCTGGGGATTGTTTACGTGGAGTGAAATGGGATTCCTGGTACGTGTGACATCGTCCCTCACAGGTCAACGTTACCGGGATATCCTGGACGACCATTTGCTCCCGTTTGTGCGTCTTCAACATCCCACTGGGGACCTCATCCTGCAACAAGACAATGCACTGTTCCATCGCTCCCGAATTGTTTCGAAAGGTTGAATGAACACTCCACCGACGTGACCTCGCTTCCTTGGCCAGCTAGGTCACCTGACCTCAATCCCATTGAGCACATCTGGGATGCCATCGAGAGAGATGTTCAAGTTTGCGATCCCCTCCATCAAATCTTCGTGAACTGTGGGAGCTTGTTCAAGGGTGGTGGATCCGTATGGCTTCCCAACGCTTCCAGTGTCTTGTCGAGTCCATGCCGAGACGAATCGCCGCCGTCATCAAGGCGAAAGGTGGTGCTACACATTACTAGACAGGTATCTCTAATTCAATTGCTCTTCGGTGTATAGTGGATAGCGCTCCGGAGCCGAGCGTTGGGGGTTCGAATTCCGCCCGTGGCATAAAAATGAAGGCGAAATTTACTTCGTCATATTGGCGCCCGAAATACCAGGATGATCCGGCTGTTAGGTTTTTCGCAATGGTGGGATGTTCTTTTCATACCGCGAGACAGGAAAAACCTTCTTAAGTGCTTCGAAAACATAAATCAGTGTGTTGTTTAGTTCTACACACCAAATTGTCTGCGATTTCTCAAATGCACGTTTTTCATAGGATGACTGCCTACAGAGACTCCTGGTTCTGGCTGTCCCGTGGGCAATGCCGCCTGCTCTGTCCTTTGGGGGGGGGATGTGACTTGCCTGCGCCGCAGGTCGCGCATGAGATAAAGGCAGATAGCAGTGAGGGTACATGCCAGGGCAGTGTAGTGGATAACACTAGGAGTTTCGGAGCAATCCCCTGCCATTAAAATGATGGAAAATTTACTTTGTTATCAGGTTTGCAATAATTTTATATTTTCTCTGTAGGAGGTCTTATTTTGTTCATCATGAAATTTTTAAACAATATAATGATTTAGAATTTGAAATCTTGTTTTTCAACTGACAATAACTTTCAATTATCTTTAAGAGAAGGTGCAATGTACCATTTTATAATATTATTTCACAAAGATTCTAAATATAAAATTTACTCTTGATAGCTATATAGCTTTTGTCTTAAGGCTCTATGAGACCCGCCATCTTGTATTGCTGCCTTCTCTTGTTAACCAACGGGCAAGTGTATTTCACAAATTGCTCGGGCAATTTTGGACATTATGGAACACCATTTGTGTCTGACGCAAGATATATGATAAATAAAGGGTTCCCTGGTTTCAGAATTTTTATTGACCTTTCCCTTCATTTTTTATCTTCAGCGAAAGTCATACCAAGGCTTCTTCCATAGTTTTATTAATTAATAAAAATACTTAAAGAGTCCAAATGAAAATCTGAAACCAGGGAACTCTTTATTTATCATATATCTTGCGTTAGCCACAAACGATGTTCCAAAATGTGTAAAATTCCCCGAGCATTTTTTTTAAATACGCTTGCCCGTTCGTCAACAAGATCAGGCAGCAACACAAGATGGCGGGTCTCGTAGAGCCTTAAGGATTCCACAGATTGATACATCGTACAATGACTTGTGCAATAAATTAAGTACCCGGCTTCTTGCGGTAATACAATATAAATCATCTGGTGCAGAAGATAGGGGAAAGGAGAAGAAATACCCTATGATACAGCATCCAAAATTCGTGCTACATACCATCCACAACATCCGATCTCGCTACAGAACTTCAAAATAAAATATTTTGACTATTGAAATATAACAGTTAATTGAACCCCCAAGTATTCCCGTGAGTATCTCCCATTACCGTAAATTTTCATCATGTGGATACGGAAAGTGTGAGAACGGTGTTTTTCCGTTGATATAAGAAATGAATTGTGGAAGGGTTCCTGAAAATTCAAACTTTTCTGTTAACACATCTTGAAAACGGTAATTTACTGTTAATATGAGGAAGGCATTGCGGCAAGATTTCGGAAAATTCGGAATTTGTTTCTGTCATTTCACGAAATAAGTTGTGTTAGCAATATGCTTCGTTAATTTGTGAAGGAAATCACGGGAAGTGCCTCGCGAATTTCAGCAAAACTTTTACAGAGATGGTAGAAATTCCTGCATTACGCGCTGCAGTCCTGATGGGGGTACGTTCAAAAATGAGCACGTTGTCAGCAAAACAGTGGTGGACTTAACTACCTGCATTTACCGTTTCCGCTTATCTTCTCCATTCGTCGTTTTTTTTTGCTCCGATGTATAAAACACACGCAAAAATAGTCTTTCCATTGTGCATTTACTTCAACGTCTAACTTTGTCCTAAAATAATAAGAAAGCAGCGACGATTTACCATAATTTGGAATAATCCAGTTTTTGTGCATGCTACCGTAATTGAGTATCGTCCAGGTAAGTGGCGTAGTAGTTCAAACGTTGGCTTTTTATCATTCGTCTGAGATGGGTTCGGGTTCAAATCCCGGATGAGGCATGGATGGTGTGTTTGGATTACAACACCGGTTCCCTTCGTTCCCTGGAATCAGCGTCCCTATATTAGGGACTGGCGGCTGAATATAGGCTGTTGAGTTGCTCACGGTGGTCGTCAAACCTAAAAAAATAGTGCTGCCGCAATTGACTTTCACGTCAATAGTATTCTAGCGTCTTTAACGTCTGTTTAGGTAAGATGGAGGACTGTGCTACCAGTACTGTTCCCTAAAAAGACTAAAAAGAAAGCATAAGAAAAGAAAAAGAGAAAAAAAATGCCCCTTTTAAGGGCCAAATTATTTTTTTCAGAAAAGTCTAGAAAGCAATATCGGGCAACTTTTACTTTATGTTGATTTCTTAACATCATTTTCATTACCCATTCTCATCTCGTGTGGCTGCAAACTTCATTTTCTCTAAGGTTTGTTTTCTGTTATCGTAAGAGTTGGAGAGGAAAATTTTAAATAACATTTCCGTCCTGTATCACTGCTTTGCAACGAGAAACCTTTATCAGTGGTAATACTTTTTTTATTCAATAATTTTTCGGAGCAGGACGACAACTTTTTAATGCTTATATACCCATTTTATGCAGAGTTCTGTGTGTGTGTGTGATAATTTAAGGAAAATCCCTTTGGAAATTGTTTGGTAATTTTGAAACACACTCATTGCTTTCAACTATTTCTAATCAGTGTTCTTTTCCCTTCTTAATAAGTAAAATTTTTGTCCTTTCCTTTTTATTTAAAAAAATATTCACACTGCTGGCCTGATTATTTACAATACATTGTTGTGTGCACTTACAGTGTGTAAAAAGATTAAGAATATTCATTTTTTCTCTTTCATGAGATGAGTGTCTGAGTTTGGGAAAAGATATTTAAAAAACAACAAAAAAAAAAAAAAAACGTTGTTGCTCCAGCAGTTTCAGGTGCAAACTACAATTCATAAAAATTTAAAGACAAGGCGAGCAAAAATTTCTTATAGTAAAACAAGTGCTTCAGAAATTTGCAAAGTAGAATGCAAAGTAAACAGTTCTGTAGGATGCTATATCCCAATAGACCTAAGAGTTGTAAAAATATCTGTAAAATAGGTAGATCGAATGGCAAAAAATTAAAGCTGAGCTCAGTACTTTTTCAGACAGTAGAAGAAAAAGTTAATTAGAATATGTTCCATGGTTTGGAGGTATGTGGTCTTTTGTTATTGGAGGTTTAACGACCTACGTGAGCAACTAAGTCGGACGTAAGCAGTCGCCCGTCCCTATTTCAGGGTCACGGGTTCCAGGAAAGGGAGAGAGCCAGCGCCGTAAGACAAACAAAACATCGATGTTTCACCGAGATTCGAATCCGGACCCCTTTCCGACGAATGATCAGAAGCCAACGCATAGACCACTGCGCCCTCCGGCAGATACGTGTTGAATGGACGATTTTTGTTTGTTTGGAAATTTAACAACCATCGTGAGATACTCGATAGGCTATAAGCAGTCGCTCGTGTCAAATTTAAGGCCACGTGCTCCAGGGAAAGGAGAGAGCCAGCGCCGTAAGACAAATAAAATGATTATACCTAACCAGGATTCGAACCTGGACGCATCTAGGATAAATGGTGACATTAAGTTAAGAAAAAATAACGAGAAGTAACATAATTTAAATAAGAACTGAGAACCAAAGGGGAGAGTTATACTGGAGGATAGATGTAGCATAGCACTTAATGAGTTCGTTTGAAAAATTACATAAAAATCTAAGTAATGTTTATTTCTTTTATTGACGTGCAGCATCCCGATACAACTTCATGCAACAGCACTTTTTTGGCGTAAAGTAACCTTTGATACTCGTAGTATCAAGATATCATATAATCCTATTAATAGCAGTATATATATGCTCCCTTTCACACAAGGCACAATTTTTTACAAAGGGCTGGCTTTTTATTCATCTCTGACTCACTGTCAGCCGTTGCCAAAAAGAACAAAGAAATTTGGAGTAGTCGACGTACTGTTCACAAAGGAATATAACAGAAAAGTTACGATGTTTCTGCTTTCATATAATTTACATGTGAATAGAATCTCAGAAATGGAAGGATAATATAGGAACATACATCACAAGACATACATCATAGCCTATCGAGTACTTCACAAGTTAACGTTGTACTTATACAGCTTTATTTAAACCAAGTTTAAATTAAAAAAAATAATTTCGCAGTTTCGTTCTTTTGATACCACCAGGCTTACCTGCGATACCTACCTGAGTGATGTTACGTGTAGCAAAACTCTCATGTCGTTCGCCTGTACACTCTTGAAAAGTTTGGGATAACAATTTTTTTTTTAGTCACATATCAAAATTTTCGAATATTCTCAGCCGTTGAGTATTGCACAGTTCTTCCTCTAACTTTTCATAGGGCTCAAAAGATCAGTATAGTAACGGTCCATTGTTACACTCATGGCCGGCTAGATCACAGGGGCAACCGGGTAGGTCGCCCCAGGCCTCGCGCCTTTAAGTGGACCCGTAGTTTTGAAAATAAAAACAAAATCATTTTTGCTAGAATTCTCTACATTTATTGCTATTTTTTTAAGTTTTGGGACGCTAGGCCTAAAATATATTTTTATAATGTTTTTTTTTTTAGTTTACAATCTTCCTCACTCCTCACTTTTTAATATCTTAAATTTTTTTCCACACTCATGAAATAGAAAGTTAAATTTCATCACATTTTGTGAGTCCGTACTATTGCTCAACAATTTGTGTGTAAACCAGATACTGAAATTTAACAAAATAAGAATAAGAATATCAAAGTTGTGTTTGGGCTAATATGGAGGACAATTTTTTAGTGACTTTAAAAACAGTATTGGAAATCAAAAAAAAAAAAAGCAATTTTCACACATGAACGCGTATAAGAGGTACAAAAGGTCACTAATTTGTCAGTTATTCCGCTTTGCGTAAAAAATAAATCACTAAAACGTGTACCAGGATGTATACGGATTTATTTAAGAGGGATCCTTTTAATACGCTAAGCAAAAATGTTTGCTATGGAAAAATATTCGTTACGCAGATCAGTTAAAGTTATCTTTCTATCATTTTGTGAGAAAGTTTTTATAAAAATCATAACGCAACCTAAACCCCTTCTCCCCGGAAAGAAAATCGTAGATTTTAGCACTTGTTGCTCTCTCTCTCTCTCTCTCTGCCTCTTTCTCTCTGTGCCCGTCTCTGTCTCTGCCTCTTTCTGTCTGCCTCTATGTCTCTTTCTCTGTCTTTTTCTCTCTGTCGTTCCCACAGTGTGCCTCTGTCTCTACCTCTTGCTCTGTCTCTGCCTGTCTGTCTGTGTCTGTCTCTGTCTCTTTCTCCTCTCTCTCTATCTGTCTTTCTGTCTCTGCTCCTTTCTCTGTCTATCTCTCTCCCTGTATCTGCCCTTTTCTCTGTCTATCTCGGTCTGTCTGTCTCTTTGTCTCGCTCTCTCTGTGTCTCTGTCTCGCTCTCTCTGTGCCTCTGTCTCGCGCTTTCTCTCTTTCTCTGTGTGTGCCTGTCTCTGTCTCTGCCTCTTTCTCTGTGTGTGTGTGTGTGTGTAAGTTCCATCCGGCCCTGGCTACACTGTAAAAAATAAGTGGTGTAAATTCACGGAAAATTTCTGGAGATGTAGTACAGCAAAGCTGCCTGTAGGTGACGGTCTTTTAACGAAATTTCAGTTTTTAAAGTTTCCGTTTCTTCTAACTTCAGAATTTTTACAAAATTACTGCAGTCAGCACTTATATAAATTCCAGAAATGTCCTTTTCGGGGTTTTCTGTATTTTTCCTGAAATTTCGCAAAATCTTCAATTCTGACTTTTTCAGCCCTTTACTCCCCCGGGGAACTAATTAACAACCCATTCTTATTCGTTCCTTGTGGGATTGGAACCAGCCGACTACTGAACGGAAAGCACTTGTCTCATAGCTGACCCAGTACGTCGCACAGAGAACCCCGTGCGTGTAAAGTAGAATTGTAATTGTTCGATGATATAGTATTTTTTTGTTATTAATGTGGGTGAATTTGTCAATTTGTTTTCTGTTGCAGCTTATTATTTTTGTGAACGCGTTTTATAATCATTTTAATTTTTCTGTAGTAGAACTTATTAGTGATCACGTACTCTCCATCGTGATTTTTCGATTCAGCATAATGCTTTAGATCTTGAGATCTTTAGACAATGATTTTAAAATATTTTTTTAAATATTCACAAAACTCTTAAACATAATAGTTCTTGTCTTACGTCCACAGACTGATACATAGACATCATGCAATCAATTTAATACGTAGTTAATCAAATCAAGTACTCCGCGAATCGCTCAATACCGGTAATTTTCCTTCATATAGATACGGAAAAGTAAGGACAGAATTTTTCTGTTAATATGTGAAAGGAAAGGTTTCTGAAAATTCAGAATTCATGGTTCCTCTCCCTCATTTCTCTGAAAAGGCAGTATCACAAATATCCCCCCCCCCTCTAATATACGAAAGTAATCACGAAAAATGTCTCGTGAATTTCATAAAATATTTTACAGTGTAGTTCCTTTCATTTTCTTAAAACTGTTGCCTTAAATTTGAAATGCGCTTCACCTTGTTGCCTTCGACGATCGTGAATGTCGTTAAACTAAAAAAAATCACAGAAAAAATATTTCAGAGTTTCGTACCATAGTCACAAACGCGTTTTATTTGGGCATATAAAGGAAACTCTAACTTAGACGGAGTACGCTTGCTTTAAAAAAAAAGTCCGGATGATTTCTCCACTTTTGCTCTATATTTGACTATAATGTTGCTGCTATTTCAACAAACCTCCCATCAAGTGAAAATGGAAGGCGATCAATAACTCATTCTTTTTGGCGTTACAACTCAGACCTGCTTGATTTATAAGAGTTATCCACGCATCCGTGCAAGTCTTCTTAACAGCAATTACTGCAGTTGGCTTCGGAGTCTGTCATAAATGTGAACAGATGAAGTGCTGCTTTGTCACGTGACAGCATTGTGGATACGAGGTACGCGAAAAAGAAGGAAATACATTTCATCACAGAGGGGAAGTCTGTATATTAACGTCCAATTTTTGTTTGCCATGACATAGAAAGCTTCCAATTTAATAAAATCTTCCTGGGCTAAAATTCTGAAGTGTTGCAATGGAATTTTTGAATCCAGGAAGCACTCCGGCAATCTGAACTAGTGTATGTAAAGAGTCTACTATCTACTTCACGTGCATGCTCCAGGCAGGCAAACAGCATGCAAAAACAAAAATTAAGCAATCGTAAATAATCATGATATTTTGCATCACATTTCTTCTTTAAACAGCCTTGCTATAGAAAAAGTAATAGGTTTGTTTAATCTTTTCGTTGGTAAATAACGATAATAATTTGCACCATATATTTTAACCGTTTAACTAGCTGGAACGAAATAACGCTGGGTTAGCAAAATGAGCTGAAATCAGCTCGAACGAATAAATTCGCTAAGAAGCGGCTAGAACGAGTGAACTTACTCATTAGAAAGCATCCCGCACAGCACAGAATATTTCGTATATGCTACAAGTACGTAGCACTGAAACACTGAGACTTTTCAGATACACTGCGTAATGTAACAGTAATGTTTCAGAAACCTTATGGTTACGTCAAAATGTCCTCAAACGTTACATAACTTTGAAACATAACCGATACGTTACAGTGAAAGGTCTTCGTAACTTCAACATATCACTTCATGTTACTGTTACGTATTTGAAAGATTTTTGTAACTTCGTTACATTATTGTTACGTATTTGAAAGATATTTGTTACATTATTGTTACGCATTTGAAAGATATTTGTAACATCGTCATATTACTGTTACGTATTTACTACGTTGAACATAATATGTGTAGTTTTAATAAATTTTATGAAATCACAATAAATAATATTATACTGGACAGCTGTTTTAAAAACAACAACAGTCGTATTACGAGTTGTTTACGTTTTCATAGGTTCAACGCACTGCGCTGTCCATTGGGAACAGTGGCGGCGTTTATATATTTATAACAAAAGAAATAAAAATCGATACCAGATGAAGGTGTCGAATTTCTATTATGCATGTGGAATAGACTATATTTCGGCGAAAAAAAAAGAAAGAAAATCAAATTTGTCATTCCTGTAAAAACCTACCAATATGAAATTCCTTAGCTTCAATTAAAAAAAAAACCCGTTGGTATAGTATACTAATGCAACAACACAGCCATCTACTTAGATTTTATAAAATGCTTTTTTGAATTTAAAAATTGTAATAATCAAAACAATTACTAACTTTGAGTTGATCTTGAATCACAAAACAAAAAAAGGATGAAATATTAAATCAACTAACTAGCTAACTCGAGTACGACAGTATCACAAAAGAATATCCCAGTAGCACATGGAAATACGACTACGAGAGTGCTTCGGTGAAATGGCATAAATGTGCATGCGCATCCACGCCGTTGCCAAACCCATAATCTTAAATATCGTCGGAATGTAACATCAAGGAGCAGTTTTGTACAATGGAAACTATAAAATAGTAGTATCAGTGAATGCTATTTTTAACGTAACCGTAATGTACAAAGATTTATGTTCCAAAACAGATGTTGCTGAAAGGTAATTGTAAGGTATCTCTGAAAGTGTAACGAAAATGAGAGATTGTAACATTTACTGATACATATCTGAAACGTTTTGTGTTGTATGGGATTGCTTTCCCTCAATTTCGTTAGTCAAAATGTTCATTTAGGAGGATGATTGACACTATTCCTCTCTGATTGAGATTTAGGGGGATTTTATGTGGAGGATTTTAGGAATAGAGTGTCTGAGTCTTAAACAAAACTCTTAGAAGTAGGAAGCTAGGAGATTTGCTGTAGAGTAAGAAGGTCACATGGAAGCTGGTGTTAGTAAACTACGGCAAGAACCACGGTTTGTCTCCAACGACACAGTATTTGTCATTTTGTAAGACTTCTGTCCACATTGAGTAGAGTTTAGGTCCCAGCCACCTACAGTGAGATCGCCTTTTGGGCAGGACAAAGAAACTGAAGGAATGGGAGCAAGTCTAGCGACTTTGACAGAACAGTTTGTAGTGAGATTAGAGTACAGTAGATGGCGCCACCGTACAAGTACGATCTTGCACACAGAGAGGTGAGAGAATTTCAGGGGGGGCGGCATAGGAAAGGATACCCATTTAACCAGTGGCTCCAGCCTGGGGGCCGTCACTTAACATGCTCGTCCGATATTCAGCGATTGTTAGTAAATCACACCATCTCTAAAAGATCAGCCCAGGTTCGAACCTGAGGACCTTGCATTGATAATTTGACTCGCTAACCACTAAGCCATCCGCGGCTCCTTTGACTCCAACCCCATAGGTAAATTGTATATATATAGCCTAGCTAAGGGAAGGGCAGGTGACGGCGGCTAAGGATTTACCAGCGACTTCATAGGTAAATTGCGTCTAAAGCTTACGAGAAGGGAACACAACTCAAGACATAATATACTACAATGAAAATCAACTAATATTTCGAAGTTAAATATCTATTTATATAGTTGCTATACGAGGAATAAAAAAACTTTTGCCTTACTGGTACTGAAGAGAGAAAGATGATGTAACACTGTCATCACATACACAAAATTTGAATAAGCACACCTTATTATGCTCTGAGAAAAGAAGATGGTTCTATAACAAGAAATAGAGGCGAAATTTTGACAAGAGTGAAAGATTTCTACTCCAAACTATATGAAAGGGATGATACATGTACTCCAGACATCATGAAAGGTACCAGAGTTCTTCCAGTCCTCCCAGCAGAAGTTGCTCATGCAATCAAGAACATGAAGCGGGGGAAAGCTCCAGGAGAAGATGGAATTACTATAGACATCATACAAGAAGCAAGTGGAGAAATTGAAACAGTACTCGCCCAAATTTTCACTCGATGCCTTAATGAAGGGAAGATTCCTGAGGATTGGAACAATGCTACAATGATCCTGCTACATAAAAAAGGTGACATTGAGGATCTCAGGAACTACAGACCTATCAGCCTCCTATCAGTGGTTTATAAAATCTTCACTAAAGTTCTTTCACACCGCTTGAAGGTAACACTGGACATGGCTCAACCGAGAGAACAAGCTGGATTCAGGAGTGGCTACAGCACAATAGATCATATCCACGTACTGAGAGAACTAATTGAAAGAGCGAGGGAATATGAACTTCCATTGTGCATGGCTTTTATCGATTATGAAAAAGCCTTTGATTCGGTGAAACCATCAGCAGTTACCACGGCTCTGAAATCCTGCGGTATTGAAGATGCATACATTAATATTATTAATAACATCTATGAAAATGCAAGTGCAAAGATTCGGCTGTTTGAAAATACAACACACATAAAAATTGGAAAGGGAGTGAGACAAGGTGACACCATATCTCCGAAGCTCTTTAATGCCACATTGGAAAATGTCTTTCAATCACTGAACTGGGAAAACAAAGGGATAAAGATTAATGGAGATTATCTAACCCACCTTCGTTTTGCTGATGACGTAGTCATTTTTGCAACTACCCCATCAGAGCTGCAGAGTATGATCCAGGAACTTGCTGACAAGAGTAAAGAAGTGGGATTAAAAATGAACTTTCAGAAGACAAAAGTGATGTTCAATGCTTTTACAAGAAATGAAGATTTATCGATTGATGGAGAAAAACTGGAGATAACAGATACGTATGTTTATCTTGGACAGCAGATATCAAGTGAGGGTCACATTGATGAAGAAATTAATCGGCGTACAAAACTTGCCTGGAGAGCTTTTGGAAGAAACAGCATAATTTTCAAGAGCAATATGCCATTATGTCTTAAAAGAAAAGTGTTTGATCAATGCATCCTTCCAGTGCTTACGTATGGTGCAGAGACGTGGACCTTAACTAAAAGAGACATACAAAGGCTGCAGACAACTCAAAGCAGCATGGAGAGGTGCATGCTTGGTATAACCAGGAGAGATAAGAAGAGGAACTCGTGGATCCGAAAAATGACGAGAGTGGAAGACATCATGATCAGAGTTAAATCCCTGAAATGGCAATGGGCTGGACATACTGCCAGAAGGACAGACCATAGATGGACAGCCGAAATTTTAGATTGGATTCCAAGGGACAGGAAAAGACCCAGAAAAAGACCACATGGGAGATGGGTGGATGAAATTCGTAAATATGCGGGAGTGACATGGAGGAGACTGGCACAAGACAGACCGTTGTGGAGGAAACTTGGGGAGACCTTCGTCCAGCAGTGGATTGATAATGGTTGACAATGATGATGATGATGATTATGCTCTGAATGTAGATAATTTCATTTCTCTTCCAGGAGTCAACCTTAGCTTAATCCAAAATTAATATTTTGAAAAATATGAAGCAAATTTCACCAATTTAAGTCTGGTTATACATCGTCCTCCATAATCGCGTTTTCTCTTATAATACTTTCCTTTGCCTGGCAGTTTTGGATTTCCTTCTCCGAGTGACATCACTTGAGCTTTCGGTTTTAATACATGTTTGAATTTGAAAAAGTTTCGGAACTTCTATAAAGCTATATAAGCTTGGATGGGGATGATAAAAGCAGGTATTAAACCGAGGATGAAAACACTTTCATGCATTCTCCGTGCGTTCAGTTGATGCCTGGCATTCAGCATTTTTTTTCAACGCAAGGAATATCCTTTTCTATGAGGGTCGCCAAAGCGCCAGAATTTTCTTCCACAGCAGGGTTTATTACCTTTGATGGGCGTTCAGAAATAACCTCTTCAGCTTTCTCCGCAAATTTCTTGTGGGGTTTCAATGACCCAGAACGTCTAAAGATTTAAAAGGATTATTTAGTAGCAATTTACCTACACTCCACGGAAGCGAGGAAAAGGGGGAGGAAGACGCCCTTATTTACAACAGCGGGATCAGTACCGGGGTTCGGCGGACTAACGTGCCCATCCGACTTACACTAGATATTTATTGGTTCGAGCGTTCCTACCAACCAGGGATATCGAACCTCTCTGATTGATTACCTTCTAAACGGCTACAACAATGGCAACGAACATAAGAATGAAGAGAGAAAATGTTTGACTCATTTGTTTTGTATCTAACAAGGGCCGTGGGTGGCCTAGTGGTCAGCGTTTGTGACTGGCACGGAGAAGACCGCGGGTTCGATCCCAGGCAGGTACGAACTCAAGAACCACTAAATACCCGCCGTGCGTCGGATGGGCACGTTCAGCCGTTGGAGTCAGCGTACTGGGCTTCCCCGGTAATAAATAAGGGCGTCTTCCTCCCCCTTTCTACCTCGCTTCCGTGTCACTTTCCTATCGGGCCATCTAGCCTGAATCTCCTAGTTTCCTATTTCTAAGGGTTGTTTAAAACCTAGGGTCAAACACACCCTTCCCAAAATCCTCTACATATGTTCCATGATCTATTTTTGTATCTAACCATGTATAAGATAAGATGTCCGTGTCAGAGGACTAGATTTTTTCCACCATATCTTGGCTGATTAGGGTGGAGAACAAAGGACTAGAAGCGAATGGTAATCACGTGTCACAGGTGTATGGTCGGTACTGCTGAGATGTGACAAAGGGAAATGATTCGTTTTCCCGTATCTTTCGTAAAACTCGACAGATGTATAATAATTTTTGGTTTGAAAACGCAGAACATTTATTGCACCATTTGTTTCAGGTACATCTGTCGCTTAAAGGGTTGAAACAAAACTACTATACGCCTTAAACAAGTCTTTTAAGCCTTTGGTTACTGGTAACGCGGTTGGCCTAGTGGTCAACGTTCGTGACTGCCACGGAAAAGTCTCAGGATCGATCCCAGGCAGGTACGAGCGCTCGGACAGCTAGCTAAATATCCTCCGTGCGTCTGGTGGGCATGTTAAGCCGTCAGACTCGGGGTACCAGATCAGATCAAGTCATGTTTAGAGTGTTTTAGGAAGGGAGTGTCTGACCTCAGGTCTTGACCTTTCGAAAGAGGAAGCTAAGAAATTTGGGCTAGAGTGCCCGACAGGAAAGCAGCACGGAAGCGAGGTAGAAAGGGGGAGGAAGATGCCTATATTTATTACCGGGGTTCGACGGCTTAACGTGCCCATCAGACGTACGGCGGATATTTAGTGGTTCGAGCGTTCGTACCTGCACGGGATCGAACCTGAGGTTCCTCCATGGCAGTCACAAACTTTGACCACTGACCCATCGGCGGCCCGCTAGATCCCGGGAACCGCCTCCCCCGTGTTATAAAAAAGGACGTCTCTCTCCCCCTTTCTATCTAGCTTGCCTGTCGGGCTCACTGTCGAAATCTACAGCTTCTTACTTTTACGGGTTGTTTAAGACCTGGGGTCATATACTCCCTTCCTAATATCCTCTCCATGAATCTCTCTTTTGCGACTGAATGTGAGGTGAAGTTGTGCGGATTATTCACCAATGCGGATAATACGCCGCTTTAAAAACAAAATAACGTTTCTGCTGGTTTAAAAAAACAACATCCGTGTCGTAATTGTAAAGAGATGCCGAACGTTTGGAAAACTTCAAGAAATGAAACCTATACTAGACGAAACCCGTCGGAATCGACGGTAAGTTTTTTTTTTTTGGAAATAATAAACATATGAAACAACAAATAAAAACTTTATTTCATTGACAAATTCATTCAACCACTTCAGTAAAGACAATAGTCCAGGTTCGTGATTTTTTTTCTGTGACTGCAGATTTAACGACCACCGCGAGCAACCCAATGGGCTATAAGCAGTCGCCCGTCCATAATTTAGGATTAGTGGTTCCAGAGAAAGGAGAGAGCCAGTGGTGTCAGACAAACGCAGCATCCATGCCTCACTGGGATTCGAACCCGGACCGTTCACGAACGAATGATCATAAGCCAACGCTTGGGCTATAAGGAGTCACCCGTCCATAATTTAGGGTCACTGGATACAGGGAAGGGAGAGAGCCAGTGGCGTAAGACAAACACAACATCCATGCATCACTGGGATTCGAACCCGATAGACGAAACCCGTCGGAATCGACGCTAATTTTTTTTTTTTTTTTTTTTTTTTTTGAAAAGAATAAACTTATATTAAACTTTTATTTACATCTTTACAGAATGGGAAACGTCTTACCCACGTGAATAAACTGGCTCGAATTATGCCTCACCGAGATTTGTACCCGGTAGACGAAACCCTTCGGAACCGACGAATATTTTTTTCCCCCTCCATTAGACAAAACCCGTCGAAATCGACAACAAGTTTTTCCTTTTTCTTTTTTTTATTAAACTCATATGAAACGTTTATTTACATCTTTACATAATTGGAAATGTCTTACCTACGTGAATAAAATGGATATCATGAATGTTAAATTGTATATATGCATCACACAGTCCAATGGCACAACGCAATCAGGTCTTCGAGTGTTCACTGCTCTAATAAGAACTTTCAAACAAATTACTGCTAGCGTTGTTTTGCACAAAGGTTCGCTGAGAAGAGAGACTTCGGACTTTGTACTATCTGAGTCCCTCCATACTTCCGCCTTCAACAGCGCGTGAGAAAACCGCAGGTGATCGGATGTCAACCGCACGCTTAACCCATTGACTTTACATGGGAACTTTGCCGCCCCACAAAGCCCGTACTGTTGCCCAATCTCATTTTTATCATCGACTGGCGCATCTACATGGTAAGACCTTTATTTTGATACCTCAACCATATCTTTACGTTCAGCCGTTCTCTCACAACTGGACTTAAAGTAAAAACCTTATAGAATCAATATATACTTCGATAATAAACTACGTCTGTCCCTAATGTTCTGCCGTCATTCAGTACTTACAGCGCCATTTACTTTTATCCGGTTGCCGAAATTGGAACTAAGCTCACTACTATCGCACGATATGTAAAATCAAGGAGAAATACCGGAAAATAAAATAAAGTTAGTAACACAAACGACCTCATCTGTGGCAATACGCACTTGCTCGAACAGATTTCTGCGACGTTTGTTCTGTTACGTAGGTGCTATGCCGTGTTTTATTTCTTTTTTCGAATTGCAGAGTAATTTCCTATAACGAAATAAAATTGCAAAGTAATTGCATAACAAGTTAGTAAAATCATGCAATGCATTGATTATGATACGCTTTCCAACATACCAGAAATCATTACTCAAGTTATCAAAATAATGGCTGTTTAATAAATCTCAGTCCTGTCCCCTGACCTTTGATCCCATTTCGATGATATTCAACAGAACCGGTTCAGTATACCTCCGAAATAACATGATAACGTTTTGTCGCAATCGAAGCATTTTTACGTAAGTAATGATGCATAAGGACTATGGAATAGATCCCGCTCCTGTGTCCTAACCTTTGACCCCATTTCGCCCATTTTCAGTAGAATTCGTCCCCAGGCAGGCCCCTGCAACATACTAACATTTTATCCAAATCGAAGCATTTTTACGTAAGTAATGGCGATGGAAGTGATTCCGCTCCTATGTCCTGACCTTTGACCCCATTTCGCCCATTTTCAACAGGGTTTGTCGACAGGTGGTCTCCTGCCGCGTACTAAAATTTCATAGAAATCGACCTTTTTTTACGTTAGTTATGGTGCATAATAGCAGTGGAATGGATCCCGCTCCTTTGTACTGACCTTTGACCCCATTTCGTTCACTTTAAATAGGGTTCCTTCCCAGGTAATCTCCTACCAGATACTAAAATTTCATCGAAATCGAACGATTTTTACGCGAGTTACCGTGCAGACGGTCATACGCACACAACGCGTGACGTAATGAGTCAGATGGGAATGGCGACCATCTGCTCGCCGCAAGAGTGCGAAGTCATAAAACTTTAATAGGATCCACACACAACGCGTGACGTAATGAGATAGATGGCGTGACCGCGCGCCAACATTCTCAAACACGAGATTGTGATGTCATAAGATTTCTAAGCATTGGTAACATTTATGGATCGACGCCATGCCAATAAAAACGTTATATTTCAGGGTGGGTATTTAACCCACTAAACGAATTCTCCTGAAGTCGAGATCAAGCTAAATCGATTTTCTAGTACCAGAAAGCTGTAGGTTAACGACTTTCATCAAACTTCTTAGAGCCGTTTTCAAAATAAAATGTACATTCATACATACAAGAATTGCTACTTTAAGGTGGACGTCAAGTAATTTTGCTTCCTATAGTTCCAAGATCAGGTGATGCGTAACATCACAGCCTCTCCTTGACAAATGTCAACCCCGCCTTCTCGTGGTGCATCCTGTTCCCACTAAAGGGGCTCTGACGACCGCCATTAGCGGTATAACTATACCATCGGGATTAGAGGAAATTCTATCCCACACTCACCAACCCGCTTGGCCAGCGTGGTGAGTTATGGCCAAACCCCTCCAAAATGATTCCACAACTTAAATCTTGGCCCTCAGTCTCCGGCAGCTGGAATGTACCTGGCCAAGGCAGCGGCCAGTGCGACATGAAGGCAGAGGGTGCTAAGAATCCCCGGAGGATCGGACTAGGCTGCCATCTGATGCTGACCTTGGCTACGTATAACGGGCGCTCCCTATCTTCTGATTCCAGGCTTCTTGAACTGGAAGAGGAACTACAAAGGGACATCGTGGGGCTAAGTGAGGTAAGGAGAAAAAGAGAAGATCTCATCCAACTGAAAAGTGGACATCTCTTTTACTATCGTGGGACAGATACTGGCAGAACTAGTGGTGTTGGATTTATAATAAACAAGAAACTGAAGGATAAAGTTGTAGAAGTTGAAAGTTCCTCTGACAGAGCTGCACGACTTGTTATCCAACTCTCGAAAAGATACCAGGCTCAGATTATTCAAACTTATGCACCCACCACAAGTCATCCTGAAGAAGAAATTGAAGAATTTTATGAGGAAATTTGTCATCTAAATAATAAAGGTAAGCAGCACTTGAAAATAATTATGGGAGATTTCAATGCAAAAATAGGGCAACGGAAACAGAATGAAACTTCAGTAGGTAAATTCGGTCACGGCAACAGAAACCAGCGTGGAAATATTCTCGTTGAGTTTGCAGAGGCAGAAGGGTTTTTCATCTTGAACTCCTTCTTCAAGAAAAAGCCATACAGGAAATGTACATGGAGACATCCAAATGGGACGACAAGTGACATTGATTTTATTATGTGTAACAAAAAATTCGTCATAGAAGACTGCAGTGTGCTAAACAAGTTCAACACAGGTAGTGACCATAGATTGGTGAGATGTAAGATGCACCTCAACACTAAACTGGAACGTGGCAAGCTCATAAGACAAACAAAATCTATTGACATAACCAACCTTAAAAAACACCATAATACCTTCAAGTTGGAACTGAAGAACAGGTTCTCTGCTTTAGAAGGCCTAACATCGGAAGAAGTGGACATCTCTGAAGTTAACAGAAAAGTAACCAAAGCTCTTATGGAAACAGCAACAAAATTAGCTGGGTCTAAGAACAAGTTGCATGTAAACAAATTATCAGGAAAAACGAAAATGTTGATGCAAAAAAGAAGAGAGATGAGGACAACTAAAGAAGATGTGACTTCCAAATTGGAATATATAGAGCTGTGCAAGACAGTAAGAAAAAGTATCACTGAAGACGTAAGAAAATTCAACTGTGAACTAGTGAGGAAAGCAATTGAAAACAACCAAAGCCTAAAAATAGCAAAGGGACATCTCAGTAAGGGAAGAAAACAGATTATGGCACTGAGAAAAGAAGATGGTTCTGTAACAAGAAATAGAGGCGAAATTTTGACAAGAGTGAAAGATTTCTACTCCAAATTATATGAAAGGGATGATACATGCACTCCAGACATCATGAAAGATACCAGTACCAGAGTTCCTCCAGTCCTTCCAGCAGAAGTTGCACATGCAATCAAGAACATGAAGCGGGGAAAAGCTCCAGGAGAAGATGGAATTACTGTAGACATCATACAAGAAGCAAGTGGAGAAATGGAAACAGTACTCGCCCAAATTTTCACTCGATGCCTTAATTAAGGAAAGATTCCTGAGGATTGGAACACCGCTACAATGATCCTGCTACATAAGAAAGGTGACATTGAGGATCTCGGAAACTACAGACCTATCAGCCTCCTATCAGTAGTTTATAAAATCTTCACTAAAGTTCTTTCACACCGCTTGAAGGTAAAACTTTACATGGCTCAACCGAGAGAACAAGCTGGATTCAGGAGTGGCTACAGCACAATAGATCATATCCACGTACTGAGAGAACTAATTGAAAGAGCGAGGGAATATGAACTTCCATTGTGCATGGCTTTTATCGATTATGAAAAAGCCTTTGATTCGGTGAAACCATCAGCAGTTACAATGGCTCTGAAAACCAGCGGTATTGAAGATGCATACATTAATATTATTAATAACATCTATGAAAATGCAAGTGCAAAGATTCGGCTATTTGAAAATAGAACACACGTAAAAATTGGAAAGGGAGTGAGACAAGGTGACACCATATCTCCGAAGCTCTTTAATGCCACATTGGAGGGTGTTTTTCAGTCGCTGAGCTGGGAAAACAAAGGGATAAAGATTAATGGAGATTATCTAACCCACCTTCGTTTTGCTGATGACGTAGTCATTTTTGCAACTACAACATCAGAGCTGCAGAGTATGATCCAGGAACTTGCTGACAAGAGTAAAGAAGTGGGATTAAAAATGAACTTTCAGAAGACAAAAGTGATGTTCAATGCTTTTACAAGAAATGAAGATTTATCGATTGATGGAGAAAAGCTGGAGATAACAGACATGTACGTTTATCTTGGACAGCAGATATCAAGTGAGGGTCACATTGATGAAGAAATTAATCGGCGTACAAAACTTGCCTGGAGAGCTTTTGGAAGAAACAGCATAATTTTCAAGAGCAATATGCCATTATGTCTTAAAAGAAAAGTGTTTGATCAATGCATCCTTCCGGTGCTTACGTATGGTGCAGAGACTTGGACCTTAACTAAAAGAGACATACAAAGGCTGCAGACAACTCAAAGCAGCATGGAGAGGTGCATACTTGGTGTAACCAGGAGAGATAAGAAGAGGAACTCGTGGATCCGAAAAATGACAAGAGTGGAAGATATCATGATCAGAGTTAAATCCCTGAAATGGCAATGGGCTGGACATACTGCCAGAAGGACAGATCATCGATGGACAGCCGAAAATTTAGATTGGATTCCAAGGGACAGATAAAGACCCAGAAGAAGACCACGTGGGAGATGGGTGGATGAAATTTGAAAGTATGCAGGAATGACATGGAGGAGACTGGCACAAGACAGACCGTTGTGGAGGAAACTTGGGGAGACCTTCGTCCAGCAGTGGATTGATAATGGTTGACAATGATGATGATGATGACTTCCAATGGAAAAACTTCTGTGCACATTTTCTTTACAAATAATGCGTTCCCAAGGATGAAAATTTGAACATCCATTAAAATATCTTCATTTCATAACTTGGAATACTTAATATTTTCTAAACCATAACCGTAATTATGCAATCCAACATTTATTTGTCCACTGACGTCATCATAGCACAGGTCGCGCCATCTTTTTTCTAGTTTCAACACCACCAAAGGAAACGTTATTGTTTTTTAATATAATTATGCTTATGTTTTAGAAAATGTTAAGTATTCCAAGTTATAATATGAAGTTATTTTAATCGATGTTCAAATTTCCATCCTTGGGAGCACACTTATTGTGAATGAAATGTGTTACAAAGGTTTTCCATTGGAAATATAGGACGCAAAATTACTTGACGTCCACCTTAGTAGTGTGGGATAAGGGCGATATGAATGAATCCCGATCCTATGTCCTTACCTTTGACTCAATTTGTCCCCTTTTCAGTAGGGTTACTCTCCAGGTGGTCCCCTCCCACATACTGAAATTTCATCGAAATCGAACCATTTTTACGCATCTTATGACGCATAAGGACAATTTAATACATCCCGCTCTTATGTCCTGATCTTTGATCCCACTTCACCCATTTTCAACAGAGTTCGTCCCCAACTGGTCTCCTACCACATACTAAAATTTCTTTGAAATCGAACCGTATTTACGCAAGTTATGACGCATAAGGACAATTGAATGAATTCCGCTCTTATGTCGTGACCTTTGAGTCCACTTCACCGATTTTCAATACGGTTCGTCCCCGGGCGGTCCCCTACCACATACTAAAATTTCATCGAAATCGAACCATTTTTACGTGAGTTATCGTGCCGACAGACGGACAGATGGACGGACGAACAGACGGACGGAAAAAGCTGGAGCATATACGCTTCTTCAACCTACGGTTGGAAAGCGTAAAAAAGGAACAAATAAAATTGTAACAAAATAACTGCAGGTGTAGTTTTGACTCACTGTGATGGAAATTTTTAAAATGATTAGTTCCGAGGAATTTTTTCTTTGAAGTACAAGATGGAAGGAGATGAAACTGAAAGAAAACGTCGCTTAAATAGAGAACGACATGGGTGATGGCGTGCAAACCAATCTTCATAAAACGTATGAAACTTTTGAAGAAACACCAGCCAGACATATTACAGACGTAGCCTATTATATAGGTTTTTTGTATATATATTTTACGATTCATGTTATAAGAATGTCAGCCACAGCTTTTTCACCCTTGCATGGCACAGGCTTATGAGCTAGTGCGTTAATAACAGAAAAAGTAACACAATATAAAGACAGAGGCAGAGATGGAAACAAGTCACGGGTCGCCCGGTCGACAATTTCTTGGGGGTTAAACGGGTCGGGTTAAGGTATTATTGACCCGATTCCGACCGAGTTTTATTTCCGTTTTATTTCTGAATAGAAATGTTTTTTTTTCAAAGAACCCATCAGAGGTCTTTGAAATATGCTTCAGAGCTGCAGAGTATCATGCAGGAACTTGCTGAAAAGAATAAAAAGTGGGATTAAAAGTGAACTTTCAGAAGATAGAACTGATGTACAATGCTTTTAAAAGGAATGAAGATTTATCAATTGATGGGGAAAAGCAGGAGAAAATCAATTCCAACATTTACCTTGGGCAGCAGATATCAAGCGTGGGTCACATTGATGAAGAAATTAATTTTTGTATAAAACTTGGTTGGAGAGTTTGTGGAAGAAATAGTGCAATTTTTGATGATGATGGTCATGATCAAATGTAGAGGATTTTAGGAAGGGAATGTCTCACCCCAGGTCTTAAACAACCCTATTTGAAATAGGAAGCTAGGAGATTTGGGCTAGAGTGCCCGATGGGAAAATGACACGGAAGCGAAATAGAAAGGGGGAGGGAGACGCCCCTATTTATTACCGGGGGTCAGTACCCGGGGTCCGACTGCTTAACGTACCCATCCGACGCACGGCGGATATTTAGTGGATCGAGCGTTCGTACCTACCTGGGATCGAACCTAAAGTCCTTTTCGTGGTAGTCACAAACGTTGCCCAGTCGGCCTCCCGCGGCTTCAGTGCAATGTTTAAGAGTAATATGCCATTATGTCTTAAAAGAAAAGTGTTTAATCAGCGCATACGCAGCAGAGATTTGTACCTTAACTAAAAAAGACATACAAAGGCAACAGACAACTGAAAGAAGCATGAAGTGATGCGTGCTTGGAAAGAAGAAGAAAGGTAAAAAGAGGAACTCGTGGGTAAGAAAAATAACAAGAGCGGAAGACATCACGATTAGAGTGAAGTGCCTGAAATGGCAATTAGCTAGACGTATTGCCTGCTGAACCACCGGAATTTTAGACTGAATTCCAAGGGTAAGAAAAAGATCCAGAAGAAGACCACGTGGGAGATGGATGGATGAAGGAGAATTACCCAAGATAGTCCGTTATGGAAAAAAATTCTGGAGATTTTCATCCAGCAGATGGATTGATAATGATTATACAAAACAAATACCGCCGTCTATGTACGATATTTAATTAAAAGATGAAATCTATTTACAAATTAAAACCTCCACTAGCACCTTCGGGGTACCAATTACCCCATCATCAGGTGGAACAGAGCTCTCCGAGCTCTCTGTGAGCAAATCTGAGAAATATAGTTATATTTCCCATTTTTGCTCATAGTAGCCACTGAGCATCTGTCCGGCCCGCTTTCCCAAGGGAAAAGTCGCACCTCTTTTTTTATTTTTAAACCAAACATGAAAGCTGTAAAAACGCAACGCTTCTAGTGCTATACTATGAATGTAAGTACTTGAAATTAATGTAGAGGTATCCCAGGAAGTTTTGCTCTGGGGAATCCAAAATGTTTGTCTTTCTTTACCAAATTCAAAACGATGGCGACGTAGAAAAATAGCAAGTATGCACGGTGTCTTGTCACTTCACAACATTGCAGTGCTTTATCAAACGTCATTCAAATAATTTAAGCAAGGCAACAGCCGAAAGGGTTCGTTAAGTGAGTGTGCAACAAATATTTACTGCTTTTATATTGTGTATGCTAAAGAAACTGCGCAGTTCAGCTTTGAAGAAGGTCCCCCTGGTTAACCTCAATACTATTGAGCAAACTAATGAGCTTTACTTATCTCAGTTATGAATATGTCACGAGCTTCTACTCGTCGTAGGTGTCTTATAGTGTTTTATTTTCTCGCTAAGTTCCAGAAATAAAGTAACCGAAGTTCACTGTCTTGAGAAACTTGCTCTTTGGTCTTCGCAAATCCAAATATAACTATCACCTGCTATGTCACATTGTAGCCTAAGGGGTCGTCTGAGACTCGAAAGAAAAGGGATGCGCAGAAAGATTCCACAGATTTTTTGGAACTATGGAGTTGATTGGGCGGTTTAAACAGGAGTGAAAAAGAAAGGAAACATAAATGAGCTCATGGAGAAAGTTGAGAAACTGTGGTGAAGAAGAGGGAACAAAATGTCTTTCAATCTAAGTGGAAATAAAGGGAGAATATAAAGAAAATAATGCCCTGCAAACAAAATACATGCAGAGCCTTTTCCGACGGAAGTATTATCTTAGGCTGCACAAATTGTGCCAGTGTTTCACCCACGGCGACGGGGGCTTCATCAAAGCGTTCTTCCTAAGTGACGTTTAGGCGACTCGTCACACGTTGTTTCAAGCTCCTTTTATCCGTCGTCGGATGGGCCTCAGGTCAGCCTGTCACCTCGCATTGCCGGAAAAAGTCACAGCGACGTCTGAGTCATAGACGTGAAAAATTCCCCTCCAGGCTTAAAGAAAAGCCACATCTCGACACAATGGATTACTCAACTTTTCGCGCCTATTTTTTTTTCTTGGTCTTATATATATTTTTTTATTTATTTTTGGAGCTCTTTATTTCCGTATCGATCTGATGTCTTGGCGATGAGCGCTCTTTCTTGCTGGGAAAATGTAATTTTCGCTCCTCAAGTACAAAGCTGCCGTCAAAAATCATTGTGGTTAAATTGGCGCAATACAAAATATGGGAAAGATAAACTTGTGCAATTTGAATACTCTGATCATTCTTATGATGTTTCTCGGATGTCCCAATTTCCGAGTAAAGCTGTGTGTAATTCTTTAAGCTGACTCTTCTCGTGTAATCGAATCTACGAAAAGAAACTCAAAATTTTGTTTACAACTTCGGAGAACTGAAAAGGTTCTCTGCTTTTTAATAACAAAACCGATAATTTTTGATGACAAAATCAGTGCCATTTATTTTGTTCTTATGAACACACTGATTTACTTAAAAGAATGAGTTAAAATATACAACTCATGGTGATTCATAAAGTTGAAATATACAACTCAGGGTGATTCATAAAGCAGTATACAGTTTCAACGCACTATAAAACAAGAACAATTTAAGATATTTTATGTTACCTGTAACAGAATTGTAGGATGATGTTTCAAGTTTTTTTTTTAGAGACAGTCACAGATATTCTACGTGTGCACCCTTAGTCACACGACACAAATTGAGCCGGTTATCCATTTCCGCCCAAACGCGAGGTAAGATATCTGAATCAACTGCAGTGATAGTGGCTGTGATACGCTGCTTCAGCTCAGCTAGAGCAACAGAAAGGGGAGGGGCAAATTACCTTGTCCTTTACGTACCCCGACAGGAAAAAGTCACAAGGTGTTAAGTCAGGACTTTTGGGTGGCCATTGGGTCACTGGCATGTTGTAGTCCGTGGCTCGTCCAATCCATCGGTGAAGAAGATGTTCATCGAGATAATTTCGTGCGTGGCCTAACCAGTGCGGTGGTGCACCATCCAATTGGAGAATAAAGTTATCACTGTCGTCCTGCAACTGTGGCATTAATCAAAGACTTAACATATCAAGAAAAGAGCCTCCCGTGACAGTTTTCTCGTGAAAAAAGAAGTGGCCGTACACTTTCATTTTGGACACAGCACAAAACATATATACCTTAGGGGAATCTCGCACGTGTTGCACTCTAAATCTGGGATTCTTCGTTCCCCAAAAGCGAACATTGTGCTTGTTTACCTGACCATTCACGTGAAATGTAGCTTCATCGGTGAAAACTAAGTGATCGGCAAAATCGTCATTTTCAAAACGGGTGCTGCATTTTGGCACAAAATTCAAAGCGTTCTGTCTTGTCAAGGTCAGTGAGATTTTGCAACATCTGCACTTTGCATGGAATGATTTTCAGCTTCTTTCTCAAAATTCTCCAGACAGTGGGCTGTGGAATCTGCACTTCGCGACTCACTCTCCGCGTTGATTTTCCCGGGCTTAGTTGAATGGCGGTGCAAACACTATCGACGACTTCTTCCGATACACGCGGTCGTCCAGGACTTAAAAGTTTGCGCAAACAGCCCGTAGTTTCAATTTTTTTATGCCAATCGTAGATAGATTTTATGGTTGGAGGTTTTTTCCCTAATCGTGATCGAAAATGCCGTTGCACAACAATTACAGATTCCGTTTTGCTCAATTCAAGAACACAAAGCGCCTTCTCCACTGCCGACGCTGCCATTTTGACTGACTAGTCACGTGACACGCGCTATCGGCTACGTCATTTCCCTCAGTAGCGGGGCAGAAACTTTATGCGTACATCTACCTAACGGTTTGCAGTCGTGGTCCGTGTCTTCAACTGTTACTGTTTTACAGTATCTGGAATCTGTATACTTCTTTATGAATCACCCCGAATAACTCAATAATCATGAAATATTTATTGAAATATGATATCTTGAAACAAAGGTTTATTATAACAAACGCTGGCGTAACTTCAGGATTTGACTCGGAAAAAAGGGCTTAAATTGGAGGAACTCCTTCTTAAAAGATGGGAATATTAAAATATGGGGATTTAGTAGTGAAAGTTATTCATGTGCTAAGAGAACAAATTGAAAGAACGAAGGGAATATGAACTCTCATTATAAATGGCTTTTATCGATTATGAAAAGGACTTTGATTCAGTGAAACTATCAGCAGTAACAACGGCTTTGAAATCCCGTGGTATTGAAGATGCATGCGTTCGTATTAATTATTATTAGTAACATATATGAAAATGCACGTGCAAAGCTTTGGTTATTTGAGGATACAGCACCAATAAAAATTGGAAAGGGAGTGATACAAGGTGACACCATATCTCCCAAACTCTTTAATGCCACATTGCACAATGTCTTTCAATCATTGAACTGGGAAAACAAAGGGATAAAGATTAATGGAGATTATTTAACTCACCTTCGTTTTGCTGATGACGTAGTCATTTTTGCAACTGACCCTTTAGAGCTGAAAGGGTATGATCCAGGAACTTGCTAACAAGACTAAAGAAGTGCGATTAAAAAGGAACTTTCGGAAGACAAAACTGCTGTACAATGCTTTTACAAGGAATGAAGATTTATCGATTGATGGGGAAAAGCTGAAGATAACCGATACCAACATTTACCTGGGACAGCAGATAGCAAGCAAAGGTCACATTGATGAAGAAATTAATCGACGTGTAAAATTAGGTTGGAAAGCTTTTGGAAGAAACAGTGCAATTTTTAAGAGCAATATGCTATTATGTTTTAAAAGAAATGTGTGTAATCAAGGCATCCTTCCAGTGCTTACGTTCGAAGCAGAGACGCGTACCTTAACTAAAGAAGACACACAAAGACTGCACACAACTGAAAGAGGCATGGAGAGATGCACGCTTGGTGTAACCAAAAGGGATAAGAAGAAGAACTCATGGATAAGGAAACTGACAAGAGTGGAACATATCATGATTAGAGTAAAATCCCTGAATTGGCAATGGGCTGGATATGTTGTCAGAAAAACGTACCACCGATGGACAACCGAAATTTCTAGACTGGATTCCAAGGAACAGGAGAAAAGACCCAGAAAAGGACCACATGGGAGATGGGTGGTTGAAATTCAAAAATATGCGAGAGTGACATGGGGGAGACTGGCGCAAGACCTCTGTAGAAGAAACTTGGTGATACCTTCATCCAGCAGTGAAGTGATAATGATTGACGATGACGATGAGTAAAAGTATGTATTTAACGGCTGTAGGTAAAACAGTTGAACGAAGAATTTGCAATGCAAAAAATTTGAGCAGTCAAAAGAGCTAAGAAAGCCCACCAAAAATGTAGCTCGAAGCAGAGACGAAAACCTCTCCCTGTTATTCAAATTGCTACATCCGCTTTCTTATCACTATTAGTATACAATGTTCTAGTGGTTTTGATCAGGCAAAAAAATCAGTGGTCTCTTAATTCATGGATATTACAGTATTACCTGCTTACATTATACTTAATGAAGAACATCATCATTAACAGTTCTCAATCCACTACTGGATGAATGTCTCCTCAATTCTCTCGTAATACCCTCTTGATCAATTTTCTTCTATGTGACCCTTTCGAATTTCATCGTCTTCTGGGTCTTTATGTGTCCCTTGGTATCTAGCCTAGTACCCTGAGTGGAAGGAAGTAATGAGATACCTACCCAGTAATGTGTAGGAGCGCTTTTCACCAGGAAATGTGCAGTCATACGGAAAAGCATTGAGTCCACCTGTTCACGAAAGCGTTCCACAGATATTTCTACACATGTTTTCTGTACCTATCCATAGTTTCGTTGTATTCCTGGGAAAGAAGATCGAAAGCTGGAACTGACATTTTCACAGCATCACAAGGATTTTCCACAGGAATGATGTGCGGGGAACGGGATGGTAGTTCCATTCAAGTGTGGGAACTTCTACGGAATGTTCTTCTACTCTGACGGAAAAATAAATCCCAACACGAAGAAGGTGTTGTGTTAGATAAACGACAGTTGGTAGGCGGTGAGAGTACATCTGTAAGATGACGTCTATGCAAAGTTCGCGCTCGGCGCATACGTGTGGCGCTAGTAGCGCCCCTCGGAACATGCAAAGCAGGTTTGCTGTAAATACGCGCTGTAACGTTCGTGAGCGTTAGTTATCGTTGAGATTCGACGTAGTGTGTTGATGTTAGACAAGAATGCCTTTAAGAAGACAAAGAACCCCTTATCAACAGCTCACGGAGTTTGAACGCGGTCGTGTAATAGGGCTACGAGAAGGTGGATTTTCTTTCCGCAATATTGCAGAACGACTTGGCAGGAATGTAGCCACTGTGCATGATTGTTGGCAGCGGTGGTCAAGGGAAGGTACTGTCCTCAAAAAGACCGGCTTCCGGCCGCCCACGTGGCACTACTGAGAGGGAAGAACGCCGTGTACGGCGTATGGCCGTGGCGCATCGTACTGCGTCTGCGGCAGCAATTCGAGCTGCAGTTGCCACCACAGTGACACAACGAACTGTTACAAATCGGTTACTTGAAGTACAGCTCCGAGCCAGACGCCCTGTAGCGTGCATTCCACTTACTCCAAACCACTGCTGTTTGCGACGTCAGTGGTGTCAAGCTAGAGCTCATTGGAGGATGGAGTGGAGATCTGTTTTGTTTTCCGATGAAAGCCGGTTCTGCCTGGGTGCCAGTGATGGCCGTGTGTTGGTTAGAAGGAGGCCAGGTGAGCGCCTTGCAACCAACCTGTCTGCGGCCGAGACACACTGGACCTACACCTGGAGTTATGGTCTGGGGAGCAATTTCCTATGACAGCAGGAGTACTCTCGTGGTTATCCCACGCACCCTGACGGCACAGATGTACGTCGGTCTGGTGATTAAACCTGTTGTGCTGCCATTCATGAACAGCATTCCAAGGGGTGATTACCAACAGGATAACGCTCGTCCGCATACCGCTGTTGTAACCCAACATGCTCTACAGAGTGTCGACATATTGTCGTGGCCTGCTAGATCCCCAGATCTTTCACCAATCGAGCACGTATGGGACATCATTGGACGACAACTCCAGCGTCACCCCCAACCAGCATTAACCGTCCCTGTATTGACCGACCAAGTGCAACAGGCATGGAACTCCATCCCACAAACTGGCATCCAGCACCTGTACGACACAATGCATGAACGTTTGCGTGCTTGCATTCAACATTCTGGCGGTTACACCGGTTATTAATGTACCAGCATTTCACATTTCAAATGGCTGTTCTCGCGCTTACATTAAGCTGTGATCTTGAAACCTTAATCGATTAAATATGTTACCTATACAAATGTATTGCCGCCACTTCATTCCTCTACAACTATTTTTTCGTGGTGTTGGGATTTTTTTCCGTCAGTGTATTTACACTCTGTGGAAACAGTCTCTGAACACCAGTCCTTTTTGCACAATACAGCATTTATGGCCATATTAATAAAGAATTGGCCAAAATTACATGTTCATTTTCCGTGGCACACTTTCAATGAGATTCCAGTAAGTACGAGGGTAAAAAAAAAATCCGCACTTCAGCCATAATTTTTTTTTTTTGGTTGGCCGCACTGCCTTCTGCGCGCGCATGCTATAATGTGGTATTCTTGTCGTTATGTTACTGAAGTTGGATCTTTATTGCTACATTTTTCTTTGTTCTGTTACAGAGTAAACATGGCAGCTCCGCTGGCTGTGTGAACCAAGGAAGAACAGAGAGCAGTGATCCGAATCCTCTAGTCTGAAGGTGTGTCAGTTGCTGAAACTCATCGCAGGCTTGCAGCGTCGGGGACAGCGCTCTACCACGGAGAAGTGTGTATGAGTGGATTAAGAAATTTAAAAATGGCCTGACAAGCTTGAAGAGCGAAGAGGGTGCAGGACGCCCATCGATCTCCACCATTGACAAGAAGGTTCAACAAGCTCAAGAGATAATCCTGGCGAACCGACGAGTGATCACCAATGAGTTTCTCGTGGGTGATTTCGTATGCAGAACCACAACTGATTTGCAGAGAACAGGCAACCTCATCGGTGGTCACTCGTCGGTCCCCCAGAATCATCTCTCGAGCTTGTTGAATCTTCCCGTCAGGGGTGGAGGTTGATGGGCGTCTTGCACCCTCTTCATGTTTCACGCTTGTCCAGCCATTTTTAAACTTCTCGATCCACTCATACACACTTCTGCATGGTAAAGCGCTGTCCCCGTATTGTGCTGCAAGCCTACGATGAACTTCAGCAAATGACACACCTTCAGACCAAAGAAATAGGATCACTGCTCTCTGTTCTTCCTTGGTGCACATTACCATCGGAGCGGCCATGTTTACTCTGTAACAGAGCAAAGAAAAATGTAGCAATTAAGATCAAACTTTAGTAACATAACCACAAGAATACCACATTATAGCATACGCATGCAGGAGGCACTGCGGCCAACCTAAAATATTTATGGCGCAAGTGCGGATAATTTTTGATTTACCCTCTTATATTGTTCCATTCTTGGTCAGTTAAAACACAGAGGTTGGACCTATCGTTGCATCCCAAATGCAAATATTACAGAGGTTGGACCTATCGTTGCATCCCAAATGCAAATATTACAGAGGTTGAACCTGTCGTTGCATCCCAAATCCAAACATTACAGAGGTTGTAAATTTCGTTGCTTCCCAAATCCAAAATTAAAGAGGTTGAACCTGTCGTTGCATCCCAAATCCAAAACTTAAAGTTTATCCCAAACAGTCTCTATCGGATTGAGTTCGCGTCTTTCTGCTAGCCTTAGCAAATCCTGTATAGTCATATCCCCAAACCCTGTCGAAACGGAGCGCGTACTTCATTGTTCGGGGCGTTGTCTCCGTAAAACTGGTAAAGTGTTGGCAGTGCAGAGTTGTCTAGGAATGACCTGGTACATCGTGGCGTTCACGTTTCCATCCACAACCACCAACGGTCATAGTCCACGCCATAAGAAACATTCCCAGACCATGGCACTGTCACCACTAAATTTAACAGTTGTGATGACACATTCTGTCCCATGTCGTTCAGCTGGCATACGCCACGCTCAGCAACGACCATCGAATTTAAAAACTGTGTATCGTGATTCGTCACTTCGTAACACTAATTTCGACTGGTATAGAGTCCACGGACGATGTGCTTTACACAAAATAAGTCGCTTACTCACATTTTTACGAGTTATTAATGGCTTGAATGCAACAGCTTGGCCATGGAAATTAAACTTGTGATGTTCGCTACGACCTGTGTTAGTGCACACACTAACTCCTGCTCAATCCTAAATTCTTTTATCATGAACTGTGCAGAGGAATGAGGGTACTCACGCGAACAACAAGCTACAGAGTTCTCTTGTCCCTTTCTGTCAATTAACTTGACCTTCCCGAACGTTTCATATCAGTCGTAAGTATCTCACATTTCCATTTACTAAAAACGTCTCGAACAGTTAACCGTGGGTGTTGCAATTATTTTGCAATCGCACGCACGGAAAGGTTGCTGATATGGATCCCTATAATAACACCACATTGGAAGTCAGTAAGCTCAACACAGGTGGCCATATCTCACAAGTTGACGATATACAACATATACATACACAGTCGAGTCACATTGTTGTGATCACCTCCTACTTTTGACGTCAACAGCGCGTAGCCAATGAATGAACACACTTGTCGTGAGCTGGTTTGGAAGGTATAGAAGGTGTGCTGTAAGCAATCTGAAAACGTATCGTTCGTTGCTGTTACGGATAAAAGGAGCGATTTATAGGAATTGCAAAAAGGGATGACTATCGGTTTTTCGGGCCAAGGGTGGCAGTATTTCTGAAACAGCCCAGTTTGTGAACCGTTCGCGTGCTGCTGTGGTTAAAGTGTATCGTGATTGGAAAAAATGGCACCATTGCTAATAAGCGACATGGAAACTGCAGAGCACCACGTGCCATTGATGTGAGAGGTGAACGTCGGAAACGAAGGTGCGTGACGGCCGATCGACACTCTACAGTGGAGCAAATCACTCGCCGAATGAACCAGGGGAGCTACCGGAAGTGTGTCTAAAACGAAAGTTCAGAGAACCCTTATGCGTATGGAGCTCCGATACAGACGGATGGTCACCGCACCTATGCTAACGAAGGTGCATCAGCAGAAAAGGTTTACATTTGCACGGCAATATCGGAATTGGACCTTCGCTGATTGGCAAAGGATTGCCTCCTCCGATGAGTCTCGTTTTCTGCTTCATCGAACGGATGGACGTTGGCGTATAAGGCAAGAAATATCGGAAAACAAACACTCTTCAACCGTTGCTGGAAGAACAAACGCTGGTGGGGGCAGCGTTATAGTCTTTAGAATGTTTTCGTGGTATTCCATGGGTTCATTCTGGCCTGTGGAAGGTACTATGGACAGAATTCGTTGTGCATCCATCCTTGCAGGCCACGTACACCCATACATGCTGATTGTGTTTCCTGGGGCAGATGAAAACTTCCAGCACGACAATACGACGTGTCACACAGCTAGAAAGGTACGAGAGTGGTTGGAAGAGCACGATGAAGATTTCAAGGTACCTCCCTGGCCCCCTAATTCCTCAGATTTAAAACATTTTGTGCATCTGTGAGACCTCCTCGATCATGTTGTTCGCTCTGTGGATCCTCCACCACGCACCCTCCAGCAGCTATCAGATGCACTGCAGTCAGAATGGCTCCATATACCTGCGAACACCTTCCAGCACCTTATTGAGTCACTCCCAGCACGTCTAGCTGCTGTCCGCGATGCACATGGCGTTTATTCTGGATATTAGCTAGTGATCACAATAATGTGACTCGACCGTGTATAATGATCTTACCCGCAGTTTTAAAGGAAATCTGTCGCACGTGATCTATTGAAATGTTCCATTTTCATGGTGAAAGAGGTATTCAGATACTTTTTTTCCAAATAAGGTGCATTCTGATATACACCATCTGTGAGGAAGTGCATTTTTCTGCTGGAAGATTCCATTGTGCTGTGGGCTCCTGATTACCATGAATGGATGCAGATGGGCCTGCGAAAATGAACACGTAGCGTCGAACGTTCAGAAATGCATCAAGGGGCATTAAAGCGTACCAAAGGTCCCTACGTGTGACAGTTGAACACGCTCCAGACCGTAACCGAGCCTACACCCGCCTGAACAGCTCCTTGTTGAATTCTTAGTTTCTTGTGGTTTACGCTAGACAATTATCCTACTATCTGGACGAAGTATATCTAAACGGGACACATGAGATCAAGAGACCCATCTCGAATAATATAAGATCTAGTTGCCGATGTTCGTTTCCATAAGCTAAGCTGCGTTAGCAATGGAACTCAAGTAGGTAGGCAGTACTCATAACCTATTGCGGATAGTGTTCGCCACCCTCTTCAAGGTTCGCTGTGATTTGTGCCAATTTTGCTCTTTAGTTGGTTGACATTATTCAGGATATTCAATACAGCCATCAACACCAAAGTTCATCTACCATATTTCTGTTGTCCACGATGTGGTGTTATTCTGGAAATGGCGTATTCCCTATACAGTCTTGATACGGTCGAAAGGGGATGCTGCAATTTTTGAAACACCTTCGCGATAGAGTGACCCGTGCGTGTGGTACCCACTATTATCCCTCTTTTGAATTCTGTTAAATGACGACGTTTAGCCATACTGGCCTGTAAGATCGTAAATTCAGTGATGTCCTTCTATCTATATACCCGACAAGTGGTAGGTTCGTCCACTAGCGAAGAACCTGGTATTTTACGATTTCAGTCCACTCAGTGTATTTCACTTGTTCAATCGTGGTCAGTCTTCAAGTAATATGTCCACTCCATTTCCACTCGAGGGTCTTTATTTTAATCGTGAGGCGATCAGCTCTTTTAATTTAGCTAATCCATGTGTTCCTTTTCGTATCTTTTCTGTTTACACAAGGTATGAACCCTCTACGCTTCTTTGAGTTGACCGAAACATTCTGTATACCTTTTTAAATTAGGATTCCTTTCATTCTTAGGAATATTCATCACAGTGAAAGCTATGTGACACAAAAATAATTTTCTATTTCTATAGCGGGAAAATAATATCTATTAACGGTATGCAAAGGTTTCCTCCGTTTTAAGGAGAATGGAAACAGGAACAATCAGAAAACCAGTGCGCATTTTTCAATGAAGTACTGGCCGTTAGCATCAACGACCTTTGCCATTATTTAGGCAACAAATGAATTCCCGTCTGATAGAATGACTCGGGTTTTGAGCTGAATAACGCAGTGACGAAAGTTTTCACCTCTGGAACTATGGTGAACCACTGTTGGGCTAGGTCATGTTGCATAGAGCGAAACAGATGAAAGTCTGAGGGTGCAATGTCCGGGGAGTAAGGCGGGCGAGGTAAAATATTCCAGGTTTGGTTTCGTGGCGGCTCCGATATGTGGTCTGACATTATTGTGTAACAGGATGACTGGGTGGCGTCCTTTACCTGTCCATGGGCGCTTTTGCTCGATTGCGGCGTTCAGTTTGATCAAGTGATCGCTATATCGTTGTACAGTGAGTGTTTCGCCCGGTTTCAACAGTTCGAAGCACAGCACTCCATGCATATCCCACCAAATACATAACAGCACCTTTTGCCCGTGGATATCCTTTTTTGCAATGGATGTTGATGGTTTGGCCTGGGTCGACCCAGGATCGCTTGCCTAAGGGGTTGTCGGAATAGACCCATTTTTCATCCCCGGTGAAGACCTTCAGCAAGAAATTCTTCCCTTGAAATTTCTTCAGAAACGACATACAGATGACCAATCGTTGACCAATATTACGCTCCGTTAAAGTATGTGGAACCCACTTACCAATTTTCTGGATCTCCCCCAAGGTCTGTGGACGCTCTAACATCGTCGATTGAGCCACTTTCAAAGGTTTCGCCAGTTGCGTAGTCGATTGTGTGGCATCCTCTTACAACAGCGGTTCCAGCTCCTCGTCTGCGAGTTCCTGCGGTTTACCTGTACGTGTCTTGTCTTCCAAGCTTAGAGATCACTTTTCTTAAGCCTGGCAAACCATTCTCGACACGTCTGCTCACCCATAACCCTTTCGCTATACGCTTGACATATTGAACATTATGCTTCACTCTCACTTTTCCGTAAATTAAACATGAATAACAAACAGTACCTCAAATAAACTTTATCGGCCTCCATGGTTGGCTTTATAAACTTTATCGACCGCTATGTTTCATGTTTCGATCTATATAACGCTATAATCAACAATTGCTAAGCAACAAAAATTTTGCATAAAATGTTATTTTTCGCGAAGTCTTTTAAACAAGGGAAATAAATAGCATATAATATTTAGTTGTAACCTGAATGAGTTCTTACTTTATAAGTTTCTTCCAAAAATCCGGCGTCTATTTGATTTGTTTTCAGTTTGCTTCAATTAAAAATTTCACTCCGTCATATGACAAGCAACATCCCCTATATATATTAATATTTATTTAAAGCTTAAAAAGAACCGTCCTAGGACGTGCTGTACTCTAGTTATATATTAAAAAAGTGATAATAAATGACTCCTCGCTATAAAGCATTTCGAAATTCTATAATGTCAGACCACCTCAAAAAAACGGGATGCAGCAAACAGATTGAGGATATATTTTTTTTTCATTTTAGCATGTCTGCTACTTTGATTCGGTGTTCGGTGAAAATACCAGACATGCTGAAATATTTGCAAATAAGGTTTTGTATCATTTCAGTTATTAATTTTGAAAGAGGACGGTTTCTTCACTGTCAACCAACGACTAAATATGCAACTTGGGACAGGGAAGATTAATAAACCACAAAACGTGCGGTGACGTTAAAATCCAATCCTAATTAAAAATTAAAAGAGGGGAAAATGTATACACGCATATTAATCTATCAAATTAAGCTGAAAGGTTCTGCAATGAGAAACCAATCTAATTACGATAGTTTTGTGTCAGGTAAGAAATTGGTGAAACAGTATTTGTTACTAGTTTTCACCGTTTTGTACGTTCAGAAGCAACGAAATGAAACTGAAAATGAAAAGCAAAAGAACGTGATATATTCACAACTCACTGTATTCGATTAATACCGATTTTATTATGTATAAAATGTTGCTGAAAGTAATCGTAATAGGGCATAACTTATTTAACTTTACGTAGGAGAGTAATCAATGATTTACGCCGCAATTCTCCGTTATAGTTCTCTCTTCTCCTCCTTCTCTTCCAAGAAGAAAATATCAGAGAAAGCTCAAGACAGGATATCGAATGAAAGGCAAACAGTCTGAAGGTGTTGTTAAAATATTCATCTCCAGAAAAATTAATACAAATGTACATTTGATATTTCTGAGTTTTAACAACATGTTTAAAAGGCAGTAGCGTATCCAAATCGATAACCACTAATTCGATGAATTTCTTAGTAACGCCATATGTAGTGAAACCTATGCTATGCGTTTTTCTAGGAAATGGCCTTAAAAAACGTATAAATGAAATTTAAAAATGTTAAATGCTATTGTAAAATGTATACTTTAAAAGAGTATAAGATGTTCCTAAATAAGGCACATTTAAAGTTGATTTGGCGTCGAAAGATAAAAATGCGTTTTAAACTATAATAACAGTGCTACCTCCTTCAAAGGGCACCTCTATTTAAGGAATAATTCTCCCAGTCACAGTCCCTTGGTATAGGGATCCTAATATATTTACTCCGAATAAAGAACACCTCTATTTAAGGGATAATTATCTTAGTCCCAGTCCTTTGGCACAGGGATCCTAATGCATGTACCTACGAATAAGGAACACCTCCATTTAAGGTTCGATTCTCCTAGTCCCATTCCCTCGGTATAGGGATCCTAACGTATTTATCTCGGAATAAGGAACACTCTATTGAAGGAACAATTCTAGTTCCAGTCTTTTGTTATAGGGATCCTAATGCATTTACTCCGAATAAGGGATACCTCTATTTAAGGTATAATTCTCGTAGTCCCCTGGTATTGGGATGATAATGCGTTTAACTTCGAACAAGGCACACCTTTATTTAAGGAACAATTCTTCTAGTCCCAATCCCTTGGTATAAGGATACTCATGTATTTACCTCCAAATAAGGTACACCTCTATTTAAAGTACAATTCGCCTAGTCCCAGTTCCTTGGTATAGGAGTCCAAATGTATTTACTTCCAAATAAGGGACACCTTTATTTAAGGGGAAGTTCTCTTATTCCCAGTCCCTTAGTATAGGGATCCTAATGTGTTTACCTCAGAATAAGGGATACCTCTATTTAAGTACAATTCTCCTAGTCCCTTGGTATAGGGATCCTAACGTATTTATCTCTGAATGAGTAAAACTCTATTGAAGGAACAATTCTAGTTCCAGTCTCTTGGTATAGGGATCCTAATGTATTTACCTCCGAATAAGGGATACATCTACTTAAGATACAATTCTGCTAGTAACAGTCCCTTGGTACAGGGATCCTAATGTATTTACTTCCAAATAAGGGACACCTTTATTTAAGGGGAAGTTATCCTAGTCCCAGTCCCTTAGTATAGAGATCCTATTGTACTTACGTATCTCCGAATAAGGGATATCTCTATTTAAGGAGATGTTCACCTAGTCTTAGTCCCTTAGTTAGTATAGGGATCCTAATGTACTTATCTTCGAATAAGTGGTATCTCTATTTAAGGTATAGTCCTCCTAGTCCCATGCTCTTCGTATAAGGAAATGAAACCAAGGGAATAGGACATAATTTATTTACCTCCGAATAAGGGATACCTCTATTTAAGTACAATTCTCATAGTCCCTTGGTATAGGGATCCTAATTTATTTGCCTTTGAAACCCAAATTTCTTTAAAAAGAAATTGTTCCACTTAAAATTCAGAAATTTAAAACTAAATTCTGGGAAATCGGTGTTATTTCGACCTAATATGACATCTGTATTGCAGATTTAGCCCCAAAGTATCATTAGAAGCTTCAGAATTTCCTATAGAAAACTGTTCCTGTGGCATGTTCTGTATCAAAGTCCTTTTTGTGAAAACAATAAAGACCTTGGCAAGTCTGTCAATGTATTTAATGCAATACAGTGGATACCTATGGCTGTTAAATCTACACTCTAAGTCGTGTTACTATGTAAAACGACTTAGAGTGAGGTAGGCTTAACTATTTTAATTAAAATAGTAATTAAAGTAGACGAAATAGGGCGGCAGACTTCACTACTTCAACTTGTCAAAGATAGTGGTAGTACTATTGCTGTAGAGGAATATATTGCGGTCCATATAAACTTGCGTTTCGATGATACTTATGAAGACAAAGTTGTTATTCCTGTAGTTGTTAATGAAGGCGTGTTAGGAGGATCTGAAAACTGGTGGGGAAGAAGAGGAGGAAAACTATGATGTCAAAAACTTTACGGAAGTCTATACGCCGGGCAGTTGCGCAAGTTCTTTTTAAATATCGATGATAGTGAAGGACTCAATTTAATTAGCAAACTTAATATTGATGGGAAGAAAAATGGCTGTAAATTGAAAGCTTCAAAATAAACCCATGTATTCGATTATTTTAAGTAAATATGTACTAAACATACTTTCCACTTTTTGATATACAGTTACTGTACTTTTATGCATGAATTGAATTTCTGTTTTATAGGTATGTATTTTGCATTTTTATCGTAATTAACATTTACTGTTGTTTACATATAAGATTTACATTTCTTATGAAAATGAAATTTCTGTTGGGTATATATTTAATACGTATTTCGTTTGAATATATTTAATACGTATTTCGTTTGAATATATTTAATACGTATTTCGTTTGAATATATTTAATACGTATTTTGTTTCCCAAGAAGGGACATCTCCATTTAATCCTTTGAGTAGTATGAACTAACCAGTGTTAAGTATGAACGGTGTTATAGTCTTGAAAAAAGCGACTCCTGAAATGGACAAAACGTCTGGCCCCATGGTTGTCTTTTATTGAGAGGTACTGCTGTACATTTTATCTCATTCCACAACGCATAATACCTATGAAATTCAAACTTCTCTTATGGCGACTAACTGTGTATGAAAATCCGGATTCTAGATTAAATGCAATCCTCACAACTAAGAATATGAGACCAGTGCTTCAGTATGGAACTAGATTTGACAGCTTTTTGCCCTGGGGATCTTTACTGTATCCGTAGGAAATCAGAATGCTGAATATTGATGATACATTTAGAATTCTAATCTACTGATCCACGAACTAGTAGAGCCACAAAGTTGTATACCAGAGATTTATCAGTTGTTAAATAGTGCGAGGGCGCGCGCGCGTGCCTGTGCGTGCGTGTGTGCGTGCGTGTGTGATGAAATGCGAAACCGATTTTTCATCCAAACCGAAAATAAACAGCATACCCCAGCAAAAAACACAAGTGAGGGGTCACTGCTGGATGAAATCTGCCGCTCACGGCCCAGTAGCGGTCCGTTGGTGGCAGCGCTATCAGTTGGCGAGCCATTGATGGCCCTGCAGCATCGCCGTGAATTGTGGGCCTCCAAGCAAGTGCCACTAGTGGCCCGCTGCTGGCAACCAATGCAACCCCAACAGCAGGTGAAAGCAACGCGACTGCGCATGCGCAGAACCAACACTTGCTGCGTCTTTCATGCTACCAGTTAGTTGAAGACGACGCTATCGCCATCGTGTTATTTCAGTGGATGTTAAGAAAAAAATCCATATGTGGAGAGGCGAATTAATTTCCTAACGAAATTCCACGTCGACGAAGATATCACATTAAGCCATGAAATACTAGGTTACAGCCATGAAGTACACCCACTCCATTCCCATGAATAACAATTCATGGAATGGAGTGGGTGAATAACAAAAAAAATTTGAAACCGCTAGAAACAAATGTCCTGGAGAACCTTTAAAAAAACGTTTGTTGGCAAAAAAAATTATACGCGTATAAAATTTATTAATTATTTGAAAGAAAAAAAAATCTACACTATGTGAATATAATGTACTCATCCATGGATTGAATACACAAGACTGGGAGGAATTCGCTTCTAAAAATAACGAGAAGTAAAATAAAATATATTTTCTCATTAAAACAAATGTAGCTTCGGACAACGGAAAGGAAAGATACAACGTTAAAAATGTAACAGAATGTGACATGATCCCGGGTAAATACACTGGCGGAAAGTGAAAAAAGAACACCAAGAAGGAGACGTCTGATACCAACGAAATTTATACAGCATAATAACGGAATACAGAGGATAACGTGATCAAAACATTATGGCAAAATACAGCTGTATTTGCTGGTAAACTAAAAAAAAAACATTTCCATGTAACATGGTTAGTACGAGGTTGAACCGCTATGAACTGCGTCACACTGTGCAATTTTGGCATGGAGTCTGTCGTACAGATGTTGGATGTAAGTTTGGGGTATTGAGTTCCAAGCATCCTCAACCTGGAAGCGTAAATCGGGGATCGTCGTCGCTCGCCGTGGAGACCGGATAAGTCGTTGTCCCATAAAATACCACACGTGCTCAATGGGGGACAAATCCGGTGAACGTGCAGGCCATGGAAGTTGTCTCACACCCTGAAGTGAATGTTGCGATGCACGTGCCGTGTGTGGGCGTGTGTTATTATGCTGGAAAACACCACGATGGACCGACCTTACAAATGGCACAACAACGGGCTGCATGATGTTGTTGATGTAGGAGGTGCTGTTTAACGTACCCGGTACAAACATTAGTTGTGTACGGGAGTGATAGCTGATCGCTCCCCACACCAGGAGAACAGGTGTAGGCCTTGTGTGTCGCTGGCGGATGCAAGAAGGGTGGAGACGCTCCCCTGTGCGTCTGCGAACACGCATACGGCCATCGGAGGCTACCAAGCAAAATCTGCTTTCATCGCTGAACACGACAGATCGCTATTGCGTTCTCCAGTGCAGACGTTGGAGACACCACTGCAGCCATTCGTGACGGTGGGCTGGAGTCAGAGGTACACATGCCAGAGGCACACGTGCACGTAGTCCTGCATCCAGTAGACGGTTTCGGATTATTCGCACAGTCACCTCAGGTGCAACGGCAGATCGGATTTGCGTCGCAGTGGATGTTCTGCTTGAGAACGCCGCTCTTCTTATGCGTCGATCTGTCCGCTCATCAGTCCGTCTGTGACTCCCGGTTCCACGTCTTCTCGTGTGGGAATGCTCCTCGGACCATCTACACCACCATCCTGCCCCCTCCCTCCCGATATTTTCCGTCCAATTCGCTCCGCAATGCGACGATACGACCACCCGGTCTCGCGGAGTCCGACTAGATGACCTCGCTCAAAGTCCGATAATTGATGAAATCGTACACGTCTTCCATGTCCAGGCATTGCAGCTTCTTCAGGGTCTTCGCACGCGTCCGTACGCCGACGACTGATTATATTCACTTCGCCGTACTCCTGAAATACCACCGACGATAATTTGCATATTGTGCCGTGCTGTGGCGTAAGCGCTCACCGGTGGGTCCCGAAATTAACATCCCACCTACGTAAACTCTGCCCCATTAACATATGTAAATTTCATGATTGTCCGTCAATTCCTTCTTGGTGTTCTTTTTTCACTTTCCTCCAGTGTATATATGTAAGGTCAGGTGATGCGTAACATCACAGCCTCTCCTTGACAAATGTCAACCCCGCCTTCTCGTGGTGCATCCTGTTCCCACTAAAGGGGCTCTGACGACCGCCAATAGCGGTATAACTATACCATCGGGATCAGAGGAAATGCTATCCCACACTCACCAACCCGCTTGGCCAGCGTGGTGAGTTATGGCCAAACACCTCCAAAATGACTCTACAACTTAAATCTTGGCCCTCAGTCTCCGGCAGCTGGAATGTACCTGGCCAGTGCGACATGAAGGCAGAATGTGCTAAGAATCCCCGGAGGACCGGACTAGGTTGCCATTTGATGCTGACCTTGGCTACCTATAACGGACGCTCCCTATCTTCTGATTCAAGGCTTCTTGAATTGGAAGAGGAACTACAAAGGATGAAGTGGGACATCGTCGGGCTAAGTGAGGTAAGGAGAAAAGGAGAAGATCTCATTAAACTGAAGAGTGGACATCTCTTCTATTATCGTGGGACAGATACTGGCAGAACTAGTGGTGTTGGATTTATAATAAACAAGAAACTGAAGGATAAAGTGGTAGAAGTTGAAAGTTCCTCTGACAGAGCTGCACGACTCGTTATCCAACTATCGAGAAGATACCAGGCTCAGATTATTCAAACTTATGCACCCACCACAAGTCATCCTGAAGAAGAAATTGAAGAATTTTATGAGGAAATTCGTCATCTAAATAATAAAGGTAAGCAGCACTTGAAGATAATTATGGGAGATTTCAATGCAAAAATAGGGCAACGGCAACAGAATGAAACTTCAGTAGGTAAATTCGGTCACGGCAACAGAAACCAGCGTGGAAATACTCTCGTTGAGTTTGCAGAGGCAGAAGGATTTTTCATCTTGAACTCCTTTTTCAAGAAAAAGCCACACAGGAAATGGACATGGAGACATCCAATTGGGACGACAAGTGAAATTGATTTTATTATGTGTAACAAAAAATTCGTCATAGAAGACTGCAGTGTGCTGAACAAGTTCAACACAGGTAGTGACCATAGATTGGTGAGATGTAAGATGCACCTCAACACTAAACTGGAACGTGGCAAGCTCATAAGACAAACAAAATGTATTGACATAACCAACCTTAAAAAACACCATAATACTTTCAAGTTGGAACTGAAGAACAGATTCTCTGCTTTAGAAGGCCTAACATCGGAAGAAGTGGATATTTCAGAAGTTAACAGAAAAGTAACCAAAGCTCTAATGGAAACAGCAACAAAATTAGCTGGGTCTAAGAACAAGTTGCATGTGAACAAATTATCAGAAAAAACCAAAATGTTGATGCAAAAAAGAAGAGAGATGAGGACAACTAAAGAAGATGTGACTTCCAAAGTGGAATATATAGAGCTATGCAAGACAACACGAAAAAGTATCACTGAAGACGTAAGGAAATTCAACTGTGAGCTAGTGAGGAAAGCAATTGAAAACAACCAAAGCCTTAAGATAGCAAAGGGACATCTCAGTAAGGGAAGAAAACAGATTATGGCTCTGAGAAAAGAAGATGGTTCTATAACAAGAAATAGAGGCGAAATTTTGACAAGAGTGAAAGATTTCTACTCCAAATTATATGAAAGGGATGATACATGTACTCCAGACATCATGAAAGGTACCAGAGTTCTTCCAGTCCTCCCAGCAGAAGTTGCTCATGCAATCAAGAACATGAAGCGGGGGAAAGCTCCAGGAGAAGATGGAATTACTATAGACATCATACAAGAAGCAAGTGGAGAAATTGAAACAGTACTCGCCCAAATTTTCACTCGATGCCTTAATGAAGGGAAGATTCCTGAGGATTGGAACAATGCTACAATGATCCTGCTACATAAAAAAGGTGACATTGAGGATCTCAGGAACTACAGACCTATCAGCCTCCTATCAGTGATTTATAAAATCTTCACTAAAGTTCTTTCACACCGCTTGAAGGTAACACTGGACATGGCTCAACCGAGAGAACAAGCTGGATTCAGGAGTGGCTACAGCACAATAGATCATATCCACGTACTGAGAGAACTAATTGAAAGAGCGAGGGAATATGAACTTCCATTGTGCATGGCTTTTATCGATTATGAAAAAGCCTTTGATTCGGTGAAACCATCAGCAGTTACCACGGCTCTGAAATCCTGCGGTATTGAAGATGCATACATTAATATTATTAGTAACATCTATGAAAATGCAAGTGCAAAGATTCGGCTGTTTGAAAATACAACACACATAAAAATTGGAAAGGGAGTGAGACAAGGTGACACCATATCTCCGAAGCTCTTTAATGCCACATTGGAAAATGTCTTTCAATCACTGAACTGGGAAAACAAAGGGATAAAGATTAATGGAGATTATCTAACCCACCTTCGTTTTGCTGATGACGTAGTCATTTTTGCAACTACCCCACCAGAGCTGCAGAGTATGATCCAGGAACTTGCTGACAAGAGTAAAGAAGTGGGATTAAAAATGAACTTTCAGAAGACAAAAGTGATGTTCAATGCTTTTACAAGAAATGAAGATTTATCGATTGATGGAGAAAAACTGGAGATAACAGATACGTATGTTTATCTTGGACAGCAGATATCAAGTGAGGGTCACATTGATGAAGAAATTAATCGGCGTACAAAACTTGCCTGGAGAGCTTTTGGAAGAAACAGCATAATTTTCAAGAGCAATATGCCATTATGTCTTAAAAGAAAAGTGTTTGATCAATGCATCCTTCCAGTGCTTACGTATGGTGCAGAGACGTGGACCTTAACTAAAAGAGACATACAAAGGCTGCAGACAACTCAAAGAAGCATGGAGAGGTGCATGCTTGGTATAACCAGGAGAGATAAGAAGAGGAACTCGTGGATCCGAAAAATGACGAGAGTGGAAGACATCATGATCAGAGTTAAATCCCTGAAATGGCAATGGGCTGGACATACTGCCAGAAGAACAGACCATAGATGGACAGCCGAAATTTTAGATTGGATTCCAAGGGACAGGAAAAGACCCAGAAAAAGACCACATGGGAGATGGGTGGATGAAATTCGTAAATATGCGGGAGTGACATGGAGGAGACTGGCACAAGACAGACCGTTGTGGAGGAAACTTGGGGAGACCTTCGTCCAGCAGTGGATTGATAATGGTTGACAATGATGATGATGTTGATGATATATTAATTCAAAAATCGCCTTTCAAGACGACAAGGACAGCACAAAACTTTGGAAAGGGTCTCTAAGTTGGTACACTCCTTGAAAATGAGTGAAGTTCCCTTAAGGTAAAAAAAACAATCTTTACGTTGAAAAAATAAATTTATGAGTTGTATGAAACTGACTTTTCTGAATTATATGAAACTGACTTTTATGAATTATATGAAACTGACTTTTATGAATTATATGAAACTCACTTTTATCAAAAATACCTCGCAATATTGTAAAATGAAAGAGGGAACCATTCGATAACACATTCCGCACGAAACAGACAGCTTCAAGCACCCGCTCCAGCGTGGAAAATTAGTCCGGTCGGTAGAGAGCTGAGCTCTCACGCCGACGGCCATGGTTCGTATCCACCCTGATCCGAACGGGCGTTTTTTCGGTCAGTTGAGAAACTTTCTCCAGCGCAGTGCTATAATTTACGAGTTTCGTAAGGGGAGACAAAAAAAAAGTTGTAGCTTTAAGAAACTGCGGTTATCCTTGATTTTTTTTTATGGATACTACTGGGAAATTGGCGGACAAGATTCGGCAAGCCACCAGTTACGTCACGTGGTTTCCGGCTGCCCCTACTAGCAAACTAGCGGACCACATTAGGCTTGCCATCATTTCTGGTACGTGCTTGTAGGGCCACTGAAGGGCCACTTGTGACAGCTATTGCCTGTGATGGATAACTAATGGCCCTGTTGTGGCATATGACAACTGATGGGGTACCTTTGGCCTGAACTGCTGGCCATTCTGTTGGCCGCCCGGACATTTTATTGACGGTTCGGCAGCGGCAACATGGTACTGGCCCATCAAGACTGTTTTTGCTGGGACCCTTCTTTGACTGGAGCAAGGTTCAATTTTGGCTGCACCAAGAAGAAACACAACAACGCTGTCTCAATTCTCTCAAAGTAAACAACATACCCTTCTCTGATGGGTTCGAGGCTCAGCTGTGGCTGCATCAAGAAGGATCACAACAACGCTGTCTCAATTCTCTCAAAGTAAACAACATATCCTTCTCTGATGGGTTCAAGGTTCAGCTGTGGCTGCACCAAGAAGGATCACAACAACGCTGTCACAATTCTCTCAAAGTAAACAACATATCCTTCTCTGATGGGTTCAAGGTTCAGCTGTGGCTGCATCAAGAAGGATCACGACAACGCTGTCTCTATTCTCCTAATGTAAACAACATACCCTTCTCTGATGGGTTCAAGGTTCAGCTGTGGCTGCACCAAGAAGGATCACAACTACGCTGTCTCAATTCTCTCAAAGTAAACAACATATCCTTTTCTGATGCGATCATGGTTCAACTTCAGCTGCACCAAGAAGGTACACAACAACGCTGTCTCAATTCCTTCAAAGTAAACAACATACCCTTCTCTGATGGGATCAAGATTCAACTTTGGCTGCACCAAGAAGGATCACAACAACGCTGTTTTAATTCTCTTAAAGCTGCAACGTACCGGGTTACATATAAAAGAATAAAATAATCGTATATTTTTGATAATCTGAAATTCAAATTTTAGCGTGTAATCGCAAAAAGCATATAAATAAATAAATATAACCTAGCTAAAGAAAATGTTAGAAACTACGGTAAAATATCACGACTAACATAAAGTTACGTATAAAAGTGAAAAACATGTGACTAAGAAACGTATACACGAGGTTCTGTTGCATTTGGAAATATATATACAACGCTTCCCCGCTGTACCAGAAGCTTGGCAAAAAAATCTGCGCTCTCCAGCAAACAGAATAACCGCCCAGGTAACACAGCCTTGCAATTTGACCTAGGTCCAACACTGAGCCACTGCCTTTCATTTCTAAAAGACGGTGGCTCAGTCTTGGGCCTAATTGAAAAATGGTCCTAAAAAATGCGATGGTATGGCACCCACAGCGATAGGGATCCTGCTCCATTATTCATATTCGGAACCAGAAAACCGGGGTGGGAAACTTTACCAGTGGTGGGAAACAATGTGAAGCATGATTCATCAGATCAGATGACACGTTTCGAGTCTTCAACATTCCAGTTTATACGGTCGCACTCTACTAATGGTGAGAAACAATGTGAAGCACGATTCATCAGACCAGATTACACTTTGACAGTCTTCAACATCCCAGTTTCTATCGTCACACTCTACCAGTGCTGGGAAACAATGTGAAACACGATTCATCAGACCAGATGACACGTTGGCAATCTTCAACACCAGTTTCTAAGTATGTTCACACTCTACCAGTAGTGGGAAGCAATGTGAAGCACGAATCATCAGACCAGATTGCACGTTGCCAGTTTCTAGCATACATGTTTTATGTGCTTGGCACCATTTTGTTCGTTTTGTAGCATTGATGTTGGTTATCAGAAGTTTTTCCAGCACTGCCAAAATCATCGGTAAGATGGATTTCATACGAAATGTTATGACCATAACGACATCATTCATACTGGTGGTCAACTGTGCTGCTATTTCCGGTGCCGTGGTCTTGTTCTTCTGTTGTACAGTCCGTAACAACGTTCGGCTATCCCTGTCTGACACATTTCGTATAGCGTCCATAATTTGCACATTTGGAGGCAACGTCGTGTCCGCTTTATAGGTAGTCATAATCTTCGATACAGTGGCTTGTTTTACACCCACTACTTCTGTCGTTCTAGTTATTGAAGCTCTTGCAAGACGCACACCAGAGATTATGCCTTGTTTGATGTCACTGAAATCTTACACAGTCGACATATGACGTAAACAACTTTCCTCTTTAGTTTCTTTCTCTATGTAAATTTGAGTTCGTTCTTCTTAGCAGTTTTCAAACTTAATCTGATATCTTCTTTCTCGCTGGAGTACGAATGGCAACACCCTGAGGTCTGAACGAATGACGTGTGGATGTCTGAGATGAGAACTAACATTACATAATGTCTGAGCAGCAGTAGTGTGTGGAGGTGGTGGAAGTTATAATACTAATTGTGGATACGATATTGTTAAAATGAAGTAATTTGAATGCTGCGTGCTCTATCTTAATGTCAGTGTTGGTTTTCTTAGTCAGGTATTATTGTTGATATTAACTCCGGTTCGTTTGATCTCACCTTGCTGAAGTGCCAAACGCTTAGTGGCAGAATAAAGACGAATAGTAAGTAACCTTTTCTGAAGTTATTTGAGTGACACGTGATTCGCTCAAAAGTGAAGTTATGAAGAACTGATTTGTGTAATGCTCGGACAGCGCTATAATGCTACGAACATTAAAGACATTACTCCTCAACAGCTACCTCACATGCGGTTATAACACTGCTTTGTGATAGCCGACATTGTACTGCCTCCTTTCTGTACCTCACATTTTGGGTGTTAGAAGAATTACCAAGATGTGTGTGTCTCAGTTCAAAACGATAGATGGTGCTGCCGCACTGGGCGGAACTATCTCACTCACTCCTACTGGCGAAGTGAAGCAGTTGTTCTCCTCTATCGTCGGCAACGAAAAGGTTCAAATTGCGGTGTGTGTGCTTCTCTTATTGTAAAAATAATATCAAATTATGTGTGTGTTAAATCAACCTGCAGTTATTAGTGAAAAATTATGGTGTTGTGAATCAACTTAATGTGAATAAATTTTGATTACTTAATGAATGGTGGTAAGTACTCTCTCTGTTCAGTCTCCTGTTCAGCGAGTTGGAAAATTCTAGTTCTTTTAATCGTCATTTGAGATCAATGAGCAAAGCGTTATTGAGTGCACATTATAGAGTATTAAATCACTAACAGTGGGTAACGTCGTCCCTGTGATTTGCATACTGTGCATTCCGTGTACTTCAGTCGCAGTCGGTGTTTCCATTATTTTGATAAACACATGTATGTGATTGACAAAGGAATGTCATTATTTTCAGATTGTTGTCATGATTGAAACCAGCAATACTACTTCTGCGAAGTGATTATCATGATGTTGTAACATTTTAAGGTTATTTACTGTACAACTTACCGAGCTTAAGGTTACTTGATGATTTAAATCTATTTGCTGACCCTTAAGTTTTAACTCGTTCTTCGTAGCCGCTGCAAACTTAACCTATTAAGAGGCCCCATCTACCTGAACAAAATAGTGCCCAAAACTTTCCGCGCTGCCCAAAGAGAAGCGTTTGCATAGCTGCAGGGTTTCAAGGAAGTTACCGCAAAATAATTCCTTCTGCATCTCGTCTCAGCCTTACCGAAAATAAACCAGTCACATGTGGTGAGCTCTCCCTTTCAGTTCTTTGTTTTCTGATCCATTACACAAGGCATGAAGGTAAGGCGCTAGTTCTCCAGGCATGAAGGTAAGGCGCTAGTTCTCCAGGCATGAAGGTAAGGCGCTAGTTCTCCAGGCACGAACAGCATACTATTGGGTAGAAAAAATTAACTCATTCAACTATTCTCTCCATCGCCAATGTCATAGCAGTTTTAGCAGGTAATCAAACATAAAGGATTAGTGTTAATCATTCCTCAAACTCACTACTTTGAATAACAAAGCTAAGTGGAAAGCAACGCTTTTTGATGTGCACGTTTATTCGTTCCAGTCGCGTTTATTATCTGCATGTGAGTCAGTTCAGTTAAAAACGTGAGAATTATCGACAGAAAATATTTAAGATTCATCTATGAAGTATTGATCCAAAGTGAAAATCCTCCAAATACGTGGCGTCAGTAAATAAACAAATACATCGCCCTTTCCACGCTCAAGAAACACATAGCAACCGAACAATTGTTATTCGGTCACCGCCGGGGAATTGAATCCACGGATCTCTTCACTTTGGATCTTGCCCTTTGGATTTAACTACTATAATTAATATATAGCCAGTGCCGTCAATGCCCACAAGATGGAGACGTCTCAATAGCTGAACCCATCTTACGGATTTATGATGTCAGATGCTGACTCAAAAACACACATAGCAACGTGGATTGTCGGCTCCCGTCATGTAAGGCTAACGTGCTCGGCTAGATATCGAGAGATCCGTGGATTCAATTCCCCGGTGGTGACTAAATAACAATTTTTCTGTTGCTATGTGTTTCTGGAAAGCGGAGAGAGCGATGTACTTGTTTATTTATGAAGTATTGTTTCTAATATAAAATCAACCAAACTCAGAAATAGTACAACTCTAGTCGTAAGGAGTTAAATCGGATGTAGAAAGTAGTCACCTCATTCGAAAGCCGTTTGTTTCAGCAAAAAACTGAAATATCCGCTTATAATCGTATCGAGAAATTATTGAATGTACTGTAGAGCAATGGAAGAAAATGTCATTTGGTCACAGGAATCACACTATGCATTTTACTGCTCTGGTGGTCTGCAAAAAGTATGAAGCGATGGACCTGACATGCTTTATGAACACAATCCAATCATCTGGTAGTAGCACCATCCTATGGGATTTTTGTTGTTGATATGAACTGAGGTGGGGGGTGGGGGCGCTGATATCAGTTCTGTTGATACGGACTGTGTCTGCTGGTATCAGTGAAAGGTATTAGGTGGGCAACTTAGTTCTCGGCCACAGGCACGACACGTTGACACAAAATTATAGCAAATCGAATACGTACCTAATCAAGGAAATAATCCCCGTCGTGTTGGATACATTTGAGCCATCGGTAAGGAAGCTGCCGAATGCCACTGCGGAAAAAAGAGGGCTGTTTCGAGTTGCTAAAGTCATCAATACTTGTGTGGACCTCCTCGACAGAAGTGAAGTGCGTATCGCTCAGGTGATGTTGCAGGGAGCGAACGAGGTGATAGTCCGACGGGTCGAAGTCTGGAGAATGCGCCGGGTGGGACAAAATCTTCCATCCCAGGTTGGTGATCGTGTTTAAAAATGTTTTCGCGGTGTGAGGACACGCGTTATCCTAAAGCAACAGGGCCGACCTTCTGCCCTTGCCGGTGTAGGGCGTTTTCATGTCACTCACACGAATGAGTTGCTGACAATAACGCTCAGCATTGACCGTTTCACCAGGTTTGAGCAACTCATAGTGTACGACACCGCGCTGATCCCACCATATGCACGGCAACAACTTCCTGGCATGGATATTCGGTTTGGCTTGGCAGTACTGGTGGTAGGCTGACCTGGATAAATCCACGATTTGCGCCGCTTAGGATTATCGTAGAGGATCCACTTCTCATCACAGGTCAAAATCTTGTGGAGGAAATCCTTCCTCTTGAATCTGGAGAGTAAGGACACAGCAACATCGTAGCGCCTAGACTTGTTCGCAGCTGTGAGTTGGTGGGGCACCCAACGGCCCTCCTTGTTAGTCTGACCAATCTTGTGCAGGAGCTTTGCAATGGCTTGCCGTGTTACTGCGCGTTCCTGGGCGAGCTTTGGCTGTGTGCGAGAGGGATCCGTATCCAACAGTTGTTCCTGTTCCTCGTCATCAACTTTCTGTGGCTTTCCTGCACGTTCTAAATAACAGAGATCGACATTTCCCTGCTGGAACCACTTCTTACACGTACTGTAGGACACAGCAGCCTAACCTAAAGCAGCACAGGTGATTTTCTGGGCTTCCGAAGCACTTGTTTTTCAGATGAAACGCGAACAGGAGGCAGTGCCTCAAATGTTGCTTCTCGAACGACATTGCTTTCACCGTCAACTTTTGTCCATTCTGTCACTACAGCTGTGAGCACTTACGATTGCCTGGAAAGCTGTTAGATGGCGCTGCAATCAGCTATTATTGCACACAGCTATTTGCATTTGCTGACGTTCTATGATCGCTTGCGGTTAGGGGCCGAGAATTAAGTTGCACAGCTAATAATATGACCTCCATGGACTTACTGAACGTTGTAGACGAACAAGTGCACCTTCAAATAATGCACTTTTTATTTCGGCTTGAGATGCCAGGATTAAGGATGAAAATGCAATAGCACCTCCTGCAACTCAAGCAAGGAGCAACAGGAGGATTTCCATCATTACCCATGGCCTCCACAATGCCCTAATCATAATATCATTGAAAATATGTGAGTGGTGCCTGAAAGTGCTGTTTCGTGTCCATGTACATTCTGTCTATTCTGACATAGTTGCATGATATTTTGCTGTATGAATGGCTATCTTTGGACCCCAAAGAGCCCAACGTACAGTCGAAGTAGTGTCGCTATTTCCTGTCATTTGCAATAAAAGTGGCCCCACTCAGTGCTATATAAGGGCTCATAGTTTTTGGCCAGAGTGTGTACATAGTGCTCAACATTTTGAAAATTTTACAAAAATATAGGGCCTGTTTATTGAAGAGTTTATATGTGGGTTTGTCGAAAACTGTAGATTTTATACACGATAGACCGACTAACTAAAAGGATATTTAAGACACCGAGTCACGCCGATGCAACTTTCCTTTGCTGAAAAGAAGATAGAAAAGAAAGAAGATGAAAAAAAAAAAAAAAGGATCGACAGCTGTTTTGCTTGTAACTGCGCAAGTTTCTTTCGGAATTTATATTTTAACTCGTGCTTTCTTTTATGTGGGGTTTATTTTGTAGTCCCTGCTACTTCACAGTAGAACCAAAGCTGAAATCTTCACTATCAATTACTAAGTATTAAGTTATATACGTCAGTTCCAGAGACAGCTGCTTTAATCATTTCTCCACTTCTCTGCATTTCAGATGAATCGTTTGACTTTTTCTCAACAGAAAGTCTTTTCTCTGGCAGTGTCCTTAATTTTCAGCCATCCAATGAATTTATTGTTTATTTTGCTGCTAGACTAGCAATATTTTAAAATATATTTATTCTTTTTTAACGCTTCTTCTAAATCGATCCGCATGTCTGTTTTCTAGAAGGCAGAAAAACGAATCGTTTTGCGATTTTTTTTTTGTGTTTCTGCAAGCTCTATATGAAAAAGAAAAACTAAATATTCCCTTTATACCACTGGTAAATTGCAGTCATAGTACCTGTCAATGCTTGTTTTAACATCTTTCCTTGTAACCCGAAAGAACGAACAAAAAGGTAATTGCACTCTCTTAGTGTTACCGCAGTAACGTTCGTCGTATTATTTGGTGTGGATAGTAACGTTCCGTTATTTGTAGTCCGTCTTTTGTAAAAAAAAAAAAAGGTGTTGTTTGTGTTATCACTTTGTCTGCTCGTCCGTCCGTCTTTCGACACCATATTGCCGAAACTATTGGCTCGATTTGAAAAATTCTTTTTGCGTTGGGAAACTCGAAATGTGAGAACGATGATACTCGCTTTCCGGTTTTTCTCTTAGGTGTACAAATACATTCCAAAGAGTCTTTTTGTGTGACGTATACCTCTAATTTGCATGCGTTGTTGTCATGTGACCGTAACTGGTCCAGAGTATAAAATGTGACACAGAAGTTTGCCCAACAGTCAAACGCACTTGCACACCGGTAGGTGAAAGATGGCAAGCGATACTGTATTTCTTCCACACTGCATTCGTTACGAATATCATCAAAGAAAAATGCTGCAAAAGCATGTGCATCGATCTGTTCTGTTCTGGGTGAAAATAGTGTATCGAAAAGCACGTATGAGTTTTGGTGTAGACGGTTTAAAGCAGGTGATTTTTGATGTTAGCGATCGAAAACTTAGCGGCGCAGCAAAGAAGGTTGCACATGACGAACTGCAAGCATTGCTGGATGAAGATTCTTCTCAAACGCAACAAAAAATACTAGCTGAACAACTGGAGTTAACTCAACAAACCATTTCCAATTGTTAACCCGCAATGGGAAAGATTCAGAAGGAAGAAAATAGATGCCACATGACCTGAGCCAGAGGAACAAGGATGAGCGTGTCATGAAGTGTTTGAATCTGTTGAATAAACAACACAGAAAGTCTCTCTCTTGTGGAAAATCGTTACAGGTGATGAAAAGTGGATATGGTACGACAATTTCAAACGCAAAAACACTAGGTAGACCCCGGTAAAGCAACGACTTCGACACCGAAATGCAATATTCACTGTAAGAAAGTTCTGCTGTGCATCTGGTGGGATATGAAGGTGTGCTCTATTATGAACTACTGGAATAGGGTCAAACTGTTACTGCTGATCGCTTCAAACAACAATTGCTGCGATTGAACTAAGCAATCGGTCGGAAACGTTGATTCACAGCCAAAGGTTTGCTTCCCGTGAAATTACTGCATGGCAACGCTAGGCCGCCTGTCGCGAAATCGGTCTTGGAAACGTTATTGACGTTTCGCTGGGGTTTTGGAGCACCCGGCGTCCATCTGGCAGGTACGTCACATCTCCTGGTACGTTACATCATCTCCCCCCCCTTTTTTTTTTTTCGAAGTGCTTCTCTTATTTTTCCTATCTCGCGGTGTGGAAAGAACATCACACCAATGCTAGATTTTGAACGGTCGGGTCATCCGGATAGTTCGGGAAACATTATAAAGAAGTAAATTTCTCCGTCATTTCTGTCCACGCCAGGATTCGAACCCGGGTCCCCTCATTCCGGAATAAGTTGCTCTAGCAATTGAGCTACGCGGACGTTTTATTCTGATTCCTATCTGCCTCTATGTCGTGTGCGTCCTTCTGGCAGGTACGTCACATCTCCTGGTACGTTACATCATCTCCCACCCACCCCTTTTTTTTTTTTTCGAAGTGCTTCTCTTATTTTTCCTATCTCGCGGTGTGGAAAGAACATCACACCAATGCTAGATTTTGAACGGTCGGGTCATCCGGATAGTTCGGGCACCATTATAAAGAAGTAAATTTCTCCGTCATTTCTGTCCGCGCCAGGATTCGAACCCGGGTCCCCTCATTCCGGAAAAAGTTGCTCTACCAATTGAGCTACGCGGACGTTTTATTCTGATTCCTATCTGCCTCTATGTCGTGTGCGTCCTTCTGGCAGGTACGTCACATCTCCTGGTACGTTACATCATCTCCCCTTCCCCTTTTTTTTTTTTCGAAGTGCTTCTCTTATTTTTCCTATCTCGCGGTGTGGAAAGAACATCACATAAATGCTAGATTTTGAACGGTCGGGTCATCCGGATAGTTCGGGCACCATTATAAAGAAGTAAATTTCTCCGTCATTTCTGTCCACGCCAGGATTCGAACCCGGGTCCCCTCATTCCGGAATAAGTTGCTCTACCAATTGAGCTACGCGGACGTTTTATTCTGATTCCTATCTGCCTCTATGTCGTGTGCGTCCATCTGGCAGGTACGTCACATCTCCTGGTACGTTACATCATCTCCCCCCCCCCTTTTTTTTTTTTTTCGAAGTGCTTCTCTTATTTTTCCTATCTCGCGGTGTGGAAAGAACATCACACCAATGCTAGATTTTGAACGGTCGGGTCATCCGGATAGTTCGGGAACCATTATAAAGAAGTAAATTTCTCCGTCATTTCTGTCCACGCCAGGATTCGAACCCGGGTCCCCTCATTCCGGAATAAGTTGCTCTAGCAATTGAGCTACGCGGACGTTTTATTCTGATTCCTATCTGCCTCTATGTCGTGTGCGTCCTTCTGGCAGGTACGTCACATCTCCTGGTACGTTACATCATCTCCCACCCCCCCCTTTTTTTTTTTTTCGAAGTGCTTCTCTTATTTTTCCTATCTCGCGGTGTGGAAAGAACATCACACCAATGCTAGATTTTGAACGGTCGGGTCATCCGGATAGTTCGGGCACCATTATAAAGAAGTAAATTTCTCCGTCATTTCTGTCCAGGCCAGGATTCGAACCCGGGTCCCCTCATTCCGGAATAAGTTGCTCTACCAATTGAGCTACGCGGACGTTTTATTCTGATTCCTATCTGCCTCTATGTCGTGTGCGTTCTTCTGGCAGGTACGTCACATCTCCTGGTACGTTACATCATATCTCCCCCCCCCCTTTTTTTTTTTCGAAGTGCTTCTCTTATTTTTCCTATCTCGCGGTGTGGAAAGAACATCACACCAATGCTAGATTTTGAACGGTCGGGTCATCCGGATAGTTCGGACACCATTATAAAGAAGTAAATTTCTCCGTCATTTCTGTCCACGCCAGGATTCGAACCCGGGTCCCCTCATTCCGGAATAAGTTGCTCTACCAATTGAGCTACGCGGACGTTTTATTCTGATTCCTATCTGCCTCTATGTCGTGTGCGTCCTTCTGGCAGGTACGTCACATCTCCTGGTACGTTACATCATCTCCCTCCCCCCCTTCTTTTTTTTTTTCGAAGTGCTTCTCTTATTTTTCCTATCTCGCGGTGTGGAAAGAACATCACACCAATGCTAGATTTTGAACGGTCGGGTCATCCGGATAGTTCGGGCACCATTATAAAGAAGTAAATTTCTCCGTCATTTCTGTCCACGCCAGGATTCGAACCCGGGTCCCCTCATTCCGGAATAAGTTGCTCTAGCAATTGAGCTACGCGGACGTTTTATTCTGATTCCTATCTGCCTCTATGTCGTGTGCGTCCTTCTGGCAGGTACGTCACATCTCCTGGTACGTTACATCATCTCCCCCCGCCCCTTTTTTTTTTTCGAAGTGCTTCTCTTATTTTTCCTATCTCGCGGTGTGGAAAGAACATCACACCAATGCTAGATTTTGAACGGTCGGGTCATCCGGATAGTTCGGGCACCATTATAAAGAAGTAAATTTCTCCGTCATTTCTGTCCAGGCCAGGATTCGAACCCGGGTCCCCTCATTCCGGAATAAGTTGCTCTACCAATTGAGCTACGCGGACGTTTTATTCTGATTCCTATCTGCCTCTATGTCGTGTGCGTCCTTCTGGCAGGTACGTCACATCTCCTGGTACGTTACATCATCTCCCCCCCCCTTTTTTTTTTTCGAAGTGCTTCTCTTATTTTTCCTATCTCGCGGTGTGGAAAGAACATCACACCAATGCTAGATTTTGAACGGTCGCGTCATCCGGATAGTTCGGGCACCATTATAAAGAAGTAAATTTCTCCGTCATTTCTGTCCACGCCAGGATTCGAACCCGGGTCCCCTCATTCCGGAATAAGTTGCTCTAGCAATTGAGCTACGCGGACGTTTTATTCTGATTCCTATCTGCCTCTATGTCGTGTGCGTCCTTCTGGCAGGTACGTTACATCTCCTGGTACGTTACATCATCTCCCCCCCCCCTTTTTTTTTTTCGAAGTGCTTCTCTTATTTTTCCTATCTCGCGGTGTGGAAAGAACATCACACCAATGCTAGATTTTGAACGGTCGCGTCATCCGGATAGTTCGGGCACCATTATAAAGAAGTAAATTTCTCCGTCATTTCTGTCCACGCCAGGATTCGAACCCGGGTCCCCTCATTCCGGAATAAGTTGCTCTAGCAATTGAGCTACGCGGACGTTTTATTCTGATTCCTATCTGCCTCTATGTCGTGTGCGTCCTTCTGGCAGGTACGTCACATCTCCTGGTACGTTACATCATCTCCCCCCCCCCTTTTTTTTTTTTTTCGAAGTGCTTCTCTTATTTTTCCTATCTCGCGGTGTGGAAAGAACATCACACCAATGCTAGATTTTGAATGGTCGGGTCATCCGGATAGTACGGGCACCATTATAAAGAAGTAAATTTCTCCGTCATTTCTGTCCACGCCAGGATTCGAACCCGGGTCCCCTCATTCCGGAATAAGTTGCTCTACCAATTGAGCTGCGCGGACGTTTTATTCTGATTCCTATCTGCCTCTATGTCGTGTGCGTCCTTCTGGCAGGTACGTCACATCTCCTGGTACGTTACAGTACACTTAATATAATGATCATTTCGCCACCAGAGAGCGTAATGCACAGATGCTACCCCTTCAAAGTGTATTCCATTCAAAATCATTCCTTTTTAGCACGTCTTTTGTAAAATAGAGATCGCGCTTACGTTATCGGTTTATCCGTCCGTCTCTCTGTGGACTTTTGAACTATTAGTCCGATTTGAAAAATTATTTTTCGCTTTGGAAGCATGAAATGTGCGAATGATGATATTTTATGCCGGTTTTGTTTACGATGCACAATTTTGCCTCTAGAGGGCGTTAATGCAGATTATATCGAATTCAAAATACATTTTATTCCATATATTTGCTTTAAAATATCCGACTCAAAAAATTCTTTTGCCTTTCGATTTCATTTATGTCGAATACTATTTCGCATATAGCCACTTTTTCAATTACGCATAGATTTTCAGTTAGAGGGCGTAAAAGTAAATTGCGTTTTCCCCGAAATCTGTACTTCCAAAACTCCGATTTGAAATTTTTTTCTTCAACGGGTACAGCTCCTGATAGCAAATCTTTTGCATATAATGTTTTTTATTTTTGGTAAAATATGGTTTGGCCACCAGGGTCTTAAGTGTTAATTTCCGTTTCTGTTGTACTTGCAGTAAAATCTGAGCTCTAAAAATTATATACAAAAGATTTCATATCAGAAGCTGTACCCGTTGAAGAAAAATATTTTCAAATCGGAGTTTTAAAAGTCCAAAAACGAATGTTTTATCGGTCCGCAAACGCATTTTTTTCAGTCGAGATTAGTGTTTTTGACTACTCTCGACTGAAAAATATTCTTTTGCACTCCGATAGTACTCACGTCGATAAACCTATTCGGAATACATTCTTCTTAATAAAACGCATGGTTTCTTCGCCAGGTGGCGTAGATATATATCTTATTTTTGTCTTACTTCTAAGTGTCTGATTTGAAAAATTCCTTCTTTGTCGAATAGTGTGTTTGGTGCGAAATTTTTTTTACATTTTTTCAAAAATTTCAAGTAACTCATAGACTTTTCGTTAGGGTGCATTAAGGTAAATTGTTTTCCCCGGTATTTCTGCTTCTAAAATTCCGATTTGAAATCTTCCTGTATCGCATACAGCTCCTTGTGGAAAATAGTTATTTTTTACCAGATAATTTTTAATATCTGGTAAAAAATGGTTTTGCCACCAAATGGTATAAATGTTAATTTCAGCTTCTGATGCATTTGCAGCAAAATCCGAGCTTCTGAAAACCCGAATGGCATGGAAAAACCTTTTGAGAATACGTTCTTCTTAAAATAATGCATGTTTTTTTCCGCCAGGAGGCGTAGATGCATATCTTATATTTGTCGATATCCCTGCTTGAAAAATTATTTCTTTGTTGGAGAGCGTTTCTGCTGCGAAGTGTTGTTGGAGAGTGTTGTTGGAGAGAGTGTTGTTGGAGAGTGTTGTTGGAGAGAGCTTGTTGGAGAGTGTTTCCGCGAACCATTGTTTGAGCATGGTTCACAGAGAATGAGGAAGACTTCCACGCATTAAACTGGTCTCCAAATTCCCCAGACATCAATCAGTCGATCAACTGTGCTGTGCGTTGGAACAGCAAATCCGAACTGCGGCAGCTCAAAAACGTTACTGAGAAGATGATCTGATGTAACGCGTTAATGACAGATACCGCAAGACATCTTTAGAAAGTCTGATCTCGGATGAAAAAGTGTCATTAACACAGTTTCCTTGACGATATTGTCTTGCAAAATATGTAGAACCTACAGCAATACACAATAGACTTTCTCTGCCGTTTGCGGGAACGGGGACAGAGCAATGTCCAAAACACCCAAGACGAATTCTTTGTACATGGCTAAAGAGATGTTCGAATCATGGCTACTAAAGTAGAGGAGACAAATTTGTTTATGAAGCTCACTTCTACATTTTGAGTGTGAACCCTCACTGTTTTACACCACAGCGTACACTAAGTACCCACTGAATTAAAAATATCTACCGAATAATCCGCGGCTCTCTTTTCGTTCTGAAAACGGCCGCCACCCTGTGTAATATTAATTCCGTGAGATGTCTATAAAATTTATGTGCGGTATCCGCAAAAAAGATGTTTGTATTACGGTCTACACTTCTCGTATGGTGCGGAGTTGTGTGTCCATTTGCCTCAACTGAAGTTCCACAATATCCCAGAGATGTTCGACTGGGTTGAGATCAGGCGAGTTTGGGGGCCACCCGAGGTGTCTTATATCTGCACTGTGCTCCTCGAGCCATTGCTGAAGATACAATATTATGGGGGCGGAGTGTCTAACCCAGCCCAAAACTGCTTTTGAAAAATTCGGAACTGGGAGATTTGAGCAAGTGAACTCAATATGAAAGAAAAGCAGAAGAATGTAGGGACCGGGGGAAGAAACAGATCCTTGAAGCAAACGCAACACTAGTTGGGGAAGGGGGACATGTTCCGAGGGGGAATAACTCCCACAAAAGCTAGTTGTTGCCATACCCCCGGCGGAGTGAAACCCTCGAAAACTACATCCGAAAGCCGAAGCAGTAATCAATACTCTTCGTAACACGCCAACCTGAAAGAGAATGTAGTGGTGGTTTGGCTAACACCCACCAAGATGTTCACAAACCAACACACTATCCGATCCAGTCTTCCAGCCCAAGAGACAGTGCTCAATGGTACTACCCTTTCACATGTTCCAGCCGGGGAGTGGGGGTCGGATCATGACAGCAGTTCTTGGGTACCAAAGGAATTCGCTAGGGTCATAGTCAGCCACACCCTTAGCAAATTCATTAGGGTCAACAACCACTTTCCTGAAGAACTTCTTGGAGAATCTGGTGGTCAATCAATCTACCTTTTCAACTCTGAATGTGATACCCCTCAGATTCCGGAATGGGTTCCATTGCGGAGCCCCCGTGATTATACGAAGTGCTCGGTTCTGCACCCTTTCGAATCTGTCCTTCAAGGAACTACTATCACCTACCTTGATGGGCGTCGTGGTGAAAACTGGCCTGACGGCCGTCTCGTGAAGCTTTTCCTATGGAAAAGTGGAACTAGCTGCCCAAGGCATTTTCTGGCTTTATTCGTGAGGTAGTTGGAGTTCGCTACCCATGAAAGTCGACGAGATGTTTGCAGCCCCAGGAACTTATCAGAAGTAACCAAGGGGATTGTCTCAAGAAAAATGACAAGTGTCGGTACTCTATGGAGAGTTCCGCGGAAAAGCAGCGCACACTGCTCTTAAACGGATTAATCTTTATCTTCCAGTCAGTGTGGTAGGTCTCCAGTTGGGAAATAAATTCCTGGATTTGCAAATGATTCATCAACCGCTATGTATACACCCTCTTAGACTATAGGCTACGCCCGCCTCCTGGTTACGCATATCCAGTACACGGTGTAGCACACTTTGAATAGAAATGGTCGTAATTCAGTGACACTCAGTGTATGTATATGCTTGTTATGTCAATAAAATCTTCTTCAGGCTCGGTATACTCTACTTTGTTAAAAAATGTGTTGTAGGTTGTACTAAAAAGGGGTGCACCACGTTTCGGGCAAAGATAAAATATTGTGTTCTTTACACGATCGAGTCACATTATTGTGATCACCAGCTAATATCCAGAGTAACCGGCATGTGCACTGCGGACAGCAGCTAGACGGGCTGGGAATGACTCAATAAGGTGCTGGAAGGTGTTCAGAGATAAGGGAATCCATGCTGACTGCGATGCATCTGACAACTACTGGAGGGTTCATGGTGGAGGATCCATAGAGCTAACAACACGATTGAGGTATTCCCACAGATGCTCAATTGCGTTTACGTCTGGGGAATTAGTGTGCCAGCGAAGTACTTTGAATTTTTCATCGTGCTCTTCCAACCACTCTCGGACATTTCTAGCTGTATGGCATGTCGCATTGACGTGCTGGAAGATCCCATCGGCCCCAGCGAAAACAATCAGAATGTATAGATGTACGTGGTCTGTAAGGATGTATTCATAACGAATTCGGCCATAGTGCCTTCACTGGTATGAGTGGACCCAGAGAATCCCATGAAAACATTCCCCAGACCATAACGCTGACCCCACCAACTTGTGTTCTTTCAGCAATGGTTGAAGAATATTTGTTCTCCGACGTTTCTCGTTTTTTACGCCAACGTCCATCCGTTCGATTAAGCAGAAAACGTGACTCATCGGAGAAGGCAATCCTTTGCCAATCAGCGGAGGTCCAATTCCGATACTGCCGTACAAATTTAAGCCTTTTCTGCCGATGCACCATCATTAGCATAGGTGCAGTGACCACCCGTCTGCATCGGAGCACGATACGCAGCAGGGTTCTCTGAACTGCGGTTTTAGACACACTTCCTGTAGCCTCCTGGTTCATTCGGCCAGTGAGTTGCTCCACTGTAGCTTGTCGATCGGCCCTCACGCTCCTTCGAAGCCGACGTTCATTTCTCACATCAATGTCACGTGGTGCTCAGCAGTTTCCACATCGCTTATTCGCAATGATGCCATTTCTCCAATCACGATACACTTTAACCACAGCAGCACGCGAACAGTTCAAAACTTCGCTGTTTCAGAAATACTGCCACACTTAGCCCGAAAGCCGATAATCATCCCCTTTTACAAATCTGATAAATCGCTGCTTTTATCAATGACAGCAACGAGTGATATGTTTTCAGAATGCCTACAGCACAACTCATATACCTGTCCTGCCAGCTCACAACACGTGCCTTCTTTCTATTGGCTTCGAGCTGTTGACCCCAAAAATAGGAGGTGGTCAAAATAATGTGACTCGACTGTGTAAGAAATACATAAAAAACGTGATGAAATTAATACCATGGTTTGGTATTGAACCTGAATGGTACGAAGTCATATCCATTGCTACATGTCTATGTATGTTTCTTGCATGAAATACACAAGAATCTCATGCAGTTATTCACCATGATATGGTACCCAACATAAATGGTGCGAAGCACCTCATTACAACCATTGCCTCATGTTTATGTATGTTTCTCGTATGAAGTATAGAAAACATGATGCACTTCTGAACAACGGTATTATATCCAACCTAAATGGTAAGAGGTAGCACCCTGTTTTCGATGTTGGTGTGTGTTTCCTGCATGAAATACACAAAAACATGATGACATTACGCCCCATGGTGTGGTATCCAACCTGAATGGAGCGAAATAGCATCCATTGCTCCTTGTCTACGTTCGTTCCTGCAGGATATACATGAAAACGTAATGCAGTTATGCATCATGATATAGTATCTAACCTGAGTGGTGCAAAGTAGCACCCATTGCACCATGTTTACATATGTTTCATGCATCAGAGAATGGTTTACTTTTGCCCCAAAAAGTGGTGCAGCTAATGAAGGGTTACACTTTGGTGGAACCTATTACACATTATTTTGCAGATTAAGGATATTAGGGGTGATCATCATGAGCTGGACTTAACTTTGATGATAAATCTTCCTAGTGATGAGGATTAGGATATCGTAGTTTCCAGTTTTCATCGTCATCTGTGACAAGAGTCAACAGCAAGAAATGGTTCCCTACGTCCTCGCCAGAATTTCGAGATGCATCCACTATTTACGTTACAACTGTGGAATGAGCAAACTGGATAGTAGGCTATGGGATTTAAACCCCTAACGATGCCAATCACTTCAGTAAAATCGCCTGCCACAAAAAGAAAATCGGTTAGTTTCTTAACAGCCTGAAAAAAATTAATATCAGAATATTCCCCATAAGTTTCAGCTGAAATTCTGAAATAATACTCCTTAATCACGTGACAAGTAGGACTATCCGTGTCATAGGTGGATAATTAGCAGACCGATGTCTCTCTGTTTCTGTTTTTGTTTCTCTTCCATTCCAGTCATTTTGAAGAGTTGATGTCAATTCAGCAAAAATATCTGAACATTCCGAAGTGAAATGACTGATATTCTCTACTTCGCGAAGACACGCAAACCGCACACACACACACACATGCACGTCTACCACAGAAAAAAAAATACAAATTGCAACGCCTTGACTTGGACGTACAGCTTTCGTAAATGTTTCTGCTCGTTACGGGACAAACACAGTTATTGATCCCTCCGACTGACGTTGATTAATGATGACAGCTTCTTTTCGAAATTAATGTGTGTCTCGGTATTGTAACTTCTGATTGCAATGGACACACGAGGACAAGATGTGGAGGGAAAGCGACTCTCACGTCAAAACAATCGCATATTTCATTGACGGCCATGCTTTCTTGTTTTCCTATGAGAATAAAGAAACTTCGTTTGGTTTTAAGTTGCGATAGGCAAACATATACGGGATACGAAATAGGAACATATGCTTAAGAATGATGGCATTCGTTCTCTCCAGTCTGCGCTATTTAGACAATTGTAACGAATTCGGTTCCTTAATAACAAATTTTAATGTGCATAAATTACCAGAAATGACACACATATGTATTTTCTTTCATCCTGTTAACCTACCTTTTCTTAGGGAATACATCATAATTTTTTGAGTCGGCAGGTACATATGGTTTCGTTCATTCTGTTAATCCTTGCTCCTTTGGGGAAAGAATTACCGTTTTGTACGACATGTCAGGAAAGCAAGGATTTTCCCTTGAGTTTTCTGATTTTCTTTCAGATATTCCTCACTAATAGGCATAACTCTATGTCTGTTAGAGATTTGTCTAAAGCTGTATTTGTCATTTGATAGCTCCTTTTGAATAGCTGTATATGTCATTCGATAGTTCTTTTTGGATAGCTGTATTTGTCATTTGATAGCTCTTTTTGTATAGCTGTATTTGTCACTTGATAGCTCCTTTTAAATAGCTGTATTTGTCACTTGATAACTCCTTTGAATAGCTGTATTTGTCATTTGACAGCATCTTTTGAATAGTTGTATTTGTCACTTGATATCTCCTTTTGAATAGCTGTATTTGTCATTCGATAGTTCTTTTTGGATAGCTGTATTTGTCATTCGATAGTTCTATTTGGATAGCTATATTTGCCATTCGATAGTTCTTTTTGGATAGCTGTATTTATCATTCGATAGCTCTTTCTGTATAGCTGTATTTGGAATTTCATAGCACATTTTGATCAGCTGTATTTGTCATTTGATAGCTCTTTTTGATTAGCTGTATATCTCATTCGATAGCGCGCTTTGGATAGCTGTATTAGTCATCTGATAGCTCCTTTTGAATAGCTGTATTTGTCATTCGATAGCTCTTTTTGAATAGCTGTATTTGTCATTTGAAAGCTCCTTTTGAATATCTGTATTTGTCATTTGATAGCTCCTTTTGAATATCTGTATTTGTCATTTGATAGCTCTTTTTGTATAGCTGTATTTGTCACTTGATAGCTCCTTTTAAATAGCTGTATTTGTCACTTGATAACTCCTTTGAATAGCTGTATTTGTCATTTGACAGCATCTTTTGAATAGTTGTATTTGTCATTCGACAGATCCTTTTGAATAGCTGTATTTGGCACTTGATAGCTCCTTTTGAATAGCTGTATTTGTCATTCGACAGTTCCTTTTGGATAGCTGTATTTGTCATTTAATAGCTCTTTTTGCATAGCTGTATTTGGCACTTGATAATTTTTTATAGCTATATTTGTCATTTGATAGATCCTTTTGAATAGCTCTATTTTTTTCGACAGCTCTTTGTGTATAGCTGTATTTGTCACTTAATAGGTCCTTTTGAATAGTTGTATTTGTCACTTGATAGCTCTTTTTGAATAGCTGTATTTGTCATTCGATAGTTCTTTTTGGATAGATGTATTTGTCATTCGATAGCTCTTTCTGTATAGCTGTATTTGGAATTTCATAGCACATTTTGATCAGCTGTATTTGTCATTTGATAGCACTTTTTGATTAGCTGTATATCTCATTCGATAGCGCGCTTTGGATAGTTGTATTAGTCATCTGATAGCTCCTTTTGAATAGCTGTATTTGTCATTCGATAGCTCTCTTTGAATAGCTGTATTTGTCATTTGAAAGCTCCTTTTGAATATCTGTATTTGTCATTTGATAGCTCCTTTTGAATATCTGTATTTGTCATTTGATAGCTCTTTTTGTATAGCTGTATTTGTCACTTGATAGCTCCTTTTAAATAGCTGTATTTGTCACTTGATAACTCCTTTGAATAGCTGTATTTGTCATTTGACAGCATCATTTGAATAGTTGTATTAGTCATTCGACAGATCCTTTTGAATAGCTGTATTTGGCACTTGATAGCTCCTTTTGAATAGCTGTATTTGTCATTCGACAGTTCTTTTGGATAGCTGTATTTGTCATTTAATAGCTCTTTTTGTATAGCTGTATTTGGCGCTTGATAATTTTTTATAGCTATATTTGTCATTTGATAGATCCTTTTGAATAGCTCCATTTTTTTTTCGACAGCTCTTTGTGTATAGCTGTATTTGTCACTTAATAGGTCCTTTTGAATAGTTGTATTTGTCACTTGATAGCTCTTTTTGAATAGCTGTATTTGTCATTCGATAGTTCTTTTTGGATAGATGTATTTATCATTCGATAGCTCTTTCTGTATAGCTGTATTTGGAATTTCATAGCACATTTTGATCAGCTGTATTTGTCATTTGATAGCTCTTTTTGATTAGCTGTATATCTCATTCGATAGCGCGCTTTGGATAGTTGTATTAGTCATCTGATAGCTCCTTTTGAATAGCTGTATTTGTCATTCGATAGCTCTTTTTGAATAGCTGTATTTGTCATTTGAAAGCTCCTTTTGAATATCTGTATTTGTCATTTGATAGCTCCTTTTGAATATCTGTATTTGTCATTTGATAGCTCTTTTTGTATAGCTGTATTTGTCACTTGATAGCTCCTTTTAAATAGCTGTATTTGTCACTTGATAACTCCTTTGAATAGCTGTATTTGTCATTTGACAGCATGTTTTGAATAGTTGTATTTGTCATTCGACAGATCCTTTTGAATAGCTGTATTTGGCACTTGATAGCTCCTTTTGAATAGCTGTATTTGTCATTCGACAGTTCTTTTTGGATAGCTGTATTTGTCATTTAATAGCTCTTTTTGTATAGCTGTATTTGGCGCTTGATAATTTTTTATAGCTATATTTGTCATTTGATAGATCCTTTTGAATAGCTCCATTTTTTTTTTCGACAGCTCTTTGTGTATAGCTGTATTTGTCACTTAATAGGTCCTTTTGAATAGTTGTATTTGTCACTTGATAGCTCTTTTTGAATAGCTGCATTTGTCATTCGATAGTTCTTTTTGGATAGATGTATTTGTCATTCGATAGCTCTTTCTGTATAGCTGTATTTGGAATTTCATAGCACATTTTGATCAGCTGTATTTGTCATTTGATAGCACATTTTGATTAGCTGTATATCTCATTCGATAGCGCGCTTTGGATAGCTGTATTAGTCATCTGATAGCTCCTTTTGAATAGCTGTATTTGTCATTCGATAGCGCTTTTCGAATAGCTGTATTTGTCATTTGAAAGCTCCTTTTGAATATCTGTATTTGTCATTTGATAGCACCTTTCGAATAGCGGTATTTGTCATCACAACTGTATTTTCCGTGACAGCTGCTTATGGAAAGAAGCCGGGTAGACATGCGCGGGTACCCAGTGGTTTTAGCGCCCTCTCAACATTATTGCGAATACTTACCTAGTCTTCAAGCAGTTATTTCAGGAACAACATTTGATGGAAAATACAATTAGGATAGTACTTTTAATGCAAATATTCACCAAGCTTCTGTTTGTTTCTAATCACTATGCTAGTTTTAAATGATTATTAATTTCAGAAATAATATCTGGTATGAATACAATCAAAGTACGTATAATCAACATGTACACTGATTTGGCAAATTATTAGAAACACCTAATTGATAACGCGTTGGGCAACCCGTGCCCTACAAAACATCATCCATTCGATGTGGCATGGATTCAATGAGGTGCTGCTACCGTTCGACTGGTATATTCAGCAAAGATTATATGATAACGTCAGTAAATTTCCACATGTTGGAGGATATCTATTACGAATAGCCCTTTCAATCTCATCCCACATGTGTTCAATTGGTTTAAAATCTGGGTACTGTGATGGACATTTTAGAACTATAAAGTCGCAGTCGTGCTCCTGGAAATACTATATAACGATTGGAATCTTGTTACATGGTGCATTATCCTGCAGGACGTTGCACTCTCTATCAGGAAACACCGTGTATTTACACTATATTGACAAAAGTCACCAGACACCTAGAAGAGAAACACAACATAGCATTCATTGGAATAAATTAGTACGGTGTCGGTCCACCTTTGGCCTTAATGCATGCACTGACCCATCTAGACATCCTTTCGACAAGGTTTTGGAACACAGCGATAGGTATGCTCTTCCATTCAGTACATAAAGCTGCCATTAACTGTTGCTTAGTAGTAGGTCTTGGTTCCAAACTTCTTATGCGACCCTGTAATTCATCCCATAAGTGCCCTATGGGATTAAGATCAGGGTTTTGTTCTGGCCAGTCCACATATGATACGGAATTATCGTCAAACCACGCCGTAACAGTCCTTGCTTTATGGCTCGGTGCATTATCCTTCTGATACTAACAAGGCTGGGTTCCATAGTTTTGCCACAGAGTCGGTAGGGCATAATTGTCCAGAATATCGAGGTAGACGTGTTGGTTTAACAGGTTTGTCCACGATAACTAAAGGGCCGGGACCATACCACAAAAACCACTCCCACAAGAGTACACTGCTAGCTCCAAACGTGATCGTAGGAACAGTTCACTGTGGTAAACAGCATTTTCCCGGCTGCCGCCATATCCACACATGGCCATCAGACTGATGGATCGTGTATCTGGATTTATTAGTTCATAGAAACCGTTTCCATTGTTCTGCGGTACACGATAAATGTTCGTTACACCGTGCTAAACTACGAGTAGCATTCCGAGTGGAGACGAAAGGCTTATGAGCAGCCGCAGGACCACAGTAACCCATGGAATGAAGTTTTCTGCAAATGGTACGTGTACATAGCGAACTTCTAGCATTTTTACTCAACTGTACACTCAGGTCTTGTGCAGTACTCCGTCGATTAGCTGTAACATCTCTCCTGAGGCTTCGACACCCTCTATCACCGATTTTCTTTGGTCTGCCGTACGTTTTGCTGCTTCAGACACTCTATGTGTCTTCCACTTATTCAGTACATCCAAAACCTAACTTGGGTATGTTTAAACGCCTTTCAGTTTCTCTTATGGACAACCCCTAATATAACACCTAACAATCACCCAGAAGAACAACAAAGCAATTACCGGTTCATGACGTGTTTACGAGGACCGGAGGACCCAAACAGTGCCACGTAAATACACCCTACACATGTATAGAACCAACACCAGCCTGCACAGTGCCTTGTCGACAGCATAGGTCCATGACCTCATGGGGTCTGCGCCACACCCGAACCCAACCATCAGCTCGTAACTACTGGAAGCGTGACTCATCGGACTACGGCACAACTTGCCAGTCTTCCACGGTCCAATTACCGTGTTCACGAGCCTAGATGCCCGATGTCGTGGTGTTAACAAAGCACTCTGGTGGGTCTTCTGCTATCATACCTCATGTACGCTAAATTACGCAGCACTGACCTCCTGATGGTTATGTCTCTGGTACCTCCTGCATTGAATGTGGATGTTATTTGAGCCAGTGGCATTTGTCTCTTAGCATGGACAATCCTGGTCAGACGCCCTTGATCACGGTCATCCAGCACCCGTGGTCGGCCACTGCGCTGTCCACGATGAGTTGTAATGCCTTCCACGTGGTATTCTCGGTACACACGTGACACATTGGATCGAGGAAAGCTGAATGTTCGCACAACTTCGGGAATTAAATGTCCCATCCGTCTGGCCTACTGCCATGCTCCGTTCAAACCCCTATAATTCCCGTCTGCTTACCATAATCCTACTGGCGGTTGTTCAACCTTCTCTCACATGATTACACCTGGGAACTGATAAAAATCATGCTTGCGTCGAAGCCTTTATACGACGGCAGCGCCAGTTAAAAATTTGCATACTGCTATCACATGACCTTTGGCACTTCAGTGTATGAGCGATGCAACTGATTGTTCAAGTTGTAAAAATTTACGTAAATGTACTTGGATTTAAGTAAATAAATAACTCCGTATATTACATACATTATAGATTGAACATGACTTTCTATATAGCAGATTTTCCATTTAGTGACATTTTTGAGAGACCTTTCTGCTGTGTTGTCTGAAAGTTCGGCTATATTAAAAATTCTTCAATTTCGTTCTTTTATTGTTTTCATCGCAAATTAAGCGAGCATGTTTTGTACTTGCATTTTCTAACACTTCTATGTTAAAAATGTTTCTACACATCTGTTTACCGAAATGCATTTGACCCTATATTTGAATTTTTACTATCAAAAATTCTTCTTTTGAGTAAGGCTCATCATTTAATAAAACTATTTGAAGTTTCTTCAGTGTCCATTTATTAATGACTTGTATTTAATAGATCTTCTACCTCAAAGACATTGTTGTCGTTTTTCTTACCAAGATTATCATAGTCCATTAGCATATGCACTGAAAAGCAATTAAATTAGAGACAGCTGGCGTTATGCAAATGTGGCGCTGTGGGCGGCCCTGTAAACGGAAACGACATGACGTATGCAGCGATCCGACAATATAAGGAGTGATGCGACGGGAATCAGTAAGAGTCGGACGCAGTATGGGTACGACAAAAGATCTAAGCGCATTTGATCGTGGGTAAATTGTCGGGGCCCGACGAATGGGTCACTAAATCTCGGAGGTCGTGCAGGCACTGGGATTTTCACGAGCCACTCTGTCATTGGTGCACCGTGAGTACATCGAATCCGGTAAAACCATCCCTGCAAGGGCCAACTTCCGTGGACAACAGCTTGTGGATGAGCAGGATCATCGTCGACTAGCTGGCATTGTAACAGCGGATAGACGGGCCACAGTGCAAGAAATCACTCGGAAATTTAACGCTGGTGCACAAAAACGTGTAAGCAGCCACACCATCCAGAACCATCTCCTCGCTATGGGGTACAGAAGATCGTCCCACGAGGGAACCGCTGCTGACCCCCATCACATTGTGCAAAGATTAGCATGGGCGCGGGAACATCGGCACTGGACCCTAGACATGTGGAAAAATGTTGCCTGGACTGATGAGTCGAGATTCACGTTGGTACATGCGGATGGCAGGATACGCGTACGGCGCAAACCACATGCAGCGATGGATCCTTCATGCCAGCAGGGTACTCTTCAAGCTGGTGGGTGTGGCATTCTCGTCTGGGGACTGTTTACGTGGACTGAAATGGGACCCCTAGTACGTGTGACATCGGCCCTCGCAGGATATCGTTACTGGGATATCCTGGACGACCATTTGCTCCCATTTTTGCGTCTTCAACATCCCACTGGGGACCTCATCCTGCAACAAGACAATGCAGCTCCCGAATTGTATCCGAATGGTTGGATGAACACTCCACCGACGTGACTTCGTTTCCTTGGTCATCTAGGTCACCTGACCTCAATCCCATTGAGCACATCTGGGATGTCATCGAGAGAGATGTTCGAGGCTCTGACCCCCCTCCATCAAATCTTCGTGAACTGTGGGAGCTTGTTCAGGGGTCGTGGATCCGTATGGCTTCCCAACGTTTCCGGTATCTTGTCGAGTCCATGCCGAGACGAATCGCCGCCGTCATCAGGGCGGAATGTGCTGCTACACGTTACTAGACAGATATCTCTAATTCAATTGTTCTTCAGTTTACTTTTGCTGTTTGACAGAGTAAGCAAAAAGTCTGTCAAAGATTTTTCTCTGTTTCGGCAACTTAAATCTGCTCATCCATGAATAATAAATCAGATTTGCATGATATGTGTTTACGAAGGTTAAGAGTCCTTCATAATTTCTTATGCAAATATTTTTACTTCGGATGATATAATAGGATTTGTATGTTCATGCATTTTTTATAGTACAATAACATAATACCTCTAAACCACATTTTAGTTGTCTGAAAATAAATTCGGAAACATGCGCTTACACGGAAAGGCAAATAAATATGTTTTAAAGACACGAATGAAAAAATGATCTGAATTTAAATTCTGTTGCAGATTTTTATCTTCCACAAATCCTGCAGGCATTTTCCTCATTCTAAAAAGATAATTTCTTTCTTCATTTAAAAATATTTTTTAAATGCGTATGTCCCCCCACTGGGACGCAATTCCATAAATGATTATTTTTATTTTCCAATAGATTATTGCAAGTACGGATTATTCAAATTTCAGTTTTTCCTGCGGCAATTAGTTTGATATGTCAGATCATTCTAATAAAAATTTGATCCGATAATGTTTTGCTTTATCTATGGCACTACCTAGCTCTGTACGGAAAATTATGAATTATAGATAAGAGGATTAAAATTCCCAAGAGATATTATCTAGAGTCGTAAAATTACAAAACATGCACTCTAACTCCCATGTGGTTGGAGATATTTATGCTGTCGCTTTGCTGACATTCTTTCTATCATGTCTTATTTTTCGGTGCTCTTTGGGCACGTGTCTTCAGCCACTAATGGAACGTCTTTTTGATATACTAGCCGAACTGCATCCAGAGGTATTCGAGTACGACATTTCATCTAAAATCTTCCTAATATAATTTCTACCGGAGTGTGTGAAAACATAAATTTGGCGGTGACAGAGATCGAACACGGATACTTCGACTCCGAAGCCGATTTATTTCCCAATTAAGCTACACCAACGGAATATACCGCTGCGAGTTGGCGGGCTTGGCATGTGCTTCACCTAAGTAGTAAGTACGTCACATATTTTCCCCTTCCTCTTAAGAAAAGACTTGCACGGAATCATAGGTTTCCTGGTCAGAAGCAAACCATGCTTGAAGTAGTGAAGAAGGAATTCTGATCAGTTCCAGATGATGTGTGAAAGTATAATCACACAATTTTCGAAGCGAAGAAGGAATTTTCATTCATTCCAGAAGATATGTAGAGAACCATCACACATTTTTCGAAGCAAAGGAAGAATTTTCGTTAATTCCATACGATGTGTGGAAGGATCATCACGCATTTTTCGAAGCGAAGAAGAAATTGATATTAATACCAGACGATGTGTGGAAGAATCATCACAGATTTTTGAAGCGAGAAAGGAATTTTCATTAATTCCAGACGATGTGTGGAAGAAAAATCACACAATTTTCGAAGCGAAGAAGGAATTTTCATTCATTCCAGAAGATATGTAGAGAACCATCACACATTTTTCGAAGCAAAGAAAGAATTTTCATTAATTCCATACGATGTGTGGAAGGATCATCACGTATTTTTCGAAGCGAAGAAGAATTTGATATTAATACTAGACGATGTGTGGAAGAATCATCGCAGATTTTTCGAAGCGAGGAAGGAATTTTCATTAATTCCAGACGATGTGTGGAAGAATAATCACACAATTTTCGAAGCGAAGAAGGAATTTTCTTTCATTCCAGAAGATATGTAGAGAACCATCACACATTTTTCGAAGCAAAGAAAGAATTTTCATTAATTCCATACGATGTGTGGAAGGATCATCACGCATTTTTCGAAGCGAAGAAGAAATTGATATTAATACCAGACGATGTGTGGAAGAATCATCGCAGATTTTTCGAAGCGAGGAAGGAATTTTCATTAATTCCAGACGATGTGTGGAAGAATAATCACACAATTTTCGATGCGAAGAAGGAATTTTCATTCATTGCAGAAGATATGTAGAGAACCATCACACATTTTTCGAAGCAAAGAAAGAATTTTCATTAATTCCATACGATGTGTGGAAGGATCATCACGCATTTTTCGAAGCGAAGAAGAATTTGATATTAATACCAGACGATGTGTGGAAGAATCATCGCAGATTTTTCGAAGCGAGGAAGGAATTTTCATTAATTCCAGACGATGTGTGGAAGAATAATCACACAATTTTCGAAGCGAAGAAGGAATGTTCATTCATTCCAGAAGATATGTAGAGAACCATCACACATTTTTCGAAGCAAAGAAAGAATTTTCATTAATTCCATACGATGTGTGGAAGGATCATCACGCATTTTTCGAAGCGAAGAAAAAATTGATATTAATAAAAGAAAGAATCATCACAGATTTTTCGAAGCGAGGAAGGAATTTTTATTAATTCCAGACGATGTGTGGAAGAATAATCACAGATTTTTCGCCACGCATTTTCGAAGTGAAGAAGGAATTTTCATTAATTCCAGACGATGTATGGAAGGACCATCAGACATTTTTCGAAGCAAAGAAGGAATTGTTATCATAGGTTTCCGTGTCAGACGGCAAACCAGGCTTGAAGTATTGAAGAAGGAGTTCTGATTAATCCCAGATAATGTGTGAAAGAATTATCACACCTGGAAGGATCGTCACACATTTTTCGAAGAGAAGAAGGAATTTTAATTAATTCCAGACGATGTAATGTATACCTGCCTCAGCTAATCCACGTTAAACTGTACGGAAATGTCCATAGCGGCATGTGCACAGACATGGCATAAGTAAATATACACCTATCGTAATATCATTTTTACCATGAAGTGAGGTCTATATTGCATTGCATGCTCGAATTCCCTTTAATATATTTTGCAGGACAACGTCAGTGAGTTCGTGAAACTAAACAAACATGCCTCGACCCAAGGGAGCCAAGGAACTAAGCGACTTTCAGAAAAGACGAATCGTGGGACAATCGGATCTCGGAAACAGCCAGCGTCAAATAGTTACGAACATACAAATTCGCCGCTCCGGTGGCGCAGTGGTCTAAGCGATGGCTTCTGATCATTCACACGGAAGGGGTCCGGGTTCGAATCCCGGTCAGGCATGGATGTTGTGTTTGTCTTACGGCACTGGCTCTCTCCCTTCCCTGGAACCAGTGACCCTAAATTAGGGACGGGTGACTGCTTATAGCCCATTGAGTTGCTCACGGTGGTCGTATATCCTCCAAAAAAAAAAAAAAAAAAAAAAAGAACATACAAATTCCATTTGCCACAGTTAATTGAGTGCTAGTGTGGAATTCAAGAAGGCAAGAAAGTAAGCATCAGCTTCACGTCCGGGTCACCCTGGGCCATCATAGAGATGTCTTCGAGCTGTCAAGCGTTCTGTGAAAACCAATCCTCGTGACAAGGTCGCTGAGATTGCAAAACTGTTCCAAGTGTGTTCCGTAGTTTAGTTTCATATTTAGAGGATTTTAGGAAGGGAGCGTCTGACCCAAGGTCATAAACAACCCTTAGAAATAGGAAACTAGAAGATTTGGGCTAGAGCGCCCCATAGGAAAGTGACACGGAAGCGAAGTAGAAAGGGGGAGGAAGACGAACTTATTTATTACCGGGGGTCCGACGGCTTAACGTGCCCATCCGACGCACGGCGGGTATTTAGCGGATCGAGTGTTCGTACCTTCCCGGGATCGAACCTGAGGCCCTTCCCGTGGCAGTCACGAACGTGTCCACTCGGCCACCCGCGGCCTTCAAGTGTGTTCCAGAACTGCTCAGCGGTATCTTAACCGACCTGGCTATCACGGAAGAGCTGACGGACGTAAACCTCTTTTGCGAGGAGTAAATATTCGTCGCAGATTGGCGTGGGTGACAGACATGATTGAGAGACCCTTAGCAATTCGGCACAGTGTCATATTCTCTGATGAGTCTTGATTTCGACAATTTTCAGGCAGTCGCAGGGCCTGAGTGTGACGATTGCCCAACCAGGAATTCAGCTTGAAGTACCTACAGCCAACTGTGAAACATGGCTGTTTTCCAGTCATGATATGGGGATCCATATGGATGACTGCTGGTTCAGTCCTCATAGAAAGCGAAGGCAACATCAATGCACAAAAAATAAATAGCCATCCTTGAGAGGGGCCACCTACCAATATTCCCCAGTGGTCAGATGTCAATAGTAACCACCTTTTTCATGGAAAAAAATGATCCATGTCATAGGGCGAAACGTATCCAAACATGGCACGAACAAAACACCATTCAGAAACTGTCGTGGCAAAGCTAGAGCCCTGATATGAACGCAACTGAACACCAGTGGGCCGTACTGGATGAGGAATTACGACGGATGTGAAGAGAAACCAACCAACAAGGCACACCTGCTAGCCTTGTTACGTAAATCGTGGGCTCAAATTCTACATAACACCATTGTTGATCTCCTTTTCACAACTCCTGACAGGTGAAAGCCCTACGTAACGCAAAATGGTAGGGCTAATGTCATGCCTGTGTGCAGATAGTTGACTATCGTACGCTGTGCAATCTGGGGGCTTCTATCGCTTGCAGTCGAACGTGACTATCCAGGCTTTCGGAAGTCCCTCTACCATCACCAGTCCCACTACGGCGTACGTTACTTTCCTCAAACCATTGTCACCACATTCGCCCGAGGCTTGTTTCGTCCCGATGTCTTTCTGACGCTATGCGACGCAGGGTCCAAAAGCCGTACGTAGCAGTGTGATGCGGTATCGCCTAAAGTTATCCGTTGATGGTTGAATTCACGATGACGTCACCAATGCGTTCTAACTCCTGCCACATGCTTTCATCACCTAGATCATTCCTATGTTGTCGTTCCCACACCCGCGTGTGGACCACCTAACATAGCAGTTTGGACTTTTCAGTTCTGTAACCTATCACGTGAATTGTTCGCACCAGCATTCTTTTACATATAAAAACTGTTGATAAGTATATCCCCACCAGCATCCATGTCAATCCGAGAAATACTTTCTTGTGCGCCATTTTCTACATTGAGCATTGCACCTTTTGTTTCACTAGTAACTTAGCGCATCGAGACGTACATTTTTTGTTTCTTTAGTAACTTAGCGAATTATTGAAAGCTACATATGCACTTTGCAATGTATAAAATAAAGTGTTTAAGGTATTAGTTTTAGTGTCTTCTGAAGATAAAGTTTTAACGAAGGTCAGTATAATAAAATCTAACATTATATTAGCGGTTAAGATACCTAATCAGCTTGCTAGTAGTAGAACCGACTTCAAATATCTATCGAGCAATACTTCGAAACTCAGCTACTCATCATAACGCCACCAATAAGTAGTTGATCCGCATCTGAACAATGGTAAAGGTCAAAGCATGGAGATCTTACAAGCTGAAAATTGGGACTAATTGTTTTAATTCAGTTATCAACTTTTTGGGTTTTTACACTTTCCAACCGTAGGTTGAAGAAGCGTATATGCTCCAGCTTTGTCTGTCTGTCCGTCCGCACGAAAACTCGCGTAAACATGGTTCGATTCCAATGAAATTTTAGTATATGCTAGAGGATCACCTGGGGACGAACCTTATTGAAAATGGGCGAAACGGGGTCAAAAGTCAGGACATAGGAGCGGGATCCATTCCATTGCCCTTATGCACCATAACTTTAGCAACAATTGTTCGATTTCGATGAAATTTTAGTATATGATAGGGGGCCACCCGGGGACGAACTCTATGGAAAATGGGCGAAATGGGGTCAGAAGTCTGGACATAGGAACTGTATCCATTCCATTGCCCTTATGCGTCATAACTTGCGTAAATATGGTTCGATTTCAATGACATTTTAGTATGTGGTAGGGGACCACCTGTGGACAAACCATTTTGAAAATGGGGTCAAAGTTCAGGATATAGGAGCGGGATGCATTCCACTGCCCTTCTGCGTCATAACATGCGTAAATATGGTTCGATTTCAATGACATTTTAGTATGTGGTAGGAGACCACCTGGGAACGAACCCTATTAAAGATATGCGAAATGGGGTCAAAGGTCATGACACAGGAGCGGGATCTATTCCATCGCCCTTATGCGTTATAACTTACGTAAAAATGTTTCGATTGCGGCAAAACTTTATCATGTTTTTTCGGAAGTATACTTTACCGGTTCTGTTGAATATAATCGAAATGGAGTGAAAGGTCAGGTCATAGAAGCGAGATTTATTCTACTGCCATTATCCTCATAAGTTGAGTAATGATTTCTGGTATATCGGAAAGCGTATCATAATCAATGCATTGCATGATTTTGCTAACTTGTCGTTTCTGAAATTCCTTTAAAATTACTAGCAGCTGGTATCTGAGTATTTATCATCCATGGGTTGGCAGCAATGAGCTTTTGGAGCTTTGTGAAATACATTGTCTATGAAGTGGATTTCTTTTTTGATGAAATGATGTTTTAGTAAAGCTAGATATTTTTAGGATGGAATGATATGAAAAAATTGGACATCATTATGTAGAAATGATATTTTGGTAAAGGTGGATATCATTTTAACGGAATAATATTACGATAAAGTAGGATTTTATTACCATGGAATGATATTTTAAAAAGTTAGATATCGTTATGACGGAATGATATTATGAAAAAGATGGGTATTACGTTTATTTTGATGAAATGATATCCTAGAGATAAATTCGATATTGTTATAAAAAAATGATATTGTGGTGAAGTTTGATATTACGAATATTTCGGTGGAATGATATCTTGATAAAGTTGGTTATGATCATGATGGAATAATTCTACTGTAAGGGTGGATATTTCCTGGATGGAATGATATGATGAAGTCGGTTGTTATTGCGATGGAATCGGTGGAATGATATCTTGATAAAGTTGGTTATGATCATGATGGAATAATGCTACTGTAAGGGTGGATATTTCTTTAATGGAATGATATGATGAAGTCGGTTGTTATTGCGATGGAATCGTTGGAATGATATCTTGATAAAGTTGGTTATGATCATGATGGAATAATGCTACTGTAAGGGTGGATATTTTCTGGATGGAATGATAGTGTGACGTCGATTGTTATTGCGATGTGAAATATTTGACGTAACGACCCTATCATTTTATGGAATGATATGATAAATTCCGATATCGCTATGACGGAATGATATTATGACAAAACTGGATATAACGATTTTTTTGATGGATTGATATCATGATAAAGTTGAATATTACTCTAATGGAATGATGATAAGATAAATCCGCTCATTATTATGATGGAATGAAAATACGATAAACCACCTTATTATTATGATGGAATGAATGTTATGATAAAATTAGATGTTATTATGCTAGAATGATATCAGGGCAAAACTGGATATTATATTGATGAAGTGATATCATGACAGAACTGGAAATCATTTAAGAAAGTACGTCAGTATGAGGCTTTCTTCACACCATTCCATGATTTAATGAATAAACTTCGCACGTGTTCATGAAGAACTTTCGACACTGAAAAATAAATCAGCAAATGATGCGAAGAAAAAGGGGGCGAAAATAATGATTTTCTCAACGTTTGAAATCCTCTCAAGAATCTTCCCCCATACGTCGCATCAGTATCTGGCTTCTCTTGTGAAACATCATTTCTGAGGTATCTGTTTTGTATTTGCCACGATAAAACAGGAAGAAGGGGCCCAAAAATAATAGGAGTGTTTTTTTTATGATTTATATTTGTGTTCGCCCAAGCGATAGGACCACATGTCCTATTGATTTACGACGAGCAGTGGTGTCTTCTGATAAGTATTCTTTGACATAACGACCCTAACCGCGGTTTTTCTCCCGACAAGAAATGTTATGAGCGAACAAAGTGCACACATGGCAAAATCATTTGTGAATAACCGGCACAAAACCAATACAAGGCATTGATTCGAAAAAGGAGCTGTTGGGGAGAAATCTATGAGCCGTTTTCGGGTTTGGCAAATGTCTCAAACTTGAATCTTTCGCTTGCGAGCTCAGAAAATCGGTTTTATTATTTTTTCTTATCCTTTCCCTTTTTTTTCCCTTCCCTCTTCTGGCATGCAAAAAGTAGTCCGGTAAAAGCAGAGCGCAAACTCAAGCTAGATTTAAGCTGTTTCATAAAATGAAAAAAATTAATTGTTATCTACTTGGATAACTTCATAGAACTGTTGCAACGTATTACAAAGGAGAAGAGCGTGTCAAGACGACACATCTGCAGCGATATATTCCGTCAATGCAGCTGAGTCGGTTAGAGGAACTCACTCTGGAGCGAGGTGACGCGCTTCGATCTCTGTCACGGACAAATTCCTGTCTACAGATTGGTGCTCGAATGTAAAATGAATATACTGGCCATTGGGTTCTTCGAAAAACGTGTGATGTTTGTTCCACACATCGTCCGGAATTCATGAAAAAAAACTCTTCCTCACTTCAAAAATATAAAAATAAATAAAAATAAGGGGGAGATGAAGTGACGTACGCCAGAGGTGAAGTGAAGCCCGTTTCAAGACGAAAAATCTGCAATGATATATTCCGTCGGTCTAGCTTGGTCGGTTAGAGCAACATACTCCGGAGCGAGGAAACGCGAGTTCGATTTCCGTCCCCGACAAATCCTGTTTTCACACTGTGTACAAAATGCTGACCTCCTGTTTTGTGTTTTAGTTATGAAATACATACCTCATAGGTCAAGCGCATCTCAAGAAGGCAAAGATGCATCGATAAGCTATGTCGGTGTAGTTCAGTCGGTAGAACATTCGACTCCGGAGAAGGGAAATGCGATTCTAAACCCCTCACCTGCAAATGGACATACACTGAAGTGCCAGAAAAACTGGTACAGACGAGCTTATGCAAAATACGTAGCAACGCCACCTATGCGCATACTCGGTTGCGTCCGCCAGTCCGTATATAAAGCGATAGACATCCTTGCCAGCTATCAGTACTGTTTTCGGCATGAGAATGACAAGTAATAACGATTTAAGCGATTTTTAACGCGGTGTCATAATCAGCGCTCGTTAGATGGGCTATTGTATTTCGGAGGTAGAAATGAAGTTCGGATTTTCACGGACAACCATTGCAAGGGTGTACCGTGACTACAAGAATTTCGGCAAAACCTCCAACATAGAATACCAGTGTGGCCGTAAAAAGACATTGGGCTAGCGTGACCATCGTCTGCTGTCAAGAATCGTTTCACGCGATAGGCGTGCAACACTCTCGCAGTTATAATCGGAATTCAATGCTGGAGCCTCAACAAGCATCGGCGTCAGCCTTGTGCAACGTATCCTGCACGATATGGGCTTTGGGAGCCGACGCCCAACTCGAGTCCCCTTGATGGGTGCACGACACAGTGCTATGCGCCTCGCTAGGGCACGGCAACACCGCCACTGGACACTTGATGACTGGAAACAAGTAGTCTAGCCTGACGAGTTGCGTTTCCAACTGCATCAGGCAGATGGAAGGATTCGTGTGTGGCGCGAACCCCATGAAGCCATGGATCCCGCCTGTTAACTAGGAACTGTATAGCTTGTATATGTTTCATAATGGTATGGGGTGTGTTTAGTTAGTAGACTTCACTGGGACCCCTGGTACGTCTACAAACGTCTGTGACCGGCCAACGCTATGTGCACATCCTTTCTGACTAGGTACACCCGTTCATGTCCTGCATTCATGCTGAACAATGCACCTCCACAGGATTGCCGGGACGTAACATTATAGTTAGAGGAGCATTCATCTGAGTTTGGGGTGTTGCCATTCCCACCCAAGTTCCCAGATCTGAACGTGATAGAACACATTTGGAATGCCATGCAACGCGCTATCGAACACAGGAATCCGAGACCTCGGAATACACCAAAATTGTGGAACGCTCTGCAGGAAGTATGGTGTATATTGCCTACAGAATATTTCCAGAAGCTAGTGGAGTCCACGCGCCGTCGTATTTCTGCAGTCCTGCACTCCCGTGGGGTACCTACCAAGTACTAGTGTACCAGTTTTTATGGTATTAGGATGTCAGCGAAGCTTCCCCGGGCCCTACAATCCCACCACTCTTTGGACAACTAAATAATCATAAACCTGGATCTGCCCTTAGACCTATTGTAGCAAAGAGCAAATCTCCAACGTACACATTAGAAAAATCACTAGCCAAATTCTTCTCTCAACGGTTAAAAAACTCCGATTATGTAATCAAGTCAACAAAAGAATTTGTGGAGCACTCAAAAAGCTTGAATATACTTGATAGTGATATAATGGAAAGTTTTGACATAGTGTCTTTATATCCATCTATACCTATACCAGAGGCTGTTGCAAACCTAGAGGAAATAAACGACACTTCCCGCGAATTTACTCCAACTCAAGCAAAGAAAATTATCGCCGCCTTAAGTTTGGTTACTAATCACAATTATTTCAAGTCCGATGGAGGCATCTACAAACAAACGAAAGGAGCACCGATGGGTTCACCTCTATCTTCAGTCTTTGCGGAAGCAGTACTTAGACCGCTAGACGATCTCATCTTTTCAAATCGTATTAAGAAACCCCGAGTGTGGATCCGCTACGCTGACGACATATTCTTCATATGGGAACTCGGAGCAGATGAATTAAAGCATTTCATGCACAAGATAAACAAATTACACAATACGATAAAGTTCACCATGGAGCTTGAAGCAGATGGGGCGTTGAATTATCTTGACATCGCGCTCAGAAAAAACAAAACATCCAACTTCGATTTTGACGTTTATTATAAACCGACCGCAGTACCGAACTTTGTTCCTCCTGAATCGCATTGTCCAAAAGAGTGCAAACTTTCTGCTTTTAGAGCATGGTTCTATAGAGCATATAATGTATGCAAACCCGACTCCTTAAATATCAAGGAAATTGATAATATTTATAGCAATGGTCTAAAGGCTGGATATAAGAAAGCTGACATAGACAGAATACACAGAACAGTAAGAAATCGCATAATGTGAGCAATAACGAAATCACCTAGTATGACGATGAGATTCGCGGGATCCATCACATATATTCCAGGCTTTACTTATTGGTTAAATAAGTTATTACGTAAATACAACATATTGATAGCACTGAAGTTCCCGACACCGTTATCACATATGCTATCAAGTTGCAAGGAGAGACAGTGTGAGAAAGAAAAGGCAGGTGTGTACGCTATACCGTTGGTATATCCTGACAACACGGAAAAGATATATATCGGAATGACAAAGCGTTTCTTGGACACTAGATGTAGAGAGTACGTGCGAAGTGTCAACCAGGACATGCAAAATACAGCCCTCGCCAGAGAAGTCATGCTTTCAACGGCTACACCTCTATGGAATAGTATTAGAAGAATTGTCCCATTCACGACCTTTAAAGAGACTGCCATCAGGGAAACTGTCGAAATCCTATCCAGCAAACTAGCGTACAATGATATAGTTTCTACTGAATTACCGAGAGCTTGGCATGCGTTATTAAAAGAGGGAAACACATCGCGACGCACCGTATAATAGCGTGATAAAAATTCGTGTAATACGCTCTGATGTCAATCACATTATTTTCAAAAATCATCTTTGTTCCTTACGTGTTCAAATTCTCTGCATTTTTATGTCTACCATTGCCTTGAAATAGCCTCCCAGTTGAGTGCGAAAACTTGGCGAATCATTGAACATACTACGCCACAAAAATAAACGGATTTAATACGCTATATGCGTTTTTTGAGTGTTCACAGTGTGGTGTATTTATAATTACATTAAACTTTATCATGTTGTTCCCGAGGTATACTGAATCGATTCTGTTTAATATCATAGAAATGGGGTCAAAGGTCAGGGCACAGGAGCGAGATTTATTCCACATCCATTATCCTCATAACTTGAGTAATGATTTCTGGTATGTTAATAAGCGTATCATAATTAATGCATTGCATGTTTTTACTAACTTTTTTACGCTTCCCAACCGTAGAATTGAAGAAGCGTACATGCTCCAGCTTTATCCGTCTGTCTGTCTGTCAGCACGATAACTCGCGTAAAAATGGTTCGATTTCGATGAAATTTTAGTATGTGGTAGGAGACAACTGGGAACGAAGTCTATTGAAAATAGATAAAATGGGGTCAAAGGTCAGGACATAGGAGCGGGACCCATTCCATCGCTCTTATGCGTATAACTTACGTAAAAAAGCTTCGATTGCGACTAAACATTATCATGTTGTTCCGGATGTATACTAAACCGGTTCTGCTGAATATCATCGAAATGGGGAAAAGGTTAGGGCACAGAAGCAAGATTTATTCCACAGCCATTATCCTAATAACTTTACTAAAAATGCTTCTAATGCAACAAAACTTTACTATGTTATTCCAGAGGTATACTGAACCAATTCTATTTAAAACCATCGAAATGGTATCAAAGGTCAAGGCACAGAGCGAGATTTATTCTACAGCCATTATCCTCATAACTTGAGTATTGATTTCTGGTATGTTGGACAGCGTATCATAATCAATGCATTGCATGATTTTACTAACTTGTTCTCAATTTTTATTTATTTATTTTTAAAAGATAAACGTGGAAAGAGCGAAGACTTTGCCTATTCACCCTGTCTCCACGTATTTGTAAGACTTTCAATACCCCTCTCGCCGTTTGGATTTATTAGCTACAATTTAATTAGTTGTACCGTTAAGCCCCACCAAATGGATACGTCCCAGTTGCTGAGCCCATCTCTGTGGATTTGTGAAGTCAGATAAACACACATAGCGCCGTGAATTGTCGGCCACCGTAGCGTAATGCAAACACACTCGGATAGTTGTCGAGAGATCTGGGGTTCGATCCCAGCCGTATCCGGACAACAATTTTTCGGTTGCTGTGTGTTAATTAAGAAAAACGTGGAAAGAGCGATGACTTTGTCTATTCACATTGCCTCCAAGTATTTGTAAGACTTTCACTATCACTCTCGCACAATTAAAAATATATGAAGAGATGATGTTCCCATCAGGAGCTCTGCCTGATGGAAGTAGAATTTTTCAAATCGATAATTTAGAAATAAACATATCGTGGAAATTGTGGTATAAATTACTCCCCTACCGAAAAATCTAAGTATTACTTGAATTACAAACTGTATGGTCACGGCCCACGGGTCAGCCGTGACCATGAATCGTTGCAGGCAGTCATCCGCTGAAGAACGTGCACTTGAGAACTCCCAGTCAATCTGGTGTGTGGAATGCAACGTCACACACATTTTATTTTCAAAGCGCTGGAGAAGGGATTCTCTTATTTTTTCGTATCACGCGGTGTGGAAAGAACATCACACCATTGCGAGATCTTGAATGGCCGAGTCATCCTGGAAGTTTGGGCGCCATTCTAACGAAGTAAATTTCTCCGTCATTTTTGGTCCACGCCAGGGATCGAACCCGAGTCCACTCATTCCGGAACAAGTCGCTCTACCATCTGAGCTACGCAGACGTTTGTGTTTGCTGCTAGCTGCAATTACATCGCGTGCGTCCTGCGGGACAGGCACGTCGCAGCCGTTTTGGAGAACAAGGTTCGAGCGCACTATCCGCCTCAAGCATCTTTACAGGAACTTGAACGCATGTTGCAGGAAGAATGGCATAATATCCCATTATCCACCATCCAATACGTATATTTGTCCATTCCCAGGAGAATCCATGCTGTGTTGAATGCAAAAGGGAGTTATACACCATAGAATTCCTTCTTAACCAGGTGTTTCCATATTTTTGTCCATCCCACGTAGGTGTCTCGGCGTCAATTGTTAGGCAGTATGCTTTCAACTTGAAGTAATTCCTAGACATTTTCATATAGAGTCCATAGGACTGAAAGACGTAAATATTCATTCTTATTAAATGTTTACTAATTAAAAAGAAACTTAAAGGTTCTACAATTAACAGCGAGAAATAAAACATTAGTGTGTTTTTAATACATATCAATTCAATTGGTTTAAAAAAACTCGTCATAAAGGCATTTGAAATATCTTGTAAGATTAAAAAAATGCAATCATAAGGAAACAGGGAAATTCATTATACTGGAACTGACTTCCTACTAACCCAAATAAAAGTCTGGACGACGCAATTAAAACACTTCGTAAAATATCAGAGTAGGAGTTTAATTAAACAAAAATCCTGAGCATAATACTTAACTTTCGCAGTCACAGAACCATCCAAGCGAATAAATATTAATGGGAGCGCATAATTTCCATTTTGTTTTCATTCCATTTTACACAAAAACAGAAGATTCCTTTGCATTTCATTATGCTCAAACACTTCGAAAAGAAATTAAAATCGTACAAATGTTATCTTCATAAAGCCCTTTGCCTGGAATTATTGTAGCTTGCCAAAGCTATATTTATAGATCAAAATGAAAGTTATTTACTGTTTACCTTTAACATGCTTTGGTTCTGCTAAAATCACAATGTGCAAATAAAGAATAAATTTTTGATATATTATCAACCAGTTGCAGTTGCATTGACATCATTCGAAATGTAGCGTTTCTTTGTTACCCACTTCGGCAAAGTAACGAACTGATCTGAGATCTTGTGATCATAACAAGAGATTTTTGTTAGAAAACGGCCTTTGCAAACGGGAAGAAATGTGGTTCTTACCGAAACATAAATTAACGGTGCATTTTTTTACGCTTTCCAACCGTAGATTGAAGAAGCGTATATGCTCCAGCTTTGTACGTCCGCCCGTCCGCACAATAACTCACGTGAAAATGGTTCGATTTCGATGAAATTTTAGTATGTGGTAGGGGACCACCTGGGAACCAACCCTGTTGAAAATGGGCGAAACAGGGTCAAAGGTCAGGACATAGGAGCGGGATTCATTCCATTGCTCTTATGCGTCATAACTTGCGTAAAAATGGTTCGATTTCGATGAAATTTTAGTATGTAGTAGGGAACCAGCTGGGGACGATCCCTATTGAAAATGGGTAAAATAGTGTATAAGGTCAGGACATAGGAGCTGGATCCATTCCATTGCCTTTATACATCATAACTTGCGTAAAAATGGTTCGATTTGGATGACATTTTAGTATGTGGTAGGAAACCACCTGGGGACGAACCCTGTTGAAAATGGGTGAAATAGAGTCAAAGGTCAGAACATAGTAGCTGGATCCATTCCATTGCTTTTATGCGTCATAACGTGCGTAAAAATGGTTCGATTTCGATGAAATTTTAGTATGTGGTAGGGAACCACATGGGAACGTTCCCTATTTAAAATGGGCGAAATGGGGTCAAAGGTCAGGCAGGGCATAAGAGCGGGATTTATTCCATTGCTCTTATGCGTCATAGCTTGCGTAAAAATGGTTCGATATCGATGAAATTTTAGTATGTAGTAAGGACCGATATTGGAAGGAACCCTATTGAAAATGGGCGGAATGGGATCAACGGTCAGGACATAAAAGCGGGATCCATTCCATTGCCTTATGTGCCATAAAATGCGTAAATATGGTTCGATTTTGATGAAATTTTAGTATGTGGTAGGGAACCACCTGGGCACGAACCATATCGAAAATGGGCAAAATGGGGTTAAAGGTCAGGACACTGGAGTGGGATCCACTCCATTGTCTTTGTGCATCATAACTTACCTAAAAATGCTTCGATTTTGACAAAACGTTTTCATGTTGTTCCGGTGGTGTAGTGAACCGGTTCTGTTGAATATCAACGAAATGGGGTCAAAGGTCATTTGCACAAAAGCAAGATTTATTCCACAGCCATTATTCTCATAACTTGCGTAAAACTACTTCTATTGTGACAAAACTTTAGTATGTTATGCCTGAATTATACTGAACCGGTTCTGTTGAATATAATCGAAATGGGGTCAAAGGTCAGGACACAGGAGCGAGATTTATTCCACAGCCATTATCCACATAACTTGAGTAATAATTTCTGGTATGTTGGAAAGCGTATCATAATCAATGCATTGCAGGATTTTACTAACTTGTTAAATTTATTTATAATGTACTTCTCCTTCGTCAAAATCATTCTGGCAGCATATAGAGTCGCCTATGCCTTTCGTGGAATACGTTTGAAATTGTCGGAATCGCGTGGTATATCCAGAAAAGTTTCGAAAGTTTCAGAAACTTTCCAATATAAATGTTATAGGGATATACCGAGGGTGAGTCAAACGGTTTGCAATATTTGCATCAACGCATGTGCTGCGGCCGGTATGTCACGTGTTTAAACTAGTTCAAGTCCCGTACTGTAGTCAGTCGAAAGGGACACAAAGTGGTAGTCGTTGCTGTGAACAGCATTGCCTGTCGTCGTCCTGTCTGTTGCTGGGACGCCTAAAAGGTGAACAGCCACAACCGAATAATTAGGGAACTTCTGCTTTACGAGTTTGAACTCGTCCACAACGCTGCTCAAGCAACACGAAATATTTGTCATGCGAAAGGGGAAGGTTCTGTGGACCACAGCACCGCAACCAGATGATTTAAGAAATTTCGCTCAGCTGACAGAAACCTCAACGATTAGCCGAGGTCAGGTAGGACGCGAACCGTGGATTCGGAGGCCGTGCGCCAGGTCGTAGAGGCAAATCCGACAAACAGCACTCAATTATCTGGCGAGCTGGGCATATCACAGACCACCATGGTTCATTATCTTCAGAACCTTGTCAAGCTCTACAGGAGCTGCCGCATTGTTCCTCACTAACTGACGTCAGCTGAAACAAATCGCCGATTGCGCGAAACTACTGGAAAACCTGCGTGATGTACGTTTCATCAAGAGAATTGTTATGTGCGACGAAAAGTGGCTATATTTCTGTAATTCTATCACACAACAGCAGCGGTTGAGCCCGTGCCAGCTTCCAGAACCTGTTGCCAACCGTGGTCGGTTCGAGAACAAGGTGATGCTCTGCGTCTGGTGGAATTTCGAGGGGACAATTACTAACGAATATGTTTCAGACGGTCGGATTATCAAAGCCGTCCTCTACTATGAACAGCTGGAGTCAATGTATGCGGTTTTGGAGGAGAAGTACACGGCACTGGTGAACAGAAAGCGTATTCTCCTACAGCAGGACAACCCTTATCCTTATAATGTGCGAACGACCCGGGCAAAACCCCAGGAACTCGAGGGCATGGAACTGATGCCACACCATGCATATAGTCCGGACCTTGCCCCATGGGATTATTACTTGTTTCGGTGCATGGCCCACTTCCTTCGCGGGCGGCACTTCAACAACCAAGAGGAGGTGGCAGCTGGAGTGAAGGAGTTCTTCAGCTCGAAGGGCACGAATTGGTACTACCGCGGAATCTAAGAACTGTCTGACAGATGGTTGAAGACGTGCTAGTCAGATTTCATCGAAAACGTACGTACGGAGACACAAAGTGATCGAAATACAGCAAAACCTTCGACTCACCCACTGTAATATTATTTCCAGATTCAGCTCGTAAAATTTACACAAAACAAGAACAGCACCTGTGAATTCAACAACGAGCTTTATTCTGGCCCCTGAGTGGAAATGGGAGCTTTCTTTCTATTCTCCTGTCATCTCAGTAGCATTTATCGTTAACCTATTACAGAAGGTGATTAGTGCTTTATACCTTGTTCTGTGTCCACCTTTATCCCTTGTCCTGTGTGAGGGAGAAGGGCTATTCCATTTGAACAAAGCCTTCTAGCAAACTACAAGGACATGCCATTAGAGAGATAAGTTCTCTCTTTTAGTGACGTCACACGAAAACTATGACTCCCGATTTGTTCCCAACACTATCGTTTATGACGTCACACACGACGCCGACATATCAGTCCGTGTAAAATGAGATTGACGTCACAAATGGAGGAAACACATCTGTCTAATGGCATGGCCTTGAACTCCTTAGACGAACTTGCTTAGACATGGACATGTCACTGAGTAGAAACAAGTGACATAAAAATATTTTTATTTTCTTTACCCTTTAAGCGCCAGAAGTAATTGAAACAATTTTCCAACATTTTTTTACGTTCCTCAAAGAGCAATGTTGACATAGCGTCCGAGTTTTACGAAAGTTACGACGAAACTATTCCTTTCCCCCTCTCATCTCAGCATTCCGGACCATAAACGTGCATCTAGTGATAAGCGATCCCTTTTAAGCCTTTGTTCTCTGTTCCATGAATGATGATGGGGGAAGAGCTAGTTCTCATGACAGGGATATAGAAACTAGTAACTCGCGCATCTTTTCTCCCCTTTCTTGGGCGTTCCGCGCTTGGAATAGCTATTTCAGTAGGTAATCAAACAGAAAAGGCTTAGTGTTACCCATCCCCCTGCATGACCAATTCGAATAACAAAGATAAGAGGTTTACTTAATCCAGCAGCAGTCCGCCTATTTCTCACACAGCAAATATATTCGTTCAAGCTGATCTCAGCCCATTTTTAACTCCTAAATAATTCGCACAGTTCGTTAAAGGGTTAAGTTGGTAACCAGTGTTATTTCCCATTTAGCAAGTAATCAGCCAGAAAGTATTGGTGTCAATCATACCACTAAATTCCTACCTTGAGAAAGCCTGGTGTCAATAATTCCCCTAAATGACCACTTTGAGAAAGCCTGGTGTCAATCATTCCACTAAATGACCACTTTGAGAAAGTCTGTGTCAATAATTCCCCTAAATGACCACTTTGAGAAAGCCTGGTGTCAATAATTCCACTAAATGACCACTTTGAGAAAGCCTAGTGTCCATAATTCCACTAAATGACTACCTTGAGAACGTCTGGTGTCAAGCATTCCACTAAATGACTTCTTTGAGAAAGCCTGGTGTCAATAATTCTCCTAAATGATCACTTTCAGAAAACCTGGTGTCAATAATTCCCCTAAATGACCACTTTGAGAAAGCCTGGAGTCAATAATTCCACTAAATGACCAATTTGAGAAAGCCTGGTGCCAATAATTCCCCTAAATGACCCCCTTGAGAAAGCCTGGTGTCAATCATTCCAGTAAATGACTACTTTGAGAAAGCCTGGTGTCAATAATTCCCTTGAATAACCACTTTCAGAAAACCTGGTGTCAGTCATTCCACTAAATGCCACTTTGAGAAAGCCTGGTGTCAATAATTCCACTAAATGGCCACTTTGAGAAAGCCTGGTGTCAATATTTCCCTTAAATAACTACTTTAAGAAAGCCTGGTGTCAATAATTCTCCTAAATGACTACTTTGAGAAAGCCTGGTGTCAATAATTCCGCTAAATGACCACTTTTAAAAAGCCAAGCACCACTTCAAAAAGCAATAACAAAGCCAAGACAAAAGCAACCCAGAAAAAACAGTCTTGATGGGACAGCACTATGTTGCCCCCTGCCGAACCGTCAATAAAAAGTCCGGGCCGCCAAAAGGAGGGCCAACAGTTGGCCCCCCATTAGTTGTCATAGCCACAACAGGGCCATCAGTTATCCATCACAGGCAGTAGCTGCCACAAATGGTCTTTCAGTGGCCCTGCAAGCACGTGCCAGAAATGATGTTTAGCCAAATGTAGTCCGCTAGTTTGCTGGTAGTAGCAGCCGGCAACTACGTGACGTAACTTGTGGCTTGCTGAATCTTGTCCGCCAATATCCCAGTAGTAGCCATAAACAAAAAAGGTCAGGGATAACCGCAGTTTCCCAAAGCTACAACTTTTTTTCCTCCCCTTACGAAACTTCTGAATTATAGGCACTGCTCCGCGGAAAGTTACCCAACAGACCGGAAAAACGCCCGTTTGGAAACGAACCAGGGCCGTCGACGTGGCAGGTGAACTCTCTTCCGACGGGACTGATTTGCCACACATGAGCGTGTGCTTAAAGCTGTCTCTTACCCGCACAATGTGTAATCGAACGGTTCTCTCATTCATTTTACAATATTGCTAGGTATTTTTCATAAAAATCAGTTTCATATAATTCATAAATTTATTTTTTCAACGTAACGATAGCTTTTTTTTCCTTAACGGAACTTCACTCATTTTCAAGGAGTGTACCAACTTAAAGTCGCTTTCCAAAGTTTTGTGCTGGCCTTGTCGTCTTAAAAGGCGATTGTTGAATTAATATATATTTTACCAGGTTCAGGTCACATTCTGTTACATTTTTAACGGTGTATCTTTCCTTTCTGTGCTCGAAGCTACATTTGTTTTAAAGAGGAAATATATTTTATTTTACTTATCGTTATTTTTAGAAGCGAATTCCTCCCAGTCTTGTGTATTCAACCCATGAATGAGTATATTATATCCACATAGCGTTGCTTTTTCTTTTTCTTTCAAATAATCAATAAATTTTGTACGCGTATAATTCTTTTTTTTTCCCAACAAGTGTTTTTTTTTAAGTTTTTCCCGGACATTTATTTCAAGCGGTTTCAAATTATTTCTTGTTATTCACCCACTCCATTCCATGAATTGTTATTCATGGGAATGGAGTGGGTGTATTTCATGACTGTAATCCAGTATTTCACGCTTTAATCTGATATCTTCGTCGACGTGGAATTTCATTAAGAAATATATTTCGCCTCTCTACAAATGGCTTTCTTAACATCCACTAAAATAACACGATGGCGATAGCGTCGTCTTCAACTAACTGGTACCATGAGAGACACAGCAAGTTTTGCTTCTGCGCATGCGCAGTCCCGCTGCTTTCACCTGGTGTTGGGGGTTACATCGGTTGCCAGCAACGGGCAGCTGGTTGGAGACCCACAATTCACGGCGATGCTGCAGTGCCACCAATAGCTCGCCAACTGATTCGGCCAGCAGTGACACATCACTGCCAGATGGTGGCCAGCAGTTTCCCAGCACTTGTGTTTTTGCTGGGAACACGTTCTGATGCGCAGGTTTGCTCGTTCCAGGTACGTTCGGTTCACTTCTTGGACAGTGAATATATTCTTTTGGGCTGATTTCAACTCTCTCGGATTTCCTCCGGTTAACTCGTTCTAACCGGTTAACCCTTTAATGACCCTAAAATCTGGTATCGCTCTAAATACCATAACGCCCAAAACTGTCTGCTGTTTCACTTCTCTGTTTAGTAACAACAATGGTGACTAACGGTGACTCCTGCTGATCCCTCATAGGTCGTGCAAAATTAAACAACAGGAAAGGGTAGAAAATTTGACTCACTCTAGACAGGCGTTTCTGGAGATCATGGTCATTTGTATGTAGGGCGTTTTGGGCGTTATGGTCGTTAAAAGGTTAAAGGATTCGTGAAATTCAAATAACTAGTAGAAGGTTCCAGCAGCCGAGTGGGACGGGCTTCTTTCATGTTGGACGACTTTGGCCCGGATTTTTGTCCCGTGCTGACACTGGGTAACAAAGTTTAATGAACGTTCTGCTTATGTTGATTTTTTTAATTGAATTTAGTTAATTATGGCATGCTGATTACGAATATGCAATTGGTTTTGCTGTAGTGTCAACGGTTCGGATGGTATATGCAATTTGTGTTTTATTCAAACCGTAGATGTAATGTACCTGAAAAATATATGAAAATTATTCTAAAATTACAATTCTTTTAGTTTTATTTAAATTTCCGCAGTATCAGTGCAACATGATTATGTAGCAACGTGCTGGCACTAATTTCAAGTTATAGAAATACCTTAAAAGGACAATACTTCAAGGCGAAATGATACGCTATAGCAACATACAGAATGAAGTTTAGCAACGAAAAAAATGTGAACGAACTTGTTTACAAAGAAACACATAAAAGTGACCTGAGGAAAGTGCGCACAAATGCCCACAATCCACATTCAAAAGTGAATGTCTGTGGTTCTTTGTCTTCTGTGAGTATCCGTCATGTCATCGCGGACTATCCAAATGTTGAATTAAGTGATGGAGTGTCAGCTCGTTTCCGTGCAACTGGTATATGCTCCACTGAAGAGGGTTTTGGCAGGCTAGCTCTAGAATGCGAATTGCACCTCCTTTACACCCAGTATTAACGACGGTTCCGTCGCAGCCTATCACCAACAGTTTGCTTAGGTCGATATTCTTGGCATGTAATAAATCCAGCAGACCTTTGGCAATGTCCTTTTCAGTGGAAGATGTAGAAGTGGCATGCCCAAGATATTTACTTCCAGGTTCTTCCAGCATAGTCACGTATTCTTCAGTAATAGGTTTTTTGAACCGTTTTCCTTTCCTTTCTTCCTATATTATGATTTGGCCCTTACGCCCGTCAAAATATAGCCCTTTAATAACTTTACGTGCAATCAGATTATCGTTTTGAAGCTGTTTTCCATGTTTTTTTTTCTCTGCCTTCTAATTTTGTGCCTATCTATAACACTTGAAGTATCAGCTTGAGTTATCATTCCCACATCCTCCAAAAGTGCACTTGCAAAGATGGCTCCATACATTCAGATATCGCACCCAGGATTTGAAGAGCGTTCTGGACCGCGTATTCCAAAGGAATGGCTATTTTGGCCATCCATAATCAATACTTCTGGCTATGATCACAGACGAGAGGAAACATATCAGAGAACTTGGCTTCCGCAGGATCTTTCGAGCAAGGGCACAAAACTGCGATGCAAGCCGTGTATTTGACATTCCACAGTTTAAACTTTCAAGGGGATGAATATTTTGGCCTAATTGACTGGCAATATGTGTCTTGAGCGAACCGCCATTGACTGCTCATTTAACCGAAGATGAAATAATGAAACTATGCAACAGTGACTGCAAAGACATTGTTGAGCGATTGGGCACTCAAAACTTCCTTTATCACAATTAGGGAGCGGTGCAATGCGTTAAGTTGACAACAGAAACATCTGCTGCTGTTTGCGGAGAAAAACAAAGGGATTGATTTATTAGAGTACGGTTGGAAGCACGGCTAATAATGCCAGCCGTCGAAAGTAAATCAGATTTCAGGGTAAAAATTAATAAAGAAGAACAGGAAATTGAAGATTAAAAAAGAACAGAAAATTGATATGCCCTAATGGATGGGTGGTTGGGTTGGGCACCGGTGGAACTCGCTGTGCAGTCACCTCCTCATGATGAGTTCTGGGATTTTTCTGAAACATGAAAAATGTGAAGAGCTGCACCGTGTGCAGTGTTCACTAGTGCACATTTGCACAATATGTTGTGCTTTCAGTGGTAGTAGTGCACACACTAACACAACTAGGAAACAAATCACATGGTGAACACTAGGTGTCAAAATATTGCAAATTTCCTTAAGCATGGAGTATTGTTGCATTAAATTGGAACCACAAGATATAAGTTGCTTTGCCTGAAAAATTGTGCACATCTTTAAGGTACCAACAGATAGTTTTTGCGCACTAGGGAAAGTCTGTAACGAACACTGATATTTTCTCACAACTGACATAAAAATTTGACGATTTTTCCGAAATATCGAAATTTTGGAGGCAAAGTGGAACCGTAAGATATTATTTGAATTTCGCTAAATTTTTGGCACATGGTTTACATAGCAATACACAACGTTTCCGCACTAGGGCATATCGAAATTCAAAAAAAAAAAAAATTACGCTCCGCCCTATAGTACAGATTTGTGCTTATCGTTTGGTTAAATGCAGGAAGCTTCACTAAACTAACCATTCGACATCCCAATATACATTTAACCCTTTAACGACCATAGCGCCCAAAGCGCCCTTACATACAATCATAGCGGCCCAAACACATGTCTAGAGTGAGTCAGTTTCCTACCCTTACCTATTATTTAAATTGCCCGATCTATTAGGGATCAGCAGGAGACACTCTCAGCCATCATTGTTGTGACTAAACGAAGAAGTGAAACTACAGCCAATGTCGGGATTTATTGTATTTAGAGTGATAGAAGATTTTAAGATTATGGTCGTAAAAGGGATAACCAGACTTTTATCGGATGCAGTCCTTCTCTTGAAGTTGATGGAGCAGGCTCTCCAACTCGTCAAAAAGTTCTTTGATCCCAATTTAAAGTTGCGATTCAGTCTATTGGTGTGAATTATGAAAAAGATGGTAAGTTAAATAATATCCGAAAACGTGAAAATTTAATCGTCCTGGAGCGGGTATCGAGTTGCGTCTCCAGGAGTGCGTTCGTGTATGCTAACCACCACACCACCCAGAACGACCAAGTCTCAAGTTATATTAAGTTATCTTTTAAGTTTATTCAAGATATGTTGTTGCCTTTTATATTTTGAAGTTTTGGGGTATTATTTGACTTACGACTCTTGTCATAATTTACACCAATGTACGGAAACGCAACTTCAAGTTGGTATTGTAGACTGGTGTAATCCCGTATTTCATGGGTTCATGGTAAAGTCCTTTGATGCTTTACGTTTCTGTTAAGGACTCACGTTTTATAACCCGTAACAAATCTTTCCAAGAGAAGTTCATTTCTGTGACGCTCAAGCAAAGAAAGACAGGTGGTCATTCTGTTTAACGATTTCTTGGGGATAGGTCATATGGTACCCATTGGTAGAACTTTGTGATAAACCCAATCGCATGCATCCCTCTTTCCTACTGTTGTTCTGTGTGTACAGAAAATCTTTTTGATAATGCTTCAATGGTTTGATGTTGGGAATGTGATATGGCTTGGTTGAGATCCTCTTCAGAAACCTCTGATGAAAACCCAAAACGTGGTTGATCTCTCTTCTTTCTCTCTCTTTCACGGAACTTCCAGAATCAACGGCAACATGTGCTTTCTTGTAGGGAATCCTTGTCATACTCCTCAGAAGTGTTGCGGCAAGTTTCAGCTGCACTCTTGACATTGTCTAACCCATAAAGCAACAAGTTAGTAAAATCATGCAATACTTTGATTATGATACGCTTTCCAACATACCAGAAACCATTACTCAAGTAATGAGGATAATGGCTGTGGAATAAATCTCGCTCCTGTGACCTGACCTTTGACCCCATTTCGATGATATTTAACAGAATAAGTTCAGCATACCTCCTGAACAACATACTAATAATGTTTTGTAGCAATAGAGGCATTTTAGTCAAGTAATGAGGATAATGGCTTTGGACTAAATCTCGCTCCTGTGACCTGACCTTTAACCCCATTTCGATGATATTTAACAGAATTGGTTCAGCATACCTCCGGAACAACAAACTAAAGTTTTGTCTCAATAGAAGCATTTTTAGTCAAGTAATAAGGATAATGGCTGTGGAATAAATCCCGCTTCTGTGCCCTGACCTTTGACCCCATTTCAATGATATTCAACAGAATCGGTTCAGCATATCTCCGGAACAACATACTCAAGTTTTGTCGCAATCGATGCATTTTTACTTACGTTATAACGCATAAGGGGGATGGAATGGATCCTGCTCCTATGTCCTGATATCGATTGAAAAATTCTTTCGTGGACTGATGTGCCTCACATCGATAAACCTTTTCGGGATGTTTTCTTCCAAAAATATCCCACAGTTTCTCCGCCAGGCGTAGATGTATATCTTATTATTGTTAATATCTCTGCTTCTAGGGGTTTGATTTGAAAAATTCCTTTTTTGTTGGATAGTGTTTCCTGTATGACATGTGCTTCATATAATTTCAAAATTTTCAAGTAATTCATAGACTTTCCGCTAGGGGGCGTAAAGGTAAATTGCTTTCCCCCTATATCTCTGCTTCTAAATCTCCGATTCGAAAAATTCTTTCTGCACCGGATACAACTCCTGATGGGGAATCGTTTGCACATAATTTCTAATTTTCGTAAAAAAAAAATAGTTTGGCCACCAGGGGGCGTAAACCTTAATTTCCGCTTTTGATGTATTTGCAGCAAAATATGAGCTTCTAAATACTCAATTGCAAAAAACGTCGTTTGTAGACCGACCAACTTGTGTCGACAAATTTTTTAGAAACATTTTCTTCTAAAAATAGTGCATGGTTTCTGCGCCAGGTAGACGTATATCTTATTTTTGTTAATATCTCGACTTCTAGGAGTCCGATTTAAAAAAGTCCTTCTTCGTTGGATAGTGTTTCTAGTACGACATGTTTTTCCTAATAATTCAAAATTTTCAAGTAATTCATAGACTTTCCGCTGAGGGGCGTAAAGGTAAATTGCGTGTCCCACTATTTCACTGTTTCTAAACCTCCGAGTTGAAAAATTCCTTCTGCACCGGATACAGCTCCTGATGGGAAATCCTTTGCACATAATTTCTAATTTTTGTAAAAAAATGGTATGGCCACCAGGTGGCGTAAATCTTAATTTCCAGTTCTGATGTATTTGCAGCAAAATATTAGCTTCTAAAATCTCGACTGAAAAAAAACGTTTTTTGTAGCGATGCTACTCATGTCGACAAACCTTTTAGGAACACTTTCTCCTTGAAATAATGCATGGTTTCTACGCCAGGAGGCGTAGATGTATATCTTATTTTTGTCAATATCTCTACTTCTAAAAGTCAAATTTGAAAAATTCCTTCGTTGTTGGATAGTGTTTCCGATGCGAAATGTTTTTCCTATAAATTCAAAATTTTCACGTAAATCATTTAAGACTTTCCGCTAGGGCGCATAAAGGTAAATTGCGTTTTCTGCTCCTAAAACTCCGATTTGAAAAATTCTTCCTGTATCGCATGCAAAACCTGATGGAAAATATTTTTCACATAATTTCTAATGTTTTGTATAGAATGGTTTGACCACCAGGGGTCATAAGTGTTAATTTCTGCTTCTGATGTATTTGTAGCAAAATTTGGGCTCCTGAAAACTCGACTAATTTTTTTAATTGGACCGATACCGCTCATGTGGATAAACCTTTTGAGAATACTTTCTTCCTAACATAATGCATAGTTTTCTCACCAGGGGACGTAAAGTCACATCTCATTTATAACTCTGTTTCTAAGAGTTCATAAGCTCAAGATTCCGTTTACACCAATATCTGAGGGATTAAAGACCCGATTGAAAAAACTTCTTTCTTCCGTCAGATACTATTGTTTTCCATATCCGTTCCATTGCCTTTGAATAGCTTTGATAAATTTAATTTGCGTCAGAACGGATTCAAAAGACGTGCTTATTACACCCGAAAATTCGGTGTCATCTTTCTTGTTTTACTTCGAATTGGCATCATGAAATACTGGCAGAACGTATGCACACACACCTAATACTTCGTAGTCTCTTGCTTTGGAAACGAGGAAATCAGGGGCATTGTTTCATCGGAATAATTTTATCCAGTCAGAACAGGTATTGGGTTTCGCCTCACTCTTTCTGTACGCCCCATTGAAAAAAAAAAAAAAAAAGACAGCAGAAATAGCTCGCAATTCACACCCATGTTATTTCATCTTCCTTGGAGAGAGCGGTTTTATTTTCCATATAAAACGTATATTTTGGGAGCACCTGTTTCAGAATAAGTTTAGAAACAGATACACATTAATTAAAGCTGAAGAAAATATTTAATTAATATATCCTCACTTGCAAAAAGCCCCACAAATTGTGTTATATCTTTCCGATTTCAAGCTAAAAATAGAGCAATTAATGAGCAACAACATTCTTCTTGACATTTTCGAAGACAGTTAATGACCACTTGAATAGGTTTTTCGAGAAAGTAATGATCAGCAGGTCAAATTTCAACCTCAGTTATTTGTATTTGTAATTGCGTTAAGATGGGACAATTAAGTTTTTGCGAAACTCAATCCTTTGTCTTGTGTTTCATTGTTTTACTCGTTTTTTTTTTCGTTTGCCATGGGGCATACGTTTCAAACAAAAATGGCGTTTTGCCTACCCGCATAAAATAGCCGCATTTTGCATTACGGCACAAGTGCACAAGTGAGGATGATAAAAACGATGAGATTTTAAATACTAGTCATCTTTGGCATCCTTGATAGCTATCACAACTACTTCAGTGATTAAAATGTTGTTTCAGTTATTGGAGCAAAGATTAGTGGTCATGAATTCCAACGAACTCTTGTAATATGACTGTTGCAGTAACGAAGAATAAAGACATTTGTTATACACTGCTGGACATAAACGGCTATATAAACGGCTAAGGACGGATCATAAACGGCTATATAGCGCATAAAAAAGTAAGTGTGGTTGGATGCCAAGTGAAATAAAATAATGTCAGAATGCCAGGACATTACAAGAAAGACAATTTATTGTGCTCTGAAATCCAGAAGGTTTTGGAACGTGTTCAAGGGACAAACAGGCCATTTTGTGCAGAATACGTAAACGTGAAAAGAATGCAATTACCGTCCGCAGGCGTTCCGGCGTAAGATGTCAATACGGGATATGGCCACCATGGAGGGCGATGCAAGATTCCACACGTCGTGTCATGCTTTGCACAACATTATCAAGCAGCTGTTGGGGTAATTTATCCCATTCCTCTGTCAGTGCACGGATGAGGGTGTCCTTGTTTATTGGAGGGCATTGGCGACCAGCAAGACTCCTCCCCAAAGCATCCCACACATTTTCAATGGGATTCAGATCTGGAGAACGTGCTGGCCATACGAGGAGTTGAATATCCTCGCTCTCAAGACACTCCTGGACAGCGACTGATCGATGACATGTTGCGTTGTCGTCCATGAAAATGAATCTATCACCGACAGCTCCACGGAACATGCGAACATGAGGTAGCAGAACATCATCCCAGTTGTAAGCACATAGAGGGACGTACGGCCATTGATCATGATTCCAGCCCATACCATGACACTACATGTCGGATATCAGTCCCTTTCCTGTATGTTTGCTGGACAATATGCAGTACCACTATCACGCCAGATCAGTTGTCGTCGACAATCAGACGATAGACTGTATCCACTCTCATCTGAGAAGATGACAGCAGACCAGTCGTTATCAGTCCAATTGCGAAGTTGATGGCACCATTGCAAACGGGCGGTACGGTGACGTCTGGACAATGGGATGCACACAACAAGACGGCGGGCGGATAGTCGTCTTTCATGAAAACGTCTGGCGGCAGTTTTTCGGGAGATCCGCTTGCCAGTAGCACCCATAAACTGATTTGCTACCTCACTAGCTGTGCTGCGCCAGTGTCTTTTTGTTGATAGCACTATGTACCGATCTTCTGCAGGTGTCGTACGGCGAACACGACCTCCCCCGTGACATTTGCTACACTCTCCATTTGTTTGAAATGATTTCCAAAGCCTTGAAACAACACTGTGGCTGACGTCGAATTCGCTGGCAACATCTGTTGTTTTTCGCCCTTCTTCAATCTTGCTGATACTGCGGTCACGCGTAAAATCATCTAGGTGATGTCGGAAAGACATACTGAAAATTGCAAGTTCGTCAATTGATTCTTTCCCTTTCAACTTTGCGTTTGAACAACAACGGTCAATACGCGTCAAATCCTTTATATCTCTTATCAGCGCTATGACGTCACGAACAAGTTCGGCAATCCAAAATTTGCATACGCAAAACACGTCTTACTCTATCCCGTACTTATGCTAATTTCCACATTTTGCTGCCTTCCATTTTATGGTTGCTATCGCTGCTATTGTCATCCGTCCTTAGCAATTGTCCGGCAGTACATTTATGATTGGTACATGAATCAGCAGTGTGTTAACAAGTGGAACAAGAAAGATGACACCGAATTTTCGGGTGTAATAAGCACATTTTTTGAATCCGTTCTGACGCAAATTAAATTTATCAAAGCTGTTCAAAGTCAATGGAACCAGCATAAAAAACAATAGTATTTGACGGAAGAAAGAAATTTTTCAATCGGGTTTTTAATCCCTCAGATATTGCTGTAAACGAAATCGAGAACTTACGCCCTCTGCTGCAGACTTGTGCATTAAGAAAAACGCGAATTTATATGAGAAACATTTCGCACCGAAAGCGCTCTCCAACACCGAAATGATTTTTCAAATCGAACTCTTAGAAACAGAGTTATCGACAAAAATAAGATGTAACTTTGCGTCCCCTGGTGGGAAAACCATGCATTATTTTAGGAAGAAAGTATTCTCAAAAGGTTTATCCATGTAAGCGGTATCGGTCCAAGAAAAAAAATTAGTCGAGGTTTCAGGAGCTCAGATTTTGCAACAAATACTTCAAAAGCAGAAATTACCGCATATGACCCTTGGTGGCTAAACCATTCTTTAACAAACATTAGAAATTATGTGAAAAACATTTTCCATCACGTCTAGTATGTGATACAGGAAAAATGTTTCAAATCGGAGCTTTAGGAGCAGAAATGACGCAGAAAACGCAATTTACCCTTGTGCCCCCCAGCGGAAAGTCTTTGATTTACTTGTAAATTTTGAATTTATAAGAAAAACATTTCGCATCGGAAACACTATCCAACAAAGAAGGAATTTTTCAAATCGGACTCTTAGAAGTAGAGATATTGACAATAATAAGATATACATCTACGCCCCTTGGTGTATAAACCATGCATTATTTAAAGAATAAAATGTTTCTAAAAGATTTGTAGACATGAGTAGTATTGGGAAACAAACGACGTTTTTTTCAATCGAGATTCTAGAATCTCATATTTTGCTGCAAATGCATCAGAAGCGGAAATTAAAACTTACACGCCACTTGGTGGCCAAACCATATTTTTACAAAAATTAGAAATTATGTGCAAACGATTTCCTATCAGGAGCTGTATCCGGCGCAGAAAGAATTTTTCAAATCGGAGGTTTAGAAGCAGAGATATAGGGGGAAACGTAATTTACCATTACGCCCCCTAGCGAAAAGTCTACGAATTACTTGAAAATTTTGAAAGTATATCATTCACATGTCACTCTAGAAACACTATCCAATAAAGAAGGAACTTTTCAAATCGGACTCCTAGAAGTAGAGATATTGACCAAAATAAGATGTATATCTACGCCCCTGGCGTAGAAATCATGCAGTATTTTAAGAAGAAAATGTTTCTAAAAGGTTTGTCGACATGAGTAGTATCGGTCAACAAACGACGTGTTTTTCAATCGAGAATTTAAAACATCATATTTTGCTGCAATTACAACAGAAGCGGAAATTAAGATTTACGCCCCCTGGTGGCCAAACTATTTTTTTTTTCAAAAACATAAATTAAGTGCAAATGATTTCCCATCAGGAGCTGTATCCGGTGTAGAAAGAATTTTTCAAATCCAAGATATAGAAGCAGAGATATATGGGGAAGCGCAATTTACAGCTACGCTCCCTAGCGGAAACTCTATGAATTTCTTGAAAATTTTGAAATTATGTGAAGAACATGTCACACGGAAAGCACTATACAACAAAGAAGGAATTTTTCAAATCGGACTCCTAAAAGTACAGATATTGACAAAAATAAGATGTACATCTACGTCCCCTGGCGGAGAAATTTTGGGAAAAAATATTCCAAAAAAATTTACCAACGTGAGTGGCATCAGTCCACGAAATAATTTTTTCAATCGTTATTTTAGAAGCTCAGATTTTTTGGCAAATACATCAGAAGCAAAAATTATTACTTACGCCCCCTGGTGGCCAAAGTATTCTTTATCCAAAATTTGAAATTACATGCAAAATATTTTTAATCAGGAGATGTATCCGCTGAAGAAAAAAAATTCGAATCGGAGTTTTAGAAGAACAGTTATCGGGAAACATGTAATTTACTTTTACGCTCCCTAGCGGAAAATCTATGCGTACTTTGAAAAAATAACTATATCTAAAATACTCTTCGACATAAGTGGAATTGAAAGATAATTTTTTTTTCAATCGAATGTTTAGAAGCAAATGTATGGATTAAATATATGAAAAAGTATCACTGAAGATGTAAGGAAATTCAACTGTGAGCTAGTGAGGAAAGCAATTGAAAACAACCAAAGCCTTAAGATAGCAAAGGGACATCTCAGTAAGGGAAGAAAACAGATTATGGCTCTGAGAAAAGAAGATGGTTCTATAACAAGAAATAGAGGCGAAATTTTGACAAGAGTGAAAGATTTCTACTCCAAATTATATGAAAGGGATGCTACATGTACTCCAGACATCATGAAAGGTACCAGAGTTCTTCCAGTCCTCCCAGCAGAAGTTGCTCATGCAATCAAGAACATGAAGCGGGGGAAAGCTCCAGGAGAAGATGGAATTACTATAGACATCATACAAGAAGCAAGTGGAGAAATTGAAACAGTACTCGCCCAAATTTTCACTCGATGCCTTAATGAAGGGAAGATTCCTGAGGATTGGAACAATGCTACAATGATCCTGCTACATAAAAAAGGTGACATTGAGGATCTCAGGAACTACAGACCTATCAGCCTCCTATCAGTGGTTTATAAAATCTTCACTAAAGTTCTTTCACACCGCTTGAAGGTAACACTGGACATGGCTCAACCGAGAGAACAAGCTGGATTCAGGAGTGGCTACAGCACAATAGATCAAATCCACGTACTGAGAGAACTAATTGAAAGAGCGAGGGAATATGAACTTCCATTGTGCATGGCTTTTATCGATTATGAAAAAGCCTTTGATTCGGTGAAACCATCAGCAGTTACCACGGCTCTGAAATCCTGCGGTATTGAAGATGCATACATTAATATTATTAATAACATCTATGAAAATGCAAGTGCAAAGATTCGGCTGTTTGAAAATACAACACACATAAAAATTGGAAAGGGAGTGAGACAAGGTGACACCATATCTCCGAAGCTCTTTAATGCCACATTGGAAAATGTCTTTCAATCACTGAACTGGGAAAACAAGGGGATAAAGATTAATGGAGATTATCTAACCCACCTTCGTTTTGCTGATGACGTAGTCATTTTTGCAACTACCCCATCAGAGCTGCAGAGTATGATCCAGGAACTTGCTGACAAGAGTAAAGAAGTGGGATTCAAAAATGAACTTTCAGAAGACAAAAGTGATGTTCAATGCTTTTACAAGAAATGAAGATTTATCGATTGATGGAGAAAAACTGGAGATAACAGATACGTATGTTTATCTTGGACAGCAGATATCAAGTGAGGGTCACATTGATGAAGAAATTAATCTGCGTACAAAACTTGCCTGGAGAGCTTATGGAAGAAACAGCATAATTTTCAAGAGCAATATGCCATTATGTCTTAAAAGAAAAGTGTTTGATCAATGCATCCTTCCAGTGCTTACGTATGGTGCAGAGACGTGGACCTTAACTAAAAGAGACATACAAAGGCTGCAGACAACTCAAAGCAGCATGGAGAGGTGCATACTTGGTGTAACCAGGAGAGATAAGAAGAGGAACTCGTGGATCCGAAAAATGACGAGAGTGGAAGACATCATGATCAGAGTTAAATCCCTGAAATGGCAATGGGCTGGACATACTGCCAGAAGGACAGACCATAGATGGACAGCCGAAATTTTAGATTGGATTCCAAGGGACAGGAAAAGACCCAGAAAAAGACCACATGGGAGATGGGTGGATGAAATTCGTAAGTATGCGGGAGTGACATGGAGGAGACTGGCGCAAGACAGACCGTTGTGGAGGAAACTTGGGGAGACCTTTGTCCAGCAGTGGATTGATAATGGTTGACAATGATGATGATGATGATGATATGGATTAAAACGTATTTTTGAATCCGACATCATCTGCATTTACGCCCTCTAGCGGCGAAATTGGACATCGTAAAAAACGAAATAAAGGATCATCATTCGCATATTTCAAGATTCCCAATGCAAAAAGAATTTTTCAAATCGGACTAATAGTTGTAGAGATATCGTGGGTACAGACGGACGGACGGACTAACCGATAACATAAGCACGATCTTTTTACAAAAGACGTGCTAAAAACTGCATTGCCTCTCTAATACCGCGTTGGTCCTTCTCGCGATCGGATAACGGCAGCAATGCAACGGATCATGGACCCCACAAGCTCTCTGTGGTAGTGTGAAGACAGTGAACACCACGCTTCCTAAAGAGGTTGTCACAATTTCGTAATATTAACCTGTAAGGGATTCCTAGCATTGACGGCACGCTCAAAAACATTCAAAATGTGTTCGATGGCGTCCTAATTCGGCAAACGAGTGAACCCATTCAGGATGCTAAACTCCGTGGAATGTTCCTCCAACCATAATATGGTGATTCTAGGCGTGTGTGGTGGTGCATTGTCGTTCTGAAAGATGCCGGACCCGTCGGAATGGTTGCATGACATGTACGTGTGCAAATGATTCCCAAGGATGGTGGCGTAGCCTCCGCTGGTCACAGCGGTCTCCAAACTTATGTTTTGTCCTTATGCGTGTCACCTGAAAACACTCCACACCATAACAGATCCACCACCGGCCAGCACTCTCCCTTGTAGGAATGCGGGATCCATTGCCTCGTGGTGTTGTCGCCACATCCGTAGTCACTCACCTGCCCGAAATATTTGGTACCGCGATTCGTCGAACCAGGCTACATGTTTCCAGTCATCTTTCGCGTAATGGCGGTGTTCCCGACTTAGGTGAGGCGCACAGCACTGTGTCGTCGGATCAGAAACGGCACTTCGGTGGACCATCGCCCCCGGAACCCCATAGAACACAGGAAACATTTCACTGTCCGAACGATAATATTACTACTCGCCCCAGCATTGAATTGCTAACTGATTTGCTGTAATGTTGCATGCCGGGATGATGTTAAGGTGCGTGACAGACGCTATTTTATTCGATCGTATATCTACTGCCACACAGATCTTGCACTCAGGATTTACCCCCTTGCGTTTGTGTAGCCCGGGTACATCCTTGAAATTGTTGACCGTGTAAATCCAAATTCCGTGGTAACTTCTCAGATGCAGTGACACATCCTCCCGGGTGCCAACAATCACACCACATTCGAAATTGCTTAAATCCTGTTTAGCTGCCATGTGAGCTGCGTATGCTACTACTTGAGCTGGTGGAGATATACGCCTTTATATACAGGGTGATTGTGAACTCTTTTAACAAAACAAAAGGGGGGATAGTACCCATCAAGACGAACAATATTTGCAATGGAACCTAGGGCCGCATTCCACTCCTAGTGCCAGGAAAGAGCAAATTCGAAAAACGTCCAGCAGGCACATGGCGTTCCAACCACTGCATGAGAAGCACAAGATGCAAATCAGGTGCGCTGAACATGTGCGTAGACGATAAGGATCAAACATTTAAAAACGCAGCCGAACCTATTCAGAGATATTACCGTACGAGCATCACAGGGGAATTGACATATACGTCTGAGCGGCGCAGCGTTCCGTGTATTCCTGCAGCAAGCGCTTTCCAGTCTATTGCAGGATATTCCGCTCACCACATGTCGTTTATGCATGATGGGGCCCCAGCACACTTTGCCACTGAGGTCCCATACTTCCTAAATGCGACATATCGTGGGCTGTAGATTGGACGCGGTGGACCTGTGGCTTGGCCTATACGTTCCCCGGACCTTAATCCACTGGATTTCTTCTTCTGGGGGCACATGAAAGCATTGGTGTACGAGACACCTACGGACTCCCTGGAAAATGTAGTCGCTCGAATCGCTGTTGCTGGGGACAAGATCAACACCACACCGGGAGTCTAGGAGAGGGTGCGACAGTCCTTCATTCGCAGGTGTGGGCTCTGCAACGACGCAGTTGGACGCAAGTTTGAGCAGCTCCTTTGAGTCTTTCTCTGATGCGATTGGAATTGTGCAACTCATAAATTAGGTACGTCTCTTTGTTTTCACTGTTGAACGCTCAACGTGGATATGTAACTTTAATCTTTTCTGGCACTAGGAGTGGAATGCGGCCCTAGGTTCCATTGCAAATATTGTTCGTCTTAATGTGTACTATCACATCTCTTGTTTTGTTGAAGCACTTTGCAATCACCATTTCCGCATTGGTGTTGTGTTATGTAATGGAAACGGTAGCGCCCTTTTCAGTTTTTTTTTTTTTTTGGTGCTTTAGTGTAAACAAGCACTTCGTTCCAATATTAAAATCGTTTTCAACTCTATGTATATTAGGTGTGCAACTTAATTATCGACCCATAAACGCAAGCGATCATAGAACGTTGGCAAATGCAAATACCTGTGTGCTATAATGGCTGATTGCAGTACCATCCAACTCCTTTCCAGGCGACTGTAACCGCTCACAGCTGTAGTGAAAGAATGGACGAAAGTTGACGGTGAAAGCAATGTCGTTCCAAAAACAATATTTGAAGCACTGCCTAATGTTCGAGTTTCAGCTGCAAAAAAGTGTCGTGGAAGCCCAGCAAATGATCTGTGCTGCTTTGGGTGAGGCTGCTGTGTCCTGCAGTACGTGTAAGAAGTGGTTCCAGCGGTTTAAGCAGGGAAATTTCGATCTCCGTGATGCAGAACGTCCTGCACAGACACAGAAAGTTGACGACGAGGAACTGGAACAACTGTTGGACGCGGATCCCTGTCGCACAAAGTCAGACCTCACACAGGAACTCGGAGTAACACGGCAAGCCATTGCAAAGCGCCTGCACAAGCTTGGACGGATTCGCAAGGAGGACCGTTGGGTGCCCCACCAACTCAAAGCTGCGAACAAGTCTAGGCTCTACGATGTTGCTGTGTCCTTGCTCTCTAGATTCAAGAAGAAGGATTTTCACCATAAGGTTTTGACCTGTGGTGAGAAGTGGATCCTCTAGGATAATCCTAAGCGGCGCAAATCGTGGATTTATCCAGGTCAGCCTACCACCAGTATCGCCAAACCGAATATCCATGCCAGGAAGTTGTTGCTGTGCATATGGTGGGATCAGCAAGGTGTCATACACTATGAGTTGCTCAAACCTGGTGAAACGGTCAATGCTGAGCGTTATTTTCAGCAACTCATTCATGTTGGTTATACACTGGAGGCGAAAAAGCCATACACCGGCAAGGGCAGAAAGTCGGTCCTGCTACTTCAGAATAACGCACGTCCTCACACCACGAAAACGATTTTAAACATCATCACCTACCTGGGATGGAAGATTTTGTCCCACCCGGCGTATTCTCCTGACTTCACCCCGTCGGATTATCACCCCGTTTGCTCCCTGCAACATCACCTGAGTGATACGCATTTCACTTCTGTCGAGGAGGTGCACACAAGTGTCGATGACTTTATCAACTCGAAACAGCCCTCTTTTTTCCGCAGTGGCATTCGGCAGCTCCCTGACCGTTGGCTCGAATGTATCCAACACGACGGAGATTATTTCCCTGATTAGGTACGTATTCGATTTGCTATAATTTGCTGTCAAAGTGTCGTGCCTGTGGAATAGAATTAAGTTACACATCTAATGTGTTTACCAAATACTAATAGGCCTATCTTAGAAACAGGAACGATGAGGTAGTAAATAGTTTTAGAAAGCCTGTGTATGTTACTCGCATTTTGTAACATAAGCGAGAGCTTTACTTCTGTGAGAGACGGTAAGTTTTGATGTTAGGTCACGATGTTTAAGAACAAGAAAGTCTTGATGTTGGCCTTCCTGGTGCCTTAATCTGGTTATATAAAAAAAGTCGATGACACAGAATTATAATTTTGGCCTTTCATTAGCGATCGGTGAAAATGGTAAAATTTACTTTTAAATGAAAGTAACTATGTAAAAATTTTTATTGAATTAAAACCTCTTTAATAATGACATTTCTTACAAATATACGTTATCAAATATCTTTTCTCGATAAAATCATCACTGTTGTGGGTTTTAAAATTTCATGGATTACGTCCTCTTGTTGACGGAACATAGAGTTGTCTCCGTTCAAACAAAAGCCTCTTAATGATACAAACCAACATGATCAATAAGATTATTTGGGCCATTTGTTAACATTAAATGCACATGCAAATATAATCGGAAACTGGCGATGTAGGGGCCAAATGAAAGTCTTTTTTTTTTTTTTTTTTGATTGGAGGTTTAACGACCACCGTAAGCAACTCAATGGGCTATAAGCAGTCGCCCGTCCCTAATTTAGGGTCACTGGTTCCAGGGAAGGGAGAGAGCCAGTGCCGTAAGACAAACACAACATCCATGCCTGACCGGGATTCGAACCCGGACCCCTTACGGACGAATGATCATAGGCCAGCGCCTTAGACCACTGCGCCACCGGGGCGGCAATGAAAGTCTGGATTCGCTTTGTTGAAGAATGATTCGTTCTGTTAATGCACGTCCACCTTTATTGCTACCATTGATGATTTCGACATCGATAGAATTCGAGTGAAATGTCTTTACCACTAATCTCGTGTCATTTAAAAGCCCTTTATCTGAATTCAAATTCTAAGCAGCCTTATGAATACGCCAACTTTGAGCTTCACTAAACGCTGAGGAATTCCTGATCGGCATGACTGGCTAAGAAACGGTACTGATTAATCGGTGACGTCATCATGATCCTCTTTGTCCGTTGCATCAGAGCTGCGATCTCTTTTTCTCCTTCTTTAGGGATCTGATACACAGCTAATTATTTAGAACACCCAACAACAGTCAGATGCGTACAATATTCACGTGCCGCCCCTGTGGCGCAGTGGTCTAAGCGATCTTTGATCATTCGTCCGAAAGGGGCCCAGTGGTCTCTGATCATTCGTCCGAAAGGGGCCCAGTGGTCTCTGATCCTTCGTCCGAAATGGGCCCGGGTTCGAATCCCGGTGAGGCATGGATGTTGTGTTTGTCTTACGGCACAGGATCTCTCCCTTCCCTGGAACCAGTGGCCCTAAATTAGGGATGGGCGACTGCTTATAGCCCGTTGAGTTGCTCACGGTGGTCGTTAAACCTCCAATCAAAAAAAAAATCCTCACGTACGCAATTATGACGTTAAGATGGCTTTATAAAAAGCCATGTAAATGTTAAAAGCGAATTTGGTGGGGAAAAAAACATCCATTTTAAGGGCATGGGATGAACATTTGCGTGCTTATCGCCTAGTTTTCTTTGCAGTGTTGTTCACTTTGATTTTATTTAGGTTCTCACTTCTGTCGAGGAGGTCTTCCTTACACACAGGTGTAAGTATATTTGGGCAGCTTACACTTTTGCCATCGTAATGTGAAACTCCTTCAAATTCTAATTATTTCCCTGCTTTATTTTTTTTTCTATCAGGCGACTGATGCTGTGCCCGCATTCTTTCCTTCAACGTTTTCAGCGTTTTAAGAGACTCCGTTAACAGCAGAACGAAGGGCTTTAAACCTTATGAGGATTTCGTCATCACTCACTGCGTAGGATTCAAAGGTGTCAAAGCGGAGTTAGTTGCATTTTGGGAATGATTCGTGATACACTCATCATAAAAAATAGTTGCACCCATATGGATGCAACTGACAGGAAAGCAACTTTGTGGGAAGGTTTGATATCGTCAGACGTGCAAATGATTCAAGTATCACGCTCGTACGCTCACGTGACACATGCACAGAGGGGTCGTGTGATTGACGGGCTATATAAGGCCGTCCCGTTGTGCTCGCTTGACGTTCTGACTCGCTCTGTTGTGTTGGTTGTATCCTTTGCAAGTGAAGTATGCCTTGGAGAAAAGTTCATAGCAATTCAAGCAGTTGGAGGAGTTTGAGAGAGGCCGCATCGTCGGGCTCCGGAATGCGGGATGATCTTATCGCCGTATTGAGCGACATACCAATCGTGCGGACATCACCACAGCACGCTGTTGGCGGCGGTGGATAGGAAAAAGCATGCAGCAGCGACAGGAAGGGCCTGGAAGATGTAGACAAACCACGCAGAGACACGGCTGATGGATTGTCCGACATACGCGGAGTGACACAACAGCCATGATTGTGGATAGTCAGCGAGAATTGATGCCCTCCATGCATTGTCCTATTAGTGCCAGCACCCATGGCAGACTGTTGCACGACGCACGCAGACCGTTACGACGACTGCCTTTAACACCATTGCCTCTTCCCCAAAGAGTGCAATGGTGTCGTACCAGACTATCATGGAACCAGCAGGTGATCATCATTGACGAGTCCCACTTTTGTATTGGAGGGGACGACCACCGAATCCGTGTGTGGAGGCACCGTTGTCAGCTCCAAGATGAGCGAGCGGTTTGTTGTCGAGCGTCACACTTCCAGAGGACCTGGTGCCATGGTATAGGGTGCAATCGCCTACGATGTCAGATCACCTTTGGAGTTCATTATAGGCAGTTTGACAGCCCAACGTTACGTTAATGAGGTCCTGCAACCAGTGGAACTGCCTCTTCTGAACGGTCACTCAGGTGCGATTTTCCAGCAGGACAGCGCTCGTCCGCTTACTGCTGCTGTCTCGAGAGCATGGCCAGCTGTTTCGCCAGACCTATCGCTCATTGAAAATGTGTGGGATGCTATTGGACGCGCTATACACACTCCACCCCTACAGCACAATCTGCTGGAACTGCGTGAGAAGATTTAAGCTGCATGGGATGGCTTATCGCAGGACACTAGTAGGAGCCTGTGCATCCATGCCGAGACTGTGAACAAACATGGTGGCCTGACGCCATACTGAGAAACAGTACTTATTGGCGTGTAGTTTAATAAATATTGCCCATGGTAGTCTCAATGTTTAATCATGCATTGTTCCTGGTAACCTTTGCCTTCCTTCCGAATAGCATTGCAATCCGACACGTCCTTCTGGGTGCAACTATTTTTGGACGATTAGTCTATAAGCGACTATGACGCATGCACGGTAGCAGGAACTTGGTGGGCAGATGCAAGCATCTCAAAAACCGCTAACCTTCTAGGCTATGCAAGATCAACTGTGCCGAGGAGGTATAATGAGTGGAGCACAAATAACGAAACATACAGACAACGGTTGTCCAGTGGGTGAAAACGACTGGTCAGTGCTGGCTGGTAAGAGCTGCGGGAGAGGATTGTACGAAGTTACAGACAAGCTTCATTGGGTCAAGTAATCACGCAATGCAACAGCGGTTTCCAGAAGAGAACTTCAGCATAAACAGTCTGCTGCACATTGCTTGTAACAGATTATATGTATAGGATTTCAGGTATGATGCGCCTGACTTCAGGTCTTAAAAAACCCTTAGAAGTAGGAAGCTAGGAGATTTGGACTAGGGTGCCCGACGTGACAGTCACCCCTAGGTTGAAACGGGTAGGTAGATACTTTATTTATAACCGGGTGACCAGTACTTGGGGTACGACGGCTTAACGTGCCGAACCGACGCACGGCAGATGTTTGGTGGCTTGAGCGTTCGTGTCTGACTGGTATCGAACTTGAAACTTTTCCGTAACAGTCACAAACGTTGACCATCCGCCGCTCATGAATGGGCTATAACAGTAGACGCCACCTTCTTTTATCTTTCATCTTTGTTACAAATAAGAATATCGTCTCCATAGGAGTACCAAAAGTGGACATCTGAGGTCTGGAAAAAGATGCCTTAATGTACTCCGAAGAACAGACTGCAATATGGCGTCAATAGAATGAATCGATGGATCCCAGTTGCCGCGAGTTTTACTGTACAAACTGATGTAAGCATTAATGGTCTGGTTCTGTTTTGATGTCAGAGAGTGGGTCCCTTATTACATTCGAAACAGTTTTGGATGCCACGGGATATCACAAAAAAATTGATAACCAGAAAATTGAACTAAAGGACAAATTATGATCCTACGGTATCTCGGAACTACGATCTCTTGGGTTGTTCAGGTGCCACTGTAGTGAATACATATCAAAAGTGGTGCACAGATGGCCAAACGAGGATCCGTTGTCCAGCCGTGTGTCGTTCGCAGTCATTGATGCCGCAAGGGAGCCGAGACTGCCGCGCCTTTTTCACAGCGGTCACAGGGGCACAGTGCGACAAATCACCCGCAGTTATAACAGTGGTGATCAGGGAAGTATATCACAGCAGCACACAGTTCAACGCAGCCTTCTACGTATGGACGTGATAGCCCGACGACCCAGCTGGGTCCCCATGTCTACTGCAAGTCATCTCTAACAGAGCATGAAATGTGCCCAAGACCATCGGATTGGATCGTGGATGATTGGAAAAAAAAAGTGACGAATAAAGATTCCTGTGCATCACGTAGACGATCAATCGCGGATATGCCGATTGCCAACGGAGGCTAAGGCACCTGGATCCACCGTTGGACGGAAACAGGTCAGCGGCATCGCTGTTATGCTGTGAGCGATGTTTCCGTCAGACACTTTAGGCCCCATTATCCCAATATCACAATCCCTGACCCCTGTTAGGTATCTGAACATCGTTGCGGGCCAAGTTCACTCATTCATGGCCACTGTGTTCACTGCAGGCGATGATCATTACCAACAGGATAATACACGTGGCTTTGGGGAACTTTGAGCACGCTGGTGTTTATTATACTTATTGTAAAAATGCCTACCCTGACTAGGTCTTGAGGGAAATGGATTTCTGTAATTATTTTTCCCTCTGCAAAATCTCACTTTGTGGCCTACAGCTCCACATCCAAAACAACGGAGGTTGTCATAAGCCTGACGTTGTTTCTGATTTGTTACGTAATGTGGTCTAGCATTCCTATTTATTTGATCAAAATGCTTATTCTGCTCTAACGGAAAACTTCTATGTCTCTGGATGTGGAACGTATTGACAACTGCAGTGTTTACATTTCCCTGGTTGTTATTCCTGTTTTGTCTCTGGTACAAATTTCCGCGAGGATTAAAATGACCCGCGCCATTTGTATCCCGCGCTCCGTGACCTGAAGATTGGGGGACACGAAACGAGGCTCTATCTCCCTGTCTTTGGTTTCCAAGATTATTTGATTGCTGATTACATCTGCTAACTGGGTGTCCTAATGCACCACATTTGAAACATCTGACATTAACAAAATTTCGCCTAGCCTTATATCTGGAATTCTCATAATTTTGACTTTCATTAATTTTTGATTGCAATTTTGATAGCTCATTCTCGGCTTTCATTAATCTTTCACTCATTTGTTGTGATTCTTCTCGTAAGGTACTGATAAGTGCATTTTGCTGCACGATGTATTGCTGAAACATGGGAGAAAGTTCTGAAATACCATTAGCATCGCCTGGGGCACTTTCTCGAGGGATTTGATCTGCATCATCGGCAGAATTGACACTCTTTGTGATGATATGTCGATTTGCCTCAGCAAGCAGTGCATCTTGTACTGCTTGATCGAAATTTTCAGGCCCTTTCGAAAGTACCTCTGTTTGAATACTTCTTTCCACACCTGCTAAAAATTGTGATAACATAATTGAATCAACCAGTGCCTTAACCTGCTCATCCCCTGAGACCGGTGTGCCTAGATAAGAATGCGCTGATCCTCTTAGACGTGATTCCTACTGGGCGACCGACTCTTCTGGTCTTTGATTGCAAGAATTAAAATTTTGTATTGCCACTACTAGAGGTTGGTTATTGGTAAACCTTTTTATCACTGCTGATTTAAACATCTTGTAATCATCAAGCTGTCTAACATGGGGAGATTCACTCAAAAATCCTAAAGCTGCTTGCGTCATGCGAGCTTTTGCTACAAAAATTTTTACTTTTTCTGACCAATTAGTGACTGATTCTAATCCCTCTATTACTTCGAACAAGAAACAAGCTGGAATAAGCTTATCGTTTCCAGAGAATTCGGGAATCAGGGGAAGTACTGATGCAATAAATTGCAACTCCTGCATGGAATCTTGAACGGAGGAGCCTGACATTTTTAATAGAAGTTTAATACCTAAGTTATACACTAATACCAATTAAAATAATACCTTTATCCCTACAACATGCAATTGCGCTTTTACCTAACTCTTAGTAATGAAGTTGTCAAAATAGCACCTTAAGAAAACTATTGCATGATGCATACAACAAAAGAAAATAATGAACTGCTACACATGAAGAAAAGAAAACCCATTCAATCCTTACTGCGACGGGGGAAAATACGTGACAGCACGAATGGCTCAAAAGTCACGGCACCAATGTTATATCTTTTATTTTGAACAAATTTATTATAAGAATAATCATATGTTATAAACAAATATTTAACCAATTCACCATAGTTATCTTCAAACGTTAATCGGTACCAACGTTACATTCTAATACGGAACACGTGTTAAAGTTACGAACAATGGCACACGTGTTAATGCTATTCACTGGGACACGTGTTACTGTCATCAATGTTAAATACAAGGTGTTAATTTTATTGTTATATTTATTATTATGAACAAATTATAGGTGCATCAATTACAGATCATTTACCGATTAAATTTACTTTATTGTGCCTTTTTATAACTATGGGACTTTTGTTCTACAGTGATCGTATATGGACAAAAACGTGCTCCTTATATGTACTGGCATATAATAAAGCACGGCGTTGTGATTCACCTTTATCCCGTCACTGGAATGGTGGGGGAGTAAAGGTGCCGCTCGTGAAAGAAATCAGAAACATAAACACATATCTTAGTTTACACATACCTTAACTTATGTCTTGGTTATAAGGAAAACAAACAGGAATCTTATGTGGAAGTAATCAAAATAGTTTAATACGAGAGAATTAGGAACACTAAGGTACCACGTGCGTGGGTGCAGCCGTTAACAATACCTTACACATAAAATTTACTCTTATTACGATTTTTCTCTATAACGTCTCCGATCATTTCTGCATACATCTATCTATATATATAAGTGCAAAGCTTAGTGATTCATTTTTCTTCCAGTTCCTTTTCTCCTATGCTTTACCTAAATGTTTTACCTAGCTAACTGGGTTTTCATTGTTTTATCATGACCAATACACACGCCACGTGCTCTAAATAGGGTTATGAATTAATTTAAGCAAGTACATGCAATAAAAGGGAAAAGGAAAATAACTTATCTGGTATCTCCATATGTCTTTCAGGTTTTCAACACTGGGCATATACACCTAATTGAGCTGACTGGCGCTATCCGAACTCGGCTCTCCGTTTGCCAACGTTGGGCATATTTCATTTCTCTCTCGTCATACTCGGCACTCAATACCCACGTCTGTTCCTTGTCGCTACACGTACTCCACTCCTCTTGACCAGTGAAAAACCCCTGACCTTCTGAGCTTCACCTTGTCCGCTGATGCCAAGGTCACTTGACCTTCTGAGGGGTTCATCTATTCCGTCAGGTGAACGTTACTTCGCTCCCTTCTTGGGAACTGACCCTTCAACTTTTCCGACCCCCTATATCCCCTGGGGCCTAAGTATCGTCACAAGGCTTGAGATTGCCTCTCGCTATCCCCTGGGGCTATCTATGCACGTGCATGTTGGACTAAATTTATTTTAAATAATTTTATTTCCAACACTACACCGAAATTCTTCTCTTTGTAGCTGGGCTTTACCCAAGGACATAATGCTCGCAGTAACGAACACGATGGCAGAATTGCACGATCTAAATTCCATTTGGTTTTTCCAACCATCCTAAGAAATAAAAAAAGATGATCCTTTATTTATTTTTCCGCTCTGGGAATCCAAAAATGGCTTTGAACATTCAGAGCAATTAATGTAGACTCCGAGCATATTTGACTAAAATTGCTTCATTAGAACTACGACTTCGTTACAGTTTGGAGACGTCTATTCTGAGATAAGTGAAGAGTCGAGATGAATAAATGAACTCCTGCAGGAAAAGCAAACCCCTGGGACCAAGGATTGTGTTGACATGACGACAGGGAAATGGCTGTCTCTTAGCGGGTCCTTGATAGTTCAATAAATATCACATCATTCTCTCCCAAGTGACGACCAAAGCTAACCGTAGCCGCAGGAGAGAGGGACCTCTGTTCGGTGTCATTTTGGTTCCATCGTCCAACGCTTCACTCCTTTGATGCTTTGATGGCGCCCTTATGTTACAGATAAACCATTTGTCTGGGGGAATAGGGGAGAACCTTTGCCGCCATGGAGTGTTTGATCTAGTCGCTTTCTAAGATCAAGGAGAAGATGAAGATTTGTATCAGTTTGAATGCATATTGAGATTTAGATTGTTTAATCCTGGACTGTCGTTCTCAACAGCGAAGAACTTTACAAACGACGGGGTTCTCAGATCTTGGAGACGAATATTAAATTCTGACAATATAGCTCATTTATATATATAGCTCACTTTTCATTTTCCGCAGCTCATTTGTCGGTTTTGTTTAATTTCATTTTTTGTATCCTGTGCAAAAAAGAAAGTCATGCAAACGCGAAATTTTATACAATGATGTTGAGTTTGGGGGTAAGATATTAAACGTCTAACACTCACAGGTAAAATACTGAGATTTTTGACACTAAGAAAAGTTTTCGCAAACGAAAAACATCCTGCTTTTAATATTTTAGAGTTTGAGGTTGGTATTGATCTAGAATGTTTCTGTTCCTTCAGAACAGACCGGCCTTTCTCTTTCTAGCGGGAGGGAGGTATATTGGTCTTCGTAGCTACGGGAAACAAACAAATGAAATATCTATTTTAGAAAATATTGCTCATGACGATAACTTAAAAGATATCTATGGGGTTTTAAATTAAAAAAAAATCAGACGAATGTAGAAATCGTAATGAATACTCCATTTGTAAATTCCATTTCGAAACAAGAATTTCTGATTAAATTAAGTACACGCATTCACGATCTAAATTTTGAAATTTCAAGCAACATTATTACTAATTGTAAATGGTTACATAAATCCAATTATTCGTGATGTAAACATTGTGATCTCTTGGAGAACACCGAACACATTTTTGTTGAATGTGATTTTGCTACAAACATTTGGGCATGGTTAAAGAATTACTTAAATTTAAAGGAGGGTTTTGACAGTAAACAATTCTTATATTATGCACCTTAAAAAAATAGTAATTTGAAAAATAATGCTGTTCGTTATCTAATAGCAATTACGAAATATAATCTTTCGAAAAGTAGAAATTTAATGTCATTTAATCAGAAATATCGAAATTAGGGGCAAATAAAATTAACACTAAAATGCGATATTCAAAGGGTTCTAAAATTTGAAAAAAGGAAATATGGTGCCAATAAAACTTTTAAAAAATGGATGGTATTAAAACCAATAGTTTGTAGAATAATGACATTCTTAATAAATTATTGGAATAAAATAATATTGAATAAGTCACGAATTCATAGTAGAATCCAGTGCCAAATTTACATTTTTCATGTCTTTCTCTTCCTGTGGTTATATTTTACTCGTACTTTCACTTTCTTTCACTTATTTGTTTTGTTTTTCACATTTTTAGCACGTCTTTTGTAAAAAAGGATCGCGCTTATGCTACCGGTTTGTCCGTCCGTTCGTCCGTTCTCCTATACCCATAATATCCCTGCAAATATTAGTCCAATTTAAAAAATTGTTTTTGCATTTGGAAGCTAGAAATATGCGAATGATGATCTTTCATTTCATTTTTTTACGATGTACAATATCGCCGCTAGAGGGCGTAAATGCAGATGATGTCGAATTCAAAAATACGTTTTATTCCACATATTTGCTTCTAATCATCCGATTGAAAAAAAGTATTTTATCTTTCGATTCCATTTATGTCGAAGAGTATTTTGAATATAGTTATTTTCCCATATTACGCATAGATTTTCCGCTAGGCGGCGTAACAGTAAATTACATTTTTTCCCGATAACTCTTCTTCTAAAACTCCGATTTGAAAAATTGTTTCTTCAGCGGTTACACCTTCTGATAGAAAATGTTTTGCAAATAATTTCAAATTTTTGTTAAAAAGTACTTTGGGCACCAGGGGCGTTGCCTCTGATGTATTTGCAATAAAATCTGAGCTTCTAAAATATGGATTGAAAAAATTCTTTCGTGGATTATCACATTGATAAACCTTTTCGGAATATTTTCATTTTAAAATATTCCACAGTTTCTCCGCCAGGGAGCGTAGACGTATATCTTATATTTGACAATATCTCTACTTCTAGGACTCCGATTTGAAAAAATTCTTTCTTTGTTGGATAGTGTTTCCAGTGTGACTTTTTTCACATAATTTCAAAATTTTCAAGTATTTCGAAGACTTACCGCTAGGGGCGTAAATGTAAATTGCTTTTTCCTCTATATCTCTGCTTCTAAATCTCCGATTTGAAACAATGTTTCTGAACCGGATACATCTCATGATGGGAAATCCTTTGCACGTAATTTCTAATTTTTGTAAAAAATGGTTTGACCACCAGGTGGCGTAAATTTTAATTTCCGCTTTTGATGCATTTGCAGCAAAATATGAACTTCTAAAATCACGATTGAACAAAAAGTCGTTTGTTGACCGATGCTACTCATGTCGACAAACCTTTTAGGAACATTTTCTTCTTAAATTAATGCATGGTTTCTACGACAGGTGGCGTAGATGTATATCTTATTTTTGTCAATATCTCTACTTCTAGAAATCCGATTTCAAAAATTCCTTCTTTGTTGGATAGTATTTGTTATGCGAAATGTTTTCCCTATAAATTCAAAATTTTCAAGTAAATCATAGACTTTCCGCTAGGGGCACAAAGGTAAATTGCGTTTTCTGCGTTATTTCTGCTTCTAAAACTTCGATTTGAAATATTCGTCCTGTATCGCTTGCAAGACCTGATAGAAAATATTTTTCACACAATTTCTAAAGTTTGGTGCAGAATGGTTTGGCCACCAGTAGGCATGAGTGTTAATTTCTGCTTCTCATGTATTTGTAGAAAAATCTGGGCTCCTGAAAACTCCACTAATTTTTTTTCTTGGTCCGATGCCGCTCATGTTGAAAAAACAATTTAACAATACTTTCTTCCTAAAATAATGCATGGTTTTCTCACCAGTTGACGTAAAAATCACATTTTATTTTTGTCGATATCTCTGTTTCTAAGAGTCCGATTTAAAAAAATTCTTTCTGTGTTGGAGAGCGTTTCCGGTGCGAAATATTTTTCATATAAATTCATGTTTTTCTTAACGCACAAGTCTGCAACCAGAGGGCATAAGCTCACGATTCCGTTTACAGCAATATCTGAGGGATTAAAAACCCGCTTGAAAAACTTCTTTCTTCCGTCAGATACTATTGTTTTGCATACCGGTTCCATTGACTTTGAATGGCTTTGATAAATTTAATTTGCGTCAGAACGGATTCAAAAGACGTGCTTATTACACCCGAAAATTTGGTGTCATCTTTCTTGTGCTCATTTTTAAAGAACCACTTTAATATGGCTTTCTTCATTTTGTTTTTTCTCTTTCTCTCATTTTTAAAGAACCACTTTAATATGGCTTTCTTCATTTTGTTTTTTCTCTTTCTCTCATTTTTAAAGAACCACTTCAACATGGGTTTCTTCATAGTGTTCTCTGATGGGGTGATTCTAAATAAATTGTATAAAACCTGCTCCGGGTACTTTTTCCCCTGACAGCCCCCCCACACACACACCTCCCGCAAAGATGTTTAGAGAGACCTGCATAAAGTTGTAAAAGAATATGATTTTTAAGTACTTATCGCGAAATTTAATCTCTTGGATCCACATGAAATTTTGTTTGAGTTGTTTTGCCTGTGAGAAATATTTTAACTTGGTGTTCTTTAGTTTTTGAACTAAGGAACTCGTTTATAGTGTTCCTTACCTATCTATTCTGCAAAATGGTAGCTTAAATAATAAACAAATTTCGCATTTTTTTATAAATCTTTGGATTAAGTCAATGGTATGAAACTGAGTAAAAGATGTGTTTAGAGGTGATTCAGTATGGCGGCGTGGAATGATTTAGAAAAAAGAATAGGAGAAAAGAATCGCCCGCAGTGTAAAAGAAAAATTAGTGGTAATGTTGAATTCAAAAAAAAAAAAAAAAAGGTAAAGTGAGAAAAAAACTTTGAACCTGTGTAATGGGACGTCATTATTGAGTGAAACAGAAGGGATGAGAGAAAAAAATAGGAGAATAAATTGCGCGTAATGATAAGAGGAAAGGAATAGGAGAAATTAGCACCCGTAGTGTAAAGGAATAATCAGTGGTAATGTTGAATTATAAAAGAAAAAAAAAGTGAGAAAACTTTGAACTTGGGTAATGGGACGTTATTATTGAGTGAAAGAGAAGGGATGAAGAAACTGCAGCCATTCTTCTGACAAGATCACAAGAATCGTGGACAGAATTTCGCAGAGACAATAGCAGCAGCAGCAGAGTGGGCATCTGGATAATGTCTTGGGAAGAATAACAGGACGCTGACAGCTAGGGATGCCCAGGACTAGGAGGTCAGAATGCAAGGACTAGGAGGTCCCAATGCAAGGACTGGGAGGTCAGAATCCAAGGATTAGGAAGTCAGAAAGCAAGGACCAGGATGTCAAAATGCAAGAACTAGCATGTCAGAATGCAAGGACTAAAAGGTCAGATGCAAGCACTGGGAGGTCAGAATGCAAGGACTGGGAGGTCAGAATGCAAGGACTAGGAGGTCAGATTGCAAGGACTAGGAGTTCAGAAATCAAGGACTAGGATGTCAAAATGCAAGGACTAGCATGTCAAAATGCAAGGACTAGAAGGTCAGAATGCAAGGACTAGAAGGTCAGAATTCAAGGACTAAAAGGTCAGATGCAAGGACTGGAAGGTCAGATGCAAGGACTGGGAGGTCAGAATGCAAGGACTATTAGGTCAGAAAGCAAGGACTAGGATGTCAAAATGCAAGGACTAGCCTGTCAAAATGCAAGGATTAGAAGGTCAGAATGCAAGGACTAAAAAGTCAGATGCAAGGACTGGGAGGTCAGAATGCAAGGACTAGGAGGTAAGAATGCTGGAACTAAGAGGTCAGAATGCAAGGGCCGCCTCGGTGGCGCAGTGGTCTAAGCGATCGCCTCTGATCATTCGTCCGAAAGTGGTCCGGGTTCGAATCCCGGTGAGGCATGGATGTGGTGTTTGTCTTACGGCAGTGGCTCTCTCCCTTCCCTGGAACCAGTGGCCCTAAATTAGGGACGGGCGACTGCTTATAGACCATTGAGTTGCTCACGGTTCCGAGAGAAAGTTGACGGACGCAAAACGTTAGATTTTGGGGGGGGGGGACTTCAGAGACAGATATATTACAGAAGGGAGGTCAGGTTTTGTCTGATGATGAACCAGGAGACCTAAAAGATTTGCTGCTCAGCTGGGATTGGGTCGCCAGCGTAATTTTTAACTGCCCGGCGTTAGTGATTAAACTTGATCATTATCAGCATTGGCCGTGGTCCAGGCATGTAAAATAAGTTAGATAGTGGGTAAGGAGTAGCCACTCCCTGTGTCATCCGTAGCGGTATTGTCACTACCTTGAACGGTATTTAATAGGAACATTTTGATGTATCTGCTAGCGAACAAGATTGCAGCATCACCTTGACCCATGTACCATGACTGCACAGTGTGTGTATCTCGATGGAACTCTAACTGCCACGTAAGAACTATAAACTTGAAAAGGAACTGTGCATGTTCAATAACTTAACAAAGTAAGCCTCCATCCACCAGTTGAATATTCACTATATTGACAAAAGTCACCAGACACACCTTCAAAAACCAATGAACGGATCCGCTGCCTTGTTAAAAAGCGCGGTACAGCTGCAAACGGTACACAATTCGGACGGTGAAGTTGAGTGAAAATATAGCGGCGGGAGAGAAATGACTTTGAGAAAGGAAAGATTGTTGGGTGTTATATTAGTGGGTTGTCCATAAGAGAAACCGAGAGGCGTTTAAACATACCCAAGTCAACTGTTTTGGATGTACTGAAAAAGTGGAAGACACATCGCTTGCCTGAAGCAGCAAAACGTACCAGCTGACCAAAGAAAATCAGCGATAGAGGATGCTGAAGCCTCAGGAGAGTCGTTACAGCTAATCGACGGAGTACTGCACAAGACCTCAGTGTACAGATAAGTAAAAATGCTGGAACCTCAGTATACACCCGTACCATTCGCAGAGAACTTCATTCCATGGGGCTGCTCATAAGCCTTTCATCTCTACTCGGAATGCTACTCATAAGCCTTTCATCTCCACTCGGAATGCTACTCGTTGTTTAGCATGGTGTAACGAACATTTATAGTGCACCATAGAACAATGGAAGCGTGTCCTATGGACTGATAAATCCAGATATACGATCCATCAGTCTGATGGCCGTATGTGGGTATGGCGGTAGCCAGGGGAACGCTATTTACCACAGTGTACTATTCCTGCGGTCAAGTTCGGAGCTGGCAGTGTACTCGTGTGGGGGTGTTTTTCACAGTACGGTCCCGGCCTATTAGTTATCATGGACAAGCCTGTTAAGCAGCACGTTTACCTCAATATTCTGGATAATTATGCCCTACCAACTCTGTGGCAATACTATGCATCCGAGTCTTGTTGGTACCAGCAGGATAATTGCACTGAGCCGTAAAGTAAGGACTATTACGGCCTGGTTTGACGATATTTCCATATCGTATGTGGACTGGCCAGCACAGAGCCTTAATCTTAATCCAATAGAGCACTTAAGGGGTGAATTAGAGCGTTACATTAGAAGTTTGGAACCAAGGTCTGCTACCATGCAACAGTTAGAGGCAGCATTATGTAGTGAATGGAAGCGCATAGCTATCGCTGTGTTCCAAAACCTTGTAGGAAGCATATCTCGAAGGGTCAGTACATGCGTTAAGGGCAAAGGTGGACCGACACCGCACTAAAGTATATCATTAAATGCTATTTTGTGTTTCTCTTTTAGGTGTCCGGTGATTTTTGTCAATATTGTGCATGTTATCTATGTAAACATGTAATGTGTTAATTATCGCTTTTTTTTTTTTGTAAATTAAATTATAAATAAATATTTTAGAAATTTCGAGATTTAAATTTCTAATACGGTAAGTATCTATATACAGTATATGTTACATATAAACAAAAGCTCTTTGTGGCTTTTAATAAATTTTAAGAGTCCAAATGAGTTCTGAGACGAAAATGTTTGAGAATCCCTTTGCTAGAAAGGTAAATACAGCGGTATGATAAATAATTTCATCAACACCAAAGAAAAATTAGATTCGAACGATTGTACAGGGTGTGATTAAAAAAGTATTCCGACTGGATTTACTAAAAGAAATTACAAGCTTAACAGATTTTAAACTTAATCGCTTTCGAAGGAGTCCCCTTCAAAGGCCACAAGCTCAGCTCATCGCTGTTCCCAGTTGTCCAAGAATTGTTTGAAGTCATCTTCTGAAATAGATAACAGCTGCTTGCCGCATTCCGTTGTATCTGCTCAGTATCTTGAAATCATTTTCCTTTCAATTGGTATTTGATTCTTGAGAAGAGAAGGATTGCAGGGAGCGGGATCTGTCGAATAAGGTGGCTTTCGGACCTCTACAATGTTATTCTTAGCAAGATATTCATGGGCAGGCTCATTGTGATGAATGGGCAGGTGCGTTGTGATGCATGGGCAGGTGCGTTGTGATGCATGGGCAGGCGCGTTGTGATGCATAGACGGGCGCGTTTCCATGGTGGAGTTTTCACTCGTCTCTATCATAAAATGCCGACCTTTTGCGACAAGCTTCTTCTCTCAAACGCCGCAGAACTTGAGAGTTGTACTTCTTGTTGATTTTCTGGGCTGATGGAAAGTATTCATGATGCACAATTCCCACATGACTGCAAAAAGCAGTCATCATCGTCTTGACATCGCTGCAGCTCTGTATCCCCTTTTGAGTCTGGGAGAGATTACAGTGTTCCACTCTGATGATTAGGGTTTAGTTTCGGGGTTATACCTATAAAGCCACGATTCATTACTAGTTATGATAGCTTTTGAAAAGTGTTCGTCGTTTCCGATGCAATCAAGCAGGTCGCTAGCAGCTGAAAGGCGCTCCTGTTTTTGCTAAGCTGAGAGCAATATTGGCCCAAATTTGGCTGAGACGCCTCTTGCACACAAATCGTCCGTAAGAATAGACTGAACTCAATGGAAACTAATGTTGAAGTCTTCAGACAACTCACGAATAGTGACTCGGCGTTTATCCCGCACAACTGAGCGCACGAGTTCGACATTGGTTTTCACATATGCTGGATGCGAACCTCCCAGACCGTTCATCAGTCTCAACATACTCTCACGAAGGGCCTAATTTACGCCTAGGCCCGCAATGCCAGGGATTAGGGCCTAGGGCCCGACATTTTAGGGGAACCCAGAAATCGCAATTCAAAACAAATTTTTCTTTTATTAATTAATTAATATGAATGAAAAGAAATGGAAGGAAAAAATCATTTTCCCCCTCAAATGAAAATTAACACTTTAATTTAAAACGTAACAAATGGATAAGGCAGACAAATTGCAGTGCTTTCATCTGAAACTTGCAGATGAAATATAAATGATGAAATGTTCATATGTAGAGGATTTTAGGAAGTGAGTGTCTGACCCCAGGTCTTAAACAACCATTAGAAATAGGAAGCTAGGATATTTCAGCTACAGTGCCCGATAAGAAAGTCGCACTGAAGCGAGCTAGAAGACGCACTTATTTACTACCGGGGGGACAGTACCCGAAGTCCAACGGCTTAACGTGCCCATCCGACGCACGGCGGATATTTAGTGGATCGAGCGTTCGTACTTGCCTGGGATCAAACCTGAGGTCCTTTCCGTGGCAGTAACGAACGTTGCCCACAAGGCCATCCGCGGCCTGCAGATGAAATATTAATGTGCTATGTTCCTATATATACACTGCCGGGCAATTGCTAAGGACGGATGACAATAGCAACGATAGCAACCATAAAACGGAAGGCAGGAAAATGTGGAAATTAGCATAGGTGCGGGATACAGTAAGACGTGTTGTGCGTATGCAAATTTTGGATTGCCGAACTTGTTCGTGACATCATAGCGCTGATAAGAGATATAAAGGTTCTGACGCGTATTGACCGTTGTTATTCAAACGCAAAGTTGAAAGGGAAAGAATCAATTGACGAACTTGCAATTTTCAGTATGTCTTCCCGACAATACCTAGATGATTTTACGCGTGGCCGTATTATTGGCAAGATTGAAGAAGGGCGAAAAATAACAGATGTTGCCAGGGTGTTCGACGTCAGCCACAGTGTTGTTTCAAGGCTTTGGAAATCATTTCAAACAAATGGAGAGTGTAGCAAACGTCACGGGGAGGTCGCGTTCGCAGTACCACACCTGCAGAAGATCAGTACATAGTGCTATAAACAAAAAGACACCGGCGCAGCACAGCTAGTGAGGTAGCAAATCAGTTTATGGCTGCTACTGGCAAGCGGATCTCCCTAAAAACTGTGGCCAGACGTTTGCATGAAGGAGGACTATACGCCCGCCGTCCTGTTGTGTGCATCCCATTGTCCAGACGTCACCGTACCGCCCGTTTGCAATGGTGCCATCAACATCGCAATTGGACTGATAACGACTGGTCTGCTGTCCTCTTCTCAGATGAGAGTAGATACAGTCTATCGTCTGATTGTCGACGACAACTGATCTGACGTGAGAGTGGTACTGCATATTGTCCAGCAAACATACAGGAAAGGGACCGATATCCGACATGTAGTGTCATGGTATGGGCTGGCATCATGATCAAAGGCCGTACTTTCCTCTATGTGCTTCCAACTGCGACTATGACTGGCCAACGATACATTAATGATGTTCTGCTACCTCATGTTCGCATGTTCCGTGGTGCTGTCGGTGATAGATTCATTTTCATGTACGACAACGCAACATGTTATCGAACAGTGGCTGTCCAGGAGTGTCTTGAGAGCGAGGATATTCAACGCCTCGTATGGCCAGCACGTTCTCCAGATCTTAATCCCATTGAAAATGTGTAGGATGCTTTAGGGAGGGGTCTTGCTGGTCGCCAATGCCCTCCAATAAACAAGGACACCCTCATCCGTGCACTGACAGAGGAATGGGATAAATTACCCCAACAGCTGCTTGATAATGTTGTGCAAAGCATGACACGACGTGTGGAATCTTGCATCGCCCTCCATGGTGGCCATATCCCGTATTGACATCTTACGCCGGAACGCCTGCGGACGGTAATTGCATTTTTTCACGTTTACGTATTCTGCACAAAATGGCCTGTTTGTCCCTTGAACACGTTCCAAAGCCTTCTGGATTTCAGAGCACAATAAATTGTCTTTCTTGTAATGTCCTGGCATTCTGACATTATTTTATTTCACTTGGCATCCAACCATACTTACTTTTTTATGCGCTATATAGCCGTTTATGATCCGTCCTTAGCAATTGTCCAGCAGTGTACTATACACGTCTTGAGAGGGATTTTGAATTGCCAAGGCACTTCGTAAAAGCTTTGAGTATCAGATTTAAAAAATTGCCTCGCCGGTGACGCAGTTGTTCTAAGCGATGGCTTCTGATCCTTCGTCCGGGTGGGGTGCGGGTTCGAATCCCAGTGAGACATGGATGTTGTGCTTGTCTTACGGCGCTGGCTCTCTCCCTTCCCTGGAACCAGTGGCTCTAAATTAGAGACAGGCGACTACTTATAGCCCATCGGGTTGCTTACGGTGATCGTTAAACCATCAATCAAAAAAAAAAAATTAAATTGCTTGGGTCTAAATTAAGTGAATTAATGAGCTGAATAGTGTGCTTTCTATGAGTGTCTTTTTTTATTGGAGGTTTAAAGACCACAGTGAGCAACTCAAATGGGCTATAAGCAGTCTCCCGTCCCTAATTTAGGGTCACTGGTTCCAGGGAAGGGAGAGAGCCAGTGCCGAAAGACAAACACAACATCAATGCCTGACCGGGATTCGAACCTGGACCCCTTACGGACGAATGATCAGAGGCCAGCGCCTTAGACCACTGCGCCACCGGGGCGGCATTTCTATGAGTGTGAGAATGTGTTCTAGTATGACCTGGGACGGCTGGTACCACTGGATGGGTCCCTGAACCCCAATGGCGACCTTTCTAGCCCCGCTGACCACATGCAACCCTTCATGTTGGACGTTTACCCTGGTGGTGACGGTGTCTACCAACAGGACAATGCGCCGTCCCACGTAGCTAATGGGGTGCGTGACTGGTTCCAAGAAACATGAAAGCGATGTCTCCGTTCTTCCTTGACTGGCGGCATTGCCCGAACTCAATCCCATAGAACGCTTGTGGGACTATTTGGAACGGCAAGTTCGACGTGCCGACCTATTACCACGTAATCGCCGCCCCGGTGGCTCAGTGGTCTAAGCGATGGCCTCTTATCATTCGTCCGAACGGGGTCCGGGTTCAAATCCCCGTGAGGCATGGATGTTGTGTTTGTTTTACGGCACTGGCTCTCTCCCTTCCCTGGAACTAGCGACCCCAAATTAGGGACGGGCGACTGCTTATAGCATATTGAGTTGCTCACGGTGGTCGTTAAACCTCCAGTCAAAAAAAAAAATAAAAAAAAATATTACCACGTAATTTCCGGGACCTCCGTGCTCTGCTGCATTCCGAATGGGCACGTGGTTTACGGAAAAGTGCCCTCTGGCATTTCGCCCTTGTAGATAATGAGTAGGTTACAAAATTGTATATACAATCAACTCTCGATAACTCGAATTTTCATTGAAGTCCCTGCCCCTTTAGTGGAGATTCAATGTTAAATTCTATCGATTACTCGAATTGAAATTCCTATAACTTTAACTTTTCCGAACAAATTTTCATTCGTGTGCAAATTGTCACGTAGCTTTTGGATCAGATCACATCATTCGTAGAGGATTTTAGGAAGGGAGTATCTGACCCCAGGTCTTAAACAACCCTTAGAAATAGGAAGCTAGGAGATTTGGGCTGGAATGACCGATAGGAAAGTGACACGGAAGCAAAGTAGAAAGTGGGAAGAAGACGCCCTTATTTATTACCGGGGGGGGCGTACCTGGGGTCCGACGGCTTAACGTGCCCATCTGACGCACGGCGGTTATTTAGTGAATCGAGCGTTCGTACCTGCCTGGGATCGAACCTGAGGTCCTTTCCGTAGCAGTCACGAACGTTACCCATTAGGCCATCGGCGGCCCTCACGTAGCTTTTAAACTAATTTCTCCTCTTTTGTATATCTTCAGGGTTCTATTATATTGTGGAAGGACTAGCTGAAACTATTAATCCTTTCACAATGGAAAGAATGCATACTCGACCACGAGAGGGCGATAACTACGTGGCTAGTGACGGACATGGGGGGGGAGGAACAGGGACTAATCTTATAGGAGTCTTTTCAGTAATGTTCTGATTTGTCTAAATTCAAACAATAAAAGTTCCTGCATATTGCTCTCCTCACATTTCCTGGCGCAGTGGACAGCTTTCTCTCTCTATTTATTAACTAAACACGTGTTTTCGCCACCACATCATCGGCGGTGCATCGCGCGAAGAAGCTGAACGTCGCAGGCAGTGCAATATCTGCATATTAGTTTTGCATCTTGATTGATTAATCCTGTGTGTACAATGGCAAAAAGCGTTCCGCCAATAAGAGGCAAAAGAAAATTCGTAGGTGATGACAACCATATTTACGTGTTTTTAAAGAGAACTGTAGATATACAATGTGGAATCTGGGTTTGTGAAAAACATTCCACTTGCAAGTGGCGTGTTTGGAAGGCCCATTTGTGTAAGTCGTAACTAAACTTGAGTCGGAAGCATTGCAGTTGATTGGTCAAATACAGCAGCATGCAACAACCACGAACGTACGGCCACAGCAAATTGTTGCATGAGTAATTGCAGAGGTTCACACCAATGTCACGGCATTACTTCCTAAAAGGGATTCACTTAAACGAACCATTCGTCATGTTCGATGCAACAAAGGTACTCCTGCTTTACCGAGCAATCTCCAGGACCTTTTAATTACACAAAATTATCAAGAAATTATTATTGATCGCAATGTACAACAGTTTTTGATGTATGATTCTCAGCACGAACTGCTCCCGTGTCGCAATGCTTATTTTCAGCACGTCTTTTGTAAAAAAAAAGATCGTGCTTCTGTTATCGGTTTGTCCATCCGTCCGTCTGTACCTACGATATCTCTGCAACTATTAGTCCGATTTGAAAAATTCTTTTCGCATTCGGAAGCCTGAAATATGCAAATGATTATCCTTTATTTCGTTTTTTTTTACGATGTACGATTTCGCCGCTACAGGACGTAAATGCAGATGATGTCGAATTCAAAAATATGTTTATCCCACATATTTGCTTCTAAACATCCGATTGAATTTTTTTATCTTTCGATTCCATTTATGTCGAAGAGTATTTTAGATATAGTTACTTTTTCAAATTATGCATAGGTTTTCCGCTATGGGGCGTAAAAGTAAATTGCATTTTTCCCGATAACTCTTCTAAAACTCCGATTTGAATTTTTTTTTCAGCGGATGCATCTCCTGATACACAATCTTTTGCATATAATTTCGATGTTTTGGTAAAAAATGCTTTGGCCACCAGGGGGCGTAAGTGTTAATTTTCCCTTCAGATGTATGTGCGAAAAAAATCGGAGCTTCTAAAATATCGATTGAAAAAATTGATTTGTGGACTGATGCCACTCGCATTGAGAAATCTTTTCGGAATATTTTCTTCTTAAAATATTGCTCAGTTTCTCCGCCAGGGGGTGTAGATGTACATCTTATTTTTGTCAATATCTCTACTTCTAGGAGTCCGATTTGAAAAATTCTTTCTTTGTTGGATAGTGTTTTCAGTGTGACATGTTTTTCATATAGTTTCAAAATTTTCAAGTAATTCATAGACTTTCCGCTAGGGAAGGTAGCGGTAAATTGCGTTTCCCCTATATCTCTGCTTCTAAATCTCCGATTTGAAAAATTCTTTCTGCACCGCATACAGCTCTTGATGGGAAATTGTTTGAACATAATTTCTATTTTTTGTAAGAAATGGTTTGGCCACCAGGTGGCGTAAGTGTTAATTTCCGCTTCTGTTGTATTTGCAGCAAAATATGAGCTTCTAAAATCTCGATTGAAACAAAAAGTCGTTTGTTGACCGATACTACTCATGTCGACAAACCTTTTAGGAAAATTTTCTTCCTGAAAAATGCATGATTTCAACGCCAGGAGGCGTAGATGTATATCTTATTTTTGCCAATATCTCTACTTCTAAGAGTACGATTTGAAAAATTCCTTCTTTTCTGGATAGTGTTTCCGATGCGAAATGGTTTTCCTATAAATTCAAAATATTCAAGTAAATCATAGACTTTCCGCTAGGGGGCACAAAGGTAAATTGCGTTTTCTGCGTTATTTCTGCTCCTAAAGCTCTGATTTGAAAAATTCTTTCTGTATCGCATACAAGACCTGATGGAAAATATTTTTCACATAATTTCTAATGTTTGGTAAAGAATATGGTTGCCACCAGGGATCATAAGTGTTAATTTCTGCTTCTGAATTATTTGTTGCAAAATGTGGGCTCCTGAAAACTCGACTAATTTTTTTAATCTTGGACTGATACCGCTTATATGGATACACCTTTTGAGAATACTTTCTTCCTAAAATAATGCATGGTTTTCCCACCAGGGGACGTAAAGTCACATGCTATTTTTGTCGATATCTCTGTTTCTAAGAATTCGTAAGCTCACGACTTCGTTTTACATCAATATCTGAGGGATTAAAAATCCGATTGGAAATCTTCTTTCTTTCGCCAGATCTATTGTTTTCCATACCGGTTCCCTTGACTTTGAATAGCTTTGATAAATTTAATTTGCGTCAGAACGGATTCAAAAGACGTGCTTATTACACCCGAAAATTCGGTGTCATCTTTCTTGTTTTCACTAGTAACAATCTTCAGTTATTGGCGCTTAGCCAGGAATGCTTTTCTGATGGAACTGTAAACATAGTACACACGCATTTCCAGCAGTTTTATACAATTCATGTGGTTCATTTCAATGCAGTTATTCTAGTGGTCTACGCTCTTCTGCCAAACAAAACTCGTGCCGCATACTGTCAAGTTGCTTCAAAAAGTTAAAAATCTACAACCGGGCCTCTAACCTGAACAAAGTGCCTTGCAAGCCTTCCAACAAGAATTTCCTGGTATTGTAAATACCGGTTGTTTCTTTTTCATCTTTCTCGAAGCGTTTGGCGAAAGGTACAGAATGAAGGTTTAAAAGCCCGATACGAACAAGACCATGAATTTGCTCGTTGGATCCGAATGATTCCGGCATTGGCATTTATTCCTCCTGCTAACGTTATTCAAGCAATTGAATATTTAGTTGAAGCTGATGACTTCCCCAATGAAGCTATGGGGATTGCAAACTACTTTCAAGATACATATATTGGAAGATCACAACGGAGAGGCTGACAAATGCCAATTTTTGCCATCGAATTGTGGAATGTTTACACACGAACACTGAATGATTAGCAACGTACCAACAACGGCGTGGAGGAGTGGCACAGTGGATTTCAGGAAACTTGTGCTACTTTATTTCCAAATATTTACCGATTAATTGATTCTTTAAAGAAACAACAAGGACTGCACAATTTCGAAATTACACAACTAAATGCCGGTAATTCGGGCAATCAAAGAAACAAAAAGTATGCTGCAATTTCTGCTAGAATCAAAAGTATAGCCCAAGATTTTCAAAATCGTAATATGATTGATTACCTTAGAGGCATTGCATACAACTTCGAGTTTTAAACAATAATAATATGCATTTATTTTATTAAAACAAAATAAATCAGAATTACTAAAAAATTAGGTAAAATTATTGCGTGTACTAGATTTACATTTTTGTATCCTACTCATTATCTACTGGGGGCGAAATGTGGGAGCAGAATTGTGGGAGGTAAAACATTAGGTGTATTATTTACATTTTTCTAGCATACTGGGGGCGAAATGTGCCGGGGGCGAAATTTGCTGGGGACGAAATGTGGGAGGCAAAGTGCGAAGGGTCACTTTTCCGGATCCTTAACTCTTTATGGTGCACACTTTAACGATTCTAACAACTTACAGAGCTATCGATGAAATTTCAGTTTTTCGTAGAAGAAATTGCTTTCATTTCCCATCTTGACCTCAAGAATTCGATTGCGTTTTTCAGTTTTGTGTGTTTTATACTTTGCACTAATAACTTGTAATTAAATCATTTTTTAAGACAATCAATCTTCTTCGGTAATTATTTGTTTTACTTAAGTGGTGTCTTACGAAGAAATTTATCAGGTTAGAAGAAAATGCTCAGAGAGAGAGAGAGAGAGAGAAAGAGAGAATATATGTAGCATGACATGCATTGTGAGACATTAAGAAACTGTTGCAGCACCCTTAAATAAAAGGAATGCAGATTGGATAGTGCTTAATGAAAGCAAGGAAGCTAAGCAACACATGGTAACTTTTGCAGATGCTCATGATAGCATTTATTGACACAAAACAATGCTTACTATAGACTGGAAAGTATGATTAAAAAACAAAGTCGGTAGAGGATAGATTAAGCTGAACGTCTCGCAATGATGTCGTACAGTTCCCCAATTGCCTTCTACGCTTTTTCGCATCAAGCTTCTTGTACCTAGTTCTGAATAACAGCTGTGGAAGAATAAGAAGAGTTCCTAGCTTAGGTTGAGGGACCCGAACCCACAGAGCTCTGCGCCTTTTGGCAGGTGAAAGTGAAAATAAGAGAATAGGGAACAGAATGCCCTGATAGAAAAGCATGAAAGACGATTAAAGAAAAATTAGAGCAGAGGTATTATACGGTTTCCCGTTAAGTATTGAAGTTGTAAGCTACCCTAAATACTTACCTGCGACGATTCGCTCCGAGCAATTAATCCCGCAGCCAACGTCCAGCTGCAGGAATCGGGGAAAGGACAGGGAAAAGGGGAACCTGGAGGGGGGAGCACATACACAGCAAAAAAAAATCCCACAGAGAAACACTCAGTTCCCTCACAAAATCATGAATTGATAGGCACCTGAAATCCCAGAATTGTCGTTTACTCAGTTCCCAGGTAGGAGTCGGCTATTTGCATTGCTTCTCAAGGGCCAATCAGAGAAAAGATTTTTTCCCATTGGCTGGTAGGGAGTTTGGTATTTTTGACAACTATGTTTCTTACAGCTGTGGTGAAACCTTCTGTAATACATAGTCACAGAAGTGATCTGTGACGTCATAGTCTCAGAAGTGGTCTGCGGCCGAAAAAGGCTCATAAACACTGATCTAGTAATGAGTTGTCTCTATAGAGAAATGTTTTTTATTTATTTATTTTTATGGAGGTTTGACGACCACCGTGAGCAACTCAATGGGCTATAAGCAGTCGCCCGTCCCTAATTTAGGGTCACTGGTTAAAGGGAAGGGAAAGAGCCAGTGCGGTAAGAAAAACACAACATCCATGCCTCACCGGGATTCGAACCCGGACCCCTTTCGGAGGAAGGATCAGAGGCCATCGCTTAGACCACTGCGCCACTGGGTCGGCAGAAATGTTTTCGCTAGGGCGAAGTTCTATAATTCGCGCAAATGGAGAATACCATGTATTTTGTTTTAGTTCTTTATCCACAAATGACGTAAACGGATGGTATCGTGAATTTTCACTTTTCTCCAACTTCCTACAATATCTGCAAATCAAGGAATTTCAAAATTTAGCTTTTTTGCGCTGGGTATATTATAAAAAAATTCCCTTTAGTCATTAATGTTGAAGAAGCGTCTGTGTTCCTTTAAGCATATTATGAGAAGCCCAGTATTTCAACTCCAGAGCGATTTTTTAAACATTTCAAAGTTTTTTTTTTTTTTTTTTATTGGAGTTTTAACGACCACCGTGAGCAACTCAATGGGCTATAAGGAGTCGCCCGTCCTTAATTTAGGGTCACTGGTTCCAGGGAAGGGAGAGAAACAGTGCCGTAAGACAAAAAGACAAACACAACATCCATGCCTCACCGGGATTCGAACCCGGACCCCGTTCGGACGAATGATCAGAGGCCAGCGCCTTAGGCCACTGCGCCACCGGGGCGGCATTTCAAAGTTTCGAAAATTACAAAAAAAAAAAAAAAAAAATCTTCCTCTAATTGTACAGAAAATGCGGAAGCAAAATTTCTGATTTAGCGAGTACATTTACAGAACGTTAAAGTGCTCTAAAATTCTCTAAATTGAAAATCTTGCCACTATTTCTAAAAGGTAAAAACAAATTACGAATTAAAATAGCTCAAGGAAAAAGTCCTTTGTGAAATAAACACGGAAGGTATCAATTTGGCTATTTTCAAATTTATACAAATGACATGAGAAATTTTATGCCAACTCTGTGAAAAAACATTTTACAAAAGGTGTGTATTTTCTCCGGCAGTATACTGTAGAGTAATTTTTTTTTTCATTTTCCAGCTGAAATCGCACTGTTTTAATGGCGTTTTTCGTGGTTAACATATAATACAGGAAATATCAATTAACACATTAATAGAGACAAAAATATATAAAAACAAAATTACCGATAAATGTGTGCCTCTTCATGATACGTGTCTCCTGGAGGTTTTCTCCTTCAGGCAAGCTTCAGGCTTGTAGATTAAGATTTTTCACCTAATTTGATTTGCACAAGCGAATACATCTGCACGACATTTTCTCTAGTATCTAAAATTCCGCATGAGTAATATTAGGCGAAACACTGGACATAACTACAGTTAGCAGTCACTCAAAGTGGCCGAGGTGAGTGAACAAGCGAGAAGATCGGTTCCTGGGCGTGATGTCACAAGTTTTTTCCCAACAGTTCTGAGACTTTCTATTAGATAATGTTCTGGCTGGTTTTTTTAATTGAAGGTTTAACGACCACTGTGAGCAACTCAATGGGCTATAAGCAGTCGCTTGTCACTAAGGGTGGCTTGTTCCAGGGAAGGAAGAGAACCAGTGCCGTGAGACAAACACAACATCCACGCCTCACAGGATTAGAACCCAGACCCATCTCGGACGAATGATCAGAAGCTATCGCTAAGACCACTGCGCCATCTGGGCGGTTGTTTCGGCTGTGGTACATGCTGAATGCAGTTTGATTTAGAGACGGTGTACAATCCTTGCCCATACCTGTTGACTGAGAAGAAATCCGACGTCTAGGCTTAAAAGGCAGTACGCCAATACCACGAAGACATTCAAAGAAAACCGATACGGTGTGTATACGGGCATTAGTATCCTACAAAATGGCGAAAGGCACCGCAGTAACAGAAGAGAGAGCAACGGGTTCGGTGCCAGAATGTGCACGATATAGTGGCGAGCAGTTAAGACTGAAAAAAGACTAACGCCGAGGTTCAATGATGATCGTAATTGGCATACACCTTCAACACAAGTATAGTGTGTAATACAATGTTGTGCAGTTTACAGATTTTCATTGCGGTAACCACGAACAACATCTAATACAACCCTAAAGCTTTTGCTGCTCGGCAAAGGTCAATCAATGCAATGACAGGTATTAACCGGAACCCTTTTCGGCTACTCTGCGTTCAACGAGGAATGATCGGGTGACACAGTTGCAGCAGGTTCTGTACTCGCTAGAGCAGCTGTAGGTGCGGTATGAACCTGTCGACGCCGTACCGGTGGCGCAGTGGTCTAACGCGCTGGCTTATGATAATTCGGCCCATTAGGGTCCGGGTTCGAATCCCGGTGAGACATGAATGTGTGTGTTTGTCTTTCGGCACTGGCTCTCAATGTGTTACTTGTCTTACTTCATAATGTGCTAATTGATCAACACTGGCTCTCTGTGTACAATGGTTATTTAGCATACTGTTAAACCATGTTCGTTGTATGCTTGTTCATAATGTGTTACTTGATAAACACTGGCTCTCTTTGTGTATTTTTCATTAAGCATACTGTAAAATCATGTTTGATGTGTACTTCTTTATAATGTGTTACTTTATCAACACCGTCTCTCTGTGTACGTTGGTCATTAAGCATACTGTAAAATCATGTTTAATGTGCACTTGTTCATAATGTGCTTCTTGATCAACACTGGCTCTCTGTGTACGTTTATCATTAAGCATACTGTTAAATCATGTTTAATGCGCACTTGTTCATAATGTGCTTCTTGATCAACACTGGCTCTCTGTGTACAATGGTTATTTAGCATACTGTAAAACCATGTTTGATGTGTATTTGTTCATAATGTGTTACTTGATCAATACTGGCTCTCTGTGTACATTGGTCATTAAGCATACTGCAAAATCATGTTTGATGTGTACTTGTTCATAATGTGTTACTTTATCAACACTGGCTCTCTGTGTACGTTGGTCATTAAGCATACTGTAAAACCATGTTTGATGTGTATTTGTTCATAATGTGTTACTTGATCAATACGGGCTCTCTGTGTACTTGGTCATTTAACATACTGTAAAACCATGTTTGATGTGTACTTGTTCATAATGTGTTACTTTATTAACCCTGGCTCTCTGTGTACGTTGGTCATTAAGCATACTGTAAAATCATGTTTAATGTGCACTTGCTCACAATGTGCTTCTTGATCAACACAGGCTCTCTGTGTACAATGGTTATTTAGCATACTGTAAAACCATGTTTGATATGTTTTTGTTCATAATGGGTTACTTGATCAACACTGGCTTTCTGTGTACATTGGTCATTTAACATACTATAAAACCATGTTTGATGTGTATTTGTTCATAATGCGTTACTTTATCAACAGTGGCTCTCTGTATACATTGGTTATTTAGCATAATGTATAACTATGTTTGATGTATACTTGTTCACAATGTGTTGCTTGTCCAACACTGGTTATCTGTGTACATTGGTCATTTAGCGTACTGTAGCAATCCATGTTTGATGTGAACTTGTTAAAAATGTGTCACATGATCAACCTGGCTATATCTGTGTAAATTGATCATTTGGCATGCCTGAAAACATGCATGATCTGTACATGTTGCTGCGAAATATCTGTATCATGTTTATGTTTGCCTCTTTGTCGTGTCTGTGCCACCAGGTCCAATAAAAAGAAACTCGAATAAAAAACAAACAACCTATCGACGGATCGGGCGATCTTCCATTCCGTAGTCGTTCAACCCACTCTATGATTAGTTCTCCAATATTTCTGCTGATGCACAATCCAACATCGATGCACTGTGTCATTGACAGGCCCGACACGTCCTTCATCACATTTTTATATGGGCAAGTTTTACCCTCCTCTTCGTTTCCCTTGTTTTGATTAATAAAACGATGTCGAACCCCACGTTCCCATACGAGGAAGTTACGACCCAATTTCTGGAAGCCCCTTAATCCCACCCCCTATCGAAGTGGCTGAGTTTCTGGTATCGATGTAGTCGCGGCTTCATGTCAATTCCAATAATCTTCTTGAGCTGTGAAGAGGTCCCTCTGATAAAGAACCCTGTTAACATTCTTACACTTCCATGCTTTTGAACTCCATACGCTCTACGTTTGTGTTAGTACCAGTCGAAGCTTCCGCTCGATGATTCCTGTATTTTAATCCTTCGCATATCCTCTCACAAATCATCCTCTTAAAAATTTGCATTCACTTCAGATCACTAATTCTAGCTGGCATTTTAGTGTCATAGAGTGTGTTTGTCTGTCTCTCCTTTCACACACAAGTGTCTGTGCGCCTCCGAAACGTTCGACCACTTCTGAACGACCTAGAGATCTGAAAATTGACGTGCTGATAGGTCTTATTTTGCGAATACCTGGAAAAAAACTGAAAACCCAAAAGTGAAAATAGCAACTTTGGAGTATTGTCTGCTTGGATTTTTCTACCTCTTCTATACCTAGAAAAGTCCGAAAACCAAAAAATTCAAAACTGTGGCTTAGCTTTACTGTTCAAATTGCAGATAGGTTTTAAGGTCCGGTTACCTTGAAAAGTCTGAAATCAAAAAAATGGCGGCTTTGTAATATTGTCTGTTTGAATTTTCCCACTACCATTTCTACACCTAGAAAAGTGTGTAAATTAAAAGATTGAAAATGTTGTCTTAGCTTTATTGCAAAATGCTGATAGTTTGAAAGAATATTTTGCCAGAAACGTTGAAATGCTATAAAAGTTCCACAAAATTTTGATTTAAAATTAAGGGAGGGTCAAGGCCAGCTACTGTTTTACGTTGAACCGTTAACACGACCCCAAACCATCTTTCGCCAAATTATAATACAAAAAAAAAATGGCAACTCCAGAGTCGCATACCCAAACTGCCTGTAATCCTGCCGATGCTCACAAAAATCCATTCAACGCCATGCAAGAAACGATCAGATAAATGAGCAAATAAATTAGTTACAACTCCGATGTAAGATATCAAACAGGAGCCATCGCTCTTTCCACGTTAATAAGTGAGTCACGGAAAAATTCTCATGGCCCGACACCGTGATTCCAACCCAGGGTCTTCCAGTTGAGCGCTGGACATGCTACCACTGCACCACAGCGACCTCGAATTATCCAGACTCACATACGACTAAATGCCAAACCACATGGTAGTTTGCTATTTTGGAGCCCCGAACAATGCTGGGGATTCACCAAAGATGGAAAGCAGCAACTGAACACATAACTAGGAGGCGAATGAATTTTTAATACACACAATGGACGTGGACTGGGAACATCAAACAGAAGTCATCGCTCTTTCCACGTTTGATGTTCCTAGTCCACGTCAATTGGGTGTGTTAATTATTCATTTGCCTCCTAGTTATTTGTTCAGTTGCTGCTTTCCATCTTTGGTGGATCCCAAGCATTGTGCGGGATTCCAAGAAGCAAACTGCCATGTGTTTTTTTCAGTTAGTCGTGTGTGAGTCTGGAGAATTCGAAGCCGCTGTGGTGCAGTGGTAACATGTCCGTCACGTAACTGGAAGACCCTGGGTTGGGTCCCCGGTGGCGGCCGATGAGAAGAGCGATGGCTTCTGTTTGATGCTCCTAGTCCACGTCAATGGCGTGTACTAATTATTCGATGCAAAATAACTTTGCGAGTCTGTTTGTGCGCATGAATTGTTCTAACCGCTTATAAGTTTTACAGGCTCATAAGACTTCCTATTAGCGAATCCAATTCACGGTGGCAATCCAGATTAACTGAAAACTTGCCGATGCTCGTAAAGTTCGATTCAATGCCAGGGAAGTCAAATAATCTGTTTTCATATCACCATGAGGAAAAATAGAAAAAAGACACCAAATATCTTGTACAAGGAGGTTATAAATTAATCTCCGATGTTCAGTTTATAATATTAGGTACTACTTTAAAATTTTACAATTAGCATACTTTTTACTTTTGTTAGACAATGTACAACAATTAATTATAAATATTAAACAACTATTATGATTTTCACAGATGAGCCGCTACATTATGATCATCTACCTAACAAGCTGTATGACTCCCTTTAGCGAGCAAAACAGCGGCCACTGGGCGAGGCATCGATTCGATGAGGTGGCGATAGGTATCCTGGGGTATCCGGTACCATAATGTCAACAGCAGGTCCTCCAGTTCCCGTACATTTTGGGGTCGTGGTCATTTAGCGTGAACCCGCTTTTCTAAGTCGAACCATAAATGTTCGATTGGGTTCATGTTAGGTGAATGTGGAGATCAGGACACTAACAGTAAGTTGCCATCGTGTTCCTTCTACGAACCACTCCTTGACGATTCTAGTAGTGTGGCATGGCGCATTATCCTGTTGGTAATGGGCATCACCAGCAGGAAACACAGTTGGCATGAATGGGTAAACTTGGTCCGCAACGATGTTTAAATACCTGGCAGCTGTCCGGGATTGTGCTATTGGGATAATGGGACCTAAAGTGTCCCAAGAAAAGATCTCCCACAGCATAACACTGCCTCGGCCGGATTATTTCCGTCAAAAAGTGCATCCAATACCAACGGCGCCATGACCTCCGTTGGTAAAGGTCATATCCGAGCTAGGCCGTCTACGTCATGCATCAGAAACCTTGATTCGTCAGACAAGGCCACATTCTTCGAATCCTCCACGGTCCAATCTCGATGATCTTGTGCCCATTTCATGAGTTGTTGGCGATGATGGGCAATGAGCATGGGGACCCGGCTGGGTCTTCGGCTACGCAGGCCCTTGCGCAGAAGGCTGCGATTAACTGTGTGCTGTGATACATTGCCCTAATCGCCACTGCTGTAGCTGCGGGTAATTTGTCGCACTGCGGCCCTCCGATCGCTGTGACCAATAGGCGGCAGTCTCCGCTGGCCTCTAGCATCAGTGAACAACAGACGACGCACGGCTGGACGACAGTTCGTCGTTTGGCGATCCGTGCACTACTTTTGATTCGTGCTCAATGAAGTGGCACGGGAATAACCCACAAGCCCCGCCGTTTCCCATATCGTAGTTCCGGTTCGCCGTGCCATCACAATTTGTTCTTTATGAAACCGATAAATCGGCAGCTTTTCCCATTCTGACTCCGAGAACGCCACTAACCGAAAGTCGGTCTTCGGTTTGCATATATACTTCTCTGTGAACTTCCCCTGCGTCACCGTTCGGTCTCCCTGCGAGCTCATTTCTCTAAGCTGCGGGTGGTCACTGGTGTGCAAAAATTAAGGACGAAGGGGGCAAAAAAATTGGCATAACAGCGGAACGAGCAGGCAGAACGGACCGAAAGACCACTCAGGAGATAGACTAGGGTCTGGTAAGGAAGGGCATGAGCATATATGCAGCATGATGTAGGTGGGAGGGTCGGAAATGTATAAAGCACACGGGCGGTGTACGCTCAGCAATTCGGTGAAAGCTATTGCACGGTGTACATCGGTTTGAGCGACGTCGAGTTGCTGCCACCGTGTGATATGGCCAACAGGCTACCCAGAAGACGACATCTGAATGACTTTACCCGAGGTCGCGTCATTGGGAAGTTGGAAGAAGATCGAAGTGAGACTAGTGTAGTTGAGGAGTTCGGGATCGCTCACAGCATCGTTTCATGAGCTTGGAGAGCATTTCAAACGACAGGAACAGCTGTCCGAGAGTTTAGCAGTGGTCTTCCACGAGCAAGCACGGCGGCGGACGACCGCTTTATTGTCCTACAGGCGAGAAGAGACAGACGGCAGACAGCGGGAGAAATCGCAAGGCACATGCAACAGACAACTGGACGTCCGTTATCGCGTTTTACCGTGGCCAGGAGGCTGCACAAAGGTGGTCTATTTGCACGACGACCAGTACGGTGTGTGTCATTAACGCCTGCTCATCAGAGACGGCGGTTTCTGTGATGCCAGGAACACAAGAACTGGACATATCAGCAATGTCGTCGAGTTCTCGTTACGGCTGAGAGCCGATTTAGTCTGACGACCGATTCTGAACGTACACACATCTGAAGAGAGCAGGGAACACGCAATCACACCTCCAACATCATCGAAAGTGACCGGTTTGGAGGTGACGGAGTTCTCGTTTGGGGCGGTGTCATGCTTTGTAGCCGAACTGACCTCCACATCTTCCAAAGGGGTTCAGTCACTGGTCTCCGCTGTTGTAAGAAGGTTCTCCTGCCTCACGTGCGTCTGTTTGGAGGTGCTGTGGGTCCTAAGTTCCTCTTCATGGACGACAACGCAACACCGTATCGTTCAGTGGCTGTCGAACAGCTGTTGAAGAGTGAAGATATTCAACGTGTGGATTGCAAGGTCACCGGACCTAAATCCAATCGAAAACGTGTGGGACCTTCTCGGGAGACAACCGCCAGCAACGATTCCGCAGCTGCGATTGGCGCTACAAGAGGAATGGGCCGCGTTGCCTCAACAGCTCCTTGACAACCTCGTCCTCAGCATAGACAGACGTTGTAAAACCTGCAACGCAGTCAGGGTTTATCACATCCCCTACTAAAAACTGGACTTTTTTCTGGCAGCTGCCTGTCACATGGACATTTCTGTCTTGTGTCCAGTTGTGCTCGAAGCTACCTTTTCAATAAAGTGCCTTTGTATCCTTTGGATTCCTTGTTTGGACGGTTTTGCTCACTTGTCCCATATTCTTACATCTTGGGGATCTTATGGTATGATTTGAGGCGATGTGGAGCACTTCTGTACGACGTTACATTCGAAAAACCGTATAGTCCTTTATTTTTGCACGCCAGTGTATATGCGTGTCACCAGTGTGCATTTTTACATGGTAATATTTTGCACCTCAGATGGGATACATCAGGCACATTCCTTGGTCCTGATCATCTCTTTATAAGCTGTCACTAGTGTAGGTCAATTCAATTCAATTCATTTATTTTGGTCCTGATCATCTCTTTATAAGCTGTCACTAGTGTAGGTCAATTCAATTCAATTCATTTATTTTGCTGAACAAAAGAAAAAAAAATACAGTGTTACAGAAATAGTTGAAACAATGCACAGCAATGAAGCAGGGGGGGGAAAGGCCAGGCAGGCCTGATAGGGTCCCATGCTCCCTAGGCTAATTTTACACTGAGGTCAGTAGTTGTAATTACAAACAAGAGTATCATAGTAACCAAAATAAACAGGTAATTATACATGAGCAGATAATAAACATTACAGATAATACCATTGAAACAGCAAGTTACATCACGATATACAAGTCATAATATTAGTCATAGTTCCCATCCACTGTAATCATTAATTCGAGGAGCTGCAATTCATTATAAAGTTTTTTTAGTTGTTTTTTAAAAAGGTTGAAATTATTTAAAGAAGTTAATTCCGTAGGTAATGAGTTCCACTAGTGTGGGCCAATGTAATTTAAACTTTGCTTCATGGTCTCCGATTTCGGATGAATAGGCCAAAATGTGATTTATTGCGTGTGTTATGTGTGTGCATCTGGGGTATAATTTGCATGATGTCGGCGTGTAAATTATTCTTAATGTGTTTGAACATAATTTTCCCGATATTAAATTAATATAATTGGTAAATCGTAAGTTGTATTTGTCTGGGAAAACTCTTGTGGTATTATATAGTGTTAGTTGTGTATTTCTATTAAATTTTAGGTCAATTAGTCTTATATACACTGGCGGAAAGTGAAAAAAGAACACCAAGAAGGAATTGACGGACGATCATGAAATTTACATACGTTAATGGGGCAGAGTTTACGTAGGTGTGATGTTAATTTCGGGACCAACCGGTGAGCGCTTACGCCACAGCACGGCATAATATGCAAATTATCGCCGGTGGTATTTAAGAGGTACGGCGAAGTGTATGTAATCAGTCATCGGCGTACAGACACGTGCGAAGACCCTGAAGAAGCTGCAATGCCTGGACATGGAAGACGTGGTACGATTTCAGCAGTTATCGGACTTTGAGCGAAGTCGTCTAGTCGGAATCCGCGAGGCCGGGTGGTCGTATCGTCATATTGCGGAGCGAATTGGACGGGTAGTATCGGTGGTGATACGATGGTGGCGTAGATGGTCCAAAGAACATTCCCACACGAGAAGACGTGGAACCGCGAGTCACAAACGGACTGATGAGCGGACCGATCGACGCATAAGAAGAGCGGCGTTGTCAAGCAGAACATCCACGGCGACGCAAATCCGGGCTGCCGTTGCACCTGAGGTGACTGTGCGAACAATTCTCAGCCGTCTACTGGATGCGGGACTACGTGCACGTGTGCCTCTGGCATGTGTACCTCTAACTCCAGCCCACCGTCAGGAACGGCTGCAGTGGTGTCGCCAACGTCTGCACTGGAGAAGGCAATGGCGATCTGTCGTGTTCAGCGATGAAAACAGATTCTGCTTGGGAGCCTCCGATGGCCGTATGCGTGTTCGCAAACGCACAGGGGAGCGTCTCCACCCTTCTTGCATCCTCCAGCGACACACAGGGCCTACACCTGGTCTCCTGGTGTGGGGAGCGATCAGCTATCACTCCCGTACACAACTAGTATTTGTACCGGGTACGTTAAACAGCACCTCCTTCATCAACAACATCATTCAGCCCGTTGTTGTGTCATTTGTAAAGTCGGTCCATCGTGGTGTTTTCCAGCAAGATAACGCACAACCACACACGGCTCGTGCAACGCAACATGCTCTTCAGCGTGTGAGACAACTTCCATGGCCTGCACGTTCACCGGATTTGTCCCCCATTGAGCACGTGTGGAATTTTATAGGACAACGACTTATCCGGTCTCCACGGCCAGACTCGACCATCCCCGATTTACGCGTCCAGGTTGAGGATGCAAGGAACTCAATACCCCAAACGTACATCCAACATCTGTACGACAGACTTCTTGCCAGAATTGCACAGTGTGACGCAGTTCATGGCGGTTCAACCTCGTACTAGCCGTCCCGGTGGCGCAGTGGTCTAAGGCGCTGGCCTCTGATCATTCGTCCGTAGGGGATCCGGATTCGAATCCCGGTCAGGCATGGGTGTTGTGTTAGTCTTACGGCACTGGCTCTCTCCCTTCCCTGGAACCAGTGACCCTAAATTAGGGACGGGCGACTGCTTATAGCCTGTAACGTACCAGGAGATGTGACGTACCTGCCCGAAGGACGCACACGACATAAAGGCAGATAGGAATCAGAATAAAACGTCCGCGTAGCTCAGTTGGTAGAGCAACTTATTCCGGAATTAGGGGACCCGGGTACGAATCCTGGCGCGGATAAAAATGACGGAGAAATTTACTTCGTTATAATGGCGCCCGAACTATCCGGATGACCCGACCGTTCACAATCTCGCAATGGTGTGATGTTATTTCCACACCGCGAGATAGGAAAAATAAGAGAATCCCTTCTCCAGCACTTCGGAAAAAAAAAAAAAAAATAAGGGGGAGATGATGTAACGTACCAGGAGATGTGACGTACCTGCCCGAAGGACGCACACTACATAAAAGCAGATAGGAATCAGAATAAAACGTCCGCGTAGCTCAATTGGTAGAGCAACTTATTCCGGAATGAGGGGACCCGGGTTCGAATCCTGGCGCGGATAAAAATGACGGAGAAATACACTTCGTTATAAGCCTATTGAGTTAGTTGCTCACGGTGGTCGTTAAACCTCCAATCAAAAAAAAACTCGTACTTACCATGTTACATGGAAATGTTATCTTTCAGTTTACCAGCAAATACGGCTGTATTTTGGCATAATGTTTTGATCACGTTATCCTCTGTATTCCGTTATTATGCTGTATAAATTTCGTTGGTTTCAGACGCCTCCTTCTTGGTGTTCTTTTTTCACTTTCCGCCAGTGTATTTGTTTTGAATAATTTGAAGTTTTTTGAAATTACATTTAGTTTTCTGTCCCCACGATAAGATAGCAAAATTAATATGCGTCTGAAACATGGTATAATATAGATGAATTAGGGTTTTATATGTAAGATTTGTAAATACCAAGCTGATAACTCCAATGTTTTTAGACAGTTTGAGAAGAAGAGTGTCCACATGTTGGTTCCATCTAAGGTCCCTATGTAAGGAAATCCCAAAATAAAGTAATGACTCAACCTCTTCTATGTTTGTACCATTGATAGACAATGTGATAGAAGGAAGTTGTGAAATATTTTGTTTTGAGAAAATTAAAGATTTTGTTTTGGTAGTATTTGTTATTAATTCATTGGAATTTAACCAATCTGAGAGCATTCGTAGTAGTGTCAGTCGTTAAATTAAATGAGGTTAGGATGGTTATGTCGTCTGCATAGAGGAGTAGGTCTATATCATTTATTGAAATAAAGATATCGTTAATGTATATACTGAAACGTACATGTCCCAAAATTCAACCCTGTGGAACACCAGATGATATGAGTTGAATAGTGGATTGATGTTGGTTAATCTGTGTATATTGTTCCCTATTTGATTAATATCTTTTAAAAAGAGAATGTTCATTTTTCCTAATTCCTATCGTGTGTAATTTGTGTAGTTAGATATTGTGATTTATGGTATCAAAAGCTTTGTTTGGATAGGTCTAAAAATAATGCTAAGGTATATACGTACGTTGAGTTCAAAATTATATTCCAGATCCTTGATTGGTCCTGATCATCATAGTGGTAGGTTCTGATCACATATGTAGGTTCTTTTCATACTGATCATCTGTGTAGGTCCTTTTCTTACTGATCATCTGCGTAGGTCCTTTTAATCCTGATCATCTGTGTAGGTCCTGATCATCATCAGGGTAGGTCCTGATCATCATAATGGTAGGACCTGATAATCTGTGTAGGTCCTGATCATCATAGTGGTATGTCCTAATCATCTCTGCAGATCCTTTTCATCCTGATGATCATCTGTGTAGGTCCTGATCACCTGTGTAGGTCCTTTTCATCCTGATGATCATCTGTGTAGGTCCTTTTCATCCTGAGCATCTGTGTAGGTCCTGATCATCATCGTGGTATGTCCTGATCATCTGTGTAGATCCTGATCATCATCATTATCAGAGTGAAGGTCCTGATCATCTGTCACTAGTGTGGTCCTGATCATTTCTTTATAAGCTGTCACTAGTGATCTGTAACAACAAAAATTTAACAAAATGGAAACATAAAATTTCGCCAGCAATTTATTTCCTTGATATTATCGTTTTTGAGCTACATTACCAACATCTAAAAAAAACCTTTTCGAGATACTGGGAAAATACACACATTTTTATTTAAATACATGTTTTTAATCCACAAGAAACTTTCCACATTTTGTGTAACATCTTTTGCATCACCACAGATCTGACTCTAGGAAACAGCAAATCCGTGAGCGAAAAATATGACACCGTTATATAAATCGTGGGAAAACCAAAGCATAACTGTGGTACAGAAATTCAAGAGCGTCTTTAAACGAATCAGTCATGAAATCTAACGCATTGTTTTCCCGCGAATCGCGGCATCCAAGGCATTGTAAAATCTCACATTACATCAAATGAGCAATTGTCCATTCCACATGCAAGAAGGAGGAAGAGCGGCTTTCTTCCTTTTGACATATCACCCTCCCATCAACTAACAACCTAAGTGAATCCCCTTTTCCCTTATATTTCAAAGGCGGAGACAATTGTGGAGAAAATAGTGTCAAATCGTGAGCTCTTAGCGGCTTTATGTGGCATTTGACAGGGAGCGATTTATCTCTATCAAGAGGAATAAAAGTGTTCGAGGACGTGACAGGTCCCCGCAAGCTTCCAAAGAAGATAGACTTTTCTCAGACAGCACTTCTATGATTATTCTTGATTTCTCCGTGACAGTTTAAATTCGCTAAAACTTATCATATCCTTCTCTCAGTACACAGGGTGATTTTTATTTTTCCAAAGGTCTCACAGTTTTTTTTTATTTATTTTGCCCTGGAAGACACTTTCCATGTTGCTGTATTAATCGCATGTATTTTCCCATGGTTTCCTCTGTTCGACAGAAACTCTCTCTGCAAGGCTTCTGCCTACGTCAGTCGCGAACGGCAAGAAAAGCGAAAGCTCCGACTTTTTTTCTTCTAAAAATAAAACGAAGTAGTATATTTGTTAAGTTTATTTTAGGTGCAATTGTGAAAGCCTTTTCTTTCGCTATGGAAAATTTAGGCCAAAAATACCGTGTACGAGTCAGAAACTTGTATTTGGTTGCCCATGTAGTTATGTGAGAATTATTTCCGTACATATTAATGGAAAACGAATCACGACGAAAAAAATCATTCTCCACAATTACATATATGGCTAATACAAATGCTGTTGTCGGATTATGCATTTCCCACTGCTTCCAGTTCTTCGGAAAACTTGGTAAGTATAACGTCCTGAGACAGCATCTCCCGGTTTCGGTTCGAACACGCTACCACCACAGCAGCAGAAAAATCGTAGTCTCAAGAAACTGTTTCTGTTGTTATCTTAATAATTTTCGAGTTGTGTAGATAAGAAAACTATCGGCTACGCTACGAGGAGCAACGGATTACTTCGACCGCACAAATATGTGGGTTATTCAGATTTCCGAGTACAACTGCGAAACTTCAGCTGCCAAGAACTTCATTGTCCTCGGTGCTGTAACGGTAGCCTTTTCGAAGGTAAATCTGTGGTGCATCGGTACTATGTTCGAAGGGAAATTAGACGTTGCCCTGGGTGGCGAAACGGTACCCTGTTTAAATGAGGATCTGGAATTGTTCTGGGTGATGCAATGGTAGCATGTTTGAAGGGAAATCAGTCAATGTTCTTGGTGTTGCAACGGTACCGTGTTTGTAGAGAAATCGGGCATGGTTCTGTGTAGTGCAATGGTGCCCTTTTTGAAGGGAATCGGGCAATGTCCAGTATGGTGCAATGATACCATGTTTGAAGGGAAATCTTGCATTGCCTTGGGTGGCCCAATGGTACCATCTTTGAAGGGAAATCTGTCAATGTTTTGGGTGTTATAACGACACGGTGTTTGTAGGGAAATCGGGCATTTTCCTGGTTGGTTCAACGATGCCATGTTGGAAGGGAAATCGACATTGTTCTCGATGGTGCAACAGACATTTTTGAAGGGAAATCCGGAATGGTCCTGGGTGGTGAAACGCTACCATGCTTGATGGGAAATCGGTCAATATTCTGGGTGGTGCAACGGTACCAGGTTTGTAGAGAAATCGGACATTGACCTGTGTGGTGCAATGGTACCATGTTTGAAGGGAAATCGGTCAATATTCTGGTTGGTGTAACGATACCGTGTTTGCAGGAAAATCGGGCATTGTCTTGGTTAGTACAACGGTACCGTGTTTGAAGAGAAATCAGACATTGTCCTCGGTGGTGCAATGGCACCATATTTGAAGATAAGTTATGCATTGCCCTAGGTAGTGGAAAGGTTCTATGTTTGAACGGAAATCCGCATTGTCCTATTTGGTGCAACGGTACCATGTTTGAAGGGAAATTGGTCATGGGTGGTGCAACGGTACTAAATTTCAAGGAACATCTGTCGATGTCCTTGGTGGAGCTACAGTACCGTGTTTGGGGAGGCCAATCGGGAATTCGTCTGGATAGTGCAAGGGCACCATGTTTGAAGAGAAATTCGGCATTGTCCTAGGTAGTGGAAAGGTACTATGTTTTGAAGGGAAACAGGGTATTGTTCTGGGTGTAGTAACGGTACCATATTTGAAGGGAAACCGGGCATTGTCATAAGTGGTGAAACGGTAGTATATACGACAGGAAGTGGGGGATTATCCTCAGTGATGCAACCATAAGATAACCTGAAATAATTCAACTTCTCCTCCCAGAAGTGTTTTGCAGGGATTAGTCGAACTCATTAGCATTAAAAGATTGGTGTTACAGCAGTGCCGCCCAGGAACAAACCGCACCCTGGGCACCCAGCCGTCACCAACACAGAAACCCGTAATACCATCCTGTGAAAGACAGTGGTAAACAGGTCTTCTCCTGCGGAAGTTGGTGCAACCGTAGTATGTAAGAAAGGAAATCAGGAGTTGTGCTCGATGGTGAAACAGTAGAATTTTTGAATGTAAACAGATCTTTTTATGAGAGGTACAACGATATCCTGTGCAAGCAGAAATCGGGCATTATCATGGGTGACGCAACGGCGATAGCATGTTCGAACAGAAATCGGGCATTTTCTTTTGAGGTGCAACAATAGCATGTTCGAAAGGAATTCGAGCATTGTCTTGCTCCTGTGCTTCAACGGTAGCATGTTTAAACGGAAATCGGGCATTTTCCTTGGAAGTGCAGCAATTGCATGTTCGAACAAATTGGGCTTTGTCTTGACTGTACAACGGCATCATGTTCGAACAGGAATAGGGCATTTTCCTCGGTGGTGCAACGGTGGCATTTTCGAAGAGAAATCGAGTAATACCATGTCTGGTTAATCGGGAGCATTGTCAAACGAAAATCCGACATTGCTCTCGGAGGTTCAACGGTAGTATGTGGGAAATGAAATCGGGCGTTATCCTGGGTGGTGCAACGGTAGCGTGTTCGAACGGAAATCGTGCATTGTCTCGGGTGATGCAATGATAGTACTGTATGTTCAAAAGTAAATTTGGTAGTATGTTCGAACAAAAATCGGACATTGTCCTAGGGACGTACGACGGCATTCTATTAAAGTGGTAGTCGAACATTGACCTAGGTGGTGCATCAGCAGCATATTGTGAAAGGAAATTGGGTGATGTGAGTTCGATTGGGTGATGTGAGTTTTATTCTGAGCCATGCACGCTGTCTGAGAATACGGCTATATGGGAACCAATGAAAACTTTCACAGATCCAAGCAACTCCTCAAGGTATACGTACATGTACCAGAAACAACTATTGATAAACTTAGTGCTGTTGTCTCAGTTTCCAATCTTAATTTCCTTTAGTTTTCTCAGGTTCCTTTTATTTTATTACACCGTCTTTGTAAAGTAATTTCTGCTCCTCTTTTACAATTTCTTTTTTCTTCTCCTTGGTTGTTCTACTGCTGAATGAACGCCATACCATTTTCAGTCCTCTAGTTTTCGTCTCCTGATTTCAATTCTCTTTCTCAACATATTTCGTACCTCATTCCATCATCTCTTCCTCGGTATTCTTTTTCCTTCTCTCTTATAAGCCTGATCCTGCCTACAACTGAACAGACGACCATCATTATCTCTGCAGAAGGCAATTTTTGGTCTCCTTATCATGATACGTTCTTTTTTTTTTTATCTCATCTAGCCATCTCTGTCTGGAGGCTTTCTGACTTTTTCTTCATGCCACGGTGTTCCTGTTAACTGATGGACGAAGATCTTCCCATTTCTCTCCAATAAAGCCTTCCTATCGTTTCTCTGTTACTGCTTTTTTATTTTCATCTTATCGAATCATCTCTGTGAGGATGATTCTTTTCTTTTTATTCGCGGTCTGTATTGGCTCAGTAGTGGCAGAAGTCTTTCAATACGTCTCTCCAGAGATCTCTGTCCTTGGGTTTTCATCTCTGTTTTCTTATTGCATTCCTCTTGATCCTATATGGCCATATCTAAATGCGCCTTTTTGTTTATTTCGTTTCCGGCTTTTGTATTTAGATTTTTGTTTTCTTACTGATTTTCGATTTTCTTTTCATCTCATCCAACCACATCTTCTAATGTCTTTTTCTTACCTCGCTGGTTTGGGTTGCCTATGGAAGAGGGCATAAAAGGTATTTTTCCACAAACCTCTGTTTTTGGCTCTTGATTCTCATTTTCTTACCGTTCTTTGAATCTCATCGAATCATCTCTGACTGAGGCCTTTCCATTCTTTTCTTTTCGAGAGTTCTGACTCCGGATTTTCATTTTCTAAGTGCATTTCTTTTCATCTCATCCAATCACCTCTGTCTGAGTCCTTCATTTCCTTTTCCTTTCTGGCTGTTTGGCTCAAGATTTTCCTTTTCTTATAACTGTACTTTTCGCTGTATAGCACGAGGCTTTTTTCTTCAGAAGTCCAGGCCTCGACTTATATGTTCCATTTCTAAATGAGAAAAAAAAATTGTGCCTTAAATTCCGTCGTGATCCATGCCAAGCACCCTGAACGTTCTTAAGAACATTCGGAAAGCATTCGAAATTTAATATTGCGTTTACTAAAAACTAGTTTAAAAGCTGATGTAGCGAATATTTCCGTTCGACAGAAACATTAAAATAGTCGTGACCGATTTGGAGTGGCAGCGGTTGTATGTTAATTGCATTCCCCTCGTAATTTATCCAAGACCTCGTCAGTCGGTGGCATTCACCTCTGTGCAAAGCCGCAAGAACTACAATAGGTGCATCTTACGTATCTCACAATGATTAAACCTCTGAAAAACGTCACTGCCACGCAAGAGATTGGCTGGTGACAACTGCGTCAACAGCCGGCGGCGCATGCGCTCTAGAAATAGTAATTATCACTTGCTAGCGAAGTTTGTCTTATTTCGATCTGTCAGTCCCCCAGTTGTATCTCTCAACTAAATTAAAATCAACTATTGCTTCCATTTCCTTATCTTAATTTATTTCATTTTTTCGATTGAAATCAAACGCTCTTTTGGTTTCCGATTTCAATCGGACTCTGTGAGAGAGAGAGCAGAGAACTGTAACTCCCGCTGCGAACATCACTCTGATTTGGGGCACTTGTACGACCTCTGTTTTATTTTTCACCTTTGTGCGGCGGGTGCTCTGACTGTTCGGTCGGAGGGAAGGAATACTGTAGCGCCAGTTTTTAAGGAAAAAATAAACATATGAAACTCAACTTTTTTCCGAAAAAAACTGAGAAAGTTACTTCTTTTTCTCTTCCTAATAATAAAACCTATATAATAGGCTACGTCTGTCCCTAACGCTCTGACGTCATTCAGTACTTGTAGCGCCATCTGCTTTTATGCGATGGCCGAAATAAGAACTAAGCTCACCACTATAGCACGATACGCAAAATCAAGGAGAAATACCGGAAAATAAAACAAATTTAGTAAGACAAACGACTTTATCTGTGGCAACACGCACGTGCTGGAACAACTGTCTGCGACGCTTGTTCTGTTACGTAGGTGTTATGTCGGGTTTTTTTTATTTCATTGTCTTCGCACTGCAGAGTAATTTCGTCAAAAGGAATAAAATTTCAGAGTAATTTCATTAAAAGGAATCAACGTTGTTATAAAAATTTCAGTCACAGCTATTTCACCCGTGCATGGCACGGGCTATGAGCCGATATTTGCTGAAACATTAAAAATAAAGTTACACAATTTTGGAACACTAACTGTATTTGCTCTAGCTTCGTCATATACTCAGGAAGGATTTTTCTATGGATGAAGATAAGGAAATTGCAAAATTTGACCCATTCGACTGATGCACCATATCGACTTACAAACGAAAAATATGGTACATTTCTTTTAATTTTACTCAATCATCTCCGTCAGCATCCTTCTCTTTTTTTTCGGTCTGTTTTGGTTCCACCAGTGGAAGAGGACTAGCGTTTCTTCAAAAATTCCTGTCTTTCACTATCTTTCTGAACTTCCTAGATGCATTTCTTTTCGTTTCATCCAGCCGTCTATGTCTCAGTCCTTTTCTTGTTCTTCTTGTCAGCTTATTTCACTCCACTCCACTGCTACACGAAGGCTTCTCTCGTTTCTCTCCAGTAATCTTTGCTTTTAACCCTTTTCTTATTTGAGGGATTAACGACCACCGTGAGCAACCTAATGGGTTAGAAGCAGTCGCCCGTCCCTAATTTAGGGTCAGTAGTTCCAGGGAAGGGAGAGAGCCAATGCCGTAATTGAAACACAACACCCATGTCTGACCGGAATTCGAACCCGGACCTATCTTGGACGAATAACCAGACACTATCTCTTTGATTACTTCTCGACCGGGGTGGAGTTTTTGACCCTTGAAATCCACCGTCTTTCAGAAGTTTTTTATGTCTTCATTCACCCATCTTTGTTTAGTTCTTCCTCCTTTTCAAGCTAGGCTGGTCCCGCTCCCTTCCGTTTTGATTTTATGTTATATCCAGACATTTTGCTTCTATCCTCCTAACTTGTACTTAGATCTGACCTCCTTCTCGCATATATATATATATATATATATATATATATATATATATATATATATATATATATATTGCCACTCCTTCTTGAAAATCATATATAGATCCGCCCTCCTCGAAAATTACATATACAGTAGATCCGCCCTCCTTCTCGCAAATATATATTCATCCGCCCTCCTTCTCGCAAATTATATATTGCGGATTGCTTTAAAACCAGTGTTTGCATATGTTAAGTTCAGAAGCAAGCATTGATTGACAATCCTCCTATTGAAGGAAACGGACACGCTGATGAGAGAAATGCCCGTCTATCTTTTTCCTTTTAGACGACAAAATAGTTGTTACATAACACCTTTTAACACATTAAATTGCTGAGTAGAAAACATGATTCTTAACTAAAGGAAGAAAATTTGTCTATTTTTTATTCTTATAAAACTATTAGATAAACTGCACAGCTAAGGATTGTTATTAAACTTGAAGACAATTTTGAAGGAATAGTGAAGTTTTAAGAGCATGTACAAGGCCTTCTGATAAGAGTATGCCTAAAATAATTTTAAGTCATATTGTGATAACAAGAAATAACATATGTTTAAAATACTAACATTGGACAATAGGAAATGTCAATATATGTTTTAACAAAATTAAGGAAATAAAAAATATGTAGCTTCAACGGCGTATGCCGTTTAAAACTACTGTTATTCATGTTGATTCATAACTGCGTCGACAATGACCAGCCGACAAAGTATCATATTGTTTCACTATTTATTCCCGATACTCCAGTGTATATTCGCATTTAAATCAATTCTATTTGTTATATAATAAAAATGCTGTATTAAAGAACCCCCATGTAAGACATTAAAACAGTTCTGTATTGCCGTTCAAATTGTCCGCAGTGAACTAAGTGTATAACAACACTAATACTATCTTTAAAGTCTGTCACAATATTACATAAAAGTCTGACTAGAGTAAAGTTTCGAAATTATTGTAATGCACATGTATAGTCATCAATTGTTCCTTATCCACTGAATTAAAAAACATACTTAATATTCTGTAGTTTGCGTTCACTATTTCACCTCCCGACAATTTGAATTCAGTGGATAAGGAACAATTAATGACTATATGTGCATTATAATAATTTCGAAGCATTACTGTTGTCAGACTTTTATGTAATAGTGTGATAAACTTTAAGAATATTGAGTCTTAGTGTTGTTTTACACTTAGTTCACTGCGGACAATTTGAACGGCAATACAGAACTGTTGTAATCGCTTGCAGGGTTCTTTAATACAGCATTTTCATTATATAACACATAGAATTGATTTAAATGCGAATATACACTGGAGTATCGGGAATAAATAGTGAAACAATATGATACTTTGTCGGCTGGTCATTATCGGCACAATTTTGAATCAACGGGAGTAACAATAGTTTTGAACGGCATACGCCGTTGAAGCTATGAATAGGTGACAACTTATGTATATGGTCCATAAAATGGGTATTTATTAAGCTTTACAACTAACAAGTTTGAAAAACAAGCTGGATAAAATAGTGTTATCGTGTACAAAAATCCAATTCACAAAAAATTGGTTGTTGCTATGAGTTATCGTTTACTAGAACTTAATTCGTAAAAACAGGTTTCTGAACGCAGAACTGAACTCAGAAAAATTGATTTCCGAGTGCAGATCTCAACTCACAAAAAAAACACTTTCAACCCCAGAACTCAGCAAGAAAGAAAAAAAAAACAGTAATGAAAAGTAAAACAAAAGAGACTTCATCAACAAAAACTCGGATGACAAAAATAGGGCTAATCCCTCCTTCTAGCGCTACATTCGTCCTTCATGATTAAAAATTTAGGAGCTGTTTAATTTGTTCCAATAATGTGTTTGTTCTAAAGTGAAGATCTTAACAGACGGGATTCGAGACGAGACATCATTAAATTATTTATTCAAATGAACTTTGAATTTATTATTTCTCTCCAAGCGTTGAAAGAAAGAATACGGATTAAAAGGCAACTAGAAGTTGTCAGTAAACAAAAGGAATCCCTCCAAAATAAGTTATAAAAGAGATTTAATTGATTAAATACCAGGTAAATCTGTTCTTTCTTACCGAATGTCTGGAGCAGTAAAAGCGTTAAAATGCCTGTGTTTAAAAAGTTACAGAAATTTAGCTGAAAGTCATCAAGCAAATTTTGATTCGCTGGATAGAAAATTAATTTATTCACTTCTACAAAATCGCAGAAAGGTTCGAAAATAATAATTAACGAACGCAGTATGTGTGAATTCGGGACAAACTTCACGAATTTTAATATTTAAGCAAATCTCTGCGTTTAAAGGTTTATACGAGGAGTGATTGCAATATAACGAGACTGTTTTTTTTTATTTTAAAGCACGAGGGAAGTGTTTTAAGCAATGTACAGTGGCGTACAGAATAATGTAAACACTATGATTATAGGGGAAGGTTTTCACAGGAATGATGGGTTTTCAAGAAATTCCGGAATGGCTATGTATGAAAGTGTAATTGTTCCTACTCCGATGTATGGGAGTAAAACCTGGGTACTACAGAAAAGACATAGGAGTCGTTTGTGCGCTGCATAGATGCGTTACTTGCGGTGGTTTGTAGGAAGACACGTACTGACCATGTGAGGAATGAAGATGTGTTGGGCTTGTGTTATGGAAAACACAATGTTGGTGGCAAGGTGGAGATTGATATTCTAAGGTAGTTTGACCATGTTGACGGAATGAGTGATGAGATGTTTACTGAGAAAATGTTTTCAGATCAGATCATATGTAGAGGATTTTAGGAAGGGAGTGTCTGAACCCAGGTCTTAAACAACCTTTAGAAATAGGAAGCTATGAGATTTGGGCTAGAGTGCGCGATACGAAAGTGACACGGAAGCGATGTAGAAAGAGGGAGGAAGACGCCCTTATTTATTACCAGGAGGGCCAGTACCCGGAGTCCGGCGGCTTAACGTGCCCATCTGACGCACGCGGGTATTTAGTGGTTCAAACGTTCGTACCTGCCCAGGATCGAACCTGATGTTATCTCCATGACAGTCACGAACGCTGATCACTAGGCCACCCGTGAAGTGGCAAGAAAGAAAGGCAGAGGAAGGCCAAGGAAATCATGAGAGGATTAGATTCAGGAGTGTCTGAATGAGAAAAAGATTATGAGTATGAAGCATAGAAGGTCTTTTGTACGTCGGGTGATGGATGTCAGTGAAGCCCGTGTTGTGTGTCAAGATCGCTGCAAATGGAGAAGTTCAATACTGCAACAGTAAGTAAATAATCAGTTAAAAATTTATTTGGTGATTTTTATTTCTTTGTGGAGCTAACTTCTGAACCTCTGAGAACAGCTTAGTGACACTTATGTACAATATGATTATCGGGGATACTGTTATTCGTGTAGGTAACACTGAACAAAAAACCGTTGTGATTATCATTTATGTATCTTATTCTCTAAGTTGTATGCCAATGTAGTGCAAGTTTTGTTTATCTGGGCTTCGTACGACCGGTTGAATTGAGTGACCTGTCGGTTTTCCAAAGAGGACAAATCGTGGGAGCCCGTTCGGTAGCGTCTGTAAGAATAACAGCCAAATTGTTTGGTGTTTCAAAAGCAACAGTCTCCACAGTTATGACTGCTTTCACAAAGCTTGGCAAGACGTCAAACGGTGAAGAAGAATAGTGGGCAAAAGTCGAGACTGAATGAGAGACATGGTCGAACACTAACAAGGATTGTGTCGAAACAACACAGAACGTCAGCAGCAAGAGTGACAGCAGAAATCAATATCCATCTGGAAGACTCTACAACGTAATGTCTTTTTCGTGAGCAAGATTGGCGTTACGCTATGTCTAAAACCATGACTAAGGAATGGTGAACTAAATAAGAATACGATGCAATAGTCCCTGATTAAGATTTTACGGCCAGACGAAACATATACAGAAGTCAGACTTGCGATAACCTTTTATTGGTCCAGCTCTCTTTCAGTAGATCCAACATACAACACAGCAGGTAAATTTCCCATTTATCTTAGCGATCGAACGTTTACACACACACACACGCACATCCACATTAGCAACTGTTGTATCATCCTTTTAATTCAATGTTCTTATCACATTCATACGTCACTTTCTCTCTGACCTCAATTGCGTTGCCAACCTCATTCTTGTGAGAGAGAAGATATCACGTTAAGTTTGGAAGTACAAAAGAGAAGAAACTCAAATTTACGTAGGAAAAAGAACTAAAAATGAAAGTTATTTTAGAATATACGTCACAAACCTGTTTCCACCAAAAACTGACCGTATATATATTCACAAAATCAAAGTCATCATCCTTGGAAGAGCTGTTATTACTAAACCTTCAACACAGGTACTGTCTCTACAATGCGAAAAATATGATTTCAGGAGCACAAAAACTGGACAACTGATAACTGGAAACACGTGATGTTGTCCGATGAGTCCTCAATAGCGTTTTTCCAACATTGGGTAGGTTTTATGCGCAATGCGTTCACAAAGCATGGAAAGACGTCATCGGTGGAGAAGAATAGTGGGCAAAAGCTGAAACTGAATGAGAGTGACGGTCGAACACTAACAATGGTTGTGTCAAAACAACACAGAACTGCTGCAGCAAGAGTGACAGCAGAAATTAATATCCATCTGGAAGACCCTATTTCCATAAAAACAGTCCGCAGAAAACTTCACAAAGTCAACATCCTTGGAAGAACTGTTGTTACTAAACCTTCAATCACAGATACTGTCCCTACAATGCGAAAAAGATGATGTCAGGAGCATAAAACCTGAACAACGGATGACGTTAAACACGTGATATGGTCCAATCAGTCCTCATTTGCGTTATTTCCAACTTTTAGATTGATTTTATACATCGAGAACCACCAAGGAAGAATACAATTCGGAACGTCTGGTTCGAATTGTAAGAAATGGGAGCGGACCTGTGATTTAGGTGGCCACTAATTACCCTACATGGAAATTATAGGTGATCAGGTCAATCCTATAGTCCAAATTTTGTTTCCCAAAAATGATACCGATTTTTCAAGATGATAATGATCCCATACACCCACAGCCAGAACGGTTCAGTCTTGGTTTGCGGAGAACCAAGTTGAACTTCCACATCTGCCCTGGTCAGTTAATCCACTTGACTTGAATTTCATCAAATGCTCCTCAAATGGCTTAGTGGTCTAAGCGATGGCTTCTGATTATTCGTCTTCTGAGCTGGGTCGGGGTTCCAATCCCGATGAGGCATGGAAGTTGTGCTTGTCTCACGGCACTGGTTCTCTCCCTTCCCTGAAACCAGTGGCCCTAAATTAAGGACGAACTGTTCTAGCCCAACGGGTAGCTCACGGTGATCGTTAAACCCACAATAAAAAAAATCATCGAACTACTGTGGGCTCTTCTGTAAAGCAGAATGAAAAGCAGATATCCTCTTCCATCATTTCTGATCGAAGAATGGTACATCATTCTACTGGAGACTGTTCAAATGCTGTATGAATCTACACTCATCGTCAAAAAGATTTTCCCCCCAGAAGGACGTGTCGGATTGCAATGCTATTCCGGAGAAAGGTGAAGGTTACCAAGAACAATAAATGATTAAACATTCAGACTGATATGCGCAATATTTATTGAGCTAACCAATAAGTACTGTCTCTCAGTATGGCGTCAGGCAGCCATGTTTGCTCACACAGCTTGCTAAACGTCTCGGCATGGAGTTGTACTGGTTCCTAATGGTGTCCTGCGGTAAGCCATCCCATGCAGCTTGAATCTTCTCACGCGGTTCCTGCAGATTGTTCGCTGGGGGTGGGGTTCGTGGGAGGGGGCAGCGCGTTTCAATCGGCGATAGCTCTGGCGTTGCGGGTGCCCACGGCAGAGTCTCAGTGCCTTGAAAGCAACTTCTCGAGACAGCAGCAGTTTCCGACAAGCGTTGTCCTGTTGGAAAATCGCACCGGAGAGAGCGTACAGAAACGGTAGGGCCGCTGGTTGCAGGACCTCATTAACGTAACGTTGGACTGTCAAAGAGACTGTAATGAACACCAAAGGTGATCTGGCATCGTAAGCAATTGCATCCCACACCATGACACTGGGCCATCTGAACGCGTGACGCTCGACAACAAACCATTCATCTTGGCGCTGACCACGGTGCCTCCTCACACGGATTCGGTGGTCGACTCCTGTAAGACAAAAGAGGGACTCGTCAATGAAGATCGCCCGGTAACATTCTGAATGGCTCCATGACAGTCTAGCACGACACCATTGCAGTCTTTGGCGACGATACAATGGTGTTGAGGGCAGTCGTCGTAAAGTTCTCCTTACGTGTAGTCCTACGTCGTGCAGCTGTCTACCAATGATTCTGGCACTAAACGTACGATGCATGGAGGGCACCACTGCTCGCTGAATATCCGCAATCGTGGCTATTATGTACCCCAGTCAAAACGACTTTAAACACGATCACACCGCGAAACGCGAAAACGACTTTAAACACGATCCCCGACCTGGAATGGAAGATTTTGTCCCACCCGGCGTATTCTCCAGACTTCGCCCCGTCGTATTATCACCTCTTTCGCCGCTCCCTGCAACATCACCTGAGTGATACGCACTTCACTTCTGTCGAGGAGGTCCACACAAGTATTGATGACTTTATCAACTCGAAACGTCCCTCTTTTTTCCGCAGTGTCATTCGGCAGCTCCCTGACCGATGGCTAAAATGTATCCAACACGACGAGGATTATTTCCCTGATTAGGTACGTATTCGATTTGCTATAATTTGCGGTCAACATGTCGTGCTTGTGGCCGAGAGTTAAGTTGCACACCTAATACTGCGAATCATACTAATCATTCACTGTATACCACTGAGTGAGTTCATGAGAGTCCAACAGATGCTCAGTTCAGCAGCAAGTTCATAGGACGAACAGTTCAGCAGCAAGTACATAGGACGAACAGTTCAGCAGCGCGTTAATCAGATGAGGGACCGTTCCTCTCACATAGGATTTTAGAGCATTAATTTGCCAGATGCAGTGTTGAAATAAATCCACGAAACCAATTATCTAGTAATTTATCTGTACCGTAGTACAGAGTGACCTCTGCTATGTATGAAGATATTAAAAGAATGACTTCCCGAACCCAGGCAAGAAGAGTGCTTCTTGAACACGCCTCTTCCCTCTCCCCCTCTCTCTCTCTGTATCTCTTGCCTCCTCGCTTCACATTATGCAACATGGCGTCTCCCTCCTGTCGTTTTCGAAACTAACCTCTCTAACTCACGTTTAGACGTAGGTTGCATTCCACTTCGCCAAATCAACAGCGAACACTTTTAACAAATCTTGGAAGCATCAGATTTTGGGTCGTTCCGTTATAATGTTTTTGAGTTCATTCATCAGAAAGAGAAAAATACCATCCCCAGGATACTTACTTCTTTGTTGAGTTCAATAGCGTCCGGGAAGCTTTCAAAATAACACAGCGAACAGTAAGTATTGACTCCAAAAATGTAAATTTTTAATTAATAATCAATTAGGCGTTCGTTGTATAAAATAAATAATCCACGCATTCCCCTGCTGATACTCTATCAAAATTATTTAAAACATCTTGTCTAGGAGCTCTTTAAAAATATGCTAATTGTGCTAAAAACAAATAGCATATAAATAAAATATCGGGAAAACAGAAATGCTGATGCAAAAGCGAAGGGATGAGTACAAATGAAGAAATGTTAATTTCCAAAGTGGAATACACTGAGTGTCCACTTTATTGTGACCACCTGACAGTTTTAAGCAAATGAGCTGTGTCTGCACGCTGTTGCCACCAGAGGGCGAGGTTAGTATAAAAATGGAAAACTTAGTGCTTGCGACAGTAGCAGAAGTGATTTTTGGGGTGACGGGATAGATAAAAAATGCGATTTGACAGACTTTCAACGTGGGATGATTGTAGGAGCTCGGAGCCATGGAGCGAGTATCACCGAAACCGTCGCATTCGTGAAATGTTCCTGAGCAGCTGTTGTTAAAGTGTTTAAAGACTGGACTGTCAGCCAAAAAACTGGGTCTCTATGTGCAACGTGTGGTCGTCATCGACTAGTGACTGCTCGTGCGGAACGGAGATTTTCCAGACCGGTAACATACAACAAAAGGGCAACAGTGCAGCAAATTACAGACCATCTTAATCAAGGATCCCCTCAAATGACCTTTGCGCTCAGTGTTCGCCGTACACTGCATCGGATGGGATATGGCAGCGGAAGGCCTGTTCGAACACCTTTGCTGTTTAGAGTTAACAAGAGAAAACGGCTCCAGTTTGCACAGGAGCACAAGGATTGGACAATCGATAAGTGAAAACCAATCATGTGGTACGATGAATCCCGTTTTCAGTTGCATCATGCCGATGGCCGAGTGAGAATTTGGTGGAAACAGCACGAAAGCATGGACCCCAAATGCATTGATACAACCCTTCAAGCTGGTGGAAGCAACGTTATGGTTTGGTGAATATTTTCCTGGCATGCTTTGGGCCCTTTAATTCGCGTTTATCAAGGTCTGACTGGCACATCATATCTAAATATCGTTGCGGACCAAGTGCTTCCTGTCATGTGGATGGTTTATTCCAATGGCGATGGCTACTTCCAACAAGATAATGCGTCCTGCCATAGTGCTCGTAATGTTCAGGATTGGTTTCAGGAACATGCCGGTGAGTTTACTTTGCTTAGGCTGCCCCACAATCTCCAGATCTCAACCCCATTGAGAATTTGTGGGATAAAGTTGAACGAGCCATCAAACAGCTGGATCCACCACCCTGCAATCTCACACTCCTGGAAAGTGCTATTCACCAAGCATGGTCTCAAATTCCACAAACCACTTATCAATATCTCGTGGAGTCCATGCCACGAAGAATCGATGCAGTATTAAAGGCAGAAGGAGGCCCAACGTAGTACTGAGGGGGTGGTCATAATAAAGTGGCCACTCAGTGTATACGTATACAGCTATGCAAGACAATTCTGAAAAATATCACTGAAGGCATAAGAAAATTCAATTTTGTAGTGAGAAAAGCAATTGAAAATAACCAAAGCCCGAAGAAAGCAAACGAACATCCCATGGAACAAAACAGAGTATGGCACTGAGAAACAAAGATGGTTCTGTAACAAGAAATGCAGATGGTTTCCATGTGCTGTGATGGTTCCTACCACAGCACATGCGAACCGCGCATCCTAGATGGCATATCAATAGCAAAGCTCGCACGTAAGTGCATTTGCGCAAAGGAGTGCGGTTGCATTAACCTCCATGGAGTGTGAGAATATCTCGACTTGGGATCCGTATAGTACGCGCAGTGGAACGAGATTGAGAGAAGACGTGTGATTATGTTGCGAGAGACTTGCTATTCAATTCACCGTATCGCCATGCATTTGGATCGGAGAGACGCGGCAATCGCCCGATGTTGATTGTCGAGGAGGGCACAACCCAGCAGCTCGCGAGCTGAGGACGGCTGACGGAAACGACAGAACCTGAGGATCAAGATATTGTGATAGGCGCAAGAATAGAACCGAATCCGTCGTTCTCAATCATCCTTGGCAATGCTGCGTCGTATACAGGTACGGAAGTATAGCCATCCGTGCCGTGCTTCGCGGGACGGGAACTACATTCGAGGAGACCACTCCGCCACCTACCACTCAGCAGCGAGCATGCTCGGCACCGGTTGCAGAGGTTTCGTGCCGAACAACGTGGGAAAATGTCCAGTGGCGTCGTATTGTCTTAAGTAATGAGTCACGGTTTGCACTTGGCGCCGATCGCCAGCTCATACGTGTCTGCAGACGAGCCGGCCAGCGCACGGATCCGGTCTTTACTGTGGAACGAGACACAGCTCGCACACTGGGAGTGACTGTCTCTGTACTACCCTCACGGTTCAAAGGTATGTTGCCAGCCTTGTCGCAGCATCACTGAGAAATTCTTCAACAGGATCATTCCTGGCCACACACGGCACGGTTGACACAGGCCTTCCCCTGTAATGTCGACACCCTTCGTATAGCCAGCCCGATCACCATGATGGTATGCCATCTGCACCCATCCCAGAGTGTCGAAAAACTGGCCCCACAAATTGGACACCATCTGGCATGGACAGCAGAGTATCCTTGAATTGTGTGCATACACGACACGCCGGGTAACCGCTTGTATCCGAACCACAGGTGGCTGTAAAACATACTGATCTGTTTCTCTCGTGAAGCTGGTTTATCCGAATAAATGGCACAACTGCTCTGGAATTGCAATAATTTCCTTTCCTGTCTATGTGTATTGCATATACAAAACTCAAGAAAAATATTGCATGTTAAAAGTTATACACCAGCAGAGTCAGACACAAATCTATACGCCGTCGAGTCATTACATAATGGCCACCTATCTATGACACCGATGAACCATTACATTATGACCGCCTGAGCTGTAGGATCCCCGCAAATTAGTGGCCACTCGGCGAGGCATCGATTCGATGTGGTGGCAATAAGTATCCTGGGATATCCAACACAATAATGTCAACAGCAGGTATTCCAGTTCCTGTACATTTCGGTGTAGTGGTGATTTATTTAGTGCGAACCCGCTTTTCCATGTCGAACCACAAATGTTCGATTGGGTTCATGTCAGGTGAATTTGAAGGCTGCAGCATTTACAGAAAGTCCCCACCATGTTCCTCGAACCACTCTTTTACGATTTTGGCAGTGTGGCATGGTGCATTATCCTTTTGGTAATGGCCATCACCAGCAGGGAACACAGTTGCCCAGAATGGGTAAACTTTGTCCATAACGATGTTCAGATACCTGACAGCTGTCAGGGATTGTGCTATTGGGATAATGGACCCTAAAGTGTCCCAGGAAAACATCGCCTACACCATATCACCGCCTCCGCCGGCCTGTTTCCTCTCACCAGTGCATCCATGTGCCATAGCCTCCGTTGGTAATCGGCGTATCCGCGCTCTGTCGTCTACTTGATGCACCAGGAATCTTGATTCGTCAGACCAAGCCACTTCCTTTCAATCATCCACGGTCCAATCTCGATGATCTTGGGCCCATTTCATTAGCCGGTTCTCCATGCAGTGAGCATGGAGAACCGGTTGGGTCTTCGGCAGCGCAAGCCCATGCGCAGAAGGCTGCGATGACTGTGTGCTGTGATACATTGCCCCGATCACCACTGTTGTAGCTGCGGGTGATTTCTCGCACTGTGGCCCTGCGGTCGCTGTGGACAATGCACTCAAGTTTCCGCTCTCCACTGGCATCAAAGAGCTCCGGACGTCACACGGCTTTACGACGGTTCGTCGTTTGGTTATCTGTGCACCACATTTGATACGTACTGATTACAGCGGCACGCAAACAACTCACAAAATGTGCCGTTTCCGAGATCGTTGTTCCGATGCACTGTTGCATCACAATTTGTCCTTTATCAAACTCCGATGAATCGGCTGCTTTTCTCATTCTGACTCAGAACAATCTACTAACCGAAAGCCGGTCCTCGGGTTGTATATATACTTCTCGGTGAACTTCACGTGCCCCACCGTTCGGTCGCCAAGCGCGCTCGTTTCTCTTTGCTGGGAGTGGCCATAATGTAATGACTCATTTATGGATACTAACACAAAATGAATACATTTGCTCCTCTAAGACTGTTAAAATACAACATGAGAGGTTTAACGGACATGAATCATCTTCAACGACAGATATAACTGGAGGGCCACATCGAAGAAAATAATGCAAGAAATTAATAGAAGTGTACAACTTGGCTGGAGGGCAGTACATTTTTAAGTACAATTTACCAATATGTCTTAAAAGAGAACTCTGTAATCAATGCATATTTCCGGTTGTTGCTTATAGACCAGAAACGCGGACCTTAATTATAACAGACATATTGTCTGCCGACTACTCAAAGAGTCAAGCAGGAATGTTTGTTTTGTGTAAACGAAGAAGACACGAAAGGAATTCATGAATCATGAAAATGATTGGGGCGATATCTTTATTCAAGTAAAGATTATCTGGTGGTAATGAGGTGGACATGTATCTGGTGGCAATGGGGTGGTAATCAAGTAAATATTAACTGGTGCCAATCAAGTAAAGATTATATAGTGGCAATCAAGTAAAGGTTATCTGGTGGCGATCAAGTAAAGATTATCTAGTGGCAATCGAGTAAAGATTATCTAGTGGCAATCAAGTAAAGGTTATCTGGTGGCAGTGGAGTGGACATGTATCTGGTGGCAATGGGGTGGCAATCAAGTAAATATTAACTGGTGGCAATCAAGTAAAGATTATCTGCAGGCTATCAAGTAAAGATTATCTGGTGGCAATGGGGTGGCAATCAAGTACATATTAACTGGTGGCAATCAAGTAAAGATTATCTGCAGGCTATCAAGTAAAGATTATCTGGTGGCAATGGAGTGGACATTATCTGGGGGCAATGGGGTGGCAATCAAGTAAAGATTATCTAGTGGCAATCAAGTAAAGATTATCTGGTTGCAATCAAGTAAATATTAACTGGTGGCAATCAAGTAAAGATTATCTAGTGGCAATCAAGTAAAGATTATCTGGTGGCAATCAAGCAAAGATTATCTGGTGGCAATCAAGTAAAGATTACCTGGTGGCAATCAAGTAAAGATTATCTAGTGGCAATCTAGTGGACATGTATCTGGTGGCAATGGGGTGGCAATCAAGTCAATATTAACTGGTGGCAATCAAGTAAAGATTATCTGGTGGCAATCAAGTAAAGATTAACTGGTGGCAATCAAGTAAATATTAACTGGTGGCAATCAAGTAAAGATTATCTAGTGGCAATCAAGTAAAGATTATCTGGTGGCAATGGAGTGGACATGTTTCTAGAAAAACTGCCGCTGTTGGATAACGGAAACATTAAATTGGATATCAAATACAGAGAAAGGTCCGGAAGAAGATCACTTACGTGATAAGCTAATGGAATTCTAAAATATACGTTACTGACCTTCACCAAGCAGTCGATTGGGCATGGCCAATGATGATGATGAGTTAAGGAAGGCTTCCACATTCAGGGAAAACTCCCGTTGTTAGGGAAATTGCATCAAAATTGGGCCCTCCGCAGGTGAAAAAATGGAAAAGGGAGAAAAAGAGAAATTTTCGTTCAAGAGATATAAAATCTTCAACTGGAACTGAATTAAGTCTCCCAACCAGATTGTACCCGTGACGTCAAAGAAGAAGATTTCGCTGTTTCTGAAGTCATACGTTTTTCCTGCCTGAGACAACTCTTTGTAGCATATGTTTTGCCTGAGGGTGAGAACTAGGAGGTCGTGTGCCGCTTAAGCTTGGTAAGTAATAAACACAATTCATGTGGACTAGGAACATCAAGCGGAAGTCATCGCTCTTACCACGTTTATAAGTGCGTCACGGAAAAATTCCCATCTGCCACCACCGAGAATCGAACCCAGGGTCTTCCAGTTACGCGCTAGACATGCTACCACTGCACCACAGCGTCCTCGAATTCTCCAGATTCACATACAACTAACTGCAAAATGGCGGCCGATAAGAAAATTTTCTGTGATTCACTTATAAACGTGGAAAGAGCGATGACTTCTGTTTGATGTTCCTAGTCAACGTCAATTGTGCGTATTAATTATTCATTCGCTTTTGTGACGTGCCTGCCCAGCAGGACGCACCCGACATAAAGGCAGATAGCAGCGATAACGAACGTAGGCGTAGCTCAATTGGTAGAGCGACTTATTCCGGATTAAGATGACCCGGGTTCGATGCCCGGCATGGACAAAAATGACGGAGAAACTTACTTCGTTATAATGGCGCCCGAACTTCCCGGATGACCCGACTGTTAAAGATCTCGCAACGGTGTGATGTTCTTTCCACACCGCGTGATAGGAAAAATAAGAAAATCCCTTCTTCAGCGCTTCGAAAAATAAATGTGTGTGATGTTGCATTCCACACACCAGACTGACTGGGGGTTCTCAAGTGCACGTTCTGCAGCGGATTGCTGCCTACAACGATATATGGTCCCGGCCGACCCGTGGGCCATGCCCCCGGCGCTCCTTCGGGGAGGGAGATGTGACGTGCCTGCCAGCAGGACGCACACGACATAAAGGCAGATAGCAGCAATAACGAACGTCCGCGTAGCTCAATTAGTAGATCGACTTATTCCGGAATGAGGGGACCCTGGTTCGAGCACCGGCGTGGACAAAAAAGACGGAGAAATTTACTTCGTTATACCTCCTATTTATTTGTTCTGTTGCTGCTTTCCATTTTTGGTGAATCCCCAGAATTGTGAGGGGCTCCCAAGAAGCAACCTGCCATGTGATTTGGCAGTTATTCGTATGTGAGTCAGGAGAATTTAATGCCGCTGTGGTGCAGTGGTAGCATGTCCGGCCCGTAACTGGAAGACCCTGGGTTCGATTTCCGGTGGAGGCCGATGAGAATTTTTCCGTGACTCACTTATAAACGTGGAAAGAGCGATGACTTCTGTTTAAAGGTAAATAATGCGTATGGCTTCTGTTAATGTGTTGTTTGTGCTCGATGACGGTCTAGGAATGGGAGGGTTATCTGGTGAGGGAACATGCATCATTGGGAAGGGTGGGAGAATTCAGGTACCAGCCAAATAGAAGAATAGAAAGGGTACACCATTTATGTTTCACACTCATTAGTTTCGCAACTTCAATAAGGAAATTGCAAGTATACAGTAAGCAATGTACGGCGTCAGTCTCATACCGCCCATATGGTTTAATAGATAAGCGCTGTATTTTGGGGACCCAGGAATCAGAAGTAAATGTTAAGAAAAGACTGAGCGCCTAACGATGTGAGAAAAGGAATTTCCAACAACGTGGTATGCAGGTCTCCCCATTTTTATTGTGTTAATTGTATGCGCCAATCTTTCCTTCAGTTTTTTTTTGCAGTTTCCTCTCTTACCTACCATTAATTGATTTTCATTTCTCACTCTCTCTTAAGACGTACGAGATAGGCCATATTTTGCTCCTTTAGGAGGCTGACATTCTTGCGTTTTTGTTACGTTTATTTCCTGCATTATTTAGAAGTGAACGTCAGAACCTATCGTATTCGGGTATCTCTGGAACATATTCAGTATTAAATTTTGCAAATTGTGAGTAATCAATCAAACAGAAGTCATCGATCTTTCCACGTTTATAAGCGAGTCACGGAAACATTCTCATTGGCCCCCAAGGGAAATCGAGCCCAGGGTCTTCCAGTTACGCGCCGAATATGCTTCCACTGCACCACAGCGGCCTCGAATTCCTCCGGACTCACACACACTAACTGCCAAGCCAATTTGGCAGGTTGCTTCTTGGAGCGCCGCACAATGCTGGGGATTCACCAAAGATGGTAAGCAGCAACTGAACAAATAATTGGAAGGCGAATGAATAATTAATACAGACACTTGACGTGGACTAGGAACAGCAAACAGAAGTCATCGCTCTTTCCACGTTTATAAGTGAGTCACGGAAAAATTCTCAAAGCAATCTTCCAATTGGCTTGGAAGTTGGTGTAAGTGAGTCTGGAGGAATCCGAGGCCGCTGTGGTGCAGTGGAAGCATATCCGGAGCGTAACTAGAAAACTGGGTTCGATTCTCGTTGGCGGCCAATGAGAATTTTTCCGTGACTCACTTATAAACGTGGAAAGAGCGATGACTTCTGTTTGATGTTCCTAGTCTACGTCAAGTGTCTGTATTAATTAAGTAATCAATTTCTTTCTATATCTTGTTTCATATTGGACAATAAAAAAAGTTTCGATTTTAATTTTCCCAGAAGTAGCGGTGGATTCTGAGTTATTCCTCTTTTCAAGTCATGGCAGATATTTGGTGACGTACCGTATAGATAAGTCATGATTAGCCATATCACAGAAGGACGATTATTTTTGTGCTCACAATAATGCAATAAAATATGCTTTTTAACAATATAAAAAATAAATCTCCGTTTTGATCTATGAATTTTAAAGTACTAGAGTCTTTTATTGGGGGGACAGGAAAGTAATGTCGTTTTTTTTTGGGGGGGGGGGGGTAAGTTTGGGGAGCAGTTACGAGATTTTTATGTGCGTTCAACGTAAAGTAAGTGTTGGTACAAGTGAATAAACTATTCGCCTGTAACTTATGTAGGTGCTTTTATCTTCCAGATTTATAGAACAAAATGAATGACATAAAACTCCTAGGAGAGCCATGTTCGTCATTGGATGCCGTATGAATTTCACAAGGAGAAGAATGCAACAGCGGCCACCAATAACATTTGCGCTGTTTTTCCGAATGCGTTAAATGTCCGCAAGTGCCAGCGTTGTTTTGCCCAATTCCGGTCGGGCAATTTTGACCTCTCTGATGCCCCTCGTACAGAAAAGCCCATGGAGCTGGAGAATGACCTGCTCCATGTAGCCGTTGAGGTAGATCCTCGTCAAACCATTGTTGAATTATCCCAACATCTTAATGCATCATGGTCTACTGTTGAGGAGCACCAACAACAGATAAGAAAGGCCTATAAACAAGGAGTTTGGGTCTCACACCAACTTTCACCTGGCAACAAAGCATAGCGTTCCACCATCTGCAACTCTTTGCTCAATCGACAGAATGGGATCTATTTCTTCATCGAAATGTCACTGACGATGAAAAGTGGGTTCTTTACGTGTACAAAAAACGCAAAAACCAGTGACTTTCTCCAGGTCAGACACCAGTTCCTACGCCAAAACCAGGTCACATACACATCAAAAAGGTTTTTCTCTATGTTTGGTGGACTACCGCTGGCATAGCTCACTTTAAGCTCTTGGACCCCGGACACACCGTAACGGCAGATCTCTATTATCAACAACTGAACCGTTTGAAGCAAGCCCTTACTGTAAAACATCCATCACTGGTCAACAGAACAGGTGTCAGCCTCCAGCATGACAGCCTCACACGGCGAGACAGACCCAGCAAACGATCAGAGATTTTGGCTGTGAAGTTCTGCTCCATCCCCCTTATTCCCCTGACATTGCATCATCTGATTACCATTTGTTCAGATCTCTGCAGCACTTTCTTAACTGGAAAAGATTCCAAAATATTGATGATGTCAAAACGGGGCTCTCGGATTTCTTTGCGTCATAGCCAACGTCATTTTACAAAGACGGCATTGAAAATTTGGTTTCTCGATGGGCAAGTGTGATCGATACTGATGGCGATTATATAATCGATTAAGAAATAAATGTCTTCTGTTAAAAACAGTGTTTTTCTTCTTTTCTGAAAACGACATTTCTCTCCGTCCCCCGCCCTCTCAGTATCATGTAGGAAAAGAAAGAGAAAGGAAATTAGAAATATACAAAGTCTTTCTGTTTTTAGGGAAAAAAGGGAAGAAAAGGAGAAAACATTTTTGCTCCTTAAAAGGGAAAATGCCCAGAGTGGAAGTAGAAGCCCTGGAGACAAGCGAAGTTATCGTTTTTGCACCACACAAGAAGCTTCTACCATTTCTCTAAGATTCCTAAAATTGTGTTTCATATAGTTTCAAATATTTTTTTCCGAGGAAAAAACTTCTTCGAAAGAAAGGCGTCTTGGAATTTTTTTTAAACACATTGTAACTGAATCGAAGCTAGAGTTTTATAAAACATTTTCCCCATAATTTATTCTCTAGGCGCTGGAAATCTCTAATATCTGATATTTCGCTGTGCGATTCTTCAAATATTACGCGCATGCATTTTCCAAATCCATTAAAAAAAATAGAAACTAACGATGTGGTAATTTTATAAAATTCAGAATTTATAACTCCTGTTTTTTTTGTTGCTACTGAACCCGATACATTACCACACGAAAAAAAAAAAACTGTGGGAGAAAAAATAGAACTCTAACCAACCAGCATCGTGTTTGGAAAAGAAATGAAAAAAGGTAAAAAAAAAAAAAAGAAAAGGGTGAGTTTGTAATGGATGCCATGCTCAGCTCACAAAGCAGAGTATAAAAGCAAGTCTTTATAGTCCTCGCTTTCGAGATCATTTCTTCTTCCTCTTCTTTTTCGTCTCCCAATGGACCTAGCTCGCGAAAACACAAGCGATGAAAGAGCTTGACGTGATTGTAAATGATGAGGTAGGCTCCATGTTTCCTTTTCAGAATCGGATGCAATCTCCGTGCCTCGAGGAGGTTGCTCGAAGTCTCACCGGGAACAGCCTCTTTGAGGAGGAGGGAGTTTTTACGTGCTTACTGCCAAGTGTTCTCAATCTCACGAAGAGGTTGCGCCCTGGGCGAAGGGTCGCAACCTCCGACGACATGCGACGAGGTGATCATTCGAAACAGAGACAGATCGCGCTTAAAAAGAGTATTTTACCCATGTCTGTGTTTACCAGACACGGCTTAATGTAGACGCGATAAAATCACCTAGTGGAAAACGGAAGACTGTTATTCGAATCTTTGACGGCATCGATTGATCGTCTTTATGCAGGTGTTGCTATCCTAACATGCAGTTATCGTTAAGAAAGGCAGACTCTGGTATGCATACATCCGAAGTGCAAATGGATAGCAATGGAATTTTAGATTGTTTTTAATAAAGGAAACATAAGTTATTCCCGTTTTAAATTTCAACCAAGTTCCAAAAATAATCTCAGTGTAAGAAACAGATGTATCAATTAAATGTCCAGGCTAGCTCTATTTTCGTAATATAAGCTGCAGCATACGGTGATGATTGCAACTTCCCTTCCTTAGTTCTGCTCGCCCAGAACTTCTCAAATAATAGATAATAGCTATGGTTGGTTAATGAACACTACGCCGCCTAGGTGGCGTAGTGGTGCAAGCGCTGGCTTCTGACCATTCGTCCGAGATGGGCCTGCATTCGAATCCTGGTGAGGCATTAATGTTGTTATTGTCTTACGGCACTGGCTCTCCATCTTTCTATTACCGCTCCCTGTCGGGTATCAGCGAACCACTACTACGTCTTATTCGTCGTAGTGGGAAAAAGTTAAAAAGGTGAAAATTCAATACTAATCAATTCACCCCCAAAATTTTGCCTAGTGGTGTCAACAATGAATTTGGATTCCCTAAATAAGGGTCTCCAAGCTCAGGGTCGACAAATGCATCGCGTTGTGTTTCATATGAATTAGCATGGGAACCCCATGCTCATTCATATGCCGCAAAGAAGTTAAAATAAAAAGTTGCATGAATAACAATAATAAAATCACTAATTGAACTCAAATGACATTTGGAGAAATGATCTGAGTGACACGTGAATTTAAATTTAACTGTTTATTTATTTTTAGAATACGGTCATAAAGCTAGGTACAATGTACCGGTGAGGTTGCTTGCTTTAGCTAAACAATTTAGTTTTTATTTCAAACGGGTATAATGCACTTAAATATTCTTGACTTTAAACTTTAGTTACTGGTTTAAACACGGCGTGGTGAGCCAGAGGAAAACTGTTAATGCACTATGTGAGAGACTTTTGGGTAACTAGTCCTGCATAGCACATGCAAAGCTATGAGGCATTAATCAGAAATGTGTAAGACAAATGTCTTCATACCCTCATTTCCTTTAGAAGCCCCGATCGTGAAACTCGGTTGCCGGCTGGTCGTAGACTAATTTAAACTCTTAACTATCTCATCCTCTGTCGTGGAAACATCTCTCTTCCGAAACTGCTGAGACCTCTCTTCTACTCAGACTGCCATTCTCGAGTGTTATCTGTGTCGTTATCTTAGAGTCTCTAGTCTCCAGTCTGTAGTCTGTAGTCTGAAGTCTGTCATCTTCATTCCTCATTCAGTTAATCTTTCTGTTTTTCCCGTGTCCGGTGTCCATCTTGGGGCGTGACGACCCGGCCGTCCGAATCGCGTCGGGTTATGTCATTGTCCCTCACAGATAGCCCTGCTGTGCGATATGCTTGCTATCCGTTCAGTTCGGGTCACTTTCCCAAAAATTATGTCTTCTTTCAGCTGTCAACTTGTTCTCGCACCTTTTTTGTTAATTGACCTCGCCTAGCTACTTAGAAACGAAGATTGTCACGTAGGTATTTCCGACGACATGACTTATCTCGAATTCCGTCGCTAACCCGGACAATACAGAGATGCTCGCAAGCGCTGCTTGAGAAAAGGGGTGACGCCCCCCAAAAGGATTTATTGCGCTCCTGCTATTCTCTCAGCTTCGGCTACGAGACTACTGGTATTATTCTTCCTTCCGTGCGTTTCGTGAGGAAAAACAGAACTGTGAATGTCTTCCTTTCTCTTCCTTCCCATCTGGGATTTTCATCAAGTTTCCGTGGGAAAACAAAAATATAATATTTCCCTTTTCATTTGGCTTGAGTTCAATTAGGACTGATCTAATTATCAACCAAAACTTTCGGGTACCCCGGCTCAGCTTCACCGGAAAGTAATTTTTAATCATTGATATTCTATTTTGGCAATTTAAATATTTATTTCCTACCGCTTTAGAGTAAAAATTAAAAAAAATAATAAAAAAGCAAAATTATACGGATGAAATTTAAATGTTACGGGGATATAGAAAATTCCGCGGTAACATTTCATAGAACCAGTGTCGCTAAATGGGGACGGTCAACTGCTTATAGGCCATCGAGTTGCTCATGGTGATTGCATGAAGTTCCATTCTGCCTTAAAGCTCCCTTAAGTACCAGTTAATATTCCATTTATTTATAATTTCTGACTACAGAACTTGTGGTTATGAGATAGAATGAAAACACTAGAGTTTACTACAATTAAAGGTTGTGAGGTATATACACTATCTACCAACAAGTAATTGGACACCCCTGCAATCTACGATATCTGCGGTCCTGATACACGTCACGGCCGCCGCCGTTAAATATCGTGTGGGAAACAACAACGCAACCAGTCGCATGCAAGATGCCACGCAGTTCGGAGCTCTCTGATTTCGAGAAAGGTGTAATCGTCGGGTATCACAGAAATGGCCGATCCATACGGGACATATCCAGCGAGTTGAAGTACCCGAAATCAACAGTGGCCTACGTGATTGGCAAGTGGAAGATAAGAGAGAGGTGATTGTCCGAATGTATCCCGAACCGGCGGAACAATAAAACTGGGAGTTAGAGACCGTCCGGTGCTGGCCAGAGAAATTCGGAAGAACCGCACCAAATCGATGGGCCACATCCGCGAGGAGTTTCAACAGGCATCCGGGAGTGTTCTTTCGATGAATACCATCCGTAAGGAAGCCCATCTGCTCGGTTATCATGGACGTGCTGCCGCCCACAAGCTTTTGATCACCAAGTCCAATAGCGCTGCTCGGCTAACGAGGTGCAAAGAACGTCGACAGCGGACCGTTGAACAGTGGAAACAGGTTCTCTGGAGCGACGAATCAAGGTTCTCCCTCTACCGTTCGGATGGCAAGGTCTGGGTTTGGCGTCTGCCTGGAGAACGCCTCCTGCCGGAAATTATTGTGCCAACTGTGAAGTTCGGCGGCGGTGGAATTATACTATGGGGGTGTTTTTCCTGGTATGGCAAGGGACCCTTGGTCGCAATTCCTGGTAGACTCAACGCCGAGACCTACTGCACCATTTTGAATGACCATGCGCTTCCTACGTTGTGGCAACTTTACTGGGTGGACCCATGTTACTTTCAGGATGACAATGCCACCTGTCATGTTGCGAGGTCCACCCTGGCTTGGTATGGTGACAATCGGGTTGATCGAATGGACTGGCCTGCGCAGAGCCCGGACCTTAACCGCATCGAGCACCTCTGGGAAGAGTTGGAGCGTCAACTTAAGGGGTGCCCTCACCGTCCGAAATCGGTGAAGGAACTGACCTGTCTTCTCCAAGCCGAGTGGAAGAAAATACCGCTAGCCGTCGTACAACGCCTGGTTGAGAGTATGCCCCGGAGGGTCGCAGCTGTAATCACTGCTCGTGGAGGCTCCACCAACTATTGAAGGTGAATAAACTTTGTTTTTCTTTGCTATCACAGGTGTACAATTACTTGTTGGTAGATAGTGTATATTCTAAAATAACTTTAATTTTTAGTTCCTTTTCTTATGTAAATTTGAGTTTGATCTCCTTTATACTTCCAAACTTCACGTGATATCTCCTCTCTCGGAAGAATGAGGTCGGCAGCACAATTGAGGTCAGAGAGAAAGTGGCGAATGAATGTGATAAGAACGACGGATAAAAAGGACGATACAATAGCTGCTAATGTGGATGTGTGTAGACGTCCGCTCGCTAAGATAAATGTGAAGTTTACCTGCTGTGTTATATGTTTTTTTTTTTTTTTTTTTTTTTTTTTGGAGGTTTAACGACCACCGTGAGCAACTCAATGGGCTATAAGCAGTCGCCCGTCCCTAATTTAGGGTCACTGGTTCCAGGGAAGGGAGAGAGAGCCAGTGCCGTAAGACAAACACAACACCCATGCCTCACGGGATTCGAACCCGGACCTCGTTCAGACGAATGATCAGAGGCCGTCGCTTAGACCACTGCGCAACCGGGACGGCTGTTATATGTTGGATCTACTGTAGTAGCGCTGGACCAATAAAAAGTTATTGTAAGTTGACTTGTGTTTATATTTCGATGCAATAGCCGTAAACTATTGCATCGTATTCTTATTTAATGATTTTAGGCATACTGTAAGACCAATCTTGTTTACAATAAGGACATTTCGTTATAAGGTTTATTATACATTGACTATAGTTTCGCAGAGCGCTTGGCTCGGCATTATAAGGACGAATGGAGCATAAACATTCAAATCATTGTGACGTCATCAGTGTTTTGACGGTCACGGTTTTTGGTGAGTTGTTTTCACGCATCTGAAAGAAAGCTTCTAATACATTAAACGTGATAGTCGAATCAGGTTTGTGATTAAGCGTAGGGTTTTCAAACAACAATTAATGTTTATTTCGCGACAATGTTGGGCTATAGACGACTTCTTCAGTTCACAGTTCCACTCAAGAACACAAGGCTTACTTACGGAATTGTGAACTGAAGAAGCCGTCTGTAGCCCAACATTGTTACGAAAATAAACATACATGTTTGTTTGGAAACGCTATGCTTGTTGAAAAACCTGATTCGATTATCAAGCTTAAGGTATTAAAAGCTTTTCTCATAAACCGGAACTCTTCATGGCTTGTTGACGATATGACGTCTACTCCATTTCTTTGAAGTTGATGGAAATAACTCACCGAAGTCCGTGACCGTCGGAACTCTGATTATGTCACAATGATTTGGATCTTTACGCTACATTCGTCTTTTTTTTTATTGGAGGTTTAACGACCACCGTGAGCAACTCAATGGGCTATAAGCAGTCGCCCGTCCCTAATTTAGGATCACTGGTTCCAGGGAAGGGAGAGAGCCAGTGCCGTAAGACAAACAAAACATCCATGCCTCACCGGGATTCGAACACGTGCCCATTTCGGACGAATGATCAGAGGCCATCGCCTTAGACCACTGCGCTACCGGGGCGGCATATTCGTCTTGATGATGCCGAGCCAAACGCTCTGCGAAACTATAGTCGATGCATAATAAACCTTTGGTTGTGGAAAATGTTGGTAATTTCATTCTATTATTTATTTCTTAGAGCATGAGGGATTAAGATCTAAAGGTGATATTGGGTTATACGCGCCGAATTTGCATAAGTTGTTGATGATTATATGTCACGTGCCACTGTCACTATATGTAAATGAGGTAGCTACATTGAAGGATGTGCGAGAAGTCCGTGTATCGGTTTGTTCTGGAAGCTGTTGAAGAAAGGACAGGAAGGTGACTGTAGAGTCGTAGGATGATATATGACAATCCTTGCATTTACGACATGTGTCATGCTTTACCTCTACCATAAGTGGCTAAATGGAACGCATGTTGCACGGGAGACACGTGTTGTGTACATGGGCGATGGTGTAGCAGACAGAATATTTCGCGCCGCCCCGGTGGCGTAGTGGTCTAAGCGATGGCCTCTGATCATTCGTCCGAAGGGGTCCGGGTTCGAATCCCGGTGAGGTATGGATGTTGTGTTTGTCTTACGGCACTGGCTCTCTCCCTTCCCTGGAACCAGTGTCCCTAAATTAGGGACGGGCGACTGCTTATAGCCCATTGAGTTGCTCACGGTGGTCGTTAAACCTTCAATCAAAAAAAAAAAAAAAAATAATAGTTCGCAAGTGGTTCAAAGTAATAACTGCCCATGATTCATCGGCAGTTATTACTTTGTTTTAGAAAATTTGGAATCACTTGTTTCCCCTCGTGACACATCTGAACTATGACTAACAATTGTTCTCTCGTCAGGTGATGAGGTACCCATCTGGAACACACAAGATGCAGCAGTAATTTGTCGCGTATAATACGAAATGCCATTTTTGAAATATTAGTTGGAGTCACTATATCTGCACACGTCATTCGTCGATCTTCTTGCAGGATTGCCCAAGGAGCGTTAACAATACGCAACGTAACAACACTTTCAGGTCGACGAGGTCTAGGAGCGAGTTCTGCCGACAAACGCCTTTTTTTTTTAAATCATGGTGCCATCTAAGTATCGTTGACTCACCCAAACATTTATCTTTGTAAGCTTTTCCTAATTAAATCAATTGCTTCTGGAGCCGTTTTACCCAAACGATGACAAAATTTTATCGCACAACGCATTTCACTTCTTAACTCTGAATAACTTACCTCCGTAGCTGAATGGCGAAATGCAGACGTACCTTAAACAACTGCACAATAACAAAACCAAAATCGTCTGCCACGGCTAATGACTGCTGCCATAGATGCTTCCTTCATTCAGTTAGCCATCTGCGTGGTTATTTCCCCCTTTGCACTGTTGCTAACTCAAAAACATATCCTCAGTTTTTGTTTTTTTTTATTGGAGGTTTAACGACCACCGTGAGCAACTCAATGGGCTATAAGCAGTCGCCCGTCCCTAATTTAGGGTCACTGGTTCCAGGGAAGGGAGAGAGCCAGTGCCGTAAGACAAACACAATATCCATGCCTCACCGGGATTCGAACCCGGACCCCTTACGGACGAATGATCATAGGCCTCTTTTTTTTTTTTTTTTTTTTTTTGATTGGAGGTTTAACGACCACCGTGAGCAACTCAATGGGCTATAAGCAGTCGCTCGTCCCTAATTTAGGGTCACTGGTTCCAGGTAAGGGAGAGAGCTAGTGCCGTAAGACAAACACAACATCCATGCCTGACCGGGATTCGAACCCGGACCTCTTACGGACGAATGATCATAGGCCTCTTTTTTTTTTTTTTTTTATTGGAGGTTTAACGACCACCGTGAGCAACTCAATGGGCTATAAGCAGTCGCTCGTCCCTAATTTAGGGTCACTGGTTCCAGGGAAGGGAGAGAGCCAGTGCCGTAAGGCAAACACAACATCCATGCCTGACCGGGATTCGAACCCGGACCCCTTACGGACGAATGATCAGAGGCCAGCGCCTTAGACCACTGCGCCACCGGGCGGCGATCATAGGCCTGCGCCACCGGGGCGGCATCCTCAGTTTTTATGGAAGGGCCTTTGTACATAGCGAACATGGTATACAATATGTCAGATTATTAAGTAATACAGAGCTAGCCAGTGCTGATCAAATAACAGAGAGAGATAGAGCCAGAGCTGATCAAGTAGCACATTGAGAGCTAGTACCGAAAGATAAACACAATCATCTATGCCTTTCCCGGGATTCGAACCCAGACCACTCCCTAGGCGAATGATCAGAAGCTATCTCTTAGACCAATGCGCCATTGCTGCATCAAATCATCTCACACTCTGATGGTTCATTCAGAATTATTCGAAAATGCATGAACTAATTTTGATTTTAATCTTCAATTATGATTTTTTTTTCGATTGGGGATTTAACGACCACCGTGAGCAACTCAATGGGCTCTAAGCAGTCGCTCGTCCCTAATTTAGAGCCGCTGATTTCTGGGAAAAGGGGGAGACCCAGTGCCTTAAGGCAAAGATAACATCCATGCCTCACAGAGATTCGAGCCCGGACCCACTTGGACCACTGCCCCACCTGCGCGGCGAATGACTGCTTGAACAACACCCATTAAAGAGCATGGTGCCATTCCCGAAGAGATTAAGAATACCAATCACGAATCATAGCGCTAACGTAACGCCCTTTGCCCAATGTCACGTTCCATATGAAAAGGTTAACGGCTGCCCAGAGAAGATATGAACTGACATACAGTTGGCAAGGAAAGGGCATACAATATAGAATTTGTCAAATGTTGTGTGTGTTTGGAGGAAGTAAGAAAACAACTGAAACCTTCTTGTTGCTGCAAACAAACCTTCCAGTAAGGGGAACAACGAAGTATTTATAAACAGACCCCAATGCCTAGTGTGCGGTGAAAGCGGAACGGTTAAAGACTGGATGAATACCATTTATTTAATTTGCTAATAATCGCGTTCAACTTCAGTATATGGAGTTTCTCTAAAAACTATTGCACGTAGTATGCAGATTAAATAACAAGAAAGGATATTACGAAATTCAAGCGATTTACACCGACATGACATAAATAAATAGGCACCTGATATGTTAATATTTGTTTTCTGTCCTCATGAAATGGAAGGAGCTGTAATTGTAGCTGGATTTAACATTTAATAGCCCTACCCATGGTAGTACGTAGCGCTACTAGATACCTACCCCCTGCTGAAGTGGAAGCACGGCTCCAGGAATTCATTACCTCAAATGACAAGAAATGGTATCATGCCAGAATCACAAGTTTGGCACAACGTTGGCTGCAGACCATCGAACATAATGGCCTTTATTACACGGGCTGATGCTCACTGTATTTGTGTTAGCACTGATCCGAAGACATGTATCCCATTGTTTCAATATTTATCACTCACCCTCTGTATTTTCAGTGCGCATTTATTCTATAAAAACGAGTGTTAAGTACAGTAATTTTGGCTATACATCATAGCCCTTTAAGCTGTCCTGCGTGTTGTTATATTTAGTGCACAGTTCTGAGACGATGCTAACGAGCTTTAAGAAATTAAAGATTTCATTATGTACTAGAAGTCTTTAACTCTACTTCTTGTGTGACGTACCCACCTAGAGATAAAGCACAGGTCAAGACGACGAACGGCAGTGATAAGCATTTGTCGGTGTAGCTTAACTGGAAAAGCATTCGGCTCCGGAGCAGGAAGATTTGGATTCAGCGCTGTATTGGTGTCGGAATGTAAAATAAATCACCCTGACCGTTTGGTTCTTCGAGAAATGTGTGATGCTTTTTCCACCCATTGTCTGGAATTAATGAGAGTTACGTCTTCTTCCGTGATCTCCTTCAAGTGTGGTTTGCCGGCAGAACCGAAAACCTACGATTTCATTCCAGGCCTTTCTCAAAGGTGGGCGGGGAAGTGATATGTGTGGTATAATTACTTCATAGTTGACGCTCATGTCAAAATTGCAAAGCTGCTGCGAGAAACTTCGTCGGTGTAGCTAGATTGGGAAAGCATTCAGCTGCTGAGCAAAAGAATACTGGTTCGATTTGCACCACCAGCAAATGGCTTTTACGCAATACTTGTTACTATTTTCATTAGTCAGTTGTTCTTCAAAGATGCTATATGACGAGCTTTAGGTTGCGATATCCTTTACAATATACACCTTTTAGCGCGTGTTTTGTAAAAAAATCGTGCTTATGTTACCGGTTTGTCCGTCGGTCTGTACCCACGATATCTCTTCAACTATTTGTCCGATTTGAAAAATTCTTTTTGGACTAGGAAGCTTGAAATATGCGAATGATGATCCTTCATTTCATTTTTTTTTACGATGTACAATTTCGCCGCCAGAGGGCGTAAATGCAGTTGATGTCGAATTCAAAAATACGTTTTATTCCACATATTTGCTTCTAAACATCCGATTGAAAAAATTATATTATCTTTCGACTTCATTTATGTCAAAGAGTATTTTAGATGCAGTTACTTTTTCAAATTACGCATAGATTTTCCGCTAGGGGCCGTAAAAGTAAATTACATATCCCCCGATAACTCTTCTTCTAAAACTCAGGTTTGAAAAAAAAAATTCTTCAGCGGATACACCTCCTGATGGAAATTGCATATAACTTCAAATTTTTGGTAAGGAATACTTTGGCCACCAGGGGGCGTAAGTGTTAATTTTTGCTTCTGATGTATTTGCCATAAAATCTGAGCTTCTAAAATATCGATTAAAAATGTTCTTTCGTGGACTGATGCCACTCACATCGATAAACCTTTTCGGAATATTTTCTTCTTAAAATATTTCACCGTTTCTCCGCCAGGGGGCGTATATGTATATCTTATGTTTGTCAATATCTCTACGTATAGGAGTCCGATTTGAAAAATTCCTTTTTTGTTGGATAGTGTTTTCAGTGTGACATGCTTTACATATAAATTCAGAATTTTCAAGTAATTCAAAGACTTTCCGCTAGAGGTCGTAGAGGTAAATTACGTTTCCCCCTATATCTCTGCTTCTAAATCTCCGATTTGAAAAATTCTTTCTGCACCGGATACAGTTGCTGATGGTAAATCTTTTGCGCGTAATTTCTAATTTTTGAAAAAAATGGTTTGGCCACCAGGTGGCGTAAGTCTTAATTTCCGCTTCTGATGTATTTGCAGCAAAATATAAGCTTCTAAAATCTCGATTGATAAAAAAAGTCGTGTGTTTGACCGATACTAAATTCATGTCGACAAACCTTTTAGGAACATTTTCTTTTTGAAATAATGCATGGTTTCTCCGCCAGGAGGCGTAGATGTATATTTTATTTTTGTCAATTTCTCTACATCTAGGAGTCCGATTTGAAAAATTTCTTCTTTGTTGGATAGTGTTTCCGATGCGAAATGTTTTTCCTATAAATTCAAAATTTTCAAGTAAATCATAGACTTTCCGCTAGGGGGCACAAAAGCAAATTGCGTTTTCTGCGTTATTTCTGCTTCTAAAACTCCGATTTGAAAAATTATTTCTGTATCGCATACAAGACCTGATGGAAAATATTTTTCACATAATTTCTAATGTTTGGTAAAGAATGGTTTGGCCACCAGGGGACATATGTGTTAATTTCTGCTTCTGATGTATTTGTAGCAAAATCTGGGCTCCTGAAAACTCGACTAAATTTTTTTTTCTTGGACCGATACCGCTTACATGGATAAACCTTTTGAGAATACTTTCTTCCTAAACTAATACATGGTTTTCCCACCAGGGGATATAAAGTCACATCTTATTTTTGTCGATATCTCTGTTTCTAAGAGTCCGATTTTAAAAATTCTTTGTGTGTTTGAGTACGTTTCTTGGGCGAAATGTTTCCCATATAAATTCATATTTTTCTTAACGCACAAGTCTTCAACCAGAGGGTGTAATCTCACGATTCCGTTTACAGCAGTATCTAAGGGATTAAAAACCCGATTGAAAAACGTTTTTCTTCCGTCAGATATTATTGTTTTTCATACCGGTTCCATTGACTTTGAATAGATTTGATAAATTTAATTTGCGTCAGAACGGTTTCAAAAGACCTGCTTATTACACCCGAAAATTCGGTGTCATCTTTCTTGTTTGTGATTTACAATGCATAGGTGTTCTAAAAAGATGCTAACAAGCTTTAAGAATTTGAAGATTTCACTATGCGTTAAGAGCTTTTAACTATAGTTTTTGTTAATATTTTTATTACCTAGTTTTTTTAAGGATGCTATAACGAACTCTAACTAGCGATTTCCTTTACGCTGTAGTTCTTTTTGTTATTTTCAATGCACAGTTGTTCTAGAAAGATGCTAACGAGCTTCAAGAAGTTGAGAAATTTTGATATGCGTTAAAGCCTTTAATTATAGTTAGTGTTATTATTTTCATTACTTAGTTTTTCTTGAAAGATGCTGTATAACGAACTCTAACTAGCGATTTCCTTTACGCTGTAGTTCTTTTTGTTATTTTCAATGCACAGTTGTTCTAGAAAGATGCTAACGAGTTTCAAGAAGTTGAAAATTTTAATGTGCGTTAAAGCCTTTAACCATAGTTATTTTTATAATTTTCATTACTTAGTTGTTCATGAAAGATGCCATATGTAAGGAGCTTTAAGTAACGATTTCTTTACGATATACTTATTTTTGGTATTCTCATTGCATACAGATGATGACAAGCTTTAAGGAGTTTAAGATTTCACTATGTATTACAAAAAATGCATTACAGCAAGGTGCACTCGAAACAACAATGACAAGTTAAAGAAACCGAATGAAACTAATTGGAAAGAAACCTTTTTGAGGAATGTGGAGTCCAAATAATAGCTTGTGTAGAAGTAAAAAAATGCTAAGAAAAGAAATAGTGATTCAGCCTTAGGCATTATTGTTTATCCTTGCCATCCGATTAGAGATTTTCTATTACAGACTGAGGCATCCTATTCTTTTTCGTGACGCAAGACGCTGGTGTGACAGGTACAGCTGAAGGGGCGGATCTTGTTGTCACCCGTAATATGACGTTCAGTCCCCGTCCCCCGAGGTCATTCATGGAGGAAGTGTCCGAGAATCAATGAGTGTCAGAAGCGCTAATATCGGAGGCAATCCCGAGTAATCCTTGCATCCTTTCATCGCCGGGTACAAATCAATATGAGAAGATGCAGCAGGAATTGCATATCCCTGTATAAATGTCTTCACGGCAGGAAACTTGATAGCAAAAGGACAAACGAGTACAAAAGAGGGATTTTGGAGGCGAGGTTTTTATCCTACAGGATATTTGTCCCTTCTGATCCTTTCTCTGCTTTTATGAACAGTTCTAGTGTGTATAGAATCTTGTTTCATTGCCAGGATAACAAAAGAAGCAGATTCAAGGGAATTTCCGGTATTCAGTAGACTGTTAAAGTGTCACCATTGCTAACATCTTGTAAGGAGATATTCCCTTTCTGCATAGAGTCCGGTCGATATTGACTCAAAGACACTGAAGGGGTGCTAAAATAGTCAATCATGAGGTAGCTTAAAGCGAAAAATATATTTAGTTTTCGTATAGTGACTAGCATTTTATTAGGTACACCCATTGTACATACTTTGTATTGCTTCCTATCCGTAACTGAAGATGGAATGGCAATACTGTGTGAAGTAAAATGCAAATATTTATCTTTAAGTATGGCGTTTTATTGTGTTGATTTATTTTTTAAGCTAGTCGTGTGACGTACTGCAGAGGTAAAGCACGTGTCAGGAAGACAAATCTGCAGAGATACATTTCGTCCGTATAGCTTAGTTGTGAGAGCATCTTAATCCGGAGTGAGAGGCTGCGCGTTAAATCTCCGTCACGGACATACTTCTGTTTTCACATTGGCACCCGAACGAAAGAATATATGTAATGGCCGCTGGGTTCTTCGAAAAATGTATGATGTTTGTTCCACACATCGTCAGGATTTAATGAAAAAACTCATATCTCGCTTCAAGTAAAAAAACAAAACAAATTAAGAGGTAGAGGATGTGACGTACTACAGAGGTAAAACACATGTCAAGACGACAAATCTGCAGCGATACATTCCGCCCGTGTAGCTTAGTTAGGAGAGCAACCTACTCCGGCGTGAGGGGGCGCGGTCTTTGAGGAGATGACCACCGAATCCGTGTGTGGAGACACCGTGGTCAGCTCCAAGATGAATGGTTTGTTGTCGAGCGTCACACGTCCGGAAGGCATGGTGTCATGGTGTAAGGGGTGTAATTGCCTACGATGCCAGATCACCTTTGGTGTTCATTACAGGAACTTTGACTACCCAACGTTACGTTAATGAGGTCCTGCAACCAGTGGCCTTACCTTTTCTGAACGCTCATTGCGGGGCGATTTTCCAACAGGACAACGCTCGTCTACATACTGCTGCTGTATCGAGACCTTACCTTCAGGGCACTGACACTCTTCCATGGACAGCCGCATCGCCAGACCTATCCCCGATTGAAAATATGTGGGATGCTATTGGACGTGTTATAAACACTCCACCCCTACCGCACAATCTGTAGGAACTGCGTGAAAAGATTCAAGCTGCATGGGATGGCTTATCGCAGGACACCATTAGGAACCTGTACAACTCCATGCCGAGATGTCTGGCATGCTGTGTGAGCAAACATGGATGACCGACGCCATACTGAGAGACACTACTTATTGGTTAGCTCAATAAATATTGCGCATATCAGTCTGAATGTTTAATCATTTATTGTTCCTGGTAACTTTTACCTTCCTCCCGAATAGCATCGCAATCCGGCACGTCCTTCTGGGTGCAACTATTTTTTTGACGATGAGTGTAATATGGAGCGGGCATGCTATAGCATATTTGGGAAGAAAACATTTTATAGAATTTCATTAAACGGAATCTTAATGTGAACTCTTGTTTTTTTTTTTTTTTTTTGTCTCGAAAAATCGTTGAACTTTAATTTGTCCAAGGAAAGAGCAATCGAAATAATTTCAAATTGTTGAAGTAAATTGAAAAATCAAATTTCCTTACACCTTTTCCTGATTGCTTGAAGTCTATATTGCACTAATTTAATCTCAAAGTTTGAAGAGAGCGTTCGAGCTGATGAGCAAGTATGTTTGCTTTTTCCGTAACGTTTGAGGTTAAAATAAAACTGAGTAATAGAAGATATTGTTAAAAAAGGTAAAACACTCGAAATCAGTATAAAAAAAATATGGTAAAAATTCGTACAATTACAATTTCCTTTCCAATCACCGACTATGCTGACATGGTCTTCTCAGTGCCCGGATGATGAGATGCGTAGATTTCTGAAGCGTCGTCTGGTTTGTGTCGCGGATAAGGCGAGGTGCACTTAAATAACAGCGCTGGCTCTCTCGCTTCCTTCACATCATTATCTCTACACAGGAATGTAGCAAGAGTTTCTTATCTGGAAAGGCGATCCTTGAAATTACACCCCATTGAGTTCAAAAATTCCTTACTTCCACTCAAATACGATGCAGTTCTTACTTTTTCATACCTTCGTTATAGGAAAATATTATGATCGTTAAAAAATCTGACTTCCAGTTTTCGACATAAGTTTACTCAGAATTAAGTGAATACCCAAGAATTAACGGTTTTAAATATCAAGTGAAACGTAAAGGTTATGTGAACACCAACAAAACAACACGTGCTGAGATTCAGAATGAATAAAAACCAGCAGGGAACGAATGAGTATTGCTACACCTAACAATAGGGAGATGCTTTCGGAGAAGGGCTTGTAAGAACTCCGTTCAAGGTTAAACGCTCGAAGAAAGAACAGAGCACAAAGAACTGATTAGCTCTACGACGTATCCGGAAAGGTCACCGAGGTCAAGTATTTAAGCATATTGTTTTACATACCTCAATCCACTGTTTTGTACCCTTCCATGCATCCATATCAGGTGGTTCACAACTCACAATTTTGTACGCTGGTAATATTTTATTTTTTTATTAGAGGTTTTGAACCTGGTGGAACAGAGACATGACAAACAGGCAAACATAGACAAGATACAGATGTTTCACATCAACAAGTACATATCAAACATGGATTTTAAAGTATGTTAAAGGGACAACATGCACCGAAAGCCAGTGTTTATCAAGTAAGACACTATGAACAAGTACACATCAAACATGGTTTTACAGTATGCTAAATGAACAATGTTCGCAGAAAGCCAGTGTTGATCAAGTAACACATTATGAACAAGTACACATCAAACATGGTTTTACAGTATGCTAAATGAACAATGTTCGCAGAAAGCCAGTGTTGATCAAGTAACACATTACGAACAAGTACACATCAAACATGGTTTTACAGTATGCTAAATGAACAATGTTCGCAGAAAGCCAGTGTTGATCAAGTAACACATTACGAACAAGTACACATCAAACATGGTTTTACAATATGCTAAATGACATATGTACACAGAGAGCCAGTGTTGATCAAGTAACACATTACGAACAAGTACACATCAAACATGGTTTTACGCCATGCTAAATGACCAATGTACAGAGAGAGTCAGTGTTAATCAAGTAACACATTATGAACAAGTACACATCAAACATGGTTTTACAGTATGCTAAATGACATATGTACACAGAGAGCCAGTGTTGATCAAGTAACACATTACGAACAAGTACACATCAAACATGGTTTTACAGCATGTTAAATGACGAATGTACAGAGCCAGTCAGTGTTAATCAAGTAACACATTATGAACAAGTACACATCAAACATGGTTTTACAGTATTGTAAATGACATATGTACACAGAGAGCCAGTGTTGATCAAGTAACACATTACGAACAAGTACACATCGAACATGGTTTTACAACATGCTAAATGACCAATGTACAGAGAGAGAGTCAGTGTTAATCAAGTAGCACATTATGAACAAGTACAGATCAAACATGGTTTTACAGTATGCTAATTGACCAATGTACACAGAGAGTCAGTGTTGGACATGTAACACCTTGAGAGCCAGTGCCGAAAAAACAAACACAAACATCCATGCCTCACCGGGATTCGAACCCGGACCCCTTTCGGAGGAATGATCAGAAGCCATCGCTTAGACCACTGCGCCACCAGGGGGGGGGGGGCAGTTTGTACGCTGATTAGTTGTGCGTAATAGTTTATACGGATAACTAAAGTATTTACAAAAGAAGATGTTAAAGTGTATAACGTTGCTTTTGAGTTAAAATGTTCGGGAAAATTATTCACACTCTGTTCACTTCTATATTTTACGCTCCTCATAGTATGAAATTGCGCCCCTGATATGACCATCCTGGGAGAGCGGTTGCTCTTACTGCCCTACCGGCAGCTAGAAACCTGTCTCTACAGAAGATGTTCACGTATATTTTTAAAACGATTTTCCAGTTATGTAATTAATGTGTAAAATAAATTTCTTAAATTATTTCCTAAAATTATTTCTCTCCTAAATGTTCTATCTGGTAGCTCTTCCTCTGAATACGAGCCTACATCTAGATTTCGATAACAGGGCATTTCCGTTTCTTCAAATTCGTAGTGGAATTTTACTTCATTCCTCTGGAAACGAGCCTACATCTAGGTTTCCGAGATAACAGGGCATTTCCATTTCTTCAAATTAATAGTGGAATTTTACTTCATTCCTCTGGGTACGAGCCTACATCTATATTTCCGAGACAACAAGGCTTTTCCATTTCTTGAAATTAGTATTGGAATTTTACTTCATACCTTTGCATACGAGCCTGCATCTAGATTTCCGAGATAACAGGGCACTTCCATTTCTTCAAATTAGTAGTGGAATTTTACTTCATTCTTCTTCCACTGCTTTCCATAATCCAATCATTGTTTTAGGTCTGCGTTTAGAAAGAGCTCATTTTTGCAGTCAGAAGACACAATAGTCTGTTGGTGACCCATCAGGGGACTTTGAAGGAATATGAGCAAAAGGTATAGACTTGATACCAGTCTTTGTAGCAGTCCGAAGGCACAATAGTCCATTGGTGGCACATCAGGGGACTTTGAAGGAATATGAGCAGCAAAAGGTTTAGACTTGATACTAGTCTTTTTAGTAGTTCAAAGGCACAATTGTTCATTGGTGACACATCAGGGGACTTTCGAGGAAGATGAGCAAAAGGTATAGACTTGATACCAGTCTCTTTTTAGCAGTCCGAAGGCATAATAGTCCATTGGTGACACATCAGGGGACTTTTAGGTAAGATGAGCAAAAGGTATGTAGACTTGATACTAGTCTATTTTTTTTATTTTTTCAAGAAATACAGTGGTAGATTTGGATGTATGACTGGTAGCTTTATCTTGATCAGATGTAATCTTTGAAGGCTCTGTGGCAGAGCCCATTTAAGACGGCGGCTAGGGGGGGGGGGACTGCAGCTATAGGCCTCGCATTTTCAAGGGCCCGTGAATTATGCACGGTGCTTGGAGAATTGACGGAGTTCAAGAATGTTTATTTTAATTTTATTATTATTTTTTTTGCCGATAACACAGGAAAAACTAAGAAACTGCCTTGTAAATTTTTTTTCTGTTTCTTTCCGCTTTTTTAGGAGTCCACAAAAAAGCATAGTCACCCCTATTCCATCCTCAAATATTTCGCAGGCATTACAGATGCGTTTTTGTACACTTCTGTAATTGGGGGAAATTTTCATACATTAGGAATTCGTATGAATCATGATATTTGGAGCATATTATTTTGTCCACCACTACTGTAAAATTTCAACAAGCTGAACCCTGGGGAGAGGGGGGATTAAAGCACTCCTGAACTGGTGGTATCCACTTCTCAACAATGGATTTTAACATTTTCTTGCTAACACTGCTTTGTCCATGTATCATGGGATACACCCTTCAGTATGGTGGGGATATTTATACTATACCGAAGTAAATTTATCCGTCATTTCTGTCCACGCCAGGATTCGAAACCGGATATCGTCATTCCAGAAAAAGTCACTCTACCAATTGAGCTACGCGGACGTTTGTTCTGACTACTATCTGCCTTTATGTCGTGTGCGTCCTGCTGGCAGGTACGTCACAATACATCTACCTCATCATACTATGGGAATGTTTTCTTCTGGGTATTTTTATTCGATCACCCATAGTGAAATCCTGGATGGTCCATTAATACTGTTGGGCCAAATTACAGTCCATCCCCCGTGCTTCCTGTCTCCTTAAATGTGTGCTCTGCTCCGTAGATAAAGGAATGGTATTTCTTCTTTAAATGTAGGAGCTGAAACATTATTTTAATAATATGTAGAATTGATTTTAGCATTATTTTCAATTTTACTTAATTTTAATTTCCCAGTGTACCAGAGACCAGCAACAATTATGAATGTCTAGGCAAAAGGATGTCAACATTATGTTTTTTGTTTCAGATTTAAATCTTTGTTTATTACATTATTTACAGTTGATACAGAGAACTTTAGCGATTTAGCACTTGCTTTTTGGGTCGGTGGATTTTCTTTTAAAACCAGAGACCGTATTTTTAAAACAGTCGTAAAAGTACGTACCTTCTTTGGATAGGGTGAGCATTGGTAATTTAATACACATCCATACATATCACTAAGCTGTTCTCTGAGATTCAGAGGTTAGCTCCAAAAAGAAATACAAACTACCAGTTAATTTTTACCTACTATTGCCGTTTGATTTTCCTTCTTCGCCGTTCCAGGTCGATACCCCGGTGGACTATCATTCTCAAGTGTGGTAGGTCCACCAGATCCCACACTGGAATCCGGATGTTGATTTCTTTGTGTCTTTTTAATCAGGTAAGCACATCAGTGTGGGGGATTAGCTCACAGCTGACGGTTCCAGTTGGTCTTTCAACCTAAGGATTCTGGAACAAAACCCAGTGAGTTGGGGTATTTTCGCCAATGTCAAAAAAGCACTAGCTGGCACGTCTCCAAGATTCACAGAAGCCCTTGTTGCTGTTGTGTGTGCCATTGTTACCACGGAGCGCCCCGAGGGGAAGAAATAATATTTCACTTAGAATTTAATGGCAAAAGTAAATTCGTGATAGAATGTAAGCGGCTGTTCGTATAGAGTAACCCCTGTCTTAATTAGTTTCAAAGTTTTATCACAAATAGCAACAAATGTCTAGTTTCTATAAACGGAAGAAGATCATCAGTAGGTTGTTTCGTTCGTATCACAGATGAAGTTATTCAGCTTGTGGGAAGAATCGAATAGTCTTTTGTGATGGTGTTTTGTATACAAGGTAGAAGAGCGGATTTCAAGAAGGAAAATAGAAGTAAGCAAACAATATTTAACCCAGTTATTGATTAGATTCATGTCTAATTCAAAATTGCACTTGCAAGTTATTTATCAGCATTCTATAGCGTGCAGAGACTTAGCCATAAACGTATGACCATTAGTATTGGAGAGTTAATTTTTTCAGGCCAATAATGTTAATTTAAAAAGTAACTTTTTTTCTATAATTTAAAAGAAAATATCTAATTTCTGAATGGTAATCGTGACCGTTGGGGTTCAAATGGACACTTCAGTTCCGGTTTTTAATTAGTTTTAGCCTGTCACTAAGTAACCAAGGTATCACGAATTCATCACCTACACGTGGTAACTACGTGATACGTAATAAATGATGATATTGAAATGTAACATCGTAATCATGATCGTTGGGGTTCAAATTGGTACTTCAGCACCAGGTTTTAATTAGTTTTTGCCTTTCACTAAGTAACCAAGGTATCACGAATTCATCACCTACACGTGGTAACTACATTTTACGTAACAATTAATGTTATTATGTAACATTATAATCATGATGATTGGAGTTCAAATTGGTACTTCAGTTCCGGTTTTTAATTAGTTTTAGCCTGTCACTAAGTAGGCAAGGTATCACGAATTCATCACCTACACGTGGTAACTACATGATACGTAATAAATCATGTTAGTGAAATGTAAGATTGTAATCATGATCGTTGGGATTCAAATTGGTACTTGAGTTCTGGGTTTTAATTAGTTTAACCTGTTACTAAGTAACCAAAGTATCACGAATTCATCACCTACACGTGGTAACTACGTGATACGTAATAATTGATGTTATTGAAATGTAACATCGTAATCATGATCGTTGGGTTCAAATTGGTGCTTCAGTTCCGGTTTTTAATTAGTTTTAGGCTGTCACTAATCAACCAAGGTAACAGAAATTCATCACCTACACGTGGTAACTACGTGATACGTAACAATTGATGCTATTGAAATGTAATATCGTAATCATGATCGTTGGGGTTCAAATAGGTACTTCATTTCCGGTTTTTAATTAGTTTCAGCCTATCATTAATTAACCAAGATATCACGAATTCATCATCTAACTACGTGCAACGTAATAAATGATGTTATTGAAATGTAACAAGAAATAGCTGATATGTACAGTTATTATTAACACGCTCTTGCGAAGAGAAGACGATAACGGAGATGACGAATTTTGTGGACACAGCTATAACGAGGATGTCAAAAGGGAGAGAGTCAGGGAGACAGAGTAGAACTCAGTGTGTTCAATGTAGCTTTTGCATGATATGATACCACATGAACGTACCAAAACTCTTACGATGAAAATGAAGATGTGTTCATGTGCGACGCCAGTAAAAGCTGCTGATAATATCTGAATTTAAAATGCGAAACTGGTAATTTATGGGAAAAGGGAGCATTTTATTGGTAGAGACATGTAATTCTTGTATGATTGACTAGAATTAACTGCTCAATATATCATGTGTGAAAACACAAATCTGTCCACGACGGACATCGGATCCGTGTTTTCTCACTCCGGAGTAAGTGGCTCTCTCAACTGAGCTACGCGGACAGAATGTCTCGCTGCACATTTGTCGTTTTGACACATGTTTTCCCCTCTGTAGTACGTGACACGTGTAAACTATTATTTCTGCATTTATTTACATTCACGCTATGTTGTGCGTACACATGGACAACTTGTTCATTATCACGAACTTAGCAAGGTATTATCACGACGTTACCAAGGTTATTATAGAATAACCACTGGTAAACATTATGCGGAAGCATGTGTTGTGGAAACACAAACATACAATCATACTCTTCTCCAAGTTACTGGCATTATGTACAAATGTGTTGCGTAGGGGTACTGGGGTTTGATAAACATGGGAGATAAATGATTGTGGTCAAAATGGAAATTTCTAAAATTGTCAGGAAATTGCCACTGTTTACCCTATTCGTTTTGTGTTCTTTTTCTTATTAAAAGCAATGCTTCAAGATATTTTTCTCTATTATTAATAATATTATCTCTATTATTAACAATGTTGCTTATTTTCCATTTGGAAATGCTGATTCCATGATTTCGACAACGTTTTCTTATTACAGAATGCGAACATTTCTCTTCGTATAAAGCAAAACATGATCTTCTGTCCATAGCATTTTTACACGCGCCATTTTCTTAGCAGATGATGTTAAACTGAATCTCTTTCTTATTCGTCTAACAGGATGCTGCCAGTTTCAATTCTTTGAAATTATTTTATGTATTGTCATTTCTAATCAAAGACGTTTGTGAATATCCTCTGTGAAACAGAGATGGACGATTGCCCTTAGAACTGCTACCTGCGATCATTACACAACTACCTTTTCCTTATTCAGAGAAACGTTACTGGAAATAATAAACAAATATTTTTTTTTTCATTCGTGAACTTTAGTTAAATGAAGATGATGTCTATTTCCAGTTGATTCGGCAATTTCACTTGAGAATCTCCCCTGCTAACCAAAAAAGAAAGAAAAAAAAGCTATCGTTACTATGGGTATTCAAAAACGCCGTGTAATACATAAGGCTGCAATAACAAAATGCCTTGAAAATATGCGATATTTTTTGGTGCTATGGTTGATTTTTCATGACCACCTCGTTAGAACTGCATGAGCGCCCTCTACAGTCATCTTCTATCATCCTTAGTTTTTAGCGGGATCCTCGTTGACGTCAATTTGATGCTTCTCTCGTTCTGCGAACAATTCGTACGCACTGAACAGGGCGTTCCAATTCCTGCCCCCACATAGCATCTGTTGATTGATGCTCGGATGACACGAGCGATTTTCTCGCTTACACATAACCCGAGGCTTTCTTTAGTTACGATGTCAGTGCATCCATTACCCATTATGTAGCACAATGACTTCCGTGTCCTCCTACGTCAGCAAGCGTATTTCTTCTGCTGCTAATGTGGATCATTTTCTACATGATTTTAATGCTCCTGAAGCAAATGGGAGAACAAGAAATTATTCAACCGCTTTTCACTCTAAAGCTTTTCTTTAGGAATTTTAATTGAAATATAAAACCTTCGACCATAGACCATGCAGTAGTAGTGGCTGGCACTTAGCCGCCGTGGTCCCAACATGACAGCCGTCAGATCACGTGGCATTAGGCTGAAGTGATTTCGTGCTATCCAGTTTCAATTCTTTCTTATGACCTAACAGGCTATTTTTAAATATCCCCATTTAGTAAATCATGTAGGTAACAAGAGCGTTTTTTAGAAATAATTAACCTAAGGATATATTCATTAAGAAATTGACACTTAATTACTTATGATACAGAGCTACAATATTTCCAGTTTATTACAATGTCAAAAATCCAGAAGAACAAAGTTAAATACTACGTAAAATACATGGAAATGACGTTGCCCTACTCAGAAGTTATTACGTTAACTTAAAATGTGTACCTATGTACGTAGGTAGACTTGTTACAGGCCATGATTAGAATATTGCGATGAATATTTGTGAAAAATGTAAAACACGTAGATTAAGTTTTTAAGACTATATTATTTCTTTAATAGGCACACATTTTCTAGATTGGGAATTGAACTTCACTATTGATTATTTCTTCCCGTATTTGATAATTATTATTGCAAATACAGACAACTCAGGTGGAAAGGTGACCCATACTAACCGTAATAAAAATTTAATTGGGATTGGAATCACGTTATTACCATACAGGCATTGAATCTGCTTAATAGTTTAATTCGTTACCCACTGGTTACAAGTTGTAGAACATTCCTTTAACATTTGTGACTAAGATCACGTGACATTTCCCTTCCTGATGTTGGAGCCAGAAATTGTGACGTCATTCCCAGTCTACCTGTATGTAAGGTCGATATACACTGAAGAGCAATTGAATTCAAGATACCTGTCTAGTAACGAGTAGCACCACCTTTCGCCCTGATGACAGCGGCGATTCGTCTCGGCATAGACTCGACAAGACACCGGAAGCGTTGGGAAGCCATACGGATCCACGACCCTGAACAAGCTCTTACAGTTCACGAAAATTTTATGGAAGGGGTCAACTCTCTCTCGATGGCATCCCAGATGTGCTCGATGAGATTGAAGTCAGGTAACCTAGCTGGCCAAGGAAGCGAGGGCACGTCGGTGGAGTGTTCATCCAACCATTCGGATACAATTCGGGGGCGATGGTACGGTGCACTGCTTTGTTGCAGGATGAGGTCCCCAGTGGGATGTTGAAGACGCACAAACGGGAGCAAATGGTCGTCCAGGATATCCCGCTAACGTTGACCTGTGAGGGACGATGTCACACGTACCAGGGGGTCCCATTTTAGTCCACGTAAACAGTCCGCAGACGAGAATGCCACCCCCACGAGCTTGAAGAGTACCCTGCTGGCAAGAAGGATCCATCGCTTCATGTGGTTTGCGCCGTACTCGTATCCTGCCATCCGCATGTGCCAACGTGAATCTCGACTCATCAGTCCAGGCAACATTTTTCTACATGTCTAGGGTCCAGTGGCAATGTTCCCGCGCCCATGCTAATCGTTGCCCCCTATGATGTGCGGTAAGCAGCGGTAACCTCGTGGGACGATGGCTTCTGTACCCCATAGCGAGGAGATGGTTCTGAATGGTGTGGCTGCTTACACGTTTTTGTGCACCAGCGTTAAATTGCCGAGTGATTTCTTGCAATGTGGCCCGTCTATCCGCTGTTACAATGCGAGCTAGCCGACGATGACCCCGCTCATCCACACGCTGTTGTCCACGGCAGTTGGCGCTTGCAGGGATGGTTTTACCGGATACGATGTACTCATGGTGCACACGTGACACAGTGGCTCGTGAAAATCCCAGTGCCTGCACGTCTTCCGAGATGGAGTGACCCATTCCGACAATTTGCCCACAATCAAATGCGCTGAGATCCTTCGTCTTAACCGTACTGCGTCCGACTCTTACTGATTCCCGTCGCATCACCCCTTATATTGTTGAATCGCTGCATACGTTATGTCGTTTCCGTTTACAGGGCCGCCCATAGTGCCACATTTGCATAACGCCAGCTGTCTCTAATTCAATTGCTCTTAAGTGTACATATGTAATACATATACACTGAGGGATGACAAGTTAAAGACCAGGTAAATATCTTGCTTACTATGAAAACCTAGAGCTCAATACTATGTGCGTGTATATACGAAGGTTATTTCAAAAGTTTTGCACACTTTAGGTTATCTCTTAAAAAACGAATTTATTTCACAACTCCTTTAAAGGCCTTCGAAGTAATCTTCATGCTTTTTTATGACAGAGGTACAACTTTTGGACGAGTCTTTTATTCTAGTCAGGACACCTCCATTGTTGAGGCGTCGGATTACTCGGGTCACATCATTAGAAACATCCTGAATCGTTTCCCGCGGAGTGGCTTCTTCAGTTTTGGGAAGAAGTCATAGTCTGGCGCGCTCATGTCAGGACTGTACGTCACGTGGGGAAGCAAATCCCATTCATATTTTTCCGAAACGTCACTTCCTGTACGTGCAACATGCCGTCTCGCGTTGTCGTGCAAAATGATGACGTCAGCTTCGAGCATGTTGGGCCTTCTTTGGTGAATCTATGGGCGCATATTTTTTTGCAGACACTGTGCTACGATCCACTACACTAACCCCACAAACTGCACACAAAGCTTTATGAATTTCGGTAGGGGATATTGCTCGCAAAGTTTCATGTTTAATGTAGGATCGGTGATCGCTAAGCGAGATCTGACCGGACTGTGGCACGCAGTCCGGTCATCTTCAATAGCGCATCGCACCGCCTCGTGCGGCGATACATCCTTCAATACGGTCCGGCATGGAGGCGAACAAACGCCTGATGTTGTTCTGCGGCAGACTGGCCCACACGTGTTGGACGGCGTGCTTCAGATACCGGATAGTGCCGTATGGCGGCAAACGGCGTTTCAACTGGTCCCACACATGCTCGATAAGGGACCTGTCCAGGAGTTGTCAGGCCATGGACGTGTCTGGACAGGACTTAGGCAGCCCTGAGCAACACGAAACGTGTGCGGGCGGGTATTATCCTGCTAGTATAGCGCACCTGGAATCCCGGCCAGGAATGGGAGCACATGGGGCCGTAGGATCTCATCCACATACCGCTGGCCCATCAATGATCCACGTGCCACTACTAAAGCTGACCGGCTATCGTAGGCAATGGCTCGCAAGACCATAATGCCTGCAGTGAGGGAGGTGTGTCGCTCGATTGTGAGGTTGGGATTGGGCCGTTGACCAGGAGACCTCCACACCCAGACACGATGATCATCTCTTCCCAAAACAAAACGGTATGTATGCATCACTAAAAACCACACGTCGCCAGTCTGTGGCGTTCCGCGTCTCTCCGGCCTGGCACCACTGCACACGGATCCGGCGATGCTCCGTTGGCAGCATATGTAAAGGGCGCTGGAATCGCAGATTTCCTTTCGCGAGGAGTCGGGAAATGGTTCATGGTCACACAGGAGCCGCTACGTCTACCTTTATAGTGGACCGGGTCCCCGTGGGATCCGTTGCTGCCTGAAGCAACAATCTGTAAATCCTCTGTACCGTTGCTGCCTGAAGCAACAATCTGTAAATCCTCTGTACCGTTGGTCCTCCTGGTCTGTCCGGAGCCGCTCCGCCGTGTGGCAGTGCCTTCACGTGTCCACTACTCTCAACACAGTTGGACGGTATGATCAGGACGATGTACGTGGCGGGCTATACGGCGAGCAGACTACCCAATGGCTTTCAGCCCGATGATTAGGCCTCTCTCAAAGTTCGTCAGGCATCTGCCCGTCATTCTTGTCACTCTGTACTCTTGCTTGCCTCGTCCGGTGCTTTTCGCTTTCATGGTGCATCGACTACACGCCGACTTATAAGGCTGCCGGTTCGTGCTTGCGGCGCCACCACAAGGTGTGCGGTCATGCCCACTCACATCAAACGTGGATCATTTGCAAACCAGCAGTCACTCTAGATAACGTTATTTTAAATACAACACAATATGAATATTCAAGAAACGCATATAGCGTATTAAATCCGTTTATTTCTTAAGGTGCGTTTCTTGAATAGTCACTCTAGATATTTGCAAAGTTTTGTGTTTTTAGAATGTTTTCTTCTTGGTGCGCAAAGTTCATTGTCCGTGAGTGTAGTTTTTATTTTGTCTTGTATGTTTTGCACTTGGTCAGAATCAGAGGCAGGAAAACAATCAGATTTCATGACAGCGACTCGTGAACGGTAAAAGTTTCATCTCTTTGTGTGAAGCAAGGTCGGCAAGACAGTTTCATCTTTTTCACTGCCATTCACGTAAACCTCCCAGTTCACACTTAGTTAATGATTGAAGTTCCCTGTGGCTTCACATTGCATGACAAAAAAAGATGCACTAAGAAAAGCATACAGTACTAAATCATTAGAAAATCCCAGACAAAACTAGAAATCTTAAAATAGTTCTAGTGATCCTAATTTCTTGGCGTAGAATGTAAATAAATGTTTCCAACCAGATGGCTTTTTCAAGGAAAGTAGACAGCTAACCGCAAACTGGATAATGGAACACTTCAACAATTTGAACGTGGTGACTTGACTAGACAATAAATGAATAGGCGCAAATGTGATCAGTCATTCGAAGAAACGAGGTCACGTTGGTTGAGTGTGCGGTACTGTGATAGAAAACACAGCATTATTTGAAGAATTGATTCCAAATGCGAGGCAACTCGAGAGAGACGCTATCATTACAAGCCTCGCTGCTGGTCAAGATTTCCATGGTTTCGCGAATGGCAGTAGATCTAGGTGTGGAGTATGAAGCTAATTTCTTAATATAATTCCACATAGGATCAGCGGACTTGAACTTGACCTGTCTTGATAGGGTAGTGTTTATTTTACCGTCTTTTGTATCCCCTTATATGTTCGTTGATTCTAATTCCAAACGAACGTTTGGTCATTCCGATGCAGTATCGCCTAGAACCGTTCGGATATTGTAGTGGGATTGCATATTGACAAGCCTCCCCCCCCTTTCTCAAGATAACGTTATTTTCTCAATGAGGCAGGTGTTTATGCAGTCCCACTACAATATCCGGACGGCTCCAGGCGATATTACATCGGAATTGCCAAACATTCGTTTGGAATTAGAAATATTTCATACCTTTCTTTTAACTATTAAAGAAGAAAATAGCTAGTAAAATCTTGCAATACATTGACTATGATACGCTTTCCAGCATACCAGAAATAATTATTCAAGTTATTACTCAAGTTATGAAGATAATGGCTGTGGAATAAATCTCACTCCTGTACCCTGACCTTTGACCCCATTTTGATGATATTCAACAGAACCGGTTCAATACACCTCCGAAACAACATGCTAAAGTTTTGTTGCAATCAAAGATTTTTTATATAAGTCATGGCGCATAAGGGCGATGGAATGGACCCGCTTCTATTTCCTGACCTTTGAACCCATTTCAGCCATTCTCAATAGGGTTCGTCCCCAGGTTGTCTCCTACCACATAATAAAATTTCAATGAAATCGAACCATTTTTACGCGAGTTATCGTGCGAACAGACAGACAGACGGACAAAGCTGGAACATATAAGCTTCTTCAACCTACGGTTGGAAAGCGTAAACAAGTTAGTAAAATCAAGCAATGCATTGATTATGATACCCTTTCCAGCATAGCAGAAATCATTGCTCAAGTTATGACGATAATGGCTGTAGAATAAATCTCGCTCCTATAACCTGACCTTTGACTCCATTTCAACGATATTCAACAGAACCGGTAAAGTATACTTCCGGAACAACATGATGAAGTTTTGTCTCAGTGGAAGCATTTTTACTTAAGTTATAATTCATAAGGGCGATGTAATGGATCCCGATCCTATGTCCTGACCACTGACCTCATTTTGCCCATGTTCAATAGGGTTTGTCCCCAGGTTGTCCTCTACCACATACCAAACTTTCATCGAAATCGAACCATTTTTGCGCAAGTTATGACGCTAAAGGCAATGCAATGCATCCCTCTCCTATATCCTGACCTTTAACCCCACGTCACCCATTTTCAATAGGGTTCGTACAAAGGTGAGTCCCTACCACATACTAAAATTTCCTCGAAATCGAACCATATTCATGCACGTTATGACGTATAAGGGCAATGGAATGGATCCTGCTCCTATGTCGTGACCTTGGACCCCATTTCGTCCATTTTCAATAGGGTTCGTCCCCGGGTGGTCCCCTACCACATAATAAAATTTAATCGAAATCGAATAATTTTTACGCTAGTTATCGTGCGGACAGGCGAACAAAGCTGGAGCATATACGTTTTTTCAACCTACGGTTGGAAAGCGTAAAAAGAGAGAAAACATAACGAAGAAATACATTACCATCCACTATATTTTTGCCGCTGGATGTCCCAATTACTAACCCCCCCCCCCCTCCCCCATGTCACATTAGGTTCTGTTGTCAGGAACCCCCTCCCCCTGTAATCTTGGACGCACTTTATGGACGGCCCCTATAGGAAATTTAAAGGAGGTAGTCTTCAATTTTAAGAATTTTTGCTTTGTTCGCCGTGTATTTTCAATTAAAGGTAAGTTTCGAAGCTTTTCTTTCGTGCCATCATGTGGAAGAAAGCACATCACAGCCGTTACTCTAAACTGTATCATCTTTTGTTTCTTCCATGTTTAGTATTGCATCAGTAAAAAACAGAAAGATAAAAAGCAGACATTCAGATATTAGAAATACAAGAATGTACCCTAAGAGTAAAATCCGAGAAAAGCAAAACTACTCCTAGAATTGCGAAATGACAAATGCGAACGAAGTTTCATCTGCACTGTCCCTTTAATAATACCAGCGGAAGGAAACCTCAAGTATTTCTTTATTATGCATGTGGTCTAATGAGAAGTTTACAGAGCTGGATGAATAACAGAGGCAGAATTTTGGTATTAAAATAATTTCATCTCACCATTCGTTCGAGGTAGCCAGCGAAATAAATTCGTGCTACGAACAACAAAGACAAATTTAAGAGACAATTTCTTCTTTGTGTTAAAGAACTAACGGAATTTCTTTGAAAGTTTTGCAAAGTCAGCATTTTTCTCAGTGAAAGCAGTCAAGTAAAGACATAATAAAGCAGTTTCGTTAAGATGCGAATTAAATTTTGAAAACTCTAAATTTCCTTTTAAATCAGATAGATTTCTAATTTTTCCTTTTCACTCAGATACATTTGTGCTTGTTAGTACATCATGGCAGAACAACTTTCGTTTTCAGTTGCTTCACAATAACAGAAGCTGCTATCAGCATGCTCCTTCAAACTACTAAATCGTTTTCTTGAAAACACACAATATCAAGACGTTTTCTCAAATATGTTCAACAAATAGCTATCTCATCTCTGCATGTACCAGATGGTCAATATCTTCAAGATCATCATCATTAGTGTTCTGCCTTTGGACAGGTCCAACGGTGACTCAACAAGTTCTCTTCCTCCAGTTTTCTGTGTCCCTTGTTTCCTTCTTCAATACTTGATAGCTTCCTGTGCCCATGATATCATCAAGCATCATTAGTCGTCTTCTTCCTCTTGGTCGCTTTCCTTCAATTTTCCCTTTTATTATTCTTTTCAATAAGCTGTCACCTCCTCTTAACACATGTCCTATCCAATTATATGTTGTTTTTTTTCTTATGGTCTTTAGAATATTCCTTTCTTCCTCAACTCTTTGCAACACTTCACCATTGGTAATTTTTTTCAATCCACTTTATGTTTTCCAGTGTTCTCCATAACCACATTTCAAATGCCTCCACCATTTTAGCTTCTTTCTTCCCGATTGTCCTCGTTTCTGCCCCATGTAAAGTTATACTCCAAATATAGCCCTTAATAAGCCTTTTCTTTAAATTTTTATTCATTTTATTACTAAAAAAATAAACCATTAACATCACGGTGTGCATAACAGAACACTTTTCATATCATTATTCAGGGTGATTCATAAAGAAGTATACAGTTTCCACGCACTGTAAAAGAAGAACAATGTAAGATATTTTATGTTACCGGTAACACAATTGATGGGGAATGTTTCAAGTTTTTTTTAGAGACAGTCACAGATGTTCTATGTGCGCACCCTTAGTCACACGACACACTTCCTCACCGATGAATTGGACGAGATGCGGACTACAACATGCCACCGACCCAATGGCCACCCAGAAGCCCTGACTTAACACCTTGTGACTTTTTTCTGTGAGGGTACGTAAATAACAAGGTATTCGCTTCTCCCCTACCTGTTGATCTAGCGCAGCTGAAATAGCGTATCACAACCACTATCACTGCACTTGATTCAGATATCTTACCTCGCGTTTGGGCGGAAACGGATTACCGGCCCGATGTGTGTCGTGTGACTAAGGGTACACACGTAAAACATCTGTGACTGTCTCTAAAAAAACTTGAATCATTCCCCTACAATTCTGTTACAGGTAACATAAAATTTCTTACATTGTTCTTGTTTTATAGTACGTTGAAACTATATACTTCTTTATGAATCACCCTGTATTGTCCCTTATCTCACTGCCAATGATAACAACTTAGAATGAATGAAATACGGGATTACACCATTGTACAATACACATTTGTAAGATGTGAATCCGTTTATTGGTGTAAACATGGCATGGATGTTAAGTCAGAAAATATTTGAAAACTTGGAAATTTTGTCGTCCTGGAGCGGGAATCGAACCCGCGTCTGCCGGATAGCAGTCCAGTATGCTAACAACTACACCACACAGAACGACCAAATTAATCGGAAACTGGAAACATGGTCGTTTTGGGTGGTGTTATTTTTCTTTTTTGATTGATGGTTTAACGACCACCGTGAATAACTTAATGGGCTATAAGCAGTCGCCCGTCCCTAATTTAGGGCCACTGGTTCCAGGGAAAGGAGAGAGAGCCAGAGCAGTAAGACAAACACAACATCCATGCCTTACCGGGATTCGAACCCGGACCCATCACGGACGAATGGTCACAAGCCAGCGCTTAGACCACTGCGCCTCTGGGCGGTGTAGTGGTTAGCATACTCGGTCGGTATCTGGGAGACGCGGGTTCGATTCCCTCTCCAGGACGATGAAATTTTCAAGTTTTTTTTTTTTTTTTTTGATTTGAGGGTTAACGACCTCCGTGAGCAACTGAATGGGCTATAAGCAGTCGCCCGTCCCTAATTTAGTGTCACTGGTTCCAGGGAAGGGAGAGAGCTAGTGCCGTAAGACAAACACAAATCCATGCCTGACCGGGATTCGAACTCGGACCCTTACGGACGAATGATCATAGGCCAGTACCTTAGACCACTGCGCCACCGGGGGCGGCTTCAAGTTTCCGGGTATTATCTGACTTAACAGCCATGTCATGTTTACACCAATAAACGGATTCACATCTTCCAAATTTGCATTGACAACTTAGAAAACTGGTCGGGGAAAATAATGTGTCGTTAAGTCAGAAAACGTTTAACAATTCGGTACGCAATTTACATAGAAACACAAATACTCAAAAGGAAGGTTAAATTAGAGGTACACTTCACAAAAAAATTTGGAGATCGAGCAGTGGATAAAGATGATTGATGTTGATGCGATAAGCTGGTTTTGGAAAATTGCTGATTCATTTTCTGCCTGATTTTATTTATATTTCACAGGATGCATATCGTATTTGGTAATATGAATTCAGTAAATGTAATGCACCAAAAAATTAAACTTTCCTCGAAACTCAGAGCTTCAAATTATCACGATAATCCACCAGAATTATATTTTTCCACGATTCTCGTTTCTTTTCGCGCCGTTCCCCAACTTGAGTAGGTTTAAACTTTACATCTCGAGGGAGGATAGTAACAGCAATTGAATATAGGTTATCTATATACAGAAGAAACAGAATCTGAGGTTCATAATTCATCGCTGATATCAGGACTTTCAATAGAGAGCAGAGCGAACGAGACCCCAACAGTAAAGGAATGTTGCAATACACACTCGGAATAAAAAAACGTAAAAAAAAAAAAAAAGAGATATGATCGTCGACAAAACATTTGTAGTTCATGGCTTTCATTTCGCTCTCGAGTCTGGTCTGTTTTAGAAAGATATATGTTGGCGTGTTTCATACCAGTTGAAATTGCGGCGCATTCCTCTTATCCTGAAGTAGAAAAACCGCGTCGACCATCAATACTTCTCCGAAGCCTTCTGCAGAAACATTTAAGTACGGCGTGGGTAAAACGAGAGAGGGAGCATATGTGAAATCTGTCCATTCTTCACTACAAACTTTTGCATAGAAATGATTTTAAAGACATTAGTTCCAGCTTCACTCTACTCATAAAATTAATAGATATGCTGCTGCCACCCTCTTTTTTGTCAGATTTGCGTCCAATGTTTAGCACCGATCATAATAAACCGACCGCTCTCAACAATTTCGAAGCATTAAGTTCACATTTTGACGCTATGCATTTTGTCCGACAAAAGTAAAGTAAATCCAAAGTACAAAAATTCGATGTAACAAAATGGGTAGCTGTGAGTTTTTGTCAAAACCATTGTTGAAATCTGACTGTGCCACATGCTTTCACATGAAGTGTTTCAACAATAGCTAATTTCAACATAATAATTAACTAAACCAACCCCGAGCATATTTTATCAGTTGCTGTGTGTTGCTAAAACGTGGAAAGAGCGATGCATTTCTTTATTCACTGACGCCACGTATTTGGAGGATTTTCACTTTGGATCTCTCTCTCTCTGTGGATTTAACTGCTATAATTAATATATAGCCAGTGCCGTTAATGCCCACCAGATGGAGACGTCTCAGTAGCTGAGCCCATCCTATGGATTTATGGTGTCAGAAGCTGACAGAAAAACACGCATAGCGCAGTGGATTGTTGGCCACCGTGGTGTAAGGCTAACGCGCTCGGCTAGATATCGAGAGATCTGGGATTCGATTCCCCAGCGGTGACCGAATAACAATTTTTCGGTTGCTGTGTGTTGCTAAAACGTGGAAAGAGCGATGTCTTTGTTTATTTCATTACATTTTACATAAAAAAAAAAAAAAAAATCTGGGAAAATTTCAAATTAATCGGAAACTTGAAACTTCGTCGTTCTGGGTGGTGTAATGGTTAGCATACTCGGGCGCTATCAGGGAGACGCGGGTTCGATTCCAGTTCCAGGACGACAAAATTTTCAAGTTTTCTGATATTATCTGACTTAACATCCATGTCATATTTACACCAATAAACGGATTCATATCTTCCAAATTTGTATTGTATTGGGGTATAATCCCGTATTTCATTCATTGATAAAAAATCTCAATGCAATCAGCGCAAATTACTACAACCTGTATCTTAACGTGAGAAAAGCCATTACAAAAATGCATTTTTTGCAACAATAGTGATGTATGCCCAGTAGCGGAATTCGGCTTCCTCTCAACCCGGGTTGCCTGTTGTAGACGAGGGTTGTAAAATGATATATAATACGATGGGATTAACCTTTAGATATCGTAGACCAAAAGTTACCGATCCCACTAACAAGCATATATGCGATTCAGCTTTTGTCCCTATTTCTCTATTTTCAGGTCACATTTTAGTCTGTGCATCCTCACTTGGATCTTCGTAGCTACACCACGTCTCACGGTGTAAGTATTGTTTCTTACGTTCGTCTCAATGCGAATAATACATGGTCGAGTCACATTATTGTAACCACCAGCTAATATTCAGAGTAACCGCCGTGTGCAGCGCGGACAGCAGCTAGACAGGCTGGGAGGGACTCAATATCGTGCTGGAAGGTGTTCAGAAGAATGTGGAGCCATGCTGACTGCAGTGCATCTGACAGCTCCTGGAGAGTGCGTGGTGGAGGATTCATAAGGCGAACAACACGATCGAGGTGGCCCCACAAATGCCCAATTGAGTTTAAACCTGGGGAAGTTAGGGGGCCAGAGAAGTACTTTGAGGTCTTCATCGTGCTCTTCCAACCACTGTCGAACATTTCTAGCTGTGTGAGACGTCGCATTGGCATGCTGGAAAATCGCACCCGCCCGAGGGAAGGCAATTAAGGTGTATGGGTGTACATGCTCTGCAAGGATGGATTCATAACGAATTAGGTGCATAGTTCCTTCCACAGGTATGAGTGGACCCTGGGAATGCCCCGAAAACATTTCCCAGATCATAACGCTGACCCCACTAGCCTGTCTTCTTCCAGCAGTGGTTGAAGGGTGTTCGTTCTCCGATGTTTTTTGCCTTATACGCCAACTTCCATCCGTTCGATGAAGCGGAAAACGTGACACATCGGAGAAGGCATCCTTTGCCAATCAGCGGGCCGCCCCGGTGGCGCAGTGGTCTAAGCGATGGCCTCTGATCATTCGTCCGAACGGGGTCCGGGTTCGAATTCCGGTGAGGCATGGATGTTGTGTTTGTCTTACGGCACTGGCTCTCTCCCTGTCTGGAACCAGTGACCCTAAATTATTGACGGGCGAGTGATTATAGCCCATTGAGTTGCTCACGGTGGTCGTTAAACCTCCAATCAAAAAAAAAAAAAAAAAAAAAAACAATCAGCGGAGGCCCGATTCCGATACTGCAGTGCAAATGTAAGCTTTTTCTGCCGATGCACCTTCGTTAGCACAGGTGCAGTTACCATTCGTCTGCATTGGAGCCCCATACCCAGCAGGATTCGTTTAAATTTCGATTTAGACACACTTCCGGTAACCTCCTGGTTCATTCGGCCAGTGAGTTGCTCCACTGCAGCGTGTCAATCGGCCCTCACGTACCTTCGATGCCGACGTTCACCTCCAACATCAATGGCACGTGGTGCTCCAAAGTTTACACGTCGCTGATTCGCAGAGGTGCCATTTCTCCAAACACGATACACTTTAACCACAGAAGCAAGCGAACATTTCACAAACTGCGTTGTTTCAGAAATACACTCACCCATGGCCCTAAAGCCGATAATCTTCCCTTTTTGCAAATCTGATGCATAGCTCGGCAACCGTGACAGCAACGAGTGATATGTTTTCAGATCATCATGATGATCATCATATGTAGAAGATTTTAGGAAAAGAGTGTCTGACCCCAGGTCTTAAACAACCTTTAGAAATAGGAAGCTAGGAGATTTGGGCTAGAGTGCCCGATAGGAAAGTGACACGGAAGCGAAGTAGAAAGGGGGAGGAAGACGCCCTTATTTATTACCGGGGGAGGCAGTACCCGGAAGTGCAACGAGTGATATGTTTTCAGAATGCTTACAGCACAACTTATATACCATCCATGCCAGCTCACGACAAGCGCCTTGTTTCCTTGGGCACGCGCTGTTGACGTTAAAAGTAGGAGGTGGTTAAAATAATGTGTCTCGACTGTGTCTTTCTTTGCACGCAAGTCTGTTGGATAGGATTTCGACTGTTTCCCTGATGGCAATCTCTTTAAAGTTCGTGTAAGGAGCAATTTTTCTAATACAATACTATTCCATAAAGGAGCGGCCTATCAGTGCATGAATACTCTGGTGAGGGCAGTATTCTGCATGTCCTGGTTGACACTTCGCACGTGTTCTTCACATCTAGTGTCCAAGCATCGCTTTGTCAATCCGATATAACTTTTCCGTGTTGTCAGGATATACCAACGGAATAGCGTACACACCTGCCTTTTCTTTCTCACACTGTCTCTCCTCGCAACTTGATATTATATGAGATAATGGCGTCGGGGACTTCGTTGCTATTAATACACTGGCGGAAAGTGAAAAAAGGACACCAAGAAAGAATTGGCGGACGATCATGAAATTTATATATGTTAATGGGGTCGAGTTTCCGTAGGTGTGATGTTAATTTCGAGACCAACCGGTGAGCGCTTACGCCACAGCACGGCATAATGTGCAAATTATCGTTGGTGGTATTTAAGCAGTACGGCGAAGTGAAAGTAATCAGTCGTCGGCGTACGGACACGTGCAAAGACACTGAAGAAGCTGCAATGCCTGTACATGGAAGACATGTACGATTTCAGCAGTTATCGGACTTTAAGCGAGGTCGTCTAGTCGGGCTTCGCGAGGCCAGGTGGTCGTATCGTCGTATTGCGGAGCGAATTGGACGGGAAGTATCGGTGGTGGTACGATGGTGGTGTAAATGGCCCCAGGAACATTCCCACACGAGAAGTCGTGGAACCGGGAGTCACAGACGGACTGATCAGCGGACCAATCGACGCATAAGAAAAGCGGCGTTGTCAAGCAGAGCATCAACTGCGACGCAAATCCGAGCTGCCGTTGCACCTGAGGTGATTGTGCGAACTATCCGCAACCGTCTACTGTATGCAGGACTACGTGCACGTGTGCCTCTGGCATGTGTACCTCTTACTCCAGCCCACCGTCAGGAACGGCTGCAGTGGTGTCGCCAACGTCTGCACTGGAGAACGCAATGGCGATCTGTCGTGTTCAGCGATAAAAGCAGATTCTGCTTGGAAGCCTCCGATGGCCGTATGCGTGTTCGCAGACGCACAGGAGAGCGTCTCCACCCTTCTTGCATCCGCCAGCGACACACAGGGTCTACACCTGGTCTCTTGGTGTGGGGAGCGATCAGCTATCACTCCCGTACACAACTAGTGTTTGTACCGGGTACGTTAAACAGCACCTCCTAAATCAACAACAATATTCAGCCCGTTGTTGTGTGCCATTTGTAAGGTCGGTCAATCGTGATGTCTTCCAGCAAGATAACGCACGCCCACACACGGCACGTACAACGCAACATGCACTTCTGGGTGTGAGACAACTTCCATTGCCTGCACGTCAACCGGATTTGTCCCCCATTGAGCACGTGTGGGATTTTATGGGACAACGACTTATCCGGTCTCCACGGCCAGCCACGACCATTCCCGATTTACGCGTCCAGATCGAGGATGCTTGGAACTCAATACCCCAAACTTACATCCAACATCTGTACGACAGACTGCATGCCAGAATTGCACAGTGTAACGCAGTTCATGGCGGTTCAACCTCGTACTAACCATGTTACATGGAAATGTTACTTTTCAGTTTACCAGCAAATACAGCTGTATTTTGCCATAATGTTTTGATCACGTTATCCTCTGTATTCCGTTATTATGCTGTATAAATTTCGTTGGTATCAGACGTCTCCTTCTTGGTGTTCTTTTTTCACTTTCCGCCAGTGTATGTTGTGTTTTCGCAATAAATTCTTTAACCAATATGTAAAGACTAGGACATATGTGATGGATCCTCCGTATCTCATCCTCCTTATATCCAGCCTTTATACCTTTGCTATAGATATTATCAATTTCCTTTTTATTTAGTTAGTGGGGGTTGCATACGTTATATGCTATATATAATCATGCGCAAAAGCAGAAAGTTTGTACTTTTTCGGGAAGTGCGAATCAGTAGGTACATGTTTCGTTACTGCGGTGGGTTTTTAATAAACGTCAAAATAGAAGCTGGATGTTCTATTTCTTCTGACCGCGACGCCAACGTAATTCAACGCCCTATCCACTTCAAGCTCCATGATCAACTTTATCGTATTGTGTACTTTAACTTGTGCACGAAATCATTTAATTCGTCTTCTCCTTGGTCCCACATAAAGAATATATCGTCAGCTTAGCGGATCCACACTCGGAGTTTCTTGATACGATTTAGAAAGATGAGATCTTCCGAGCTTGCGGAAGCAGTACTTAGACCTTATGGATATCATTGCCTTGAAAGAACCTCCCAGTGGAGTGAGAAAGCACGGCGAATCTTTGTGCTTACTAGATCACAAAACTAAACTGATTTAATGCGCTATGTGCGTCTCTTGAGCAATCTGCGTAAATTACTAGAACCTCACTCTCAACGTGAGAAAAGCCACTGCAACATGGGCGCCAACTTTAGGGAGCAAGATGAATCATGTCCCTCTGATAATTTTACTGGGGGCAGTTCCCACCCAACATTTTTTATCCTGTTTAATTAAATAATCGATTTAGCATTATAAGATGGACCAAGCTCCACCTAATGAGGCGAAAGCGATTTATTTCAAAAAATTATTAAATAACAAAATAAGTAAACTTTCAGTGCTCATTTGATAAGCAACTGGATTGTCAGCTTTGTATTGTGTTTGACATTTTCTCGTGATATGCGGTAGTGGTAAATGTTTAAAACAACTTGGCTGCCTATGGCCTAGTGGTCAACGTTCGTGACTGCCACAGAGGAACCTCAGTTTCGATCCCGGACAGGTACGAACGCTCGAACCACTAAATATGCGCCGTGCATCGAATGGGCACGTTAAGCCGTCGGATCCAGGTAATCAATAAGGGCGTCTTCCTCCCCCTTTCAACCTCGTTTCCGTGTCACTTTCCTATCGGGCCCTCTAGCCCAAATCTCCTAGCTTCCTATTTCTAAGGGTTGTTTAAGATTTGGGGTCGGACACACCCTTCTTAAAATCCTCTATATATTATCTGATCTGATATATATAAAAATACAGAAATCTATAATCTATAAGGCCTTTACCTATTTATTTTTCGTGCTTCTTCTTTATTTAAATGACCCAATTATTTTCTCATTTTTTTAATAAACGTTTGGAAATAAAATCTCTGGATATTTTAATAAAATCTCCGGCTGAATTTTATAATTTTAAAATATTAATATTCATTAAAATAGTATTTCTGTTCCCTTGTTTATTTGCTGATGATCAATTACAGTTAGGATTTAAAATTTACATCAAATCGCGTAGTTTTCGTCCCCCCTCTTTTTTAATTTTCCTCCTGACAATGGAACAGACGTACCCCGCTCATGTCTGATCTCATCACGCCTGACCCCCTCCCTCCCTACCAATAATTTGGTGAAGTCGGCTTCCCTGCGTTGCAAAAATATGCATCTTTTCCAACAGTAGTGAAGTATGCGTCGTAGCATAATTCGGCTTCCTCTCGGGCCGTGCTGCCTGCTGTTGACGAGAGCTTTAAAATGATATATAACACGATGGGATTAACCTTTAGATATCCTAGACCAAAAGTTAGTGATCCCCTCTCACTAACATACACTACATTGACAAAAATCACCGGATACCCCTTCAAAAGTAAATGAACGGATCCCTTGCGTTGTTAAGATGCGCAGTACAGTTACAAACGGTATAAAAACAAGCCTGCAGCTGAATGCGATCATATCGTACTGTGAGGTTGAGTGCAAATAGCTCGAAAGGAAAGAACTGACTTTGAGAAAGGAAAGATTGTCGGGTGTTATACTAGTGGGATGTCCATAAGAGAAACCAAGAGGCGTTTAAATATACCGAAGTCAACTGTTTTGGATGTACTCAATAAGTGGAAAATACACGGCGTGCCTGAAGCAGCGAAACGTACCGGCAGACCAAAGAAAATCAGTGTTAGAGGACGTCAAAGCCTCAGGAGAGTCGTTACAGCTAATCGACGTGTGACGTACCTGCCAGCAGGACGCACACGACATAAAGGCAGATAGGAGTCAGAATGAACGTCTGCGTAGCTCAGTTGGTAGAGCGACTTGTTCCGGAATAAGCGGACTCGGGTTCGAATCCCGGTGTAGACCAAAAATGACGGAGAAATTTACTTCATTATAGACGGAGTACTGCACAAGACCTCCGTGTACAGGTGAGTAGCAATGCTGGAACCTAGGTATGTACACGTACCATTCGCAGAGAACTTTATTCCATGAGTTACCGTGGTCGTGCGGCTGCTCATAAGTCTTTCATCTCCAGTCGGAATGCTAGTCGTTGTTTAGCATGGTGTAACGAACATTTATAGTGCACCATAGAACAATGGAAACGGATCCTATGGACTGATGAGTCCATATAAACGATCCATTAGTCTGGCGGACGTGTGTGGGTATGGCGACAGCCTGGAGAACGCTATGTACCACAGTGTACTGTTTCTACGGTCACATTTAGAGCTGGTAGTGTACTCGTGTGGGGACGTTTTTCGTGGTATGGTCCCGGCCCATTTATTATTGTGGGCAAACCTGTTAACCAGCACGTCTACTTCGATATAGTGGCCAATTATGCCCTACTATCTCTGTGGCAATACTATGGAACAGAGCCTTGGTGGTACTAGTAGGATAATGCACGGACCCATACAGAAAGGACTGTTACTGCATAGATTGAAAATAATTCCGTATCGTGTGTGTACTGACCAGCACAGAGCCCTGATCTTAATCCCATAGAGTCCCTATGGAATGAATTAGAACTTCGCATAAGAAGTTTGGAACCAAGGCCTACTACTAAGCAACAGTTAGCGGCGGCATTATGTACTGAATAAAAGCGCATACCTATCGCTGTGTTCCAAAAGCTTGTCGAAAGCATGTCTCTAAGGGTCACTGCATGCATTAAGGCCAAAGGTGGACCAACACCGTACTAATGTAGGTCAATAAATGCTGTGTTGTGTTTATCTTCTAGGTGTTCGGTGATTTTGTCAGTATAGTGTACTTGTGATTCAGCTTTTGTTTCTCCTTTTCTATCTACCGGTCACATTTTAGTCTGTGCATCCTCACATGGACTTTCGTAGCATCTCACAGCGTCAGTATTGTTTCTTAAGTTCGTCTAAATGTGAATAATATATATTTATAATAAATATTAGTTTTGAAATGCTAAACAGTCCAAATACTTCCTATTGCCGTCGCCGTGGTTTAGTAAAAATGTAATTTTATGACACATATTCTTTTATTGGTTTTACGACAATAACATGCATTAATCCACCTACCATAGTATCTCTCAATGTCAGGAATTAGTAAACCTTATTGTTTGTTTTTATGATTTATTCAAAATTAATACTAACCGGACTGTGGCATGGTGTGGTTGTGAGTAACGCAAATAAGAGAAATGTGTAGTACGTAAATAAATGTACACTGAAGTGCCAGAAAAACTGGTACACTAGTTCTTGGTAGGTACCCCGCGGGAGTGCACGACTGCAGAAATACGACGGCGCATGAACTCCACTTGCTTCTGGAAATATGCTGTAGGCAATGAACACCATGCTTCCTGCAGAGCGTCCCACAATTCGGGTGTATTCCGAAGTCTCGGATTCCTGTGTTCGATAGCGCGTTGCATGGCATCCCAAATGTGTTCTATTGTTCAGATCTGGGGACTTGGGTTGGAATGGCAACACCCCAAACTCAGATCAGATGAATGCTCCTCTAACCATAATGTGACGTCCCGACACTTGTGTGGAGGTGCATTGTCCTGTTGAAACAAGCCCAACCCATAAGCATGAATGCAGGACATGAACGGGTGTACCTCGTCAGAAAGGATGCGCCCATAGCGTTGGCCGGACACAGACGTTTGTAGACGTACCAGGGGGTACCAGTGAAGTCCAGCTAAACACACTCCATACCATTAAGGACCCCTACCAGCCGGTACAGTTCCCTGTTGACAGGCGGTATCCATGGCTTCATGGGGTTTGCGCCACACACGAATCCTTCCATCTGCCCGATACAGTTGGAAACACGACTCGTCAGAGCAGGCTACTTGTTTGCTGTCATCAAGTGTTAAGTGGCGGTGTTGCCGTGCCTAAGCGAGGTGTATAGCTCTGTATCGTGCACCCATCAAGGGGACTCTAGTTGGGCGTCGGCTCCCAAAGCCCATATCGTGCAGGGTACGTTGCACAGTCCGGACGCCGATGCTTGTTGAGGCTCCAGCATTGAATTCCGATTATAAAAGTGAGAGTGAAAAGATTCTTGACAGCCGACGATGGTCACATTCACCCAATGACTTTTTACGGCCACACTGTTATCGTAGGTTGTAGGTTCTTGCGGAATTCTTGTAGTCACGGTACAACCTTGTAATGAACGTCGGTGAAAATCAGAATTTCGTTTCTACCTCCGAAATACTATGGCCCATCTCACGAGCGCCGACTATGACATCGCGTTGAAAATCGCTTAAATCGTTATTACTTGTCATTCTCATGGCGAAAACAGCTCTGACAGCTGGCAAGGATGTCTATCGCTTTACATACGCACTGGCGGACGCAACCGTGTACGCGCGTAGGTGATATTGCTGTGTATTTTGCATAAGCTAGTCTGTACTAGATTTTTCTGGCACTTCAGCGTATGCTCTCGAAGCACTCCTTTTTTTATCACACACTAAGATCTGACATGCGAAAGGTGTATAGCTTAAATCATCAACGAAGTATACAGGAAATTATGATGCAAAAACTGCTCAAAGACGTGCAGTAAAGAATGCCTGGTTTTTTTTATTCTTTTTTTTTTTGGAGGGGGGGGTAACGACCACTATGAAGAGACGTAGAACTCTAAGCAGTCAACCATCTTGAATTTAGAGCCATTCGAAGATGGCAAAGCCAGGCCATCAGACCAACCCTTCATCTATGTCTCACACGAGAATCGAAACCGGGCACATATTTAACGACTGGTCCAAAGCCACTGGCGTAGACCACTCGGCAACAGATGCAGCTGACTTCCTCAGAAAGGTAATAATAAAATGAGGAAAATTCTTAAATATTTGAGGGGATTACTGACCATCTGTCACGTTACGGGTAATCTGATGGGAACATAAGAGGAATCTAAAAGCTTCGAGATGTTTTCTTGGAGTGCCTCTTCGTCATTTTACTGTCCTTTCATTTGTATTTGCGTGCGTATGCTGAACTCTTTGTTCGGATGTAAGATGAAAGAACACGTAGCCACAAATCGTGGCTTCTTTTGTAGCATTTGCTCTAGCGTCGGATTACCTTGTTGCTAGAGGCGGTGGACTATGTCTTTTCTTTTCTATTGCTTTTCACATGGCAGTTGTAAAGAATGTTGGTGCCGGAATGACTGGCTTGTCTTTCAAGTTATGACTACTGATGAGATGGCTGACCTGAGATATAGGGTTATGCGCCTGTGGGAGCTTGAAGTAAAGAGGAGAACGTACATGAGTTGATTTATCGATGCCGTCTTGGCCGAGCCGTGGTGTCTATGCCAAATACCGCCGGAGCTGTACGGTGACTTACACTATATAGGCAAAAGTCACCGGACACCCATTCAAAGGCAAATGAACGGATCGCTGCATTGTTACGATGCGCGGTAGAGCTGCAAACGGTATAAAAACAAGACTGCAGCTGATCGCGATCATATCTCACTGTGAGGTTGAGTGAAAATGTCGCTGCGGGAGACAACTGACTTTCAGAAAGGAAATATTGTCGGGTGTTATATTAGTGGGTTGCCCATATGAAAAACCGAAGGGCGTTTAAAGTTACATACGTCAACTGTTTTGGAAGTACTGAATAAGTGGAAGACACATGGCGTGCCTGAAGCAGCAAAACGTACTGGCAGACCAAAGAAAATCAGTGATAGGGGACGTCGAAGCCTCATCAGAGTCGTTACAGCTAATCGACGGAGTAGTAAACAAGACCTCAGTGTGCAGGTGAGTAAAAATGCTGGGACCTCGGTATGTACACGTACCATTCGCAGAGAACTTCATTCAATATGTTACCGTGGTCGTGCGGCTGCTCATTAGCCTTTCATCTCCACTCGGAATGCTACTCGTCGTTTAGCATGGTGTAAAGAACATTTATCGTGGACCGTAGATCAATGGAAACGTGTCCTATGATTTGATGAATCTAGATACACGATCCATCAGCTAATGGCCGTGTGTTGGTATGGCAGCAGCAGGGAAACGCTATTTACCACAATGTACTGTTCCTACGTTCAAGTTTGGAGCTGGTAGTGTACTCGTGTGGGGGTGTTTTTCGTGGTTAGGTCCCGGCCCATTGGTTATCGTGGACATACCTGTTAACCAGCAGGTCTACCTTGATATTCTGGAAAATTATAGCCAACCAACTCTGTGGCAATATATGGAATCGAGCTTTGTTGGTACCAGCAGGATGATGTACCGACCCATAAAGCAAGGACTGTTTCGGCGTGGTTTCACGATTATTCCGTATCGTGGGCGTGTGGGTACTTGGCAACCATTTTCCACTGGACTATTCCTTTATGTTCAGTTGCATGTGACGAATAACCGATGACGTCTGGGCCGAGCCGTGGGGTCTGTAACAGATGCCACCGGGAACTGTAGAGTGACTTACATCGGACTGACTGTTGGTTACCATTTTCCACTGCACCATTACTATTGGTAAAAATTTTCTAGTGGACATTTCCTACATGTTGAGTTGCATGTGAGGATTCACCGGTGCCGTTTGAACCGAGTCGATGTGTCTATGCTGGATGGAGCTGAGAAATGTCTTATGCAGCTGACTGCTCAGAATGAGTACTTTCTTGCTAGATTATTGTTGTTCGGTTACGCTAGATTGTTGCTGATGTCGGTTCTCATAAATCTCAAGGAAAAACACATTTGAATTTTGAAGTTAAAATTGAGAGGTTTTTGATTTAACAAATCTGTAGTTGAGTTGAATGAGAATATATTAAACAGTTAAAATGAAATTTGGATTAAAGTTGTACATGGTTAATACGTGTTTGTCTGCTCCTGTGAGATTGAAAATTTGCAACTCGTTTGGCCATAAAGCTGTCACTCGTCTCTAATTCAGGGCGACAAGTTCAAGTAAAGGGAGAATGCCAGTGTCGTAAGATAAACGCGACATCCATACCTCACTGGTATTTGAACCCGGAGCCATTTCTGGCAAATGGTCAGAAACCATCAATCAGACAACTGCGCCACCTGGACGGCCAACAAAAGTAGGTCGTTCGGAAAGTAAGTAAATACCTTAAACTCACCATAGTTCCCGTAATAGCAAAATATTGATTGCCATATTCGAAGGTAGCCATTAGTACCAATAATATGTCCCAAAACTGTGAAGTTTTCACGAACACCATAAAAAGTAACAGGGTCATTGCTTCTGAAGAAAATGTCTGTATTTCAAAATCCAAATCCTGTAAGTCGTTGTATTGGTAGCAAACAACTCCCTTTCAGCTGGACAAAACAGTTTAAATATCTAGGTGTTCTGCCTTCCTTATATCCTTTCATCAAAGTGCAATCTGTAATTTGCTTAAGGGCATTTTCACCTGCTGTTCTCCGTTGAAGACGTTGGTTCACGGCTTCTGAATACCAGTAAGAAACAAAATTTCAGAAAATTCCCCGATCTTCCACTATCACTAATACTTACAGTTGTTTCATCGTTATAACAATTTCTGCTACCCAATCTGTAGGAACAAACTGAGCCCGAGGTATTGGGGCTACCGGAAAGTAATGTCGTTTTTGGAAAAGAGAAGCACTGATTGTAACAGAAGAAATTTATTTCTTAATCAATTATATAATCGCCATCATTATCGATCACACCTGCCCATCGTGAAACCAAACTTGCAATGCCGTCTTTATAAAAAGACCTTGGCTGTGATGCAAAGAAGTCCGAGGGCCCCGTTTTGACATCATCAATATGGTGGAATCTTTTCCCATTAAGAAAGTGCTGCATAGATCTGAACAAATGGCAGTCAGATGGTACATTCTCAGGGGAATAAGGCGAATGGGACAGAACTTAACATCCAAAATTTCTTATTATCTGCTGCGTCTGTCTCGCCCTGTGAGATCTCACGTTCTCATGCTGGAGAATAACACCTTTTCTGTTAGCCAGTGCTGGATGTTTTACAGTAAGAGCTTACTTTAAGAGGTCCAATTGTTGGCACTAGAAGTCTGCCGTCACGGTCCGTCAGCGTTCCAAGAGCTCAGAGAGCTATGCCAGCAATATTCCACAAACACAGAGCAAAACCTTTTCGGGGTGTAGAACCTTCCGCCCTGCTTTACTTGAACCTTCCGCCCTGGTTTTGGCGTAGGAACTGGTGTCTGACCAGGAGAAGGCCACTGGCTTTTGCGTTTGTTGTTCACACAAAGAACCCACTTTTCATCTCCAGTGACAATTCGATAAAAAATGGGCCCTTTTCCCGTCGGCTGAGCAACGAGTTGCAAATGGTGGAACTCTGGGTTTTGTTGTCAGGTGAAAGTTGATGTGGGACCCAAACTCCTTGTCTATCGATTTTTCCTATCAGTTGCAGGTGCTCTTGAGCAGTCCATGATGAATTAAGATGTTGGGGTAATTCATCAATGGTTTAACGAGGATCTGCCTCAACGGCTGCATGTAGCAGGTCATTGTCCAGCTCCATGGGCCTTCCTGCACGAGGAGTATCAGAGAGGTCAAAATTGCCCGGCCGGAATTGGGCATACCAACGCTGGCACTTGCGGACATTTAACACTTTCGGATAAACAGCGCAAATGTTATTGGTGACCATGGTTGCATTGTTCCCCTGGTGAAATTCATACAGCATACAATGACGAACATGGCTCTCCTTGGGTTTTACATAAGTTAACACCTACATAAGTTAAAGGCGAATAGTTTATTCACTCGAACATACACTTACTTTACGCTGAACGTACATAACCACTCAATACGTGCTTCCCAACCGCCAGACCTCGCAGCCATAATTTAGTATATATTTACTTTTATAGCTCACATATCTTCTTTCATTGGTTTCACGACAAAAACATTCATTGATCCACCTACCTAAGTACCGCTCAATGTAAGGAATTTGTAAACCTTATTGTTTGTTGTTATGATTTAATTACATGTAGTATGTACCGTTGTGGGTCTTATTGTGGTCGTGAATGACCGGAATAAATGCAATGTATTGTACTTAAATAAATGTAAACTCTCAAATCACTCGTTTTATTCACACGCACAAAGGTCTTGGCATGCTAAAGATGCGTAGTATAAATCATCTACAAAGAGTACCACAGCACTCTCTCGATTTTTTTTTCATGTTTTTTTCTACCAGGACATTACTATCTACTTATCTATTCCAGAAATGTGAACGTACGTTCATCGAATTTTTCTACAAATTTCTCTACGAACGTTAGCCAGCCACTGTCAGCATCTACTTTGGGAAGTCAGATGCTGACAGTATTTGTTAATAACATAATATTAGAGAAAAAAATTTCATATACGTGGAGACAATGTGAATAGACAAAGTTATCGCTCTTTCCAAGTTTTCTTTAATTAACACATAGCAGCCGAATAATTGTTATCGGGACAATCGCTGGGATCGTACCCCAGATCTTTCGAACACTAGCCGAATGCGTTCGCCTTACGCTACCGTGTCCAACAATCCACGCCGCTATGTGTGTACGATGAGTTTGTCTATTTACACTGTCCCCACGTATCTGGAATATTTTCACTATCTCTCTCGCCATTCGGATTTATTAGCTGTAATTTAATAGCTTGTGCCGTTCAGCCCCACCAGATGGAGACGTTTCAGTTGCTCAGCCCATCTCTACGGATTTGTGAAGTCAGATGCTGACAGATAAACACACATAGCAACGGGGATTGTTGGCCACCGTAGCGAAAAGCGAACACACTCAGCTAGTTATCGAAAGATCTGGGATTCGATCCCAGCGGTGTCCGGATAACAATTTTTCGGTTGCTGTGTGTTAATTAAAGAAAAACGTGGGAAGACCGATGGCTTTGTCTATTCACATTGTCTCCATTTATTTGGAATATTTTCATATCACTCTCGCCATTTGGATATATTAGCTGTAATTTCATAGCTTTTGCCGCTCAGCCCCACCAGATGGAGACGTCTCAGTTGCTCAGCCCATCTCTACGGATTTGTGAAGTCAGATGCTGACAGATAAACACACATAGCGCCGGGGATTTTTGGCCACTGTAGCGTAAGACGAACGCACTCGGGTAGTAATCAACAGATCTGGGATTCGATCCCGTCGGTGTCCGGATGACAGTTTTTCGGGTGCAATGTGTTACTCAAAATAGTATAACTATACTAAAAATCCGAAAATTCTTGGCGTAGAATAGAAATAAAAGTTTCCAAGCTTTCGCACATCAACCAGATGGCTTTCTCAAGAAAGGTAGACAGTTAACTGCAAACTGGATAATAGAACGTTTCAACATTTTGAACGCGGTGACTTGACTAGACAATAAATGATTAGGAGCAAACGTGATATTTTGAAGAAACGAGGTCACGTTGGTTAGGCACGCGGTACAATGGTAGAGAACTCAGCATTATTTGAAGAACTGATTCCAAATGCGTGGCAACTCCAGAGAAACGCCATCATTGCAAGCCTTGCAGCTGGTCAAGATTTCCAAGGTTTCGCGAATGGCGGTAGATTTGGGTGTGGAGTATGAAGCTAATTTCTTTACATCACTCCATATAGGATCGGCGGACTTTAACTTGACTTCTCTTGATAGGGCAGTAGTTATTTTCCCGTCTCCTGTATCCATTTTATGTTCGCTGATTCTAATTCCAAACGAAAGTTTGGTCATTTTGATGTAGTATCGCCTGGAGCCATCCGGGTATTTTAGTGGGATGGCATAAACACCTGCTTCATTGAGAAGATGGGGCTTGTCAATATTTCTCTTAAACATCGTGTATAAAGATGCCGGAGACCTTATGCCGACACCAAAGTTCATCCTCCTGAGCGCGCTTTTGAGTTGATAGGAAATATTTGGAATGTAGGGAATAGAGCCCAGGTAGCGAAGTTGCGGCATAGAAGTGTTATTAGCACTGCTGGTTCTGGCTTTCTCGATAAAGTTATGCATCTGGTTCGAAGTATATCCTGCTTCAGTGGCCAATTCGACTATGTTTCTTAGTTCGGATTGTTTAGAACGAGCATCTGGTTGTTGTGCGAAAGCTTGGAAACTTTTATTTCTATTCTACGCCAAGAATTTTCGGATTTTTAGTATAGTTATACCATTTTGAGTATAATTTGGTGTACAGTTCCTACTTTTTGAACTTGCAATGTGTTAATTAAAGAAAATGTGGAAAGAGCGATGACTTTGTCTATTCACATAATATTAGCGAGCTCTCAGAAGTAAAAAAACAACAACAACAAAGCAATCACAAAAGAGGATTTTTTTCTACGTAAGAGTGATGAATTTGCAGTTGAAATAATGTGTAGCTGAAGACATATGAAATAATTTTTAAAACATGTCGGTTCATCACCGAGAAATAATAAGCTATATGTGTTTCGTCACTTAAATATATTTTGGAACCTTTCCTTATCTTTTAACTTATCAATCGCAGTAGCTTTGAATTTAAGTAAGCTATGCAAATCCTCTAGCTAAACACTAATCTAGTCATTGCAAATCCTTTATATAAACACTGGTCTCGTCATTGCAAATCTTCTAACTAAACACTAATCTGGTCTAGTACAGTGAAACCCTGATTATCTCGGAGCTCAGTTCTACGTGGCGTCGCATTACTGTGTTCCTCTGTAGCACATGAAAATTTCAGTTCTAAAGCATTCTATATGCGAGTGGTTCGTGAAATAATAGAAGTCATTACTGCGTATTTTAAATAATATTGCATCAAAATTTAATAATATTGCATCATCCTTTTAGCAGAAGTTATCTGGCATCACTGTTGCTGTTTCCCGTTCTGCAGCTAGAAAGCGCACTCAGGTGTTAATTTTTTTTTTTGATTTTGATTGGGGGTTTAACGACAACCATGGGATATAAGAAGTCGCCCGTCCTTAATTTTGGCGCTGTTGGTTCCAGGGAACGGAGAGAGTCACAGGGCCGCCCACGTGGCGCAGAGGTCTAAGGGATGGCTTGTGACCATTCTTCCGAGAAGAGTTCGGGTTCGAATCCCGGTGAGGCATAGATGTTGTGTTTGTCTTACGGCTCTGGCTCTCTCCCCTACCTGGAATCAGTGGACCTATATTAGGGACGGGCGGCTTTTTATAGTCCATTGAGTTGCTGATCGGGAATCGAAGCCGGACCCAATGGTCAGGAGCCAGCGCTTAAACCACTGCACCACCTGGGCGCGATCAAGTATTTTATGAATTTAATTTAGTCTCTTTTGCCTGTTAACACATTACGAAACCTTGTCCGTGTGCTCCTCTTCTGTAATCAGTATGTATTTCAACACATAAAATGTTGGGAAAAAGAAAAGAAGTTGTTTTGACAGTGAAAAATAAATTGTAGGTTATTAATAAAAGACATGAAAATTGTAAAAGTGTTTCATCACTTGCAGACGAATTTGGTATTGGCCAGAAACTAACAGCTTCAAAAACAATACTTTAATTCGTACATTTACTTAAATTACATTTAAGGTTTAAAATTCGTGGACGTATCAGAAAATTAAAGGGAAAGTAATGCTGCAAATAGAACAAACAAAAACAAAAGATTTTCTATCTAAATAAGTCTGAAAATGCTCAGTTATGTATTAACATACCACAAGAATGTTTATCTTATGCTGCTATAGGTTCTTTTTAACGTATTTAACCCAATGAAACGTAATTCAGATTAACCGCCCTTTTCAATTATCCGGGCTCTATAGGCCCCACAATTACAACGGATAATTGACATTTTACTTCACTTACAAATTCAAAGTTCAATTTTATTCAGTGAATAGGCACATCAAAGATGAATAGAGTCACTCCCTTTTGCAATAGCAGGATATAAATCACTTACAAAGTTTAAAGATGACAATCCGATTTTGGGTGTAAATGTGACCAGGATGGTAAGTCAGATAACATCCGAAGACATTAAAATTTCAGCGTCCTGGAGCGGAACTCCACCTCGCGTCTCCCAGATAGTGCCCGGGTATGCTAACCACTACACCACCCAGAATGACCAAGTCTCAAATTTCTGATCAATTTAAATATATCATCTTCAAAATTTGTATTATATGGTGTAATTCCGTATTTCTTTCATGATAAATCACTTACGTTAGATTATTAACTTGCTACTTTGACCAGACAATATTATCAGATTTAACAAACCGTCTCATCTACGTGCGTGTGAACATACAATATTACCATGCGAGCTAATCCCGCTAGCACACCTCTTCAGCGAAGAGCGATAATAAATGCGCGTTATTGCATTCTGCATCCACAGAGGGTGGACAGTGAAACCGAAACACACCTGCGCAAATAGCACCACCCCACGTGTCACGCCACTGTACGCGCTACCTGGTGGCCAAACTGATACTATTTCTCAGTCGATCAACGAGAGCGGAGTGTGAAGGTTGCATTAGCCGAGCAGTAGCAGAGCTGGACGTTAAAAAGTGCTATCCACATAACGTTATGAGAGACATATCCTAGTCTCAAAGAGAAGATATTGTTGACGCACGTTTCGCCAGTGCATCGGTGTTCAAGACAGCAAGTATTGGACAGATTATCGTGAGGCACAGTATCCAGGGTCATGTCGACATACCAGCAAGAGGGAAGAGTGACATCCAATAGGAGTAACTGTCGAGGTAAGAAGAAACAGTTTGACAGGGACGTCAGGATGTTAACACGAGTGGCAGCCAACAAACATAAACCATAGCTTCCCAACTCACCGAAGAGTACTAACCGCGATTCACCTCTTTCCATCAAAAATGTTCGTTGGGAGTTTCAACGGGTCAACATTCACAGTCGTGTTGCTACCACCAAACCCTGGATCACCAGTATGAATGCCAAACGTTGGTTGGAATGGTGACAGCAGCGCAAATCGCGGACGTTGGACAACTTGAAATGTGTATTGTTCTCCGATGAATCGTCCTTTACTGTCTTTTCCGCAACCGGGAGAGTTTACGTGTGGAGACATCCTGCACAGGCTTTTCAACTGGACTGTTTATTGTCCACAGTGTAGTACGGTGGTGGATCGGAGATGGTTTGAGGCGCAATATCGTGGCAGTCTGCGGCCCGCTGATTGTTCTTTAGGGGACACATCACTTCCATGGACTATGGGACACTTCTGGAGGACCAGGTGCACCAAATGGTTCAAACATTGTACCCTGACGGTGGTGCCGTGCATCAGGATGATAACGAACTGATAAGCGAAGCCAAACTGGTGAAAGAGTGGTTTGCTGAGCATGCAAGTGAGGCTGAACATCTGTCATGGCCTTCACAGTCACCCGACTTGAACATTATTAAGCCACTCTAGGGTGTTCTGGAGGAGCGAGTCAGGAAACGTTTCCCTCCACCAGCATCACGTCAATAACTAACCACTTTTCTGCAAGAGGAATGGCTTCAAATCCCTCTGGCCACTGTACAGGACTTGTATCGGTATTTCCCACTACGAATTGCAGCTGTGTTGGCCTCCAAAGGAGGCCCAATACCGTAGTAATAAATCTTTCTGTCCTAAACCCATGTGCTTCAGTTTCGTTATCCAGTCCCTGTAGCTCATCGAGCAAACCACGCAGCACACTTAAAACTACCCTTACACATATTTTTATTTTCACTTTCCTTTTTCCGTGCTTGGAGGTTAGACGACCACCGTGAGCAACCAAATGGATAATTAGCAGTCGCGTGTCTCTAATTTAGAGTCGCTGATTCCAGGCAAGAGAGAGAGAGAGAGAGAGAGAGACCTAGTGTTGTAAAACACACATATCGTCAGTACCTAAGCGGAATTCAAACTAGAGCCCAACTTGAACGAATGGCTGTAAGTCACTGCGCCATCCGGGCGGCATTAAATGTTTTGACCTTTGACTCACTGGCAGTGATGCCCAACTTTGAAACACTCTTTGGGATAATGTGTTGTTAAGTCAGAAAAATACTTAACGAGAAGAAACCAAATTACGTGAGAATACAGAAACTCCACAGAACGGTCAAAAATAGAGGTGTACCTCACAGAGAGGTGATATATTGGGTTTCAAATCTCAAAATTTGAAGCGAAATTTAGTGTCTAAGACGCACTTGAAGATACAGGATGAAATGACGCCTCCCCGGTGGCGCGGTAGTCTAAGCGATGGCTTCCGATCACTTGTCCGAGATGGATCCGGGTTCGAATCCCGTGAGGCATGCTTGTTGTGTTTGTCTTACGGCACTGGCTCTCTCCCTTCCATGGTACCAGTTACCCTAAATTAGGGACGGACGACTCCTTATAGCTCACTGAGTTGCTCACGGCGGTCGTTGAATCCCCAATAAAAAAAAATGATACTGAGATATTCAGTTGCCTGATCGTGCTGCTTGTTGTGTTAACGCAAAAGGAATGCTCTTCGAATAAAATATATTTATATAAGTTTCCTTTCGTTCCCATTTAAAAATATTCAATATCATTATTTAACTGTTGCAGCGCATAGAATCTACGATTTTTCGTTGCACAGTAGGCAGGATAAAAAGCTGTCTAAGCACGATTCACTCAATGCACAGTTAGCCAAACCACATTAAAAATGAAGTTTATTTACAGCTAAAAACACTTGTTAAAAGAATCTAAAGGCGAGACCTTTCGTTGTCACAGTTACCCCATCCTCGGGCCTAACACTGTAAGGAACGAAACTACGGTATATGTATACATCGTAAAGAACCGAAATGCATTAGCATCACAAAGCACGTTGCCATCAGGAAAGTTCAAATATAGTAAAAGTTCAAATTATTAACTCAATGTCAACGCTAAATTCGCCGCCCCGGTGGCGCAGTGGTCTAAGGCGCTGGCCTCTGATCATTCGTCCGTAAGTGGTCCGGGTTCGAATCCCGGTCAGGCATGGATGTTGTGTTTGTCTTACGGCACTGGCTCTCTCCCTTCCCTGGAACCAGTGACCCTAAATTAGGGACGGGCGACTGCTTATAGCCCATTGAGTTGCTCACGGTGGTCGTTAAATCTCCAAATACCACACACAACGCTAAATTCTCCTGTGGTATGTTCAGAAGTAAGGATCTCCATGGTTGAGGAAAACTGAATGATGCTTCATCGTTGCAACAAATATCTTGATATTTTAATACGTACAAACTCTCTGTAAACAAAACAATACACTTGCTTGAAATAGAGGTAAGTATCCTGGCCTGGTCCCATATCGGAGTAAGGCACTCCTGCGCAACTGTCCTCGAAAGGGCAGTGTTCGTCAGGCCAGCAGACCGGATGGAATATTTGTGTTCAGATATTCTGACTGCAAGAGTCCGAAGTGTGGATCCTATGTATATTTTATCCTCCTCCAGTTTTAAGTTAGATTTCAAGGGGATGAAGTGCACACCATGTTTGTTCATAGGGTGAATAGGATCTCTATCTCTCCGTATCATCGACAAAATGTTCTGGTTTCGAACACCGAAATCCAAGTTGTACCACTAATTGCTGTAAGTGCTGTTTCTATTTGGGGAGGTTTTGGCGATTGTGTTGGAATCCAGTTGATATTTTATTTGTAGCTATTCCAAGACAGTATATAAATACCCCTGCTCTAATTTCATAATTTTTAATTTTACGCAGATTTTCTCGAGGAAACGTTAGCGACTTTTATATTTTGCTATAGAGATTTGCTTTGAGGTATTTTTTTCGTGTGAGAAAAATTCAAATGTCGTGCTTTTTGCACTCGATAATTCGGCGTCATCTTCTTTGTTAATATCTATTTTATTTTATTTGGGAGCCATTTCAATACACTGTGAACGACACGGTTGTCATTAAGAATTTCAAATTTCGGGAGGATTTTCTGCAAGAAGCGTAAATGCGTCTATTTTTTCTGTCAATTTTTTATTTCTAAAAATCAGCTTTGGAATATTTATTATTTCTAAAAATCTGCTTTTAAAATAATATTTATTCGCACCGGGAAGAATTAATGAATGAATTGATTTGCTCATTACACCTTGAAATTCGGTGTCATATTTGTTTGTTACGCTCTTCATTATGCTGAAGCTATGAGTTTATAACACAAATGTGCATTTTTGTCATAGCATAAATTCGAAATGCCGGGGACATTTTTCTTGTGCATTATTTCAAAAATGTAGGGGTCAAATTTTCCTGCATTAAAGAGACCTCTAGAAAATCGCAGTTAGGACGCCATCTGTCAAAATATGAAATCCGCTATTAGGATGCCATCGGCCTAGCACACAAATGCGCAAGTAGGACGCCACGGGACATACCCAGAAATCCGCGATTAGGACGCCATAGGGCAAACCTAGAAATCCGCGATTAAGACGCCATCTCCAAAACCTAGAAATCTAAAATTTGGCCGCCATCGACCGAACCTCGAAATCGGCGATTAGGATGCCATCACTAACACCTATATATCCGCAATTTGGATGCCATCGACTAAGCATAGGAATACGCGATTAAGACGCCATCACCAAAACCTAGAAATCCACGTTTTAAACGCTATCACCAAAACCTAGAAATCCGCAATTCGGACACCATTGACCAATCCTAGAAATCCTGAATGAGGACGCAGTTACCAAAACCTAGAAATCTGCAATTTGGACGCCATCGACCAAGCCAAGAAATCTTGGATGAGGACGCTGTCACCAAAATCTAGAAATCCGCAATTTGGACGCCGTTACCAAAACCTAGAAATCCCCAATTTGGGCGCTTTCGACCAAGCCTAGAAATCCGCAATTTGGACGCCATCAACCAAGCATAGAAATCCGCAATTTCGACGCCATAAACCAAGCCTAGAAATCGTGGATGAGGACGCCATCAACCAAAAATCTAGAAATCCGCAATTTGGACGCAATAAACTAAGCCTAGAAATCGTGGATGAGGACGCCGTCACCAAAAATCTAGAAATCCGCAATTTGGACGCTTTCGACCAAGCCAAGAAATCCTGAAGGAAGGCGCCGTCACCAAAACCTAGAAATCTGCAATTTGGACGCCATCGACCAAGCTCAGAAATCTTGGATGAGGACGCTGTCACCAAAATCTAGAAATCCGCAATTTGGACGCCGTTACCAAAACCTAGAAATCCCCAATTTGGGCGCTTTCGACCAAGCCTAGAAATCCGCAATTTGGACGCCATCAACCAAGCATAGAAATCCGCAATTTGGACGCCATAAACTAAGCCTAGAAATCGTGGATGAGGACGCCGTCACCAAAAATCTAGAAATCCGCAATTTGGACGCCATAAACTAAGCCTAGAAATCGTGGATGAGGACGCCGTCACCAAAAATCTAGAAATCCGCAATTTGGACGCTTTCGACCAAGCCAAGAAATCCTGAAGGAAGGCGCCGTCACCAAAACCTAGAAATCCGCAATTTGGACGCCATCGACCAAGCTCAGAAATCCTGGATGAGGACGCTGTCACCGAAATCTAGAAATCCGCAATGTGGACGCCATTAACCAAGCCTTGAAATCCGGGATTAGGACGCCATCTGCAAAATCTTAAATTCCGGGATTAAGACATCATCGGCCAGACTTAGTCAAAGCAGCATATTTAGAGGAGTTAGGGAGGGCCTTGCCCCCCCTCCCCCGAAAGTGTTTCATTTTTCATGTTTTGGTTAAAGTGCGACGTATCTTAGAAAAATACTGCTTTACTTCAATGAAAATGCATCAACTTGTATTAAAAAAACCACTTTAAGTTTTCTTCTATTTTTCAATAACCTTTATTTTGTTCTGGTGGATTTCCAAAACTTCCATTTTCTTCGGTTCCCTCCGAAAACAATTCTCTATACGCTGGAGCCAAGTAATTCGCGATTAGGACCCCATCGTCCAAAACCAGAATTCCGCCATTAAAACGCCATCGGCCAAACCTTTTCCAATGTGTTGTTTTCCCAGCATTCAACATAGCTTTTGGTGTACGCCCTTTTATTCACGAGGTGAACGAGTTTGTGTAACCGCCATAGCGGATGTTGGACGTTTGTGGCACTTAGGGCTCTGTGGTGAGAGCCATCGTTGTGCACCGGGAACCAAATCCTTTCTTTCAACCTTCCAAGATTTTCCGCAAATCTGAAGCCGGTTCCAAATTCCTAGGCTATAATTGCTTAACGGGAAATACCGATTTGATTTCCTCTTCACGGTAATGGGATTTTCAAATTTCCTGAGATGATGTTGCAGATTGAACAGCTACCAATTCATTACCGCAATCTAGATGCTGAAAATAATGTACTTGCGAATTTCCCATGTATTTAAGAAGAATATTTCTTCGTTAATTTATGCGAACATAGACTTCATTTCTATTACTTCTTGATTTATTTGTAATATTTTTTTCATCGTTAAGAATTCCTATCATTTTACCGAATTTCTAGTAGTCACAATATAATAACTATAAGTGCTTGAATATTGTGTTTTCAAATATCTTTGAAAACACAGTGCTCACACTTTTAAATTTATCACCCTTCTTTTTTTTTTTTTTTGCAAAGCTCTGTCTCTACGTGATGGGAAACAACCTCACAATTAAAATCACGATGTTAAATTTTAACGTATGAAGTGGCGGCAATATAATCTGCATCCCGGCGTGAAATAACTCTCATTTTCCATATTTATGAGTGATATGTTGTAAGAGTCGCGCCGTAATTACTATATGTGCGGTAACCTCTTGTCTTTACAGAGGCGAAGGATAAATGTCCGTGACGACAGGTTTCGGATTTAGACGCAGATGATAAATTTTGCCATCTCTGACGAAGCTCGACAGTTACGGTCAGTAATAAACTCGGTGGTTGGTTAGGCATCCGGGGAAACCACATTAGTTTGTTTAATTTAATCAGGATTTTCTGTAATTAATCGCCAAATGAGGTTCTTCAAGAGCAGATATTACGCAGAAAGGGGATACGTGTCGAGCAATGCTGGCTTTCACGCGTACTTTCGGTTAAAGGATCCGGGGGTATCCAATGGGTTTTAAACGCTGGATGTGCGCAAGTGCTGATGTGGTCAAATTTACCGAATCAGGTTTTATTCAGGCATAACCATAAAGCTTCGGATAAAGAGAATGAAATACAGGCTAGTTAAGATGATGACGTTTTGTTGCCTTCCTTTCATTACCTGAGTACGGACAACACGAACGTGCTGCTAATGGGGAGGAGGCGATGAAGCGAAACGTTACAAATCAGGCGTGTTATTTATTTCATAATTTTCAGAAGAGTACGTGGTTTTCATCTCGGTGAGCAGACTTCCTCAGGCATTCTTTGCAAGTTTTCGAAACGTGCTTTCTCAGCACTGGTGCTTCTCACAAAATTTAATTATATTTCTCCCTCCCAGAACTGTGAGTGTGAGTCAATCATTAAAGGATCTCAAAAATTTTGGCGATTTTTCTCTTCCTGCCTGTAAGTTTAGCGATAGAAAAAAAAGTTAGTAAAATCATGCAATGCATTGATTATGATAGGTTTTCCAACATACCAGAAATCATTACTCAAGTTATTACTCAAGTTACGAGGATAATCCCTGTGGAATAAATCTCACTCCTGTGTCCTGACCTTTGATCACACTTCGATAATATTCAAGATAATTCGTTTAATGTACCTCCGGAACAACATACTAAAGTTTTGTTGCAATAGAAGCTTTTTAAGTCAAGTTATGAGGATAATGGCTGTGGAATAAATCTCACTCCTGTGTCCTGACCTTTGATCACACTTCGATATTATTCAAGAGAATTCGTTTAATGTGCCTCCGGAACAACATACTAAAGTTTTGTTGCAATAGAAGAATTTTAATCAAGTTATGAGGATAATATTGGGTTGTCGGGAAAGTCATGACGTATTTTGGCACCCGTTAGCGGTTGAGCGACTTTGGAAGTACCAGAGGCTTGGGCAGCTCCGTTATCGCTATGGCATTCTGCAGGTGCCAGTTTTAGCTGCAGTCTAAAACTAATAGTGAGCGATTTGGTTGATTTGCAGAGATTTGACATCAAGTTGAAGATGGAAGACCAAACCGTGCATTTTCGCCATATTCTGCTGTTTTCTTCCGTAAAGGGAAGAACGCGCGACAAGCTTGTGAAAAGTTGCTTAAAGTGTACGGTGATAATGCTCTACAAGAACGTCTGTGCCAGAGGTGGTTCGCCAAATACTGTGCTGGTGATTTTGACCTCAACGATGCTCCTCGCTCCGGGAGGCCCACCCAGGTTGATGACGACAAAATCAAGGCATTGATCAAGTCAATACCACGTTACACGACACGAGAGATTGCAAATACATTGCACATCATCATTCAAGCGTTCACGACCACCTGAAGAAGCTGGGATACGTAAGCAAGTTTGATGTGTGGGTTCCTCATGAACTCAAAGAAACTCATTGACGCCGCGTATAAACATGTGCGATGTGCTCGTTAAACGTGAGGAAAACGATCCTTTTTTTGAAGCGACTGATAACTGGTGACGAAAAGTGGATTGTATACAACAATGTGCTGCGCAAACGGTCTTGGTCCCGACGTGCTGCTTCGCCTCAAACGACATCCAAAGCAGACCTTCATCAGCGGAAGGTTCTAGTTTCAGTGTGGTGGGATTTCAAAGGTGTCGTGTTTTTCGAGCTCCTACCACGGAACCAAACAATCCATTCGAATGTGTACTGTCGGCAATTGGACAGTTTGAACGAATCCATTATCCAGAAACGTCCAGAGCTCGTTCATCGTAAAAGTGTTGTGTTACATCACGACAACGCGAGATCATACACAAGTGTGACCACTTACCAAATACTATCGGAGTTTGGGTGGGATGTGTTACCACTTTCAGCATACTCGCCTGACCTTGCGCCGTCAGACTTCCACTTGTTTCGCTCTCTTCAACAGTCCTTGCGTGGTATAACGTTCAATTCAGATGAGGCTGTAAATCAGCACCCTGTATAGTTTTTCGCCACGAAAGGCAATTCCTTCTATGAACGAGGCATTCGGCAGTTCACTGACAGATGGCAAAAGGTCATCAGTAAGTGAGCCGCCGTCAGACTTCCACTTGTTTCGCTCTCTTCGACAGTCCTTGCGTGGTATAACGTTCAATTCAGATGAGGCTGTAAATCAGCACCCTGTATAGTTTTTCGCCACGAAAGGCAGGTCCTTCTATGAACGAGGCATTCGGCAGTTCACTGACAGATGGCAAAAGGTCATCAGTAAGTGAGCCGCCGTCAGACTTCCACTTGTTTCGCTCTCTTCAACAGTCCTTGCGTGGTATAACGTTCAATTCAGATGAGGCTGTAAATCAGCACCCTGTATAGTTTTTCGCCACGAAAGGCAGGTCCTTCTATGAACGAGGCATTCGGCAGTTCACTGACAGATGGCAAAAGGTCATCAGTAAGTGAGCCGCCGTCAGACTTCCACTTGTTTCGCTCTCTTCGACAGTCCTTGCGTGGTATAACGTTCAATTCAGATGAGGCTGTAAATCAGCACCCTGTATAGTTTTTCGCCACGAAAGGCAGGTCCTTCTATGAATGAGGCATTCTGCAGCTCACTGACAGATGGCAAAAGGTCATCGAACAAAACGGGCATTATATCATTGATTGATTTTTGTTTTTTCTATCAATAAATAACCTTTGCAAAACATGGCTAAAATACATCATGACTATTCCGACAACCCAATATATAACAGAAAGTTTTACCCAGAGCTAGACACTTTTTTTTCGTTATACGCTGTAATTATGCTGCGTTAGCAGGGTTTTCTCTTGCACTTGGATTTCGATTTATATTCAGCTCTTTAGTCAATAAAGAAAAATATGATATGAAAAGGAAAAGAGGCAATTATAGCTTTCCTTTGGGTTTATTTGCAGTTAAGGTTCCTTTGGGGCATAAAAGAAATCCCTCCCACCTCGCTATATACCATCTCGTCACGTCACGTTAGGTGTTAACTGCTAAATTATTTCCTGTTGATCTTTTCGCTTTCCTCTTGCTCTCAAGCAAACAGCTAGTGACACCGTTAAGGTTGTAAACTCATTAGTACCATCTGGGAACCTTTCACTTTATGAGCTACCATTGCTAGAGACAGAGTTAAATAGATGCCGGGTATTGGTGCAATACATTTTTTATCTGTAATGCGATAAGGTATTGTCCCAAGATTTTCATAGCAGTGCCATTCATTTGTGATTACTCTTTTCATCCCTTATTTGTTACTCTTTCATAATTCCCCTCAGTTCCTGTTTTTAATCACAGTAACCTGCGTCCGACTCAGCGGGTTCCCCGTAGGAACTGCCTCTTTGGCTGCACTCCTTCCCTTAACACAATGTGTCGACTGTTTGATTCGTTCCCCTTCATCTTTCCGCCTTCCTGTTTCTCACACTGAAACAGCTTGTTACCAAGGTAACACAGCCTTGTGACTTAACGTAGGCACAACGCTGAGCCACAGTCTTTTCTTCCTAAAAGACGGTGGCTCAGTGTTGGGTCTACGTCAAACTGCAAGGTTGTGCCACCTGGGGACGCATTTAAGAATATGAACTCATTACACATTGTATGATACCCTTTTACTTTCCATGCTGCGGTGGCTAGAGGCATAATTTAATAATAGATGATTATTTTTGCTATAAACATCTTAGCTAGCGTATAATAGGCTACCTGAAAGGATTATAGCAAAAAAAGCATTTGAGAATCAGTCCTAACGTTTTGCTCATCATCGATGCTGATAATGGTGCTGAAAACTTTCCTATTTCTGGCTGACTGAACGATGGTGACAAAGGAACCTACAATTGTACGTATTATAGTATTATATTACTATATAGTAGTATTTGTTAGTAACAATATAACACTGTGGCGACATCTTATATTTCTGAAATTTATTTTATTGCAAGATCAATATTCTTTTTGATTGGAGGTTTAACGACCAACGTGAGCAACGGAATGGGCTATAAGCAGTCGCTCGTCCCTAATTTAGGGTCACTGGTTCCGGAGAAGGGAGAGAGCCACTGCCGTAAGGCGAACACAACATCCATGCCTCACCGGGATTCGAACACGGACCCCTTTCGGACGAATGATCAGAGGCCATCGCTTAGACCACTGCGTCAGCGGGCGGCCAAGATCAATTTGGAGAAACAGGAAACGCACTTCTCAAGTACGGGAAATCTGCAATTTTCCACGTAATTTTATCTTTAATTTAATTTGAAAACCTTCTTGTAAAATTATTTTTTTTTTTTTGAATACCATCTGCGTTCGGTGTTTTCATTCCGAAATAGCAGTCATTATTTTATCAAAACAGTAGCTACCACAGATGGAAACGGGTCGGGGCAAGGAGTTCCTGACCCGATTTGGATCCGGTTTTATTTCCGTTTTATTTTTGAAAAGAAAAATGATATTTCAAACGGAAAAGCGTACTGTGGAAATTTGTGCTTGGTGCCAGTGGAGTAAAAAATGATGTGTCTTACAAAAATAGTGCCGTGACTTTCTCATAGTATAATAGATTTCCACTGACGGACTGATACGTGAAGCAAACAATCCTTTGCGTTTCCCTTCAGTGTGATTGTCCGGAGCAAGATATAAGGCAAACACCTGTCGCTTGCTCCTCTGGTGATTCACTCTATCACTCAACCCGTGTCACATTGTAAGACTAAGACTTACATTTCACATCGCGTCTTTTGCATTGATCATTCAGCAGGCAGGGCCTGATGGAGCTGTTGCGGGGCCCGGGGCGAAAATTCATTGCAAGGCCCCGAAGCAAAATTTCATTGCTTGCACTAGGAAATAAATATCATATTTTAATAAAGTCGTTACGTGAAGATGTCCGTAAAGAAATCACAGGATGTGAATCCCGCAAATCTGCCTGCGACGGAGACGAATTCGCATCCCTCTGCTCCGGGGCTGAATGCTTTACCGATTAAGGTACACCGACGGAATGTATCTCTGTAACTTTTTCCTTTTTGACATGTGCTTCACCTCTGCAGTACTTCGGAACGAAAACTATCGTAAAGACAAAATGATTATCTCAAAGAAGCATTTGCTTTAAGCTCAACCAAAAGACCAGAATATGTATTGAAAGTTCAGAGAGAGAGAGAGAGAAAAACTGTTAAAATCTACGATTTTCTTTCCGAGGAGATGGGGTTGAGGTTGTATTTCACTTCTTGTATAAAAACTGCTTCACAAAATGACAAAAGGCTACGTGCGCAGCAAAACTTTTTGGATTGCGAATATTTTAGTGTAGAAATAATAAATAATAAATTCGTATAAATAGTTTTTTCTCCTGATACATGTTTTCGTGATTGATATTTAATGCAAAATGGAGTAACTGACAAATTAGTGACTTTTTAAACTTTTATACGCGCTCATATATGATTTTTTTTTTAATTTCTAGTAATATTTCTAAAGTCACTGAATGAATGGCCTCCATGCGTAGCCCAAAACAAACTTTGATATTCTTCTTTTTTTCTTTTTTTTTAATTTAAATTTAAGTATCTGGTTTGCACGCAAATTGTTAAATATATAAAAGCAAGGGCCACAAAATGATGAAATTAAATTTGTGATTTCATGAATTCGGAAAATATCAAGGTCGTTACAATAATCAATTGAAATCTACAGATCTCCGTATTTGTACGGCGAAGGGCGATAACCTACTCGAAAACTGGGCGACTGGAAAAAAAAAACAAAAAAAAAACATGTTTTTAAGGACACTCGAAAACTTACACACAAAAAATGATAATTGTAAAAACATTCTAACTAATTTTTTTTTTCTTAAACTGCGAAGCCCCTTAAAGGCGCGAGGACCGGGACAACTGCCCGGTGGCCCTTATGGTCCAGCCGGCCCTGTTCAGAGGCTTTAGCTTGACGTGTGTGAGACCGCGTCCGTGTAAATTCTTTTTTACGCTTTCCAACCGTAGCTTCAAGAAGCGTATATGCTCCAGCTTCGTCCAACTGTCTGTCCGTCTCGCGCAAAAATGGTTCGATTTCGATGAAATTTTAGCATGTGGTAGGGAAGCACCTCTGAACGAACCCTATTGAAAATGGACGAAATTAGTTCAAAGGTCAGGACATAGGAGTGGGATCCGTTCCATTGCCCTTAGGCGTCATAACTTACGTAAAATTCTTCGATGCGACAAAACGTTATTATGTTGTTCCTGAGGTATAGTGAATCGGTTCTGTTGAATATCAACGAAATGGGGTCAAAGGTCATGGCACAGAAGCAAGATTTATTCTACAGTCATTATTCTCATAACTGGTATTTCTGGTATGTTGGAAAGCGTATCATAATCAATGCATTGCATGATTTTACTAACTTGTTTTATAAGACGATGGCCCAGTCCCAACACATTTACTCCTAAATACCTTTATTGAAGTTCATACATTAAACTAACATAAGTATTAATAATTAATTATAGCATAATCATAAAGAGTATTAGTACACTTATGTATAGGATGCGTCATGCTGACAAATATAAAATTACATTTAAATTAGTTACCAATCACTGGACTAAGGAAATATTTTAGCATACTGTACTTTCCTCAGAAAAACATCATTAAATTAATCTGTGGTGATTTTCATTGACATATCCCATTCTGATGACCAAAAATTTATAATATTATTCAGTGTAAAATTGATTATTGTATTATTGAATTGATTTTAATGATGTTAGTTTGGAAAAAAAAAACGGTAGTGAGAAAAATATTTTAGAATTGTAACGCACCGTAGAAGTATCTCAACTTGTCGGCGAAATACAGGGGAAGTGGCAGAAGGATCTCAACTTGTCAGCGAAATACTTATCATATACACAAGCCAAATATTTATACATGCAAACTATGCAATTTAATAAATAATAATATACGAATATCTCAATACTAAACTCTAGTTCTAACACTAATTAATATTTTGAACTTCAAAATTCAGCATTTTAGCACAGCAATTATAAGTTATTGAAAAAATTAAACTTAGTTTCTTTTATTACAACTGAGTTTTTGAAGGTTTAATATAGGCTAGTGAGACTTCTTTTGCTGGATGCTGTTTCTATCCGTTAGCTTATTAATTCTGGGATGAATTCAAGTGATAGCCAAACGGAGACGGTCAGAAAGATGCAGGCGGTTTCTCTGTTTTGTTTTAAACAGTCATGGCAGAAACTGCAGTTTCACAAAGATATGTGGTAGGAAAACAAAGAAGAAATCTCATTGCTATTTCACGTAAATTTGGATATTCATTTTTCATTCTTATCCAGAATTTCGAATTACTCATAGAATTAAAAGTACATTCCAGTCCTTTGTCTGATGATAATTCAATAAGTTGAAGGGTTTCTTCATGGGAAAGGGCTGTCTCTTAGTGTTCAACAAAGGGGTTCACAATCCACATATTTTGCCTCCGGGGATCCTCATGTTCGGGATAATAGTTTTCAAACGACAACAACAACATCTTTAAGTGGACTGAATATCTGAAACTAAATTATGTGAATAGAAATCATGTGCTTCCATAATATAATCAGAGTACGCCTGAACATTTCATAATTTCTTTCTGCAATCACATTAAGCCAGAGTTTGAGTTTCTTTTTGAATGATTCGATGTTGTTCCAAGCATTAAATATTGTTGTATCTAGACCTTGAAGTTTTAAATTCAACTCGTTTACGTAAGAAAATATGTTGCTGAGATATATCAGCCTGGCTACCCATTTCTTATCCTGGAAATAATGGGACAGGTCACTTTTCGTATGAATTAGAAACAGCTCAACTTCCTTTCGGAGTACATGCAACCTCTTGAAAATTTTACAGCTGGATAGCCAACGTACTTCCGAATGGAAAAGAAGATTTTGTTGATCAAAGCCCATTTTATCGCACAATGCTTTTAACAGTCTTGTGTTTAAAGCACTGTTTTTTTATATAATTAATAATTTTTATAGATCAAGACAGGACTTCATTAAGTACAGGTGCCATTTTTTCGGAGGCCAGGTTTTGCCTATGAATGTAGCAATGCGTTGACAATAAGTTATTGCCCGCCATATCCTTAATTTTAGTGACCAAACCTGAATTTCTACCTGTAAGACAGGCAGCGCCGTCAGTACAAACCATAATGCAATTTTTCCACTCGAGATCTTTCTCTTCAATGGAACCATTTAAAACTTCGAAAATTTCCCTGCTGGTAGTGTGCATAGGTAATTCAGAAAGACTTACAATGTCTTCCTTCATGCCACTTTCATCATGGTCAATGTATCTTACGTACGTAACTAAAATGCTGTTGTTCTGAATATCTGTAGATTCGTCCAGTTGTGAAGCAAACAATTTCTATTTTTTTAATTTTTGCAACCAGTTGCGCTTCTGTATCCTTTGCCATATCAGATATCCGACTTTCAGCTGTATTATTCGACAATGGGATGTCTTTCATTTTACTTGCCGCAGACTGGCCTAATACTTCATTACAAGCCTAATACTTTATTACTGTATGTTGCCTTTAAACAGTGAGCTTCGCGTGTAAATACTTCATTACAAGCCTAATACTGGCCTAATACTTCATTACTGGCCTAATACTTCATTACAAGCCTAATACTTATTACTGGCCTAATACTACAAGCTTATTACTGGCCTAATACTTATTACTGACCTAATACTTCATTACAAGCCTAATACTTATTACTGGCCTAATACTTCATTACAAGCCTAATACTTATTACTGGCCTAATACTTCATTACAAGCCTAATACTTCATTACAAGCCTAATACTTCATTACTGGTCTAATACTTTAATACTTCATTACAAGCCTAATACTTTATTACTGTATCTTGCCTTTAAACAGTGTATGTTGCCTTTAACAGTGAGCTTCGCGTGTAAATACTTCATTACAAGCCTAATACTGGCCTAATACTTCATTACTGGCCTAATACTTCATTACAAGCCTAATACTTATTACTGGCCTAATACTACAAGCTTATTACTGGCCTAATACTTCATTACAAACCTAATACTTATTACTGGCCTAATACTTATTACTGGCCTAATACTTATTACTGACCTAATACTTCATTACTGGCCTAATACTTCATTACAAGCCTAATACTTCATTACAAGCCCAATACTTATTACTTGCCTAATACTTCATTACAAGCCTAATACTTATTACTGGCCTAATACTACGAGCTTATTACTGGCCTAATACTACAAGCTTATTACTGGCCTAATACTTATTACTGACCTAATACTTCATTACAAGCCTAATACTTATTACTGGCCTAATACTTCATTACAAGCCTAATACTTATTACAAGCCAAATACTTCATTACAAGCCTAATACTTATTACAAGCCTAATACTGGCCTAATACTTCATTACTGGCCTAATACTTCATTACAAGCCTAATACTTATTACTGGCCTAATACTACAAGCTTATTACTGGCCTCATACTTATTACTGACCTAATACTTCATTACAAGCCTAATACTTATTACTGGCCTAATACTTCATTACAAACCTAATACTTATTACTGGCCTAATACTTATTACTGACCTAATACTTCATTACTGGCCTAATATTTCATTACAAGCCCAATACTTATTACTTGCCTAATACTTCATTACAAGCCTAATACTTATTACTGGCCTAATACTTCATTACAAGCCCAATACTTATTACTTGCCTAATACTTCATTAAAAGCCTAATACTTATTACTGGCCTAATACTACAAGCTTATTACTGGCCTAATACTTATTACTGACCTAATACTTCATTACAAGCCTAATACTTATTACTGGCCTAATACTTCATTACAAGCCTAATACTTATTACAAGACTAATACTTCATTACAAACCTAATGCTTATTACAAGCCTAATACTTCATTACAAGCCTAATACTTCATTACTGGCCTAATACTTTAATACTTCATTACAAGCCTAATACTTTAATACTTCATTACAAGCCTAATACTTTAATACTTCATTACAAGCCTAATACTTATTACTGGCCTAATACTACAAGCTTATTACTGGCTTAATACTTATTACTGACCTAATACTTCATTACAAGCCTAATACTTATTACTGGCCTAATACTTCATTACAAGCCTAATACTTATTACAAGACTAATACTTCATTACAAACCTAATACTTATTACAAGCCTAATACTTCATTACAAGCCTAATACTTCATTACTGGCCTAATACTTTAATACTTCATTACAAGCCTAATACTCCATTACTGGCCTAATACTTTAATACTGCAGCAGCAATCAAAGAAGGCTTGCTGAGTTCTTCGCCAATGGAATACGCTTTTTTACGTTTAGCGATCTATAATGATATTAAATAGGATGCCGTCAGAAGTGAAGTGTTAGTGGTTGAAGCTTGGGAAATAGTTTTCTTTTGTATTTTAAGTGCATCTCTTTTACGTATGAAGAATTCAATGGGTTTGTTCACTAGATCGGAATGTTTTGTGCTGAGGTGTCAGGTAAGTCGTGATGGCTTCATAGCTTCATTTCCAGAACAGTAGTACAAATCACACATTGAGGTCGTGGCAACTGGTCAGGGCATTGTATGAAACCAAATTTTAAATAGCTGTCCATGTAATTATGAGTGGACGCATACTTTTTCTTCTCTGTGCTGGTAGTTTTCCCCTCCTTTTGTGCATCTTGGAGATCGCTCTGCAGGCTTCAGGTGGATGCATCACTATTTGTTGCGTCACAAACACCTTCAACACGATATTTCTTAACACCAAAATTAAACAAAATTCCTTGTCTTGTATTCATATTAAAATTAAAATCTGTAGGTCTATTGCTTTTAAAAAATCGTGGCACTCGGATTTCGAAACATGCACATACACACTGCAATGCGAACTTGCGAAGCAACAGTATTCAGTATTACCAGATTTGAGAACCGGATACAGACTGCCTTGATCTTCATCACAGAGAAGGAGAGGTAGAGGTCCAACTCTCATGGTTATGATGGCGCCCCAGTGGTCGGACATGAAACTACGATAGCGGCTGTCACGTGATACGGTACCAGTGGCTGTATAAGTAGCACCGCGGAGAGAGTTGTAAACTCTTAAAAACAAGCAGACGGTTACGATTCGACGTTTTAGTTCCATGTCCGTCCACTGGCGTGCTGTACTGTTGAGATCAAGGAGGTTAGAAGAAGGAGGAGCTGGATACAGCCCCTCTCCCTGCGCTTCTGGCATGACTCTACTTTTTATCAGCTGACTACGCCAATGCGCCCAGCCCGATAATTTCATGTATATCTCTATGGGGAAATCGCGAATTTGAACGGGTTTTTCGGACCCTTACTCTACCCATACAGTCAGAAAAAAAAAATTGAGGCTGAAATATTCGTTCCCATAATTTAAATATTCCAGAAAAAATAGGAAAATATGTGTTGGTATTTCTTTACAAAATTGAACAAGATAATGATTTTTGGAACGGAAGTTCGTACTGCGCATGTGCAAGTAACAATGTTTAAAATATAGCCAAAACCCTAATGTTCAGAAATACGAAATCGGAAATATTCCTTGTTGCATCCTTGGTTTGCATGGTTTGCATGCGCTAAGGGAAACTACTTCAGACACAGGAAATCTCGTCGAGATCTTTAAAACGATATCACGCACAGTCGTGTTGGTTGAGATCTTTAGGGCAAAATTGTTGCCATGAACCTCTGTTGAAGATTTACCTCTGAGTCTTCTGCTCTGTGGATCTTTATATACTTCCTTGCTGATTGGTCACTGACATTTGCAACACAGATGTTAATTTCGTTCAGTTTTGAGAAAGAGGATACGTCGCCCATTTTTGTAATCGGCTTGCAGGCAATTTTCATGATCTGTCATAAACAGCGGTATTCCCTTTCCCGAATGTGGAAATATTTCGGTATTTGAAAATTCCCGATCGTTCATGAATACCTAAATGTTTAAAAATATGTGGTTTGGTCACTGACATTTGCTACCCGGATGTTATTCAGGTGTTCTGGGTCTGAGCTTTTCGACACATTCAAGAATATTATTCTCCTCAGAATATTTCCACTATAAAATATTTATTCATGAAGAATGTTTAGAAAATTAAAATGACAAATTCCAAGAGAACCTCTGACGGCCCGGTATAATTGATGCCAGGGCCCGTTTACATTGTGATATGTTATCAAGGAAACAACAAAAACTGAAATTCGACATACAACAAGTTACTTAGTTCAAGAAGTTTGACTGTAGCACTGTAGAAATTTAGTGGAACAACCTTAACATTAATGCGGAGGGACTTTTTAACTCTCGCAGATGTATTTGAAAACATGTGTAAAAATTACGTGAAGAACGACAGTTTCAACACTTTCTGTAAATAAGTGAGTAAATTATACGTTTCTGACCGATATATATATATATATATATACATATGTGTGATTTTGTATAATTATAAATTGAGTTTCTAATTTATAGTCACAAAGCAGGTTTATTCGGGACAGGTCCAGGTCGAGTTCACTTATGTGACGTCCGGATACTGGTTCAAATTTTTTGACCCGTTTCCAAATCTGCTGCCAACTGCACTGTATAATCATCACTCCATACAAGTACTTCAAAATTTTGGCATTATGTTTTTATCATTACGAAGGGCATAATTTGATCCAGATATTTAATGATCGTTGTAAATAATTTCCAATTTTGTATGCGTTCTCCAATGCAGTTAATTGATCATACCAATGTAAGAGATAGGAACAATGCGGCGTTTAAATTGAATCAATATACAAACCGTTACTCCTTTCCCTCAGCTAATCTTGCAGAAGAACTTCTTTCTTATAACCAAGTGCGTTGTATTAGAGTGGACTTGGAAACATGTGTTGTTCGGAAGGATAGGTAATTTGATTCCAGTTCCTTAGCTTAGGAAAGGCGGCCCGTCGCGTTCGAAGCTTGAAGGAAACAAAGATCCTCTAAGCAGGAATAGAGTGAGAAGAAGAAGATAAAAAAAGCTCAGTAACAAGGGGGAAAAATCCTGAATTGAATGGTGAGTGCCAAGTAAGGATCAAACACATTGATATGAAAGACACGTACTACTGAGGCAATTAGAGTAATGAAACCGAAGAAAGAGGTAAGAAAAACACTCCTTTTTTTCACTTATCCTTGATACTTTAAGACTAATAATCTCCAAACGGAAATCCGGGGATTGTTATTTTAAACTCTTTCAAAAGCTAATCTGAAGGATCAAACGTAGACTGATTAATGAATTGGAAAATCGAAGAGTCCATACTGAGCAAATAGTTTGCTTCACTGGAGAAATGTTTAGAATGGGTTGCGTTTTTTCAATTTCTATCATGGAATACCTTCTCAGCTGAGGATAATGTTAATAACAACACTAAACGACGTGAAAGTAGAGAGTATTACTCCTAAAAGATAAAAAGACATTCAACTCGAGGAAAGAAAACTATTGCCAACAGCATGACAAAAAATATGAGTAGAGAAAATATGATTCTGGAACAGTGCTGCATGCGGTATATGCCGCACGTGCTAGAACACACAATGAGAGTTCTGGAACATGCCGCAACCCTGCGGATCGGTATGCGGTATATGCCGCGTGTGCCAGAACTGGTTCTGGAACATGCGACCTTCCTGAATGCGTTATTGAGAGTTCTAGCACATGCTGCATGTGCTGGATCTCTCAATGTAAGTTTTGGAAGATCCTTTTGTCTAGGCTGATGAAGAAACATTTTAGCGGTGGCAACACCGCTAACATAGGAATGTTCAGAACTTCTTCGTTTTAGCCTTCCTTTTTAAAAAAATGCACTTCCCGCGTCAGATTGTCCATGCCATCAAACTGGGAAATTTCTTTTTTTTTTTTTTTTTTTGAGGATAAAGAAATTTCTTTCTGATTAACAATGGGATTTGAACACTCTATCCTCTGTGTGAGAGGAAGGAACCTTAACCGCTGGACCAACAAGACATTGCTTTTTGGTCCCGTTTATTGGGGATCCCTTTCCTGATTCCGGCATCGGAACAGCTGATTGATACGCTCCAAATGATCATATTAAACTCTAATAATAATAATATTAATAATAATAAAAATAATAAAATGGGAAAACAGTTTTCATACACGGAAAAATTAGGTGGTAACACTACTAATATGTGTTTACTCTTTTGTATTTCGGGAGATTGGCGACATCACACGTCCCGCATCGTAGATTAAAACATTACTATGTGTGTTTATACAGTACTTGAGCTTGCTCATGTCAACACATGTCAACACATGACTCTTTCGAGTCATTTAACTTAGAAAGTCTACTGATCATCTGACATTTTCCCGTTCAGCGATTGGTTGTTCATCTTTTTACCGCAACCTCTCGAATTTCTTTGCGAGTACTTCACTTTTGCTTGTATCTGCGATCTGCTGACACCTTCAGTCTGAGTGAGGATCAGTTGCTTAGCTTACTGACGTATTTTGGCTTCTTTAAGTCACAGTGGGCGCTCTTCAGGGATGATTCATATGGATAACCTACCTGATAATTTTTTCCATCTAGGAAATAACATTTTTGCCTACATATCATCTTTCAATCAACGGTTGTATGTTCATATCAGACAATTCAAGCCCTATGGAAAAAAGTGCTATCCTTCAAAAGTTGGAATAACCATTTTCACGAATCAGTGGATCGAGCTAATGAACGAAAAGGAATACTACACTGCTGGCCACCCAAAATGCAACACCAAAAAGGAAGCATCCGATTGTCCTGAAATTCTCAACATCCGTTGCTCGCGAGAGGACATGCAAACGATTTGCATTGCAGGGCATATGCAAATCATGTGCGCCCGACACGCCACCGAGAAGCACTATAGGAAGAGTGCACAGAAGGCGGGGTGTAAGTAGTGGAAATGTGTTGTGCTGCCGGACCTGTGCGTGGAAAGCTTCCTGATGCCTCGTCGCAGAATACGGCAGTCATTCCAGTAAGTTTCGCAGTTCGACAGAGGACGAATAGAGGCTTATCGCGACAGCGGTTTATCGTACCAAGACATCGGCGCCCGTGTGGGACTACATCCAGCCACGGTGAAGCGAGTATGGATTCCGTGGGTGCAGGAGGGACCGACGGACCGACGTGAACGATTACCGCAGCCGCGGCACACCAACGAACGAGAGAACCGGCATGTTGCGCGGCGGGCATTGACTGCTCGCACCGCCACAACACGAATGTTAGCGCAGGAATTAGGGTGCGCTGCGCCCTAATTCCTGTGTCAGCACGTACCGTTCGACGGCGTCTATAGGAGCGGGGATTTGTCGCACGGCGCCCATTGCTCCGGTTACCATTGACGTTACATCACCGGCGAGTGCGGCGGCAGTGGGCCTTTGAACGCCACACCTGGACTACGGAATGGCACGACATTGTTTTCTCTGACGAATCCCGCTTCTGCCTGCAACACCACGATGGTCGGATCCACGTGTGGCGATACCGCGGCGAGAGACTGCATGACGCTTGCATTATGCATCGCCATACCGGTCCGTCGCCTGGCGTTATGGTTTGGGGCGCAATTAGATATGACACTCACACCCCTCTGGTACGCATCGCCGGTAAACGCAACAGCCACCGCTGCATCTCCGACGTTTTGTAGCCCGTAGTCCTCCCTTACCTGCAGGATCTGCCAGCGGCCACGTTTTAACAGGACAATGCACGCCCGCACGTGGCACGCATAGTGCAACAACTCTTCATGGCCCACTAGGTTTCACTGCTGCCGTGACGCGCCTGTTCTCCCGATATGTCGCCCATCGAACACGTCTGGCTGATGGGCAACCGAGTGGCCCGGTAAGCACCACCCGCGGCTACGCCTGATGAACTGTGGCAACGTGTGGAAGCAGCCTGGACCGATATACCCCAAGCCTACATCCAAAGCCAGTTTTCGTTCGATGCCGCAGCGTGTAGTGGCCGTTGTTGCCGGCTATTAGGACCATACGAACTATTGTTGCCTGCGTGTTCCGCAAGTCACACGGGCCTGTAAGCTCAATCGTTTCATCTTTGTATATGTTGTTATGTGTCCAGTAAATCTGGCTTTGCTATCTCGTGTCCTTTTTGGCGTTGCATTTTAGGTGGCCAGCAGTGTATTTCAAAGCATCTCGGGTACGGAATTTCCTCAATTGATTTCCCATTCACTGGGTTTCTAAATGTGTATATCAATCCGGAAAACCACGAAATCTCCATTAATAATTAGAAATCAAGCATTACTCTTACGGAGGAAATGTGGTCCGAACTGGTACGCAACTCCTCCAATGTGTTAAATCAAATAGCTGTTGAATTTTGTAAGATTTTCTCCTTTCGCAACGTGTTGGAAAAAAATTTTGGCGTCAAAAGGTGAAACTTTAGTAGAGGTTTTTCCAAATGGAAAACAAAGAGAATCATTTCAAGAATTAATATTTATGAAGCAAACAGAAATGTTACAAGAACAACATTCCAGAGGCGACGTAGTTTCATATTTGACGGAAACATCGCGGCAGAAGAAATGGGATCTTTCTGAAGTAGTACGTGAAGATGAATATTTATATGCAGCTGTTTTAGAGATCGATTTTGCTCAAATTATTGAAAAATTCGTTGAACGTTTGGAAAGAAGAAAATTGATGAAATATTCAAACGAAGCTTTTCTCAATTCCGTAAAACTAGAAAACATTTTCAGCCGAATCAAAGCGGAAATACAGCATGATGATATGAACTGAATAGAGCAAGGAAATGAAATTAGAATAAAAAGGTCCTTTTCAGGACTACCAAATTTTGCAAAGAATTTAACCATTATCGTGCATATATTTTATGGAATTAAAAAAAACAGTCCTTTTTCAGGACTGCTTTATTTCATTATTTTTTCATTCATTTATATATATTTTTTCTTTTGAATGTGAGTGTATGTGAACGAAGAAAGTCACTGGTGTGGGCTTAATTGCTCCGTAAACCTTAATGTGCTTCTCCAATATTATGGAACCGTGCTTGGCTAAGTTCACCACCTCTTTTACTACAAGAAGACAACAACGAGGGATTTGGTAATCCTGATACCTCGAACTTTGAATGGGTAATGCGAGCAATGGTTTAATAACTCGCTCGGGGAACCTTCTGTTGTAGCAAATTCCTTGCATGCGTGTAATTTCAGTTTTATTTCTTTAATGCATATTTCTCCTCTTCGATTAACACTAGATGAAATTTAACTTTCTCGAAACTAACCTTATCTGAAATGAAGTTGTAAAAAGATTAAAAAAACAGTCCTTGTCCACTATGAACTTTTTAAAAAACGTACCCTGTCACTTTTCAAGTGAAAATTTTTCGCTCTTTTAAGATTTCTAACATGTCAGAAAACGGTCCTTTAAGGCAAATGATTTCCCCATGTTATTCCATGGGATTTTTTCGACTATAAGAAAACTAAAATTTAAAAAATCGCCCTCTTAGCAAAAACAACAAAATCATTTTTTGACTTGTTAAAATTTATATGATTGAAAAAACCAACTTTATGAAAAATTAATTCAAAAATTGATTTTTAGAAAAAAAAATGAACGATTCAAATATTTAGTTTTATGAAAAAGGAAAGTCAATAACTTCGAAAATGCTTTCTGAGAAACTTCTGTTAGCTTGCTCTTACAATTTTGGAGCGAGTGGGAGCAAAAATAACATTTGTATACATAAACGCATTTTGTTAAGCCTATGAAGTCATGTACATTGTTCACTGGGTTGTTGTAAGAGGCTTAGTTATTGTTTTGGGGAAATAACTTTTAAGATTGGAGAAAACATTTCTGTATACAAGATGAAGCGTTAAGAATATCATTGGCGTAGAACTATGTAACTTGATGTGGAAAAGACATGAAAGCAATGAATTAGCAATGTTTGTATCAGTGTGGGAGACTTCATGCTGTCTGTTCTTTTATAAGAATCATGAGAAAACGTACTTAGAATACGATTTCGTGTTCTCTATGTTCAAGACTAATATTTTCTTGAAGTAATTAAATAAATAGTGTGTGATCTTGTATCAGAAAAACACATGCGATAGAGATAACCTATATAAAAACGAATTAAACGGGAAACGCAAATTAGCGTCTAAAGGGAAATACCGCAAAAACAGATGTTTCACATGTAATGTCTGGCACGTTAGAACTGGTCATTGAGTGAATGAAGTAAACACAAAGTTTTGATGTATTTTGATGCAAAGCGAAGTAAATGGGGGAAAAGAATGTGGTTAGGTGTGTTCATACTTACTTTGACGAGGTGAGATAGCAATAAATATTTGGTTATAAATGAAAAATGAGTAAAAATAACTCACTAAGAAAATTATTTTGGGAGAAAGTATGAAATTTTAGTTTACGTCATGAGAATAAATGTTGGTGAGACTTATTCTAAAGTTAAAAATATATCTGAAGTTTTTGTTACATTTCTGATATTAGGAAAGTTTGAATGGAAAAGTGAGAGCGATCGAGTCGAAAAAGAAACAAGTTTGTTGGAATGAAAAAAGGAAAAAAATACTATATGAAGAAAAAAATCGAAGTACACTCAATAACAGTTGCAAAGCAGAGTTAAACAAATACGTAAACGTAGAACAGTTTTTTGAAAAATAGATTAAGTCGTTATACAGAGAAATGAAGTACGTCTTTCTTAAAAATGATTACTTTTGTTTGAAGAAATTCGATATTTTAGCTACATGTTGAGAATAGCTGTTTTTCTGGTGAGCTAGCATATTGCTATGTAGAGAATAAAAATGTTTGCTAAAAATATAATGTTTAGTGGAAGTACGGACTTGTTTGCTATATCTCCAGAATGAATGTTTTTCTATTGATTTAGAAAAAGATATACAGAAAATATATCGCAACAAATATAAATTTTAGCGTAAGAAAGAATGCTTTAGAATGAATGTCTCAACAATAAATGCTTTTCCTGTTCGGTCAGTAAAAGAAAAGTATGGCAAACTAGGATAGAATAAAAAAAGTATGCATATTCCACATACATGCAAGTTTTTAGGAATACTTAAAAGTGAGTTGGAAAAATATATAATATGCGATATAGGGAAACAAAAATTCTGAAGTTGTGTTACATCTTGTGATATCAAGTCATTAGGAAACGTTGGTTGAAATGAAATGAAAAAATAAGGTCTCAATAAAATAGCTGCTAGTTTGTAAAGTTAAAAAAATAATGGACGAATACGTGAACATAGAATGATATTCAAAACATAGATTAAGTTAAATAGGTGGAAATGTGAAGGAAATGTTTGTTAGAAAGAACTGCAAAAATAAAGTAAGAATAAAGAAAATATTGTTTCAATCGAATTTTTAACTGCTATAGATCGGTATATTTCCTGTACATACACGAAACAGCGTTATAAAAATAGATTAAGTCACACATTTAAAGCAAGTAAAAAACCATAGTTTGAGAGGGGAAAACAAAGCTGAAATTTGGTCACATCTGGAGATTCAAGTCGTTAGAAACTTTGGTTAAAATGAAAAAATAAAGTCAGAAAAAAAGTATGCGACAGTTGGCAAAGTTTGAAATAAAATAATGGATGAATATGTGAACATGGAATTATATTTCAAAACATAGATTAAGTTAGATAGGGGGAATTGAGAAGGAAAATGTCTGTTAGAAAGAAATGTAAAAATACGGTAAGAACGAAGAAAATATTGTTTCAATCGAATTTTAACAACTATAGATCTGTATATTTCTTGCACACACATAGAAAAGCGAGAAAGAAAAAATAGATCAAACCATACAGTAAAAACAAGTAAGAAAGAAAAATAGTTTCAGAGGGAAAAAAATAAAAATCTGGAGTTTCGTCACATCTGGTAAATTAGAAATCAAGTCGTTTTCCAATGTTTTGTGCTGTAGACCTAATCTTAAAACACAATTGTTTATTGAATGTATTTACGTGTTCATGGCATTTTCTGTTACATTTTTTAACATTGTACCTTTTTCCACCGTCCAAAGCTGCAAATGTTTATACATAGTTAAAATACTTTTTTGTTTTTTCGTATTTTCTTTTCATGATTAATCAGTGAAATGTACCTTTTAACGCATATCTTAATCTATTTTTTTCCTTGCGAACTCGTTAAACTTATCGATATACCAACATTATTTTATTTTCTAACTTTACAACTACATTTATCGAGGCTTTATTTTTTCTGATTCAAACAAGCAAACGTTTCTTCATTATTATTTCTTTTTCTTATGCAAACTACTTTTCTTACTTGCTTTTAATGTATGCTAATCTGGTTTTCTATATGACTGTTTCCTTTTCTATATGATTTTTCTTATTTGCTTTTAATGAATGCCTTAATCTGTTCTTCTATATATACTGTTTCATTTATAGATGATCAGTAGACTTTCTAAGTTAAATGACTCGAAAGAGTCATGTGTTGACATGAGCAAACTCAAGTATAAACACACATAGTAATGTTTTAATCTACGATGCGGGACGTGTGACGTCGCCAATCTCCCGAAATACAAAAGAGTAAACACATATTAGTAGTGTTACCACCTAATTTTTCCGTGTATTAAAACTGTTTTCCCATTTTATTATTTTTATTATTATTATTATTGTTATTATTATTACAGTTTAATATGATCATTTGGAGCGTATCAATCAGCTGTTCCGATACCCGAATCAAGAAAGGGATCCCCAATAAAGGTTAACACAAGTAATGTCTTATTGGTCCAGTAGTTAAGGTTCCTGCCTCTCACACAGAGGATGGAGTGTTCAAATCCCATTGTTGACCAGCAAGACATTTTTCTATCCTCACAAAAAAAAAAAAAAAATTCTCTGTTTGATGGCATGGACAATCTAACGCGAGAAGTGTATTTTTAAAAAAGGTAAGGCTGAAACGAAGAAGTTCTGAACATTCCTATGCTAGCGGTATTGTCACCGCTAACAAGTTTCTTCATCAGCCTAGACAAATGGCTTTTCCAAAACTTACATTGAGAGATCCAGCACATGCAGCATGCGGCATGTGCTAGAACTCTCAATAACGCATTCAGGAAGGTAGCGGCATGTTCCAGAACTCTCATATTTCCTCTACTACTAATATGAATTATTTTAGCATATGAGCTGGTTTTGTATATGATCGGGAGTAAAAATGATGCAAATTATAACACAAAGCAAAAGATATATAAGTAATAACGCAAAAAAAATTTTTATTTGAAATATTAAGGTCACTTTACAGCATATAGTGATATACGTATATGACCTCGAGACTATATTTCAACTGATTTCTTTCTTCCATAACATAAATTCACAGCCGAGAGATAGTTTCCGTTATTTAAAATCTTTCACTTACTATTTGTTTTTTCTTGAAAAGCCACTACCCGTTCCCTATATTACAGAGGGTGAGTTGAAAGGTTTGCAATATCTGCATAAACGCATGTGCTGCGGTGGGTATGTCACCTGTTTAAACTAGTACAAGTAGCTCACTGCAGTAAATCGAAAGGAATATAAAGTGGTAGACGTTGCTGTGAAAAGCATTGCATGTCGTCGTTCTGTTTGTTGTTGGGACGCCTAAAATATGAACAGCCACAACCGGCTAATTAGGGAACTTTCAGTTTACAAGTCTGAAATCTGCAATAACGCAGCTCAATCAACACGAAACATTTGTCATGCGAAAGAGGAAGGTTCCGTGAACCACAGCACCGCAACCAGATGGTTCAAGAAATTTAGCTCAGGTGTCAGAAACCTCGACGTTCAGCCAAGGTCAGGTAGGCCGCGGACCGTGGATCCGGTGGCCGTGCTCCAGGCCGCAAAGCAAATCAGACAACCAGCAGTCCCGGATTATCAGAAGAGCTGGGCATGTCGCAGACCACTGTGGTACGTCACTTTCAAGATCTCGACAAAGTCTATAGGAGCTGCGCATTGTCCTTCATGAACTGACGCCATCTGAATCAAACCGCCGAGTGGTGTACGCTTTAACCCTGCGCGATGTACGCTTCATCAAGAAATGTGTTATGTGCGATGAAAAGTGGATCAATTTCCGTAATCCTAACACACAACGGCAGTAGTTGAGCGAGGGCCGGCTTCCAGAACCTGTTGACAAACGTGAGCGCTTCGAGCACAAGGTGATGTTCTGCATGTGATGGAATTTCGAGGGTATAATCCATTGCGAATTTGTTCCAAACGGTCGGACTATCAACGCGAACTTCTTCTGAACAGCTGGAGCGGATGTATGCCATTTTAGAGGAGAAGTACCCGCCGCTGGTGAACAGAAAGCGCGCTCTTCCATAGCAGGACAACGCTCGGCATCATACCGCGCGAACAACCCTTTCAGAACTCCAGGAACTTGAGGGCACCGGACTGATGCTACACCTAGCATATAGTCCAGACCATGCCCTGTCGGATTACTTCTGTTCCATGGCTCTCTTTCTTCGAGGGCTGCACTTTAACAACCAGGAGGAGGTGGTACCTGGGGTGAAGGAGTTCTTTGCCTCGAAGGAAAAGAATTGGTACCACTACGGAATCGAAGAATTGGCAGACAGATGGCTAATGACAGTGCAACACGATGATCTATACTTTGAATGTTAGTCAGCTTTCGTCGTAAAGGTACGTATGAAGACATAAAGTGATCCAAATATGGCAAAACTTTCGACTCACCCTTTGTAAATAAAATTTGTACCTACAAGGTATGATCAGAAAGTATCCGGACTGTATTATTAAAAACAGTGTACAAGCTTTACCGATTTGAAACTTAATTCCCTCATAGTAGTCCCATTTCGAAGCCACACACTTAACTCAGCGTGTTTCAACTGCTCGAAGCATTTTTTTAAAGACATATTCTGAAACAGAGAACAGCTGTTTCGTCTTGTTCTGTCATATTTCCTCAATATCTTGAGATATTTTTCTTTTCAAGTTGTATTTGATTTTTGGGAACATTAAAAATTGCAGGGAACGATATCCGGTGGATAGGGTGGCTGTCGGACCTGTGCAATGCGGCGCTTAACAAGAAACTGCTGCACAATTTGCGATGTATGGGCAGCCGTTTGTTATGGTGGAGTTGCCATTCGCCAATCTCAAGCTGTGGCGGCCTTTTGCGACGAATTGCATCTCTGAAATGCCACACAAAACTTGACAGCAGTACTCTTTGTCGATTGCCTGCTACGGTGGAGTGCATATACATGACGCATAATTCCCTCAAGACAGAAAACAAAAACAGCCAATGTCGTCTTGACATTGCTGCGGATCTGTCGTGCTTTTATGGGTCTGGAAGAGACTGCGGCCTCCCACTGGGAACACTGGACCTTAGTTTGGGGGTCCTACCCATAAACCCACGATTCATCACCAGTTTTTATAGTGTTCAAAAATGTTCATCGTTTTCGACGCACTCAAACAGGTCACTAGTAGCTGAGGCATGGGCCTGCTTTTCTCAGCTGTGAGCAATATTGGCACAAATTTCGCTACGACGCGTCTCATACCCTAATCGTCCGTAAGAATTGATTGAACCTGAACCGAAACTAAGATAAAAGTCTTCAGATTACTCTCGAATAATGATTCGGCGATTTTCCCGCACGACTGAGCGCACAAGTTCGACACCGTTTTCAGTTTTGCTAGTTGCGGGCATCACAGACGTTCATCATCTCAACACTTTCACGCCGGACTTTATAAAACGTTTATAGCATTCATAAACTTCTGAATGATTCATATAATCCTCTCCATAGGCTTTCTGAAAATTTAAGTATGTGCCTTTGCAAGTTTCGCTACGTTTTTGACAAAATTTTATGTAAATTCGCAGTTCAATGTTTTCCGACATGACAAATGCGACTGGCGTCTTCACAAGCAAAGCACTACTGACCGCAAAGCACTACTGACCACAAAGTACGTAAGAACAAAGCACTACTGACCACGAAGCACGTAAGAACAAAGCACTATTGACCACAAAGTACGTCAGAACAATGCACCACTGACCATAAAGTACGTAAGAACAAACCACTACTGACCACACAGTACGTCAGAAAAAAGCACTACTGACCACAAAGCACGTCGGAACAAAGCACTACTGATCACAAAGCACTTCAGAACAAAGCACCACTCCCAACAAAGTGAGTCAGAACAAACCACTGCTGACCACAAAGCACGTAAGAACAACGCACTATTGACCAGAAAGCACGTAAGAACAACGCACTATTGACCAGAAAGCACGTCAGAACAAAGCACAACTGACCACAAAGTGCGTCAGAACAAACCACTGCTGACCACAAAGCACGTAAGAACAACGCACGATTGACCACAAAGCACGTCAAAACAAACAGTACTGATCACAAAGCATTTAAGAACAAAGCACTACTGACCCCAAAACACGTCATAACAAAGCTCCACTGACCACAAAGTACGTCAGAACAAACCACTGCTGACCACAAAGCACGTAAGAACAAAGCACGATTGACCACAAAGCACGTCAAAACAAACCAGTACTGACCACAAAGCACGTAAGAACAAAGCCCTATTGACCATAAAACACTTCAGAACAAAGCACCACTGACCACAAAGTGCGTCAGAACAAACCAGTGCTGACCACAAAGCACGTCAGAACAAACAACTACTGACCACAAAGCACGTCAGAACAAAGCACCACTGATCACAAAACACATTGGAACAAACCACTACTGACCAGTGCTGAGACAATCCGAGCCCGAGCCCGAAAGCCCGAAGTAGAGCCCGAGTGTGAACCGAGCTCGGGCTGCGTAAAAGTGAGTGGAGTTCGGGCTCGGGCGGGCTCAGGCTCTGAGAGAGAAAGATAATTTTCTTCCTTTTTCTTTTAATGTGATTTTGTCTGATTTAGCACACGATACTTTTTTACACTTTCGAGTTGTTAAAGAGAATTCTTCGGCAACTGGGTCAAGATGGGGAAGTAGGAATAGGGCAGGGCTATCCATTCCGGGCTTGGGCAATAAAATTCCATAGGCCATGAATTACAGGATTTCTGCGAAGGAAAAGTTTCTTTAAGAACTATAGACAGTTGATAACAAGCTGACGAAATTTTGCTCCCTACCTCAAGGGGGCAACTCCCTGCTAATTCTATTGAGCAACGTACGACGTAGACTGTTGTGCCTCCCGATTCTTCCTGATTTCCTGATACCCCCTCCCCCAGAAATATTTCAGGAACAAATGAATAGTCAAGGAAACTATAGAAATGGACAGACATCCCTTTCCCACTCCGCAGTTGAGAAAGACATCGGTTAATTACACGGATAGGAAAGAGTTTAAGTCTGAAAGAGAATACTTTTTTTAATGTCTAAACAGGTTAATCATAGTTTCCGGGCTCGTTCGTGCCTGGGTTCTATTTTGCAATATCAAATTCGTGCTCGGGCTGACATACTTTGGGCTCGGACGGCTCGGGCTCTTAAAATTGTGCCCAAACTCAGCTCTCCTACTGACCACAAAGCACCTCAGAACAAAGCACCACTGACCACAAAGCACGTCAGAACAAAGCACTATTGACCACAAAGCACGTAATAACAAACCACTACTGACCACAAAGCAGGTAAGAACAAAGACAGAAAACCACCCTGACTGATAGAGACAGGAGAGCATTAAAGAGGATTGTTACCCGTGATAAGAAGACCAGGGCGCTGAAAATTAGTGCAGAGTTCAATTTGTATCTGCATACTCCAGTATCAACGAAAACAGTGCGCAGGGAACTGCATAAAGAAGACATTCATGGCAGAGCTGCTATTTCAAAAATTCTGGTTACCCGGATGAATTCACAACGGTGACAGCAGTAGTGACACAGAATTTGAGAGTCATCTTCCTGTATGAATTTAAACTGCGCCATTCTGCAGAAATTGCCGCTCAAAACGTCAACATAGCGATTGGCGAGAACACAGCTAACGAACGAATCATTCTCCGAAGGTTTGTGAAGTTTTGAAGCGGAGATACGGACCTACAAAAAGGAGCACGTGGTTTTCTGCAGGTCCCTATAAACTCAAGAAGGCGCAGGAAGATAAATATCGGTATTGGCATAAGATCTCCGACATCTTTATATGCTATGCTTAAGCGGAACACTGACAAGTTCCCACTTTCAAACGAAGCAGGTGTTTATGCTATCCCTCTACAATATCCGGATGGCTCCAAGCGATACTACATTGGGATGACCAAACGTTCATTTAGAATTAGAGTCAACAAGCATAAGAGAGACGTAAAAAACGGCAAATTAACCACGGCCCTATCCAGAGAAATCCAGTTTAAGTCGACTGATCCTATGTGGGATGACATAAAGAAATTAGCTTCCTACTCTACTAATGAATCCACTGCCATTCGGAAAACATTGAAGATCATTGCCAACAATGAAGCATGCAATGATAGCGCCTCGCTAGAGTGAGCACGAATCGGGAACCAACTCTTTAAATAGTGAATGCCTTTTGTTTTCCTCCAAGGATGCCGCGTGCAAAACGGAAATGATGCCTCGTGTTTTTATTGAATAATTACACTCGCATCTCTTCGTTTAGTGTCAAGTCAAGTCACCGCGTTCAAATTGCTTGAAGAGTTCTATTTTCCAGTTTGCTGTCTACCTTCCTTGAAAAAGCCATCTAGTTGATGTGCGAAAGCTTGGAAACTTTGATTTCATCTACGCCAATAAATTCGGATAACTACCCAGCAAAAACAGTCTTGCTGGCCCAGCACTATGTTGCCGCTGCCGGACCGTCAATAAAATGTCCGGGCGGCCAAGAGCTGGCTAACAGTTGGCACCCCATCAGTTGTCATATGCCACAACAGGGCCATCACTTGTCCATCACAGGCAGTAGCTGCTACAAATGGCCCTTCAGTGGCCCTGCAAGCACGTGCCAGAAATGATGGCTAGCCTAATGTGGTCTGCTAGTGTGCCGTTAGTGGCAGCCGGCGACCACGTGACTTAACTGGTGGCTTGCCGAATCTTGTCCGCCAATGTCTCAGTAGTAGCCATAAAAAAAAAAAAAAAGCAAGGATAACCGCAGTTCCCGAAAGCTACATTTTTTTCTACCCTTAGGAAGCTTGTGAATTAATGCACTGCGCTGGGGAAATTTTCTCAACAGACCGAAAAATCGTCCATTTGTATCTGAGTGGATTTCAACCAAGGCCGTTGGCGTGGTAGCAGAGCTCTCTACCACCGGACTAATTTGCCACGCTCGATCCTATGCATAAAGCTGTCTGTTTGGTATGCAATGTGTAAACGAATGCTTCCCTCTTTCATTTTACAATATTGTGAGGTATTTTTCATAAAAGTCAGTTTTATATAATTGATAAATTAATTTTTTCAACGTAACAATAGTTTTTTTTTTTTTTTTACCTTAAGGGAACTTTACTCATTTTCAAGGAGTGTACATACTTAGAGTCGCTTTCTAAAGTTTTGTACTGTCCTTGCTGTCTTGAAAACAGATTGTTGAATAAATATATATTTACCCGGGTTCATGTCACATTCTGTTACATTTTTAACGTTGTGTCTTTCCTTTCCGTTGTCCAAAGCTACATTTGTTTTAAAGAGGAAAAATATTTTATTTTACTTCTCGTTATTTTTAGAAGCGAATTCCTCCCAGTCTTGTGTATTCAACTCACGGATGAGTACACGACATAGCGTTTTTTTTTCTTTTTTCAAATAATTAATAAATTTTGTTCGCCTATACTTCTTTTTTTTTTTTTCCAACAAACGTTGTTTTAATGGTTTTCCAGGATATTTGTTTCAAGCGGTTTCAAATTTTTTGTTGTTATTCATCCACTCCACTCCATTCCATGAATTGTTATTCGTGGGAATGGAGTGGGTGTATTTCATGGCTGTAATCTAGTATTTCACGGCTTAATCTGATATCTTCGTCGACGTAAAATTTCATTAGGAAATTAATTCGCCTCTCCACATATGGATTTTTTTCTTAACATCCACTAAAATAACACGATGGCGATAACGTCGTCTTCAACTAACTGGTACCATGAGAGACACAGCAAGTTTGCTTCTGCGCATGCGCAGTCCCGTTGCTTCCACCTGCTGTTGGGGTTGCATTGGTTGCCAGCAACGGGCCACTAATGGCACTTGCTTGGTGGCCCATAATTGACGGCGATACTGCAAGGCCATCAATGGCTCGCCAAATGATAGTGCTGCCACCAACGGACCACTACCGGGCAGTGAGCGGCAGATTTCAGCCAGCAGTGACCCAGCACCGCCAGCTGGTGGCCAGCAGTTTTCCAGCACTTGTATTTTTGCTGGGTAGTATAGTTATACTGTCTTATGTATAGTTGGTGTATAGTTCCTTGCGTTATTATTTTGCAGGTCCACTGATCACCTTGAAAGGACGGACGACTGGCTGGGCGTATGAAACCATTTTGGCTGAACTTGTCCGTCCAATGGCTCAGGCATTACTACCTGCAAGGGATGCCATCTATCATGATTGTAACATCCCAATTCACAGAGCTCGGAATGTCCAATCATGGTTCGAGCACCATGAGGATGAACTTTCACACCTTCCTTGGCCTTCCCAGTCACCAGACATAAACATTATCGAGCCACTATGGGCTGTGTTGGAAAACAGAGTAAGATCCCGTCATCTTTCTCTTGCATCTCTCAAGGACCAGGAGCAGTTTCTGGATGAAGAATGCAGTAACATTCAACCAACCACCATCCAGGGTTTGTATGCGTCCATTCCAAGGAGGATTCAGGCGGATTTGAATGTCAAAGATGGTCCAACACCGTATTAGATACGTAAAATCTTCTTTTCCTAGGTGTTCACATTATTCTGTCGAACCCTTGTATTAGAGGCACAAAAGCTTAATCAGTTTTGGGTAGAATTTGAAATTACGGTAATCGAATTGCGCGAGATAAGGAACAAATGCACGATGACAAACATTTTTTGAAAAATAAACTGCAATCAGTTAAAAGACTGTCTTTGAATGAGTGTTAGGGTTCCTCTTGTGCGATAGATGGCGCAAAAACACTCCTTGGGCGTGGCTTTTACGCCTTTAGGGACTGTCCCAGAAGTTGGCGTCACCGAATCACTGCAGGCCTTGCAATATTCAGAATGGAAGTGGTCTCGCGTTGGCTTCACAATGAAAAGACAAAACACGCGCTGCTACGTTTTAACCAACAACGTTGTTTGGGGTGGAGCTTAGTAGGTAGGCGGAGTTTCTATAGCTCAAATTCAGCGGTTCTCTGCTAATGAACGCATTTTCTCTTCAAAAAATGAAAGTACAGTAGGATTTAAAATGATTTATGGGATACAAGATTCCAGTCTCACTTTTGGCCCCATTCAATTATTTCTATTTGGCCTAGATAAATAAAAAAATCCGACAGAGATGACAGATTTGGTTTCCTTCAGAAAGCAACACTGCTGAGCTAACTTATCGTGCCGTCTAGCGCCTAAATTGGAATACTTTCGAGTCAGATAAATTGAATTTGAAAAACAACTATAAGAATTTTTTTGGAATAATAACTGTGGCACATATTAGCCGTAGGTCGTTTTTATTTGTGATCAAAATTTCAAACACTACAAAGTAATAGTCTTCGAGAAAATGTGCACAAAAGAATTTACATTGCAGATATAGAATAGAATTTCTGTTATACTTATTCTAACACAGCCTTAAGTAAAATGAGACGCTCTTAAAATTTTACAAAAACTGTTAGAATGCGTAAGCCTTTGTTGAATGTTAGTCACTTCATCCGTGTAGAAAAAGGAAGTTAATCCTTTTTACATTAAGAACTGTTGTTTGAAAGAAGCAGTCGGACAAGAATTTATTTTGTTGTAAAATCAGGTTTAAAACTTTCTTTTGTCCTGATCTCCCTGTCTCTCCCATCTTCAAATCCATCTGATATTTGAAGGGCGAGTTCTCACTCTTGGAAGTAGGACAGACACAAGTCACATTTATTTAAAACAAACACAGTTTCTTCGCTTTTTCAAATTGAGTCAAACACGAGCTTTAAAAATGTCAGCAAGTGGGTGGATTATGCTGTCCCATATTCCGGAGCTAATCAATAACTGTTCCCGAAGAGAGCCGTTCTCGCTACGTCAAAACGATATGTTGAAGATAAATATGATCAGTCATAAGCAGAAGCCGAACGGAAACGCAATTTGTATCTGATAATTCTGGAGGGCAATAATTCTTCGCGCTCAGCTATACACATGCATTCTGAGATACGCTTCTGTGCTGTACTTCGGAGAGCTGTTCTGAACGGAAAAACCTCTGTACTTACATGAAAGAAAAACATTTTCACGGTCAGAGAAAGCCTAGTCATTGCGAAATTTACGCGGTAAATGCGTCCCACAGAATTTCCACAATAAATCGCATAAATGATTACATGAAAAAACAAGAAAGATGACACCGAATTTTCGGGTGAAATAAGCACGTCTTTTGAATCGGTTCTAACGAAAATTAATTTTTTTATCAAAGCCATTCAAAGTCAATGGAACCGGTATGGAAAACAATAATATCTGACGGAAGAAAGAAGTTTTTCAATCGGGTTTTTAATCCCTCAGATATTGCTGTAAACGGAATCGTGAGCTTACGCCCTCTGGTTGCAGACTTGTGCGTTAAGAAAGACATGCATTTATATGAGAAACATTTTGCACCGCAAACGCTCTCCAACACAGAAATAATTTTTCAAATCGGACTCTTAGAAACAGAGATATCGACAAAAATAAGATGTGACTTTACGTCCCCTGGTGGGAAAACCATGCATTATTTTAAGAAGAAAATATTCTCAAAAGGTTTTTCCATATCAGCGGCATCGGTCCAAGAAAAAAACATTTAGTCGAGTTTTCAGGAGCCCAGATTTTGCTATAGATACATCAGAAGCAGAAATTGACACTTATGCCCTCTGGTGGCCAAACCATTCTTTACCAAACAATTAAAATTATGTGAAAAACATTTTCCATCAGGTCTTGCATGTGATACAGGGAGAACTTTTCAAATCGGAGTTTTAGGAGCAGAAATAACGCAGAAAACGCAATTTACCTTTGTGCCCCCCAGCGGAAAGTCTATGAATTACTTGAAAATTTTGAAATTATATGAAATACATTTCGCATCGGAAACACTATCCAACAAAGAAGGAATTTTTCAAATCGGACTCCTAGAAGTAGAGATATTGACAAAAATAAGATATACATCTACGCCTCCTGGTGTAGAAGCCATGCATTATTTTAAGAAGAAAATATTTCTAAAAGGTTTGTCGACATAAGTATAGTATCGGTCTACAAACGACGCTTTTTTCAATCAGGAATTTAGAAACTCATATTTTGCTGCAAATGCATCAGAAGCGGAAATTAAGATTTACGCTCCCTAGTGGCCAAAGTATTATTTACCAAAAATTTGAAATTATATGCAAAAGATTTTCTATTAGGAGGTGTATCCGCTGAAGAAAATGTTTTTGAAATAGGAGTTTTAAGAGAAGAGTTATCGGCGAAAATGTAATTTACTTTTACGCTCCCTGGCGGAAAAATCTATGCGTAATTTGAAAAAATAACTATATCTGAAATAATTTTCGACATTAATGGAATCGAAAGATAAAATAGTTTTTTCAATCATATGTTTAGAAGCAAATATGTGGAATAAAACGTATTTTTGAATTCGACATCATCAGCATTTACGCCCTCTAGCGGCGAAATTGTACATCGTAAAAAAAAAAACGAAATAAAGGATCATTATTCGCATATTTCAAGCGTCCCAATGCAAAAAGAATTTTTCAAATCGGACTAATAGTTGCATAGATACGTGGGTACAGACGGACAGACAAACCGGTAACATAAGCACGATCTTTTTTTACAAAGACGTGCTAAAAATGCATATACCGGCCACTGAATTAGATTAAATGTAAGAATGATTAATAACTATAGGGCATTTTTTTTCACTATTAACGAGTGTCTAAAATTAAAATTATGGGATTTTTAAGCAGCTCAAAATAGCATAACTATGTAAGAAGCATGGAACGACACCATATAATACAAATCCTGAAGATGACAATCCGATTTTTGGCGCAAACGCCACAAGGATGGCAAGTGAGACAACATCCGAAAACTTGAAAATTTTCATCGTCCTGGAGCGGGACTCGAATAGCACCCGGGTATACCAATCAATACACCACCCAGAAAGACCAAGTGGTTGTATTCAAATTAATCGGAAACTTGAAACTTGGTCGTTCTGGGTGGTGTAGTGGTTAGCATACCCGTGCGCTATCTGAGAGACGCGGATTCGAGTCCCGCTTCAAGACGGTGAACATTTTCAAGTTTTCGGATGTTGTCTGACTTGCCATCCTTGTCGCGATTGCGCGAAAAATCGGTTTGTCATCTTTAGTGAACTATACTAATGATCCGAATTTCTTGGAAATCAAAGTTTCCAAGCTTTTTCACATCAACCAGATGGCATTTTCAAGGAAGGCTGTCAGCAGTTTGCTGTCTGCCTTCTTTGAAAAAGGATGACGTGCGAAATTTTGGAAACTATGATTTCTATTCTACGCCAAGAAATTCGGATCATTACTAGAGTTATACTATTTTGAGTACAATTAGTGCACAATTCCTATTTATAATAACTTTAAGCAGCTCATTAATGTACACCGATGTGCCAATGCAGTATGACCACCGCCAGCTCAGAGAAATGAGCGCGCCTGGAGACGGACCGGTGGCGCAGGTGAAGTTAACATAGAAGTGAATATACAACCCGAGAACCGGCTTTCGGTTTGTAGAGTGTACGGAGTCGGAATGGGAAAAGCTGCCGATTTATCAGAGTTTGATAAAGGACAAATTGTGGAGGCACGGCGCTGATTGTGGATTGTTCACGTGCCGCTTTAGTGAGTACGTATTAAACGTGGTGCACAGATGGCCAAACGAAGAACCGTCGTCCATCAGTGTGTCGCCCGCAGCTCAGAGATGCCAGAGGAGAGCACAGACTGTCGAGCTTTGTTCAAAGCGACGGAAAGCCAGAGTACGGCGAATTCCCCGCACTGCTGATCAGACCAATGTTTCACAGCACACAGTTCATCGCAACCTTCTTCGCATGGACCTGCGTAGCCGAAGACCCAGCCGTGTCCCCATGGTCCCTGCACGTCATCGCCAACAACGCAAGAAATGGGCCCAAGAGCATCGAGATTGGACCGTGGATGGTTGGAAGAAAGTGACCTGGTCTGACGAATCAAGATTCCTGGTGCATCAAGTAGACGGCCGAGCGCGGATACTGTGATTACCAACGGAGGCTGTGGCACCAGGATGCAGTGTTGGGCGAAAACAGGCCGGCGGCGGCGGTGTTATGCTGTGGGCGATATTTTCTTGGGATATTTTAGGCCCCATTATCCCAATAGCACAATCCCTGACAGCTATAAGATATCTGAACATCGTTGCTGATGAAGTTCACCCATTCATGGCAACTGGGTTCCCTGCTGGTGATGGCCATTACCAACGGGATAATGCGCCATGCCACACTCCCAGAGTCGCCAAGGAGTGGTTCGAGGAACATTCTGGCGATTTTCTGTTAATGACCTTGGCTCCAAATTCACCTGACATGAACCTAATCGAACATTTGTGGTTCGACTTGGAAAAAGCGGGTTCTCGCTAAATCACTACCATCCCGAAATGTATGGGAACTTGAGTACCTGCTGCTGACGGTATGGTACCGGATACCCCAGGATACCTATCGTCATCTCATCGAATGATGCCTCGCCGAGAGGGTACTGTTTTGCCTGATAAACGGGGTCCTACAACTTATTAGGTAGGTGGTCATAATATAATGGCTTATTGGTGTATAACCACGCTCCAGTTAAGAAAATCACTTGCTATGAAGGTTAGAAGAGATCAGTCGGGATTTTATTGTTTCAGATCATAAAATTTTTTGACACAATCTATTGAGAGGAATTATTTCTGAAGTACTGATTACGAAAATTTTGAAATGACGGAAATTTTGGACCGTGGATGCAGTTGGGCCGCCCCAATGGCGCAGTGATCTAAGCGATAGCTTGTGGCCATTCTTTCGGGATGGGTCCGTGTTCGAATCCCGGTGAAGCATGGATGTTGTGTTTGTTTTATGACACCAGCTCTCTCTGTCTCTGTTCTCTGAAACCAGTCGCCCTAAATTAGGGCCAAGCGACTGTTTATAGCCCATCGAGTTGCTCACAATGGTCGTCAAATCCCCCCTCCCCAAAAAAAAAAGAAAGATTTGCTCACGTATGTCTTCTCCGAAAAGTGAGGCGATATTAACTGGACTTACTCATGGAGAACATGTGTACGAAAGAGATAGCTCACGGTATTCGAAAATATCACACAGCTAAAAATCATGAAACTACATAGGGTATCATGTAAACAACATCAAAGTTCCCCTGTAAATGACTGCGCACAAGACTCATCAAAACAGCAGACCCATCTCTTTGGATGAAGACATCAAAGTACTTCCCTGGCCCCCTAATTCCCCAGACCTAAACCCATTTGAGCATCTGTGGGACCACCTCGATCGTGCGGTTCGCTCTATGCATACACCGCTACTCATCCTCCAGCAGCTGTCAGATGCACTGCAATCAGCATGGCTCCAGATACCTGTGAACACCTTCCAGCAGCTTACTGAGTCACTCCCAGTCCGTCTAGCTGCTGTCCGCGCTGCACACGGCGGTTCCTCTGAATATTAGCTGGCGGTCATTGTAATGTGACACGACCGTGTATTTCTCCCAGATGTGTTATTCAAATTAAATTTCATGTGGATTCAGAAGATAAAATCTCACAATAAGTTCTTATAAATTATAGCATTATTTTTTCACATCTTTCATACAGATCTGTCAAAACTTCTTTGCGTTGCCTGCCCGGGAAAAACCATTTGGAGCAGGTTCAATAATTTATTTAAAATCACCCCATCAGGAAGCACTATGAAGAGACCGATGATGAAGTGATTCTGTAAAAATGAGAAAATTAGAAATAACAAAACAAATAACAATGAAAGAAAGTGAAACTACGAAAACAATATAGCCAAAGGAAAAGAAACAATTTCCAATACATGAAAAATAAAAATTTGACTTCTGATCTATGAATTTGTGACTCGTTCAATTTTATTTTTTTCCAATATTTTATTAAGAATATCATTACCTTTTCTATAAAGTATTGGTTTTAGTGATATTCATTTTATAAAAGTTTAATTTTTTTGCACCATATTTCCTATTTTAAAATTTTAGAACGCTTCGAAAATCGCATTTTATTGCTAATTTTATTCGCTCCGAATTTCGATATTTATGATTAAATGAAATTTAATTTCTGTTTTTCAAAACATTATTTTTTGTAATTGCTATTAGATAATGGATTGCATTACTTGTTAAATTACTATATTTTAAAGGTTCATGATATAAGATTTGTTTATAGTCAAAAGCCTCCTTTAAATTTAAGTAGTTCTTCAACCATGTCTAAATGTCTTTTGAAAAATCTCATTCAACAAAAATGTTTTCAGTGTTCTCCAAGAGACCACAATGTTTACAATATGGATCATTTGATAAGGGCATTTTACACAACCATTTACGATTAGGAGTGACGTCGTGTGAAATTTTTTAATTTAGATTGCGGATGTGTGTACTTAATTTAATCTGAAGTTGTTGTTTCTAAATGGAATTTAACAAGAAAGATGACACCGAATTTTCGGGTGTAATAAGCACGTCTTTTGAATCCGTTCTGACGCAAATTAAATTTATCAAAGCTATTCAAAGTGAATGGAACCGGTATGGAAAACAATAGTATCTGACGGAAGAAAGAAGTTTTTCAATCGGGTTTTTAATCCCTCAGATATTGCTGTAAACGGAATCGTGAGCTTACGCCCTCTGGTTGCAGACTTGTGCGTTAAGAAAAACATAAATTTATATGAGAAACATTTCGCACCGGAAACGTTCTCCAACATAGAAATAATTTTTTGAATCGGACTCTTAGAAACAGAGATATCGACAAAAATAAGATGTGACTTTACGTCCCCTGGTGGGAAAACCATGCATTTTTTAGGAAGAAAGTATTCTCAAATGTTTTTCCATATCAGCGGTATCGGTCCAAGAAAACAAAATTTAGTCGAGTTTTCAGGAGCCTAGATTTTGCTACCATTACATCAGAAACAGAAATTAACACTTATGCTCCCTGGTGGCCAAACCATTTTTACCAAACATTATAAATTATATGAAAAATATTTTCCATCATGTCTGGTAGGCGCTACAGGAAGAACTTTTCAAATCGGAGTTTTAGAAGCTGAAATAACGCAGAAAACGCAATTTACCTTTGTTCCCCCTAGCGGAAGGTCTATGATTTACTTGTAAATTTTGAATTTATAGGAAAAACATTTCGCATCGGAAACGCTATCCAACAAAGAAGGAATTTTTCATATCGGACGCCTAGAAGTAGAGATATTGACTAAAATAAGATATACGTCTTCGCCCCCTGGCGTAAAAGCCATGCATTATTTCATGAAGAAAATGTTCCTAAAAGGTTTATCGACATACTTAGTATCGGTCACCAAACCACTTTTTTTCAATCGGGATTTTAGAAGCTCATATTTTGCTGCAAATACATCAGAAGCGTAAATTGAGGCTTTCGCCACATGGTGGCCAAACCATATTTTTCAAAAAGCAGAAATTATGCGCAAAGGATTTCCCATCAGGAGCTGTATCCGGTGCAGAAATAATTTTTCAACTCGGAGATTTAGGAGCAGAGATATAGGGGTAAAGCAATTTACTTTTACGCCCCTAGCAGAAAGTCTATGAATTAATTGAACATTTCGAAATTATATGAAAAATATGTCACACTGGAAACACTATCCAACAAAGAAGGAATTTTTCAAATCGGACTCCTAGAAGTAGAGATATTGACTAAAATAAGATGTGTATCTACGGACACTGGCGTAGAAACCATGCATTATTTAAAATAGAAAATGTTTCGAAAAGGTTTGTCGGCATGAGTATTATTTGTCTACAAACGACGAATTTTTTCAATCAAGAATTTAGAAGCTCATATTTTGCTGCAAATACATCAGAAGCGGAAACTAAGATTTACGGCCCCTAGTGGCCAGACCATTTTTTTACAAAAATTAGAAATTACTTGCAAACGATTTTCCATCAAGAGCTGTATCCGGTGCAAAAAGAATTTTTCAAATCGGGGATTTAGAAGCAGATATATAAGGGGAGGGATGTAAGGTCAGGTGATGCGCAACATCACAGCCTCTCCTTGACAAATGTCAACCCCGCCTTCTCGTGGTACATCCTGTTCCCACTAAAGGGGCTCTGACGACCGCCAATAGCGGTATAACTATACCATCGGGATTAGAGGAAATGCTATCCCACACTCAACAACCCGCTTGGCCAGCGTGGTGAGTTATGGCCAAACCCCTCCAAAATGACTCCACAACTTAAATCTTGGCCCTCAGTCTCCGGCAGCTGGAATGTACCTGGCCAAGGCAGCGGCCAGTGCGACATGAAGGCAGAGGGTGCTAAGAATCCCCGGAGGACCGGACTAGGCTGCCATCTGATGCTGACCTTGGCAACGTATAACGGACGCTCCCTATCTTCTGATTCAAGACTTCTTGAATTGGAAGAGGAACTACAAAGGATCAAGTGGGACATCGTCGGGCTAAGTGAGGTAAGGAGAAAAGGTGAAGATATCATTGAACTGAAAAGTGGACATCTCTTCTACTATCGTGGGACAGATACTGGCAGAACTAGTGGTGTTGGATTTATAATGAACAAGAAACTGAAGGATAAAGTTGTAGAAGTTGAAAGTTCCTCTGACAGAGCTGCACGACTCGTTATCCAACTCTCGAGAAGATACCAGGCTCAGATTATTCAAACTTATGCACCCACCACAAGTCATGCTGAAGAAGAAATTGAAGAATTTTATGAGGAAATTCGTGATCTAAATAATAAAGGTAAGCAGCACTTGAAGATAATTATGGGAGATTTCAATACAAAAATAGGGCAACGGCAACAGAATGAAACTTTAGTAGGTAAATTCGGTCACGGCAACAGAAACCAGCGTGGAAATACTCTCGTAGAGTTTGCAGAGGCAGAAGGGTTTTTCATCTTGAACTCCTTTTTCAAGAAAAAGCCACACAGGAAATGGACATGGAGACATCCAAATGGGACGACAAGTGAAATTGATTTTATTATGTGTAACCAAAAATTCGTCATAGAAGACTGCAGTGTGCTACACAAGTTCAACACAGGCAGTGACCATAGATTGGTGAGATGTAAGATGCACCTCAACACTAAACTCGAACGTAGCAAGCTCATAAGACAAACACAATGTATTGACATAACCAACCTTAAAAAACAACATAATACCTTCACATTGGAACTGAACAACAGGTTCTCTGCTTTAGAAGGCCTAACATCGGAAGTGGATATTTCTGAAGTTAACAGAAAAGTAACCAAAGCTCTTATGGAAACAGCAACAAAATTAGCTGGGTCTAAGAACAAATTGCATGTGAACAAATTATCAGGAAAAACCAAAATGTTGATGCAAAAAGAAGAGTGATGAGGACAACTAAAGAAGATGTGACTTCCAAAGTGGAATATATAGAGCTATGCAAGACAGTACGAAAAAGTATCACTGAAGACGTAAGGAAATTCAACTGTGAACTAGTAAGGAAAGCAATTGAAAACAACCAAAGCCTAAAGATAGCAAAGGGACATCTCAGTAAAGGAAAAAAAAGATTATGGCACTGAGAAAAGAAGAAATCTTTCACTCTTGTCAAAATTTCGCCTCTATTTCTGTAGCAAGAAATAGAGGCGAAATTTTGACAAGAGTGAAAGATTTCTACTCCAAATTATATGAAAGGGATGATACATGTACTGCAGACATCATGAAAGGTACCAGTACCAGAGTTCTTCCAGTCCTTCCAGCAGAAGTTGCACATGCAATCAAGAACATGAAGCGGGGAAAAGCTCCAGGAGAAGATGGAATTACTGTAGACATCATACAAGAAGCAAGTGGAGAAATCGAAACAGTACTCGCCCAAATTTTCACTAGATGCCTTAATGAAGGGAAGATTCCTGATGATTGGAACAACGCTATAATGATCCTGCTACATAAAAAAGGTGACATTGAGGATCTCAGGAACTACTGACCAATCAGCCTCCTATCAGTGGTTTATAAAATCTTCACTAAAGTTCTTTCACACCGTTTGAAGGTAACACTGGACGTGGCTCAACCGAGAGAACAAGCTGGATTCAGGGGTGGCTACAGCACAATAGATCATATCCACGTACTGAGAGAACTAATTGAAAGAGCGAGGAAATATGAACTTCCATTGTGCATGGCTTTTATCGGTTATGAAAAAGCCTTTGATTCGGTGAAACCATCAGCAGTTGCAATGGCTCTGAAATCCTGCGGTATTGAAGATGCATTCATTAATATTATTAATAACATCTATGAAAATGCAAGTGCAAAGATTCGGCTGTTTGAAAATACAACACACATAAAAATTGGAAAAGGAGTGAGACAAGGTGACACCATATCTCCGAAGCTCTTTAATGCCACATTTGAAAATGTCTTTCAATCACTGAACTGGGAAAACAAACGGATAAAGATTAATGGAGATTTTCTAACCCACCTTCGTTTTGCTGATGACATAGTCATTTTTGCAACCACCCCATCAGAGCTACAGAGTATGATCCAGGAACTTGCTGACAAGAGTAAAGAAGTGGGATTAAAAATGAACTTTTAGAAGACAAAAGTGATGTACAATGCTTTTACAAGAAATGAAGATTTATCGATTGATGGAGAAAAGCTGGAGATAACAGACACGTACGTTTATCTTGGACAGCAGATATCAAGTGAGGGTCACTTTGATGAAAAAATTAATCGGCGTACAAAACTTGCCTGGAGAGCTTTTGGAAGAAACAGCATAATTTTCAAGAGCAATATGCCATTATGTCTTAAAAGAAAAGTGTTTGATCAATGCATCCTTCCAGTGCTTACGTATGGTGCAGAGACGTGGACCTTAGCTAAAAGAGACATACAAAGGCTGCAGACAACTCAAAGCAGAATGGAGAGGTGCATGCTTGGTGTAACCAGGAGAGATAAGAAGAGGAACACGTGGATCCGAAAAATGACAAGAGTGGAAGACATCATGATCAGAGTTAAATCCCTGAATTGGCAATGGGCTGGACATACTGCCAGAAGGACAGACCATCGATAGACAGCCGAAATTTTAGATTGGATTCCAAGGGACAGGAAAAGACCCAGAAGAAGACCACATGGAAGATGGGTGGATGAAATTCGAAAGTATGCGGGAGTGACATATAGGAGACTGGCACAAAACAGACCGTTGTGGAGGAAACTTGGGGAGACCTTCGTCCAGCAGTGGATTGATAATGGTTGACAATGATGATGATGATGATATAAGGGGAAACACAATTTACCTTTACGCCCCCTAGCGGAAAGTCTATGAATTATTTGAAAATTTTGAAATTATGTGAAAACATGTTCAACTGGAAACACTATCCAACAAAGACGGAATTTTTCAAATCGGACTTCTAGAAGTAGAGATATTAACAAAAATAGGACATACATCTGCGCCTCCTGGCTTAGAAATTGTGTAATATTTTAAGAAGAAGATATTTATCGATGTGAGTGGCATCAGTCCACGAAAGAATTTTTTCAATCGATATTTTAGAAGCTCAGATTTTATGGCAAATACCTCAGAGCAAAAATTAACACTTACGCCCTCTGGTGGCCAAAGTATTCTTTACCAACAATTTGAAATTATGTGCAAGAGAGTTTCCATCAGGAGATGTATCCGCTGAAGAATTTTTTTTCAAATAGGAGTTTTAGAAGAAGAGTTATCGGGAAAAATGTAATTTATTTTACGCCCCCTAGCGGAAAATCTATGCGTAATTTGAAAAAGTAACTATATCTAAAATACTCTTCGACATAAATGGAATCGAATTATAAAATAACTTTTTCAATCAGATGTTTAGAAGCAAAAATGTGGAATAAAACGTATTTTTGAATTCGACATCATCTGCATTTACACCCCCTAGCGGCAAAATTTTACACCGTAAAAAAAAAAAAAAAAAAAAAAGAAATAAAGGATCACCATTCACATATTTCAAGCTTCTTAATGGAAAATGAATTTTCCAAATCGGACTAATAGTTGCAGAAATATCGTGGGTACAGACGGACGGACGGACGGACAAACCGGTAACATAAGCACGATCTTTTTTTTACAAAAGACGTGCTGAAAATGGAGTATTCAGTATAATTTCTAGTTTTGTCTGATTTTTTAAATTTAAAGCTTTATAGATATCTCTTAACTCATTGTCATGAGTAATGTTTGCTAGATCAGGTATTTCATTTATTTTTTCCCATAGCTTACAAAGATCAATGCACCTCCCTCCCGCCAAAAATAGAGAAGGCCGTTCTGGTGTTAAGGAACGGAAACATTCTAGATCACGACCAACATGAAACTTTAAAATCTTAAAAGTCGGATGTTTATCGTTTTGGAAAAAAATTTCTAAGTGCGAAAAATCTTAGTATTTTACCTGTGAGTGTTTGACGTTTAATTCCTAATCCCCCAAAGTAAACATCATTATATTAAATTTCACGTTTTATTTTGTCCTCCCTCCCCTCTCAAATAAATCTAAAGGCTAATCTTTCCGTTGTTTTTCAAATAGTAACAGCATTTTGAAAAATGCAGAGAATTTAACTTTTCAAAATTCGGAAAAAAATTATTTTAAAGTTTTTCATTAAATGTGTTCATGTTAGTTAAACAGTCTTGTCATTTCTTAGAAAGGCATGTACCCGAAGTTTCAAATGATATTCCCAAAATTTGAATTTGTGTATTAATGATTTTAAAAATTTTTGTTTTAAATTCTCCCAATTTCCAAATAAAAACCCCTTACTTTTTTCTGCATTCATACTAGAGTTTTTTTTTTTTTTTTTAAGTTTGGCAACAGCTGAAAGTCCGAGGACGTAAATAAAAGAAGTATGTTCTCTGTGACGAAAATGGGAGTCAACCACTGCACGACGAGATGTACATCTAACGAAGGTAAATTTTTGTTCCATGATGTCTTGGTGTGTATTGTATATTACGACGAGCGTTGTCAACCGGATGGTGTTCATGAAGTTGTTACGCGTCTTTAACACCCCTAAAACTGAAATCTTCGTTTATTTTACCTCTATTGCATTTGTTTTGAGAGACAAGCGTTATTAATAAGAAAGTAAATACAATTTCGGAAAGTTTGTTAATCAATGAAAAGATAAGGGTATCAATGAAAAGACAGCTGAGGACAAAATGCGCTAACGACCTTAAATAAGATGTCTACCATCCGTTTCCTCAAACCGCTGCGTTGCAAGATTCAGTAACGAATTCCCGATGCGTTATTACTCTCAATTCACCTTTCAGAAGCATTCGTTGGAAGCTTATATTTATCATTGTAATGTGTTCATTAGCTTAGAGCTCAAAAGCATGGCGTTTTGAATGCAGGTGGAATTGAGCAAACATCGTTTGACCTCCGCCGAGTCCCCGAATGAAGAGCAAATAGCAAAAGGTCGGAAAACTGGACGATTCTGTAAATGAATGCAGTTACCAGAATACCTGGTAAACTCAGGAAAGCGACAAGCTTGTGTGTTTACGTGCCTTTGCAGTGGTTGCATAGCATGAGGAAAATTTGCCCGTTCAGGGGATACATGCATAAAGGCTCCTATTCACTTCCCTATCAGGTGATCACGAATGTCAGAAGTTTGAATTAGAGAGCTAGTATAAAGTGAACGAAAGCCTAAATCAGGGTATTCACAACAATGGGAAATCCTTTTATTGCGTGATAAACATATATAGTACACAACTGAACCGTGGATTCCACATATGTGCTCAAAATTTTGTGCACGGTGGAATCCTGCATTTGAATCAAGTAACGATAATAATATGTGTGCCACTTGTTTCAAACAAAATATAGAATACTAACTGAATCGCATTTGGTGTTGATCGGGAATAAATTTAAAATATGCTCTCCGTATGCTCTGCAATTGTGTTGCGTGTACGACCCGTTGACCCACCTTAACACGAAAAATTTCGTTTTCCATGCGGTCTATGTGAATAAATTATGCTAGCAAGGCATTATTTATTCGCATAGACGGCATGAAAAACAATTAACGTTGTACACTGCTGGCCACCCAAAATGCGACACCAAGAAGCTCACGAGATAGCAAAGCCAGATCTACTGGACACATAACAACAGATACAAAGATGAAATGATTGAGCTTACAGGCTCGTGCGACTTGCGGAACACGCAGACATCAATAGTTCGTGTAGCCCCCATGGCTGGCAATAACGGCCGCTACACGCCTCGGCATCGAACGAAAGTGGCTTTTGATGTGAGCTTGGGGTATGTCTGTCCAGGCTGTTTCCACACTTTGCCACAGTTCATCAGGCGTAGCCGCGGGTGGTGCTTACCGGGCCACTCAGCTGCCGATCAGCGACCAGATGTGTTCGATGGGCGACATATCGGGAGAACAGGCAGGCCACGACAGCAATGACACCTGGTGGGCCGTGAAGAATTGTTGAACGATGCGTGCCCCGTGTGGGCGCGCATTGTCCTGTTGAAACGTGGCCGCTGGCAGGTCCTGCAGGTAAGGGAGGACTACAGGCTCCAAAACGTCGGAGATGCAGCGGTGGCTGTTGAGTGTTCTGGCGATGCGTACCAGAGGGGTGCGGGCGTCATATCCAATTGCTCCCCAAACCATAACGCCAGGCGACGGATCGGTATGGCGATGCATAATGCAAGCGACTCTCGCCGCGGTGCCACCACACGCGGATCCGACCATCATGGTGTTGCAGGCAGAAGCGGGATTCGTCGGAGAAAACAATGTCGTGCCATTCCGTAGTTCAGGTGCGGCGTTCAACGGCCCACTGCCGCCGCACTCGCCGGTGGTGTAACGTCAATGGTAATCGGAGCAATGGTCGCCGTGCAACAAGTCCCCGCTCCTGCAGACGACGTCGAACTGTACGTGCTGACACAAGTTGTTGCGCAACACACCCTAATTCCTGTGCTAACGTTCGTCATGTGGCGGTGTGAGCCGTCAATGCCCGCCGCACAACATGCCGGTCCTCTCGTTCGGTGGTGTGCCGCGATTGCAGCAATCGCTCACGTCGGTCCGTCCGTCCCTACTGCATCCACCGAATCCATACTCGCCTTACTGTGGCTGGATGTCGTCCCAAACGGGCGCCGATGTCTCGGTACGATAAACCGCTGTCGCGATAAGCCACTATTCGTCCTCTGTCGAACTCCGAAACGTGCTGGAATGACTGCCGTATTCTGCGACGAGGCATCAGAAAGCTTCCCACGCACAGGCCCGGCAGCACAACACACTTCCACAGCTTACACCCCGCCTTCTGTGCACCTTTCTCATAATCCTTCCCGGTGGCGTGCTGGGCGCACATGATTTGAATATGTCCTGCAATGCTAATCGTTTGCATGTCCTCTCGCGGGCGACACATGCTGCGAATTTCAGGCCGATCGGATGCTTCCTTCTTGGTGTTGCATTTTGCGTGGCCAGCAGTGTATATAAAGGCATATACTTTTAACTAAGAAGAAAACTTTCTTAGTTAAAAGCATATGCCTTTATATACAACGCAATTGACTTTCCATTGCGATCTGTACTTTTATGAAGTATGGTTTTAAACATATTTCTTTTTGGTTTCTTTGTTCTTATGTAAATTTAAGTTCTTCACGTTCAGTTTTTTACCGAAAGCCACATTATTTCCCCATTTCTGTTTTTCATTTTCACATCACTGAAATGTGGTCGAAGCGCAGTGAACGGTAAATATTCAATGTGTGCTAGACGCCTATTAGGAAGAGCTTTGTGAGAAAGAAGGCGTTTAAGAAAGGAGGCAAGTCAGATAGAGTGTGGTTAAGAACATCCTTGTTAAAAGATGGCATGTAAGAAATAGGACATGTTAGACAGTGACTTGCTAGGAAGCGCCTTGTTAGAAGGCATGTAAGAAAGAGAGCATGTTAGAGAGTGGCCTGTTAGGAAGAGCTTTCTTAGAAAGAAAGCATGAAAGAAAGTGTGCATGTTAGACAGGGGCTTGTTATAAAAAGATTTGTTAGAAAGAAACGCATGTTAAAAAGTGGACATGTAAAAGAGAGTTTTATTAGGACGAGCTTTGTTTGAAAGAGGGCATTTAGAGAAAGTCTTGTTGGGAAATGCCTTCTTAGAAAGAAGGCATATTGGAAAGAGGCTTGTTAGGAAGAACTCACTCAGAAAAAGGACATGTTAGAGAGAGCCTTGTTTGACAGAGCCTTCTTAGAAAGAAGGCATCTTAAGCAGGGACTTGTTAGAAAGAAAGCATGTGAGAAAGTGGGCATGTTAGGGAGAGTTTTGTTAGGACGAGCTTTGTTTGAAAGAGGGCACGTTACAGAAATCCTTGTTAGGAAGAGCCTTCTTACAAAGAAGGCATATTAGAAACAGGCTTGTTTGGCAGAGCCTTCTTAGAAAGACAGCATGTTAGAGAGTGGTTTGGTACGAAGGAATGCGTGTAAAAAAGAGGGCATGTGAGTGAAAGACCTGTTAAAAAGAACTTTGTTAGAAAGAAAGCGCGTATAAGAAAGATGGCATGTTAGAGAGAAGCTTTTTAAAAAAAATCTTTTTAGAAAGAAGGCATATAAGGAAGAGGGCATTTTAAAGAGATGCTTGTTAGATACGCATGTCATCCGTGCTCAGATTTGTTACGTAGATTTGTTTAATAAATGCTATGCTGAGTTGTAACGAATTATACGTGTGGAGAGTGTATAGTGATTATTGTCTGAATTGAAGTCAGCGAGTTCACATTCTTACAAAACGTGATCTTCACGTTATGAAATCAAGTGACAAAGTTGATAAAGTCGTGGGTTCATATTCTGGCAAGTTTTGGCATTCTGTCAAAGATTTTATGCATGTACATTCTGGCAGATTTGATCTCCGCGTTATGGAATACAAGCGACAAATTAATAAAGTAATGGATAAACGTAAGTTTATTTGCTGATTCAGCACTCTGGCCTCTTTTATTATTCTGTTGAAAACTGATGTATTTATATTTTCAAAGTTCAGAACGACCCATTGCAGAGACGATTCTCTTAAGCAATCAAACATTAAACCTACTAATACAAATTTAAATTTAACTAAAACTTCTATTGTTTCCATAGCTGTACCACAGCGTAGAATTTCGTGTTTAAAAAAATGCAATGAAAGTCAGTTTGACAAATACACCTCTGTATGACTGTTTTTGATGAACCAGTTTTCTCAGTTCCAAACTGGAAGCAAAGTACTGCATGAAACGAGAAAGAGACGTACATTCGTCATTAGCAAATATTGACACTACTGAAGGAACTAAAGATGATGCTATGCTGAGTAAGTGATGGATTTGTTTAGCTTCTTGCAATGTACACATGACACTAGCATTTTCAAGCAACGATGATAGTGAAGTCGTAAACGTTCAACATCTCAGACGCATTCTCAACTGTCTATAAGTTTCACACAAAAACAGCAGGGAAAAATAATTTTGCTTGTAGCAAACCCCCACCCTCTTATGGGATTTCCGCTTGATGCATGTCAATGGCTCGAGCTCTGACACCACTAAGAAACAAACTTACAGGCTAAGAATTGTATGTCACGACACTTTTACGATTTTTGGTTTAATGACGGCCATGAGGCACTCTATGTACTTCAAGCAGGCGTGCTTCCTTAAAATGGCTCGAGCTCTGAGAACACTAGAAAACAATCTTACAGGTTAAGAATAATCTGTCACGACAATTTTACGTTTCTTGGTTTAATGACGGCCATGAGGCACTCTATGTACTTCAAGCAGTCGTACTTCCCTAGAATGGCTCGAGCTATGAGAACACTAGAAAACAATCTTGCAGGTTAAGAGTTGTCTGTCACGATACTTTTACGAATTATGGTTTAATGACAGCCATGAGGCACTCTATGTACTTCAAGCAGTCGCACTTCCATAGAATGGTTCGAACACTAAGAACACTAGAAAACAATCTTACAGGTTAAGAATAATCTGCCACGACAATTTTACGATTCTTGGTTTAATGACGGCCATGAGGCACTCTATGTACTTCAAGCAGTCGTACTTCCCTAGAATGGCTCGAGCTATGAGAACACTAGAAAACAATCTTACAGGTTAAGAGTTGTCTGTCACGACACTTTTACGATTCTTGGTTTAAGGACGGCCATGAGCCACTCTATGTACTTCAAGCAGTCGTACTTCCCTAGAATGGCTCGAGCTCTTAGAACACTTAAAAACAATCTTGCAGGTTAAGAGTTGTCTGTCACGACACTTTTACGATCCATGGTTTAACGACGGCCATGAGGCACTCTATGTACTTCAAGCAGTCGCACTTCCATAGAATGGTTCGAACACTAAGAACACTAGAAAACAATCTTGCAGGTTAGGAGTTGTCTGTCACGACACTTTTACGATTCTTGGCTTAATGACGGCCATGAGCCACTCTATGTACTTCAAGCAGTCGTACTTCCCTAGAATAGCTAGAGCTCTGAGAACACTAAAAAACAATATTGCAGGTTAAGAGTTGTCTGTCACGACACTTTTACGATCCATGGTTTAACGACGGCCATGAGGCACTCTATGTACTTCAAGCAGTCGCACTTCCATTGAATGGTTCGAACACTAAGAACACTAGAAAACAATCTTACAGGCTAAGAATTGTCTGTAACGACACTTTTACGATTCTTGGTTTAATGACGGCCATAAGGCACTCTTTGTACTTCAAGCAGTCGTACTTCCATCGAATGGCTCGAACACTAAGAACACTAGAAAACAATCTTGCAGGTTAAGAGTTGTCTGGCACGACACTTTTACGATTCTTGGTTTAATGACGGCCATGAGCCACACTATGTACTTCAAGCAGTCGTACTTCCCTAGAATGGCTCGAGCTCTGAGATCACTAGAAAACAATCTTGCAGGTTAAGAGTTGTCTGTCACGACACGTTTACGATTCTTGGTTTAATGACGGCCATGAGGCACTCTATGTACGTCAAGCAGTCGTACTTCCCTAGAATGGCTCGAGCTCTGAGAACACTAGAAAACAATCTTGCAGGTTAAGAGTTGTCTGTCACGACACGTTTACGATTCTTGGTTTAATGACGGCCATGAGCCTCTCTATGTACTTCAAGCAGTCGCACTTCCATTGAATGGTTCGAACACTAAGAACACTAGAAAACAATATTGCAGGTTAGGAGTTGTCTGTCACGACACTTTTACGATTCTTGGTTTAATGACGGCCATGAGCCACTCTATGTACTTCCAGCAGTCGTACTTCCCTACAATGGCTCGAGCTCTGAGAACACTAGAAAACAATCTTGAAGGTTGAGAGTTGTCTGGCACGACAATTTTACGATTCTTGGTTCAATGACAGCAATGAGCCACTCTATGTACTTCCAGCAGTCGTACTTCCCTACAATGTCTCGAGCTCTGAGAACACTAGAAAACAATCTTACAGGCTAAGAATTGTCTGTAACGACACTTTTACGATTCTTGGTTTAATGACGGCCATAAGGCACTCTTTGTACTTCAAGCAGTCGTACTCCCATCGAATGGCCCGAACACTAAGAACACTAGAAAACAATCTTGCAGGTTAAGAGTTGTCTGGCACGACACTTTTACGATTCTTGGTTTAATGACGGCCATGAGCCACTCTATGTACTTCAAGCAGTCGTACTTCCCTAGAATGGCTCGAGCTCTGAGAACAATAGAAAACAATCTTGCAGGTTAAGAGTTGTCTGGCACGACACTTTTACGATTCTTGGTTTAATGACGGCCATGAGCCACTCTATGTACTTCAAGCAGTCGTACTTCCCTAGAATGGCTCGAGCTCTGAGAACAATAGAAAACAATCTTGCAGGTTAAGAGTTGTCTGGCACGACACTTTTACGATTCTTGGTTTAATGACGGCCATGAGCCACTCTATGTACTTCAAGCAGTCGTACTTCCCTAGAATGGCTCGAGCTCTGAGAACAATAGAAAACAATCTTGCAGGTTAAGAGTTGTCTGGCACGACACTTTTACGATTCTTGGTTTAATGACGGCCATGAGCCACTCTATGTACTTCAAGCAGTCGTACTTCCATCGAATGGCTCGAACACTAAGAACACTAGAAAACAATCTTCCAGGTTAAGAGTTGTCTGTCACGACACTTTTACGATTCTTGGTTTAATGATGGCCATGAGCCACTCTATGTACTTCAAGCAGTCGTACTTCCCTAGAATGTTTCGAGCTCTGAAAACACTAGAAAACAATCTTGCAGGTTGAGAGTTGTCTGGCACGACACTTTTACGATTCTTGGTTTAATGACGGCCATGAGCCACTCTATGTATTTCAAGCAGTCGTACTTCCCTAGAATGGCTCGAGCTCTGAGAACAATAGAAAACCATCTTGCAGGTTAAGAGTTGTCTGGCACGACACTTTTACGATTCTTGGTTTAATGACGGCCATGAGCCACTCTATGTACTTCAAGCAGTCGTACTTCCCTAGAATGGCTCGAGCTCTGAGATCACTAGAAAGCAATCTTGCAGGTTAAGAGTTGTCTGTCACGACACATTTACGATTCTTGGTTTAATGACGGCCATGAGGCACTCTATGTACTTCAAGCAGTCGTACTTCCCTAGAATGGCTCGAGCTCTGAGAACACTAGAAAACAATCTTGCAGGTTAAGAGTTGTCTGTCACGACACGTTTACGATTCTTGGTTTAATGACGGCCATGAGCCTCTCTATGTACTTCAAGCAGCCGTACATCCCTACAATGGCTCGAGCTCTGAGAACACTAGAATACTATCTTACAGGCTAAAAATTGTCTGTCACGACACTTTTACAATTCTTGGTTTAATGACGGCCATGAGGAACTCTATGTACTTCAAGCAGTCGTACTTCCCTAAGTCAGGGCCACAGGTTCCAAGTAAGGGAGAAAGCTAGTGCCGGAAGGCATACATACCACCGATGCCTCACCATGACTCGGACCCCGATACCATCTCTGATAAATCGGCAGAGGCCAGTGCTAACACCACTGCACCACATGGGCATGCTACCCCGATTTTTTTTCTCTTATCACCAGACTAGTAATTCTCACACGTTTTACGCCCCATACAGTTACATAGCCGAAAAGCAACTTGAGGATGTAATAAGACGTTCAAAGCAGTGATTGCCAAAATATTCCGACCACCTGCTTAATATCATGTTGGTCTTCCACGTGCTGCCAAAACAGATCTTACCCGGAAAGGCATGAACGTTACAATCTTTCTATAGTTTTCTTGTAGTACCTGGTACCAATACGTTAATAACAGATCATTTAACTATTGTAAGTTACGTGGTTGTGTCGCCGCAGATCGGATTTGATGTTCTAAGCAAACCGCAGGTGCTCGACTTCAATAATGACTAGGGAATTTGGAGGCCAAGGCAATAAATACCAGGGTATTTTTCTCATGTGCCATAAACATTTCTCCATCAACCCAAGCAATGTAGCATGGCCCATTATTCCTCTAAAAGTAGGTATTAATAGAGGGACAGCCGTTGCCATGAAATGATGTAGAAGATCTGCAATGATGTTTAGGTAGGTGGTAGATCACATTGCTCCTTGCATACGAATGACTGGACCCTCGCGTTTCCCAGCTGAATATTGGCGATAACATTGCCCTTCTTCCAGGAGCAGGTCTCCGTTCCACGGTGCATCCAGGTGCAAACACTTTCCCAGGTAAGCAAAGCACACGTAACAGGTCATACATATGGTGCAACATGAAACGAGATTCGTAGGACCAGAGGACCTTCTTATAGTCATTTAGGGTCCAGTTTTGAAGCTCGCTTGCTTATTGTAGTCGTTTTCGGCGGGGAACCGAAGTTAGCATAGGGACCCAGTGCGGCCTGTGGTTACCCAGCCTTCATTTTTAGCAGGATTAAGTATATCGTAGGACATTAGTTCCATCACCAGCATTCAAACTACCAGCGATTTGCGCCACAGTATCCCTTCTGTTGGCTCTTACCATACGGGATAGCCTTCGCTCGCATCTAGTATCAATGAGGTGCGGTCAACTTACAGTTTGCCGCCAATTTCTGGTGTTTCCCTTCTCGGAGCACTTTTTGAAAGTACTAACCCCAGCTGACTGTTAAGCCCCCACAAGCTTTGCCGTTTCGGAGACGATCTGAGTCCAGTCGTCTGGACATTAAAATCTGGCCTTTGTCAAACTCGCTAACTCTGCTGCCTATCCTTCTGAAGAAAAAGGATCACACTGATTAGCAGAGCTCAGTATCACGTGTCATTGATATCGTTTAACCCTCTGAAACGTTTGAACGACCTGGGTGCGTTCAATCAAGGTCGCCACTGTCTAAAAAAGCTTGATCGTGTTTTCTGCCTATCCTTCTGAAGAAAAAGGATCACACTGATTAGCAGAGCTCAGTATCACGTGTCATTGATATCGTTTAACCCTCTGAACCGTTTGAACGACCTGGGTGCGTTCAATCAAGGTCGCCACTGTCTAAAAAAGCTTGATCGTGTTTTCTCCCTACTCCTCTGAAACCGATTTGACCGCATCAGATGCGACTCCCCTGAAGCCTTCCTGAAACGGCGGCTTGCACCAGTGGAATGTGTTCATTGTTATCTTATGGATAAACGGCTTGAAAGCGTCCAGTGCGTTTTTAACCCAGGGGCCGCGATTTTTAGAGCAGGAGGGCCGCGGGTGGCCTAGTGGGCGACGTCCGTGACTGCAACGGAAAGGACCTCAGGCTCAATCCCAGGCAGGTACGAACGCTCGATCCACTAAATATCCCCCGTGCGTCGGATGGGCACGTTAAGCCGTCGGACCCCGGGTACTGGCCCTCCGGTAATAAATAAGAGCGTCTTCCGGCCCCTTTCTACTTCGCTTCCGTGTCACTTTCCTACTTCGCTTCCGTGTCACTCTAGCCCAAATCTCCTAGCTTCTTATTTCTAAGGGTTGTTTAAGACCAGGGGTCAGACACTCTCTTCCTAAAATCCTCTACATTTGATCAGTGATCTGTTTTAGAGCAGGATACTCCCAATCTGTAATCCCTATTTTGTGCTCAACAGGTTGCATCTCTTATCGCCTTAATTTATATTCCTTTAAATGAAAGTTGCTTTTGTTTAGATGTGGGTTTAGTATATGCTTTTGTGTTTAGAGAGCACCTGTTTTACAGGTTAACCCAGCATTGCATTCCAATTAAAAAAGCGCCATTGAGATTTTCCTGGGGCAAATGACATTTCTGCCCATGAGTAACATAGCTTCGGGAGGGAGGTGGAGTTAGCTATATTTTCACAATTTTTTTGTGTTCAGGCTTTTAAGAAATTTATCACAGGTTCTGAATGTAATGAGTACATTCGATAATGAAAGTAGGTTACTGACACGTTCGCTGTCACTACAATCCATAAATACATATATAAATACAGTATTAACTGCAATTAATAAATATCCTAAAAATATAATTTTCGGACATACCATAGTTGTTCCCAGGAAGTGTGACCACATAAATAATCTAAAGCTTACATAAATTTATCCTTATTTTTTTAATTTTTTAAGTGGTGCCATTTTGATGTAAGCTTACCCTCAAATCACAAAAGGCTAAGATAATTACGAATATCTTACAGTAGATTATGAATTTTAAGTAAAATATATTATGATTTAAAGGAAAATGCTAAAATACTTCTATCAAAATTTATTTCTTAAGTTTTCACTAATTTTAGAAAACGGGATTTTAAGTGCATGATTTGAAATGGAAGTTACACTGCTGGTTTGAATATTTGGTAATACAAAATTTTATATACTGAGCTCTGCATTGAATGAATGCTGAAATTTGTATACGCCGTGTTTCTCTTGAAGAAATGTATATGATTCGGCTTTACGCGAGTTACTAAATCACCAATTCAATGTCCTGCACTGAAGTTGACCGTAGAAACGAATGACAGTAACAGTGAAAGATCAATTTTCGTGCTGACGGAATTTGTCTCTTCCGCTCGTGAAACAGTGCAAGACCGGTTTTTGTGCTGGCGGAATTTGTCTCTTCCGCTCGTGAAACACTGCAAGACCTGTTTTCGTGATGGCGGAATTTGTCTCTTCCGCTCGTGAAACACTGCAAGACCTGTTTTCGTGATGGCGGAATTTGTCTCTTCCGGTAGTGAAACAGTGTAAAACCGATTCCGTGCTGACGGAATTTGTCTCCTCCGCTCATGAAACAATGCAAGACCGGGTTTCGTGCTGCCGGAATTTATCTCTTCCGCTCGTGAAACAGTGCATGACCGGTTTTCGTGTTGATGGAATTTATCTCTTCCGCTCGTGAAACAGTCCAAGACCGGTTTTCGTGCTGACAAAATTTGTCTCTTCCGCTCGTAAAATAATGCAAGACCGGTTTCGTGCTCACGGAGTTTGTCTCTTCAGCTCCAAACGGCTGAACACGTGCGTTGTTCACGAGCCGCTGTAGTTAGAATACATGAGGAGTGGCATTGAAATGGTCAAAACCCCGAAGGAAAAACTGCACAGTACAGCGGAAGGTTGATGTGAGATTTGAGTGCCGGTTGAGATTTGAGTGCCTCATACAAGCCAACAAACGCAGCACTGTTTAACACTTGAATACCCAATGCAACAGACTTTAACCCGGAACAGTACCAGTCATGACCATGCGTCGCATGCAACTGACGACCCCGAGGACATTCTCCTAATCACGGTTCTTCGTCACAATGATTCGCTTTGTGCAATGACAATGCAAGTCGGACGTCGGATGACTGGGAAAGAATGTGCTGGTCTGACGAGTCACGTGTTTCATTCCACTCCGTGCACGGTCGCGTACGTATTTGGCGCAAGCAACATGAGGGCTCTACCTGTCCTGCATTGTCTCTACAGTGAAAGCCTGTGGAGACAGTTGTATGGTGTTGGAACATGCTTTCCTGACAGGAACTTGAACGCCTGGCGCATGTGGAACAACGTACGACTCATGTCCACTATCATGCATTGATTGATGGCTCTGTGTGCCCAGTAATGTTTCACTTTCCCCGAACGACGACAGTGTCTTCCAAGAGGACAACGAGCCGATACACAGGTCCAATATTGGGCAAGAATGGTTTGAGAAAGACAGTTCAGACTTCCAGAATGTCGCTTGGCATTCGAACTCCTCCGATATCGATCCCATAGATCACTTGTGAGACTATAACGTAAGCCTTTTTTGTTAGCAAGATTGGTGTTACGCTATGTCTAAAACCATGACTAAGAAATGCTGGACTAAATAAGAACACGATGCAGTCGCGAAATCTCTCAAGGAAACGTTATTGACGCTTGACTGTGAAGTTTTGGAGCACCGGGCGTATAGTCCAGACATAGCCCCTTCAGACTATCATTTGTTCTGATCGATGCAACATTGTTTGTCTGCTGTACGGTTTCGGGCATGTGACGAAGTGCAAAAATAAGCAGACGACTTCATTGCGTCACACGACGAAGTACTATCCTGGCTGGAATCCGTCAGCTGCCCGACCGATGGCGGAAGGTGATAGATAATGGCCCGGCATATTTTGATTTATAAAGAACTGCTGTTTTCTCTCAAATTACATGTTGCATTGTCTTAGAACGCTTTAAAACTTTTTGTACACCTAATTTATATATATATATATATATATATATATATATATCATCATCATCATCATCATTGTCAACCATTATCAATCCACTGCTGGACGAAGGTCTCCCCAAGTTTCCTCCACAACGGTCTGTCTTGTGCAAGTCTCCTCCATGTTACTCCCGCATACTTTCGAATTTCATCCACCCATCTTCCATGTGGTCTTCTTCTGGGTCTTTTCCTGTCCCTTGGAATCCAATCCAAACTTTCGGCTGTCCATCGATGGTCTGTTCTTCTGGCAGTATGTCCAGCCCATTGCCATTTCAGGGATTTAACTCTGATCATGATGTCATCCACTCTTATCATTTTTCGGATCCACGTGTTCCTCTCCTTATCTCTCCTGGTTACACCAAGCATGCACCTCTCCATGCTGCTTTGAGTTGTCTGCAGCCTTTGTATGTCTCTTTTAGCTAAGGTCCACGTCTCTGCACCATACGTAAGCACTGGAAGGATGCATTGATCAAACACTTTTCTTTTAAGACATAATGGCATATTGCTCTTGAAAATTATGCTGTTTCTTCCAAAAGCTCTCCAGGCAAGTTTTGTACGCCGATTAATTTCTTCACCAATGTGACCCTCACTTGATATCTGCTGTCCAAGATAAACGTATGTGTCTGTTATCTCCAGCTTTTCTCCATCAATCGATAAATCTTCATTTCTTGTAAAAGCATTGAACATCACTTTCGTCTTCTGAAAGTTCATTTTTAATCCCACTTCTTTACTCTTGTCAGCAAGTTCCTGGATCATACTCTGTAGCTCTGATGGGGTAGTTGCAAAAATGACTATGTCATCAGCAAAACGAAGATGGGTTAGATAATCTCGATTAATCTTTATCCGTTTGTTTTCCCAGTTCAGTGATTGAAAGACATTTTCCAATGTAGCATTAAAGAACTTCGGAGATATGGTGTCACCTTGTCTCACTCCTTTTCCAATTTTTATGTGTGCTGTATTTTCAAACAGCCGAATCTTTGCACTTGCATTTTCATAGATGTTACTAATAATATTAATGTATGCATCTTCAATACCGCAGGATTTCAGAGCCATTGCAACTGCTGATGGTTTCACCGAATCAAAGGCTTTTTCATTATCGATAAAAGCCATGCACAATGGAAGTTCATATTCCCTCGCTCTTTCAATTAGTTCTCTCAGTACGTGGATATGATCTATTGTGCTGTAGCCACTCCTGAATCCAGCTTGTTCTCTCGGTTGAGCTATGTCCAGTGTTACCTTCAAGCGGTGTGAAAGAACTTTAGTGAAGATTTTATAAACCACTGATAGGAGGCTGATAGGTCTGTAGTTCCTGAGATCCTCAATGTCACCTTTTTTATGTAGCAAGATCATTGTAGCGTTGTTCCAATTCCTCAGGAATTTTCCCTTCATTAAGGCATCGAGTGAAAATTTGGGCGAGTACTGTTTCGATTTCTCCACTTGCTTCTTGTATGATGTCTACAGTAATTCCACCTTCTCCTGGAGCTTTTCCCCGCTTCATGTTCTTGATTGCATGTGCAACTTCTGCTGGAAGGACTGGAAAAACTCTGGTACTGGTACCTTTCATGGTGTCTGGAGTACATGTTTCATCCCTTTCATATAATTTGGAGTAGAAATCTTTCACTCTTGTCAAAATTTCGCCTCTATTTCTTGTTACAGAACCATCTTCTTTTCTCAGTGCCATAATCTGTTTTTTTCCCTTACTGAGATGTCCCTTTGCTATCTTTAGGCTTTAGTTGTTTTCAATTGCCTTCCTTACTAGTTCACAGTTGAATTTCCTTACGTCTTCAGTGATACTTTTTCGTACTGCCTTGCATAGCTCTATATATTCCACTTTGGAAGTCACATCTTCTTTAGTTGTCCTCATCTCTCTTCTTTTTGCATCAACATTTTGGTTTTTCCTGATAATTTGTTCACATACAATTTGTTCTTAGACCCAGCTAATTTTGTTGCTGTTTCCATAAGAGCTTTGGTTACTTTTCTGTTAACTTCAGAAATATCCACTTCTTCCGATGTTAGGCCTTCTAAAGCAGAGAATCTGTTCTTCAGTTCCAATTTGAAGGTATTATGGTGTTTTTTAAGGTTGGGTATGTCTATACATTTTGTTAGTCTTATGAGCTTGCTACGTTCGAAGTTTATTGTTGAGGTGCATCTTACATCTCACCAATCTATGGTCACTGCCTGTGTTGAACTTGTTTAGCACACTGCAGTCTTCTATGACGAATTTTTTGTTACACATAATAAAATCAATTTCACTTGTCGTCCCATTTGGATGTCTCCATGTCCATTTCCTGTGTGGCTTTTTCTTGAAAAAGGAGTTCAAGATGAAAAACCCTTCTGCCTCTGCAAACTCTACGAGAGTATTTCCACGCTGGTTTCTGTTGCCGTGACCGAATTTACCTACTGAAGTTTCATTCTGATGCCGTTGCCCTATTTTTGCATTGAAATCTCCCATAATTATCTTCAAGTGCTGCTTACCTTTATTATTTAGATCACGAATTTCCTCATAAAATTCTTCAATTTCTTCTTCAGGATGACTTGTGGTGGGTGCACAAGTTTGAATAATCTGAGCCTGGTATCTTCTCGAGAGTTGGATGACGAGTCGTGCAGCTCTGTCAGAGGAACTTTCAACTTCTACAACTTTATCCGTCAGTTTCTTGTTTATTATAAATCCAACACCACTAGTTCTGCCAGTATCTGTCCCACAATAGTAGAAGAGATGTCCACTTTTCAGTTCAATGAGATCTTCTCCTTTTCTCCTTAGCTCACTTAGCCTGACAATGTCCTACTTGATCCTTTGTAGTTCCTCTTCCAATTCAAGAAGCCTTGAATCAGAAGATAGGGAGCGTCCGTTATACGTAGCCAAGGTCAGTATCAGGTGGTAGCCTAGTCCGGTCCTCCGGGGATTCTTAGCACCCTCTGCCTTCATGTCGCACTGGCCGCTGCCTTGGCCAGGTACATTCCAGCTGCCGGAGATTGAGGGCCAAGATTTAAGTTGTATAGTCATTTTGGAGGGGTTTGGCCATAACTCACCTCGCTGGCCAAGCGGGTTGGTGAGTGTGGGATAGCATTTCCTCTAATCCCGATGGTATAGTTATACCGCTATTGGCGGTCGTCAGAGCCCCTTTAGTGGGAACAGGATGTACCACGAGAAGGCGGGGTTGACATTTGTCAAGGAGAGGCTGTGATGTTACGCATCACCTGATATATATATAACTTGATACGTGAAATCGTACTATTTGAAACTTTGATACGGACGACCGTATTTAGGTCAAACCTGAATTAGGAGAAACGAGATTAGGGCAAACGAAATTAGAGGAAATGGGAATTCGGGTGAAAGGGATTTCTGGGAAACGCGATGGGATAAACGTGTTTAGGGAAACGTGAATAAGTGCAAAATAAATTTAGGGGAATGGAGATTAGGGCAAACCAAATTGGGGGAAATGGGAATTCCGGTAAAAGCGAATTTGGGGAAACGCGATTGGGGTAAACGTGATTAGGGCAAACGGGAATTAGGGGAAACGGCTTAGGAGAAATGGGTGTCCACCGCAGGGGACGCCATTTTTATCAGATGGGCCGACCGCACGGGACAAACACTTGTGAATATTTCCATGCCAGATTAAAAGCAAGTTTCAGTGTTCCTCACCTAAATATTTTTACATTTATAGAAGTTATAAAACAATTCTAGGTTGATGTTTACGTCTTGAAAAACCGTGGTCACATCATGAAGAGGATAACTAAACAAAAGTTTAAAAAGCAAAAAGAAAACATGGGGAAAATGAAACAGAAGTAGGAAAACAATGAACTCACGATACACCAATATGTAAAAGCCATGTCATATTACAGCTGTAAAAAGATAATCAGAAACAAAAACATGGGACACTCATCCAACAATTAGAAAGTTTTGTGTTAAATAAAGATAATTCTATCTTTCCGCAAATTTTTTAAACACACCAGGGGCTAATCGCCACTGTCAGTCCTAAGCCAGGATAAAGTGTAAAGGAAAAATGATGAGGAGATTTAGAATTATCTGTATTTAAAAAAATGTTTCTTTGACCACACACACACACACACACAAGCAAACGCTATTTCTGGGATTCTTCCAGCAACCCAATATACAGTATAACTCACAAAAATGAGGAGTTCGTGATAGAAGAAGCCGTGCAATTCACCCACCGGTGCCCAGGCAGTTCCCGTCCGATTCGGACATTAATAACCACAGCGTAGCCGTGCAATTTTGAAATTTTACCTACCTCCCCGTGCAATTTTCCCGTTTTACCTACCTCCCCGTGCAATTTTCCCGTTTTACCCACCTCCCCGTGCAACAACTGACCGATCCCCGTGCGGATCCCCAGCGTAACCTTTATTCCAGTCCGAGCGATGAATATTATTCAGAAGGTTCACTGTACAAGTAAATGCTAAATTAGTGCTTAAAATTGTGAAATTGTGTTGTAGTTCAGCATTGCAAATCAGGAAGGAACTTGAATAACTTCCAAACGTGTATAGCAATTTAAACCTTTAAACATATTAAAACTCTGTATATGGTAAATAGATCATTCTTATATTTTCCATAATCCAGTTGATTTTTCATGTGAACCCACTAAACAAAACAAAAAGGTTTGTGATACATATATTTATCTACTATTTGTTTGACTAAAGTCTTTGAGAACAAATAACAGAGAATGTAGAAATAAATAAAAAGGAAAATAAATAAAAATTGGGAAAGATTGAAAAGAAAAGCGCAAGGGGAAAAAAGGCAAAGGAGACTTAAAGAAATTAAAAAAAGGGAGAAGAAAATGAGAAGGGAAAAGCCCTTTTCTAAAACCTGTCTAGGGGCGTATAAATAAAAATGATAATGCCACAAATTAAAGAAAAAAGTATGTAAGCAAAATAAAGGAAAAAGTATGTAAGCAAAATAAAAAGAAATACAAATAAAAAGAAAGGCAGGATCAAGTAGAAAACAGAAGATGCATAAAAACCATTGCAGTTAAGCCATTTTCGAAAAATACAGAGAAAAACAGCAACGATATAAACACGGGAAGGGGGGATTAAATAGCGAATAACGCCTTCCCAACTAGTAATCCTCTTTCACCTAATCATTAACCTCGCAGAGAATGTCAATTGAGCTTTCTTTATTAACACATTAAATTAGACTCGTTTTCTCTTTCGTAATGAATTGTTTTAATGCCTGCAATGATTTTTAAATATGTACTTCTTAATGCATTTGTTTCTAAAGCAAAATAAATATTCAGTGTTTAAACTGTAATGGTTTTTTTAATTTGTATTTCGTTAAAACATTACCTCTCGTTCACCTGTGATACGAGTACTTGCAACACTGTGCCTTAACGTTATGCTCCGTATAACTAGCACACAATACTTAACTATGCAGTGAAGAATAATAGACTCTCTAATGGACAGAAGAGGGTAGTCTTTTTACTTAGGAAGAAATGTCTTAATTATTGTTTAAGGCACATGAAAACTACGCTTCAAAGAACTTCAACAGTATTACGTTTCAAACAAATGCAGCAAACTGAACCTCTGTAACGCGAGCCTAAAAGTATATCAATCCAAATCCACTTCATCAAATACTAGCAGTAAAGCCCGTTGAGATAAGAATACCATGAGTTTTAGAAATCACTTATTGCTATTCAAGCGTTTATTATAATCTCTTGCGGATTGATCGTGAATAATGAGTATGCATTGAAGCATACCCTTGATGTGCTTCATTGTTCATGCACATAAATACAAAATACGGAAGCGTTTGCCGGATGATAATTAATCCTCCGTTGGTAAGGGAAGTGGACTCCCTTTCGCCTGCTGCCCCATGTTTTTTTTGTTTTTTTATGTTACTTGTTTTTTGTGATTTTTTCAGCATTTATTAAGTCAACGACGTTGGAAAATATCTTTGTACACGATATTTTTTGTAAATATCTTTTCGGAATCTGGAAGTATTTTTCCTTGTTCTGGTCCATGGAGTACTTTAACTGTAACATCATCAAACCGTTGAACTCTTGACAATGCAGCATAAAGTTGTCCATGGTGGCAGTTAACTTCTTGTCTTTCGACTGCAGTGCGTTGTTGCCGCCCTGCTCGACTGTAATCGGCTTTGCGGCGTTTAGCTTCAATCTCTCCTTCTAATGAAAGAGGTAACTTTCATTTTTGACGCTGCATAGGCGAGATTTAAAACGACAGTCCAGTTTGCGAAGGACAGTAACGTTTGTCCTTGCCTTAGTCAGCGCCATTCAAGTAAAACATCTTATAACCTATAACTGTGTGCTTCCACTTCCTCGCATCCGAAAAAACCTTTAACTTCGAGCGAAGGAAATATGTAAACAAAACATTAAACAGGGACGGTTACGGATAAGATGGTGTGAACACCATAATATAAAAGTTCGTGTTCTTCTATTAAATAGCGTGATTAGTTGTTTGTTTATGGTTAAAAAAGTTATCCACGTCGTCGCAAGTCTTGCTTTTTGTATAGTAAGATAGGTAGTTTTTGAATGCACAGCTTATACGTAACGCAAGGCTGCACTAATCTACCCACACTTGATACTACTAGTCCTACACATTATACGGGGTCTAAAGGAAAGTCGATATCCGCCTCTCTCATGGCTGAAGGAACGGTCGCCGATTATAAACGTTAGGTCTGTCTCTTGCAAAGTGGACATGCCCGATCGATTAAAAGCGATTGCAGGGCCCCTAGTGGCGAAGTGTGGAAGTTAGCAAATCTAACTCGGCAACGAAGCAAGATAGACGCAAAAGGTCAATTACGAAGTTGTAGAGCATCGTCGAATCACGAATAATCGACACAAAGAAACGGAAGAACGCACAAGAATAACCAGTTAGACGTCAGAAAAGGCTAGAGGCCCAACGTTGCCCCATCCAGTGGAACGGCAGTGAACGGCGCACGAGAGAATATGCAAATACGATAGTGACGTACAATTCCGCTGGTTATAAAAGGCAGCCAGTACGGAAGGGGATAAGCGCTTCGTCGACGAGCTTCTGATGGCGTGCTACACGTCAGAACAGTAGTGCGAGATGGTCATTATATATGGCGAGTAACATCCAAATGCCTAATGGTCACCGTACTTGACCGCTATTGACTTCTTCGTTTAGGGATACTTCAAGGACCAGGTGCATATTACAGCGTCTACAAGTTTGGACGATTTGAAACACCGTATCATCAGTACTTGTAACACTGTGACACCAGCAATGCTCGTTACAGTACGCAATAATGTACTGTCTCGCATTCAGATGTGCATCGCAGCAGATGGCTGACATTTTGAATAATATATCCGATAGCTTCCGGAGCTTCGACGTGTGGTTTTACGTCGTATGTATATCAGCTACTTGCCTGTAACCATTTTTGTGTCGATTAAATGCATCTGTAACCATACATATCCTATGACGTCTAACTGGTTATCCCTGCGCGTTCTTTCGTTTCTTTGTGTCGATTCTTCGTAATTCGACGATGCCCTACAACTTCGTAATTGATCTTTTGCGTCAATCTTGCTTCGTTGCCGAGTTAGATTTGCCAACTTCCACACTTCGCCAATAGGAGCGCTGCAATCGCTTTTAATCGATTGGGCATGCCCACTTTATTAGAGACAGACCTAACGTTTATAGTCAGGGACCCTTCCTTCAGCCATGACAGGGGTGTATATCTACCTTCCTTTTGGACCCAAGTACACTATCTACCAACAAGTAATTGGACACCTGTAATAACAAAGGAAAACGAAGTTTATTCAACTTCAATAGTTGGTGGAGCCTCCACGAGCGGCGATTATAGCTGCGACCCTCCGGGGCATACTCTCAACCAGGCGTTTTACGACGGCTAGCGGTATTTTCTTCCACTCGGCTTGGAGAAGACAGGTCAGTTCCTTCACCTATTTCGGACGGTGGGGGCACCTTTTAAGTCGACGCTCCAACTCGTCCCAGAGGTGCTCGATAGGGTTAAGGTCCGGGATCTGCGCAGGCCAGTCCATTCGATTAACCCCATTCATTGTCACCATACCAAGCCATGGTGGACCTCGCAACATGACAGGTGGCATTGTCATCTTAAAAGTAACATGGGTCCACCCCGTAAAACTGCCACAACGTAGGAAGCGCATGGTCATCCAAAATGGTGCAGTAGGTGTCGGCGTTGAGTCTACCAGAAATTGCGACCAAGGGTCCCGTGTCATACCAGGAGAAACACCCCCATAGCATAATTCCACTGCCGCCGAACTTTACAGTAGGCACAATACATTCCGGCAGGAAGCGTTCGACAGGCAGACGCCAAACCCAGACCCTGCCATCCGAACGGTATACGGTGAACCTTGATTCGTCGCTCCAGAAAACCTGTTTTCACTGTTCAACGGTCCATTGTCGACGTTCTTTGCACCACGTTAGCCGAGCAGCGCTATTGGACTTAGTGATCAAAGGCTTGTGGGCAGCAGCACGTCCATGATAACCGAGCAGATGGGCTTCCTTACGGATGATATTCATCGAAGGCACACTTCCGGATGCCTGTTGGAACTCCTCGCGGATGTGGCTCATCGATTTGGTGCGGTTCTTCCGAATTTCTCTGGCCAGCACCCGTCGGTATTTAACTCCATGTTTTGTGGGTCTGCCGGGTCGGGACACATTCCGACAGTCACCTCTCATCTTCCACTTGCCAATCACGTAGGCCACTGTCGATTTTGGGTACTTCAATTAGCTGGATATGTCACGTATGGATCGGCCATTTCTGTGATACCTGACGACTACACCTTTCTCGAAATCAGAGAGCTCCGATCTGCGTGGCATCTTGCGTGCGACTGGTTGCGTTGTTGTTTCCCACACGATATTTAATGGCGGCGGCCATGACGTGTATCAGGACCGCAGATATCGTCGATTGCAGGGGTGTCCAATTACTTGTTGGTAGATAGTGTATATTGGGTTGGAACTAACGTAATGTACGATTACGTAGCACGCGAAACTGAAGCCACGGCCACGCCGCACGTTTGCCACTGAGATTACGCAGAAAACCGGCATGACATCAACAGGTAGGCGGCTTAAGTCAGTGTCAGTTAGCCGTCAGAGGGCAAAGAGTGTAAGCACTAGCCAACATGAATTGGGCAAGGAGCACGTCCGCCATTACAATCTGTATGAGTTTCGTCGCATTAGCACCCCCAGCAAGTGCTGTAAGGAACATTACCAGTGTGTACCTCCCTGCCATATCACTTAGTCAGTGCTGTCGTTGGTTCGAACGGTATCCAGGGGAAATTGTGAGCTGTCAGATCGTCCCAAAACCAGAAGACCCACAACAGTGGATACGGACATGCTGGGGACCTTAGAGGAGACAAACCCACGTGTGACCACGCGGGAGTTAGCTGAATAGCTATTGACTAATCACACTAACAGTATCACCAACCTGCTTCAAATTAGAAAGGTACACAAGAGGGGGAGTTTAGGTACCCCATCAATTCACAGTTGTGAAGAAAGCGAATTACATGAATACATGTGTTTCCGTGTTACCAAGCTGAACAATTCCTGGACCGCATTGTGACCGGTGACGAGAAATTTGTCCTGCATCACAATAACAGCGCCCGGAAACAGTGGTTGGGCCCAAAACAGAAACCCATGTCGGCCCTCAAAGACTGCTTACACCCTCGTAAAATCCTAGTGCCTGTTTGGTGGAATATATACGGGGTGACGTTGTGACGTATATTCTAATTTGACTTTCATTTTTAGTTCCTTTTCCTATGTAAATTTGAGTGTGTTCTCTTTTGCACTTTCCAAACTTACCGTGATATTTTCTCTCTCACATGAATGAGGTTGGCAACAATTTTGAGGTCAGAGAGAGAGAGAGTGACGTATGAATGTGATAAGAACTTTAGATAAGGAGGAAGATACCGCAGTTGCTTAGTGTGTGTGTGTGGGTGTGGGTGTGTGTGTGTGTGTGTGTGTAGACGTTCGATCGTTGTTAAACTAAATTACACGACAGATAATTAACGCAGTATATGTGAAGTGTAAAACTCGCATTGCTATATGTTGGATTTCATCGAATATTCCTGGGCCAATAAGAGGTTATCGTAAGTTTGACTTATGCATATCTTTTGTCTGGCCGTAAGAGCTTAATTGGAACTATCGCGTGCAACTATTGCATCGTATTCTCATTTAGTTCAGCATTTCCTTAGTCATTGTTGTAGACATTGCGTAACACCAATCTCGCACACGGAAAACGGTTACGTTATAAGGTGTTTTATGACCAGCTTCCGAACACCATTATCACCACCGATGGGTACTGCCGTCAGCTTGACGATCTGCACGCATAGCTCACGTGGAAACGACAACCGCTGCTTAACCACAAGGACGTTCTCTTACAGCAGCTTCACACAACACGGGTGATATGTCATGAGATTAATGACCTGGACATGTAGCCGCTGTCGCACCCAGCCTATCCCCCAGACATTGCCTCAAGCGACTAAAACCTTTTCTGGTCGTTGCAACATTTCCTGATAGGACAGTGATTCACCAACCGGGACTATGTCGAACGCGCACTGACTCACTTCTTTGCGTCCAAGCTAGGGTTGGGCACATCGGTGGGTAACATCAATGATCGACATCGGTGGCTACTCATTCCCAAAACATCGATAGTATCGATGAAAATTTTCGATGTATCGGTGAAACCCTCGATGTTTTGGCTAATAAGCCGAAACATTTGTTGTTTTCAATCTGCAGCAGTTAATACGCAATATATGTGCCAAAATCTCTGTTCAATATAATAGTGATTACACACCAATGGCATCGGGTATTTAATATTTATTAAAATGCTCGATGTATCAGTAGAAACCTCTATTTGTGTTCGATGCATCGGTGTAAACCTCGATGTTTTACTAATATACTGAACACCTGCATCAGTTAATGGGCAAACGCTTTGTAAGATCTGTCTTTAATACACTGGTGTGCAAAAATTAAGGACGAAGAGGAGAAATTAGCATAACAGCGAAACGAGCAGGCAGAACGGACCGAAAGACCACTCAGGAGATAGACTAGGGTACAGTACGATAGGGCATGCGCATATATGCAGCATGAGGTAGAGGAGGGGGGGGTGTCGAACGGGTATAAAGCACACGGGCGGCGTACGCTCAGCAATTCGGTGAAAGCTATTGCACGGTGTACATCGGATTGAACGGCGTCGATTTGCTGCCACCGTGTGATATGGCCAACAGGCAATCCAGTAGACGACATCTGGATGACTTTACCCGAGGTCGCGTCATTGGGAAGTTGGAAGCAGGTCGAAGTGTGACTAGTGTGGCCGAGGAGTTCGGGATCGATCACAGCATCGTTTCACGAGCTTGGAGAGCATTACAAAAGAAAGGAACACCTGTCTGAGAGTTTAGCAGTGGTCGTCCACGAGAAACCACGGCGGCAAACGACCGGTATATTGTCCTACAGGCGAGAAGAGACAGACGGCAGACAGCGGAAGAAATCGCAAGGAACATGCAACAGACAACTGGACGTCCGTTATCGCGTTTTACCGAGGCCAGGAGGCTGCACAAATGTGGTCTATTTGCACGACGACCAGTATGGTGTGTGTGCCATTAACGTCTGCTCATCAAAGACGGCGGTTTCTCTGGTGCCGGGAACACAAGAACTGGACACATCAGCAATGGGGTCGAGTTCTCTTTACGGATGAGAGCCGATTTAGTCTGACGAGCGATTCTGGACGTATACACATCTGGAGGGAGTACAGGGAACACGCAATCGCACGTCCAACATCATCGAAAGGGACCGGTTTGGAGGAGGCGGAGTTCTCCTTAGGAGCGGTATCATGCTTGGTAGCCGTACTGAACTCCACATCTTCCAAGGAGGTTCAGTCACTGGTGTCCGCTATTGTACCGCGGTTCTCCTGCCTCACGTGCGTCTGTTTAGAGGTGCTGTGGGTCCTGAGTTCCTCTTCATGGACGACAACGCTACACCTCATCGTACAGTGGCTGTCGCAAAGCTGTTGGAGAGTGAAGATATTCAACGCATGGATTGGCCCGCAAGGTCTACGGACCCGAATCCAATCGAACACGTGTGGGACCTTCTCGGGAGACGCTTGGCAGCACGTCTCCAGCCGGCAGCAACGATTCCGCAGCTGCTATTGGCGCTACAAGAGGAATGGGCCGCGATGCCTCAATAGCTCCTTGACAACCTCATCCTGAGCATGGACAGACTTTGTAAATCCTGCAACGCAGTCAGGGGTGATCATATCCCCTACTAAAGACTGGATATTTCTTGGCAGCCGCCTGTCACATGGACTTTTCTGTTTTCTTTCTAGTTGTGCTCGAAGCTACCTTTTCAATAAAGTGTCTTTGTATCTTTTGGATTCCTTGTTTGGACGGTTTTGCTCACTTGTCCCATATTCCTACATCTTGGAGTTCTTATGGTATGATTTGAGTCCATGTGGAGCACTTCTGCACGACGTTATATTCGAAAAACCGTCTCGTCCTTAATTTTTGCACGCCAGTGTATAACTGTAATATTCACCAGTTTAACATTCAATAACATAATACTTGTTAAAACTCTCGATGCATCGTGAAAACTTCGAAGTTTCTAAGATGCATCGGTTGGAACCTTGATGTTTCGATGTTCTGCTAATAAATTGAATAACTCGCACTTTTCCATCACCAGCAATGAATGGGCATTGGGCAATCGATTTGTAAAATCTCTGTTGAATGTAACAGTGATACTGAACAATTCCACCTCTAGTAACGTAATATTTGGTAAAACGCCCGATGTATCGGTGGAAACATCGATATTTTTCCGATGAATCGATGAAAACCTCGATGCTTTTTCGATGTATCTGTGTGAACTGCGTTGCCTTGCTAACAAGGCGAATTTCAACATTTTGATCTGCAGCAGCGAATGGGCACATCGCTGGAGAAAATCTCTGTTCAATATAATGGTGATTGCTCACCAATTCAGCCCCAAGTAACTAATATTTCTTAAAACGCTCGATGTTTTTTCGATGCATTGGTGGAAAACTCGATGTTTTTCCGGCGTATCGGTGAAAACCTCGATGTTTTTCCGATGTATCGGTGGAAACCTCGATGTTTTTCCAATGTGTTGGTGAAAACCTCGACGTTTTTCCGATGTATCGGTGGAAACCACGATGCTTTTTCGATGTACCGGTGAGAACTACGTTGTTTTGCAATCAAGCCGAATTTCAAACATTTTGATCAGCAGGGAATGGGCACATTGCTGGATAAAATCTCTGTTCAATTTAATGGTGATTGCTCACCAATTCAGCCCCAAGTAACTAATACTTCTTAAAACGCTCGATGTTTTCCCGATGTATCAGTGAAAACCTCGATGTTTTTCCGATGTATCGGTGGAAACCTCGATGTTCTTCCGATGTGTTGGTGAAAACCTCGACGTTTTTCCAATGTATCGGTGGAAACCTCGATGCTTTTTCGATGTATCGGTGTGAACTACGTTGTCTTGCTAACAAGCCGAATTTCAAACATTTTGATCTGCAGCAGCGAAGAGGCACATCGCTATATAAAATCTCTGTTCAATTTAATGGTGATTGTTCACCAATTCAGCCCGAAGTAACTAATATTTCTTAAAACGCTCGATGTTTTTTCGATGCATCGGTAGAAACCTCGATGTTTTCCCGATGTATCGGTGGAAACCTTGATGTTTTTCCGATTTATCGGTGGAAACCTCGATGTTTTTGCGATGTATCGGTGGAAATCTCTACGCTTTTTTGATATATCGGTGTGAACTACGTTGTCTTGCTAACAAGCCGAATTTCAAGCATTTTGATCTGCAGCAGCGAATAGGCACATCGCTGGATAAAATCTCTGTTCAATGTAATGGTGATTCCTCACAAATTCAGTCCCAAGTAACTAATATTTCTTAAAACGCTCGATGTTTTTTCGATGCATCGGTGGAAACCTCGATGTCTTCCCGATGTATCGGTGGAAATCTCTATGCTTTTTGGATGTATCGGTGTGAACCACGATGTCTTGCTAACAAGCCGAATTTCACACTTTTTGATCTCCAGCAGCGAATGGGCACATCGCTGGATAAAATCTCTGTTCAATGTAATGTTGATTGCTCACCGATTCAGCCCCAAGTAACTAATATATCTTAAAACGCTCGATGTTTTTTCAATGCATCGGTGGAAACCTCGATGTTTTTCGATGCATGGGTGGAAACTTCCATGTTTTTTTCGATGCATCGGCTCACATGCCTTCGAGGAAAACATCTCGGTTTTCGCCAACGAATCAACTGAAACAGCCAATAGGAAGGTGATATTTCTTCCCTCTTTAAAAGAATGCAACAAAAAGTAATGAATTTACTTTTCGTAGAAGATATTCTCTACCAGTTGCAAACATCGGTCACGAATCCTCGATGTTTTTGGCTTCTTCAACATCGAGGTTAAAACATCGATCATCGGTGGGGAAATCATCGATGTTCAAAAACATCGATGTTTTTGCCCATCTCTAGTCTAACCCGCCTAAGATCTACAAGGACGGTACCCAGCAGCTGCCCAGAAGATAAGAGGGCAGGTGTGGCAGACGATGGCGACTGCATTTGGACTAATTTGTACTTGTATAAAAGGTAAGTAGCATTTTTCTGTTGCCTTGCATCTTTAGGCATTACTTTCTTTCCGAGCAAATTCATCGTCCTTATCTCGTCGAAACATACACAGGTCATTCGGAACTGACCTCAAGATTGTTGCCACAAAACATTCAGTGAGTAAGAAAATATATCATTTAGGTTGAAACGCTTAAGGTGAAGGAACTCAAAATTTACATAGGGAAAGAAACTAAGATTGAAAGTTAGATTGTAATATACGTCATAAAATGCAGCAGCTAAATAAGCAGATGTAATAGAAAATACTGCACAGTTAAAAAATATCTACTTAAAAATGAGAACCTGAACCTACTCTTTTTTTAAGCACAATCGTATCGTAAACGAGTCGTGACATACTCAAATATAAGTAACTATAGGTACTTACAAATAACTGCGTCAATAAATATAAATATAATCTCGTATTACTTCATTTTATATATTATAGATTTCAAGAGAAATTGTTTAATAAATGTGTAAGTGACACATATAAATAATTAGTACAACAAAGTCACTGATCACAAATAATTTAATTATACATAAAGTATATTTGTGTACATTTTTACACTGCCTATATTTGTGTCAATCTCATAAATAATATATTGTCGCTTCATCAGTAATTTTTTTCATAAAATTGCGCTGTCCATTTGCCCAGCATGTGACAACGAGTATATCTATTATCCCAGATGTGCCATCAAATAATATAATTCCAGTTGATTCTATGAATAAATGAAAATGTATGGAGTACACGTATTCAAAATTTGAAATCGAACCGCGGATGGCTTAGTGGTTAGAGATTCAGGCTGCTGATGGAGGGACCACAGGTTCAAGCCTAGGCTTGGTTGAACCTTGGGTCACCATGGTGGTGTAAAATTCCAACAATCGCTGAATATCGGACGAGCACGTTAAAAGACCGCCACCGGGTAGGATTGCTCTGGTTACATACATGGGTGTTAATAAAATCCTAAGCCCACCCCCCAATTTCTTTCTGCCTTCTATGCTCAAATCGTACGCTTGTACGGTTGCGCCATCCACCGTGCTCTATCTTTCACCTACAAACTAGTCTGTCACAATCGCTAGATTTGCTCTAATTTCCTTCAGTTTCGGGGCCCTTCCCCAAAAGGGCACAGAAACTGAATCGCATATATTTGAAATATATGGATTTTTAGTACATATATTTCAAACTAGAAATGCCAGATATACTCACAATTGATTCCCTATATGTACTCAAAAATGAGTACGTGTTTTTTTCAAAAATGAGACACAAGTACTCGGAGCTAATATAAGCCCAGAATGCACTCAAAAACGAGTAGCTTATTTCTAAGTACCAATTTTTTACATTGTGATTATATCCATATCCTCTCAAATTAGCGCATGAAAATCTCCAGAGGCGGCTACTATACTGAAGCCTAGTTTGTATTTTTTTCACTAAATGTTCAATTCCTTCTGTTCTGAACTAATGCCCTTGGTTTTCTAATAGCTTACTAATTGTCTTTGTCATAGGTTGCATGCGCAGTTAAATATCACTTGAATATAAGTGTCACAATGGCATATTGTGAAACAGTTAAAGCAAAACTGTTTCACAATATGCCAATTAAATTAATCCACCAATAATTTATCACTTAAAGTCAGAATTTTCCTTCATCCATAAATTCATTCCAACAAATACGCGCACATTCCTTTGTGAATGGGTTTGTAGAAACATTTAATTTACAAGTTACCGTATGCTTTCTCTTCTAGTCGTCGAATCGGGAGCACACTCTTTCATGAATGCATGCATGGGGTTGTTTAAACATCATTGCCTGGGTTTGTAATGATATTTATACGTGGATAGAATAAGAACTGTGAAAAAGGCCTTTTTCACAGTTCTTATTCTATCAATGCCATATTCACATCGTTTACACATCAAATCAAGTTAATAGTATTGCGCTTTTACTTAAGCACGAAACATTAATTCACGGGCCATAGGCTTGGGCTCTGTTACCAGTTTTTATTCTATCAATGTCATATTCACAACGTTTACAGAAAAAATCAAGTTAATAATGTTGGGCATTTACTTAGGCACCAAAATATAAATGTATAGGCGCTAGGTCTAGACCTTCTTATTTGTTTTTACTCCACTAATGTAATATTCACAACGTTTACACATCAAATAAAGTTAATAATATTGCGCTTTTACTTTGGCACAAAATATTAATTTATAGGCCCTAGACCTGGGCCTTTTCGAAGGTTTTTAACCCGTCGACTTCATATTCATAACGCTTACGTATCAAGTCAAGTTAATAGCATTGAGCTTTTACTTAGGCACTGAATAAAATTTTTTAGGTCCTATACCTTTTAAACAATTTTTATTCTAGCGATGTCACATTCATAACGTTTAAACAGCAAATCATGTTAATAATATTGGGCGTTTGCTTAGGCACGAAATATTAATTACTAGACTTTAGGCCTAAGGCCAATGAATTAATAATTAGTGTCTGATTAAAAGCACAATATGATTAACTTCAGTTCATGCATAAACTTTATGAAAATAACATCGTTAGAATAAAACTGTTAAGAAGGCCAAGACCTAGAGCCTATGACTTAATATTTACTGCCTAAGTAAAAGCGTAATGATATTAACTTGAGTTGATACGTAAACTTTATGAATATAAAGTCAACGGATTGAAAAATGACAAAAAGTCCTAGGCCTAGGGCCTATGAATTAATATTTCGTGTCTAAGTAAATGCCCAATATTATTAACATGATTTTCTGGGCAAACGTTGTGAATGTGACATTGGTAGAATAAAAACTGTCTAAAAGGCCTAGGGCCTAAGAATTATTATTTAGTACATAAGTAAAAGCGCAATGCAATTAACTTGACTTGATGCATAAATATTATGAGTATGAAGTCGACGGATTAAAAACCGTCGAAAAGGCTTAGGTCTAGGGCCTGTGAATTAATATTTCGTGCCTAAGTAAAAGCGCAATATTATTAACGTGATTTCATGTGTAAACATTATGAATATGGTATTGATAGAATAAAAATTGTTAAAAAGGCCTCGGCCTGGGGCCTATGGCTTTAATATTCAGCGCCAAAGTAAAAGCGCAATTTTATTGACTTGATTTGATAGTAAACGTGATGAATATGAAGTCGGCGGATTAAAAGCTGTTAAAAAGGCGAAGGTGTAGGGCCTGTGAATTAATTAAGTAAAAGAAAAATATTACAAACTTGACATGTTATGTAAATATTTAGTGCCTAAGGAAAAGCGCAGCGTTATTAAAAAATCCAATCTTAGGGTCCTTTTCTGAACATAACATGAATTATGCTGTAATTCTCGCTTGGCTTACATAGAACGTTTTCTCGAAATTTGTTTGGAGTTCCCAATTCAATTCTCAACATAGGCCAAGAAACGGTAATGTTTATACCAACTCCCCATCCCCGCACACACACCCTTGAACTTTTGTTTTTTGGCTAGTTGCCCTAAACTCGTATGAACCGACACGAAAATCCAGACAAACAAAAGAGCTACTTCCCGTCGTTAGACACCTTGGATAACTGCCACACATAATTCGGAAACTTGGAAAACTGCCACATTGAAAAACTGCCACACATTCAGAGTGTTTTTCGGAAGAACAGCAATTTGTGGCCTGCCCCTTGATGAAAGCATGTGGCAGTTTTCGTGTGTGTCAATCTTCCAGTGTGGTAGTTTCCTTGTGTGGCAGTTTTCGTGTGTGTCAATCTTCCAGTGTGGTAGTTTCCTTGTGTGGCAGTTTCCCTCTGCGGCCATCTCCCGGCGCGGCAGTTTTCCTGTGCGGCAGTTTTCCTGTGTGGCAGTTTTCCTGTGTGGAAGTTTTCCTGTGCGGCAATCTTCCGGTGTGGCAGTTTTCCTGTGTGGCGGTTTACAATGAACCGAAAATTAAGCACCAATCCATAAAAAAATAGAAAGAAGAAAAATGTATTTAGAAAATGAAGAAAAAATATATTTCACTTCAAGTTTAAGTTTCTCAAGACAACAGAAAATTAATCTCGAATCCTAATGAGAAGGAAATGAGGAAAAAATATTTTTCATTTCAAGCTTGAATTCCTCAGGCCAGCCAAAAACTAAGGTCGAGTCCTGTGAAAAGTAGGAGACGAAGAGAAAAATCTTTCATTTCAAGTTCGAATTTCTCAGGCTAGCCGAAAATTAAGCTTGAATCCCGGAAAGAGCAGAAAAGGAAGAGCGAAAAACTATCATTTAAAGTTTGAGTTTCTTTAGCCAGCCGAAAATTAAGATCGAATCCTAATGAGAAGAAAAGAAAAGATCTCTCATATCAAGCTTGAATTCCTTAGGCTAGCCAAAAATTAAGCTCGAATCTTGTGGAGAGCAGAAAATGAAGAGAAAGGATCTTTCATTTCAAGCATGGGTTCCTTAGGCCAGACAAAAATTAATCTCGAGTCCTGTGAAGAGCAGAAAACGAAAAGAAAAGATCTTTCATTTCAAGTTTTGGTTTCTCAGGCCAGCCGAAAAGTAATCTTGAATCCTAATGAGAAGCAAATGAAAAGAAAATATCTTTCATTTGAAGCTTGAGTTTCTTAGGCCAGCCACAAATTAAGCTTGAAACCCGTGAAGAGCAGAAAATAAAGAGAAAGATATTTCATTTAAAGTTTGAGTGTTTCAGGCCACCCAAAAGTTAAGCTCAAATCCTAATGAGCAGAAAATGAAGAGAAAATATATTTCATTTGAAGTTTGAGTTTCTCATGCCTGCCAAAAATTAAGTTCGGATCCTAAAGAGAAGCAAATGAAGAAATTTTCTTTCATTCCAAGAGAAGCGATTTCTTTCATTCCAAGCTTGAGTTCCTTAAGCCAGCCAGATATTAAGCTCAAATCCTGTAGAGAGCAGAAAACGAAGAGAAAAGATCTTTCATTTCAAGTTTGAGTTTCTTACGCCAGCCGAAAATAAACTTGAATCCTGTAAAGATCAGAAAGTCAAGAGAAAACATCTTTCATTTCAAACTTGAGTTTCATATATGCCAGTTAACAATTAAGTTCGAATCCTGTGAAGAGCGAAAGATGAAGAGAAAAATCTTTAATTTAAAGTCTGAGTTTCTTAGGCCAACCAAAATTTAAGCTCGAATCCTGTGAAGAGCAGAAAATAAAGAGAAATATCTTTCATTTAAGTTTGAGGTTTTAGATAAGCCGATAATTAAGCTCGAGTCCTAATGAACAGAAAATGAAGAGAAAGTATCTTTCATTACAAGCTCGAGTTTCTTAAGCCAGCCAAAAATTAAAACCTGTGAAGAGAAGAAAATGAAGAGAAAAAATATTTTTTTTTCAAGTTTGAGTTTTCTTCCCAACCTATACACTAATAATATCGTAGCTTTGCTGTTCTTACCTACAAAATGTTGACTACGATAACCTGCTAAGATACATAAGATTTTAAATCGCACTTGCAGCACTGTTACATCTTTCCGAAAAGTTTCCACATTCGCATAAAGCTTTTCCTGACACAAAATTTGAAACCACTAATTCAGGTAAAATTTAAGCTTGCTGATTGCGAATTAGAAATTAATAAAATAAATTTTATGAGAATTCTGAGCAAGAAATGAAATTTTCACTTTACTTATGACGATAAAAATGTATCACACCTTTCTCGCCTTCTACAATGAAGGTTGTCGGCAAATTTAAGAAAAAATTTCATTTTCATAGAGATCCTGAAAATTACGCAGCATAGTGAGGAAGTTTAATGTAGGAGATTTTCTTTTTTCTTTTTGGAAAAATTGTGAAAGTACATGTATGGTTTATGTTGAAAATGAGTGAATGCGTTCGAAATCAGGCTGTTCGCGATTACATGATCTTCCTAAACCTTATCAAATTCTCCTTCATTTCCTCTGCAACCGATCCAAACACAAATTCTAATTTTCACCTGTCTTTCAAGAAAGCAAAAACTGATCTGTGTTTATTGAATCTCATTCTTTGTACTTTCATAAACATCAAAGACACACCGTTTACGACGAATTTTGAGCTGGAAAACCTTCTCGCGTTACAGTGCATGAATGTGTCTTTTTCTTCCCTGGAGAAAATGTTAAAAATAAAAAAAATAAAAAGACAAACGCAGGAAAACTGATAGAAAATCACTAATGAAACAAAAGGCACACTCTCTTAGACACAGCTGGCTTCGACAGTAATTACAGGTTTAATGGTATCACCGAGTACTTTGCTTCTGCGAAGAAGAAGAGGAAGACGAAGACGGGATCGGAGAAAGCCTTTGTCACTTCATCGCATATCCTGGCATGACCCGAGGCGGGGCTATTCATGAATACCCTCGGCCCAGAAGCGAAGTGGTGACCCGATCAAAAGGAGCCTGTCGCTCTGCAATGCAGCTGCAGCACACTCAAAGATGCCGGTAACAGGTTGTAGCGGCATCTAGTAAACGTTTGAAGCTTTGAACAACAGCTGTGAAGAGATAAGTGCCGGGAGGATGCTGACGGAGGGGCGGAATTACTGCAGAAGATGCCTTATCTTCATTACTCTTTCTCCTTTCACTTGCATACCGTTCCGGCTAAAGAGGCGTTGACGTAAGAAGTTTTCCAAGCACAACTTAAAAGATGAGCTGATGTTTGACGAACAGCGTGCGATGTTTACCTCTCAACTAATGTACTTCATGTATCAACGTCGCTGAAAATCAGCTTCCATGTGCTGCAGATATTCTTTCTCCTCTTGCACGAGTAGTCCATGCTCTCAGACACGTGATATTCCTGTTTAAGTTTTCATTTACGACTCTACCCAAGCAAAGCTCCAATTTGTGAAATGTCTCAAATTGATCTGTGTGTTTAGTTCCTTAAAAATCTAAAGCAGGTTAAACCACAGCACATTTAAGGAGAGTGGGAGCTGGACAATATTTTGGGGCCCTAGTATTAACGGCACATCTGGGATTTAACTATGGGTATGAAAAATAAAAATACCCAGGAGAAAACATTCCCAAAATATGATAAGGAAGCCATAAAAATATCTCCTCCGTATTGAAGTGTGTATCCAATGATTCAAGGAAGAATCAGTGCTAGCAAGAAAATGTAAAAATGCATGGTTGAAAAATGGGGTAATCGGAAAACTCCCCCACATTCGGAAAAGTTCCCAATAGGAAAACTCCCTCACAGGAAATGCCCCTCACCTGTTTCCGTCAGGGATCGTGCACAAAATGTAGTTTACACAAAATATCGAATGTGGGGGAGATTTCCGGGGTCACCATTTCTATTTTAACGCTGTTGAAAACAAGACGCAACAGTACAACGAGCACAAATATGTGGGGAAATTTCCGTGGTCGTCATTTCACCTTTTACGCAGTTTATAGTAAAAAAAAACGGTCTTATACAAGTAGCTGTGTGGCGTGGGGAAAATTTCCGGGTCAGTATTTCGCCTGTGATCACGGTTTTTAGTGAAAAAAGGTCTTGCAAATTAGCAAATTAGCAGGCTGAGAGGGGGGGGGAGATTTTAGAGGACTGCATTTCGATTTTCACCGCAGTTTACAGTACAAAATGGACTTAAAATTAGCAGGATGGAGTGTGGAAAATTATCGGTGTCGGCTTTCGACTTTTACGCAGTTCAAAACAAGATGAAGTGGTACAAGTAGCACCAATACGTGGGGGAAATTTCCGGGGTCGGAATTTTTATTCCATCGTGCTCATGTTCATAACGTTTATGTAACATTTCAAATTATTAATATTGCGATACCACTCAGGCAAAAAATATAGGCCGTGAGCCTGGGCCTTTTAAACATTTTTTTCTTCGCTTATGTGATATTCGTAAAGTTTACAAAAAAAGTCAATAGCTTTGCGCGTTTACTTAGGCATTCAATATTAATTACTAGGGCTTAGGCCTAGGCCCTTTTGACAGGTTTTACTCTACAGATGTCATATTAATAACGTCTACATAACAAGTCAAGCTAACAACCTTTTGCCTTTACTTAGGCACTAAATATTAATTCATTGGCCCTAGGCCTAAGGCCTTCAGGTTAACATTGAATGCCTAAGTTAAAGCGCAAAGCTATTAACTTGACTTTTTGTAAAATTTACGAATATCACATAGGCGAAGAAAAGGTGTTGAAAAGCCCTAGGCCTACGTTCTATTAATCAATGTATGGTGCAGAAGCGCAGTATTCTTGTTATGTAAATTTTAGGAATATGGGAATGATGGAATGAAAACTTTTAGAAGGATCTAGATGTTAAGCCTAATAATAATTTTTGCCTGAGTGGATCTAGATGTTAAGCCTAATAATAATTTTTGCCTGAGTAATATCGCAATATTAATCATTTGACTTGTTTCGTAAACGTTTTGAACATGAGAACGATGGAATAAAAAATGCCGACCCCGGATATTTTCCCCACAATATCAGACTGGAAATTGTAAAATCGTTTTTCACTAAAAACCGTTGTCACAGTCGAAATACTAACCCGCAAATTTCCCCACCCCATCAAGCCAATTGTAAAACTGATTTTTACTATAAACTGCGTAAAAGTTGAAATGACGACCCCGGTAAATTCCCCCACATATTTGTGCTCGTTGTATGGCTGCATCTTGCTTTAAACTGTGTGAAAATGGAAATGGTGACCCCGTAAACTTCCCCCACATTCCATATTTTGTGTAAACTGCAATTTGTGTATGGTCCCTGACTGAAAAAGGGGGGGGGACCTTTCCTGTGTGGAAGTCTTCCGAATGAGAGGGAGTTTTCCTGAGGGGGACCTTTTCGTCCATCGAAAAATGGATACCAGTTCAGTTCTGCTTCAGACCCCCCAGCCTCTACCCCGGAGTTCAGCCTGTTGAAATTATATTGAAATAGTGAACATAACAATATGACCCAAATATCATGATTCGAACGAATTCTTAGTGTGTGAAAATTTCCCCAATTACAGATGTGTGCAAGAAAAGCATCTGAAATGCTTTCGAAAGATTTCAGGATGTCCTGGAGGCGGCTATACATTTGCGGACTCCTAAAAAAAACGGAGAGAAATAGAATTTTTTTTTCACAAGATAGTTTCTTATATTAAGAATGTGCAAACGTTTCCGCTGCCCCCGCTAGCGGGAGCTTTAGGGGTATAACCGGCCGGCGACCCGTGCTGTCGGTTCGTACATGAAGACAAGTATGGCAGTCGATAAAGTTCATTTGCGGCACTCTTTGTTATTCATGTTTAACATTAAGGAAAAGTGCGAGTGCAGCATACGGTTTAATATATCAGGCGTATGGCGAAACGGTTACGGGTGAGTGGACGTGTAAATAATGGTTTGCTAGGTGTACGAAAGGGTATCTAAGCTTGGAAATCAAGTCACGTGCAAGTTGACCGCAGGAACTCGCAGACGAGGAATTGGAATCGCTGTTGCAAGAAGATGCCACACAATCGACCACGCAGCTGGAGAAACGTTTGAAAGTGGCTCAGTCAACAATGGCACGGCGTCTTCAGAACTTGGAGAAGATCGGTAAGTGGATTCCGCATACTTTAACGGAGCGTAATATTGTTCAACGATTGGGCATCTGCATGTCGTTTTCGAAGAGAGGTTTCAAGGGAAGAATTTCTTGTGGAAGATTGTCACCGGGGGTGAAAAATTGGTCTATTGCGACAACCCCGTACGCAAGCGATCCTGGGTCGACCCAGGCCAGCCATCAACGTACATTGCAAAACAGGATATCCACGGGGTAAAGGTGTTGTTGTGTGGGTGTGGCTGGTGTGATATTCATAGAGTGCTGTACTTCGAACTGTTGAAACCGGGAGAAATTATCACTGCGCAACGATATAGCGATCAGTTGATGAAACTGAACGCCGCAATCGAGCCGAAACGCCCATGGACAGATAAAGGATGCAGCCCAGTCATCCTGTTACACGAGAATGCCAGACCACATGTCGGTGCCCCCACGATATCAACCCTTGAACAGTTATACTGGGAATTTTTACCGCACCGGGCTTACTCCCCGGACATTGCACCCTCACACTTTCATCTGTTTCACTCTATGCAACATGCCCTAGCCCAACAGCGGTTCACCACAATTCCAGAGGTGGAAATTTTCGTCAGTGCGTTCTTCAGCTCAAAACCCGTGTCTTTCTATCACAGGGGCATTTATTTTTGCCTGAAAAATGGTAAAAAGTCAGTCATTGATGCTAACGGCCAATGTTTTGTTGAATAAATGTGTACTGGTTTCCTGATTGTTCCTGTCTCCTTTCTCCTTAAAATGGCGGAAACTTTTGCATACCCCTAGGCAATCTGCAAAAAAAAAAAAAAAAAAAGTAACTGGTAGAACTCTGCCTGTTCTTTTATCTCACATAATTCTGGGACCCCTTAGAAATACGGCGCTAGGGGCTACAGCCCCCAAGCCCCCGCCTTAAATGAACTCTGGTTTAAACCTATCTATCTTATTGAAAAAAAAGCTGCGTTTTCTATTTGGGATGCTATACGAATTCGCCCTCAGAACAAGAAACAACTCTGTCGTCCATAATAGTCGAGCCGCCCCGGCGGCACAGTGGTCTAAGCGATGGCCTCTGATCATTCGTCCGAAAGGGGTCCGGGTTCGAATCTCGGTGAGGCATGGATGTTGTGTTTGTCTTACGGCACTGGTTCTCTCCCTTCCCTGGAACCAGTGACCCTAAATTAGGGACGGGCGAATGCTTATAGCCCATTGAGTTGCTCACGGTGGTCGTTAAACCTCCAATCAAAAAAAAAAAATAATAGTCGATCAACGGTTTTTTTTTTTCTTTTTGATAGGAGGTTTAACGACCACCGTGAGCAACTCAATGGGCTATAAGCAGTCACCCGTCCCTAATTTAGGGTCACTGGTTCCAGGGAAGGGAAAGAGCCAGTGCCGTAAGACAAACACAACATCCATGCCTGACCGGGATTCGAACCCGGACCCCTTACGTCAACGGTTTTGACGTATATTTATAAATAACATTCTTTTGGAGTTTTTGTTTGCTTATGTAAATTTAGTTTCTCCTGATTAAAAACTTTTATGGAATGCATCTGTTCCTACCGTAGTGAAGTATGTTTCAAGTAAAAATTTCGATGTAGCGAAATTGGATAACTGTGCGTTTGTCGAAATTCGATCGTTTTCAGAAGGATGGTTAAAATGCATTAGAAACTATATACGAGTATAATATACATAGCAGACATCTTAACGTAACAAATCCCATGCGTAGGGATCAACATGACTCAATAGAATGATGATGCGATGTCAACATTATCAATAAAAAAAAAGGCAAGCGAGTGTCCAGAGACACTATTCAAGGTCATTTACGAAAAGCCTTTTCAACAAAACGGATACACTAGGTATGAATATTCAGCCCACTCGGCTATACTATGTACATGATCACAAGCTTAAAAGAAAGCATAAAAAACATTTTAAAAATATAAGCAATACAAACCTAACAAAAAGATTCCACTTTACCTCGTAAGGGCCGCTCCAGTGGTGCAGTGGTCTAATCGATGGCTTCTGGTGCCGGCCAGGTGGCGCAGTGGTCTAAGGCTATGGCCTCTGATCATTCGTCCGGAAGGGGTCCGGGTTCGAATCCCGGTGAGGCATGGATTTTGTGTTTGTCTTACGGCACTAGCTCTCTCCCTTCCCTGGAACCAGTGACCCTAAATTAGGGACGGGCGACTGCTTATAGCCCATTGAGTTGCTCACGGTGGTCGTTAAACCTCCAAAAAAAAAAAAAAAAAAAAAAAAAAAGATGGCTTCTGATAATTCGTCCGAAAGGAGTCTCGGTTCGAATCCCGGTGAGAAGAAGAAGAATATTGGAGGTTTAACGACCACCGTGAGCAACTCAATGGGCTATAAGCAGTCGCCCGTCCCTAATTTAGGGTCACTGGTTCCAGGGAAGGGAGAGAGCCAGTGCCGTAAGACAAACACAACATCCATGCCTGACCGGGATTCGAACCCAGACCCTTACGGACGAATGATCAGAAGCCAGCGCCTTAGACCACTGCGCCACCGGGGCGGCAATCCCGGTGAGGTATGGACGTTGTGTTTTTCTTACGGCACTGGCTTCCTCCCTTCCCTGGAACCAGTGACCCTAAATTAGGGATGGACGACTGCTTATCGCAATTGAGTTCAGCACGGTGGTCATTAAACCTAGATAAAAAAAAAAAAAAAAAAGAAAGGAGCCATTGTGGATGTGAAGCCATAGCACTCCAGGAGTCCATTGATGGTTCAGTAGAAAGTGTTCGCAGTCAAGTCAGGGAAGCTGAGTCATGACGGTCGTTATGCTATCTATAATAGCTCTTGATTTGGTCTAATTGGGATTTTTTAGTTCATGAATATTGAATGAGTTATTTATCCAAGCATATTCGTATTGGAATATTCAAGAGGAGTGTGACTACAGGGCATAGTGTGATTCAATATTTCTTGGCTCTCAAGGTTCTACGTCGCTGACCTCATTGCTTCGTGTAAGGAGATTTTTGTGCGCCTATGATTAAACTATTTTCTAACTGGATTAACAACTTGCTACCTGGATACTACCTTTGACTGCTTGGTTGGTGGAAGTGCAATAGCATACTGTGAACTGTATTGGAACATTTCTCTGCTCTTGGGGCTGTGTGTTGATTATGAAAGGAGACTTTCAGGTGTATGTGGTTCAATCATCACCCAGACTGGATTATTAATTTACCACCTGGATACCTCTTTGAGTAAGTTCTTTATTTTTTTGAACCTCACAATGTAACTAACTGAACTGGTCCCTTACTTTCTTTGAGGGATTTATTGTCTATTATCAAATCAGCTTTTCTATGTTATAATTTGTGACATTTACCTCGTAGTTACTGTGCTGCCATCTTTATCTGATTTGTGTCCCAACTACTTAGTTTTGGAAATGTTTTAACTTATTGTGAAATGTTTGTAAGTTTTTTTATTTATTATAGAACAGTCCTTGCTATGATTTTCGCCAGATCATAAGGTCATGCGATATCTGATGTGTGCACACACTCTGGTGGTTTTGACTGACCCTCTGAATATTTGTTTTGGCTGAATAATTTGTGGGGGGGGGGGGGATGATAGTGCACATGATTATAATATCCAGTTTTCTTCATGCAGCTCATTAATCATATTGTTGCATTTCTGCTCTGTTGATAATATATTTCTGTTGTACCTATTATGATATCTAGAAAAAATCAATCCTTTTCTCAGGCTACTAAACTTAAGCCCCTCCACTGCCTAGTGCAGAGGGTAAAATGGCTGATATGGACTTCTTAAGACAATCTATAGTAGAGATAAATTGAAAGCTAAATACTCTTAATTTAATACCACAGGTAAGAAAGTAACTGGTGGAGACAAAACAATTTGTTGATAAGTTAAATATGAAATATGATGGTATATCTTCTAAGTGTATTGATTTGGAACAACCGAACCTGACCCTGCAAAATAAGATTGAAGTATTAGAGGCAAATGAGGTTAAGTATCTGCAGGAATTACAGGTATTGAGAACTGAATTGAATGATTTAAATCAGTACCAACGAAACCGAAATATAGAGGTATATGGTATTAATCTAACAGGTATCAAGAGTGAATGTCAACTTAGAAATAATTTGAATATATTGGCTGTGAAGCTTCAAATTCAAATCTTAGTAGTTTGTAACTGTCAGCTGCGGATATTGTGCATCCGATTCCTAATAAATTCAATGATCCAAAATATTCAAGTATCACAATGCAGTTCAAGTCAAGAACTATAAGAAATTATTGGATTTCCATAAAAAGAAAAAAAAATAGTCTTAAAAAATTCTGATTTGAATAGTAGCCTACAACCTACTAAAATTTATTTAATTGAAAACCTGACGGTGCTTAACAAATATCTGCTTTGGCAGGCATGCTCTTTGGTTAACGAAAATTTACTAAAATATGCTTGGTCTTCTAATGAAATCACACAAATCTTGAGAACATTTACATCAAGGAAAATGACAAGTCTCAAATGGAAAGAATTAAGACCCTTGATCAACTTGAGCGATTTCAACTAAATATTTGAACATTATTTGTGTCTATACTATTTGATATTGTGTGATTAAGACATTCTGTTTTGTTATTGAAATGACTCCTAACTATTATACTACACAGCAGTTTATGACACTCTCTTCTCTACCTCTACTAACACTCTAAATGTTTTCCACTTAAATGCTGCTTCTTTGATAAATAAAATTGCATTACTTCACGAATTAATACAAACTCTTAACATTTTAACTGATATTCTATGTATTACTGAAACATGGCTCCCTGGACAAAATTATACTATACAATTAGGTAATTATAATATTTTCACTTAAATAAAACATATTCAAAATGGAGTGGGTTGGCGATCTATGTAAATGGGTAATATAAATATTTTTCCTTAGTACATGGCTTTACAGTCTTAACTCGTAGTATAGAGATTTTGACTATAGAAAATCAGAGCTTTATTGCAGCAGTTTGCTACAGAAGTGCAAGCGATCAATTCTTATTAACCACTCTAAATGAACTTTTAAACTTTGCAAATTTATCTAACAAAAAAACTTTTATATTGGGTGACTTTAACATAGATATTTCACAACCACATTTAATGCTCACAACCACATTCTTACTAAAATATTTAATTCAATCTTCAGGATTTAACAATACCATTCAACTTCTAACTCAAGTAACCTCTAACCACTACTTGATTTGTGTCTTATTAACACTCGACAAGAGTCAATTATTTCTGGTGTACTCAGTTATCATTTCAGTGGTCATATTCCTATTTTCATTTGCTATAAACAAAATTGTAATGTAATTCAGGAACAGGAACCCAATATCAGTAGATCAATTAATCACACAACTCTTGAGAACTTTGAATCTCAATTGGAGGACATAAATTGGGATCTCGTAGTGAATGGTGATTCACCAAATGCAGCATATCAAAAATGTATAAACAAATTACAAGTGTTATATGGTCAAATATTTTTAAAATCTTATCGACAGAGAAACCTAAGGAATAAATTCAGGAAACCTTGGATAACTAATTCATTACTTAATCAGTTAAATAAAAATAAAATATTCCCTACATTTCTAAAACCTAGATAGCACTCTGATTATCTTAATTTCAAAATACATACAAATAAACTGAACTCTACTATTAGAACTACATGTACTAAAAGGAAATTTTACAATAATATTTTCCCCAAAAGTGTTCTAGCTTAATTTGGAAACATTTAAATACATCAATGGGAAAGAATACCAAATTAATTACTCCAGAGTATCTTGTTGATGAAAAAATCCAACAAATATTTGAGAAAAAGGAGATAGCTACTCAATTAAATTGTCATTTTACTTCTATCTCTCAACTTTTTAAAAATAACCTAAAAAAAATCACTCAATTTCCCAGTTATATTCTCAGTACTTTTAGGACTGCCACATTTTACCTTACTGATATTAATCGAGCCAAACTACTTATTGAATTAAATAAAATTAAAATTAATTCTACTCCTGGTTATCATGAGATCCATCCTAAGGTTGTCAGGTATGTGGCAGACATCTTAATAAATCCTTTGTAAAACATTTTTAATCATGCATTTGGAACCGGTATTTAGCCAGATGCACTAAAGACGGTGAAACTTTCTCCTAAGTATAAATCAGTCTGGAAGAATCAAGAAGACAATTATAGACCAATCGCAAAAATATGTCGATTTTTGCAGAACTTTTAGAAAAGCTTATTTAAAGTAGACTCATATCTTATCTTCAAAAATATAACATAATTAATCCAAACCAATTTTGTTTTTAGCCTGATAAATCAACCTCCACAGCCTTACTTCATATGCAACATGTAATACAGAAAAATATGGAACAAAAAAAATAACACTTGCATTACACTCTAAAAATTATTTATCTAACAGACATCGACTAACACAAGTTGATCAGTTTTATTCTTCATTAGAATATATAAGTTCTGGTGTACCACAGGGCTCTACTTTGGGTCCGATCTTATTTAAGTTTTTTATTAATGACATTTTCGGTTATATCTAATGCACACATTATTCTTTATGTTGCCGATACTACCATTCTTTTTACTGGTCCTCAGATACCTCTGAAATTATTAATCGGTAGTTATTAAAATGCTTTAATAAATCTTAATAGATCAGTTATTAAAATACCTTAACATGTCGACCTCAAATGAACTTGTGGTAAATACAAAAAAAAAAAAAAAAAAAGCCAAGACAATGGTATTTACAAATCGTCAGATAAATCTAAAACCTTCTCCTAGTCCTATATTTTTAGATGGTAAGACAATAGAAACAGTAACTGATTTCAAATATTCAGGGGTAAATTTAAAGTCTAATTTAAAGTGGAATAACCATATTAACTTCTTAATGAACAAAGTATCTTCAAATATTTGGATAATTAGTCGTATTCTTACTAACTTATCAGTTTCAACACTAAAGCCTCTATATTATTCTCTGGTACAATCATCTTTCAATTATTACGTTCTATCTTGGTTACAAACAACTGATTCTAACTTTAGGAAACTTCAGACATTACAAAACAAATATATTAGACTCTTGGAATTAACATACAACTCTGATATGATTCACTTTTCACTATTGAACTCACCTCTATATATACGCGTTGACCCAAATAAATATAACATATTAACATTGAAACAATTATATAATTATAATTTGAAAAAGTCATGTACAACAGAATAAAAAGTTATATAGATGATTCATTAATTGAAATTTCTTTATCAACCAATGCCTATGACACTAGAGGTGGACCTAAACTGAGACCAATTTTTCACAGGACTCAGTATGTTAAACAGTATATATATTACATTGGGCCTCAATTTTGGAATTCTCTACCTCATGATCTGGCAGTGATAAATAATTTCAATCTATTTTTAAAAAATAAAACTTTTTATTATGGGACTTCCAAGAATATAAAAAATGGGGGGAGGGGGATAAGGAAGAATAAAGTGGAAAATGCAAAAAAAAAAAAAAAAAAAGGAAAAATGAGGGGGAAAATAAGTGACAAAAAAGAGAGATACTTGGAGAGTGGGTATATAGAGGGCGAAATAGGGGGAAGGTTGGGAGGAGTTTGGATAAAAGGAGTAGGAGAGGGAGCAACTTTACTATATTTGAATGTTCTGTGCCATGCTTTCAGGTGTAGCTCTGACTTGCCTATACTTGTATAGGAAGATCAGGGCCTTGTCAGGACTTTTGTGCCCTTTTCTGAAATCTCCCTTGCTGTTACAATTACCTACTCCGTTGTTATGCATATTTCTATGAATTTTTGTTTTTAATGCAAGAGCTAAATTAATTGAACTGAACTGAATTGAAACGGCACAGCCATGTCATATTGATTCTGTAAAAAAACGCATGTAGATGAACGGTAGTGGGTGCAACGGCATGTGATCGTAGAGTCGGATGGTCTACACTGCTTTGATAGAACAAGTGGATAGTTTGCTTGGCCTGCAGGATGAGAAACGTGCAGATGGGGGTAAGACATCGGCCGATGACGCTGAAGATTGTAAATGAACATGGTACGGGGGGAAGAAGAAACTATTTGAAGGAGTGAAAACAATAACAACGGTTGAAGCACTAAACTGCTGGGAATAGTCATATTCCTGCTGTGCTTCTCCGCCGGTTTAAACCAAAGCTTTTATACAAAGACACAACGCATATCTGACGTTGACCACCGTCGTCAATCAGTATAAAAGACGAACCTTCATGACACAGTTGTGAGGGCGAGTAGTTCGCAGTGATGATTGCAGTTCTAGTGTCCAGTAGAGGATTTCAGCTCCTGGTACGAGTGACTGATTCCTGAAGTATGCAGAGCTGTCCCGCAGAAGAGTAAGTGTATAATATATTTATAACTACGTTAAGGGAAGCTACAAGTAGTAAGTCCTGATACGTGTCTTTTGTTAGTTATAACGAAGTAAATTTCTCCGTCATTTCTGTCCACGCCGGGGCTCGAACCCGGGTCCCCTCATTCCGGAATAAGTCGCTCTACCAATTGAGCTACGCGGACGTTCGTTCTGACTTCTATCTGCCTTTATGTCGTGTGCGTCCTTCTGGCAGGTACTTAACATTGAACAGCGTTGCTACAAGCAAACAGCATTAGAACCAATACAGCACAAAACGTTTCAGATATGTATCCATAATGTTACAGTTTCTCGTTTTCGTTACACTTTCAATGATATCTTACAGTTACGTTTCAGCAACATCTATTTTCGAACATAACTCTTCGCACGTTATGGTTGCGTTAAAAATAGCATTCACCGAAACTATTGTTCTATAGTTTCCATTGTACATAACTGCTACCTTGATGTTACATTCCGGCGATACTTGATATTTTTGGTTTGGCAATGGCGTGGATGCACATGAGCATTTATGCTATTTCACCGAAGCACCTTTCCTACTCGTACTTCCATGTTTGGTGATACTATCGCACTCGAGTTATCTTGTTAGTTGATTTAACATTTCAACTTTCTTTTTTTTTTTGTGGTTCAAGATCACCTGAAAGTAAGTAATTGTTTTGATTCTTATAATTTTTAAATTCTAAAAAGCATTTTATAAAATCTAGGTAGATGGCTGTGTTATTGTATTAGTATACTATACCAGCATGTTTTTTTTACTTGAAGCTGAGAAATTTCATATTGGTGGGTATTTAGAGAAATGATGAATTTGACTTTCTTTTTTCGCTGAAATATAGTTTATTCCATAAGTATAATAGAAATTCGACACATTCATTTGGGACCGATTTTTATTTCTTTTGTTATCAATATATAAACGCCGCCACTGTTCTCAATGGACAGCCGACTGCGTTAAACCTGTGAAAACGTAAACAACTCGTAATAAGACTGTTGTTGCTTTTGAAACAGCTGTCCAGTGTAATATTTTTTATTGTGATTTTAAAAAGTTTATTAAAACTATAATGTTCAGCGTAGTAAATACGCAACAGTATTGTAACGAAGTTACAAAAATCTTTCAAATACGTAACAGTAACATGAAGTTGATATGTTGAAGTTACAAAGACCTTTCACTGAAACGTATCGGTAATGTTTCAAAGTTATGTAACGTTTGAGGACATTTTGACGTAACCGTAAGGTTTCTGAAACATTACTGTTACATTGCGCAACGTATCTGAAAAGTCTCAATGCTTCAGTGCTACGTACTTGTAACATATACGAAATATTCTGTGCTGTGTGGGAATTTAGTCCAAAGTAGTAAAATAGGACTAAAACGACTGTAAATTATTCATGACCTTTATTTACACGAAATGTACTGGAAAGTGCACCAAAAGTTCCCAAACTGAAGGAACATTTAGTTTTCATCAACTGTAAAGCTATATTGTTTTTTTTTCTTGTTAAAATGTCTCGGTCTCAATTAGCAGCATGTGTTGCAAATTCAGTCTTACTCGGTTAGAGTATTCTAACAGCTTATAGAGAGTGTATGGGGCGATTAGGAACTGCGCACCTTCAATAAGCGGAGTATGAATGGTTGGCGTTAAAAACAATCGTGCAGAAATAACACTTGGGTGATGGTGGTCTGCGAAATCGATGAAGAGCTCGTGGAGCTGTATCCTCTGGTGACGAAGAAGACAGTGTGTTATAATTGTTTTTGGAGGATTGTATAGCATGATGCCCCATAAAGTGACACAAAAATAGTTAATTCCGTTGTCACTCAACAACATATATTTCTAAACTATACTATCGCCGAACATTATTTCATCACCTTTTACATAAACGTAACGATATCTCATCGCAATCTGCACAAATTACGAGAACCTATTGCTAAACGTGATTAAAGCCGTTGCCAAAATGTATTTTTGATCCTATGCATCATTCCCGACAGTGCCGCCCCGGTGGCGCAGTGGTCTAAGCGATGGCCTCTGATCATTCGTCCGAAAGGGGTCCGGGTTGGAATCCCGGTGAGGCATGGATGTTGTGTTTGTCTTACGGCACTGGCTCTCTCCCTTCCCTGGAGCCAGTGACCCTAAATTAGGGACGGGCGACTGCTTATAGCCCATTGAGTTGCTCACGGTGGTCGTTAAACCTTCAATCAAAAAAAAAAAAATCCCGATAGTAGAGAAATATACATCGCAACGAAATTCAGCTTCTTCTCGAATCCACTGGGGGTGGGGGATTTACCTATTATTGACAACAGCTTTAAAACGATGCTTAACACTTTGGGGTGTAACCTATACAAACACCTATGAGCCATTACATTATGACCACCAACCTAATAAGATGTAGGACCCCGTTTAGCGTGCAAAACAGCGGCCACTCGGCGAGGCATCGATCTGATGAGGTGGCGATAGGTATCCTGGGATATCTGGTACCATAATGTCAACAACAGGTTACCCCAGTTCCCGTATATTTCGGGGTTGTGGTCATTTAGCGTGAACCCACTTTTCCAAGACGAACCACAAATGTTCCATTGGGTTCATTTCAGGTGAATTAGGAAGCCAAGGCATTAACAGAAAGTCACGAGCATATGTTCCTCGAACCACTCCGTGACGATTCTGGCAATGTAGCATGTCGCATTATCCTGTTGGTAATGGCCATCACCGGCAGGGAACACAGTTGCCATGAATGGGTGAACTTGGTCAGCAACGATGTTCAGATACCTGACAGCTCTCAGGAATTCTACTATTGGGATAATGTGACCTAAAGTGTCCCAAGGAAACATTCCCCAAAGCATAACACTTCCGCCGCCGGCCTGCTCCCGCCCCACGGTGCATCTAGGTGCTATAGCCTCTGTCGGTAATCGGCGTATCCGCGCTCGGCCAGCTACGTGATGCACCAGGAATCTTGATTCGTCAGACAAGGCTACTTTCTTCCTATCATCCACGGTCCAATCTCAATGATCCTGAGCCCATTTCATGCGCTGTTGGCGATGACGTGCAGTGAGCATGGAGACCCGACTGGGTCTTCTGCTGCGCAGGCCCATGCGCATAAGGCTGGGATGAACTGTGTGCTGTGACACATTGTCCATATCACCACTGTTGTAGCTGCCGGCGATTTGTCGCACTGCGGTACTGCGGTTCCAGGGAAGGGATAGAGACAGTGCCGTAAGACAAACACAACATCCATACCTCACCGGGATTCGAATCCGGACCCCTTCTGGACGAATGATCAGAGGCCATCGCTTAGACCACTGCGCCACCGGGGGCGGATGTGGGTTGTCGGCGCGGGATTACATTAGGAAATTAATTCGTCTATCTACATATGGCTGTTTTTTTCTTAACATCCACTAAAATAACACGATGGCGTCGTCTTCAACTAACTGGAACCCCGAGAGACTGCGCACTACTTGGTTTTGCGCATGCGCAGTCCCGCTGCTTCCATTTCGTGTTGAGGTTGCTTCGTTTGCCAGTTACAGGCCGCTAATCGCGCTTGCTTGTAGGTCCGTAATTCACGGAGATGCTGCACGACCATCAATGGCTGCCAACAGATGGCGCTGCCACCAACGGATCTCTACCGTACTGTACCGTAAGAGGCAGGGTTCAGCTAGCAGTTACCCATCACTGCCAGCTGGTGGCCAGCAGTTTCCCAACACTTGTACTTTGCTGGGTAGTAACGCTGCGGCGGTGGTACAAAATCATGCAGACGGCTCCGTAGAAATAGCATATACACGGTCGAGTCACATTATTGTGACCTCCAGCTAATATCCAGAGTAACTGCCGTTTGCAGCGCGGACAGCAGCTAGACGAGCTGGGAGTGACTCAATAAGGGGGATGGAAGGTGTTCACAGGTATCTAGAGCCATGCTGATTTCAGAACATCTGACAGCTGCTGGAGGGTTCGTGGTGGAGGATCCATGCAGATAACAACACGATCGAGGTGGTCCCCCAGATGTTCAATTGGGTTTAAGTCTGGGGAATTAGGGAGCCAGCGTAGTATGTTGCAGTCTTCATCGTGCTTTCCCAACCACTCACGGACATTTCTAGCTGCGTGACACGTCGCATTGTCGTTCTGGAATATCCCATCCACACCATGCATGTATGGGTGTATGTGGTCCACAAGGATGGCTTCATAACGAATTCGGTCCATAATGCTTTTCACAGGTATGAGTGGACCCAGAGAATGCCACAATTTCAATACCACATGCTAAAATTTCATCGAAATCGAACAATCATTTTTACGTAAGTTATGACTCATAACGGCAATTGAAAGGATCCCGCTGCTATGTCCTGACCGTTAACCCCATTTCGCCCATTTTCAATAGGGTTCGTCCCCAGGTGGTCCCCTACCACATACTAAAATTTCATCGAAATTAAATCATTTTTACGCGAGTTATCGTGCGAACAGGCGGACAAAGCTGGAGCATATACGCTTCTTCAACCTACGGTTGGAAAGCGTAAGAAATGAAGTAAAAATGTTAAAACAACCGTAAATACAGAATTAAATCGATGTTATAGATTGAAGATTACGAGAAATAAAAATTAAATGGTGCCATAAAGCTTCTGTATTTGCAAATAACGGATAACAGGAGCGTTAGCCAAGTAAATATTGAATATTAAGAAGAACTGAAAACTGATACAGGAAGCAAAAAAGCGGAGTTGGTGAAGATTAGGAAATTGAGAGTTGTAGTAAAAAATGGAGATCATCGAGAACAGAAAATTGTGACTGGGAGCAAAATGTGTCAATTCTATGGACCTAGAGCGGACTGGGTAGCCGTGATACCGGAAGAATTATCGGTGGGTCGACATAGTATGGGCGGGGAGGACCATATGCTAATTTAAAAAAAAAATGTATGTATTTGTATTTCACTATGCTTGTAGAAGAAAACATATTTAAGCTAAAACGGCAAAGTTTGTTTACGAAAAAATACGTAACAACTTACGTAGCAAATGTTCTGTTGAGCAATACACTGATTTTGATGCTTCCCACGATATCAACTCTGTCCCATTTCGGCTGATTATACAGTATGTCCCTCAACCCCATTTTGGTGAGCTCAATCACTGTTAGTAGATGGCAATGTTATGCTCATCCTGCACTTCCGGTGATTGCTTTGTGACGTCACTGTTCAAATCGCAATCGTAAGACAACCTAATCACCACGTTTCTTTGTATCTGCACCATAAAAGCGTGTTAGAATTATTAATCGTAAATCAGCTGGAATAATCTTCATAAATGCTACCAAATGTTTTAATGTATAATGTTTTCAAATTTTAATTAAAAAAAATTGAGGATTGTAGCCGAGATGCTTTTCCTATTCCTCATAAAGAAATTATTATTTATTATGTGACAATAATATGTCCTACTGTGCTTTTTTCCTTCTAAATTTATACAAAAACGGCAAAAGTTCTCCTTGGAACTAAATTAACATTTAAAAGTATAACCGTTTTCCCGGCCAAAAATGTGCGGGTGGTATCTTTGGAATCTCCGTTACTAAAATATTCACGTGACTGTGGATTTCTTCTGTATTTAATGTAACTACGTTTGGATAAGCTTTGGTTTTATGTTTGAGTTATAAATATTGTTGACAAGACATCATTCGCCATAGCTACAGTTCGAATCTACGATTCACATGTTAGGACGGTGACGTCACGATTATTCGTCTGCGAGGAAGGCGGGATGAGAAAACCTTGCTGTCTCTTAACCTTGAGCTGAGTAACCAATAAAATATTAATCAAATATAATATCAATTACCTGAGATAGAAACTAAATTCGTTAGATACTTTAATGCATTGTGGTTCAACCACGGCGAATCTTTGGACCGCTTCATGCTTTTTTTTTAACGATCTCGTCATCTCGTGTTCTACTTTTGGGGCTTTACAGTTTCATGAATTTTTGAACTCCAGTTTTGCAAAGTTGTTTCACTTAAGGAAAAGTTAACTTCCATTTGAAAGTAACTAAATAAAAAATTTTCGCAATTCAAAGTTTCTCTAACTTTACAAATTTGCACTGAAAGTCTTACAATTCCAAAAATTTTCCGATTTTTCATGATTAATCTGTAAGTCTTGAAAATAATTTTTGCACATTTGAATTTCCTTTCTTACTGATACAGAAACTATTACAATTCTGAGTTTAGCTAACGTAATAATGGAACAACATCTTCAAAGGTCTCTCTTAGAGAAAATACCTTGCCTATCGCTTCGCCCAGGTAAGTACATTTTTTTCTTACATTAAATTTCACTGGGAATTTCTTCTGCTGAGGTCCAAAAAAAAAAATGGCAAAATGTTAATTAACTATTGCCTCAATACAAGTACTGCAGCAATTCGTAGACTTTTGTTGAACAGATGTCTAAACCGGAAATTGTGACGCTGATATGCAGCTGATTTTAGGGTTGAGGTTTCTTGATAATTTTTTTCAAAAATTGGCGGCAAAGAATCCACTTCCAGGTCCGTTTTGTGGAGCACCAGTCCGACTCTGTTGAGGACAGAAAAACTGACAGAACACGTAAAATTGCATTTATCCAAGAATATTAATGTGAGAAGAAGCAGAGAGTGCAGATTGCTGCTAATAGCAAACACGGTGGCGAAACCGCAAGCGAAAATGATGAGTGCAGTTAATTGGCAATTGTAAACTGAATGAGAAAACAAGAGCTACGATTTACCGAGAAAGAAAAAACTCCAAAATAAGAAAAAAAAAACTATTAGCACTACTTTTTAAAACAAATGCAATTTTGTCAAAAACGGAAAAATGGAAGACGACGTCAAAAGATCATACTAACGAGAACAGAATAATTAAAGTAGTAAAATTCCGCTAGTTCCCTAGGGAAATGATGGTAATGTAAAGTGCGGAACACGATATATAAAAAGCTGAAAAGACAAGTAATTTTTCTCACTCTGTAAAGAAAAGTAGTAGGAAATCCAACAGTCAATACCACTATCATTGGAAATAATGTTTCATTTGCAAATACAGAGAAAAGTAATTTGTTAATGTATTACTGTAATTTGAGAGTACGGTGTGTGAGAACTAAACGCATGCTTCCTTTTTTTTTCATTTACGATGTACAGAAACGGAAGCATGCGTTTTGCTAATCAACGTTATACTGTTACTTCAGAGACATTTTACATAAACATGCCCTGATTATGCGCTTAATTTTTTTCATTAGCAAAACAACTGACAGAAGCATGGTTCAACGCAGCGAAATTTTAAGAACGAAAGCGAATTTACTTCCAAACGAAGCAATAAAGCTTTGAGAATACGCTATCTCATTTATTAACACTTCTTATGACTTTAACTATTTTTTTGAATGCGAAAAACTTACTTCCGACACTTGTTTGTCAAACTTTGTCTGTTAGGCCAATGTAGAGCCTACCTATGTATGTTAAATAAATCCACAGCCGACTACCGAAGATCATGCATTTTTAATAAACTTTCCAGTGTTTATCTCAAATTTAAATTATTAACTCGCAGAGAAGTTGCAGCTTACGCTTAATTTATTAAAGGCATGTGCCATCGCTTGCCCAAATGTTCGAAGTTTCTCACGAAAAACGAAGTACATGATCTAGCATCTTAACAGAAGAAATAGTAAAGCGATTCATTTCACTGTATTCTGGGGAAAAAAACACACGAATAAATCATACTTTCCGAACTGGTAAAGCAAAGCAGTAAAAATTCATGTAGTGAAACAAATAATAGAAAAAGCAGCAGAAAATAAATTGCTTCTCTGTTTGGCCTTAGTTGACTATGAAAAAGCATTTGATTTCATCAAAGCCAATGCAATAATCAAGGTACTTCGGAATCAGAGAGTTCCTCTACAATATGTAGACCTTCTCCAAGTGGTATACCCACAGCCCAAGAGCAACAATTCAATCTCACACAAGTAGCAGTAGAATACCAATTGAGCCGCCCCTGGTCTAAGGCGCTGATTGAGGCGCAGTAGTCTAAGGCGCTGGCCTCTGATCATTCGTCCGTAAGGGGTCCGGGTTCGAATCCCGGTCAGGCATGGATGTTCTGTTTGTCTTACGGCACTGGCTCTCTCCCTTCCCTGCATCCACTGACCCTAAATTAGGGATGGGCGACTGCTTATATAGCCCATTGAGTTGCTCACGGTGGTCGTTAAACCTCCAATCAAAAAAAAATAAATAAATAAAAGAATACCAATTGAAAAAGAGGTCCGACAACGAGACTCTCTGTTACCCCAAATCTTCACTACAGCTCTTCAAGAAATAGTTGATAATATGAACTGGAAAAAATCTTCATATACAACTGTGAAACGAATTTCCCCGAAGCCGCCCCGGTGGCGCAGTGGTCTAAGGCGCTGGCCTCTGATCATTCGTCCGTAAGGGGTCCGGGTTCGAATCCCGTCAGGCATGGATGTTGTGTTTTGTCTTACGGCATTGGTTCTCTCCCTTCCCTGGAACCAGTGACCCTAAATTAGGGACGGGCGACTGCTTATAGCCCATTGAGTTGCTCACGGTGGTCGTTAAACCTCCATTCAAAAAAAAAAAAAAATTCCTCGAAGAAATAATTCTGCATACATACATGGTAGGCATTGTAAGGCTAATATTGGCATATTTTCACTGTATTCCATGTAACCACATCCTTCAGAAATCTTGAAAATTTTCGTCCTGGAGCGAGAATCGAACCCGCACCTCCCGATTTCCGGTCGATCATGCTATATCCGACCCTGGATGTGAGAAAAGGTCGTGAGACTCTACGATGGGGCAGGAATAGCTTCGACTAGCGCAAATCTGAAGGTTCTCAGATATCTACGTTCAGTTGCTCGGGATTTTCTTGACCTGGGTAATGTAATGATTAGCATCATCGACCGGAAATCGGGTAGTGCGGATTCGATTCCCGCTCCAGGACGATGAAAATTTTCAAGTTTTCTGAAGGGAGTGGTTACATAGAATACAGTGAAAATATGCCGATAATAGCATTACAAATACTACCATGTATCTATGAAGAATTATTTCTTTAGGGAAATCCGTTTCCCAATTGCACATGACATACTTTCATCACTAGAATTTGTGACCTTCATCCGACGCTGGATGTAACAAAAGGTCGTGAGACTGTACGATAGTAGTAGGGATGTCACTTTGTCCCTAAACTTTTTTCCCGATGACAACACTCCGCCGGTCGCGTGTCCTGAATGCCCGCCATTTTTTATTTTGGGGGTGTCCGCCATTTTCCCCCGCCATCCTTTTTTTCGCCGTATTTTAATTTCTTTTCGCCAATATTTTCCCGCCGTATTTATTTTCTAGTGGTGTTTAAATGAATTTGGAAGGTGTTACGTAACGAGGAAGTTTCTTTCAGAGGCAGCAAAAAAACTACCACCGACCGAGTTTGAACCTACGACATATTTAGTTTAGGAACTAGGTGCGCTAACTATTCGGCTATACCAATTGTTACGATTAAATTCTTATCTGCAAATTCAGTATTTGAAGGTCAGTGTATTAGCTTCTGCAATGTTCAACACATTTCTAAATCCGATTTCTTTTTAAAAGTTTTCCTTAGTTTTTGATGAAACAAATTATTGACATTTTTTGGTTAGACAAATTTTTTTTAACGTTCAATATGTTCCAGAGGTACCATTTTTTTCATTATATTTTTCTGCTATATATTAATTTTCCAGAAGGCATGCAGCAAGATATGACATTTTTTTATATATCGTCATTTTAACCATAACGGGTGATTGTGGCGCCATCTGTTGATCTGATAGAGACATAATGCCTACAAAGTTATGTTTTAAGAAAACAAGCATGATCATGTTTTTTATCAGCAGGGAACGTGTGGCGAATTCCTATCGGCTAATGTAACCGCGTGGGTGTAATCTCATTGACTGGCGATGACACTATCCAAGACTCTATCTTATTGACTGGTGAAGACGATGTTCTTCTCGGGGATATGGTTTGCCCTGTATGGCAAACCATATCCCCGAGAAGAACATCGTTCTTGCACCTGCTCGAGGATATATCCGTAGAATAAACAATAGCCAATCGAGTATTGAATGGCTGTCCTTCATGGCTCATTCTGAGAAAGTGTCGATCGAGCATGCGCTCACACCAGAAGGGGCGAGGCGAGCCTTGGGGGCTATGTGGATGGATTCTCTTCTGACACGAACACAACATTTGAATTCTAGGGTTGTTTTTTTCATGGATGTACGAAATGTTACGATCCAGAAACTACTAACTCAATGTGTGATACGCCTATGTGAGCCCTCTACAAAGAGGCGAAAGAAAGAAAGAAGAAATTTCTGAACGCTGGCTACCAATATGTCAAAATCTGGGAGCATGAATTTGAAGCAATGAAGCAAAACAACCTAGCTCTGCAGAAATTTCTAAATGATCATTCTTTTGTCTCCCGTTTAAACCCAAGAGATTCGTTTTATGGAGGACGTGCCAATGCCGCTAAGCTATTTCATGAAGGTCATATAAAGTACATTGACTTTACGAGTCTTTATCCGTGGGTTAATAAATACTACGAATACCCCGTGGGACATCACGAAATAATAACTGACAACTTTATAGATATACATTCCTCTTTTGGACTGATCAAGTGCAAAATTCTGCCTCCCCGTGGGCTTTACCACTCAGTGTTGCCATGCCGCTCACACAACAAGCTCACGTTTCCTTTGTGTGCCTTATGTGTGGATCAACGACTGAGTGAGACATGTGTTCACAATGATGACGAAAGGTCCTTGGTTGGTACATGAGTGACAGAGGAAGTGCAGAAAGCGGTGGAGGTTGGCTACAAAATAATAGCCATTTTTGAAGGGTATCACTTCCCTTAGAAGTCCTCCAAATTGTTCAAATTCTATATTAACACCTTTTAGATTCTAAAGCAAGAAGCTTCAGGATGACGTTCTCATTGTACGTCAGATGATAGTAGGAAAAAAATTATCTCTGACTACGAAGCCAACTAGGGTATTCTATTGAAGGCAAGTAACATTTCGGTCAACCCTGGGAAGCGTCAAGTAGCTAAGTTATGTCTGAACAGTTTCTGTCTGGGGGCGATGGGATATGCAAGAAAACAATACCCAAGTCTCCTTCGAAACGGATATCAATGACTTTAACAAGATACTGCAAGATTAAACCATAGAGGTGTGTGTAACACGTTTTTTTTTCAGCAATTTTTGTACTGCATTTTCTGATTACGAACATACTCTGATTCGATGTTTTTTCAACTCCCGAAATCTTATCTTTCTTATTTAAATTTTTCCAGCTGAAGGATCTCTACCTGCCTTCGAAAAACGTAGCAGCCCTGCAGTGGTGTTACAAGACATCATTTGTACACCAGACCGATTAGACGAACATCTTCTTGGCATCGTTCACAACTGCGCATGCCCGACTAAATTTGTATTCTTGGCTGGAAAAGCTGAGCGACTCCGTGTTGTATTACATCACGGACTCTATCATATACGCTTCAGACGGGACGAATGGCCAAACTACAAGCTAGGAGGAGACATAATCTCTACTTAAATATTTGAATATATATACTAATGAATTTTTTTATGTTTCAGGAGTTCAAAAGAATTACTCCTATAGTACTATTGGAGGACAAACCTGCTGCAAAATCCGTAGACAAAAGGACAAGGGGTGTGGCAGGTAGGGAGGTCCTTCAAGCCGCGCTCCAGGATCCTCCTGCTCCTTCTTGTCGATCGACACGTTCCCGGAATGTGCATTTTTTTAAATGCTCAATGTTCATCCTTTTTGGATGTCTGAATGAAAATACATGCATGGATACATTTTGTGTCATTTCTATTAATTATGCGCGAATGTAAGCATGAAGTTTACTGTTTCCATAGAAAGTGTACAAATCAGTTGTTGCATTGGAGAGTCATCAGTTACTGGAGAAGAAATTTTTGGATCCGTCTCATACTGGAGGCATCTGTGGAGTAAATGCTTTATGCCGTGCTGTAAACGGAAAAAAAGACATCGAGGAATGGCTGAAGGGGAAAAAACGTACACTTTCCACAAGCCGGTAAGACGACGTTTTCCGACAAACCGCGTCACTGGGGGGGTGAATCAATGCCCAGTGGCAGTCCGATTTAGTCGATGTGTCCAACCTAAAGGAACATAATGAAGGATTTCGATATTTGTTGACATGTATCGACATGTTTTCCAAATATGCATGGGTGATTCCCTTAAAGCAAAAGACGGGTTCATCCATAATTAAAGTGTTCAAGAAAATATTTAAAGAACGAAAGCCCTTAAACTTGTAAACAGATCAAGGTTCCGAATTTCAAAATCGAGAATTTCAGAAATTCTTAAAACAGAATGATGTCCATTTCCTTACTACCAGAAATGAGACAAAAACGAGCGTAACAGAAAGGTTCAATCGAACTCTAAAAACAAAAATGTGGAAGTACTTCACAAGTTGAAACACTTATCAGTGTACTACAGAAATTGGTACGTAGTTATAATGCAACATATCATCGAAGTATTAAGATAGTCTGTAAATGTCAACCTAAATTACCAAAAAGTTGTGTGGAATAAATTATACGGCGATATAACCAAAACTCAAACAGCGTATAAGTTCGATATACACTATCTACCAACAAGTAATTAGACACCTGTGATAGCAAAGGAAAACGAAGTTTATTCACCTTCAATAGTTGGTGGAGCCTCCACGAGCGACGATTACAGCTGCGACCCTCCGGAGAATACTCTCAACCAGGCGTTGTACGACGGCTAGTGGTATTTTCTTCCACTCGTCTTGGAGAAGACAGGTCAGTTCCTTCACCGATTTCGGACGGTGTGTGCACCCCTTAAGTCGACGCTCTAACTCGTCCCAAAAGTGCTCGATAGGATTAAGGTCCGGGCTCTGCGCAGGCCAGTTCTTTCGATTAACCCCATTGTCACCATGCCAAGCCATGGTGGACCTCGCAACATGACAGGTGGCATTGTCATCCTGAAAGTAACATGGGTCCACCCCGTAAAACTGCCACAACGTAGGAAGCACATGGTCATCCAAAATGGTGCAGTAGGTCTCGGCGTTGAGTCTACCTGGAATTGCGACCAAGGGTCTTGTGCCATACCAGGAGAAACGCCCCCATAGCATAATTCCACCGCCGCCGAACTTCACAGCTGGCACAATACATTCCGGCAGGAGGCTTTCTCCAGGCAGACGCCAAACCCAGACCCTGTCATCCGAACGGTAGAGGGTGAACCTTAATTCGTCGCTACAGAGACCCTGTTTCCAATGTTCAACGGTCCACTGTCGACGTTCTTTGCACCACGTTAGCAGAGCAGCGCTATTGGACTTGGTGATCAAAGGCTTATGGGCCGCAGCACGTCCATGATAACCAAGCAGATGGGCTTCCTTACGGATAGTATTCATCGAAAGTACACTCCCGGATGCCTGTTGAAACTCCTCGCGGATGTGGCCCATCGATTTGGTGCGGTTCTTCCGAATTTCTCTGGCTAGCACCCGTCGGTCTCTAACTCCCAGTTTTGTTGGTCTGCCGGGTCGGGACACATTCCGACAGTCACCTTTCATCTTCCACTTGCTAATCACGTAGGCTACTGTTGATTTTGGGTACTTGCTGGATATGTCCCGTATGGATCTGCCATTTCTGTGATACCCAACTATTACACCTTTCGCGAAATCAGAGAGCTTCGAACTGCGTGGCATCTTGCATGCGACTGGTTGCGTTGTTGTTTCCCACACGATATTTAACGGCGGCGGCCGTGACGTGTATCAGTACCGCAGATATCGTCGATTGCAGGGGTGTCAAATTACTTGTTGGTAGATGGTGTAGGTGATACTGTGAGGCTATGTAAAACCAAACTGCAGTTTGCAAACGGGTACGTAACGAACTGGTCGTAAGAATTAATTAATGTTTCCCAACTCATCGCTAGATCACCACCTGTATATAAAGTAAAAGATTTACTGGGTGAAGAAATTGATGGTACGTTCTATGCAGAAGAGCTTCAGAAAGTGAAACTCTCCGATACTTTTGTTATTGAAAACGTTTTGAAGACGTAAGCGGACAGGCAAATATGAATATTTTGTAAAGTACAAAGACTATCCTGATAAATTCAATACCTGGATCCCCGCTGAAGACTTAACATCGTTATAAAGGAAAAATTGCAAATTGGTCAGTCTCTGTAAAATTAAAAAATGTATTCATCGGATTCCTTATTAAATAAATGGTTTTAGATTACAATTCAGATTTGTGTGTAATAATTCCAGAAAAAAAGACATCATACATTAAATAAAATATGATTTATTCTGATTTTAAATATTTACATAAAGGATGTTATATATATATTTTAATATTCATATGGATATATCACAAAATCGTCCTTTATAATACGTTTATTGTATGCAAGTTTATACTTTTTTTCTTCGTGAGCTGTAAAAATTTTGTTTTTTGCCGTCTCGCACACTTTTCGTGTTCTTCAAAACCACAGAGCTTTCTTCTGTTTCATTTTCAGATTTTCCAGTCATCTGGTTTAAAAATTTACTTATTGTATCAAAATTCAGGAGCAAAGATGCTTTGCAGTTAAGGGTGAATCCACCGATTTTACAGCAGGTTTCCCCTCCCATAGTACTAAACGACGTAATTCTTTGGACCTCCTGGAACATAAAAAAATTCATTAGTATATATTCAAATATTTAGAGTACACTATCAGATAAATATACGTTTTTGAAAAAAAAAGGAGTACATACCAGACACAAAAGTAGAGATGACGTCTCCTCCTAGCTCGTCGGTGAATTCCCCAAAATAGGCTTGGGTAGGGGTGGGGGGTCATTCGTCTCGTCTGAAGCGTATATGATAGAGTCCGTGTCCTAATCCAACGCGGACTCAACCAGCTTTTCCAGCCAAGAATACAATTTTAGTCGGGCATGAGCAGTTGTAAATGAAGCCAGAAAGATGTTCGTCTAATCAGTCTGGGGTACACGTAGAGATCCTTCAGCTGGAAAAACTTAAATAAGAAAGATAAGATTTCTGGAGTTGAAAAAACATCGAATCAGAGTAGGTTCGTAATCAGAAAATGCAGTACAAAAATTGCTAAAAAAAACGTGTTACAGACACCTCTATGGTTTAATCTTGCAGTATCTTGTTAAAGTCATTGATATTGGTTACGAAGGTGATTTGGGTCATGTTTTCTTGCATACCCCATCGCTCCCAGAAACTGTTCAGACATAACTTAGCTACTTGACGTTTCCAAGGGTTGACCGAAATGTTACTTGGCTCCAATAGAATACCCTCGTGGGCTTCGTAGTCAGAGATAATTTTTTTCCTACTATCATCTGACTTCCAATGAGAAGGCCATCCTGAAGCGTCTTGCTTTAGCTTCAAAAAGGTGTTAATGTATGACTTGAACAGGCTACAATTTTGTAGCCAACCTCCACCGCTTTCTTTACTTCCTCTGCCACCCAAGTACCAATCAAGGACCTTTCGTCATCATTGTGAACACATAATTCACTTAGTCGTTGATCCACACATATAAGGCACACAAAGGAAACGTGAGCTTGTTTTGTAAACGGCATAGCAACACTGGTTGGTAAAGCCCACGGGGAGGCAGAAGTTTGCACTTGATAAGTCCAAAAGATGAATGTAGATCTGAAAAGTTGTCAGTTATTATTTCAGGATGTCTCACGGGGTATTCGCAATATTTATTGACCCACGGATAAAGACTCGTAAAGTCAATGAAATAGCTTAGCGGCATTGGTACGTCCTCCATAAAACGAATCTCTTTGGTTTAAACGGGAGACAACATAATGATCCTTTAGAAATTGCTGCAGAGCCAGGTTGTTTTGCTTCATTGCTTCAAATTCATGTTCCCAGATTTTGACATAGTGGTAGCCAGCATCCAGAAATTTCTTCTTTCTTTCTTCCGTCTCTTTGCAGAGGGTCCACACAGGCCTATCACACATTGAGTTAGTAGTTTCTAGATCGTAACATTTCCTACATCTATGTATAAAACAAACCTGGAATTCATATATAGCGTTCGTGTCAGAACAGAATCCATCGACATAGCCCCCCCCCCCCCCTCCCCAAGATTCGCCTCTCTCCTTCTGGTGGGAACGCATGCTCGATCGACACTTTCTCAGAATGAGCCATGAAGGAGACAGCCATTTAATACTCGATTGCTATGGTTTATTCTGCGATATCCTCGAGCAGGTACAAAAGCGATGTTCTTCTCGGGGATATGGTTTGCCATACAGAGAAAACCATATCCCCGAGAAGAACGTCGTCTTCACCAGTCAATAAGATAGTGTCTTCCCAGTCAACATGATAATATCTTTGATAGCGTCTTCGCCAGTCAAACTACGTTATATAGAAAAATATGCCTTACTACATGCCTTCTGGAAAATAAATATATAGCAGAAATATGTAATGCAAAAAAATGGTCCCCTTGGAACATATAGAACGTTAAGAAAAATATTACAATTTTTTTTGTCTGACCAATAAATTTCAATAATTTGTTTCATCAAAAACTAAGGAAAACCTTTAAAAAGAAATCGGATTTTGAAATGTGTTATACACACACCAAATCGTTATGTCAATTATTAATCGTCCCTTGAACATTGGAAAAGGTAATAAACCGAGCCTCAAATACTGAATTTCCAAATAAGAATTCAACCGTGACAATTGGTGTAGCCGAATGGTTAGCGCACCTAGTTCCTAAACTAAAGGTCGTAGGTTGAAAACCGGTCGGTGAGATTTTTTTCACTGTCTCTGAAAGAAAATTCGTCGTGACGTAACACCGTCCAAATTCATTTAAACACCACTAGGAAATAAATACGGCAAGAACAAATTGAAATACGGCGGGGAAAAGGATGGCAGGAGAAAATGGCGGACACTCCCAAAATAAAAAATAGCGGTCATCCAGGACACGCCTTCCAGCGGATTGTTGCCATCAGAAAAAGTTTAGGGACAAAGTGAACTCCCTACTACTTACGATGGGGTAGGAATAGCTTAGACTAGTGCAAATGTGAAGGTTCCCAAATATCTACGTTCTGTTGCTTGGAATTTCCTTGTCCTGGGTGGTGTAATGATTATTATGCTCGACAGGAAATCGGGAAGTGCAGGTTCGATTCCCGCTCCAGGAAAAATATGCAAATAACAGCATCACAATGGACAAATCTTGTTATAAAAATTAATAACAAGAAGTTTACACATTTAAGATAAGCAGATGATATCCTTTTTGGCAACACCCCAGAAGACTTAAATGTTATGATAGAAGATCTATATCATGAAAGCAGAAAAGTTGGTCTAAATATAAATAGAAAGAAAACTAAAATCATGTTTAATTATTTTGTATCACCAAAAAACATAATTGTAGAAAACTGTTTCTTAGAAACAGTCTCCTCATACACATACTTAGGTGAACTCATTGATCTAAATAATGTACTTCCAAGAGTCCATTATTTAGATCAAGAGATTTATTCCACAGCCATTATCCTCATTACTCAAGTTATGAGGATAATGGCTGTGGAATAAATTTCGCTCCTGTGTCCTGACCTTTGACTCTATTTCTATGATATTCAACAGAACCGGTTCACTATACCACTGGAACAACATACTAAGGTTTAGTCGTAATAGAAGCATTTTTACTCAAGTTATGAGGATAATGGCTGCGAAATAAATCTCGCTCCTGTACCCTGACCTTTGACCCTATTCTGATGATATTCAACAGAACCGTTTCAGTACATCTCCGAAACAACATGAAGTTTTGTCACAATCGAAGCATTTTTACGTAAGTTATATCGTGTAAGGGCGACGAAATGAAATCCCCTCTTGTGTCCTGACCTTTGGCCCCATTTCGTCCATTTTCAAGAGGGTTCCTTTCCAGGTTGTCCTTTTCTATGCACATACTACAATTTCATTCAAATAGAACCACGTTTACGCGAGCTATCGTGCGAACAGGCAGACACATAGACAAACGGATAAAGCTGAAGCCTATACACTCATTCAACCTACGGTTCGAAAGCGTAAAAAAGGAGCTATTAGTTTAAAAATTGGTACTTTACAATAAAAAAAAAAAACAATTTCTCTAGCTGCAGTGACACAATGATGCTACAATTACAGAAAGTGAGTTAGGCCAAGAACTTTTCAGCATCCCCTCGTTTTCCTAAACATCGTCATCGAAACCGACAGAGACTGTAAATAATGAAATTCAGCGCTAGCGAACGCAACTGCTACGTGAGCAGGCGCTATTCGGAAGAACACCCGAAAATAGAGGAGTAGAACGAACAACTTATCACCTGCGACATGCTTATGGTCGGTACTGCTGAGATGAGGAACGGAAAGAAACTGATATGAGATACCTTTCGCAAAATTCCGCTGCTGTGTGAACAATTCGGGGAAGCTCCGGGAAGCATTTGGCGCAGATATATCAGCAGTTTAAAGTATTAAAATAAAAGCTAATATCAGTAACTGTTGCTTACATGTTAGAAGATGACGATTAGATATTAGGTTAGTGTCCCGCGTAAACTTGTCCAGAGTTTTTCGCTCGGTAAAAAAAAACAAGTTAGTAAAATCGTGCAATGCATTGATTATGATACGCTTTCCAACATAACAGAAATCATTACTCAAGTTATGAGGATAGTGGCTGTGGAATAAATCTCGCTCCTGTGCTCTGATCTTTGACCCCATTTAGATTATATTGAACAGAACTGGTTCAGTATACCTCCGGAACAACATACTAAAGTTTTGTCGCAATAGGAGAACTTTTAGTCAAGTTATGAGGATAAAGGCTGTGGAATAAATCTCGATCCTGTGCCCTGATCTTTGACCCCATTTCGATTATATTGAACAGAACTGGTTCAGTATACCTCCGGAACAACATGATACTGTTTTTTCGCAATGGATGCATTTTTAGGTAAGTTATGGCGCATAAGGGCAATGGAATGGATCCCTCTCCCATTGACCCCATTTCGCCCATTTTCAATAGGGTTCGCTCAGAGGTGGTCCCCTACCACATATTAAAATTTGATTGAAATCGAACCAATTTTACGTAAGTTGTGAGGAATAAGGGAAATGAAATGGATCCAGCTCTTATGTCCTTACCTTTGACACCATTTCGTTCATTTTCAATAAAGTTAATCCCCAGGTGATTCCCTACCACATACTAAAATTTCATCGAAATCGAACCATTTTTACGCGCTTTATCTTGCGGAAGTACGGACAGACGGACAAAGCTGGAGCATATACGCTTCTTCAACCTACGGTTGGAAAGTGTAATAAAGAAAAAGAAGCATAGTAAATATTGAGTGACACACACGTCACAAACATTAACGCAATTCCTCGTTTATAAAAACGGAATCGTAGTATTACGATAATCTACATAGATTCCTTTGCTTTCAAATGCATGACACACGCAATTACAAGTTCTTCTTCTTGTCCAAAGCTTACATTTTAGACGACCGTTTTCGCCGATTTCGATTCGCTTCCATTTCGTCAACGTCAGCAGCCTAGTTTCAGTCATTCTATCACAATTACTTAGTAAATGTTGCTGAATGACGCGGTTCGTGATTCCATTAATCTCTTATCTCATTTCCGTTCCAGGCTCTTAGCTTTATCGAAGTAGTACTGACCACTAATACCGGGAAGGAAATACTGACTAATTTGTTTTTCTGTCACCTGGGAAATAAATTATTCAGTTCCATCGCTAGGAAATTAGGGACTAACCCTTAGCTGTGGATCTGGGTATCAATGAGCTTTCGCTGTTTTGTGTTTCCAACTATTCGTACTCTTGATCTTCAGCATTTGGCAACGAAGGAGGTGTGTTCAAACCTGTGGGAGGCAAATCCCCTCCCGCCATTTTACCTTCCACCTAATGACGTACTTCCGCTTATATAAATACCGCATAATGACAGATTTCCGTCAAAAAACTGGAACAGAGGAATCGGGCGGAAAGACCTGCGCCGGTTCGTTTCCTTCGCTTAACGTTTCGCTGCTATTGTGCTGATTCCCGACAATTTCATGGCCACGCACGCTAATATATAAAAGAAGAGTAAAAAAGGGTTCATCGAATGCACAGTTGGATTGTGGAGTTAATCTAATTTTAAAACAAAGCCAGATTTCCGTGTTCGTAATGAGAGCGTGATATTGCATTTACTTAAAAGAATGGCGTGCTTTGTTGTCCGTAGAAGTCACTTTCTCTAAGAGAATTGCAACGGAAGTAATGCTTTATAAAATTCTGACTTTTCTACTTTTCAGAGACTAGCGCATTTTATTTGTTGGGTGGAAATATCTGAAACAACATTTCGATGCTACAACGCCACTTTTAATTTAAAACGATTGTGGGCTGATATAAATTTCTACTTGCGTGTAGCAGCATCTTGAAACATGGGCAGTTTTGAATACGTCCCTAGGGAACGCGAACAAGCTGACATTTTGTGGAACATAAAATAGAGCTTTGTTTTTTTTATTGGGGATTTAACGACCACCGTAAGCAACTCAATGGGCAATAAGCAGTCGCCCGTCCCTAATTTAGGGTCAGTGCCGTAAGACAAACACAACATCCATGCCTCACCGGGATTCGAACCCGGATCCTGTTCGGACGAATTATCAGCGGCCATCGCTCAGACCACTGCGCCACCGGGACGGCAGCTTTACGTTGCATAGCTTTTGTTAAAAGTACTTTCTGTTATATGGTTAGCTGTTGCTAACCACTGCAAACTACTTTAGAAAACGTTGTTGTCGCTAAATGAAGAATAAAGCGAAATTTCGCCGCCCCGGTGGCGCAGTGGTCTAAGCGATGGCCTCTGATCATTCGTCCGAACGGGGTCCGGGTTCGAATCCCGGTGAGGCATGGATGTTGTGTTTGTCTTACGGCACTGGCTCTCTCCCTTCCCTGGAACCAGTGACCCTAAATTAGGGACGGGCGACTGCTTATAGCCCATTGAGTTGCTCACGGCGGTCGTTAAACCTTCAATCAAGGAAAAAAAAAAAAAGCGAAATTTCAAAATTCGTTGAAGTTTCAGTTAGCCGCCCCGGTGGCGCAGTGGTCTAAGGCGCTGGCCTGTAATCATTCGTCCGTAAGGGGTCCGGGTTCGAATCCCGGTGAGGCATGGATGTTGTGTTTGTCTTACGGCACTGGCTCTCTCCCTTCCCTGGAACCAGTGACCCTAAATTAGGGACGGGCGACTGCTTATAGCCCATTGAGTTGCTCACGGTGGTCGTTAAACCTCCAAAAAAAAAAAAAAAAAAAAAGTTTCAGTTATCTTACTTTTCTACATAGGTCTCAGTTTCGGCATCACAATTCAGAACTTAACAAACATACTATCATTGAAGTTTATCACAAGTAGCCTGTCCCAAATTTATAAATTTATAGAGCCACTTATAAAGAAAAGAAGGGAACTACCTCTGCGTTTGCTATTACCCAAAATTAGAGCCACTGCTTCCAAAGAAAGAAGGGAACTAACTCCACCATTGCCCTGTAGCCCTAATTCAGAGCCACTGTTTATAAGGAAGGGCGATATTTTAACTCTCGATTTTGCCCTGTAGCTCTAATTTAGAGATTCCCGTTCCGAAGAAAAAACGTAACTATTGCTACATTTTGATCTAGAGATCAAGACCAAGAATTTCGTGCTATGAGTTACACAAAGGATTATTTTGCCGTCTGAGCACGATTAACACAAATTAAAATTGTATCACGAATTAAAATCATTTAATATATACAGGTTAAAAAAATGCCTTAAAAAACATGAGTACTTTCAGACCCACTATGGGTCCATCATCAGATGTTAGTACACTGTGGAACGTAGTTCGAAGCTCATGTATATAAGCATTAGAGTTCAAATGCTGTGACGTAAAAGCGTAAAGTGTGGAGGAAACATTGTTCTGCGCATTTGTCGCTGACCAAAGTCATTATTTTTGTTGGTTGATTTTATGCATTTAGTGGTGAATTATTCGTCTCATCGTTTTCAGTTTTATCCAATAGGAGTTTCCAAGCTTGCGGTATATATAGAGGTGTGGATTCATTGCAGCACAAATGTCCTAGGCTATGTATGATGAGGCTTTCTGTAAATAGCAAGGATGATTTTTTAAAGGGTGTGGCTAATATTGAGGCTTCGTTCCAGTTGGGGAAATATTCACCTTCATTCGATAATCGTGAGAGGGCTGTTGCCTCTGATCCAGTTATAACATTATATCGATGCTCCCTAATTCTAGTTTCAAGGGAACGGGAGGTCGATCCCATGTACACCTTATCAGCTGCTGTAGAAGACTCTGCTTTCAAAGGAATTTTATATATACCAAATTTCTTTGACATTTCGATGGGATCTCTGTCTTTTTTGATCATGGATAGTAAATTTTCTGTTTTAATACCGAAATCAATATGTTTTCTTTTGCAAATATTTTTCACAACAGGTATAATCCGGGGGTTATAATCAAGTGACCCAACAAACCTGTTTTTATTGTTGTCTTGGGATAGAGTGGTTTGTCGGGCTCTTTTTATTTTACCATAACACTGTTTACGGTAGATTCATTGTATTCATGTCTTGCTGCAATATCCTTAATATTGGTAATCTCGTGCTGTCATGATGAGTGGGAAGAGCAGTGCGTAAATGCCCGACTTAACATAAAATGAATTGCTGATTTCTTATATCTCACCGGGTGGAAGGGCTCCATAAGAATTATTGTTGTGCATGCATCTAAAGATTTAGTTTAGAGCCACTGAGAAGGAAAGAGATATACCCTCCATTTTGGCCTGGAGCTGTAATTTAAAGCCACTTATTTTTTTCTTGGCGTCGTAATTTAAAGACAGTGTAGTGGGTCTAAGAAATGAAGCAATGCACTACCTACATAATCTCCACATCTTGCTCTGGAATAAGAACCCATGAATTTCAGTATGACTTGTAAGAAGCAGAATTCCAAGACTTGATATGATATTTACTGTCTAACGTAAATGTAGGCAAGACTTGATATCTGCTGTCCAAGGTAAATGTGGGCATCAATTATTTTACACCATCGAGATCTAAATTTTCAGGTGTAAAAACACTATACATCAGTTTTGTTTTCTGTAAGTTCATTTCTAATTCCACTTCTTTATTCTTGTCAGTAGGTTACTGGATCATACTCGCAGCTCTGTTGGGTGCTTATAAAAATGACAATGCCGACATCAAAACGAAAAATAGGGCACGTAATTTCCATTAAACGATGAAAAACATTCTGCAACCTTCCATACATTTCTTGAACTCTCATAACACACAATTTTAGTCAATGCAAATTTTAAGTGCTTACATCTAATTCCTCAGGTATCACAACATCTAAATATAGGCATTTAAAAACTTTTCTGTATTAGGTGCAATTCTTCATAACGAAGAGTACATACGTTGGCTACATTTGCAGTATATATATTTCCCGCAATTGGCCTATATCTACTTGTACATCAATTTTTCTATTGCTGTCTCTGCCATTTACACTAGTATTTAAAAAATATTCTTCCCATTGCACACCTTTTCTATGTACTCATATATTTAAGTCTCATAAAAACTTAACCTGAATGGCGAACAAATTGTTGTCTATGGCCTTTAATAATTGTTTTTCAAATTTCCGGTGCTTAAAAATGTTCAATTATGTATTTAGCCCAAGAACAAGCTGTTCTTAATGCTGTATTACATGGAAATAAACGTTAGGGTTATGACAAATAAGAATTCGTAGCATTTCTGTTTCACACGTTTGTCCAATATAAAGAAGCGACAGTCCGGAGTACTTTTTCTGTGTTACACGCATCGTAAAGACCGTACCTGTATTTCCCTTTAAACCGAATGGACATTCTGGACTGGCACGTGCGTACTCCTAAATATAGCCTTTGTCGATTATCCAGCCATACAACCTAGACACTATAGTATGGAATTATAGTGGATTCTAATCTTCGTGTTTTAATCTATCATGCGTTTTAACTATCAACAATAATATTTTAACCAACGTAGCGAATTCCAACAAATAATCTTTGAACATTTCTATCGTCATGTTTGCATGAACCATATATGTTTATAATACAACACTTGACAACAGAGGGGAGGCGAGTGTTACACAATTGTTTGGTTCTGGACTGTATGAAGTACTTTATATTTGTTGCAAGCCAGTTAATAAGTAACCCTAGTTTGTGGGCTGCTTGCGAATATTGAATTACATCAGCATGTTTGCGCATATTAGATGCGACTACAAGTGGCTTTTAAGTAGGACTGTTGGTAACTATTCACCATATCAACTGTTGTTCATGTCTTCGTGAAATTTATTATTCTTGGTTCTTATGTGATGTATTTAATGCATACACTGAGTGGACACTTTATTATGACCACGTGACTGTTTTAAGCAAATGAGCTGTGGCTGCACGCTAGAGAGCGAGACTAGTATAAAAAGGGAAATCTTAGTGCTTGCGACAGTAGTACAAGTAATTTTTTGGGTGACGAGATGGGAAAAAAATGCGATTTGACGGACATTTAACGTGGGATGATTGTAGGAGCTCGGAGCCATGGAGCGAGTATCATCGAAACCACCGCATTCGTGAAATGTTCCAGAGCAGCTGTTGTTAAAGTGTTTAAAGACTGGACTGTCAGACAAAAAACTGTGTCTCTACATGCAACGTGTGGTTGTCATCGACTAGTGACTGCTCGGGCGGAACGGACAGTGTCCAGACTGGTAATAGACAACAGAAGGGCAACAGTGCAGCAAATTACAGACCATCTTAATTAAGGATCCCCTCAAATGATGTCTGCACACACTGTTCGCCGTACACTGCATCGGATGGGATATGGCAGCCGAAGGCCTGTTCGAACACCTTTGCTGTCTGCAGTTAACCAGAGAAAACGTCTCCAGTTCGCACAGGAGCACAAGGATTGGACAGTCGATAGTTGGAAACAAATTATGTGGTCCGACGAATCACATTTTCAGTTGCACCATGCCGATGGCCAAGTGAGAATTTGGCGGAAACAGCACGAATGCATGGACCTCGAATGTATTGCTACAACCCTTCAAGCTAGTGAAGGCAACGTTATGGTTTGGGGAATGTTTTCCTGGCATGCTTTGGGCCCTTTAATTCGTGTTGATCAACGTCGGACTGGCACATCATATCTAAACATCGTTGCGGACCAAGTGCATCCTGTCATGTAGATGGTTTATCCCAATGGCGATGGCTACTTTCAACAAGATAATGCGTCCTGCCATAGTGCTCCTGTTGTACAGGATTGGTTTCAGAAACATGCCGGTGAATTTACTTTGCTTAGGTGGCCCACACAATCTCCATATCTCAACCCCATTGATAATTTGTGGAATGAAGTTGAACAAGCCATCAGACAGCTGAATCCACAACCCTGCAATATCACACTCCAGGAAAGTACTATTCATCAAGCATGGTCTCAGATTCCACAAACCACCTATCAACATCTCGTGGAGTCCATGACACGACGAATCGACGTAGTATTAAAGGCAAAAGTTGGCCCAATGAAGTACTAAGGGAGTGGTCATAATAAAGTTACCACTCAGTGTATAATCAATTGGAATCTAAGTCATGCTTTTCGATCAAATTGTTTAGTACTTAAGTTTAGTATAATGGCTGTATTTAATTCGGTTTAATTCAGGGTGTTTCGTTTGGCGTAAGGTTTAATGAGGTATTCGTCGCGGATGTGTATAACACAGAAAAAGTATACCGGAAGGTCACTTCTTTATTTTGGACAAACGAAACAGAAATGTGACGAATTCTCAGTCGTCATAACTCTAACCCTAATGTTCAATTATTATATCACTTTGTTCTGTTTTCACATTTTTTTTATATAAAAGACATGCTAATTCATTTGAAAACCCAACGTTTTTTGATTGTTGTTAATGTTGAAAGTTATAATCATTCATTAAGGTGATAATGTTCTCACATTTGATATTTCCATTTGAACCTATTTCTAAATGTACGATTAAAAAAACTTTGTCCTTATGAGACCTAAATATATATCGGGAACGGATAGCTAATTCCCGTGAATCCTTGTTTTAAAATCTCGGATACTTAAAAATATTCGATGATTCTATCACTTTCTTTTGTTATCACACTTGTTTTACAAAAATGACATGCTAATACAATTGATAACTCAGCGTCATCTTTTCTTTCTTATCTTTTGTTGAAAGTTATAATCACCGATTAAAGTGATAATGTTCTCTCGTTTGATATTTCCATTTGAAACCATCTCTAAATATCCGATCTAAAACAGATTTGTTCCCAGAAGACTTAAATTCACATGGGAAACAGATTGCTAATGGCCGCGAATCCTTGTTTTTAAAATCTCGGATGCTTAAAAATGTTTTATGATTATATCACTTTGTTTTGTTATCACACTTTTTTTTCATACAAAAGTCATGATAATTTCACTGAAATCTCGGCGTCAGCTTCTTTTTTTTGTGTGTGTGTGTTGAAAATCATAATGATGTATTAAGGTGATAATGTTCTCTCATTTGATATTTCCATCTGAACCTCTTTCTAAATGTCCGATTTAAAAAGATCTGTTCTCATGACACTTAAATCTGCATTGGAAACGGATCCCTAATTCCCGTAAATCCCTGTTTTAAAAATCTTGGATGACCAAAAATTTTCAATGATCATATCACTTTGTTTTGTTATCACACTTTTTTTTTTTTACGTAAAAGGCGTGCTAATTCAATTGATAACTCGGAGTCATCTTTTCTTTTGCCGAAAATTATGATCACCCATTAAATTGATGATGTTCTCGCATTTGACATTTCCATTTGAAACTCTTTCTAAAAGTGCGATTTAAAAAGATTTGTTTTCATCGAATTGCTAAATGCCATGAATGCTTGTTTTTAAAATCTCGGATGCTTAAAAATAAATAATCAATGATTATTTCACTTTGTTTTGTTATCATGCATTTTTTCCATAAAAGATATGCTAATTCAATTAATAAATGTGCTTCATCTTTTCTTTCTTTTCATTTCTTTTGTTGAAAATTATGATCACCCATTAAAGTGATAATGTTCTCTCATTTGATATTTTCGTTTAAAACTCTTTCTAAAAGTCCGATTTAAAAAGGTTAGTTCTCATTAGACTGCTAATTACCGCGAAACATTATTTTTTAAGTCTCTAATGCTTGAAAATGTTCGATGATTTTATTACATTCTTCTGTTTTCAGGCATTCTTTTAATTCAAAAAGTAGCCGTCCCGGTTGCTTAGTGGTGCAATGGCTTCTGATCATTCGACCGAGACTGGTCAGGACTCAAATCTCAGTGAGACATGGATGTTGTATTTGTCTGGCTTTCTCCTTTCACTGGAACCAGTGGCCTTAAATCAGGGACAGCTACTTGCTTATAATCCGCCGAGTTTCTCACTATGGTCGATAAACTCCCAAAGATAAAAAACAAGTCAGAAGAAATCTTGTAATGCATTAATTATGATACGCTTTCTAACATACTAGAAATCATTACTCAAGTTATGAGGGTAATGGCTGTAGAATAAATCTCGCTCCTATGCCTTGACCTTTGACCCCATTTCGATGATATTAAACAGAATTGGTTCAGTGTACCTCCGGAATAACACACTAAAGTTTTGTTTCAATCGAAGCATTTTTACGTACGTTATGTCTCATAAAAGGGCGATGGAATGAATCCCGCTCCTATGTCCTGACCTTTGACCCCATTTCTCCCATCTTCAATAGAGATCATTCCCAGGTGGTCACCTACGACATACTAAAATTTCATCGAAATCGAACCATTTTTACGCGAGGTATCATGGGTACGGGAGGACAAACAGGCAGACGGACAAAGCTGGAGCATATATGTTTCTTCAACCTACGGTTGGAAAGCGTAAAAAATTATATTTTAATTCAAATGATAACTCGTTGTCATCACTTTTGTTTTAAAAAAAGCTATGATCAGTCTTTAACATGATACGTTTCTTTTCTTGGATGTCAGAATAGTACAATAATATCATGTTATCCGCCGTCATGACTCATACTAACGCGATAAACGGTGTTCTTTAGGTTTCTGCCATTGGATGAGAAATCATGTTCCAGCAGTCACGCGCTCTTTGACATGACGTGAATAAACTAAACTTGAAATCAAGTAGAAGCGTTTTATGTCCCTGGAAGATGGCAACAAGACAACTGACTTAATTGTCCGCGACTGTCACGTCTGTCCCAGGTTTCCTTCCAAATTTAAATGCACATCTGCCTATCACGCTTACTACTATCTGTCACTTTTAACTACCCTTGCTTGTATCACACTGATATTTGTTCTCTGTGAAACAGCAAACCATGTTTAGTAAACGTGACTGCCATGGCAACGGCAAATGTTTGAAAATCTAACTGTCAGACAAAAGATTAGATGCAGGTGAGTGTAAGCAAATGAAGAAGCTGACGTTTCTGCGATTAATTTTAGAAATTCATTTAAAATAGGTTTTATCTTTTCTTCTCTCCGATCGTCTAAAACAAAATAAAAAAGAGCTCTCTATGGTTAGCAGATCGCACATGACGAATTGTCGTTTAAAATCACATAATGTCTCAAGTGGTGAGCCGGTTCAAAATTCGGTTGCAACAACAGAGACGAATCGATTTGCATTCCATATTTAAAAAGAAAAACTCCCCTTTTAGGTATTAACGTACCTTATTTTGTTGATAAGAAAGAATGTTACTCTTTTCATATCGATGCAGCTTATTTTGTCAGTCAGAAAATTTAATTTGATGTATGAAATTCTGATTGTTTTGGGAAAACATTACACTGCCCAACACACATTTTGGTGCCTTGAAAATTAAACCTATTCTTGGATATATTTCGGACACTAATTCCAAAAATGGCATCAGTTTTGCCCTATCAGCTCTAGTTTTGGAGATAGGGCATATCCACCTTATATGCTGATTCCACCAGTCAACCGTCAAATTTAGGGATCCTACATAGCATGATTTGAGATTTGTCACATGATCTTGACAAATATTGATGCTAGTAATATTACATGCTATTTAAACAAGCACATATTACAAAATCTGGGATATATTTAGAAATATTTGAGGCGCAGAGTCTACAAACGGCATCAGTTTTGCCTATCAGCTCTAGTTTTGGAGATAGGGCATATCCACCTTATATGCTGATTCCACCGGTCAACCGTCAAATTTAGGGATCCTACATAGCATGATTTGAGATTTGTGACATGATCTTGACAAATATGGATACTATACACATACTATTGAAACAAGCACATTCTGTGTATTTCAACACAAGAGCATATAGAATGATCAGTCATTCAACATATGAGAAACGTCTTTTATAGGACTTTCTAAAGTGAGATCTACGAGCACAGTCCCGCTGAAGGTTCGAGCAGTAATCTGCCATCATGTGGGTATTCCACCTACCCTCGTATCTGTCTTCCATAGTTTTTATGTCCTGGTAAAATTTTCACCTTGCTATTCGATTAAATCACCAAGGTTTTCTGGAAATCGATCTAGGTGGCTGTGCAGATAATGGACCTTGATGCTCATATTACAACAGAAATTATTAAAATTGGAGAGCATGTCCTCAACTAATTCAGAGTAGTTGTCTGCCTCATGTTTGCCAAGAAAGTTTTTGACAACTAGAACAAACGAAATCCAGGCACAAGATTCAATGCTTTCCATTGAATCAATGAAAGCCGCCCCGGTGGCGCAGTGGTCTAAGGCGTTGGTCTGTGATCATTCGTCCGAAGGGGTCCGGGTTCGAATCCCGGTGAGGCATGGATGTTGTGTTTGTCTTACGGCACTGGCTCTCTCCCTTCCCTGGAACCAGTGACCCTAAATTAGGGACGGGTGACTGCTTATAGCCCATTGAGTTGCTCACGGTGGTCATTAAACCTCCAATCAAAAAAAAAAAAAAAAAAAAAAAGAATCAATGAAATATGGATCGTTTATAAGCTGCTTTATCTGGTGACCATCGAAAATCCCTGCTTTAAGTTTTTCCGTGCTCATTCCAGGGAATGTACGGGATAAATAGCCAAAGCACAAACCTTTCGTGTTCAGCACCTTTACAAATTGTTTCATTAGGCCTAGCTTGATATGTGAAGGTGGCTGGAAGATTTTGTCTCTGCTTACCAAAGGTTTCTTAATGACATTTTGTTCTCCAACTACCATATCTTTCCTGATAGGCCACACTTTTCTTATCCAGTGGTCGTGTTAGGCTCTGCTGTCCCAAAGACATATAAAGCACGGGTATTTTGCGTAGTCATTTTGCTGACCAAGGAGAAAGTCCACCATCTTTAGGTCTACACAAATCATCCATTGATGTTCTTGATACTTCAGGTTTTCCAAGACTAGAGAGATTGTCTCGTACGTCTCTATCATATTGGCTGAGTGACTAATTGGAATTGAGCCACATCTGTTTCCATTGTGTTAAAGAACACATTTTAAACTCCGCTTGCAGCTATAAATGAAAAGGCGCCATTCATTTGGCATGTGTGATTATAGATTCATTTTCCTGAGAAGGCCACTGACATCGTTGCAGAACACTAGGTTGTTGTCCTTAGAGACAAAGGGCAGCAAATCCTATTCTCTGCTACGGTAAAACGTTATGCTGGTTTCAGATGAAAGCAAATTTTTTTCATTCAACCTGGAGGCCAGCAATTCTGAAGATTCCTTTGAGAGGTTCAGATCACTGATGAGGTCACTCATGCCATGTTGGTGAACCTTTAAGGTTCAGCACTTGATGAAGTTCCCACGAAATCACTGTCACTTTCCCCACTGCTGTTAATTTCTATGTGATCAGATATGCTTGATTCCTCATCCTCTGGCAGCTCTGGCAGGTGGATGAATGATGGAATGGGTACGTCATTTGATTGCGGATGCGGTCGTCTTGCTAATTCGAGGTCAGTATGTGTCCAATTGCTTCGATTGTTTCGATTGATGCCCTTGATGTCGATAAGACAAAACTTAACAACCATCATGGTGGTTTTTAGGTTCCCTCCACACCACTGGTATTCCCAAATTTCAGAGAGTTCCTTTTTCCATTTGTCCACTCCGTAAATGCTGCGTGCAAGTTTTGCATACAATATGGGGAGCCCACGACTTATCTTGGTCTCCAAGCTGAACAGCAAAATAACCAAGATATGCCCTCTTCAGAAACTCGGAAATAGGTTTCCTACTTTTTTTATAGGTGTACTCGCCACAAATGTAGCAAAAGACATCTGGATGATACAAGCAACTTCTTCGTGCGGAAGCCATGGCGTCTATTCAATCTGCAAATAAAATTAGATCACATTAGATTATCTGGTTGTATAGTTGTTTACAACAACCCAATTAGACTAACAGACGCTGGCTTTGTTCTCATAAAATAACAATATACCCTGACTTACGCACATAAAACAATATTTCTGCACATCAGCATATAGGGCGGGTGTGTCCTATCTCCAAAACGAGAGCATATAGGGCAAAGCTGATGCCATTTTTGGAATCAGCACCCCAATTATACCCAAGAATAGGTTTAACTTCCGAGGCACCAGAAAGTTTTTTTGGGGGGGGGGGGGGGGGGAATGGAGGGGGGCTGTGTTATTATTTTAAAAGTGCATTGCAAAGGAAATTTACGCTTCTTGAAGTTTATACACTGACGGAAAAAAAAATCCCAACACCACGAAAAAATGGTTGTAGAGGAATTAAATGGCGGCAATACATTTGTATAGGTAATATATTTAATCGATTAAGGTTTCAAGATCACAGCTTATTGTAAGCGCGAGAAGAGACATTTTAAATGTAAAATGCTGGTACATTAATAACCGGTGTAACCGTCAGAATGTTGAATGCAAGCACGCAAACGTTCATGCATTGAGTCGTACAGGTGCTGGATGTCAGTTTGTGGTATGGAGTTCCATGCCTGTTGCACTTGGTCGGTCAATACAGGGACGGTTAATGCTGGTTGGGGGTGACGCTGGAGTTGTCGTCCAATGATTTCCCATACGTGCTCGATTGGTGCAAGATCTGGTGATCTAGCAGGCCACGGCACCATGTCGATACTCTGTAGAGCATGTCGGGTTACAACAGCGGAATGCGGGCGAGCGTTATCCTGTTGGAAAACACCCCCTGGAATGCTGTTAATGAACGGCAGCACAAAAGGTTGAATCACCAGATCGACGTACAACTGTGCCGTCAGGGTGCGTGAAATAACCACGAGAGTGCTCCTGCTGTCATAGGAAATTGCTCCTCAGACCATAACTGCAGGTGTAGGTCCAGTGTGTCTTGGTAGCAGACAGGTTGGTTGCAGGCGCTCACCTGGCCTCCTTCTAACCAATACACGGCCATCACTGGCACCCAGGCAGAACTGGCTTTCATCAGAAAACACAACAGATCTCCACTCCGTCCTCCAATGAGCTCTAGCTTGACACCAATGAAGTCGCAAACGGCAGTGGTTTGGAGTAAGTGGAATGCACGCTACAGGGCGTCTGGCTCGGAGCTGTCCTTCAAGTAACCGATTTGTAACAGTTCGTTGTGTCACTGTGGGGGCAACTGCAGCTCGAATTGCTGCCGCAGACGCGGTACAATGTGCCACGGCAATACGCCGTAAACCGCGGTCTTCCCTCTCAGTAGTGCCACGTGGCCGGCCAGAACCCGGTCTTCTTGAGGCAGTACCCTTCCCTTGATCACCGTTGCCAACAATCATGCACAGTGGCCACATTCCTGCCAAGTCGTTCTGCAGTATTGCGGAAAGAAAATCCACCTTCTCGTAGCCCTATTACACGACCTCGTTCAAACTCCATGAGCTGTTGATAATGGCTTCTTCGTCTTCTTAAAGGCAGTCTTGACTAACATCAACACACTACGTCGAATCTCAACGACAACTAACGCTCACGAACGTTACAGCGCGTATTTACAGCAAACCTGCTTTGCATGTTCCGGAGGCGCTACTAGCGCCACACGTATGCGCCGAGCGCGAAATTTGCATAGACGTCATCTTACAGATGTACTCTCACCGCCTACCAACTGTCGTTTATGTAACACAACCCCTTCTTGGTGTTGGAATTTTTTTCCGTCAGTGTAGTTTCAGCTCCTGAAAACCTGGTAAACAGAAGAAAAGAAAAACAAACTGATAATGCAATTTTTTGAAATTGTGGGATGGCTATTTTGAATATTTTAGCACTTTACTGAAGAAGGATAACAAATAACCGTGATGATTTCAGCGTTTACCGCTTTTCCGCCGCGATGGCGCAGTGCTCTAAGCGCTGACATGCGTTCGGGTTCGAATTCCAGTTAGGCGTGTGTATGGGGTTAGTCTCACGGCGTTTGCTACTCCTTTTCTGGAACCTGTGGTCTTAAATTAGGGACGGGCGACTGCTTATAGCCCATCGAGTTAGCTACCATTCATAAAATGTCTGCTGTCATCTAGTTTAAATTAAGAATGTTTGAAAGCTTCCCCTTCCCTAGAACCAGTCGCCCTAAATTAGGGACACTAGCCCTAAATTAAGGACTTCTGATCAGGGTGTTTAGCTGTTCAGTTTAAATTAAGGGTGGATATTAGTTTCCTGTTCCATGGAACCAGTTGCCTTAAATTAGGGATGAGCGACTGCTTATAGCCCATCGAGTTGCTCACGGTGGTCGTGAAACCCCAAAGAAATAAATAAAACAAAAAGTATCTATTAAAAAGCCTAACTTATGTATTTCCTGATAACTTACCTTTCCTCCTCCACTTCTTGCGCAGTGCTCTAAGGGCTGTCTGTAAACGTTCGTGGGGGCAGATCCAGGCTTGAGCCCTCGATGAGGTGTGTGTTGTACGCCTGACATGTAGCGCTTGTTCACTTATCACCCTGAAACCAACGACCCCAAATTAAGGACGACAACTGCTCGCAGTCCTTACAGAGGATGTTTACATATTTTTAGAAATATTTTCCAGAAAGATAATTATTTAAAGTAAATTAATTTATTTCTTATTGTTCTATCTGATTCTCTGACCTATGAACCTACATTTAGATTTCCAGGATAACTGGGCATTTCTTAATATTCGTAGTAGTATTTTATTCAACTCCTCTTCCACTGTTTTCCATAGTCCAGTAAATGGTTTAGGTCTGCGTTTAGAAAGCGCTCTTCTTTTCAGTTCGAAGGCATTGGTAACACATCAGGGGACATTAAAGGAATATGAGCAGAAGGTATAGACTTGATACCAGTCTTTATAGCAGTCTCAAGTTACAATAGTCCATTGGTAACACATCAGGGGGCATTAAAAGAATATAAGCAAAAGGTATAGACATGATACCAGTCTTCTTAGCAGTCTCAAGGCACAATAGTCCATTGGTGACACATCAGGGGACATTAAAGGAATATAAACCAAAGGTATAGACTTGATACCAGTCTTCTTAGCAGTCTTAAGGCACAATAGCCTTTTGGTGACACATCAGGGAAATTTGAAGAAATATGTGCAAGAGGTATAGACATGATACCAGTCTTTTTAGCAGTCTCAAGGTACAATAGTCCATTGGTGACACATCAGGGGACATTAAAGGAATATAAGCAAAAGGTATAGACTTGATACCAATCTTCTTAGCAGTCTCAAGGCACAATAGCCTTTTGGTGACACATCAGGGAAATTTGAAGAAATATGAGCAAAATATATAGACTTGATACGCTTCTCTTTTTCATTTTTCAAGGAATAGAGGGGTAGATTTTGATGTATGACTGGTAGCCTTATCCTGTTGGAAGTCTACACTTTGAAGGCTCTGTGGAACGGCATTTTCTCTTTAAATATAGGAGTTAAAACATTAATTTCATAACATGTAGAATTGATTTTAACATTTTTTTCATCTTCATTGGTGACACACCAGAGGACATTAAAGGAATATGAGCAGAAGGTGATACCAGTCTTTTTAGCAGTCTCAAGTTACAATAGTCCATTGGTGACCCATCAGGTGGCATTAAAGGAATATAAGCAAAAGGTATAGACTTGATACCAGTCTTCGTGGCAGTCTCAAGGCACAATAGTCCATTGGTGACACGTCAGGTGACATTATAGGAATATGAGAAAAAGGTATAGACTTGATACCAGTCTTTTTAGCAGTCTCAAGGTACAATAGTCCATTGGTGACACATCAGGGGACATTAAAGGAATATAAGCAAAAGGTATAGACTTGATACCAGTCTTCTTAGCAGTCTCAATGCACAATAGCCTTTTGGTGACACATCAGGGAAATTTGAAGAAATATATGCAAAAGGTATAGACATGATACCAGTCTTTTTAGCAGTCTCAAGGTACAATAGTCCATTGGTGACACATCAGGGGACATTAAAGGAATATAAGCAAAAGGTATAGACTTGATACCAATCTTCTTAGCAGTCTCGAGGCACAATAGCCTTTTGGTGACACATCAGGGAAATTTGAAGAAATATGAGCAAAATATATAGACTTGATACCCTTCTCTTTTTCATTTTTCAAGGAATAGAGGGGTAGATTTTGATGTATGACTGGTAGCCTTATCCTGTTGGAAGTCTACACTTTGAAGGCTCTGTGGAACGGCATTTTCTCTCTAAATATAGGAGTTAAAACATTAATTTCATAACATGTAGAATTGATTTTAACATTTTTTTCATCTTCATTGGTGACACACTAGAGGACATTAAAGGAATATGAGCAGAAGGTATAGATTTGATACCAGTCTTTTTAGCAGTCTCAAGTTACAATAGTCCATTGGTGACACATCAGGGGGCATTAAAGGAATATAAGCAAAAGGTATAGACTTGATACCAGTCTTCTTGGCAGTCTCAAGGCACAATAGTCCATTGGTGACACATCATGGGACATTATAGGAATATGAGAAAAAGGTAGAGACTTGATACCAGTCTTTTTAGCAGTCTCAAGGTACAATAGTCCATTGGTGACACATCAGGGGACATTAAAGGAATATAAGCAAAAGGTATAGACTTGATACCAGTCTTCTTGGCAGTCTCAAGGCACAATAGTCCATTGATGACACATCAGGGGACATTATAGGAATATGAGAAAAAGGTATAGACTTGATACCAGTCTTTTTAGCAGTCTCAAGGCGCAATAGTCCATTGGTGACACATCAGGAAAATGTGAAGAAATAGAGCAAAATATATAGACTTGATACCGTCTCTTTTTCATTTTTCAAGGGATAGAGGGGTACTTTTTGATGTATGACTGGTAGCCTTATCCTGTTGGAGGTCTACACTTTGAAGGCTCTGAGGAACGGCATTTTTCTTTAAATATATGAGTTAAAACTTTATTTTCGTAACACGTAGAACTGGTTTTTTACATTATTTTCATCTTATCTTTAATTTTCCATTGCCGGAGAAACCAGCAATGATCATGAATCCTTTACTGAAACTTTCTTTGGATTCTTGGAACCAAGTTTGTAAGTCATTTTTTTGTGCTCTTTTCCGATAGTAAATCGTCCTTTTCTTGTTACAGTTGTTTAGGTAGAACGATGCTTCATCAATAGTCACAATAAATTTCCATCTGTCTCCGGCTACGTGATTTTCGTAAAAAAGACGGCACAGTGTTCTGTGTTCAGCAACGTGCCTAGGCAAAAGGCCGTGGACATTAAGATTTTTTTTTCTCGGATTCAAATCTTTATTTATGTCTTTGTTTACAGTTGATACCGAGAATTTCAGCAACTCAACGATTGCTCTTTGGGTCGGTGAATTCTCCTCTAAGACTGGATACTTCACTTTTGAAACAGCCGTAAAAGTAGATATTTAGATATTCGTACTTTAGATCTTTAGATATTCGTTTGGTGTTCTTTTTCCTGTTAAAAGCAATGCTTGACGATTTTCCCGCTACTATTAATACTATTGCTTATTTTACATTTTGAAATGCTAATTCTATGATTTTTACAGCGTTTTTTTAATTACAAAATACGAACATTTCTCTTCGTTAAGAACAGAAACATAACCTTCTATACGCAACCTGTTTACGTGCGTCATTTTCTCAGCAGACGATATTTAACTGAAGCAGATGTTTCTTTCGTGTTCATCTAACATGCTGTTGCATCTGAATGTATTCGTTCAAGCTGATTTCAGCGATTTTGCTAGCCCCGACTTAATTTGTTCCAGCTGGTTAAGGGGCGAACGTCTGTTTATAGTCCTTAGAGTTGCCAATAGCGGTCGGTGAACACCGAAACGATAAAGGAAAAAAATGCAGTACCCATGCGCACATTACAGCTGTGTTGTGTCAGTTTAAAATGGTTACTCGGCTGGAATCATGTTTCGATAGTAGGCACCGAGGGGTAATTCGATTTGTGCAGGCGAAGAAACACATTTTGACAGGTTAAACTTAACAATCTCAGAGTTAGTGTTTTACACGAAAACAAACTTAACTTTAGGACAATACTTGCTACTTTAAGCATTCCTAATTTTACTATTATTCTACACCATCATGGAATCACTGACTTCAGTTTTCATCCGGGAGATTGCTATAACTTAAAATGCTCAGGAAGGTCTTTTAACCACGAGGAAAAGAATGGGCGACGAATGCCTATCTCTAAATACGAGGCGTGTTCAATAAGTAAAGCTTCCGCGCAAATGTCTTGCGCATGACTTGTTGCTTAGCAACCAGTCAGTTCGCAAACGATTCTTCGTGCCATGCGCTTCATTTTAATGCGTAATAAAACTCTTTACGTCTATAACAACTCAGGTAAAAGTAAGTCGCAAAGAAATCCACGCTACACTGTTAAAAATATTGTGGTAGGTTGCACCAAAAGTGGTACTGCACCACTTACTGAGAAAAGATACACCATCGTGTTCTGCAAACAAAACCCAACGACGTGTTTCAACTTTTCACCACGTTATGGTACAAGATTGCACGACGATGTTGTTGAGTTTAGGTTGCACCACAGAATGGTGTATGTTTTCTAAGAAAGTGCTGCAGCTGGTGTAGCACCACTTTTTAGTGTCACCTACCACAGAATTTTTAACAGTGTAGATTTGTGGCAGTTTATGGTTCTGGAATCTGCTCGTCGTAATGTAAGATAATCCAAGCATAGTGGAGGAATGTTAGCCGTAAAGGATCAACCGCGGAGTGGAAAGCCCGTAATCGCAACTTGCGAATTTGAACAGGAAAAAGGTCGACGAGCACATCAGGGAAAATCGAAGAATAGCTCACATAACCACAGCAGGTAAGCTGCACATTATTTTAGATACGGTCATCGGCATTGTTAACGCTTCAGGATACACCAAAGTGTGTGCTCGTTGGGTACCGCACAACCTAGCAACTGAAACGAAGACTTGACGCATGCCAAAGTTTGCTTGCTCGGTATGAAAAACATGGAACTGATTTTCTTCAAAGCATTGTGACTGGTGATGAGAGTTGGGTTCGCCATTATGATCCAGAAGTGAAAATCCAAAGCATTGTGACTGGTGATGAGAGTTGGGTTCACCAATATGATCCAGAAAGGAAAATCAACAGCTGCAATACCGACACCCACACTGTTAAAAACATCTGCTTAAAAATGAGGACCTGAACCTACTTGGTTTTTTTTAAAGTAAAATCGTATCGTAAACGAATAGATGACACGCTCAAATATAAGTAACCATACATATTTACAAATAACTGCGTCAATAAATATAAATACAGGGTGATTCATAAATAAGTATACAGTTTCCAGATGCTGCAAAACAGTAACAGTTGAAGACACGGACCACAACTGCGAACCGTTCGGTAGATAAACTCAAAAAGTTTGTGTCCCGCTACTGAGGGCAGTGACGTAGGCGATAGCGCGCGTGTCACGTGACTAGTCAGTCAAAATGGCAGTGTCTGCAGTGGAGAAGGCGTTTTGTGTTCTTGAATTGAGCAAAACGGAATCTGTAACTGTTGTGCAACTGCATTTTAGATCCCGATTCGGAAAAGAACCTCCAACCAGAAAATCTATCTACGATTGGCATAAAAAAAATTGAAATTACGGGCTGTTTGTGCAAACTTAAAAGTCCTGGACGACCGCGTGTATCGGAAGAAGTCGTCGATAGTGTTTGCACCGCCATTCAACGAAGCCCGGGGAAATCAACGTGGAGGGTGAGTCGTGAAGTGCAGATTTTACAACCCACTGTATGGATAATTTTGAGAAAGAAGCTGAAAATGATTCCATATTAAGTGCAGATGTTGCAAAATCTAACAGCGTATCACAGCCACTATCACTGCACTTGATTCAGATATCTTACCTTGCGTTTGGGCGGAAATGTATTACCGGCTCGATGTGTGTGGTATGTCTAAGCGTGCACACATAGAAAATCTGTGACTGTTTCTAAAAAAACTTGAGACATTCCCCTACAAGTATGTTACAAGTAACATAAAATATCTTACATTGTTCTTGTTTTATAGTGCGTTGAAACTGTATACTTCTTTTTGAATCACCCTGTATAATCTCCTATTACTTCATTTCAGATATTATAGATTTCAAGAGAAGTTGTTTAATAAATGAGTAAAGTGACACACTTAAATAATTAGTACAACAAAGTCACTGATCACAGGTAATTTAATTATGCATAAAGTATCTTTGTGTGCGTTTTTACATTAACTATATTTGTGTCAATCTCATAAGTAATATATTGTCACTTCATCACTATATTTGAAATAAAATTATGAGGTCCATTTGCCCAGCATGTGACAACGAGTATATCTATTATCCCAGATGTGACATCGAATAATATACTTCCAGTTGATTTTATCAATAAGTGAGTATGTATGGAATACACGTATTCCAAATTTGAAAGGAGCCGCGGATGGCTTAATGATTAGAGATTCAGACTACTGATGGAGGCACACCAGGTTCAAACCTGGCGTGGTGGTATGAATTTCTAACAATCGCTGAATATCCGCCGTGCATCGGACGAGCACGTTAAGTGACGGCCTTCGGTTAGGAATCCCCAGGTAAAAATTCCTAAGCCCCCCGCTCTTATTTCTCTCTGCCTTCTATGTGTAAAATCGTACGCGTGTACGGTGGCGCCATCTAATGTGCTCTCTCCCTTACAAACTATCCTGTCAAAATCGCTAGATCCGCTCTAACTTCCTTCAGTTTCTGTGCACGGTCCGAAAGGGCACAGTAACTGAACGAAGTTAGAGCACATATATTTGAAATGTATGGATTTTTTTAGAACATATAATTGAAATATATTTACTCAAAAATGAGTACATATATTTCGAATAAGAAATACCAGATATACTCACAATCGATTATTTGTATACACTCAAAAATGAGTACGCGCCTTTTCAAAAATGAGACACAAGTACTCGGAGCTATTATGAGCCTAGAATGTACTCAAAAGCGAGTGCATTTTGTTTATTTCTAAGTACTAGTGTTTAACAGTGCATCTTCTTCTCGAGCGAAAGAAATTCAGAACTCAAATTACTTCTGCCAAGTAAGTTCCTGTGTTCTGAGACTACAGAGGCAGTATTGATCAGGAGTACATGGTCAAAAGTATACGTATATTAATATCAACTCTGAGAGCTACGCGCAAACCTTAAAAAAGTTAAAGCAAAGAATAAATCGCATAAGTGGGGGAGCCAATGATTCTCCAACACGACAACACCAAATCCCACGCTTGTGCTTCCTCTTCAGAGGCCATACAGAAAATCGGGTTTGAAGACCTCGAACACCCTATCTGCAACCCAGTTTTGGCGCTGTCCGATTTATAGTTGATTTCTACTTTCAATAGACATCTGAAAGAAATTCAGTTCACGTGTGATGAACATGTTCAAGCCGCTACGAGGAAATGGTTCAGCGAACAGCCTGAAGATTTCTACAGAGACGGGCTTAACAAATTTGTTAAACGTTGTCATATCTGTATCGAACGTGAGAGGGACTATGTAGAAAAATAAAAGATGTGAATTAAAGTAGAAATTCTGAGCTTTGTTCTTGTTTTGTTTCAATTTGATAACTTGCCATTGGGGTTTTATATAAATATGGAACCATTACTTTTTGAACACCGTCTTTAGTTAGCCCTCATTACTTTTATGCACACGCTCCCCATGTATCCTTGGAGAATGCCAGTCTTGGTATTTCCTCCCAGCCTTTCTACTTGCCTCCATCATTTCGTTTCACCTGCCTCATCTCTTCATTTCGAGTCTGCTTGTTTCTTATCATTACCTACTCATACATCACAAAACGTTTCAGACATGTATCAATAATGTTACGATCTAAGATTCCGTTTTTTATTCGTGCCAGTTAATATACACCAAAACTTAATGCTGTCGAGACACGGTGCAAAAATATGGAAATAATTGCAGATTTTAAAAGATGAACTTTTATTTAAAATTAAAACCAGGTTAAAATCGTCGTAACATTTTTCAGACCCACTATGGGTCCATCATCACGCATTGCCGGGTGTAACTCCGCGAATTATATAGCCTGAGGCAAACACCCGCAATGCAACAGCATTGTAAGGCTATCGCTCCAACGCACGCACGCGCACTCGACAAGACATACACACTGCAAATCACTACAAAACAACGGTTATGAGTTGTGATGATATGTACAATGATTTGAAATAAAATATTTCCATGAGGTGGGTAGAGTCCATGGCGCATCATGGCTGCAACATTGATCGACAAATAAATTAATGTATAAATTTGCTGCGAACAATAAGTCAGGTTTTGTTGCAGCTGTTGCAATTAAAGTAGTGCTATTCCACTCTGGCTTGTTGGTCTTTATGCCAAAGTCCATACCCGGCCTGTGACAAGCATGTTTTAAGATATGGACGAGTTGAGGGACATAGTCCACAGAGCCAATGTACCGAACAACTCCCTCATTGCGTCGTAAAGAGGTATACACTGAAGAGCAGTTGAATTAGAGATACCTGTCTAGTAACGTGTAGCACCACCTTTTGCCTGATGACGGCGGCGATTTGTCTCGGCATGGACTCGACAAGACACCGGAAGCGTTGGGAAGCCATACGGATCAACGACCCCTGAACAAACTCCCACAGTTCACGAAGATTTGATGGATAGGGGTCAGAGCCTCGAACATCTTTCTCGATGGCATCCCAGATGTGCTCGATGGGATTGGGGTCACGTGACCTAGCTGACCAAGAAAGCGATGTAACGTTGGTGGAGTGTTCATCCAACCATTCGGATACAATTCGGGAGCGATGGCACGGTGTATTGTCTTGTTACAGGATGAGGTCCCCAGTGGGATGTTGAAGACGCACAAACGGGAGCAAATGATCGTCCAGGATATCCCGGTAACGTTGACCTGTGAGGGACGATGTCACACGAACCAGAGGTCCCATTTCAGTCCTCGTAAATAGTCCCTAGACGAGAATGCCACCCCCACCAGCTTGAAGAGTACCCTGCTGGCAAGTAGGATCCATCGCTTCATGTGGTTTGCGCCGTACTCGTATCCTGCCATCTGTATGTACCAACGTGAATCTCGACTCATCAGTCCAGGCAACATTTTTCCATATGTCTAGGGTCCAGTGGCGATGTTCCCGCACCCATGCTAATCTTTGCACCCTGTGATGTGCGGTTAGCAGCGGTACCCTCGTGGGACGGTGGCTTCTGTACCTCATAACGAGGAGATGGTTCTGGATGGTGTGGCTGCTTACACGTTTTTGTGCACCAGCGTTAAATTGTCGAGTGATTTCTTGCACTGTGGCCCGTCTATCCGCTTTTACAATGCGAGCTAGCCAACGATGACCCCGCTCATCCACAAGCTGTAGTCTACGGCAGTTGTACTCACTGTGCACCCGTGACACAGTGGCTCGTGAAAATCCCAGTGCCTGTTCGACTTCCGAGATAGAGTGATCCATTCGTCTGGCCTCGACAATTTGCCCACGATCAAATGAGCTTAGGTTCTTCGTCTTACCCATACTGCGTCCGACTCTTACTGATTCCCGTCGCACCACTCCTTATATTGTCCGATCGATGCATACGTCATGCCGTTTCCGGTTACAGGGCCGCCCACAGCGCCACATTTGCATAACGCCAGCTGTCTCTAATTTAATTGCTCTTCAGTGTACATAAAACGTTGACATCTTTGAAGCTGTCTTACATCAAAATCGTATGGATAACCAAACCGAGAAGCTAGGTCAAAAATGAATTTGATCTTTATTACGAGCTTTGGTAGATGATTAATGTGAATACCCACTGTGAAACAAAAAAGACAAGGCAGCTGTCTTGTGTTGAGTCGGACTAGTGGAAGTAAATGGGATCAATGTGGATGATGCGGAGGGTTTACAATATACAGAAAGAGAGAGAGAGCGGTTAGATGTGTTACGATACAAACAGAAATCAAGGGAAGGTAGCGAGCCCTGTGTTTCAAGTTCAACCGGGAAATTTATAGTGGGAAAAGGGGTGGAAAGCAATTTAGCAAAATCATATAGGGCAGGAACAGGATGAGGCCAAAATACTATAATATGATCGACGTACCTCAAGAAAAGTAATGGTTTTAAGGGGTACTGCTCAAGAACTTTGTTTTCCAATTGCTGTAACACCACCTCGGCTAGCAAAGCCGAAAGCGTTGAGCCCATGGGTGTACCCACTTTTTGTCGATAAATGATGTTGTTAAATCTGAAGTAGGTACGTCGTGACAAGGCTTAGGTCGTCAATGATGGCGAGGGCTTCAGTGGGTGCAACATCTAAACTAGGGATTTTTTTTTTTCAATAAGTGAGTGGGTAAGCTCGAGAGATACACTAGGATATAAGGAGACAACATCCAATGACGCCAGGATAAAAGGCAAATTCCAAGAGTCAAATGACTTAATTTTGGCAAGTACCTGTGATGAACTTTGAATGGAAACATTAGTGTTAGCAACTAAAGGCTTCAAGTGGTTGAAGCTTTTTCCAAGGGTAGGGTGGGGTAGGCGTAACCCAAAGCCAATGGGCAAACTGGGTGGTCCTCCTTATGTAATTTTACCTTGCCAAATAATCCAGGGATAATAGGCCCATTGGGTGGATGCATATTTTTGAAGATGTTAGTAGGGAGGAAACCTTGGTTTTTCAATTTACTTAGTGCTGCTATTGTTGCGGAAGTTGGATCAGAGGGGTTATTTCATATGGAATTTTAGTGATTGCCTCAACGGATTTACGAGTATAGTCATCATTGTCCATCAGGACATTTTGCTGCGATTTGTCAGCAGAAGTGACAGCTAAAGTTGGATTGCGTTACAAAAGAAAAAGCTGTTTTCGCTCATATTGTAAAGTCCTAAATTGCTCTGCTCGTAGTGCCTTTTCAGAGTGAGCCAACACTCGAGTAACTTCATAACGTGTTGGTTCCTGTTCGTCATGTGGCAGTCTACATATTATGTTCTCAGCCTGAGCTATCAACTTAAGCTTATTTTGGCAAGAGTTAGGGTAGCAGTACTTATATCCACGAGATAAGGCTGAGATTTGAACATCATTTAATGACACGGAACTCAAGTTAACGAAACTTTGTTGTATATGTGCGCTTGTCATAGGGGTGAGTCTTGATGAATCACACACACCATCAGTTTTTTTTTTGGCCATTAGGGCACAAAGTTTTTTATTGTGTCTGTGTTGCAGCTGTTCGACGTCGGACATGAAAATGGATGAGCGAACAGTCATAATTCTATCCAACAGAATAGAGTGCGCTAGTCTTGCAAGCCATGAGTAGGCAGTATATGATTTCCTGTTAATTAAGTCAATGACCCTTACGTTTAATGCAAATAACATTTAGCAAACGTTTTCGCTCGGCAATGGACAAGAACGAGCGTCCCTTGTTGAGACTGCACTCCTATTGATGGTCAAGAACTTTGGGGTCAATTGTAACTCTTTGCAGTTAAGCAGAAAAGTCCATTGCGTACATGTTACAATCTCTCATTTTCGTTACACTTTCAGATACATCTAAGAATTACGTTCCAGCAACATCTGTTTTTTTTTTTTTGTTTTTTTTTTATGTTGGTGGTTTAACGACCACCGTGAGCAACTCAATGGGCTATAAGCAGTCGCCCATCCCTAATTTAGGGACACTGGTTCCAGGGAAGGGAGAGAGCCAGTGCCGTAAGACAAACACAACATCCATGCCTCACCGGGATTCGAACCCGGACCCCTTACGGACGAATGATCAGAGGCCAGCGCCTTAGACCACTGCGACACCGGGGCGGCACATCTGTTTTGGAACATAACAATTTGTACATTACCTTTACGTTAAAAATAGCATTCACCGATGGTTTTGTTTTATATTTTCCATTGTACATAATGCCGCCCCGGTGGCGCAGTGGTCTAAGCGATGGCCTCTGATCATTCGTCCGTAAGGGGTCCGGGTTCGAATCCCGGTGAGGCATGGATGTTGTGTTTGTCTTACGGCACTGGCTCTCTCCCTTCCCTGGAACCAATGACCCTAAATTAGGGACGGGCGACTGCTTATAGCCCATTGAGTTGCTCACGGTGGTTGTTAAACCTCCAATAAAAAAAAATTGTACATAATTGCTATCTTGATGTTACATTCCGGCAATATTTAAGATTTTTGGTTTGGCAACGGCGTGGATGCGCATGCGCATTTATGCCATTTCACCGAAGCACCCCACGTGCTACTGGGATATTCTTTGGTGATACTGTCGTACTCGAGTTAGCTAGTTAGTTGATTTAATATTTCATCCTTTTTTTTATTGTGATTCAAGATCATCTGAAAGTAAGTAATTGTTTTGATTATTATAATTTTTAAAAATCTAAAAAGCATTTTGTAAAATCTAAGTAGATGGCTGTATTGTTCTATTAGTATACTATACCAGCATGTTTTTTTTTTACTTGAAGCTGAGAAATTTCATATTGGTAGGTATTTAGAGAAATGACTAATTTGGTTTTTCTTTTTTTCGTTGAAACATAGTCCGTATGATAGAAATTTGACACCCTCATTTGGGACCGATTTTTATTTCTTTAGTTATCAATATATAAATGCTACCACTGTTCCCAATGGACAGCGGACTCCCTTGAACCTGTGAAAACGCAAACAACTCGTAATACGACTGTTGTTGCTTTTGAAACAGCTGCCCAGTGAAATATTTTTATTGTGATTTTACAAAGTTTATTAAAACTATAATGTTCAACGTAGTAAATACGTAACAGTAATATGTAGATGTCCCAAATATCTTTGAAATAGTTAACAGTAATATGTAGGTCCCAAATATCTTTGAAATACGTAACAGTAACATGAAGTTGGTATGTTGAAGTTACAAAGACCTTTCACTGTAACGTATCGGTTATGTTTCAAAGTTATGTAACGTTTGAAGACATTTTGCTGTAACCGTAAGTTTTTGAAACATTACTGTTGCATTGGGCAACATATCTGAAAAGTCTCAATGCTACGTACTTTTTTTTTTGTGGAGGTTTAACGACCACCGTGGGCAACTCAATGGGCTATAAGCAGTCGCCCGTCCCTAATTTAGGGTCACTTGTTCCAGGGAAGGGAGAGAACCAGTGCCGTAAGACAAACACAACATCCATGCCTCACGGGATTCGAACCCGGACCCCGTTCGGACGAATGATCAGAGGCCATCGCTTAGACCACTGCGCCACCGGGGCGGCCTACGTACTTGTAACATATACGAAATATTCTGTGCTGTGTGGGTGTGTTCCTTGATGTCTTGCAAGCCTCCAGTTTCTTCACCGTTCCATCTGAACCCTAAACCACTTTGTACCTGCTCCTTTTTTTTATTTGAGGTTTAACGACCACCGTGTTCAATGGCGGGAGGGGGGTATAAAGATTGCCCTTTTCGGGCCTATATGGAGAAGTGAATTGGGAACTTCAAACGAATTTCGAAAAAACGTTCCATGTAAGCCAAGCGATATAATTATACTTTAATTTGAAGAAATAAATTGCCGAGGATCCGAGATACACTTGGTTGGGTGGGGGGGAGCTCTACTTCAAACTTCCGTAATATTATATTCTGGGCCGCTGGAGTTTGTCAGTGTATCCCCATGAATCGTCCGCTAGGTTCGTTAGCTTTGGCAGGGGGGTTTCCCCCCAAAATGTAAAATGGACTTAGAGCTGTAAACATTAGAACCATGCTTTATATAATGATTGTGTACACGACCACGAATTTTCAGGAGGCTGGGGGGAATTTCCTCTCCCCCAAGTTTCTAAGTAGGCAGACAAGTATTCAAGGTAAAGGATTTGCTCGCAATTTCTATATTTCATGTTGTGTTTAGTGGCAGACTATGTATGCTCTTCCCCCACCCCCAAGAAATTTGGTGAAGTCTGTAAAAGGGATACTAGGTCCTTGGTTTGGACTGCTGTACCCCCAACTTCCATAACTTTATATTCTGAGCCTCTAGTGTCGGTCAGTTAATCCTCGATGTTACCCCTGAAGAGCTCTTAAAAACTGGGGGGTGGAGAATTCTGTTATATACAATTATTTGAAACGTTATAATGATAGGAATAATCATATGTTATAAACAAATATTTAACCAATTCACCATAGTTATCTTCAAACGTTAATCGGTACCAACGTTACATTTTAATACGGAACACGTGTTAAAGTTACGAACAATGGCACACGTGTTAATGCTATTCACTGGGACACGTGTTACTGTCATCAATGTTAAATACAAGGTGTTAATTTTATTGTTATATTTATTATTATGAACAAATTATAGGTGCATCAATTACAGATCATTTACCGATTAAATTTACTTTATTGTGCCTTTTTATAACTGTGGGACTTTTGTTCTACAGTGATCGTATATGGACAAAAACGTGCTCCTTATATGTACTGGTATATAATAAAGCACGGCGTTGTGATTCACCTTTATCCCGTCACTGGAATGGTGGGGGAGTAAAGGTGCCGCTCGTGAAAGAAATCAGAAACATAAACACATATCTTAGTTTACACATACCTTAACTTATGTCTTGTGTGGTTATAAGGAAAACAAACAGGAATCTTATGTGGAAGTAATCAAAATAGTTTAATACGAGAGAATTAGGAACACTAAGGTACCACGTGCGTGGGTGCAGCCGTTAACAATACCTTACACATAAAATTTACTCTTATTACGATTTTTCTCTATAACGTCTCCGATCATTTCTGCATACATCTATCTATATATATAAGTGCAAAGCTTAGTGATTCATTTTTCTTCCAGTTCCTTTTCTCCTATGCTTTACCTAAATGTTTTACCTAGCTAACTGGGTTTTCATTGTTTTATCATGACCAATACACACGCCACGTGCTCTAAATAGGGTTATGAATTAATTTAAGCAAGTACATGCAATAAAAGTGAAAAGGAAAATAACTTATCTGGTATCTCCATATGTCTTTCAGGTTTTCAACACTGGGCATATACACCTAATTGAGCTGACTGGCGCTATCCGAACTCGGCTCTCCGTTTGACAACGTTGGGCATATTTCATTTCTCTCTCGTCGTACTCGGCACTCAATACCCACGTCTGTTCCTTGTCGCTACACGTACTCCACTCCTCTTGACCAGTGAAAACCCCTGACCTTCTGAGCTTCACCTTGTCCGCTGATGCCAAGGTCACTTGATCTTCTCGAATTCATCTAATCCGTCCGGGGAACGTCACTTCGCTCCCTCCTTGGGAACTGACCCTTCAACTTTTCCGACTCCCCCTATATCCCCTGGGGCCTAAGTATCGTCACAAGGCTTGAGATTGCCTCCCGCTATCCCCTGGGCTATCTATGCACGTGCATGTTGGACTAAATTTATTTTCAATAATTTTATTTCCAACAATTCACTCCAATCTACTGAAAATTCTTGGTCTTGCAAGCCTACAGAATCATTATATAAAGCATAAAGCATGGTTCTAATGTTTACAGTTCTACGTGCATTTTAACATTTTGGGGTTCAAGGGGAACATCCTGGATACGCTGACAGACTCCAGCGGTCCAGAATACAATATTACGGAAGTTGGGGTTAGAGCTCCCCCCCCCCCCCCCCCGACCAAGTGTATCTCGGATCCTCGGCAATTACAATTCTCGCTTGGCTTACATGGAGCGTTTTCTCGAAATTCGTTTGAAGTTCCCAATTCAGTTCTCAATATAGGCTCAGAAACGGCAATCTTTATAGCCCCCCCCCATTGAACTTTTGTAGCCAGTTACCCTAAACTCGTATGAACCGGTCTGAAATTTCAGACAAACAAAAGAGTCCCTTCCCGTCGTTAGGCACCTGGAAAACTGCCCTACTGAAAAAATTGTCACACATTCAAAGTGTTGTTCGGAGGAACAGCAATTTGTATCCGGCCCCTTAATGAAAAACATGGAAAATTGCCACAAGTTGCTGAAAGATGTGTGGCAGAGTTGCCGGTAAACTGCCACACCGGAACACTGCCACACATCAGTGTTAACGTGGCAGTTTACAGTGAACCATTTGTTCTGGGGTATTTCCACCGGGGGTATTTTTACCGCTTTTCAGTTTTCAGGGGTATTTTTACCCCTTTACCGATCTCTATTTCTGCTTGAAAAGAAGAACTTGGTTTGTGAATTGGAAACTATGCGCTTCTGGCGCAGTTCTGTTGGAAGATATTCCAAATATCTCCGTAAAAGGAGAAGTTTTGTTGCTTTTGCAGCCATCAATGGAAAACTTTTGTTTTAACCTTCTTTTTCCTTTCAAGAAAACGGCACTCAAACTTTCGTGTTTCAAATGCATGCAACAAGTTGCAGAAAGAATACTTGAGTAATTTTATTTCCTTTGATGTGAACAGCGTCGGAGTTGCCTTTCGATACTTGTAACGAACTCTTTATTCTTGCTCCGCTTTCGAAACAAAGACTAATTTATGCCCGAAGGGAGATGACTGTTAACTTCATTATGGGACTGGGCGAGGTAATGAAGATGAGGAGACTGCCCACTGACGTTGAGTGATCCATCAGCATTGTGTCCATGTATGTGTTTATGCGTGCCGTTGTTTGTATTCGCCCACTGCTTGAAACGGTCCGTGACCGTCCAAATTGTTGCGTGGGGCCACAGATGCGCAATATATCGTTTTCTGCGACGTAGTAAGCCCAAAGCCGTCTGAGATGTCTTCGTAGCGATTCATCACAGCGTTCCTGTGAACCCAGTTTCCCCCTCCCCATCGCCCCCCCCACCCTCTTCCATCCTCACCGCACCTTTCGCCGAACTCTAGTTGTATCGACCGTTAAGTGTGGCATGCTCACCTGCCCGATAAGCCGCACATTTCGCGACAGTTGAACGCAGAAAACCCTTATGGTTGGTTTTCCCGTAATACATGCTGCAAAGCACCATCTGCCGGAACAAACAGAACAGATTATTGAAATTCGCACGTGTACTTTCGCCGTTTCGCTTTAACGACAGCTCAGACCGAAACGGAAAATACTCCCTGAAGCTCGCTTCCTCCCTCCCCCCCCAATCTTCTACCCACCTACCACAACGACATTGAGTTTCCTTCCCAACATAATCTGCCTCTTCTCCACCTCAACCACCCCACCTGAATTGATTTGCTGGGGCTCTCTTATGCAATCAAACGACGACTTCCCCAAACTTGACAAAAGGGTCTAAATGGCTTTAAATAGAATGCTAATGACGAAACTCAAGTAAACTCGAAACCTGTTTCGCTTGATTAATTCGTGTCTTTTGAATTAATTACATGTCTAGGCTCCTAATTAAATATCTCCAATTGAATATCTCTGAGAACATTTCTTGTATCGCCTAACTAACAAGAACCCTTCCCTAGTAATAACCTCATTTTCTTCAATCGCTTATTTAGCTTCTTTTTTCTCTAGCTTCCCTCAAATTCGAAAAAAAAAAAACAGGTATTGCTTATTAGCTAATTTATTTTTTGCTTCGGAGTTGTTTCGCAATTACTCGAGTGGATCACAGGATACGTAAAACATATTTTATCTCAATTCGGGAATGAAATAATTTTCTCTTTGATATGTAGTTGTTCGTGACATAAATGTCTATGATTCTTGTAATTACATACACAGCAGCTTTTTTTTTTTTTATCTTTCCTTTTATTGCCATCAAAATCCAAGCTACATGCCGCTCCGTTTTTCTCTTCCTTTTTAATTTTCTTCTTTGTGTGTATGTGGGATACAAAAGAAATTTAATCAGCAATCGTGAAACTTCTTTTATTAAATCTGTGTGAATATGCTCCGAAAATTAGATGTAGTGTTTTGAAATATATGATAAGTAGTTACAAACGTTTGTTTTACGATATGCATTTTAGTTCACGCTGGAATTAAACGACTTTTTTCAGTTCGTTAATAACTGAAGTCTCCGGACTGATCAACATGTCTGCATGATTTTTCATTACATGCATGGTGAATCATTAAAGATATTCATTCATTCGCTGAACTACAAATTAAAAAGGAATAAACAAATAAAGACAAACAAAACATTCAGTCTCACGACGTAAGGGTAGTTTTAGAGGAATTTTAATCTTAGCTTTCCTCTAACAGTTCATATATCCTCAATTTTCAGTGATTTATATCTTTGATTACACTCTTCTACTTCGTTACTGACATTTCTGCAGATAATCGTTTTTCATGCGCTTTCAAGCTTTTATAAGACATGCCCTGATTCGTACACTGTAGTTCTTGTATTTCAATTTTTATTTACCTTCTGTTAAGATCTCCGGAAATTAAATTACTGTTTGATTGACCCGAATGTTTAGCATGTACATAATATAAATTAATTAATATACATCGACGGTCAATTACAATAAACATGATATACTTGTGTGATTTTTATATTTCACGTCCATTTCTGTTTACAAAGAATAATTCCTTTTTTTAGAAAAAAGGAGCATAAATCCCTCCAAATGAAAGCACACTATCGCCAGAAGCACAGTGAAATCTGGTTTATACGTTTCTCTAGCAGATGGCCTTAAAGACGTATAAAAGTAAAAACGTATAAACGAAATTTCAAAATGTTGAATACTATCGTAAAATTTATGCTTCCAAGGAATATAAGAAAGACTACATTGACAAAAATCACCGGAAACCACTTCAAAAGCAAATGAACGGATCCACTTTGTTGTTAAGATGCGCGGTACAGTTGCAAATCAAGCCTGCAGCTGACCTCGATTATATCACACTGTAAGTTTGAGTGAAAATGTCGCGGCGGGAGAAAACTGACTTTGAGAAAGGAAAGATTGTTGGGTGTTATATTAGTGGGTTGTCCATAAGAGAAACCGAGAGGCGTTTAAACATACCCAAGGCAACTGTTTTCGATGTACTGAATAAATGGAAGGCACATGGTGTGCCTGAAGCAGCAAAACGCACCGGCAGACCAAAAAAAAAAATCAGTGATAGAGGACGTCAAAGCCTCAGGACAGTCGTTACAGCTAATCGACGGTGTACTACACGAGACCTCAGTGTGCAAGTAGGTAATAATGGTGGAACCTGTACACGTACCATTCACAAAGAAAATGTACACGTACCATTCACAGAGAACTTCATTCCATGGGTTACCGTGGTCGTGCGGTTGCTCATAAAAGCCTTTCATCCCCACTGGGAATGCTACTCGTCGTTTAGCATGGTGTAAAGAGCATTTATCGTGCACCGTAGATCAATGGAAACGGGTCCTATGGACTGATGAATCCAGATACACGATCCATCAGTCTGATGGCCATCTGTGGGTGTGGTGGCAGACGGGGGAACGCTATTTACCACAGTGTACTGTTATTCCGGTCAAGTTTGGAGCTGGGAGTGTACTCGTGTGGGGGTATTTTTTGTGGTAGGGTCCCGGCCCATTGATTATCGTGGACAAACATGCTAATCAATAAGTCTATCTGGATATTCTGGACAATTATGCAGTACCAACTCTTTGGCAATACTGTGAAACCGAGCATTGTTGGTACTAGCAGGATAATGCACCTAGCCATAAAGCAAAGTCTGTTACGGCGTTGTTTGACGATAATTCTGTATCGTGTGGGGACTGCCCAACACAGAGCCCTGATCTTAATCCCATATACATGTATGGGATGAATTTGAGCGCCGCATAAGATGTTTGGAACCAAGGCCTACTACTAAGCAACAGCTAGCGCCAGCATTATGTACTGAATGGAAGCGCATACTTATCGCTGTGTTCTAAAACCTTGTCGAGCCGCCCCGGTCGCGCAGTGGTCTAAGGCGCTGGCCTCTGATCATTTGTCCGTAAGGGGTCCGGGTTCGAATCCCGGTCAGGCATGGATGTTGTGTTTGTCTTACGGCACTGGCTCTCTCCCTTCCCTGAACCAGTGACCCTAAATTAAGGGACGGGCGACTGTTTATAGCCCATTGAGTTGCTCACGGTGGTCGTTAAACCTCCAATCAAAAAAAAAAAAAAACCTTGTCGAAAGCATGTCTCGAAGGGTCAGTGCATGCATTAAGGCCAAAGATGTACCGAAACCGTACTAATGTATGTCAATAAATGTTATGTTGTGTTTCTCTTCAAGGTGCCCGGTGAATTTTCAATATAGTGTATTCCTCAATAGCTATTTAATTTAAATTGATTCGGTGGCAAAAGGAAGAACAAGCATTACGAATTATAATATATTTTATCGTATTCCAAATGTCATAAAGCCTATGAAAATCTTCTCTTTCGGCGATTCCATCTATCTCTAAAGCCCCCAATCCTAGATTAAGTGACATCATCACAACTGAAAATCTCAGACCAATGCATCAGTATGGAACTCATGAATCAACAGCGGGTTTTTGTTTCTTTGTTTTTGTGCTGATCCTGAGCAGTGGTGAAAGTATTGGGTTGATTTATAAGTTTATGCCGTTTTATTTCGCGGGTGTTTCCCAGGTCAGTCGTGACGAGGCAGATGGCCAGTTGTATATCAAAATGTAGCCAGCAATGTCGTGTAACTAAATCATAATGCGTTTTGCCATCATGGTTCATTTTAATTTTTTTTTCAGATCCGTAGGTATGGAATGTAAAGTATGAACATTTCCAACATCTGCTTCTCTACGAGTTGAACAAGGGACCTACAGCCGCCGAGGCTACTCGACAAATTTGTGCCGTGTATGGGGAGGATGCTATTGCTCCGAAGACAGCCCGCAAATGGTTCGAGCCGTTCCGAAGCGGCAATTTTGACCTCAACGACCCTCCACGCTATGCCCGTCCATCTCACTCTAATGACGATTGTTTGAACCATCTCATCCATTTGGATCCGCGTCAGGCCACACGCGATTTGACCACTGAGATGGACTGTGACCAGACCACAGTGATGCGACCCCTGGAACGTATGGGAAATGTCCAGAAATTGAGGTATTGTGTGCCTCACACTCTCACCGAGGAAAACAAGAATCAGTGTATTGCCATGTGTGGTTCCTTGCTCGAACGTTCCCAGCAACACAACCCCTTTCTGTCACGTATTGTTACTGGAAATGAAAAGTACGTGAATTTCAGGCATCGGAGGGAATGGTTTAAGACCAAACGAGACTCCCACACCACGTCCAAAACATGACTTTCATCCTGCGAATATCATGTGTGTCTTGTGGAACATGGAAGGCATTATTCACTGGAAAATGCTGCCGAGGAATCGAACCATCAACGCTACACTCTATTGTGGACAAGTCCGCAGTGTGGAGAGAAGAATTCAGCAGAAACGGCCACATCGGCGCCATGGTGTTCTTCTCCAACATGATAACGCAAGCCCTGACATTGCAAACATGACCAAAATGTCCATTCAGGACATGAAATGGGAGATCCTTCTACATCCGGCCTATTCCCTTCAGACTATTACCTGTTCCGATCTCTGTTGAATGCACTCCGTGGTAGAACGTTGAACAATGATGTTGATCTCCAGATTTCCCTTGATGATTTCTTCGCAGCAAAACCTGCACTTTTTTTTTCATGAACGGCGCAGACCTATCCAGACGTTGGGAAAATCATCGCAAACAATGGTGGGGAATATATAGTTGATTGATTCCGTTTTCCCTTCTGATGTAATACATTCCTGTAGTACGGTGAAAGAAAAGCGGCATGAACTTATACATCAACCCAATAAATGTTTTGTTAGTTTTGGGGGAACGCGGTGTTTAAGGGTTTAAGTCTGAACGAATTTATTCACACACTTGCACAGAGGGAGAGAAAGAAAGAAAGAAAGAAAAGCAAGGAAGATGATGATAATGTCTCATAACCCAGAACGAAGAAATAATATAATGCTGAAAACATTGAATATAGCACTGTTTCCTCCCTTAAGGATGCTTTTAGACACCACTTTAAATAATTAGAAGATGCTCTCGTCAGCGGAAGTTAGTGCAGCTTTGGTCAGTCGAATTGCAGCTATAAAATGAATTACTCTGATCTTTGAGGTCGGTATTGTAAAGCTGGCCGCCAGCACTGTTGCTACATCAAGATTTCTCCTAGCTGGTTAATATAAGGTAGCCACAAAAGTATTTGCCGTTTTCGGAAACTGAACCAAAGTGTAACACATACGTAGACGAAAAGAAATTTATGCATCAAACTCATTACCATGTTCATCAACAACGTTTTGCCAACGTGTTAACAGTTTGAATATACCCTGCGATAAAATGCTGGGCCATGGAAAAAGAAAATGTTTTGGAGGGAAGCGAGCAACTCAAAGTTGGAGAAGTCGTGTCCACGCAAATAATTGTCGAGTGAAAGAAACAATTCATAGTCTAAAGAGGAGATATCTGATGAGTAAGCTGGATGACATAAAAGCTCCTACCAAGTTCTTTGATAGTGTTTCTGATCAGTGAAGCGGAGTTGGCACGAGCTTTACCTTGAAAGAGCAGAACTCCCTTTCTGTTGACTAGTGCCGCTTCCTTCTTTTTCAGAACCTCATCCTCACGTTTCAGTTATTTATAGTAGACTGCAGCGGTGATCGCTTGGCCGCAATGCAAGAGTTCATAATGAACGAATGTCCACAGCATAACTTTACGTGGATGCAGTGCTGGCTTCGATGTCTGAGAAACTGAGTCACTGGAGAACAACCAATGACTTGAACATTTTCAGTAACTGTACTGGACACAATTCTCGTCACATGTGAGTATCCTATCCAAATATGGTTCCTTGTCATAGCGAGACAGCAATGTCAAACAAGCTGAGACATGTTACTGTTTGTTCACGGGAGACAATTCGTGAGGGACTCACTTAGACAATTTGTATGCCTTACCTATTGCATGCAAGATGTCTTCGGACGGTTTCATTTCTAACACCAAATGCACGAGCTAATTCCTGGCATGTTTAATAACAGCTTTCAGGGCTTCTGTGTCAAGGCTGACAGGACGATCACTTTATGACTGGTTTTGAATGGATTCATCTCCGTCTCTGAACTTTGGAAACCAAAGCCGTGTTGTGCGTTCATTCACAGCATCTGCCCCCAATGCTAGGCAGACTCGACGAGTTTTTCCTGCAGCGGATGAACCGAGTGTAAATTCATATAACAAACACCCACGCATAATCTCTACTGATACCGCCATTGTTATCGCACGTCTTTCCACCGCCACACTGCTTACTCATCTCATTCATATGCGCAGAGCATCTTTGGATTTCAGCTAACGATATACCGCGGGCGGAACGCCATCTCTCCGCGACTTCATACATTACAAGATGCTTCTTTTGCTCTCTCCAAAAACGGCAAATACCGGGTGTTCCAAAAGTCTTGCCCATTTTGAAAACGTAATAACTCGCGGAGTTTTGAGATTAGGGCAACGCGGTTTGCGGAGAAATCATCAGAATAACATCGAGTTTTTTTAAGTGATCACATACATTTTTACTCATTTTACTTACATTTTTCATCGCCAGATGGCGCCATAGGCGAACAGGTCTGAGATTGTGGGTATAAAAGCAGCAGCTGGGAACCAACCGCAAGTCAGGCCGCGGGTGGCCGAGTTGGCAACGTTCGTGACTGCCACGGGAAGGGCCGTAGGTTCGATCCCAGGCAGGTACGAACGCTCGATCCACTAAATACCCGCCGTGCGTCGGATGGGCACGTTAAGCCGTCGGAGCCCGGGTACTGGTCCCCGGTAATAAATAAAGGCGTCTTCCTCCCCCTTTCTACTTCGCTTCCGTGTCACTTTCCTATCGGTCGCCCTAGCCCAAATGTCCTAGTTTCCTATTTCTAAGGGTTGTTTAAGACCTGGGGTCAGACACTCTTTTCCTGAAATCCTCTACATATGATCATGATCAACCGCAAGTCACAGCGGACCGTGTCAGTATGCTGTCATTACCGAACAAAGCGCTCTTGGTGAAATTGTTCCATTGCAACGCTGAATGTGCGAGTGCTGCGTTGAGAGCCTACCGGTCACTGAAAGGGGATTGCAGTGGGAAAGAACCGATGGAAAATGCTGCGCTGCGGCAAATGGTGAAAAAATTCGAGGAAACAAGATCTTTGGCAGCACGCCCACGAAACGGTAGACCACGAACACGTGCTGCTGCAGCAGAGACGATTACGCAGGAAGTGGATGTGATTGCAATGTCATCCGCACATGGCCACTCCAGTGCTCGCCATGTTTTCGGCAAACAGGCATTTCATACGGGACTGTATGGCGAACACTACCACGGATTCTGCACAGATACCCGTAGAAACTGCAACGACATCACGAACTGCAAGCCGGCAATTACGTGCAGCGTCAGGAGTTCGCAGAATGTTTTTTCGACAAATGGATGTCGACGAAAACTGGCTGATAAACGTTTTATAGACTGATGAGGCACACTTTTCCCTAAACGGAGCGATAAACGCGCATAACTGCCGCAGCTGGGCCACGGAACATCTCTGAGCAGTCGTTGAAGCGCTACTTCATCAGCCGAAAGTGACAGTGTGGTGTGGATTAACAACTTCCTTCAATATCTGCCCTTTTTTTCTTTTTTTGAAGAGGTACGCGGCATCTCCTTCGAAACCGTTTCAGTGATAGGTGCACGTTATGCGAACATGCGTTTTCCCTAGCTTGCAAGAAGGAATACAGTGAATCTGTGCACATTTATGCAGGACGGAGCACCACCCTACATCTGACGTTCCGTTATGCAACTGCTTCAAGAGACGTTTGGCGCAAATCGTGTGTTGAGCCGACACTTTCCGAAGGCCTGTCCTCCTCTGTCACCAGACCTGACACACTGCGATTTCTGGCTCTGGAGTAACCTAAAATCACAAGTGTATATATGTCGTCCCACTTTGTTGGCCATGCTGAAAGATGCCATTCGACACCATGTGGCAGCTATACCACCGGACATGCTCTTCATTGCTGTCCGTGGTGTTTTCTCTCGTCTGCAGGCAGTGCTGGAACAGGACGGCCATCACATTGAACACCTGGTACAATGAGGTGTCTAACATGGTACAATCAGATGTCTAACATGGCACAATCAGGTGTCTATTTTTCTCGACACTTTCAACCCGTGGTTGCTGCGCCATCTGGCGATGAAAAACGTAAATAAAATGAGCAAAAATGTATGTGATTTCATAAAAAACCCGATGTCATTCTGATCATTTCTAAGCAAACCGCTTTGCTCTACTCTCAAAAGTCCGCGAGTTATTACGTTTTCAAAATGTGTAAGACTTTTGGATCACATGGTACTTTTGTGATTACCCGAATTGTTGCAATGAGTCTGTATGGAAGATTTACATCTGAGTCTCTTGCTCTGTGGATCTACATATACTTCATTGTTAATTGGTCATTTGCAACACAGATCTCATTTCGTTTCATTTTGAGAACAGAGGATATCCCGCCCATTGTTGTAATCGGCTTGCAGGCAATTTTTATGACCGGTTATAAACAGCGGTATTCCCTTTAACGAATGTTGAAATATTTCGATGTCTGAAAATTCCCAATCGTTCATGGATGCTTCCATGTCTAAAAATTAAGCGGCGTGGTCACAGACATTTGCTAGACAGATGTTATTTAGGCGTTCTCAGTCTGAGCTTTTCGACATATTCACGAATATTATTCTCCTCAGAATATTTCCACTATGAAATACACTATCTACCAACAAGTAATTGGACACCCCTGCAATCGACGATATCTGCGGTCCTGATACACGTCAAGGCCGCCGCCGCCGCCGCCGTTAAATATCGTGTGGGAAACAACAACGCAACGAGTCGCATGCAAGATGCCACGAAGTTCGGAGCTCTCTGATTTCGAGAAAGGTGTAATCGTCGGGTATCACAGAAATGGCCGAACCATACGTGACATATCCAGCAAGTTGAAGTACCCGAAATCAGCAGTGGCCTACGTGATTGGCAAGTGGAATATGAGAGGTGACTGTCGGAATGCGCACCGACCCGGCAGATCCACAAAACTGGGAGGCAGAGACCGACGGGTGCTGGCCAGAGAAATTCGGAAGAACCGCACCAAATCGATGGGCCACGTCCGCGAGGAGTTTCAACAAGCATCCGGAAGTGTTTTTTTGATGAATACCGTCCGTAAGAAAGCCCATCTGCTCGGTTATCATGGACATGCTGCCGCCCACAAGCCTTTGATCACCAAGTCCAATAGCGCTGCTCGGCTAACGTGGTGCAAAGAACGTCGACAGTGGACCGTTGAACAGTGGAAACAGGTTCTCTGGAGAAACGAATCAAGGTTCACCCTCTACCGTTCGGATGGCAGGGTCTGGGTTTGGCGTCTGCCTGTCGAACACTTCCGGCCGAAACGTATTGTGCCTACTGTGAAATTCGGCGGCGGTGGAATTATGCTATGGGGGTGTTTCTCCTGGTATGGCACGGGACCCTTGGTCGCAATTTCTGGTAGACCCACCGTGGCTTGGTATGGTGACAATGAATGGGGTTAATCGAATGGACTGGCCTGCGCAGATCCCGGACCTTAACCCTATCGAGCAGCTCTGGGACGAGTTGGAGCGTCGACTTAAGGGGTGACCCCACAGTCCGAAATCGGTGAAGGAACTGACCTGTTTTCTCCAAGCCGAGTGGAAGAAAATACCGCTAGCCGTCGTACAACGCCTGGTTGAGAGTATGCCCCGGAGGGTCGCAGCTTTAATCCCCGCTCATGGAGGCTCCACCAACTATTAAAGGTGAATAAACTTCGTTTTCCTTTGCTATCACAGGTGTCCAGTCCAATTACTTGTTGGTAGATAGTGTATATATTCATGAAAAATGCTAAGAAAACTAAAATGAAAACTAAATATTCTATGTCTGACGCCGTACCCGCCATCGCCCGTCACTTCTGTGGAGTAGAAACCCCGATTCGTCTGGGAAGGCAACCTTCTTCCACTGTCCAATGACGATAGTCCCATGCGAACTGCAAGCATCGTTGCCGATGGACCTGGGTTAGCATGGGCGCCTTGGAGCTGCGTCGACTCCGGAGACACATGCGTAACAGAGTTGGCTCTACTGTTATCGGGGACACGTACGTTAATTTGTGCCGTCAATTGCTGCATTGTAGCGCGTCGATTGTCCATTACCAATAGACGGAGGCAACGTTCTCCTCTGGGATCGGCGGCCTTTGTGGCTCAACAGTTATGATGTCATGAGGTACTCGGTGTGCCAGGGGTCCATTCTTGTTTCACCTTCACTACAGCACCTCGCGAACAAGCGACAAAGTCGAATGTTTTTGAGATGCTTTCACGCTTGGCGCGGTAGCCGATGATCATTCCTTTTTGAACGTCTGTCAAACCACTACCTCTGCCCATTGTGCTCACCTAACGCAACTATGGCTCATCTGTCCTGGCCGACCGCTTATATCTCCGTGCGGTCGAGCTTTTCATGTACACTCTTTGACGAGCCTGGGCTGATACACTGTGATTCCGGGAGTGGTCATATTATTTTGAAACGGCTGTGTACACGCCCTTTCCCTGAAATTAGCAAAGTTCTAAAACAACATCTTGCATGCATTGGATCTTCAAGTAATTAAAATTAAGTGCATTTTTCAAGTTGCTACTTAATTTCTCTTACTTGAAGTTTTCTAATTTTAGAGCGTTTTCGTATTTGATGACTTCTCACAGTTTTCTGGTATGACATGTCTTTAAAAAGTTTCGATTTTATTCCCTGTCTATTGTGATATTTGCTGAAGCTTTTATCACCAATTAAACTTACAAATATTTGTGTTATCGATTAGTTCTTTACTACAAGAAAACAATACAGTCAAACCTCGATTTAACGAACTTCAACGGACCAACAGTCTTGTTCGTAAAATCGCGGAATTCGCTAAATCGAGGAAGCCTTTAGAATGAAACATTCAAATTAACCAAGTGTTCATAATAAATAGAATACGTAATCAGCTATTTTCTCTTTCTTTCAGTGTGACATTTAATTTATTTATAGTTCTTTTAATTACAAATTTATTATCAAGAATGTTATAATACGCACACATTTACTTTGCGTATTAAATACATAATTCGCAGATATTAGACTTCAATGCGCAGGATCAAAATTTAAGCGAATTTTAAAATTTCGAGAAGAATACAATGGTTGATCCGAGCATTTAGTTTCTTAAATAATGATCACATTTTGTAAACTGCACGAAACAGAAGAACATCAATTAGTACCAATTAATTTGTAAAAATAGAATATATGTTGATTACCTTTTTACACTGCAGAAAATTAATGCTTTAGAGAAGATTGTTTATGTTCTTTTTTTCTGAATGTTTAGTTTTATAAACTGCAGCTTCAATTTTATGAAGTGCATGAAACATATCGTCATTAATATCGAAGGGCATCAAGTATTTTTAGCACATTCTATACTGTTACTAGCATCAGTAAAGCAGCTAACATTCAGTTCTGCTTCATCTTCTTCATCAGAATCTGAAGCATTTAGTCCGATCTGTTCATCGAAAACATCACCAAGGGATTGCATTTGGGCTAACTTTTAACGTGAATGCGCTGGTTAACATAGTTTTCTGGTTTAAAAAATAAAAAAAATTCGCTAAATTGAGAATATGCATTGTTAAATCGGAAAACGTCAAGCATAAATTTCAATGTGGTTCAGTCGGTACCATAAAAAATGTACGTAAAATCGCGGAATTCGTTAATTCGCAGTCCGTTAAATACACTGGTGTGCAAAAATTAAGGGCGAAGAGGAGAAATTAGCATAACAGCTCACCGAGCAGGCAGAATGGATCGAAAGACCACTCAGAAGATAGACTAGGGTCCGGTACGGTAGAGCATGCGCATATATGCAGCATAACGTGGGGGGGGGTCGGAAGGATATAAAACACACGGGCGGTGTACCTTCAACAATTCGGTGAAAGCTATTGCACGGTGTACATCGGTTTGAACGACGTCGAGTTGCTGCCACCGTTTGATATGGCCAACAGGCAATCCGGTAGACGACATCTGGATGACTTTACCCGCGGTCGCGTCATTGCGAAGTTGGAAGAAGGTTGAAGTGTCACTAGTGTGGCCGAGGAGTTTGGGATAGCTCACAGCATCGTTTCACGAGCTTGGAGAGCATTTCAAATGACAAGAACAGCTGTTCGAGAGTTTACCAGTGGTCGTCCACGAGCATCCACGGCGGCGGGCGACAAGTATTGTCATACATGCGAGAAGAGACAGACGGCAGACAGCGGGAGAAATCGCAAGGCGCATGCAACAGACAACTGGATGTCCATTATCACGTTTCACCGTAGCCAGGGGGCTGCACAAAGGTGGTCTATTTGCATGACGACCAGTACAGTGTGTGCCATTAACGCCTGCTCATCGGAGACGGTGGTTTCTGTGGTGCCAGGAACACAAGAACTGGACACATCAGCAATGGGGTCGAGTTCTTTTTACGGATGAGAGCCGATTTAGTCTGACGAGCGATTCTGGACGTATACACATCTGGAGAGAGCAGTGAACACGCAATCACACCTCCAACATCATCGAAAGGGACCGGTTTGGAAGTGGCGGGGTTCCCATTTCGGGCGGTATCATGCTTGGTAGCCGTACTGACTTCCACATCTTCCAAGGAGGTTCAGTCACTGGTGTCCGCTATTGTACCGAATTTCTCCTGCCTCACGTGCGTCTTCTTTAGAGGTGCTGTGGGTCCTGAGATCCTCTTCATGGACGACAACGTTACACCTCATCGTACAGTGGCTGTCGCAGAGTTGTTGGAGAGTGAAGATATTCAACGTATAGATTGGCCCGCAAGGTCCCAGGGCCTAAATCCAATCGAACACGTGCCGGACCTTCTCGGGAGACGCTTAGCAGCACGTCACCAGCAGCCACCAACGATTCCGCAGCTGCGATTGGCGGTACAAGAGGAATGGGCCATGATGCCTCAAAGCTCTTTGACAACCTCGTCCTTAGCATGAACAGACGTTGTAAATTCTGCAACGCAGTCAGAGGTGATCATATCTCCTACTAAAGACTGGAGTTTTCTTGGCAGTCACCTGTCACCTGGACGTTTCTGTCTTCTGTCCAGTTGTGCTCGAAGCTACCTTTTCAATAAAGTGCCTTTGTATCCTTTGGATTCCTTGTTTGGACGGTTTTGCACACTTGTCCCATATTCTTACATCTTGGGGATCTTATGGTATGATTTGAGTCAATGTGGAACAGTTCTGCTCGACGTTACATTCAAAAAACCGTTTCGTCCTTAATTTTTGCATGCCGGTGTTGGAATTGGACTGTATTTTCATAGTAAAAAAAATACAAAGAGTTCACCGAACAGAAGAAAACAGGCTTTTATTAGAGAAAGATTAGAATGTTTCATTAGTAAAAGGTTACTGGAATTTCATTTGTAAAGAGAATAGAAATTTTGTGAGACATAAGTGTTATATGAACAAAAATGCACAGGAATTTCATTGCTCAAAGAACACACATATCTTATACGTGGAAGCGTAAAGAAATTTTCTTAATGAAAGAATGAAGGAATCTGGTTATTAAAGCACTACAAGAATTTTTGTGTAAAAAAGCGAAATGAAATTTCATTAGTGAACGCCACAGGATGGTCTAGTAAAGGAGTGCTGGTGTTTCATTGTTAACAAAGTGCAGGAATTCGTACAGAAAATGGACGTAAGAGTTTGATTTCAGAAAGGACCTGGTGCTGCATTACTGACGGAGAATGAAGTTTTCATTTTTGAAAAAAAAAACCCCAAAAAACATGCAAACATCTTTAAAATGAAGGTACAAACATTTGTTGAGGAATTTCGACAGATAAGGATTTCGGGGCAGTTTATCAGCGAAGGAATGCGATACTTTCGTAGCTAAAGGTTGTTGTAATCTCATTATCAACAAAGTACAACACTTTCAGTATTGAAAGTATGGCAGCCCCAGTGGCGCAGTGGTCGTTGAACAGACAAGTCGCATTTTTTTCGGCTCCTGCGTAGAAGTCAACGTTCGTTTGTTTACTTGTTCTTTTTGTGGTATTTCGTCGTTTTGTGTTTTGGTTGCAGTGTTTCGTACCCTCGCTTCACGAGCAGTGAGGCTGAGTGCCGAGTGGGTGCTCATTTTTTTTTTTTTTTTCCATTTTCGTGTGTCGTCAGTTACGACGCATGAGTTTTGGTGGGCCAGTGGTCGAGAATGTCCACTACCACTGTGAATAAGTCACCGTCGTCTACAGCTGCTTCGTCGATTGCTGATATGTCTTCGCTTCTTAGTTCTGTGCCTTCTTCGGGGAATGTTGCGTCGACTAGTGCTGCTGGACTTCCAGAAACTGTGCTTCTGGCCACCCGTGTGCCGGCTGCGTCTAATATTCCTGGTTCTGCTAATTCTACTTCAACGTCGTTAGCACAAGCTGTGGGAAGTATCTCATATATTTCTAGTGTTTCTGCACCACATTTCAAACGTGTAGCTTCGGCGTTGAAAATTATTCTTCCAAGTGATTCGCCGCAAGGCAAGCAGTTGTCGTCTGCCTTATTATTAAGTGTTTTCATTCCTGCTTTGCGTGACACCCCCCTCCCCCAGTATCTGCATGCTGTGTCGAAGGTCGTTCCAGCCGAAACCATTGTGTCCATTATTCGCTTGGGTGGAGGGGTGGTTGTTCACTTCACCCACCAGCAAGCAGTAGATTTAATTTTAGTTCATGGGGTTGATATTGGGTCCTTTCACTACAACCTGTCGCTGCAGCCCAAAGACCAGTTACGGTGACCCACTCTCTCCTGTACCAACGGCTGTTCCTGATTCTCTGTTGATTGATGCCCTCAACACGATGGGTCGTGCTGTGGGAGTGACCAAGATTCCCCCCTGAAACATGTGCAGGGTGGGCGCCGCCAGTACCGGGTTATTTTTCCAACTTCTCAGTCAATTGCGGAACTCCCTGCAACTCTGGAATTAGTCACTGATACCCGGATGTACATTTTTAATCTTTTTGCAGGGGTTCAGTGCTTCCGCTGTAAAGGGGAAGGTCATCTCGCTTCTGCTTGTCCTCATGCTACTCCTGGTGCTAGATCTGATTCTTCATTAGCTACCACAGTTCCGGTGGCCGCTGCCCCTGCGGATGTTGTGCAGGCCGCTGAGGCACCTGCTCACATTCTACCTTCATCAATTTTGCCTGCTGTTTCTCCAGTCGTTCCTTGCCTCCCGGTTCCTGTCGTCGTACTGGATGGTTTGGAGCCCTCCAATGAGGATTTTCCATTCCTGGAAGTGTCTGCACCTAAATCACCGCGTAAACGCCCCAGCTCACCTGGTGTTTCTACTCGCTCTTCCCGTTCGTCTCAACGTCTACGGTCTAAGAAACCAGCCCATTCTACCTCGGGTTCACCTAGCCATCATGAGCCAAATTCTGAATTACTAGTTTCGAACCGATTCGCATGTCTCTAATATGATGATGTTATGGACACGGTCGCCCCTGATCCTGATGACACTGCAATGGTTGACTCTGACGATGACTCTCCTTCTCCTACACTTCTTGACATTTCTACTATGTTTGAAGAACTTGCGGTGCCTTTGCACCCTCTTACCTTATATGATCTGTATGCAATGACCACTCGCCCGCGTAAGGCGAAGTTGATCACACTACCTTGCATTAAGAGAAAGCTTCACTTGCTGCCTGAAATGATTGCACAGCTAAACCAGTTCCATGCATTTATAACTAATGTTACTTTGCCTGGCGGGACTGAGCAATATGCACGCCGTCTGGGCTACTTACTCAAGATTTTGAGGGCTGAACTGGAAGGCTGGATGCAACCTACCAGTGATGTCCTTGTTAACACTACTTAGCTTTAATTGTAGAGGGCTTGCGTCTTCTGCGGCCAATGCTTTGGTTTTCGAGGACGTTCGTTACCTGGGGGCTAATATTCTCCTTCTCCAGGAGACGAACTGTTCCTTGGATGCCGGGTGTTCCCGCTGGAGACGCTGGCCGTACATTTTTTATCATAATTACCGGACCCATCACAGGTCTGGTACCGCTATAGCATTTCATGTGCGTTTTCATTCTTCCCTTTCTGATCTTGTTGAGTCACAGAGTCTGCTGGGTTCTTTTCAACATATTTCTTTTTGTTCTAAACGTATTCATGTTTTCAATATCCATAGTCCACAATCTGCTACGGATGCAGAAACTCTCCTCCAACATCTTTCTTCTATCCTTTCGACCTTCCATCCAAATGATACAGTCATTGTTGCAGGCGATTTCAATTGCACTTTGCAACCTGGTTTTGACCGAGATGATTCAACCGAAAGCCGTTTGGACCTTGTTTCCAATCTCACTCAACTTGTTGTTAATTTTGATTTGATTGATTCATTCCGTTCCCTCCATCCCCGGTTCAAGGAATTTTCCTGGTTCCCCCCGGCTGATTCACGCTTCGTCGCAGCACGCCTAGATAGATTCTATGTTTCCAGTTTTCTCCATTCCTCTCTAGTTGAAGTTACTCATCATCCTTCCGTTTCGTCAGATCATCGCCCCGTTCTTTTAAAACTTTTTTGCATTCTTCCTCTGTTCTCCCTTCCCCAGTCTGGTCGCTCGACGATTCAGTTCTAACTGATCCTGTTTTCTGTGCTGAAATTCGTTCTATGATCTCGTCTTCTGTGCAACAACTTTCTTCGTCTGACGACCCAGTGGCTCTGTGGCTTTTCACGAAAATTTCGATTATTTCTTTCGCACGTCAGTTTTCTTTCTCTTCCCGTACTTCTCGCTTTCAGGATATTGATGTTCTCCGTCGTAAATTGCAGACTATTTCTCCTTCTGATCCTTCTTTTCCCGTGTTTCAAGCTCAACTTCGTCGTATTCTGTTTACTTTTGCTTCATCAGCCCTTACTCGTCTGAAATTCACTCACTTGCGGTTTCACGACGACCCCTTTTCTAGTTTGAAGTCCCTTGAGGAGTATCATGTTAAAAGCAACACAATTTCCTTTCTTTCACTACCTGACGGATCTACAGTTACCGACCCTTATCGTATCTGTGAACTTACTTTTTCCCATTATTCTGATCGTTTTCAACACCGACTCCTTTCTCCTGCAGATACCTCCCCTCTTCTTCATGTCCTCCCTGAGGTTCCACATTGTTTTTTTGATTCTCTTGTTTCTCCTATCTCTCCTTCTGAAGTCCGCTCTGCAATTTCCAGTCTGAATGACCGTTCTTCCCCTGGCGCGGACGGTCTTCCGCTCTCATTTTATAAGAAGTTTCTTACTTCTCTCCTCCCGCTTCTGGTTGCTTGTTTTAATGCCGTTTTTACTTCTTCAAATTTTCAGTTTTCTGATTTCACTTTTGCTATTCTCCGTCTCATCCCCAAAACCGGAAAACTTGGTTATTTTTCTAACTGGCGTCCTATCTCTATTCTTAATACTGACTACAAAACCTTTGCTAAAATTCTCGCTTTTCGCCTCAATCTCGTCTTGCAGCATTTAATCCACCCCGATCAAACTTTACACTATTCCCTCTCGTTCGATTACTACCAACATTTTCACCATTCGCAACTTATATTTTCTTGCTTCCCATCTTTCCGAACCTATCGCAATTTTTAATATTGATCAGAAACAAGCTTTTGACTCCATTAATCACTCTTATCTCTTTGCTGTTCTTCGTCATTTTGGCTTTCCTACTCTTTTGTGTCAAGCTCTTATTAATCTTTACTCTCACTCTTCTTTCCGTATTCGCACTTCCACATTCATGACAGCTACCATCCCCTTTGACAACGGGATCCGGCAGGGATTTCGGGTCAACTTTTTACGCTTGCATTTGAACCTCTCTTAATTTGTCTGCGTTCTCGTTTGTTTTCTGTGATTCCTCACATTATTGCTCCTACTCATCACCACCGCATAGTGTTGTCTGCATATGCTGATAACCTCACTCTCTTCGCACTGAACGTTCTTTCGGTGTTGTCCTTTCTGCTTATCGTGAGTATGCTTCAATTTCCAGTTCCGAATTTAATCTGTCTAAATCTGTCGGTCTGTGGGCCGGATAGTGGGTGGCACACGGTGATCGCCCTTGGGGTGCCCGTTGGTCATCCTCAGTCATTGAACTTCTTGGGCCGCCCCGGTGGCGCAGTGGTCTAAGACGCTGGCCTCTGATCATTCGTCCGTAAGGGGTCCGGGTTCGAATCCCGGTCTGGCATGGATGTTGTGTTTGCCTTACGGCACTGGCTCTCTCCCTTCCCTGGATCCAGTGACCCTAAATTAGGGACGGGCGACTGCTTATAGCCCATTGAGTTGCTCACGGTGCTCGTTAAACCTCCAATCAAAAAAAAATAAACTTCTTGGTGTGTACGTTGGAAATCCCGTGGCGGTTGCTGATGCCACATGGATTCCTATGGTTCAGCAGCTCAATCGCCGTCTTGCTCCTTTTTGCCGGTTCAAACATTTTTTGTCCTTTTTTAGCAGAGCACATCTGGTTTCTTCCTTTCTTCTTCCCATTCTGACACATTCGTGGTTTGTTTATTTTCCCTCACCCATTTTTCTCCAATCCGCTCAACGTTTGATTACTGATTTCATCTGGAATAAAGTCCACTGGGTTCATCGTTCTACTCTCGTCCTTCCTCTGTCCTTTGGAGGTCTTGCCCTCCCAGATCTTTTTCAAAAATCTAATGCTATTCATCTTCAGACCTTTCTCCGTTCTTTTTCTCATCCTCAGATTTCATCGATTACTATTGTTGATACTTTACTTTCCCTCGCAGTCCGTTTCTCACTCTCGCTACTTTCCTCCGTATGGATCTGTTCCCCCTCATTCCAGATCACTTTCCCGATACTTATCGCACCGTCTTTTCCCTCTGGCATTCCTTATGTCCCGTCCGTCTCCCACCTACCTCAACTAATGATCTGCTAGCGGAACCTCTCTTTTACTATTCTGCACTCCGTTCTCCCTCTTCACCGTACTTGTGCTTCTCCACCTGGTTCGCCAGTGGCGTGGTACAGGTATCCCAACTTGTAGATGCTTCTCTCCGCTGGAAGTCTCTTTCCCAAATTGACCCCTTTCTTGCTGACACTCCCTTACATCGCGCCCAACTCCGGCTGCTTCATTTTCAGCTTCAACGCCTTTACCCGTCCCTCGTGAATTCTTTTGGGTTAATTGTTTCTTCTTCGGCGTCCCCTTGCCTTCCTTTTCTGGTTTATTTGAATGATGTTCCCTTTCTGGTGCATCAAGTTACTGCAAAACTCTTGTACCGCCACTTTCTTACTTATTTTCGAGCACCTCTCGCTATTCCTTTTGTGCCTCCTGATGAAACCTCTCAGACATGGATCGATTCACACACTTCTCTGGCTTCCCCAAAAGCTACTGATATTCATTGGCTCCACCTTCATTGTCGCTTGCTCACACCACGAACTCTTCATCGTTTTGGTCGCCTGTATTCTCCCTTTTGTTTTTTCTGTTGAACGCTCTGTGATGTTCATCACGCATATGACTCCTGTTTAGTTGTACAGACTCTTTTTTCATTGATGTTTGCTCTTCTCTCCAAGGTCTGTCCTTCCTTTCACTCTGTTTCACATTACTATTTTCTTCGCCGTCATCATCCTTCCGCTGCTGTTCACAATCCAGTTTGCGCGTTTTTAATTTTGCAGGCCAAACTGACTATTTATTTATACTATCATACCAGTGTTGATCGGACTGCTCTTCGTCGATAACATCCTGCGAGAGTTTTTCTGTGCCGTAGGTTTCGTTCCTCGATCAAGTCCGTTATCCAACTTGAGTACGAGGTAGCTCTGGCCCGGTAGGCAGTTCCTGCTTTCTTCTCGATCTGGTCGCCTCGCCTCCCATGGTTTCGGGTTGAGCATGGGTTGATTCAATTCGTTTGATCAGTTTTTTTCTTGCTTTTGTTTTGGTGTACTGTTTTCTTCACTTTGTTTGTTTTTTGCTTTTCCAGGTTGCTGTCTTGTTCTGTTTTTGATTGAGCTGCAGGTTTTTTTCCCCTTGTATTCATTCTTTTCCTCTGATCCTGTTGTTTTTCCTTTTAAATTTTTTACCGTTTTCCTTTTCTTGTTTTTATGATGGCCCTTTGGTAATGTTGTACTGTTTTGCTTCCTTGAGATTTCGGTCTTTTTGTTGTTTTTTCCCCTGTGTTTTGTTAGCTCATTCCACTGGTCGGTATATTCTTTCTTGGATAGTGCTTTTCTATACTTTTCCTCTTACTAGCGGCCTCGGCCTCTTTGTCTGAATTTTCTTGCCGTTTTGCGCTGTAATTGGATGTTTTACAGCTAGTTGCTTTGACTTTTTTTCTGTCCGGAGTCCGTGGGCATTTGTGTTCCTGTGTTCTGTGTGTATTTTTTCTGGTTCTTGGTGGTGCTGTGCAATCGGTTATTGTTTTTTGTGTCGGTATTTTTGTTGAGTTGTTTGTCTATGTTTTATTGTGTGCTTGCTTTTTATGTTTTCGTCGGCCACAGTTGTTGGTCGACGCATTTCTTGTTGTGGTGTTTTGTTCTACTGGTTGGCCACCAATTGTTTGTGATCACTGTTATTGTTTGGTATAGTGTGATGCTTGTTGGGTGTTGCTGTTTTCCGTTGGGCTAGTCTGCGTTGTCTAGTTTTGCAAAAATTTTTTGGCGTGTTGTGTTTCTTTTGTGCTTTTTGTTTTTTTTGTTGTTCCTGATCTTCTTTTTTGTACTGTGTTTCCTGTATGTGGTATTCCCGTGTTTTTGTAATTGCTCTTGCTTTTTGCACGTGTTTTGTTTAGTTGTTCGGATGGCGGCTGTCCTACTCGCTCTGCTCCTGTGTGAGATTTTTTAATACTGCGATTGTATTTTACCTATACTGCTAATGTGATAATCTTGTTTTTTACTTGTTTGTGTATGTTCTACTTTCGTGTTTCAGTTGGCTCCACAGTTTAGAGAGCCTTTTTTTCTTATGCCCTGTGTTTCATGTTCACTTGTTTTGCTTTTTTTTATGAACTTTGAATTACTTAGTGTGGCCCTGCTGGTCTCGTTGTGTATTTTCATTGAGTACTCAGCCTTATCTCTCGTTTTCTATACAGTGTGCTTCTCGTGTGTATCTTGTCTATTGGGTTACGTTGACACAAGGAGTTGGTCAACGCACTATTTGCCTTGTGTTCATTTTTTTTACTGTGCCTCTTGTGTTTTTTTTTTCTTGACTGTATGCGACAACATGTGTAATGAAGTTGTCGTTTGGGGCAGTTTTGTCTTTGATTATGTTTTAAGTCCACTTTTTGTGTTTTCGTTTTTGTGTTTCTTTGCACTCAAGCTAGGGTTCTACGTCTTGCTTCGTGTCTCTCCTGTCCGGGTTTTTCCTGTAATATTGTATTTTTTCTCGGCCCAGCCTTCTGTTGCCGTGCACGACTGGACGTACATTGTGTTGTTTTCAATGTGTCATGGTGCTATGCGATCTTGTTTCCGCGTGATTCTCTCTATAGCGCCACGTCGGCTTTCGGGGTTTGTCAAAGCGCGACTTCTTGTTTTGAGTATGAAATTTGAATTGAGTGCGATTTTATTTGTGAACCTCGTGCGCCTTTTTGGCTACATTTATTTTGTGTGATGCGGCGGTTTTTCCCCTTATTATCATGTATTCTTCTGTGCAGTGTTCCTTCTGACATACATGCGTCGCTTCGTATTTCGTTTTTAGTTATAGCGGTTGGTTAACACCACTCTTTGTGTGCACGGTTTTTCGTTTATGTTCTTCTTGTACTAATGTTTTGGCCGCTGCTGCATGTTTTCAGAAATACAGTTTTGTTTCTCCTGTCGCTGTCTTGCAGTGTCAGTCAATTTGTGTTGTGTTGTATTGTTGTTGTGTTTATTACCTGTCACTTTTGTGTTCGCGCTGCTATGTACTAGTCTTTGGAATGTGTTTTCTTCCCTCCCTCTGGGGTTTGGGTTTTGTGATGTGTGTGTTTTTTGTTTTTGTTTTCTGTGTTCCTTTTTTATCTGTATATATTTTAATCTTGTTCTGATGTTACCAGTTTTCTTTCCTCCTTTCTTTTGTGTTGAGACTTCTTGGCCTCGTCTCTTTTAATACAGTCTCATGTGACTGAAGCGTATCACATGTACCTTGCTTTTAGACTAATAAAGGTTTATTTTGAAGGCAGTGGTCTAACCGCTGGCTTATGACCTTCCGTCCGGAAAAGGGTCCGGGCTCAAATTCCCGGTGAGGCATGGATATTGTGTTTGACTTACGGCACTGGCTTCCTCCCTTCCTTAGAACCAGTAGTCCTAAATTAGTGATAGGCGATCGTTTATAGTCCATTGAGTTGCTCAGGGTGGTCATTAAACCTGCAATTAAAAAAACTGTGCAAGAGATTTATTAATGCGACAAGCGGTACCTGTACTGCCCTGTATAATTACTCAAAATGAAAATATAGATTATGATTTTATAGCAGTGAATAATTATTTTATGAAGGCCAACTCCTGAACTCCATATAACCACTAAAAACTAATTACCAACTTCGTAACGTTCTCAGGTTTTATATTTCTGCAGCAATGTTTGCGAAAGCTGCAAAACCAAGACAGAATCGCGCTGCTCAAATGAAATTTATGTCACAGATTTATCATGTAACACGACGTAACTGTTTACATTTGTAGACATACAGTAGCGGCCAAAATTGTGGAAACTTTTTGGAAATAGTGTATTTTTGAGGTTTCATGGCTAATTACACTACTCTGTTTTGGAGTAATACCATAAAATTATATATCAATGGAAAGATAATTTCATCAAGATTGTAATGCAATAACGTTTATAAAGGATTTTGTATTAGAACAGCAGTTATAAAGAAGAAAAGTGAAACACATAGAAAAAATGAGATGTACAAAAATTCTCGCCATGTCGGTTAATACTTAGTTGGGTAACCTTTAGCGTTAATTACGGCCTTACAACGCCTTCCCATGGAGTGAACCAAGTTCTTTAGTTCTGCAGCTGTTATAATGTGAAACCAAGATTGAATTATTGCTTCCATTAATTGGGTTTTACTGCTGGGTTGCTTCTGACTAACAAGTTTCTTTAGTCGGCTCCGTAGATTTTCGATGGGGTTAAGGTCTGGGCTATTCCCAGGCCATTCTAACAGTGGCATATGATTATCTTGAAACCACGTTTTGCACACAGCAACAACATGACATGGAGCTGAATTTTGTTGAAATATAAATGCTGCATTATCTTGGAAAAGATCATGTGCGGAAGGCTTCAGTTTGGGATCAAGTATTTCATTAATGTATTTTTGGCCATTTATATTCCCATTAATCACGCAAATTGTACCCACACCTTTTGATGTCATACAACCCCAGATCATAACACTAACAGGGTGTTTCACGGTACATGTAATGCAATCAGGATGCAAATCTTCTCCGATTCTTCTCCTTACGTATTTTATGCCATCACTACCAAACAGGGAGATTTTGGTCTCATCACTCGAAATAACACTGTCCCATTGTTTCGCTGTCCAGTTAACATGGTTTTTAGCCAAGTTTAATCTTTTCAACCTTTGTCTGAGAGACAAAAAGGACTTTTTCGTGGAATTCTAGCTTTTAGAACAAATTCCTGCAGTCTGTTCCGAACAGTCCTTGCACTCAACTTCACATTGCATTGCGCCATTTCATCTTGTATACACCCAGATGATTTTCTTCTGTCACCTAGGCACAGTCTCTTAATTCGTCTATCATCACTTACTGTTGTGCGCCTTTTCCTACCTTTACCAGTCTGGTTTTGTAGTGACTGAGTCTCCTTATACCTCTTCAAAAATTCAGAAATGCCACCTTTGGGTACGTTTCCACCAATTTTTCTTCTAATTTCTTCTTAGCTGAAGCCTTGTTCACTTAACAGGACTATCTTACATCGCTTTCTGGGTGACCAGTCGAATCTTTGCGCCATTTCTTTAATTTTATTACGTTTTAAAAAGCTCACTAAATGAAACAACACAAGAAAAACACAACCAACTTGAGAGCAATCACATAACAAACTGACAAATGTCCTCCTCTCAGTTCTAATACATGACATCAATAGCTGAATCCTACTGTGACCTGATTAGCTCATTGCCAAAACAAGATGACACCTGATTGACTCTCTAAACACTCATGCTTATTGGCTACATTCAAATGAAGAAAAGCTACTTCATATCAACCTAAGCAAGTTGTGATTCCTTTTTCTGGTTATTTGGCTATAACTTTTCATAGAATGCAGATAATTAAACAAACATTATTGCATTACATTTTTGATGAAATTATCTTTCCATTAATATATAAATTTTTATGGTATTACTCCAAAACAAAGTGGTTTTATGAGCCACGAAACCTCAAAAATACACTTTTTCCAAAAAGGTTTCCACAATTTTGGCCACTACTGATATACTGATATATATAATATTCCGCTTCAAAACTGAGTATCGCATGAAGCTACCTCGAACAACAATAACAGGCTCCACACGGCGTAGCATTGAGTCGAAGGTTGCTCCTGTGCGTAATCAAAGTTCATTTGTAGTGACTGGTAGAGGCGTTTGAGGGGCCAGTCTCTTACTTACGACGTTACAGACATCTTCGATCGGGAACATATCCGGCGAACGTGCAGGCATGGGAAAAGTAAGTCGGTATTTGCCGAGCATGGAATATGCTTTGGACGTTCCGGGTCATATGAGGGCTAGCATTGTCCTGCTGGAATATAGCGCCAGGACAACTCTGTAAGAAGAGTATCACCTCTGTCTCTAAAACATCCCTGATGTATCTCTGGTTGTTAAGAGTTCCCTCAATTTGTACCAGGCACTGAGCCACACACAATCGGCATTACGTACAGCGTAAAACAATTTGGGCAACGATGATTTTTTTTATCATTAATATTAATGCAAGCGATTTCACTTTGTGTTGGAGCTCATTATTTTCCTGAATAGATTTGTAATCATTTTTTTCTGTAGGATAACTTTTTATAAATTAAGCATTTTAGATCTTGATTTTTCGAAGCGACAAAATGCTTTGCAACTTGGTCCTTTTTAAATTGACAATGACTATCAGTTATCTTTAAAAAAGGTGAAATGCTCTTTTTTGCAGTATTATTTCACAAAAAGAACCTCCTAAATATAAAATTTACCTTTTGAAAGCTATAATAGCTTTTGTCTTAAGTTGTCCAAAGACTGATGCATAGACATCGTATAATCATCTGTACAAATAAGTACCCAGTTTTTTACAGTAATGCAATGTATAATAAATAGCTGACACACAAAATAGGGGAGAGAAGAAGAAATATCCTGTGCCACAATAAACGAAATTCATGAGATACGCTATCCACAATATCCGATCTCGCTACGGAACTTCAAAATTTTAAAATTAATCAAACCTCAAGTATTCTCACCAATCGCTCCTATTACCGGTAATTTCTCGTCATACGGATACAGGAAACTTGTGAAAAAGGAGTTTTTTTCCGTTAATATACGAAAAACAAGAAAGATGACACCGAATTTTCAGGTGTAATAACCACGTCTTTTGAATCCGTTCTGACGCAAATTAAATTTATCAAAGCTATTCAATGTCAATGGAACCGGTATGGAAAACAATAGTATCTGACGGAAGAAAGAAGTTTTTCAATCGGGTCTTTAATCCCTCAGATATTGCTGTAAACGGAATCGTGAGCTTACGAACTCTTAGAAACATAGTTATCGACCAAAATAAGATGTGACTTTACGTCCCTTGGTGGGAAAACCATGCATTATTTTAGGAAGAGAGTATTCACAAAAGGTTTATCCATATGAGCGGTATCGGTCCAAGAAAAAAAAATTTAGTCGAGTTTTCAGGAGCCCAGATTTTGCCACAAATACATCAGAAGTAGAAATTAACACTTATGACCCCTGGTGGCCAAACCATTCTTTACCAAACATTAGAAATTACGTGAAAAATATTTTCCGTCAGGTCTTGTATGCGATACAGTAAGAATTCTTAAAAACGGAGTTTTAGGAGCAGAAAACGCAATTTACCTTTGTGCGCCCTAGCAGAAAGTCTGATTTACTTGAAAATTTTGAACTTATAGGAAAAACATTTCGCATCGGAAACACTATCCAACAAAGAGGGAATTTTTCAAATCGGACTTTTAGAAGTAGAGATATTGACAAAATATATATATATATATACATCTACGCCCCTGGCGTAGAAACCATGCATTATTTCAAGAAGAAAATGTTCCTAAAATGTTTGTCGACATGAGTAGTATTGGTCCACAAAAGACTTTTTTCAATCGAGATTTTAGAAGCTCATATTTTGCTGCAAATACATCAGAAGCGGAAATGAAGGTTTACGCCCCATGGTGGCCAAACCATTTTTTTTACAAAAATTAGAAATTATGTGCAAACGATTTCCCATCAGGAACTGTATTCGGTGCAGAAAGAATTTTTCAGATCGAAGATTTAGAAGCAGAGATATAGAGGGAAACGCAATTTACTTTTACGTCCCCTAGCGGAAAGTTTATGAATTACGTGAAAATTTTGAAATTATATGAAATATTTGCGACACGAAAAACACTATCCAATAAAGAAGGAATTTTTCAAATGGGACTTCTAGAAGTCGAGATTTTGCCAAAAATAAGATATACATCTACGCCCCCTGTTCTAGAAACCGTGCACTATTATAAGAAGAAAATGTTTCTAAAACGTTTGCCGGCATGAGTAGTATCGGTCTACAAAATGACGTTATTTTCAATGGAGAATTTAGAAGCTCATATTTTGTTGCAAATACATCAGAAGCGGAAATTAAGGTTTACGCCCCCTGGTGGCCAAACCATTTTTGTACAAAAATTAGGAATTATGTGCAAACGATTTCCCACCAGGAGCTGTATCCGGCGCAGAAAGATTTTTTCAGATCGGAGATTTAGAAGCAGAGATATAGGGGAAAACACAATTTACCTTTACGCCCCCAAGCGGAAAGTCTATGACTTACTTGAAAGTTTTGAAATTATATGAAAAACATGTCACACGGAAAACACTATCCAACAAAGAAGGAATTTTTCAAATCGGACCCCTAGAAGTACAGATATTGACAAAAATAAAATATACATCTACGCCCCCTGGCGGAGAAACTGTGGAATATTTTGGGAAGAAAATATTCCGAAAAGGTTTATCGATGTTAGTGGCATCAGTCCACGAAATAATTTTTTCAATCGATATTTTAGAAGCTCAGATTTTATGGCAAATACATCAGAAGCGAAAATTAACACTTACGCCCCCTGGTGGCCAAAGTATTCTTTACCAAAAATTCGAAATTATATGCAGAAGATTGTGCATCAGGAGATGTATCCGTTGAAAAAAAAAATTCAGATCGGAGTTTTAGAAGAAGAGTTATCGGAAAAAATGCAATTTACTTTTACGCACCCTAGCGGAAAATCTATGCGTAATTTGAAAAAGAAACTATATCCAAAGTACTCTTCGACATAAATGGAATCGAAAGATAAAAGAATTTTTTCAATCGGATGTTTAGAAGCAAATATGTGGAATAAAACGTATTTTTGAATTCGATATCATCTGCATTTACACCCTCTAGCGGCAAAATTGTACATCGTAAAAAAAAAAAAACGAAATAAAGGATCATCATTCGCATATTTCAAGCCTTTGAATGCAAAAAGATTTTTTCAAATCGGACTAATAGTTGCAGAGATACCGTGGGTTCAGACGGACGGACGGACCGACGGAGAAACCGATAACATAAGCACGATCTTTTTTTACAAAAGACGTGCTAAAAATGGCCGAAAGGTTTCTGAAAATTTAGAATTTCCCGTTATTACATCTCTAAATAGGTAATTTACCGTCAATATAAGAAAGAAACTGCGGAAAGGTTTAAGAAAATTGACAATTTTCCTTTAATACATCTCTTAAACGGTAATTTACAGTCAATATAAGAAAGAAACTGCGAAAAGGTTTCTAAAAATTGAGAATTTTCCTTTAATACATCTCTTAAACGGTAATTTACCGTCAATATAAGAAAGAAACTGCGAAAAGGTTTCTGAAAACTTAGAATTTCCCGTTATTCCATCTCTAAATAGGTAATTTACCGTCAATATAAGAAAGAAACTGCGGAAAGGTTTATGAAAATTGAGAATTTTCCTTTAATACATCTCTTAAAAGGTAATTTACCGTCAATGTAAGAAAGAAACTGCGGAAAGGTTTCTGAAAATTCAGAATTTTCCCGTGGTGCGAAAAGTCCGTGAAATTCAGGTTTCTTTCTGTCATTTCACAGAAAAGGTTCTGCCAGAAATATGCTTCCTTAATTCACAAAAGAAATGACAGAAAGTTGTCCGTGAATTTCAGAATAATTTTTACAGTGCAGATATCCTGGGTTAATTAGTGAAACACCTTTTTATTATGCAATAAAGTGTTCCTATACGTAAATCTTCTGACTCTTTCTTTTGGACTTATTTTACAAGATATTGGAGAAGTGTGAATGTGTGTTGAGTGAAGTTAACTATGACAGCATAGCAAAAACTTAAACTCTGAATCGTCGATACGTTGGAGTTGTACTATTTCGTTAAAGAACGAAATAAGTAATTTGTGGGAATCTGAGATGCTAGAGTGATATGATGGTTTAATTACAGCCAATCCCATCCAAAACTTATAAATGTCAAATGATGGGAAGTTACAGTTAGTAGTTTTTAATCTTTCTTATGTTACGAAAGAAAGAAACTTTCTCAGAAACTGAGAAACAACAGATGGGTAATATTTATTTCCACTTGTGGGACTTGTAATTTTTCAGGGAAATTTAGGGAATCGTTGGAAAGAGGATTAGCGCAGCAAACGTGAGAGAATTTCCAATACCACGCGAAAGATTCGAAAATTCTTCTGCTCTGATAGTAAAGATCTTAGGAGCCGTTCCGTACGTTAGCGTATCACACTTTCTTCGTATTTTGCTTTGTCTTTCTTTTGCCGATAATGCCGCCGCGAAACAGACCTATTCCTGTTAAGTTAAATTCGATGTCGGACTCGAGCGTAAATTGCAAAAGCAATATGGAGCTCCTGCGACGGATTTTGACGAAGCTTTGCTGCGGCTCGGCTGATATTTACACAGCCGTGCATGATCTAATAATAAAAATAAGAATCGAAGATTTAGCTAAAAGTATCAGAAATGCATTTGGTTCCGGGGAAAAAAAAAGACATTAATCCATTTTTCGTTCGAAATCCGAATTGAGGTAGCATTGTTGCGTCAAACAGTTTGAATGTCATGGTTTCTTTTACGTCAGTTGTGGCTACGCCCGTATTTTCCATTACATCGTAATGTTCACCACACACACATGTGCGTGCTCGAATGGAAATGTACAAGAGCGAACTTGTCCGTACAAATTGCCTGATATTTAAAATTCTTATGATATATTGTAAAAGGAATTTTAATTGAATTTTCATGGAATATGGACTCTCGATAGAGCGGAGCGAAAGGTATTAGATGTCTAGACTTATTGTTTTTTTCGCACTTCCGTTTATGGCTTCGAATCGAAGGTAACGTATAAATGTTAGGTGGATTTTGCTGATATTTTTGGAGCCAGGACCGGAATCGGTCACAAATGATTCCTCCTACACTTGCATGTCGTTACTTCAAACGTCACTTTCTTAAAGGCATTTCTTTGGTACCTTCCTTTCGTTGCGAATATGACCGAATCTCTCCCTATCCTTAATTTTTAGATGCTAAAATGAAAATGACACGCGCACACACACACCACACACACACCACACACACATATATATATATATGTATATATAATGCGGGATGTAAGGTCAGGTGATGCGTAACATCACACCTTCTCCTTGACAAATGTCACCCCCGCCTTCTCGTGGTGCATCCTGTTCCCACTAAAGGGGCTCTGGCGACCGCCAATAGCGGCATAACTATATCATCGGGATTAGAGGAAATGCTATCCCACACTCACCAAACCGCTTGGCCAGCGTGGTGAGTTATGGCCAAACCCCTCTAAAATTACTCCACAACTTAAATCTTGGCCCTCAGTCTCCGGCAGCTGGATTGTACCTGGCCAAGGCAGTGGCCAGTGCGACATGAAGGCAGAGGGTGCTAAAAAAACCCCGGAGGACCGGACTAGGCAGCCATCTGATGCCTTCTGATTCAAGGCTTCTTGAATTGGAAGAGGAACTACAAAGGATCAAGTGGGACATCGTCGGGCTAAGTGAGGTAAGGAGAAAAGGAGAAGATCTCATTGAACGGAAAAGTGGACATCTCTTCTACTATCGAGGGACAGATTCTGGCAGAACTAGTGGTGTTGGATTTATAATAAATAAACAAGAAACTGAAGGATAAAGTTGTTGAAGTTAAAAGTTCCTCTGACAGAGTTGCAGGACTCATTATCCAACTCTCGAGAAGATACCAGGCTCAGATAGTTCAAACTTACGTACCCACCACAAGTCATCCTGAAGAAGAAGTTGAAGAATTTCATGAGGAAATTCGTCATCTAAATAATAAAGGTAAGCAGCATTTAAAGATAATTATGGGAGATTGCAATGCAAAAATAGGGCAACGGCAACAGAATGAAACTTCAGTAGGTAAATTCGGTCACGGCAACAGAAACCAGCGTGGTAATACTCTCGTTGAGTTTGCAGAGGCAGAAGGGTTTTCCATCTTGAACTCCTTTTTCAAGAAAAGGCCACACAGGAAATGGACATGGAGACATCCAAATGGGACGAAAAGTGAAATTGATTTTATTATGTGTAACAAAAAATTCATCAGAGAAGACTGCAGTGTGTTAAACAAGTTTAACACAGGTAGAGACCATAGATTGGTGAGATGTAAGATGCCTCTCAACACTAAACTTGAACGTGGCAAGCTCATAAGACAAACAAAATGTATAGACATAACCAACCTTAAAAAACCCCATAATACCTTCAAGTTGTAACTGAAAAACAGATTCTCTGCTTTAGAAGGCCTAACATCGGAAGAAGTGGAAATTTCTGAAGTTAACAGAAGAGTAACCAAAGCTCTTATGGAAACAGCAACAAAATTAGCTGGGTCTAAGAACAAGTTGCATGTGAACAAATTATCAGGGAAAACCAAAATGTTGATGCAAAGAAGAAGAGAGATGAGGACATCTAAAGAAGATGTGACTTCCAAAGTGGAATATATAAAGCTATGCAAGACAGTACAAAAAGATATCACTGAAGACGTAAGGATATTCAACTGTGAACTAGTAAGGAAAGCAATTGAAAACAACCAAAGCCTAAAGATAGCAAAAGAACATCTCAGTAAGGGAAGAAAACAGATTATGGCACTGAGAAAGGAAGATGGTTCTGTAACAAGTAATAGAGGCGAAATTTTGACAAGAGTGAAAGATTTCTACTCCAAATTATATCAAAAGGGATGATACATGTACTCCAGACATCATGAAAGGTACCAGTACCAGAGTTCTTACAGTCCTCCCAGCAGAAGTTGCACATGCAATCAAGAACATGAAGCGAGGAAAAACTCCAGGAGAAGATGGAATTACTGTAGACATCATACAAGAAGCAAGTGGAGAAATAGAAAGAGTACACGCCCAAATTTTTACTCTATGCCTTAATGAAAGAAAGATTCCTGAGGATTGGAACAACGCTACAATGATCCTGCTACATAAAAAAGGTGACATTGAGGATCTCAGGAACTACAGACCTATCAGCCTCCTATCAGTGGTTTATAAAATCTTCACTAAAGTTCTTTCACGCCGCTTGAAGGTAACACTGGACATGGCTCAACCGAGAGAATAAGCTGAATTGAGGAGTGGGCCGCCCAGGTGGCGCAGTGGTCTAAGGCACTGGCCTCTGATCATTCGCCCGTAAGGGGTCCGGGTTCGAATCCCGGTGTGGCATGGATGTTGTGTTTGTCTTACGGCACTGGCTCTCTCCCTTCCCTGGAACCAGTGGCCCTAAATTAGGGACGGGCGACTGCTTATAGCCCATTGAGTTGCTCACGGTGGTCGTTAAACCTCAAAAAAAAAAAAAAAAAAAAAAAGAATTCAGGAGTGGCTACAACACAATAGATCATATCCACGTACTGAGAGAACTAATTGAAAGAGCGAGGGAATATGAACTTCCATTGTGCATAGCTTTTATCGATTATGAAAAAGCCTTTGATTCGGTGAAACCATCAGCAGTTACAATGGCTCTGAAATCCTGCGGTATTGAAGATGCATACATTAATATTATTAATAACATCTATGAAAATGCAAGTGCAAAGATTCGGCTGTTTGAGAATACAGCACACATAAAAGTTGGAAAAGGAGTGAGACAAGGTGACACCATATCTCCAAAGCTCTTTAATGCTACTTTGTTTTCCCAGTTCAGTGATGTCTTTCCATCACTGAACTGGGAAAACAAAGGGATAAAGATTAATGGATATTATCTAACCCACCTTCGTTTTGCTGATGACGTAGTCATTTTTGCAACTACCCCATCATAGCTGCAGATTATGATCCAGGAACTTGCTGACAAGAGTAAAGAAGTGGGATTAAAAATGTACTTTCAGAAGACAAAAGTGATGTTCAATGCTTTTTCAAGAAATGAAGATTTATCGATTGATGGAGAAAAACTGGAGATAACAGACACGTACGTTTATCTTGGACAGCAGATATCAAGTGAGGGTTACCTTGATGAAGAAATAAATCGGCATACAAAACTTGCCTGGAGAGCTTTTGGAAGAAACAGCATAATTTTCAAGAGCAATATGCCACTAGGTCTTCAAAGAAAAGTGTTTGATCAATGCATCCTTCCAGTGCTTTACGTATGGTGCAGAGACGTGGACCTTAACTAAAAGAGACGTACAAATGCTGCAGACAACTCAAAGAGGCATGGAGAGTTTCATGCTTGGTGTAACCAGGAGAGATAAGAAGAGGAACTCGTGGATCCGAAAAATGACGAGAGTGGAAAACATCATGATCAGAGTTAAATACCTGATATGGCAATGGGATGGAAATACTGCCAGAAGGACAGACCACCGATGGACATCCGAAATTTTAGATTGGATTCCAAGAGACAGGAAAAGACCCAGAAGAAGACCACATGGGAGATGGGTGGATGAAATTCGAAAGTATGCAGGAGAGACATGCAGGAGACTGACACAAGACAGACCGTTGTGGAGGAAACTTGGGGAGACCTTCGTCCAGCAGTGGATTGATAATGGTTGACAATGATGATGATATATAATGGAGGTTATCTAACTCACGATCGTTTTGCTGATGACTTAGTAAATTTTGCAACCACCCACCCCATCAGAGCTGCAGAGTATGACCCAGGAACTTGCTGACAAGAGTAAAGAAGTGGGATTAAAAATGAACTTTCAGAAGACAAAGTGATGTACAATGATTTTACCAAAAATGAGAATTTATCGATTCATGGGAAAAAGCTGGAGATAACGAATACCTACATTTATCTTGGACAGCAGATATTAAGTGAGGGCCACATTGACGAAGAAATTAATTGGCGTATAAAACTTGCCTGGAGAGCTTTTGGAAGAAACAGCATAATTTTCAAGAGCAATATGCCATTATGTCTTAAAATAAAAGTGTTTGATCAATGCATCCTTCCAGTGTTTACGTATGGTGCAGAGACATGTACTTTAACTAAAAGAGACATACAAAGACTAGAGACAACTCAAAGAAGCATGGACAGATGCATGCTTGGTGTAACCAGGAGAGATAAGAAGAGGAACTCGTGGATCAGAAAAATGACAAGAGTGGAAGACATGATGATGACAGTAAAATTCCTGAAATGGCAATGGGCTGGACATATTGGCATAAGGACAGACCATCGATAAACAGCCGAAATTTCATACTGGATTCCAAGGGACAGGAAAGGACGCAGAAGACCACATGTGAAATGAGTGGATGAAATTCGAAAGTATGCGGGAGTAACATGGAGGAGACTGGCACAAGACAGACCGTTGTGGAAGAAACTTGGGGAGACCTTCGTCCAGCAGTGGATTGATAATAGTTGACAATGATAATGATGATGATGAAAATATATACATATACTGCAGACAACTCAAAGAAGAAGCATGGAGAGGTGCATGCTTGGTGTAACCAAAAGAGATAAGAAGAGGAACTCGTGGATCCGAAAAATGATAAGAGTGGAAGACATCATGATCAGAGTTAAATCCCTGAAATGGCAATGGGCTGGACATACTGCCAGAAGGACAGACCATCGATGGACAGCCGAAATTTTATATTGGATCCCAAGGGACGGGAAATGACCCAGAAGAAGACCACATGGGAGATGGATGGATGGAATTCGAAAGTATGCGAGAGTAACAGACCGTTGTGGAAGAGGCTTGGAGAGATCTTCTTCGTCCAGCAGTGGATTGATAATGGTTGACAATGATGATGTTCATATATGTATATACTGAAATCACCTTAATACTGAAAATGTAATGACAGAAATAAAAATAATATCAGTATTAAGGTGATTTCAGTATTTGTTTTTGATTTTTCTTTGATGCAGCCTTCGGCGCTTTAGAACTCCAAAACTGTTTGTTTTTACATGTTGCATTTGATATTATATGCATATATATATATAATCTGAAGAACTCTATAAGAAACCGGTAGTTTTAGTCCGTTTCTAATGGTTTAGATAACCTAATTTATATATATATATATATATATATATATATATATAGAATGAAAATATTACAGAACAAAAATTCAAAATTTCAAAACAAGTAAAAAACTGGAACAGGTTGCCGTCATCAGGAGAGCATCAACCTGTCTTAGGCCACAAAACCAAATTCTAATAAGCACAAAAAATTACAAAAATCAAGTTTAAAAAAGAAGAATTAAAAGCTTACCGGCAGAACAGAAACCGCCATGACAAAGAGTCAAACAAGACTGAACAGAGCACCCACAAGAACCCAAATATATACACTGATAGGAAAGCTGGTCACGGTTAAACAACTACCTGGTAAGCCAAAAAATGTGTGAGTAGACAAGATGCAAAACAGATCTTGCAAAACAGTTTTGCATCTTGTCTACTCACACATTTTTTGGCTTACCAGGTAGTTGTTTAACCGTGACCAGCTTTCCTATCAGTGTATATATTTGGGTTCTTGTGGGTGCTCTGTTCAGTCTTGTTTGACTCTTTGTCATGGCGGTTTCTGTTCTGCCGGTAAGCTTTTAATTCTTCTTTTTTAAACTTGATTTTTGTAATTTTTTGTGCTTATTAGAATTTGGTTTTGTGTCCTACCACAGGTTGATGCTCTCCTGATGACGGCAACCTGTTCTAGTTTTTTACTTGTTTTGAAATTTTGTATTTTTGTTCTGTAATATTTTCATTCTATATAAGCTACTACTACATGAGGTTTAGCTGCCTTCGGCGCTTCTCATAGTATTAGCCTTTTTGGTCTATTTTTCTTGTGTTAAATAATTTATTTATAAAGTTATTTTTTTGTTTTATTTATGTACTATCTCTCTCTCTCTCCATATATATATATATGTATGTATATAAATTAGATTGAACTAAAAGCAGAAAAATTAAGACTGGAATTTTACAAATCGAAATATAATGAATATAAAATACTAATATAAAAAGTTGAAACGAAACGAAGTTAGTCGGGGAAGATGCGCCAAAAGCAGCTAAACCACATAAAGTAGCTAACATATTATTACATTTAAACAAGAAAATTTACATTAAAGTAAATAAAGTAAATTTAATAAAAACAGGTTGCCGTCATCAGGAAAGCATCAACCTATAGGAGTGGCTTTTCTGGTGCCAGCAAACGACAGGAGGAACCCAAAGGCCGGCTGTCCATGCTCCCGAAGCCACACAACCAAACCTAAAACAAACGAATAATACATGTCAGAAAACCAAAATAAGTTAATAGTAACTTACCGTCGAAATTCAATCAAATGTAATCCAAGAATGACTCCGAAGTTTTAAAGAAACATATGACTAACGTGTATCCAAATTGCAAAAGAAGTGGTTAAGGATAAAAGCTCGATCCTAACCAACCAAAAAGTGTGTGATCAGCAAGGTGCGAGACCGTGTTATGTATGTGTATTCAGCCACCAGGCGACACTTAGTCTTTCCTACCAACATTAATTTTGTTAGGTCCTGGGTTAGTAAAGCATGTCAATGTGCAATTTGAAACTTTGCGAAACAGAATTGAAATTTAAGATCCGTTTGTCTAAGGTAATGCCTAATAAAATTCAAAGGAAATTTGTTATTTCTTAATTTTTTTATAAAATCTTTAATACACTGGTGTGCAAAAATTAAGGACGAAGAGGAGAAATTAGCATAACAGCGGAACGAGCAGGCAGAACGGACTGAAAGACCACTCAGGAGATAGACTAGGGACCGGCACGGTAGGGCATGCGCATATATGCAGCATGACATAGGGGAGGGGGAATTTCGGAAGGGGATAAAGCACACGGGCGGTGTACGCTCAGCAATTCGGTGAAAGCTATTGCACTGCGTACATCGGCTTGAACGACGTCGAGTTGCTGCCACCGTGTGATATGGCCAACAGGCAATCCCGTAGACAACATCTGGATGACTTAACCCGAGGTCGCGTCATTGGGAAGTTGGAAGAAAGTCGAAGTGTGACTAGTGTGGCCGAGGATTTCGGGATCGCTCACAGCATCGTTTCACGAGCTTGGAGGGCATTTCAAACGACAGAAACAGCTGTCCAAGAGTTTAGCAGTGGTCGTCCACGATCAACCACGGTGGTGGACGAGCGGTATATTGTCCTACAGGCGAGAAGAGACATACGGCAGACAGCGGGAGAAATCGCAAGGCACATGCAACAGACAACTGGACGTCCGTTTTCTAGTTTTACCGTGGCCAGAAGGCTGCACAAAGGTGGTTTATTTGCACAACGACCAGTGCGGTGTGTGCCATTAACGCCTGCTCATCGGAGACGGCGGTTTCTGTGGTGCCAGGAACATAAGAACTGGACACATCAGCAATGGGGTCGAGTTCCCTTTACGGATGAGAGCCGTTTTAGTCTGACGAGCGATTCTGGACGTATACACATCTGGAGAGAGCAGTGAACACGCAATCATACCTCTAACATCATCGAAAGAAACCGGTTTGGAGGTGGCGGAGTTCTCGTTCGGGGCGGTATCATGCTTGGTAGCCGTACTGACTTCCACATCTTCCAAGGTGGTTCAGTCACTGGTGTCCGCTATTCTACGGAGGCTCTCCTGCCTCACGTGCGTCTGTTTAGAGGTGCTGTGGATCCTGAGTTCCTCTTCATGGACGACAACGCGACACCTCATCGTACAGTGGCTGTCACAGAGCTGTTGGAGAGTAAAGATATTCAACACATGGATTGGCCCGCAAGGTCACCGGACCTAAATCCAATCGAACACGTGTGGGACCTTCTCAGGAGACGCTTGGCAGCACGTCACCAGCCGCCAGCAACGATTCCGTAGCTGCGATTGGCGCTACAAGAGGAATGGGCCATGATGCCTCAACAGCTCCATGACAACCTTGTCCTCAGCATGGACAGACTTTGCAAATCCTGCAACGCAGTCAGGGGTGATCATATCCTCTAATAAAGACTGTATATTTTTTGGCAGCCGCTTGAAACATGGACGTTTCTGTCTTCTGTCCAGTTGTGCTTGAAGCTACCTTTTCAATAAAGTGCGTTTGTATCCTTTGGATTCCTTGTTTGGACGGTTTTGCTCACTTGTCCCATATTCTTTCATCTTGGGGATCTTATGGTATGATTTAAGTCGACGTAGAGCACTTCTGCACGACATTACATTAGAAAAACCGTCTCGTCCTTAATGGTTGCACGGCAGTGTATTTAACCACTTTCAATTTAAATACACGTTAGTCATATGTTTCTTTTACACTTTAGAGTCATTCTTGGATTGCATTCGATTGAATTTCGACGGTAAGTTACTATTTACTTATTTTGGCTTTCTGACATTTTGTTTCTCGTTTGTTTTAGGTTTGGTTGTGTGGCTTAAGTAACATGGCTAGCCGACATTTGGGTTTCTCCTCTGGTTTGCTGGTACCAGAAAACCCACTTCTACAGGTTGATGCTATCCCGATGACGGAAACATGTTTTATTAAATTTACTTTATTTACTTTAATGTTAGTTTTCTTGTTTTAATGTAATAATATGTATATATATATATAGTCAGAGAGAGAGGGGAGAGACCGAGTGGTCGCTTGATTACGACCACCCCTATCAAAAGTGGAAGCGGCCCGTTGATCACGTGATCTCCGAGAGGGCGCGATTAATCAACAGACGTAGCATAGAAAATGTGTAACTCGTGCATTTGGTAGTGAAATTTGGAGCGTGACGGCTAAACGGAAGGATTTCTCGGACTTTGGGAAAGGACAGATCGTCTGAGCTCAGAAAGTGGGTGTCTCCTTTTCCCAAACGGTTGAACTGCTGTGTTATTCCCGAGCCGCAGTAGTTAAAGTGTATCAGGACTGGCGTACAAATGACCACACAATGACCCAGAGGCAACACCGCACAGAACAGCGAACAGTTGGCATGAGAGGTGAACGCCAGGTTTGATGAGTCGCAGAGTCCAACAGATGCAGTACTGTTCAACAGTTGACTACCCAATACAGTAAAATAGAAGCCATACAGTATCTGTCATAAACTGGCCTCGTACGCTCACACGTATGGGATGTAACATCAGGCGACCCCGACGACATCCTCTCCTAACCACCTTTCATTGGCAAAAAAGGCTCACGTGGAGAAAAGATCAGGCAAGTTGCACGTCGAATGATTGGAAGAAAGCGTGCTGGTCTGACGAATCGTGTCTTTACTCCCCTGTGTGGATGATCGTACACGTATTTGTCTGAAACAACATAAGTCAGTCGATACATCCTGCATGGTTTCCACAGTGGAACCCGGCTGAGGAGGTTGTATGCGGTGAGGCATGTTTACCTGGCAGGAACTTGGACCCGTGGTGCATGTGGAATAACGTATGACTGGTGTCCGCTATCGTGAATCGCTTGACGTCTCTCTACACCCACCAAAGTTGCACTTTCTCCCGAATGGCGACAGTGTCTTCCAAGATCAAAATGCGCCAAGCCACAGGCCCAATGTTGCGCAGGAATGGTTTGAAGAACACAGTTCAGACTTCCAACTTATAGACTTACATTCGAACTATCCGGCTATCAATCCCATAAAGCACTTGTGGGACACTACGGAACACAATTTAATGCGTCTGAATACACCAATATCCTCCATAGCTGCATTGAAGGCCGCATTGCACATATCTTTGTTGGACATACTACCAGCTGCTTCCTGCATCTTACTGAATCGATGACACGTTGGGTAACTATTGTACTGAGGGCAAAATGAGGACCTACGAAGTATTACGTAGGTGGTCGTAATCCAGTGATCATTCAGTATATGTATATATAAACACTGAGTGGCCACTTTATTATGACCACCTGACAGTTTTAAGCAAATGAGCTATGGCTGCACGATGTTGCCGCCAGGCTAGTATAGAAAGATGTTGCCGAGGCTAGTATAGAAAGGGAAAGCTTAGTGCTTGCGACAGTAGTAGAAGTGATTTTTGGGTGACGCGATGGGTAAAAAATGCGATTTGACGGACTTTCAACGTGGGATGATTGTAGGACCTCGGAGCCTTGGAACGAGTATTACCGAAACCGCCGCATTCTTGAAATGTTGCAGAGCAGCTGTTGTTAGAGTGTTTAAAGACTGGACTGTCATCAAAACTGGGTCTCTACGTGCAACATGTGGTCGTCATCGACTAGTGACTGCTCGGGCGGAACGGAGAGTGTCCAGACTGGTAACCGACAACAGAAGGGCAACAGTGGAACAAATTACAGACCATCTTAATCAAGGATACCCTCAAATGATCTCTACACGCGCTGTTCGCCGTACACTACATCGCATGGGATATGGCAGCCGAAGGCCTGTTCGAACACCTTTGCTGTCTGCCGTTAACAAGAGGAAAACGTCTCCAGTTCGAACAGGAACACAAGGATTGGAGAGTCGATAATTGGAAACAAATTATGTGGTCCGATGAATCACGTTTTCAGTTGCACCATGCTGATGCCCGAAATAGAATTTGGCGGAAACAGCACATTAGCATGGACCCTAAATGCATTGCTACAAATCTTCAAGCTGGTGGAGGCAACGTTATGGCTTAGGGAATGTTTTGCTGGAATGCTTTGGGCCCTTTAGTTCGTGTTGATCAACGTCTGACTGGCACATCATATGTAAACATCGTTGCGGACCGAGTGCATCCTGTCATGTAGATGGTTTATCCCAATGGCGATGGCTACTTTGAACAAGATAATGCGTTCTGCTGTAGTGCTCGTATTGTACAGGATTGGTTTCAGGAACATGCCGGTGAGTTTACTTTGCTTAAGTTGCCCCCACAATCTCCAGATCTCAACCCCATTGAGTATTTGGGGGATGAAGTTGAACAAGTCATCAGACAGCTGGATCCGCAACCCTGCAATCTCACACTCCTGGAAAGTGCTATTCATCAAGCATGGTCTCATATTCCACAAACCACCTATCAGCATCTCGTGGAGTCCATGCCACGAAAAATCGACGCAGTATTAAAGAAAAAAGGTGGCCCAACGAAGTACTGAGGGGGTGATCATAATAAAGTGGCCACTCGGTGTATATAAATATATATATTGAGAAAAGCCACCTGACACCCCTTCATAGGCAAATGAACGGATCCGCTGCGTTGTTAAGGTGCGCGGTACAGTTGTGAATGGTATAAAAACAAGCCTGCAGCTGACTGTGATCATATCACACTGTGAGGTTGAGTGAAAATGTCGCGGCGGGAGAGAACTGACTTTGAGAAAGGAAATATTGTTGGGTGTTATAATAGTGGGTTGTCCATAAGAGAAACCAAGAGGTGTTTAAACATACTCAAGTCAATTTTTTGGATGTACTGAATAAGTGGAAGACACATGGCGTGCCTGTAGCAGCAAAACGTACCGGCAGACCAAATAAAATCAGTGATAGAGGATGTCGGAGCCTCAGGAGAGCCGTTACAGCTAATCGACGAAGTACTGCACAAGAGCTCAGTGTACAGGTGAGTAAAAATGCTGGAACTTCGGTATGTACACATACCATTCGCAAAGAACTTCATACCACGGGTTACCGTTGTCGCGCAGCTGCTCATAATCGTTTCATCTCCACTGGGAATGCTACTCGTCGTTTAGCATAGTGTAAAAAACATTTATCGTGGACCGCAGATCAATGGAAACGGTTCCTATGGATTGATGAATCCAGATACACGACCCATCAGTTTAATGGCCGTGTATGGGTATGGCGGATACTGTGGGATTACTATTTACCACAGTGTACTGTTCCTACGGTCAAGGTTGGAGCTGGCATTGTACTCGTGTTGGGATGTTTTTCATGGTATGGTCCCGGCTTATTGGTTATCCTGAACAACCATGTTAACCAGCACATCTACTTCGATATGCCTTACAATTGTGACCTACCAACTCTGTGGCAATACTATGGAACCGAGCCTTGTTGGTACTAGCAGGAAAATGCATCGAACCATAAGGCAAGGCCAGTTACTGCCTGGTTTGACGATAATTCCGTATCGTATGTGGACTGGCCAGCGCAGAGCCGTGATCTTAATCCCATAGATCATCTATGGGATGAATTAGAGTTCCGCATAAGAAGTTTGGAACCAAGGCCTACTACTAAGCAACAGTTAGTGGCAGCATTATGTACTGAATGGAAGCGCATGCCTATCGCTGTGTTCCAAAACCTTGTCGAAAGCATGTCTCGAAGTGTGAGTTTATGCATTAAGGCCAAAGTGGTTTCTGAATCGCTTTAATGTAACAAAACAGAGAAGACGAGCAACATGGAATCGTCTCAAAGAAAAAAAGAACAGGATTAATGCAAACAGAAGAAAGCGATGATATGTACATTGAATGAGTAATGACAAATTTACAACGTGATGCAAACAGAGCAATGCTTGAGGAAGAACAAAAAGATCACAGGCGGAGCACCGCAGTGCGAAAGAATATCAAAAAGTTAATGCAGAGTCTTAACTCACCGTGAGATATAACGGACTTGATGTAACAGCGAACCACGGCGTGACTGGCGACCACGCATAAGGAGCTTTCACAGCATGCGGAGATGGTAGACTTAAAGTCCTGCTGTACCACCGTGCACAGAGTAATGGAAACCATGGTCAAAGGTGAAGTCCCAAGTGCGCCATCTATGAAAAAGTGACGAGGAGTGGAAGTTCGTCTCTTGTAGAAGAAGTAAGTCGAGCCCAAGGGGCGAGAGTTCTTCCAGAACGAGAGCTTTAGCGAGGGGGTTAGCACATTCCGTACAATGCAGAGCGGCGACCTTCAATGGGTATGTCCGACGTCTGATGAAACGCAGCTATGGCAGCTTTTTCGAATGTGTCGAGGCGATTGATGATACCACCACATCACAAGACGTAGTCGGGTTGCTAGGAGGAATTTGAGGATGGCGGTTGCTTGGTCGAAAACCTCTGGAAGAACTGTTTCAACCTGCTGTAAAAAGATGAGAGAAGCCTCCCGGTTTGCTTTATGAGGGAGAAACTCGTAAAGATCTTCAAAGGAGACATGTTCTGAAGGAAGAGAGGCTTTGGCAAGCAGAGCCGAGAAATCTTCAGACGTCTGCAGAAGACCCTTGGACTTTGAAGAGGAAGAGCTAGAACGTGACAGGGGAGACTTGGATCTTGCTAGACGGGTGGAACGATGTGGGCGGCCAGTAGGAGAAGGTGACTTCTGTTTCTTTCGGGCTTCGGTACTGGTAGTAGAGCGACGTTTGCCGTGGATCGATGACACACGAGATGTGGAATCAGAGGAAAGGTCCACCTCATCGCCGTGAGCAAAAGTGCCGACGGTGAATGAAGCTTGAGGATTAGCCGTGATGTCCTCTGATGGAGAGAGAACACGGGAAGGCAAGGAGGAGTCAAGCAGAGGAAGATCCGACAGAGTGGAGAAAGCAACATCGGAAGACGCGTGTTGATCGAAGGCTGTAATCAGATTTTCGGCAGAACTGGGTCCAGGAGGTGTAGACGCAGGAGGAGGCATGACAGCAGAAACGGAGAAAGAGGTAGAATGCTGCTTTGAAGCTGCAGGAGTCAGTGGCTCTGCATGGGGTGTATTGAGCCTGCTGATTGCCGTAAGTCTTGCAGGGCGAGCAATGAGCAGAGGTGATTAGCTCAAACCTTCGGCGCTCGTTACCGCAGCGAACATCGAGGAACCGTGGAAACTTTATGAGATCCTCTTACGACGGGTAGATGATGCGAGCAGTTCTACGGAAGCCACAGATATGTTTACCATCGGTGTCAGATGGGGAAGAGGAGAGAGTCTTCATTGGGCCGACTACTCTGCCGCATCGACTAGGTGCAGCACACAGCATATCATCAGAGATCTCCGGGGGGGGGGGGACGAATGTAGAGAGACCAGAACAGGACGCTGGGCGATGGATTCCGCTAAGAGGTGACGATCGCCAATTGATAGGCCCCGAGACAAGACAAGCTCGGCATATTCTTTCTTCGAAAATTAAACAATCACAGTTCGTAGCTTCCGAGTGAGGTGGGTGATGGCACCAGAAGGAAGAATCTGCTTGAGAGCGGAGCTGTACTGTTTCAAAGGAGTGTTGGGCAGCGCATCAAAACAACTCCTCCCCCTCAAAATCGAGGGTCGAATGAAGACGTTGACCAGCAGGAAAGTTCTCGGGAAATGTCTAATAAGATGGTGTCACCGTTGAGAGTAACAAAAGAATCCATAGGGGCAGACGAGACGAGGAGAAAGCTGGTGGGATACCATAGGCAGACGCAGAATACGTGCGTGCAAAGGACTTCCTATGGAAGGCATTGACGCAGCATAAGACAATGTAATGGAAGCAGAGGCAGTAGAAACTGTAGAGGGCAGATTAGCGACTCCAACAAAGATGTCCATGAATTAATCGTCGTCAGCAGAGGCCAGGGACGTCGCATGTACGTTTTCACTGGCAGAATCGGAGACCTGAGCAGGAGAAGACGTGCAAATGACAGAAGGACAATTAAGAGGCTCTCCCCTATTAAGCGATGACGATTGATCGGCTGTGTCTGTCCTTGAAGAGGGGACGCGAGGAGCTGCAGCGATGAAGGCGGGAACAGCGCCCTCATCGGCAGATGCCATAATCAGTGGCAAGGGTTAAAGAAGAAAAGGACTAACTCAGTGTGGAAATTAAAACACTGATAATGAAAAAAAAAATAAGCACTCACCAACTCGTGAGGGATTTTAAACGAAACTACAGATCTTTAACTTCGGCACACACACATAAGAACAATGATGGAACACACGAAACACGTACGTGAAACACTCAAACACGGAGCTCGTGAGGACACGTGCAGCCAAAAGGTGGACCGACACCGTACTAATGTATGCCAATAAATGCTATGTTGTGTTTCTCTTCTAGGTGTCCGGTGACTTTTGTCAATATAGTGTATGTAAAGTTGGAAAACCTGAACCTCGTGTAAAGGAAAACCGCAGTTCTGTCTTGTATTCTAGGAATTTCGTAAAATGTTGAGACACATTCCATGATCCTGGTTAATGATGAAAAGAGCTATAATGTCACAAAACTGAAAAAAAAAAAAAAAAAAAAACAGACGGAAAACTTGTGAGATACCTACCAAATGACGAGAATTCGAAATACACGCATAGTGTGAATAAACTAGAAGTAATAAACGATTGTTACGTAGCGTGTGTGAAAGCGGTAATAATACCAGTTGAATTTCCTCTTTCCATTAGTAGAACAAAATAAAATTCTCGCTCAAAGGTTTTTGTTTCGCTTCTGTCAGAAATTCCATCTCTGTATGGTCAGGATTTTGGATTTAAAAATTGAACTCAGATACATACGAAATAAGAATGTAAAGTGACTCAGGCTCGTAAGTTTTCAGACGTGGCAAGAAATGTTCTTTCCCTAGAAGGAAACAAAAAATAATTCTGAGCGGAAAGAGAAACAAAAACAGTGTTGCAACAGAGAAACAATGTTTAAGAACTTTGCCAGAACAAATTATTGGCAGAGTTAGTTGTAGAACAAAACAACTTTTCCCATAAAGTATTGTGCTTTTTGGTTTATACGTAGAGTTAGTTGTATTTGGATGTTTGCCATAACTTGAGTGACTAAAAACACACCTGCTGCGATACTGAACAGAAAGCAAAGCTAAGGATACTTTTTTTCCTGGCAAAACGTCTACTTACTGGGTATTATGAAAAACAAATGTTGAATTAAATTTCCATGATATAATGCCCTACATCGAGCTGCAAATTCATTAAATTTATTAGAACATTTTATGCAAAGATGCCAATTCACCATCCGTTGTCGGCAAGTCACAACGGCTACATAATCAAGTGAACGGGATATTCCCAGTAATACATCCGTGGTATAATATCCTACATCGAGTTGAAAATTTATTAAAACTATTAGACCATTTCTTTGCGAAGCTGCTAATACGTCATCCGTTGTCAACACGTCACAACTGCTTCCTAATTAAGTGAACGGGAATATTCCTAGTAGTACTTCCATAGAATAATGTTCTACGTGGAGTTGCAAATGCATTAAACCTATTAGACCACTTTTTAGCAAAGCTGCTAATACGTCATCCTTTGTCTAAACGTCACACTTACGTGAACGGGAGTATTCTCAGTAATATTTCCATAGTGTAATGTTCTACGTGGAGTTGCAAATTTATTAAAACTATTAGACCACTTTTTTGCAAAGCTGCTAATACGTCATCTGTTGTCAAAACGTCACAATGCCTATACAGGGTGTTCGTAAACTGTTTTGACAAAAGAAGGGTGATAGTACCCATCAAGACGAACAATATTTACAATGGAACCTAGGGTCGCATTCCACTCTTGAGTGTCAGAAAAGAGTAAAGTTAGATGTCCAAGTTGAACTTTCAACAGTGCAAAAAAAGAGAATTAGCGACATCATAAGTTGCACAATCCCATTTATGGAGATCAGGGACAGACTCAAAGTAGATGCTCAAAGTGGCGGCCACGGGTGCCGTTGCACAATTCACGCCGGCGAATGAAAGACTGGCGCACCCTCTCGAAGACTCCTGGTGTCGTGTTTATCCTGTCTGCTGCAACAACGATTCTCGCGACGAGATCTTCCACGGAGTCCACAGGCGTCTCGTACACCAATGATTTCATGTGCCCCCAGAAGAAGAAGTCCAGTGGGTTTAAGTCCGGTGAGCGTGAAGGCCATGCCACAGGTCCTCCACATCCAATCCATCGTGCGGTATATGTGGCATTCAGGAAGTGTCTACTGCACCTTGATATGCCAATCAGCTGCAACTGTCGATGCTGCTTCTTTTCTCTGGCAATTTGCATACGGTAAATGCTTGACGGTGATGTTCTGGCGATGTGCTACTTCTCCGGCACGAAAGAAATGACGTCTGAGGGGACGACTTGCGCTTGTTGGACGTATTTCGAAGTTACTATTTTCTGACACTCAGAGTGGAATGCGACCCTCGGTTCCATTGTAAATATTGTTCGTCTTAATGGGTACTATCACCCCTCTTCTTTGTCAAAACAGTTTACGAACACGCTGTATACTTACGTGAAGGGGAATTCTCCCAGTAATATTTCTAAAATATAATGTTCTACGTCGAGTTGCAAATTTATTAAAACTATAAGACCACATTTTTTTGCGAAGCTGCTAATAAGTCATTCCTTGTCATCACCTCACAAGAGCTACATAATCAAGTGAATGGGAATAAGCCCATTTTTTTGTTGTTTTTTTATGGAGGGTTTAATGACCCCTGAGCAACTAAATGGAATACAAGCAGTCTCCCGTCCCTAATGTAGGGCCGCTGACTACAGTGAAGGGCAAAGAGCTAGGGCCGTAAGACAAAAACAACTTCCATACCTCACCGTGATTCGAAGCCGGACCCTTCACGGACGAATGTTTACAAGCCAGCGCTTAGACCACTGCGCCACTGGTGCGGTAACCCCAGCAGTAGTTCGGAATATGTTATCGAAGGTCTGACGAGAAGGCGACATGATCTAATGTATTTTGAGTCATGAGAATATTACCAAAACATCTGTGCATGTGGAAAGATGAAGCGCGACTCTGTACAGTGTCATTATAAACTTTGGTAAAAAAGTTATCATTTTTTTATCTGCACCGCAGCTACAGCTAATGAAGCCCCAACTAATATTTGTATTATATTCCAAAGTTTCTTTAGGTAACTGGTGGAGCAAGCAAAATATATTCGTTGTAAATTTTTACATGAGAAGTAAATTTTTAGTTTTTACCGAAGTTTGTAATTGTTATGTAGTACGAGTAGATAGCAAGTGATTGAAGAAACCGCAACGCCTTCTCAACCTGCGTCCTGTGCATTTGAAATGGTTAGTAGACCTCTGATGTGAATGCAAAATAGCCAGATTTATACGAGCCAATGCCCAGATTTTTGTGATAGCAGCAAATAGCCACAATTTTACAATACAATCACCATATTCGAATGAGCGAATGAACAGATTTGTATGAACTAATAGAGAGATCTGTACTGTAAGCTTGAAAGAGCCAATATCCAGACTTTTACGAGGAAATAGCAGGCTTTGCACAAGGAAGTAACCAGTTTTGAATGGAAAATAACCAGGTTTGTATGAACTAATAGCCAGTTTTTTAAGAGGCAATACTTTGCTTCGTAGAAGGCTATAACTGAATTTGAATCAGCCACGTTTGTGTGAGCCAGTATCCAGATTTGCACCCGCGAAAATCCATATTTGTAGGAGGAGTTGCCAGATTTCAGTGAGCTCATAGCCTTATTTTTTTACGACCAAATAGCCAGATGTTTCTGAGCTAATAGCTAGCTTTATAGGAGGCGGTAACCAGATTTAAATGAGTCAAAAGTCAGTTTTGTGCGAACTAAAACCAAGATTCGCACGAGCCAATACCCAGATTTGGGCAAGCCAGTGTCCAGATACGTACGAGACTATATTCAAATAACAGACGATTTAAGTCACTGAAAATGTGGAAGGGCTCTTAAAGCACGGTACGGTAAACATTTCTCCGTCAGCGTGACCAACTGCAGTGGTCCGGATAACACTGGAAGTTAAACCTAAGTGAGAGGAGAAAAGGTTCATGTGGTCCTGTAAGTGTAATTTCCAACTACACTGTGCCAATCGGAAGGTCAAAATTCGGAATCAACAACTGCTTGCCAGCATGACAATGACTCTTCAGGCGGGCGGAGGAAGCGTAAGTCTGCGCGGTCTTAGTTTTTTAGAGATACTTTCATCCCCTTGATTCCAATGGAGCTTCACATAAATACTCCAACGTATTAAAACATCGCTGTAGATCGAATTCATATTCGTAGTATTTTCCGCCGCTACTCATGTGGGTATGGATAAACTACACGAGGTGAGCGCACAATGCCAAAATGCCCACATTATCTCGGAGTGGTATCACGAACGCGTTAGAGGCTTTTCCCTGCTTCATTGGCCTCCCCATGGCGAATTTGTTGGGATCTAGTCAAACGGAATGCCATACCTCAATATCTCCTGCCATTTAACGTCCGTGAATCGGAAGACGATATTCAACTCGCGTCGGCCAATAAACATATGATTAAGGTGTGCATGTACACCAGTTTCGACCAAAATCCATGATAATGTACGTAATAAGAGGAATAAATAAAGAAAATTTGCGCGTGACTGCAACAGACATTTTTAGCACGTCTTTTGTAAAAAAAGATCGTGCTTATGTTATCGGTTTGTCCGCCCGTCTGTACCCACGGTATCTCTGCAACTATTAGGCCGATTTGAAAAATTCTTTTTGCATTCGGAAGCTTGAAATATGAGAATGATGATCATTTATTTCGTTTTTTTACGATGCACAATTTCGCCGCTAGAGGGCGTAAATGAAGATGTCGAATTCAAAATTACGTTTCGTTCCACATATTTGCCTCTAAATATCCGATTGAAAAAATTATTTTACCTTTCGATTCCATTTATGTCGAAGAGTATTTTAGATATAGTTACTCTTTCAAGTTACGCATAGATTTTCCGCTAGGGGGCGTAAAAGTAAATAAGATTTTTTCCCGATAACCCATATTCTAAAGTTCCGATCAACAACCACAAAAAAAAAAAAAAAAAAATTCAGCGGATACATCTCCTGATTGAAAATCTTTTTCATATAATTTCGAATTTTTGGAAAATAATACTTTGGCCACTAGGGGGCGTAAGTGTTAATTTTTTGCTTCTGAGGTATTTGCCATAAAATCTGAGCTTCTAAAATATCGATTTTAGAATGATAGCAACTATTTGACACCCAGTTCAACATCTAATTCCCTTGGTATGGTGACTTCATCTATCGTTATCGGTATTTTTAAAAAACCCTTCCTGACTGAGATTTCAAATGTTTTTATAATTTTTATTTTTCAGACTGTCTTAGCTTTCATCTTGTCTCCTGTGTAATATTGTTGTTTTCATGTGATCTCTGTCTCATATTGTTCAATTTGTTTTTCTATTAATGCTGAGTAAGTTCATGTGTCGGTACTCGCTAACTAATACTAATGTACTAAAGAGTTTAATTTTTTAAAGTGATTTCATAGATAGATACATTTTTGCTGTCGAATATTTTTTTTTCTAAAACCCTCCCAAAAAGTCTAGTTACGACTTAGATAGAAACATACACTATATTGACAAAAGTCACCGGACACCGAGAAGAGAAACACGACATAGCATTTATTGGCATACATTAGTACGGTGTCGGTCCACCTTTGGCCCCTGTACAATCCGAGAGTCTGGCATTTTTACCCACCTGTACACTGAGGTCTTGTGCAGTACTCCGTCGATCAGCTGTACACTGAAGAGCAACTGAATTAGAGACAGCTGGCGTAATGCAAATGTGGCGCTGTGGGCGGTAAGAATCGGACGCAGTATGGGTAAGACGAAGGATCTAAGCGCATTTGATCGTGGGTAAATTTTCGGGGCACGACGAATGGGTCACTCCATCTCGGAAGTCGTGCAGGCACTGGGATTTTCACGAGCCACTGTGTCACGGGTGCACCGTGAGTACATCGAAACTAGTAAAACCATCCCTGCAAGGGCCAACTGCCTTGGAAAACAGCGTGGTCATTGTCGGCTAGCTCACATTGTAACAGCGGATAGACGGGCCACAGTGCAAGAAATCACTCGGAAATTTAACGCTGGTGCACAAAAACGTGTAAACAGCCACACCATCCAGAACCATATCCTCGCTATGGGGTACAGAAGCCATCGTCCCACGAGGGTACCGCTGCTGACCGCGCATCACTGGGTGCAAAGATTAGCATGGGCGCAGGAACATCGCCGCTGGACCCTAGACATGTGACCATATCTCCAGGCGGGTCGTCTTTTTCTCTCCAATCTCCTCTCTAGTACGTACAAACTCCGGTGCGAAACAACGCACTCTAATCAGGAGGGTGTAATGATGTTGGGTAACACAGATTTACATATTCCTAATCTGGAGAAAAAGGTTATCCCAAGTTAATTATTGATCACCCTAGGTAACACCAAGTGTCCTCCGGTGACTCCTTGGTTTTAAAAATGCCTATAATCTAAGGAGCTGCTGGCTTGTTCTCTAAACCCATTAGTCGAATACTATCAACGAACGTTAGCCTTTATTTTTGGAAGTTCCTACGTTTAGTTCTTCACTATGGGTGTTATTCCACTCTATCAAAATTCGAATCATGAATACCTCTTTCCCAATACGTTCAGCAATCCTGCAGAACCAAATTCAGCGTTCTTTTTGGTCGAGCACATTAGGTCTGCGAAAGAAGGTGAGTTGCAAATTACATTCTCGTGGACTTAAGCTTGAAAATGCTTTAATGCTAAAAATTTGATTTAAAACCCGTTAATTCAACTCTATGATTTGTTCGCAAACAATCTGATATCTCATTTAATCCCAAATACAATTATTTGAAATCTTAATCATTCATTTCGCCAATCCTTCTTTAGCATTTCAGACAAATTTCTCCGAAATTGGATCAATTTTAAAATCATCTGATTTGCATTTGCTTCAGGGTAAACACTAGCTCAGACATAAAATTGATTTGCGTCTCCCGAAAAACCAATTATCAAATTGGAATTTTAAAGTTCGCGATATGTTTGCATTTTCAGATAAATATTTATCTCCTTGATATTTAAATACACGACCTATGCGCTTTTTTAGATAAATATTCATCCCCCAGTAGGAATTTCTCCTCAATAGTGACATGATGAGAAGTGAAATTGTTATAAAATGAATTAGTGCACCAGTGTAAAAGGACGTCATTGGAACTCACCGAATAATTTTTTAATACGACAAAAATCTTTCTGCGAAAAGCTGTGATGCCTAATCTAATCATTCAGAAAAATAACTGAACTTGATGCTTTCTAATGTTGATAAAAATTGACAACAAATATATGTACGGAAAATTTAGTAACGTGTACTTAAATTACATCGATACACGTTAGCGAAATTAGTTTTTTATTCGATTGGGATGAAGCGAATGAAATGTCCGGCAAAGGACCAGCACGCGTGGACAGCGAGAACGGAAAAGTAGGACAATTTACCTAGGCAAAATAATTCCCCTCGGGATCGACACATAGTTGCCATCTGTCCGGCAAGGCCCTAATCCCGGAATGAAAAAAGTCGTGTGGCTGGGACCCCAAGAAGTCATCAACAGTACGTTGGACCTCGTTGTCTATCGTGAACTATTTCCCGGACAGGAAGTGATCCAGGCGACGAAACATATGATAGTCTGTCGGAGACAAGTCCAAAGAACATGCACGATGAGGCAGTGCTTCGTAATTCTAGGTACTTAGTGTCAGCATCGTTCGATGTGCGCCATGAGGGCGGGAGTAGTCGTGGAGCAGAAGAACACCATATCTGTTAACCAAAGCCGGTCGTTTCTGCAGCAATTTCCGGTGTATCTGGTGTAATTCAGCGCAATAACGTTCTGCAGTGATAGTTTGGCCTCTTCCCAAGAAACTCCGACGAATTATCTCGGCTGTGGACCACCAGACAAGCATCATCATCTTCTTGCTGTGTAGGGGTGGCTTAGGATGCCGTGCAGGAAGCTGTGACTTGCTTAACCATTGTGCAGATCGTTTCCGATTATCATAAAGGGATGATTTATTACAGTAGAGGTTTCTGTTAATTCCTGGCAAGCAGCGACGTGCAGACTTCCAAACGTCTAGTCTTGTTGGCAGTTGTCAGCTCATGCGGCAGCCACATGTCCAGCTTTTTTGACCTCACCCAGCGCAGCCAGACGCTGAACAACTATTGTGTGGTGGACATCAACCTCTGCCGCTATCTCACGAAACGTTTTTTTTTCGGGGTTCGCTTCAACCACACGGTGACCACGTACTTCGCTTTCCAGGTCCGTATCTCCGCTTCGAAACTTCGCAAACCATCGCCGAATGGTTGGTTCGTTGGCTGTATTCCCAAACACCTTGTTAACATTTCGAGCGGCAATTTCTACAGAATCCAACGTCTGCATGCTTCCTTTGCAGGCCACGTTATGTACAAACAAACCACGTCTGAACCTTGTTCTTCGCACACCTGCTAGCTATTTATAGTAACTCTGTGACGTAATAGCCGCAACACCTATGGGTGGTTCCATTCCGCTATGGTGGGGGCTTGTCTCCACTGCTCGTTCGCGACGAACATTTCATTCGCACCATCCTATAATACACCCTTTTAAGAACAAATAAAGTATTTTATTTGATTTATTGGTTTAATTCTTAGAGAGTGTTCTCGAACCTTGTAAATAATTTATTTTTAAGTCTTCGGTTCCGTTTCTTCGTACCGAATGTATTTTTTTTATCGATTTGGGTAACACAATAGGTTTTCCAAATATCTTAAGTCTTGCTGTTTCAAGGAAATAATACAAGGTGTCCGAAAAATAATCCTGTTAGTTTATGTGGTAATAAACTTTACTCAGTATGCTCTGAAATATTTTTGTTATAGTTAATAGCTAAGGTAGATCATGAAAAGCATTACCATGTTTTTATGTGTGCGCCATTAACAACATGGCATACAACCAAACGATATTCAACCACGGTCTACACTCGAGCAAGAACGTCCGGAGTAATGCTTGCAGTGGTTCGAATGATTCTTTCCTTCAGATGGACTCGATTCTAAATCTTTTCACTGTAAACCAGTGTCTTTACATGACTCCAAAACAAGAAATCCAATGGGTCATGTCCGGGGCTTCGCGTGGGCGAATGAATGCGTCCATTTTGTCCAATCTACTGTCCTGGAAAACGAACGTTTAACACATCCTGCACAGTCGTTGCAATGTGTGTTGGTGCTCCATCCTGTTGAAGGGTGATGCGATCAGGTTCCTACATGTCCTCGATTTGGGGAAACAAAAAAAGCTTAAGCATGCCTTGATACGCGCTGTAAATTTTGTAAAAATAAAGGGTCCAAAGATCCTATCGTGTGTGAAATCGCACCAAACGTTGACCTTTGGAGAGTATCTAATGTTCTCGCGTATTACGAAAGGATCTCCCGTAGTCCATATCCGGCAGTTGTGACTATTTACACAGCGCTGCTATGGAACGTCGCCTCATCCGAGAAAAAGTTGCGATTTAACATCCTTTTCTCGGATGAGGCGACACTTGTATCTCTGCAGCATGTTGACAGCGAATTCCACCCTTCTCGGTTTGTCAATGGGCAGGATTGCATACAGGAGCTGAATTTTGTAAGGAAAGAGCTTTAGTCACTTCCTCACGACGTCGTTGACGATCAATTTTGGGAGACCTAATTGTTGACTACTCCTGGATTGGACTTCTGCGGACTTCGAACGCACGACCGCCTTATTATGGACATCGGATGATAGCTATCATCCGATGTCCATGGTTTACTTGGTCGCTTACCTTTCTCCACACTGCCTGTCTCCTGAAACTGATAGAACCAGCGGCGGATATTGTGTTCATGTCATCAAATAGAAGTCATCGCTCTTTCCACGTTTATAACTGAGTCACGGAAAAATTCTCATCGGCCGCCACCGGCATCGAACCCAGGGTCTTCCAGTTACACGCCGGACATGCTTCCACCTCACACACACAAAAAAACAAATGGAAGACCCTGTGTTCGATTTGCAGTGGCGGCCAATGACATAACTAGAAGACCCTGGGTTCGATTCTCGGTGGCGGCCGATGAGAATTTTTCAGTGACTTACTTATGAACGTGGAAAGAACAATGACTTCTATTTGATGTTCCTAGTCCACGTTAACAGTGTATTTATTGTGTTCATGTGTTGGAATCTTGTGATATTCACGTCCGAGACGCCGTTGAACCTGGATTAGCCGCCCCGTTGGCGCAGTGGTCTAAGCGATGGCCTCTGATCATTCGTCCGAATAGGGTCCGGGTTCGAATCCCGGTGAGGCATGGATGTTGCGTTTGTTTTACGGCAGTGGCTGTTTCCCTTCCCTGGAACCGGTGGCCATAAATTAGGCACAGACGACTAATTAAAGCCCATTGATTTGCTCACGGTAATCGTTAAACCATCAACAAAAAAAAAAAAAAAAAAAAAAAAAAACTGGATTGCCATTCTATAACTGCCTCGCCGCTACCTGCCTCACTGAACAGCTATTTCAGAGGGCGCCTCTCTGCGAGCGCTGCTTACTGCATGCGTGAACAACGAGGCACCTAGCACAAATTTGTTGTCCTATTGACTTCATTCCAAGAGATTTAAAGCCATGGTGTTTACCGTGTGTCGCATAACAATGGCACCGAACCCCACCATTATGTTTTGGACTTCCTGTATATGAAAACTCTTGAGCTTCTGCTTAGCACAGGCAAAAAGTGAATACTGTCGTTGTTTCTTCAAGCTGCATGTAGCTAAACGTACCACAAAATTGTGAAATTCAGAAATTTCTCGGTGACGGAGCCTGAAATTAGAGCACCTCCTTGCTCCGAAACCAGTTGTTCTAGCCAAATAAGCCACACCGACGGAATGTATCGCTGCGTACTTGTTCTTGCCATATGATTCACCTCTTTAGTACGTCACAAAAGAGAAAATGAAAATGTAAAATATTTTGAATTACAGATTACACTAAACCATTAATATATTATAATACAAGATTTACCAGCCGCATAGTTCAATTGGTTACGTCGCTGTTTTTTTTTGGGGGGGGGGGGGGCGGACGTTTCTGACTGGCGTTCGAATCCCGGCCCTGCCCACAATATAGTCTGCGGTTTTACTGGGGTTTTCAGCAGACTCCCTGTGTTTGAGGACGGGAATGCGTAGATGTTTCACTGTCAAGTCTGCCTCTGACATGCTTTGCCCCTTACCCGTATGCAGCAGAGGAATGGCAAGCCGGCTACATTAATTTGCCTGTAGTCCTGAAGGGCGCATTGTGCCAAGCCGGCTACATTAATTTGCCAGTAGTCCTGAAAGGCGCATTGTGGCAAGTCGCTGCTGCATTAATTTGCCCGTAGTCCTGAAGTGCTCATTGTGGAAAGCCGGATGCATTAATTTGCCAGTAGTCCTGAAGGGCGCATTGTAGCAAGCCGGCTGCATTAATTTGCCAGTAGTGCTGAATAGCGCATTGTGGCAAGCCGGCTGCATTAATTTGCCAGCAGTCCTGAAGGGCGCATCGTGGCAAGCCGGCTGCATTAATTTGCCAGCAGTCCTGAATGGCGCATTGTGGCAAGCCGGCTGCATTAATTTGCCAGCAGTCCTTAAGGGCGCATAGTGGCAAGTCGCGGCTGCATTAATTTGCCAGTAGTCCTTAAGGGCGCATTGTGGCAAGCCGACTGCATTAATTTGCCAGCAGTTCTGAAGGGCGCATTGTGGCAAGCCGGCTGCATTAATTTGCCAGCATTCCTGAAAGGGGATGTAAGGTCAGGTGATGCGTAACATCACAGCCTCTCCTTGACAAATGTCAACCCCGCCTTCTCGTGGTGCATCCTGTTCCCACTAAAGGGGCTCTGACGACCGCAAATAGCGGTATAACTATACCATCGGGATCAGAGGAAATGCTATCCCACACTCACCAACCCGCTTGGCCAGCGTGGTGAGTTATGGCCAAACACCTCCAAAATGACTCTACAACTTAAATCTTGGCCCTCAGTCTCCGGCAGCTGGAATGTACCTGGCCAAGGCAGCGGCCAGTGCGACATGAAGGCAGAGGGTGCTAAGAATCCCCGGAGGACCGGACTAGGCTGCCATTTGATGCTGACCTTGGCTACCTACAACGGACGCTCCCTATCTTCTGATTCAAGGCTTCTTGAATTGGAAGAGGAACTACAAAGGATCAAGTGGGACATCGTCGGGCTGAGTGAGGTAAGGAGAAAAGGAGAAGATCTCATTGAACTGAAAAGTGGACATCTCTTCTATTATCGTGGGACAGCTACTGGCAGAACTAGTGGTGTTGGATTTATAATAAACAAGAAACTGAAGGATAAAGTGGTAGAAGTTGAAAGTTCCTCTGACAGAGCTGCACGACTCGTTATCCAACTATCGAGAAGATACCAGGCTCAGATTATTCAAACTTATGCACCCACCACAAGTCATCCTGAAGAAGAAATTGAAGAATTTTATGAGGAAATTCGTCATCTAAATAATAAAGGTAAGCAGCACTTGAAGATAATTATGGGAGATTTCAATGCAAAAATAGGGCACCGGCAACAGAATGAAACTTCAGTAGGTAAATTCGGTCACGGCAACAGAAACCAGCGTGGAAATACTCTCGTTGAGTTTGCAGAGGCAGAAGGATTTTTCATCTTGAATTCCTTTTTCAAGAAAAAGCCACACAGGAAATGGACATGGAGACATCCAATTGGGACGACAAGTGAAATTGATTTTATTATGTGTAACAAAAAATTCGTCATCGAAGACTGCAGTGTGCTAAACAAGTTCAACACAGGTAGTGACCATAGATTGGTGAGATGTAAGATGCACCTCAACACTAAACTTGAACGTGGCAAGCTCATAAGACAAACAAAATGTATTGACATAACCAACCTTAAAAAACACCATAATACTTTCAAGTTGGAACTGAAGAACAGATTCTCTGCTTTAGAAGGCCTAACATCGGAAGAAGTGGATATTTCGGAAGTTAACAGAAAAGTAACCAAAGCTCTTATGGAAACAGCAACAAAATTAGCTGGGTCTAAGAACAAGTTGCATGTAAACAAATTATCAGGAAAAACCAAAATGTTGATGCAAAAAAGAAGAGAGATGAGGACAACTAAAGAAGATGTGACTTCCAAAGTGGAATATACAGAGCTATGCAAGACAGCACGAAAAAGTATCACTGAAGACGTAAGGAAATTCAACTGTGAGCTAGTGAGGAAAGCAATTGAAAACCACCAAAGCCTAAAGATAGCAAAGGGACATCTCAGTAAGGGAAGAAAACAGATTATGGCTCTGAGAAAAGAAGATGGTTCTATAACAAGAAATAGAGGCGAAATTTTGACAAGAGTGAAAGATTTCTACTCCAAATTATATGAAAGGGATGATACATGGACTCCAGACATCATGAAAGGTACCAGAGTTCTTCCAGTCCTCCCAGCAGAAGTTGCTCATGCAATCAAGAACATGAAGCGGGGGAAAGCTCCAGGAGAAGATGGAATTACTATAGACATCATACAAGAAGCAAGTGGAGAAATTGAAACAGTACTCGCCCAAATTTTCACTCGATGCCTTAATGAAGGGAAGATTCCTGAGGATTGGAACAATGCTACAATGATCCTGCTACATAAGAAAGGTGACATTGAGGATCTCAGGAACTACAGACCTATCAGCCTCTTATCAGTGGTTTATAAAATCTTCACTAAAGTTCTTTCACACCGCTTGAAGGTAACACTGGACATGGCTCAACCGAGAGAACAAGCTGGATTCAGGAGTGGCTACAGCACAATAGATCATATCCACGTACTGAGAGAACTAATTGAAAGAGCGAGGGAATATGAACTTCCATTGTGCATGGCTTTTATCGATTATGAAAAAGCCTTTGATTCGGTGAAACCATCAGCAGTTACCACGGCTCTGAAATCCTGCGGTATTGAAGATGCATACATTAATATTATTAATAACATCTATGAAAATGCAAGTGCAAAGATTCGGCTGTTTGAAAATACAACACACATAAAAATTGGAAAGGGAGTGAGACAAGGTGACACCATATCTCCGAAGCTCTTTAATGCCACATTGGAAAATGTCTTTCAATCACTGAACTGGGAAAACAAAGGGATAAAGATTAATGGAGATTATCTAACCCACCTTCGTTTTGCTGATGACGTAGTCATTTTTGCAACTACCCCATCAGAGCTGCAGAGTATGATCCAGGAACTTGCTGACAAGAGTAAAGAAGTGGGATTAAACATGAACTTTCAGAAGACAAAAGTGATGTTCAATGCTTTTACAAGAAATGAAGATTTATCGATTGATGGAGAAAAACTGGAGATAACAGATACATATGTTTATCTTGGACAGCAGATATCAAGTGAGGGTCACATTGATGAAGAAATTAATCGGCGTACAAAACTTGCCTGGAGAGCTTTTGGAAGAAACAGCATAATTTTCAAGAGCAATATGCCATTATGTCTTAAAAGAAAAGTGTTTGATCAATGCATCCTTCCAGTGCTTACGTATGGTGCAGAGACGTGGACCTTAACTCAAAGAGACATACAAAGGCTGCAGACAACTCAAAGAAGCATGGAGAGGTGCATGCTTGGTGTAACCAGGAGAGATAAGAAGAGGAACACGTGGATCCGAAAAATGACGAGAGTGGAAGACATCATGATCAGAGTTAAATCCCTGAAATGGCAATGGGCTGGACATACTGCCAGAAGGACAGACCATAGATGGACAGCCGAAATTTTAGATTGGATTCCAAGGGACAGGAAAAGACCCAGAAAAAGACCACATGGGAGATGGGTGGATGAAATTCGTAAATATGCGGGAGTGACATGGAGGAGACTAGCACAAGACAGACCGTTGTGGAGGAAACTTGGGGAGACCTTCGTCCAGCAGTGGATTGATAATGGTTGACAATGATGATGATGATTCCTGAAAGGCGCATTGTGGCAAGCCGGCTGCATTAATTTGCCAGTAGTCCTTAAGGGCGCATAGTGGCAAGTCGCGGCTGCATTAATTTGCCAGTAGTCCTTAAGTGCGCATTGCGGCAAGCCGACTGCATTAATTTGCCAGCAGTTCTGAAGGGCGCATTGTGGCAAGCCGGCTGCATTAATTTGCCTGCAATCCTGAAGTACGCATTGTGGCAAGCCGGCTGCATTAATTTGTCAGTAGTCCTGAAGGGCTCATTGTGGCAAGCTGGCTGCATTCATTTGCCAGTAGTCCTCAAGGGCGCATTCTAGTCTTTGTAAAACTCAACCCGCCATGAGCGGACGAAATAGAGAGAGAATACAAGATTTAGTTTACAATTTTTTCTTTAATGGCGTAAACACAGATCCTTAATATTCGCCAAACTTTCTGCCTCATCTGGCAGGCTCCGTCAGGGCTTATATTTCAGAGTTTAGAACAGTAATGGACAAAGCTAAAACGGTTTACAAGATATCATACGTTGGAACAATCAGTTGGTGGAACAGATGGTGACTGTCCGTTTTCTTGAAAAAACGTGCTTGAGGTACACTATTTTATGAAAAGTATCCAGACATTTGCGTATCTACGAAATCCCTGCAATAGAAAAGGCATAAATATCGAGTTGGGACAGCCAATGTTGCTATCACAACCTCCACTCTCCTGGGATGACTTTCCAGTAGACATTGGTGTACCATTGAGATTGCTTGTTGAGCCTTCAATTCTGCCACAAGCGCTTTTGTCAGGTCATTCCTCGATGTCGGGCGGCTAGTCCTGGATCGCAGCGGGAGTTCCAGTTCAACCCAAAGGTCTTCCATGGGGTTTACATCAGCGCTATGTGCAGGACAGACAAGACATCTCAGACCCCATCATCAAGCCGTTTATGCAGGAGCCTAGCTTTGTGGACAGGGACATTGTACTTTTGGTAAAGGAAATGGCCATCATCAAATTGTAGCCATTATGTTGGCACTTCAGAATTGTCGAGAATGTCATCGTAGGCCATAACGTTCAAATTTCCGCGCATTAATAGCATTAGAGGTTCTTGTAACGTTCGTTGAATGTAACTGCCCGAACACTACGGAAATCAGTTCTTAATAACTTCACTTTTAAGCGGATTAGGAGTCACTCAAATAACTTCAGAAAAGGTTACTTACCATTAGTATTTATGCATCAAAAGCTTCTCTAGCTCGGCTCAGCCTTCAAAAGCATTAGTAAAAATAATCCAACGAATGTGACACCTTTTAAGGAAATCACAACACCAACACTAAAGTAGAACACACAGTCGTCAAATAACGCAAGCTTCAATTAAACATAAGTCTCTCAATTAGTGTGATAACTTCCATCATCTCCACCACTGCTGCTTCTCAAAACATTATACCCAGTCGAGGTCACATTATTGTGACCATCTCCTACTTTGACTCTACCAGCGCGTAGCCACTGAAAGAAGCCACGTGTCGCGAGGTGGCTTGGAGGGTATATAAAGTGTGCTGTAGGCAATATGAAAACATATCACTCGTTGCTGTCATGGATAAAAGGAGCGATTTATCAGATTTGCCAAAAAATGGACGATTATCGGTGTTCGGGGAAAGTGTAACAGTATTTCTAAAACAGCGCAGTTTGTGAATTGTTCGCGTTGTGCTGCTGTGGTCAAAGTGTATCGTTATTGGAGAAATAGCACCATTGGTAATAAGCCACGAGGAAACTGCCGAGCACCACGTGCCATTGATGTGAGCAGTAAACGTCGGCTGCGAAGGCGCGTAAGGGCCGATCGACATGCTACAGTGGAGCAGCTCATTATTTGAAAGAACCAGGGGGATACCGGAATTGTGTTTAAAACAACAGTTCGGCGAACCCTACTGCGTATGGGTCTCCGATGAAGACGGATGGTCACTGAACCTGTGTTAACAAAGATGAATCGCCAGAAAAAGTTTACATTTGCACGGCAGTATCGGAATTGGACCTTTGCTGATTGGCGAAGGATTGCCTTCTCCGATGTGTCACGTTTGTTGCTTCATCGAACGGATGGACGTTGGCGTATAAGGCGAGAAACATCCGAAAACAAATATTCTTCCACCATTGCTGGAAAAACACAAGCTGCTGGGGGCCGCGTTATCGTCGGGGAAACGTTTTCGTGGTATTTCCTGGGTCCATTCATACCTGTGGAAAGGCACTATGGACCGAATTCGTTCTGAATCCATTCTTGCAGACCAACATACACTCATACATGCTGATTATCTTCCCTAAGGCGAATGAGATCTTTCAAGAGGACAATGCGAAGTGTCGCACAGCTAGAAATGCCCGAGGGTGGTTGGAAGAACACGTTGAAGACTTCAAAGTACTTTCTTGGCCACTAATTCCCCAGATTTAAGCATGATTGAGCATCTATGGGATCACCTCGATCGTGTTGCTCGCTGTGTGGATCCTCCACCACGCACCCTGCAGCAGTTGTCAGATGCACTGCAGTCAGAATATCTGCACATACCTGTGAACACCTTCCAGCACCTTATTGAATCACTCCCAGCCTCTCTAACTGCTGTCCGCGCTGCATACGGCGGTTGCTTTGGATATTAGCTGGTGGTCACAATAATGTTACTGGACCGTGTATATAATGTCGAGTTCTCGTCTGAGACATCCACACGTCATTTGTTCGGACCTCAAGGGTGTTACCAACCATACTCTTGCTAGAAAGGAAATATCACGCCAAGTTTAGAAAATGATAAGGAGAGCGAACTCAAATTTACATAGAGAAAGAAACTAAAAAGTAAAGTTAAATTAGAGTATACGTCACAATCTAGCCCAAACAGTGAAAAACTGCTCCAGTTGAACTGCCCTGTTGGCGAAGCACAAACGAGCAGGTAGCGTCCACCTGACATGCTCCTCACCCAGAGTCGACCGTCGGATTACCAGATGATGGTGCTTGATTCATAACTCCATAGAACGCGTTTCTATTGCTCCAGAGTCCACGGGCCCTCACTCTAACCGAAGCCAAGCTAATGTTATGCTTGCGTGCACGGCCATGGATACTCATTCCTCTCACGCATTGGCAAGCAGTTTTGCTACTGACGTTACTACCAGTTGCGTTTTGGAACTCTTTGGTGAGTGTTGCATTCGAAGACAGTAGGTTTTGCAACTGCACCGGCTCCTGCACTCGGCTGCCCCAATCTCTCATTTTGGTAGCCTACCAAATCGCAATTGTGCTCTTCAGCGTTTCCGCTTTACACTAACGTCACTTACACTGGATCGAGTCAGCTACAGCAGTGCAGAAAGTTTCCAAGCTGACTCACTCTTAAGATGGCGTCTTACGATCTTGCCACGTTTAAAGTCACTGAGGCCGATGTACTGTTCTCGCTTGCCTATGGCGTTTGTGAGGCTAAGCAGAAGTATTTTTATTCCTGTATAGGCAAGTGATTAATATCATAGTAAAGGGAAAAATAATAACACAAGTTGAGGACTTCATTTACCTAGGTAGCATTTTTACATCACATGGAAAAAATGCAAAAGATGTGAGAATTAGGATAGCACACGCAAAGAAAGTTTTCAATAAGAAAAGAGGACTATTAACATCCATGTCCATCTCTCTGGAAACGAAGAAAATGTGTATAAAAACTTTTATATGGAATGTAGCACTTTATGCATCTGAAAACTGGACATTGCAAAAAATACAGACAGGGCAAAGCTGTAATCATTTGAAATGTGGTGCTGGCAACGTATGTTGAAAATTGTGTGTACTGATTGCTTTGTATGATGAAAATTGTTTAATTAAAAGCTTCGGGAAAACGAGAAATTGTAAAGACTATAGAAAAAAGAAGAAACAGCACCTCATTAAACACTTGAAGTGGTGTGTCAACTTGACTGAAGGTAGAATGGAAGGTAAAGCTGGAAGAGAAAGCCCAAGAATGCAAAATATGTGTCACATAGCAAGAGGAAGACGCTACCGGAACATGAAACTTATGGCTCAGGAAATAATTCCTTTGTGGATGATGACCAATGCTAACCACCAATTTTAAGGCTGAGGAGAGAAGAAGAGAAGGTAGGCTATATGGGCAAATAGACTATTCGAAAAGGACGCTTGAATACTTTTAATCATGTACACGGTCGAGTCACATTATTGTGACCACCAAAAATCGACTATTCAAAAGAGTAACCGCCGTGTTCAGCGCGAACAGCAGCTAGGCGGGCTGCGAATGACACAATAAGGTGCTGGAAGGTATTCACAGGCATGTGGAGCCATGCTGACTGTACATCTGACAGCTGCTGGAGGGTGCGGGATGGAGGATCCATAGAGCGAAAAACACGATCGACGTGGTCCCACAGATGCTCAATCGAGTATAAGTCTGGCAAATTAGGGGGCCAGGGAAGTACTTTTGAGGTCTTCGTCGTGCTCCTCCAACCACTCTTGGACATTTCTAGCTGTGTGACGATCCTATCTGCCCCAAGGAATACAATCAGCATGTATGAGTGTATGTCGTCTATAACGCTGGATTCCAAACGAATTCAGTCGATAGTGCCTTCCACAGGTATAAGTGGATTCAGATGATGCCACGAAAACATTCCCCAAACCATAACGCTGCCCCCACCTGTTTGTGTTCTTCCAGCAGTGGTTGACGAGTGTTTGTTGTCCGATATTTCTCGCCTTGTACGCCAACACCCATCCATTCGGTAAAGCAGAAAACGCGATTCCTTGGAGAAGACATTCATTTGCTAATCAGCGGAGGTCCAACTCCGATACTTCCGTGCAAATGGAAGACTTTTCTGCCGATGAACCTTCGTTAGCCTAGGTGCAGTGATCATCCGTCTGCATCGGAGTCCCATAAGCAGCAGGGTTTGCTGAACTGTCGTTTTAGACTCACCTCTGGTAGCACCCTGGTTCATTCGGCCAGTGAGTTGCTCCACTGTAGCGTGTCGATCGGGCCTCACGCACCTTCGAAGTCGACGTTTACCTCTCACATCAATGGCACCTGGTGCTTCTCAGTTTCCACATCGCTTATTCGTAATGGTGGCATTTCTCTAATCACGATAAACTTTAACCAGAGCAACCCCAAACAGTTCACAAGCTTCGCTGTTTTCGAAATACTGCCACCCTTGACCCGAAAGCAGATAATCATACGTTTTTGCAAATCTGATAAATCTCTTCTTTTATCCATGACAGTAACGACTGATATGTTTTCGAAATTCCTGTAGTACACCTTATATAACCTCCAAGGCAGCTCACGACACGTGCCTTCTTTAAGTGGCTACGCGCTGTTGACGTCAAAAGTAGGAGGTGATCAAATAATATGACTCGACTTTGTAGTTTTTCATGCTTAAATAGTAGGAGTGACATGATTGTTTGTTTATTCTTTGTTTGATCAGAAGGTTTAACCAGGTATCTGACAGCTCCAGGGATAGGCTTTCACTGCACGGTTGTGGTCGAGTTAGGATTTCGACATTTTCCCATACAGCCGCGCCAATGTAATTTGTGTAAGATGTTTTCCTCTTCATCCTGTTCCATAACGGTGCTGCTTATTTTCTGATGACTTCCCTGTCTAGAGCAGTTGTTGTTTTTCCAATCCTATATCTCTTTTAGGTTCCTTACACTGTATCAGGAAGGAGGTTCTTCTGAACCCTACATACGTTCCTGTGCTGTCGTCTGAATAGATTACGCGTATCTTATAAATCCCCCACAAGCTTTTTTGTTTACAGGAGGCTGGCTTGTTGACACAGTCTCTTTGATAGATGAACGTTATTTGTAGGTAGGTGTAGAAAGAGCTTTCTTTCTGCAGAAAATAATGCCGCAACGTTTGAACGTAAGTTATTTTGTAAAAGGAAATTGGGTGACCTAATAAAACAACTCAATTTTTTGAACACCTGTCCTTAAGTATTGTTGTATACCACAAACAAAAGAAACATAATTTATGCTCTCATATCATATTAAATTATGTTAAAAAGAGTTAGTTTTCCGTAATAATATCATGATGCTAGTCAAATGCTAAAAATAAAAATGTTGTGAGGTTTCCACACACAGTCGAATAAGATTTTCACTGAGGATTACATTACACTGAAGAACAAAATTAAACTTCATTGTGACAGTGAAATAGAGTCGAAGACTTTTATTTCAACACTTGAGATGTTTCTCTACGGTTCTCATCCGTTTTCTCCTTTTTTTATATCCAGTGCTGGATAATATTCTCGAAGGAACCACGATTTCACGAATTTTGTTGGATCAAATTGGACAAGCGGAGGCCCCAAAATTTTTATGAAGAGTGATGAGGTCTTTTCTATTATAAAAACAGAAAACCTAACTAGAGAAAATATCAGATTTGTCTGAGAAAATACCATTTCATTATTTCTTGAAGACACAACTACGTTTTGTAAAGTTCACTTCAGCTGTGGAAGTTGCTTAGGTACCTCTTTTATTTATAGTTCTGAGTATTTTCTAAAACCAAAAATAAAATTTCTGTAACTAAGGTGAAACCTGTTAGATAAATTCCTGATTTCTTCCTTGCTATGGAGTATATTTTCTTTTGCGTTTTTTGATACATTTTTGGCATCTTATACTTTAGAATAGCATGGCAAGCATTCGTTTTACTCTTTATTTAATTATCATCATCATCATTGGCAAACATTATCAATCCACTGCTGGACGAAGGTCTCCCCAAGTTTCCTCCACAACGGTCTGTCTTGTGCAAGTCTCCTCCATGTTACTCCCGCATACTTTCGAATTTCATCCACCCATCTCCCATGTGGTCTTCTTCTTGGTCTTTTCCTGTCCCTTGGAATCCAATCTAAAATTTCGGCGGTCCATCGATGGTCTATCCTTCTGGCAGTATGTCCAGCCCTTTGCTATTTCAGGGATTTAACTCTGATTATGATGTCTTCCACTCTTGTCATTTTTCGGATCCACGAGTTCCTCTTCTTATCTCTTTTGGTTACACCAAGCATGCACCTCTCCATGCTGCTTTGAGTTGTCTGCAGCCTTTGTATGTCTCTTTTAGTTAAGGTCCACGTCTCTGCACCATACGTAATCACTGGAAGGATGCATAGATCAAACACTTTTCTTTTAAGACATAACGGCATATTGCTCTTGAAAATATTGCTGTTTCTTCCAAAAGCTCTCCAGGCAAGTTTTGTACGCCGATTAATTTCTGCATCAATGTGACCATCACTTGATATCTGCTGTGCAAGATAAACGCACGTGTCTGTTATCTCCAGCTTTTCTCCATCAATCGATAAATCTTCATTTCTTAAAAAAACATTGAACATCACTTTTGTCTTCTGAAAGTTCATGTTTAATCCCACTTCTTTACTCTTGTCAGCAAGTTCCTGGATCATACTCTGCAGCTCTGATGGGGTAGTTGCAAAAATGACTACGTCATCAGCAAAAAGAAAGGTGGGTTAGATAATCTCCATGAATCTTTATCCCTTTGTTTTCCCAGTTCAGTGATTGAAAGACATTTTCCAATGTAGCATTAAAGAACTTCGGAGATATGGTGTCACCTTGTCTCACTCCCTTTCCTACTTTTATATGTGCTGTATTCTCAAACAGCCGAATCTTTGCACTTGCATTTTCATAGATGTTATTAATAATATTAATGTACGCATCTTCAATACCGCAGGATTTTAGAGCCATTGTAACTGCTAATGGTTTCACCGAATTATATACAATAATATATTGTTACATGATACGAATTTTACGTTACTTTAATAAAAATAATTATTTCGAAACTGAAAATAATAATTCCGTGCTTGGTTCCGGCAAGTTTCACCGTAATAAAAAAGCCGAGAATTTATTAAATATCTCAAACATTGACTTTCACAACAGGTGAAAGAAACATCAGCTCCCCATTGCAACAACTGATTGTCTCAACTTCTGACATTTTGGATCGTTCTATTACTGTTACAAAATCTGAAAAATATGCCCAGACTAAGCCTACTGGGATTGCGCTACAGCTCTCAGAATGTTGAACATTACGCTACAGTTCGGCTAATTTTGAACATTCGAATTCCTACATCTCAGTTGTTCCCATTAAAGGCAACTTTTAGACTGATCTAAGTCTTGTGTGTTATAAATATTTCAAATTGTCGATAAATATTTCGTCCGCTTTTGATAACGAAAACTGAGGGCATCAATCTGAACATTTTTTTTTTATAAATTGGTTTTATTTATTGGCTATTGACTCGGTTCAGTTCATCGCACGACAGAGATTTGGGAATTCGTGCCAAACGTTCGTATGGGTGTCTCGTTTTCTAAATGAAACGCGAAAGATAGATGTAAGCGAAAATAAATAATTTTATGTAACTGTAGAAGGTACTGACACAACAAAGAAGGTATCTATGTTTATTTCTGTTCTCAATGGAGTGAATAAAATTCGGAAGGACAGCGCGTAGTGGAAGCTCACCTTGTCCCTCTTCTTTGCTCTTAATGAGTCCTATTCAGACACTTAACAACAACTTCGATAGACACTTGCAGTAAAAGCTTTCGCTGAGAAGAGTGAAATTTCCCCCATTCTCTGCCAATCAGTACTCCAGAGAGGATGAGATGAGAAGGGACGTTACAGAGGAGAATAAAGAATGCGAAAGCGAAGAACGCTCACCCTCGGAATAGAAAGAACGGAAGCAGTCTTTGTGCGACGCAGTCAAAATGCTAAAAGAAAACTTCCTTTTGATGGAACTTGAAGCATGTGCTTACAAGAATGATTTGTGCAAGATCGGCCAAAATGAAATTTTATGATTCTGAAGTTCTCTTACCTGTTCCATTATAGCTCTCTCTCTATCTCTCTATCTCTCTCCCTTCCTCACTGTACCTGATAAGGGATCTAATGCGAAACAGTGGCAAAGAAAATAGCAATTGTGTTGCTTCCTCATATATCAACACGTATTTTTTTGTATAAGCATATATTTTTTTCTCTATTCCATTCTTCGTTTTGTTTTGTGTGCCATGATTCAAAAACCGAGAGCCAGACACTAGAAAAAACCACCTAGCAACAGTCTTATCGAACCCCGTTATTTATTTGTTCAAATTCACTGGCGTATCAATCATACTTGCGCCAGTTGCATATGGCTACACCATTAGTATGTATGAAAAAGGTAGGCTGTAGTACCACGCCCTGTTAAACAAATAAAGAAAAATGACATAGCGTTCGCTGAGTACCAACAAAACTTTCTGTTCTAAAACATGACAATGGACGTTTTTCAAATTCAGTGAGGGCTGGATATATTTTCAAAGTAAATGTTTGTAATTTGCTCCTACGTTACAGCGATGGATCATTCGTTAACGATTCGTTCACACTCTTTGCCGTGAAAAGCTTCCCCTCACCGCTGTGAGTGATCATTCCATCCGCCATTACTAGGACGAATGACTCTTCAACGTGAATGGTGAACGGTTTGCTCTCACCGCTGTGAATATCAATTAATTGTGCAATAACTGCGACGAATGACTCTTCACCGTGAACGATTCGCTTTCACCGCTATGAATGACCATTAAATCCGTCAGTACTGCGACGAATGACGCTTCTCCGTGAATAATTCGCTCTCACCGGTGTGAATGATAGTTCAATCAGCCATTACTTTGACGAATGACTCTTCACCGTGAAGGGTTCGCCCTCACCACTGTGATTGATCATTCAATTCGCCATAACTTTGACAAATGACTCTTCACCGGGAATGGTTCGCCCTGACCACTGTGAATGATCATTCAATCCGCCATTACTTCCCAGAATGACTCCTCAGCGTGGATTGTTCGCTTTCACAGCTGTGGATGATCGTTCAATCCGCCATTACTGCGACGAATGACTCTTTACGGTGAATGGTTCGCCCACACCACTGCGAATGATCATTTGATCATCTGCCATTACTTCGAAGAATGACTCTTCGGCGTGAATGGTTCGCTCTCACCGCAGTAAATCATCATTAATTCCGCCAGTACTTCGAAGAATGACTCTTCACCATGAATAGTTCGCTCTCACCGCTGTGAATGAACATTCAATCAATTCGCCATTACTTCGAAGAATGACACTTCAACGTGAACGGTTTGCTCTCACCGTTGTGAATGTTCAATCATTCAATTCGCCATTACTTCGAAGAATGACACTTCAACGTGATTAGTTCCCTCTCACCGCTGTAAATCATCATTCATTCCGCCATTACTTCAAAGGATGACTTTTCACCATGAATAGTTCGTTCTCACCGCTGTCAATGATAATTTGATCCGCTATTACTTCGACGAATGACACTTCACCGTGAATTATGAATAGTTCGCTCTCACCGCTGTGAATGTTAATTCGGTCTGCCATTACTTTGACGAATGACTCTTCACCGTGAATGATTCCCTCTCACCACTCTGAATGATTATTTAAACCGCCATTACTACGACTAATGACTCTTCATCGTCAGTGGTTAATACTTTGCTCTCACCGAGATGAATGACAATTCAATCCACCATTACTGCGACGAATGACTCTTCACCTTGATTAGTGAATGGTTCGCTCTCACCTCTGTGAATGATCATTCGATCCGCCATTTCTTCGTCGAATGACTATTCACGGTGAATTGTTAGCTCTCACCGCTGTGAATGATCGTTCAATCTGCCATTACTGCGAAGAATGGGTCTTCACCGTGGATTGTGAATGCTTCGCTCTCAAGACTGTGAATGATCTTTCGATCCGAAATTACTCCGACACACACTGAAGTTGCCGCAAGCTTAACTCTCTTCCACCCCGAAAAGTTTGGAAACAATAAAAAAAGTAATGTCGACAATTAATAAGTGTCAACCTTCATGTGAGTGAGAAATGAGCAGTCATCAAGGAAATAATGGTGAAATTCAAGAGTGGGAGCACTATGCCATTCATTTCGCAACTAGTGCAGACTCCTTCGTGAACGAACGGTTAATGTGTCTCCTAGGCCCTTGCTCTGTTTTGGCAGTTTGCCAAAAAGTACTGTGAATGTGTCTCCTAGGCTCTTGCTACTTTTTGGCAGTTTGCCAAAAAGTATGAAAATGTGTCCCCTAGGCTCTTGCTACTTTTTGGCAGTTTGCCAAAAAGTATGAAAATGTGTCCCCTAGGCTCTTGCTACTTTTTGGCAGTTTGCCAAAATGTATGTAAATGTGTCTCCTAGGCTCTTGCTCTTTTTTGGCAGTTTGCCAAAAAGTACTGTGAATGTGTTTGCCTCATCTTACACGGTGAGTGGTACAAAAGCTGTTTTGTCCAGTCTAAGAATTACCGATTGGTCTGGCACTCGCAAATGCTTTGGAGCATAGCATGATTTGCTGGGTATGTGCAGTGAGACCACCGGCCGCGAGTTGATGTAAAGTGAATGAGCATTCGTGAATGTTTCTTTTGCGGGAAAAATGAATGAACTCCTCACCTGTGCTTTCACTACTACGTTCGGTTTTACAAATCTAGGTTTTCGGAAGTGGAGGATCCAGAAATGTTTGAAATTGAAGTTACCTGCATTTGATTTATTTGCCCTGTGATGACAGAGGAGAGACCTCTGTGACTGCACCCTGCTATTTTAACACGTTTTTATTTTGTGACAATACAACTGTTCTCAGCAAAGAAAAATATGCCCCACCCACAACAGCAAATTAAAAAAAATATATATGAGTGTTTTTCTGATATCGTGGTCATGGTCTCAATCATCATCGTGAACCATTATCAGTCTACTTCTGGATGACAGCTTCCCGAATTTTTTTCAACAACTGCCTCTCTACAACCAGTCTCCAGTGTATCGCTTCAACATGCTTTCGAATTTCATTAACCCACCACCCAGTCTCTTTCTGAAAATTGGCATCCATTCTAATACAGAGTGTGAGTCGGAAGTTTTGCAATATTTGCATAAACGCATGTGCTGCGGTGGGTATGTCGCGTGTTTAAACTAGTTCAGGTCGCGCACTGCAGTCAGTCGAAAGGGATATAAAGTGGAAGTCGTCGTTTTGAACAGCATTGCATGTCCTTGTTCTGCCTGTGGTTGGGACGCATAAAAGATGAACAGTCACAACCGGCTACTTAGACAACTTTCGCTTTACGAGTTCGAACCCTGCCATTACGCTGCTCAAGCAATACGAAACATTTCTCATGCTCAAATGGAAGGTTCCGTGGAACACAGCACCGCAACCAGATGATTCAAGAAATTTCTTTCAGGTGACAGAAACCTCGAAGATCAGCCAAGGTCAGGTAGGTCGCGAACCGTGGATTCGGAGGCCGTAGAGGCAAATCCGACAACCAGCACTCGGAGATTATCAGGCGAGCTGGGCATATCACAGACCACCATGGTTCATTACCTTCAGGACCTCGGCAAGGTCTACATGAGCTGCCGCATTGTCCCTCACGAACTGACGCCAGCTGAAGCAAACCGCCGAGTGGAAGTGTGCACGAGACACCTAGAAAACTTGCACGATGTACGTTTCAGAAAGATAATTGTAACGTGCGATGAAAAGTGGGTTTATTTCCGTAATTCTAACACACAGCGGCAGTGGTTGAGCCAGAGCTAGCTTCAAGAACCTGTTGCCAAACGTGGACGCTTCGAGCACAACGTGATCCTCTGCGTCTGGTGGAATTTTGAGGGAATAATCCTTTACGAATTTGTTCCAGACGATCGGACCATCATCGCCAAACTCTATTATGAACAGCTGCAGCGGATGTACGCCGTTTTAGAGAAGAAATACCCGGCATAGGTGGACAGAAAGCGTACCCTCTTACAGCAGGACCTCATACCGTACGAACGACCCTGGCAAAACTCCCGAAACTTGACGGTATTGAACTGATGCCACATCCAACCTATAGTCCGGACCTCGCCCCGTCGGATTATTTCCTGTTCCGGTCTATGGCCCATTTCTTCCGTGGGCGGCACTTCAACAGCCAGGAGAAGGTGGCAGCTGGGGTGAAGGAGTTCTTCGCCTCGAAGGACAAGAACTGGTACCACCACGGAATCGAAGAACTGGCAGAGAAATGGCTAAAGACAGTGCAATACGATGGCCTATACTTTAAATGCTAGTTAGCTTTCGTCGTAAAGGTAAGTATAAAGACATAAAGTAATCCAAATATTGCAAAACTTTTGACTTACCCTCTGTAATTTACTTGTACATCCGTGGCAATTTCTTCTTGTAGAGCCTATTGCCGTTTTAGCGATTTTGCTTTTACTATGATATCTTCCACTTGCCGGTACAGTGGTCTAAGCGCTGGCTTCTGATTCTTAGTCTAAGATGTGTCCGGGTTCGAATCCTGATGAGGCATAGATCTTGTGTTTTTCTTACGACACTGATTCTCTGCCTTCTAAGGCACCTGTGGCCCTAAATTAGGAACGGACTACTGCTTAACAGCCCATCGAATTACCTTAACAAAAGTTAGACCTTAACAAATATTAGTTCATTGAAAGTTTACAAAATCTGCATTGATTGATTGATCTTCGGGTTGAAATGTTTTTTATAATCCCCCCCCCCGAGCTTTAGATAATACCTCATTTTGCCCTTCTCTCCAAAAGTTTGGTGACCCCTCATATAACGGTAATTGAGTAATTCTACCGTGAAGCAAGATTACTCCGGAAAGTTAAGCTTTGCTTTGTAGTCCTTGTAGTGTTTAAGAGGGTAGTTTTATGTTAGGATTTTAGTTGGAAGCATGTACCTATTCCCGAAAACAACTGTTTTGCTACAATCATTCTCAATATACACTGGTGTACAATTGCTAAGGACGGATCATAAACGGCTATATAGCGCATAAAAAAGTAAGTGTGGTTGGATGCCAAGTGAAATAAAATAATGTCAGAATGCCAGGAGATTACAAGAAAGACAATTTATTGTGCTCTGAAATCCAGAAGGCTTTGGAACGTGTTCAAGGGACAAACAAGCCATTTTGTGCAGAATACGTAAACGTGAAAAAATTCAATTACCGTCCGCAGGCGTTCCGGCGTAAGATGTCAATACGGGATATGGCCACCATGGAGGGCGATGCAAGATCCTACACGTCGTGTCATGCTTTGCACAACATTATCAAGCAGCTGTTGGGGTAATTTATCCCATTCCTCTGTCAGTGCACGGATGAGAGTGTCCTTGTTTATTGGAGGGCATTGGCGACCAGCAAGACTCCTCCCCAAAGCATCCCACACATTTTCAATGGGATTCAGATCTGGAGAACGTGCTGGCCATATGAGGCGTTGAATATCCTCGCTCTCAAGACACTCCTGGACAGTGACTGTTCGATGACATGTTGCGTTGTCGTCCATGAAAATGAATCTATCACCGACAGCACCACGGAACATGAGGTAGCAGAACATCATTAATGTATCGTTGGCCAGTCATAGTCCCAGTTGGAAGCACATAGAGTGACGTACGGCCATTGATTATGACAGCCCATACCATGACACTACATGTCGGATATCGGTCCCTTTCCTGTATGTTTGCTGGACAACATGCAGTACCACTATATCGCCAGATCAGTTGTCGTGAACAATCAGACGATAGACTGTATCTACTCTCATCTGAGAAGAGGACAGCAGACCAATCGTTATCAGTCCAATTGCGATGTTGATGGCGCCATTGCAAACGTGCGGTACGGTGACGACTGGACAATGGATGCACATAACAGGACGGCGGGCGTATAGTCCTCCTTCATGCAAACGTCTGGCGACAGTTTTTCGGGAGATCCGCTTGACAGTAGCAGTCATAAACTGATTTGCTACCTCACTAGCTGTGCTACGCCGGTGTCTTTTTGTTGATAGCACTATGTACCGATCTTCTGCAGGTGTCGTACTGCGAACACGACCTCCCCCGTGACGTTTGCTACACTCTCCATTTGTTTGAAATGATTTCTAAAGCCTTGAAACAACACTGTGGCTGACGTCGAACTCCCTGGCAACATCTGTTATTTTTTCGCCCTTTTTCAATCTTGCCAACAATACGGCCACGCGTAAAATCATCTAGGTGATGTCGGGAAGACATACTGAAAATTGCAAGTTCGTCAATTGATTCTTTATCTTTCAACTTTGCGTTTGAACAACAACGGTCAATACGCGTCAAATCCTTTATACCTTTTATCAGCGCTATGACGTCACGAACAAGTTCGGCAATCCAAAATTTGCATACGCACAACACGTCTTACTGTATCCCGCACTTATGCTAATTTCCACATTTTCCTGCCTTCCATTTTATGGTTGCTGTCGTTGCTATTGTCATCCGTCCTTAGAAATTGTCCGGCAGTGTATAATATCCGCCTCAACTCTAAATACGGCCTGCCTTACCATATGGATCTACTCATAGAATATAACTCTGCTCATATATTTCGCTCTTACAATCTGAACATCGAGTACATCTACCTTCTGAACATTACATTTATCTCTGGACATTTAATGCGTTTCATCTACGCTTGATTGCACTTTGACACACTGTAAGGCCTGTAATATTTACAAGCTCGTCGGGAGAAACTTTGTGCCGTAAACTTCGAAAATATTTAATGAGGGGAAACCCCATGACACAGAAACTCAAAAGAAAAGTTAAACTAGAGGTATACGCTATTCGGAGAAGTACTTGATGCATTGGTTTGCTAACAATTTAATATTTTCATGTTCAGACTGCGTCATACGGCTAAAATTAAAAATACCGTAAATGATGACGTGTATTTGTAAGTCTCTTTAATCCACTGGTTATAAAATTTACAATAAAAACGTTATCATATTGGATATCATAGTTTTAACAAATATGAACATCAAAATATTTCGGAGGAGCAGCGTTTGTTTCTAACTTTTGTGTAAACTTCTAATTATTTTTATTAATCCTAGCAAGTCTTCCGTGATTAGACAAATCGGCAGGTATTTTCTAAGCGGAACAAAAGGAAGGCGGAGTTTAAAGGAAAATTTTTCCTGGTAAATTCGTGTTGAGCACAAACAGTGTTGGCGAGCAGCTTCTTGGAAGCCGCTATTAATTTTTCAAAGAGTACCTCAGCTGAATGTAGCCTTTGCAGCGCAACAAAGGTTCCCCAAAATAAACTTGGGGACTAGGATTTATGTAAATCTTTTACCTTCTCAGCTGTATCAAACTCTTGTGTGATTTTCTTTATCCCTAAAGCAAACATGCACTTTGTGTGATGACAAATAAATGACGTAACAAAGTGTTCTTCCCACGAAGAGAAGGATTCTGTAAACACTCAACGTCATTCACCTAAAGAGGGTTTGTGTCCGGGCAATATTTGCACTCATGGGGAAACTATTAAAGCAGAGGTCCTACGGTTTGCAGTCGCTTTCCTCAAGGAAAATCTGGAGCTTTTTATCAAATTATTCCATCAATAAAGCCAAAAAAAATGATCAGTTCCCTTCTTTTATGTCTTTGAAACGATTATTCCCTTAAATGCATTTTGGTCGTTACGAATGGATTTCTGTTTAGGTTGAAGATATTGGATTACGTTCCAAAGCTGATATGCGTTCCCTTTAATCTCTAGACCTTTTTACACACATGTGCACGTGTGTGGGCGTTAAGGTAAATATTTGCAAGAGTGCATGACAGCGTAACTAATTATTCGACTCGATGAAATGCGTGAAAGGATATTTCGAAGGACTCTACTTTTACTCTTTCACTCAGATAGGGTTCGCATAATTGCGAAATCACATTGATCTTCACGTTTTCTTCGTGGTAGTGAAATTTTGCATTGTTTCCGATAACTTTACCTAGGCAGGAAGGTGACGTGTTTCTTAGACTTATAAATGTAAGCTGAGATCAATGCTATGTCACGTGACATGAAGTGACGCTGACAACTTTAATGCATTATAACATGCGATACTTTCGTGACGGATTCAATAATTTTTAACAGACGGGAAATGACTAGAGTACGTTTAATTAAAAACTCAGCTACATTTATACGAAGCTTGAAATAATATTGCTATGAAAAATTACCTTCTGTCTAAATTTGAGCATAATCCAATAACTTGCTGTTGAATAAAGTTCTTCAATCAGTTTTTGTGAATTGGTAGAGAAAATGTACCTAGCACTGACACGGTATAATGTTAAAGATGTACAAATTTGTGCACTAAATAGACAATAGTATACTTTTAATCGAATCGCTGTAATGCGGAAAAGTTTCCTGCGGTGCAGCTAAAAATAACGCAAAACAAGAAAGATGATACCGAATTCTCGGGTGTAATGAGCACGTCTTTTGAATCCGTTCTAACGCAAATTAAATTTATCAAAGCTATACAAAGTCAATGGAACCAGTCTGGAAAAAAGTAATATCTGACCAAAGAAAGAAGTTTTTCAGTCGGGATTTTAATCACGTACATACTGCTGTAAACGGAGTGGTGAACTTACGCCCTCTCGTTGCAGACTTATGAGTTAAAAAAATTGAATTAATATGAAAAACATTTGGAAGCGGAAACGTTCTCCAACAAAGAAAGGATTTTTCAAATCGGACTCTTCGAAGTAGAGATATGGGCAGATATATGATATTCATCTACGCCTCCTAGCGAGAAAAACCATGCATTATTTTGGCAAGGAAGTATTCTCAAACGTTTTGAGAATACTCCAAGAAAACAAAAATTTAGTCGAGTTTTCAGGAGCTCAGAATTTTGCTGCAAATATACCAGAAGCAGAAATTAACATTTATGCTCCCTGGTGGCCAAACCGTTATTTACCAATTATTAGAAATTATATGAAAACCAATTTCTATCACGAGCTGTATGCGATACAGAAAGAATTTTTCCAAGCGGAGCTTTAGAAGCAGAAATATCGGGGGAAACACGATTTACGTTTGCGCCCCCTAGCGGAAAGTCTATGAATTACTTGAAAATTTTAAGTTTATATGAAAAATATTTCGCATAAGAAACACTATCTGAACAAAGAAGCGAATTTTCAAATTGGACTCCTACAAGTAGAGATATTTACAAAAAATACGATATACGTCTACGCCCCCGGGCGAAGAAACCACGCATTATTTTAAGAATAAATACTCCTGAAAGGTCTGTCGACGTGAGTAGTATCGGTCCACAAGCGAAATTTTTTTCAATCGTGATTTTAGAAGCCCAGATTTTGCTGCAAATACATCATAAGCGGAAATTAACACTTACGCCTCCTGGTGGGCAAACCATTTTTTACCAAAAATCAGAAATTATATGTAAAACATTTCCCATCAGGAGCTGTATCCGGTGCAGAAAGAATTTTTCAAATCGGAGTTTTAGAATCCGAGATATCGGGGTAAACGCATTCACCTTAACGCCCCTTAGCGGAAAGTCTATGAATTACTTCAAAATTTTGAAATATTATGAAAAACATGTCACATCAGTAACTCTATGCAATAAAGAAATAATTTTTCAAATCACACCATTACAAGCAGAGATATACATCTACGCCCATTGGCGGAGAAACCATACAATATTTGTAGAAGAAAATATTCTGAAAAGGTTTGTCATCGTAAGTTGTATCGATCTACGAACGAATTTTTCCAGTCGAGATTTTAGAAGCTCAGATATTATGGCGAATACAACAGAAGGGAAAAATTAACACTTACGCTCTCTGGTGGCCAAAGCATTCTTTAGCAAAAATTAGAACTTATACTCAAAAGATTTTCCATCGGCGGCTGTATTCGCTGAAGAAAATATGTTTCAAATCGGAGTTTTAGAAGAAGTGATATCGGAGAAAACGTAATTTATTTTTACGCCCCTAGCGGAAAATCTAAGCGTAACTTGAAAATTAAATATACCTAAAATAATCTTCGACATAAATTGAATCGAAAAAATAAAATAATTTTTTCTGTCGGATGTTTAGAACCTAATATATCGGATAAAATGTATTTTGAATTCGATATCGTCTTCATTTACGCCCTCTAGCGGCGAAACTGTACATCGTAAAAAAAATAAAAACGAAAGGAAGGATCATCATTCGCATATATCAAGTTTCCCAATGCAAACAGAATTTTTCAAATGTTACTAATAGTTACAGAGATATGGTGTCTGCAGACGGACGGATAAACTGATAACATACAGTAAGCACGATCTTTTTTTGTACAAAAAACGTTTTAAGAAATAATTGATAACTCGTGTTGAAGAATATTAGTCTTAGTCAGCTTTTCCCTTAAGACCAGTTCTGAGGGGAGTCTTGTCGAATGGATGAGTTGATGGTGATTACTGAAAGAATGCAGAAGTTCTTAGACAGCATATCCCTGAACATGTAAGTAGTCTTAACAAGAAAGTTGACACCGAATTTTCGGGTGTAATAAGCACGTCTTTTGAATCCGTTCTGACGCAAATTAAATTTATCAAAGCTATTCAAAGTCAATGGAACCGGTATAGAAAACAATAGATCTGACCAAAGAAAGAAGATTTTTAATCGGGTTTTTAATCCCTCAGATATTGCTGTAAACGGAATCGTGAGCTTACGAACTCTTAGAAACAGAGATATCTACAAAAATAAGATGTGACTTTACGTCCCCAATCGGGAAAAACATGCATTATTTTAGGAAGAAAGTATTCTCAAAAGGTTTACCCATATAAGCGGTATCGGTCCAAGAGAAAAACATTAGTTGAGTTTTCAGGATCCCAGATTTTGCAACAAATACTTCAGAAACAGAAATTAACACATATGACCCCTGGTGGCTAAACCGTTCTTTACCAAACATTAGAAATTATGTGAAAAATATTTTCCATCAGGTGTTGTATGCGATACAGGAAGAATTTTTCAAATCAGAGCTTTAGGAGCAGAAATAACGCAGAAAACGCAATTTACCTTTGTGCCCACTAGCGGAAAGTGTATGATTTACTTGAAAATATTGAATTTATAGGAAAAACATGTCCTACTTGAAACACTATCCAACAAAGAAGGAAGTTTTCAAATCGAACCCTTAGAAGTAGAGATATTGACAAAAATAAGATATACATCTACGCACCCTGGCGTAAAAACCATGCGCTATTTTAAGAAGAAAAGGTTTCAAAAAGGTTTGTCGATATGAGTAGTATCGGTCTACATACGACGTTATTTTCAAACGAGAGGTTTAGAAGCTCATATTTTGCTGCAAATACATCAGAAGCAGAAATTAATACATCAGAAGCAGAAATTAAAATTTACGCCCCTGGTGGCCAAACCATTTTTTTAGTTACAAATTTATGTGCAAACGATTTCCCATCAGGAGCTGTATCCGGTGCAGAAAGAATTTTTCAAATTGGAGATTTAGAAGCAGAGATATAGGGAGAAACGCAATTTACCTTTACGCACCTAGCGGGAAGTCTATGAATTACTTGAAAATTTTGAAATTATATGAAAACAAACATGTCACACGGAAAACACTATCCAACAAAGAAGGAATTTTTCAAATCGGACTCCTAGAAGTAGAGATATTGACAAAAATAAGATGTACATCTACGCCCCCTGGCGGAGAAACTGTGAAATATTTTAAGAAGAAAATATTTCGAAAAGGTTTATCGATGTGAGTGGCATCAGTCCACGAAAGAATTTCTTAATCGATATTTTAAAAGCTACGATATTATGGCAAATACACCAGAAGCAAAAATCAACGCTTACGCCCCCTGGTGGCGAAAGTATTCTTTACCAAAAATTTGAAATTATATGCCAAAGATTTTCCACTAGGAGATGTATTCGCTGAAGAAAACATTTTTCAAATCGGAGTTTTAGAAGAAGAGTTATCGGGGAAAATGTAATTTACTTTTAACCTCCCTAGCGGAAAATCTACGCGTACTTTGAAAAAGTAACTACATCTAAAATACTCTTCGACATAAATGGAATTAAAAGACATAGTTTTTTTTTTCAATCGGATGTTTAGAAGCAAATATGTGGAATAAAACGTATTTTTGAATTCGACATCATCTGCATTTATGCCCTCTACCGGCGAAATTGTACATCGTAAAAAAAAAACGAAATAAAGGATCATCATTTGCATATTTCAAGCTTCCCAATGCAAAAAGAATTTTTCAAATTGGACTTATAGTTGCTGAGATATCGTGGGTACAGACGGACGGACAAACCGATAACAGAAGCACGACCTTTTTTTACAAAAGACGTGATAAAGAGTAAAATCAGTAGATTACGAAAATCCATCAATAGACAGGAACCAAAATCAGTAGATCTATTGAAAAACCAGTAGAATAGGAACACTAGTGTGATGCAACAACTGTATGGCATAGTATTTTTTTTTTCTATTGCTGTAATGTTCACGAAGCATATTTTGGCATTTCGACGTGACAAACAAAAGGAATACCTGGTTATTGAAGAATTACTGTACATATCTTATTTTTCGCCGTCATTACTGACCTTCATTTACGCAGTAAAAGATATAATTGAAGCAAGAAATTATTTTGAACAATATAAAGAAACTGGAAGTCCAAGGCATCGGTCCTGATATCTTCAAACATCTCTTAGCAAGAAACATTTACATCGAGATCTCTCAACCGCACGATTCTGATCATTTCTAGATAACTTTAGGGCAATGCTCTTCATTGAGGACGGAGTAAATTAGACACGACTTTAAAGAGAACATTAATTATGCGAATCGGGTGATGAAATTATTCCATTTCGGAAAGTGCCGTAATTGCCTTGACTTAATACAGTATTAAGACAATGCATTTGGCCTTTGAATAACGCTTGTATTTTCTGCATAGCTCTAATTTTCACAGTTCTCCCGCGACACAGACAGATTTAATTGCTCCAGTACCCGAAATCCGATAGATGTCCCAGGGGAAATCATCTGGATATCTCATTGACATCTCGGCATCAATTGCAGTAGGTGAGAAATTCGTAGAATCTAAAATTCAGAGAACTATTGATTTTTAATTAAAACTATCAACTTTGATTCCGTTGTTGATCTTGCCGAAAGCGACGGTACAAGTGTAGATTAAAATATGGCATCAGCTCCCTTCCATGCATTTGGCTATAACTGAAGTTGCTTATCCGCGTGATATTATATGTGAGTGCTTTTGCGCGTTGAGAGCATCTACATAAATATTGAACGAGAAAGATACAGGGCTATTAAAAAGGTCAGACTTCTACAAATCAAACGTTTATTTTACCTGACTACCTGCTTTTTGAAAGTGTACTCAGCTGCAATTTGCTTTTTGAAAGTGTACTCCGCTGCTCATCCTCTGGCAATTTACGATTATAGGTATATGACAGGAATAATGAAATACACTGTGTGGCAATTAAATAATGATACTGATTTTTTTTTTTTACGGAAAAGTAGGAAAACTTACGTGAACATATTTTATTTGAAGTACATTCATCCTGCGTTAATACAAGAAGTGGCACGTTCAACCAACGAAACGAAGGACTTGAAGAGCTTATCTTCTGGTATGGAGTGAAGAGCTGATGTCACAGTTCTTCGTATGTCTTCATATTTATTAGAAGTACATTCCTCTTGCGTTAATATAACAAGTGGCACGATTAGCCAACGGAAGGAAGGACTTGCAAAGGTCATCTTCTGCTATGGAGTGAAGAGCTGATGTCGCAGTTCTTTGTACGTTTTCATATTTATTCGAAGTACATTCCTCCTGCGTTAATATAAGAAGTGACACGATCGGCCAACGGAAGGAAGAATTTGCAGAGGTCATCCTTTGGTATGGAGTGAAGAGCTGATGTCACAGTTCTTTGTATGTCTTCATATTTATTAGAAGTACCTTCCTTATGCGTTAATATAAGAAGCGGCACGATCAACCAACGAAAAGAAGGACTTGCAGAGGTCATTTTCTGGTATGGAGTGAAGAGCTGATGCCACAGTTCTTTGTATGTCTTCATATTTATTAGAAGTACATTCCTCCTGTGTTAATATGAGAAGTGGCACGATCAGCCAACGAAAAGAAGGACTTGCAGAGGTCATCCTCTGGTATGGAGTGAAGAGCTGATGTCACAGTTCCTTGTATGTCTTCATATTTATTCGAAATACATTCCTCCTGCGTTAATACAAGAAGTGGCACGATCAGCCAACGAAAAGAAGGACTTGCAGAGGTCATTTTCTGGTATGGAGTGAAGAGCTGATGTTACAGTTCTTTGTATGTTTTCATGTTTATTAGAAGTATATTCCTCCTGTGTTAATATGAGAAGTTGCACGATCAGCCAACGAAAGGAAGGACTTACAGAGGTCATCTTTTGGTATGGAGTGAAGCGCTGATGTCATAGTACTTTGTATGCCGTGAAAATGTTTTCCTTTTAAAAGCAGCTTTAATTTAGGGAATAGAATGTAGTCACACGGTGACAAATCTGGAGAGTAGGAGGAATGTCTGTGTACACACACGTTTAGTAGACTCCAAGGTTATGCATATCCGACACTTCCGCTGGTCACTCTCAGGGGTCGTCTTCTTGACGTCACGGTCCAGGAAAGTTCTTGCTTCCACACCCTGCAGCAGAGGCTGCTTCCTACCGTTCTTACGGTCTGACAGCTATTATAAAGTGTGCCTCACTTCCAAGAATGCGAAGATCCATTTTTGTAGCAAACTATCTTTTTCCTGGTTATTCGTTAAAACACTGAACATGCCTGGTGCGTGCACGATAACAACGTGTCCAAATTATTATTCGAAAACCAGAAAGAATGGCATTCGTTACTATAGGTTTCCTAAAAATGAAGTTTCTCATAAAACGTGGAAATTAAGGTTCAAACGAGCTAACGCTTTCAACGAAATGAATTCATCTACACTGCCGTGCAAAAATTAAGGACAAGACGGTTTTTCGAATGTAACGTCGTGCAGAAGTGCTCCACATCGACTCAAATCAAGATGTAAGAATATGGGACAAGTGAGCAAAACCGTCCAAACAAGGAATACAAAGGACACTTTATTGAAAAGGTAGTGTAACGTACCAGGAGATGTGACGTACCTGCCAGAAGGACGCACACGACATAAAGGCAGATAGCAATTAGAATCAATGTCCGCGTAGCTTAATTGGTAGAGCAACTTATTCCGGAATGAGTGCACCCGGGTTCGAACCCCGGCGCGGATAAAGATGACGGAGAAATTGACTTCGTTATAATGGCGCCCGAACTATCCGGATGACCCGACCGTTCAAAATCTCGCATTGGTGTGATGTTATTTCCACACCGCGAGATAGGAAAAATATGAGCAGCACTTCGAAAGAAAAAAAGAAAAAGAAGGGGGAGATGATGTAACGTACCAGGAGATGTGACGTACCTGCCAGAAGGACGCACATGACATAAAGGCAGATAGGAATCAGAATAAAACGTCTGCGTAGCTTAATTGGTAGAGCAACTTATTCCGGAATGAGTGGACCCGGGTTCGAATCCTGGTGTAGGCCAAAAATGACGGAGAAATTCACTTCGTTATAATGGCGCCCGAACTATCCGGATGACCCGACCGTTCAAAATCTCGCATTGGTGTGATGTTATTTCCACACCGCGAGATAGGAAAAATATGAGCAGCACTTCGAAAGAAAAAAAAAAAAGAAAAAGAAGGGGAGATGATGTAACGTACCAGGAGATGTGACGTACCTGCCAGAAGGACGCACACGACATAAAGGCAGATAGCAATTAGAATCAATGTCCGCGTAGCTTAATTGGTAGAGCAACTTATTCCGGAATGAGTGGACCCGGGTTCGAATCCTGGCGCGGATAAAAATGACGGAGAAATTCACTTCGTTATAGTAGCTTCGAGCACAACTGGACAGAAGACAGAAACGTCCATGTGACAGGTGGCTGCCAAGAGAAATCCAGTCTTTAGTAGGGGATATGATCCCCCCGGACTGCGTTGCAGGATTTACAACGTCTGTCCATGCTGAGGACGAGGTTGTTGTCAAGGAGCTGTTGAGGCATCGCGGCCTATTACTCTTGTAGCACCGATCGCAGCTGTGGAATCGTTGCTGGCGGCTGGTGACGTGCTGCCAAGCGTCTCCCGAGAAGGTCCTACACGTGTTCGATTGGATTTAGGTCAGGAGACCTTGCGATCCAATCCATGCGTTGAATATCTTCACTCTCCAACAGCTCTGCGACAGCCACTGTACGATGAGGTATATCGTTGTCGTCCATGAAGAGGAATTCAGGACCCACAGCACCTCTAAACAGACGCACGTGAGGCAGGAGAACCTCTGTGCAATAGCGGACACCAGTGACTGAACCTCCACATCTTCCACCAAGCATGATACCGCCCTAAACCAAAACTCCGCCACCTCCAAAACGTTCCCTTTCGATGATGTTGGTGGTGTGATTGCACGTTCCCTGCTCTCTCCAGATGTGTATACGTCCAGAATCGCTCGTCAGACTAAATCGGCTCTCATCCGTAAAGAAAAGTCGACCCCATTGCTGATGTATCCAGTTCTTGTGTTCCTGGCACCACAGAAACCGTCGTCTCTGATGGGCAGGCGTTCATGGCACACGCCGTACTGGTCTTCGTGCAAATAGACTACTTTTGTGCAGTCTCCTGGCCACGGTGAAACGCGATAACAGACGCCCAGTTGTCTGTTGCATGTGCCTTGCGATTTCTCCCGTTGTCTGCCGTGTGTCTGTTCTCGCCTGTAGGATAATATACCGGTCGTCCGCCGCCGTGGTTGTTCGTGGACGACCACTGTTGAACTCTCGGACAGCTGTTCCTGTCGTTTGAAATGCTCTCCAAGCTCGTGAAACGATGCTGTGAACGATCCCGAACTCTTCGGCCACACTAGTCACACTTCGAACTTCTTCCAACTTCCCAATGACGCGACCTCGGGTAAAGTCATCCAGATGTCGTCTACTGGATTGCCTGTTTGCCATATCACACGGTGGCAGCAACTTGGCGTCGTTCAAACCAATGTACCCCGTGCAATAGCTTTCACCAAATTGCTGAGCGTACACATCCCGTGTGCTTTATATCCTTCCGACACCCTCCCCCCTCCCAACGCCATGCTGCATATATGCGCATGCCCTACCGTACCGGACACTAGTCTATCTTCCGTGTTGTCTTGCGGTCCGTTCTGCCTGCTCGTTTCACTCTTATGCTAATTTCTCCTCTTCGTTCTTAATTTTTGCACACCAGTGTATTTGTTTCGAACATTTCCCCGATGAACAACAACGAACGTAATTTAACGAATGAACTTCTCGGTTTTCCTGTCCGCAAAACGTTAAATGATACTGCAGTACCAAGTTTAAACCTTCCGGGAAACTTTAATGTACAATCTGATTCTGAGAGGAAAAAAGATAGCAGAAATGTAAAAGAGCCGAACTTGTTCGCGATTTGATGAAGACAGTATTCTCCGATAACGAAGAAAAACATTTTGAAGACATGTGGAGTGCCGATGGTTAAAATACTAAAATTGTGTGTATGAAAGACCTAAAAACGAAATGTGGAATTTTATGGAGGGAAAGTGAGATTTTTTGATGAAGGAAAATGAAGTTTCGATGAACGAAAATGAAAATCTGAAGAAACAAACACTCGTATTACCTTTGAGCTTTTCAAACCATAGTCTGAATTTCCATGTGAAAGTTCTGAAAGAAAAGCAGAAACAATGCAGAAATAATTGTTACAGTTCTGAAAGTTACGAAAAGATGGAAAAAGAAGAGAATAATGAACATAAAAAATTTGCTCCAGCACAGTTAACGATTTTGTTAGCCCAAAAAAGGATCGTTTGGAATTCTATTGATATTGCAGCTGCCACAGTAATAAGAACTGTTTCCAGGAGAGCATATCACTATTTGTACTTGAAGTTATGGGACCATATAGATATGTGCTGGTATGCAGGGAAATATGACTTCGTGGTTCCTGGAAAGAATCAGTATCTTAAAGTTCTCAAAAATTAGCGATTAAAATATGACTGGAAAAAAAAAAAAAGAATTGTAAGAATCCAAAATTTTAACTTTTCTATTAAGTTAATAATTAAAAATTTTAACATACCCTTAAAGACATGAATTTCCAACTTTTTAATTAAGCGAGTTCATAGAATGTTTCTGAAGTTTCTATTTGCTTGGCATAAAGAAATTTCTTTATGAGATCCTAGTAACATAATCTTAAGTTGTTGTTTTTTTCTTCTTTTGAATTTATTTAAAGACAATATTACATCATATAAACAAAGACATCGCGCTTTCCAGGTTTTAGCAACACACAGCGACCGAAAAATTATTATTCGGTCACCTCTAGGGAATGGAATCCCAGATCTCTCGATATCTAGCCGAGCGCGTTAGCCTTACACCACGGTGGCCAACAATCCACTGCGCTATGTGTGTTTTTCTGTCTGCTTCTGACATCATAAATCCGTAAGAGATGGAGACGTCTCAGTAGCTGAGCCCATCTTACGGATTTATGATGTCAGAAGCTTACAGAAAAACACATATGGCGCCGTGGATTGTTGGCCACCGTGGTGTAAGGCTAACGCGCTCGGCTGTATATTGAGAGATCTGGAATTCCATTCCCCAGAGGTGACCGAATAACAATTTTTCGGTTGCTGTGTGTTGCTAAAACCTGGAAAGCGCGATGTCTTTGTTTATTCACTGACGCCACGCCACGTATTTGGAGGATTTTGACAATATTACAGTTGCATATAATGAAACTTAAAATGTATGATCACTATCCCTGCCTTTTCCTTAATGCCACGTCGATATACTGATTAGATTTTTTAAAAAGATTGGAAAAAACAAATTGCACGCTAAGTTTTTTTAAGATATCGGTTTACTCTAAATAAAATATCCACATTGCAGATACGTTTTTGCATTACCTCTTTGTTGCAAGTTTTCAGATCCGAAGCTTATTTGAATTAAAAATTGTTGACATTTCTCCCGCGAGTGCTTCAGTTGTATCAACGATCTACCCGTCCCTTTGGCTGCGGCGTCCTGTACAGTGACGTCACTACATGAGGGACCGGTACTTCCCCTGCGAGGGAGGCGGGCAGGGATTTCACCAAGGGGGGGGGCAAGGGTGCACTTGAGCCCACCCAGTTCAAAATGGGTCATTTTTCAGTATATTTAACTATAAAATATAATCAGGACTTTGCCAAGTAATACGTCTTGTGTTTCATTACATGTAGCCCTACGAATTTTTACATGGGAAGTGCGTTGTTTACTTCCCCGTAGGTTGTTAAAATAGCATCAAATTAAGCCATGGAAATTCAATTGCTCTCCACTCTTCCAATTCCTTTGTTTAAGCCTTTTTTTTCATTATAGTATGGCTAGGGGGACAAATGAGGAGGGTGAGAAATAATGAGGGAGCTCATTGCCAATTGATCTGCTATTTGTTTTTACAAATTAGGGGATTTCAACACGTATTACTCTAGAGATACAGTAGGGCTCTTAAGACTGCCACGGGACAGTGAAAGAGCAGGAAGTGGCTGACGACTGCTTTGTAGGAGAGGAGTACAAGACAGAGTCGTTGGCATGAAGGAAGGAAGTGTTAAGGAGGGAGCAGGGAAGGCATTTGTCTGTGTGGCGCGACTTAAAATTTGATTTAGATAAACAAAAACGACGTTTTCCTTTAAATTGTTCAAGTACGGTACTATTTTCGTAAGGCAAAATGCAAAACTTTGAAAAGTAATTTAAGACAATGCATTCAGCGCCAGCAAAAAGTTGAAGGCGAGATTCTAGCAATACTTGTATCTTACACCGAGTGGCGTAACTGGTCAAACCTCTCTCTCTCTCTCTCTGTGTGTGTGTGTGTGTGTGTGTCCAGGTGGAGGGTGTGGAGGATTGCACGAATTTCTTTGTAGCGGGTTGTGAAAAGCATTAAAAATTAGTTCTTTCAGTCTTTCGTAAATAATAATAAAAAAGAAACTGCTGTAAAGCTTGCTCCACCAAAAAATGATGCTCTCGCACCCTTCGTCTATCCTGATTTCGAAGTCTAGCGACGTCCCTGGAGGCGGGACGAGTAAACCTTAATGTGTACTAACCTTGGTGTACACATGCACTTCTTTTCGTGCCAGAAATTTCTGTACACTGACTGCTGTGTGTGCGGGTGCGTTATCGTAAAAGAAGAACTCAGACCTGACACGGATAATCCTCCCCTATAATCGTTCCAAAATGGATGTGTAACCATGACTAGTGAAAGCTGTACCTTCATGAAAGCATTCGTGATGCTGAAATCCCTTGTTTTCGTAAAACCACGCAAATTTTGTCTTGTATTTAGACTTCTGTAACGTGAGCGTCTTTCCTTTGGGTGACTGTGTCAACTTCCGCTGAGCACTTTGACGCTTCGTTTCACAATCGTAACTAAAACACCATATCTGGTCACCTGCCACAATGCTTTAGAGAAAACTGTGCATTGCTTCTGCAGTCTCCATGATGTTTTTTCTGCGTGCTTCACTCGGGCATGGTTCTGATATTTTTTAAGGTCACACAACGATCACTTTTTATCCTTTCTAAAACTTTCAATTTGTTTACACGTGCTCACTGAAATCGTAAGTCCGGGCCTATGGTCATATTCCAAATCTTCCCACCCATCCATGAAGCGTGTGTACCATCGGAATAGTTGTGCACGAGGTAGACAATCAGCCTCATACACATCACGTAATAATTAAACTGTCTCATATGCAGTTTCACCTATTTCTTTTTTAGAGGGGGTTGGGGGGGGGGGTGTACGACCACCGTGAGCAAATCAATGGGCTATAAAAAATATTTATTTTACATGGTGGTAAACATACAGTGACAGATAAACAAAGTTGTACAGTACTGACAGGCAGACATAAACAGTATATTCATTTTACATCAACAATGTACATAGTATAGAGTATGCCAAATGATCAAGTATACAGTATGATATGTATACATCATGCCAACGGATCAAGTTACACAGAGAGAGCCATTGATGGTATACTCACCCAATGAGATCCAGTGTTGAAAGACAAACACAAACATCCATGCCTCACATGGGATTCGTACCCAGAACCCCTCCCTGGGCGAATGTTCAGAAGCAGTCATTTACAGAGGGTGTGTCGAAAGTTTTGCAATATTTGCATAAACGCATGTATTGCAGCGAGAATGTCACGTGTTTTAACTAGTTCAAGTCGCGCACTGCAGTCTGTCAAAAGGGATATAAAGTATATAACGTAAAGGCCTTTCGTACTGCTACGTTATTTTAAAACCATCTCCATACGATGAAATAGTTCCTAAATAAAACCTTAACGGCCAGACGAAACATTTAAACCAGAAGTCAAACTTACGGAAATTGGCTTTATTCCAGATGTTTTCACTAATACATCATAGACATACTTGCCAGCTGTCAGAGCTGTTTTCGGCATGACAATGACAAGTAATAACGTTTTAGGCGATTTTCAACACGGCGTCATAGTTGGCGCTCGTGAGATGTGCCATAGTATTTTGGAGGTTGAAACGAAGTTCGGGTTTTCACGGACGACCATTGCAAGGGTGTAGCGGGACAACAAGAATTCCGGCAAAACCTCCAACCTACGATACCAGTGTGGCCGTAAAAAGACATTGGGTGAACGTGACCATCGTCGGCTGTCAAGAATCGTTTCACGTGGCACGCTCGCAGGTATCATCGGAATTCAATGCTGGAGCGTCAACAAGCATCAGCGTCAGGGGTTTTTGACCCTGCATGATATGGGCTTTGGGAGCCGACGCCCAACTCGAGTCCCCTTGATGGGTGCACGACACAGAGCTATGCGCCTCGCTTGGGCACGGCAACACATCCACTGCACATTTGATGGCTGGAAACAAGTAGCCTGGTCTGACGAGTCGCGTTTCCGACTGTGTCGGGCAGATGGAAGGATTCGTGTGTGGCGCAAACCCCATGCAACCATGGATCCCGCCTGTCAACAGGGAACTGTACCAGCTGCTGGGGAGGGGGGTCCGTAATGGTATGGTTGTGTTTACCTGGACTTTATCGGGACCCCTGGTACGCCTACAAACGTCTGTGATCGACGAATGCTATGTGCGCATCCTTTCTAAAGAGGTGCACCCGTTCATGTCCTGCATTCATGCTGATGGGTTGGGCCTGTTACAACAGGCAATGTACCTCCACACAAGAGTCGGGACGCTACATTATGGTTACAGGAGCATTCACCTGAGTTTAGGGTGTTGCCATTCCCACCCAAGTTCCAAGATCTGAACGTGATAAAACACATTTGGGATGCCATGCAGCGCGCTATCGAACACAGGAATCCGAAACCTCGGAATACACTCGAAGTGTGGAACGCTCTGCAGGAAGTATGGTGTGCATTGCCTACAACATATTTCGAAAAGCTAGTGTAGTACATACCCTGTCGTATTTCTGCAGTACTGTGTTCCCGTGTGGGACCTTCGAAGTATTAGACTGGTGTACCAGTTTTTCCGGCACTTCAGTGTATATTATAGATAGAAAGAAACGCTTTTCTTCTCAGGGAAATAATTTTTCAGATAGACATAAAGCACAACGAAGTTACCGATTATTATTCATGACTTGTGAAATAATTATTTGTTTGTTAAAAAAAATTCAGATTAAAAGATTAGGAGAAAATGAGCCATTTCTTGAGTGGTCTACCGGGAAATGTCCCGGTGTCCCGGTGGGCCAATCTATCCGTGGACACACTAAAAGTATGAGTAAATGAAATTGCCTTACAATTTCTTGAAAGTATGTATTACACTGCACAAACTAAGTGGTGTGAATTCACGGAACATTTCTGAAAACAATGTGCAGCAAAGTTGCCAGTAATTGTCCGTCTTTATACGTAATTTCCGTTTTTAAAAAGTTCCCGTTTTTTTTAACTTCCGTGTTTTTACAGATTTTCCGTAGTCAGTAATTCCGTTTACTTCAGAAAAGCCCGTTTCAAGTTTCCCCGTATTTAGACAGAAATTTTCTAACATCCGACACGCTGAATGTTTCAGCTCTTACGCGGAAGAATCTTTCCGCGCGGGTAGTGAGGATCGGTTTGGTCCCAATTGCGGAAAGTAGGAAAAAACAGTGCCAATGGCGGAAAGTAGGAAAAAACAGTGCCAATGGCATACAGTGGGAAAAACAGTGCCAATTGCGGACAGTGAGAAAATAGTGCCAATTGCGGACAGTGGGAAAAACAGTGCCAATTGCGGACAGTGGTAAAACAGTGCCAATTGCGGTTAGTGAGAAAACAGTGCCAATTACGGACAATAGGAAAAACAGTGCCAATTGCGGACAGTGGGAAAATAGTGCCAATTGCGGACAGTGGGAAAAACAGTGCCAATTGCGGACAGTGGGAAAAACAGTGCCAATTGCGGACAGTGGGAAACAGTGCCAATTGCGGACAGTGGGAAACAGTGCCAATTGCGGACAGTGGGAAAAACAGGGCCAATTGCGGACAGTGGGAAAAACAGGGCCCATTGCGGACAGTGGGGAAAACAGGGCCAATTGTGGACAGTGGGAAAACAGGGCCAATTGCGGGCAGTGGGAAAAACAGGGCCAATTGCGGACAGTGGGAAAAACAGGGCCAATTGGGGATAGTGGTAGAAACAGTGCCAATTGCGGACATTGGGAAAAACAGGGCCGATTGCGGACAGTGTGAAAAACAGGGCCAATTGCGGACAGATCCAGTTTTGTCCGCAACTGGGAGAAGAGGAAGAGTTTTAGTGAGAGATTAGGTAAACACCCCCTTTGGAGAAAAATTCAAGAACTGGGATTAGTAAATGAATATAACGAGGAGATAAGGCTACTCCTCCGACGGTGTGCTTAACTGACCTATCTTTCTGTGGAAAATGTAGACGATGGTTGGATATGCATTAAAAAACCCAACCCCATTAGTGAAAACTTTCAGAAATTCTATGATTATTCCGTAAATAACTGACTGGAAAATCCGGTTATAATTGCAGAAATGTGGAATTGCAACAACGAACGACACAGAACAAATAATGTCGTCGAAGGCTGGAACCATCGGTTAAATACAGCTGTCAAAAATCTTCATCCTAAAGTCGCGAAGTTAATAACGTGCTTGAAAGATGAAGCGAGGCACAGCGACTTCCTGTACGACAGAAAGTGCCTAAATCTCGAGGGCAAGAAAAGACAAAAAACAACAATAAAATTGGATCAGCGGATTAGACGTTTTATGAGTGGATCTGACGTTGTTTGAAGAATCTATTGTTCATTTAGAAGTTGGAATAATGAAGAAGCTACCTTCAGTTTTGTAATTTTATAATGAAACTGATATACAGTATAGTTATGTTTTTTATAAGAATATTATTTGTGTAATCTATTTTAGTTTTTGTTTTGAATTAAAGAACGCGAAATAAAATAAAACAGATCAATAAGAAATAATAACTTTTTCAGAAATAGGGGTTGAAAAAGGTTATAGCTACACTTGGAAGTTCATAATCATAGATGGACTGTCACTGGCTGTATATTGTATAAATTCATGTTTATACACTCTACGGTTTTTTGTTGATGGCCCACAGTAGCGTTAAAAAAAACCCAACAAAAAACATACTTTTTGAATAGGCTGATGAGAAGATATTCAGATAGAATGAAATAAATCGCCATTTATCCGTATACCACTTTTCCAAAATTTGAATGACTTCAAATAAAATTCAACCCTTCTGGTAAGGGATTAGGAATGGGGTGTGTTTTCCTGTTACCCCAATCCTTCACTAAGTCCTTTTCCCAGTTGCGGATAGAATGGGGATCTCTCCGCAATTGGCACTGGTTTTCCCCCTGTCCGCAACTGGGACGTCCGCAATTGAGAAGACAACGTGAGGATCGACTTTCAGGTTGAAACAGCACGACTTAACGACTGAGCTACAATGTCACATGTACTGGGATCACGTTCAAGGTAAAACTTAATTACGCGATGGTGATTTTTTTTCATTAATGTGAGTTATTTAGTTCTTTTTTTCTATTAGAGCTTTTTATTTTTTGAATACGCTTCTAATAATTTTATTTTTTCTGTACGAGGTCTTATTACAAATTACGTATTTTTTTTCCATCGCGATTTTTCAAAACAACAGAGCGATTTGGAGTTAGAGATGCTTTTTTTCATCCGACAATAGCTTTCAATTACTTTTTAAGAGAACTGCAATGTACTGTTTTATAATGTAATTTCACAAAACTTCTAAATATAAAATTCCCTCTAGAAAGCTTTATAGCTTTTGTCTTAAGTATTCCACAGATTGACACGTAGACATTGTACAATCACTTGTACAATAAATAAAGTACCTGGTTTCTTACGGTAACACAATATACACTATAGTGACAAAAGTCACCGGACACCTAGAAGAGAAACACAACATAGCATTTATTGACACACATAAATACGGTGTCGATCCACCTTTGGTCTTAAAGCATGCACTGACCCTTCGAGACATGCTTTAGACAAGGTTTTGGAACACAGCGATAGGTATGCGCTTCCATTCAGTACACAATGTTGCCCCTAACTGTTGATCAGTAGTAGGCTTTGGTTCCAAACTTGTTATGCGCCGCTCTAATTCATCCAATAGATGCTCTATGGGATTAAGATCAGGGCTATGTGCTAACCAGTCCACACACGATACGGAATTACACGCCGTAACCGTCCCTGCTTTATGGCTCGGTGCATTGTCCAGCTGGTTCCAACAAGGCTCGGTTCCACAGTATTGCCAAAAAGTTGGTAGGGCATAATTGTCCTGAATATCGAGGTAAAATCTGCTGGTTAACAAGGTTTGCCCAAAATAACCAATGAGCCGGGACCATACCACGGAAAGCACCCCCCACACTAGTACACTGCCAGCTCCAAACGAGTTCAAACTAGTAAAGAGCAAAATTTCCCTCACTAGCCGGTTGTAGCTGTTCATCTTCTGGGCGTCTCAACCACAGACAGGACGACGACATGTAATGCTGTTTCACAGCAACGACTACCACTCGTGACGTCTATTCTAAATTAACTTTCCTTTTTAGTTTCTTTCCCTGTGCAAATCTTTAGTTTGTTCTCAGTTATACTTCACACTTAACGTGCTATCTTCTCTCTCAAACGACTACTGTTGGCAACACAATTGAGGTAGAATGAACGTGACGTATGCCTGTTATGAGATAAGAACTAGAGATATAAACTACGAGTCAACAGTTGCTCTGTAGAGTGTGGAGCGTTGAATGTGGTAGATACTGATTTGTTATGTGAAGTGCTATGATGTATTAGTGAAAACATCTGGAATAAAGCCAATTTCCGTAAGTTTGACTTCTGGTTTAAATGTTTCGTCTGGCCGTTAAGGTTTTATTTAGGAACTATTTCATCGTATGGAGATGGTTTTAAAATAACGTAGCAGTACGAAAGGCCTTTACGTTATACACTTTATATCCCTTTTGACAGACTGCAGTGCGCTACTTGAACTAGTTAAAACACGTGACATTCTCGCTGCAATACATGCGTTTATGCAAATATTGCAAAACTTTCGACACACCATCTGTAAATGACTGCTTCTGAACATTCGCCCAGGGAGGGGTTCTGGGTACGAATCCCATGTGAGGCATGGATGTTTGTGTTTGTCTTTCAACACTGGATCTCATTGGGTGAGTATACCATCAATGGCTCTCTCTGTGTAACTTGATCCGTTGGCATGATGTATACATATCATACTGTATACTTGATCATTTGGCATACTCTATACTATGTACATTGTTGATGTAAAATGAATATACTGTTTATGTCTGCCTGTCAGTACTGTACAACTTTGTTTATCTGTCACTGTATTTTTACCACCATGTAAAATAAATATTTTTTATAGCCCATTGATTTGCTCACGGTGGTCGTACACCCCCCCAACCCCCTCCAAAAAAGAAATAGGTGAAACTGCATATGAGACAGTTTAATTATTACGTGATGTGTATGAGGCTGATTGTCTATCTCGTGCACAACTATTCCGATGGTACACACGCTTCATGGATGGGTGGGAAGATTTGGAATATGACCATAGGCCCGGACCTACGATTTCAGTGAGCACGTGTAAACAAATTGAAAGTTTTAGAAAGGATAAAAAGTGATCGTTGTGTGACCTTAAAAAATATCAGAACCATGCCCGAGTGAAGCACGCAGAAAAAACATCATGGAGACTGCAGAAGCAATGCACAGTTTTCTCTAAAGCATTGTGGCAGGTGACCAGATATGGTGTTTTAGTTACGATTGTGAAACGAAGCGTCAAAGTGCTCAGCGGAAGTTGACACAGTCACCCAAAGGAAAGACGCTCACGTTACAGAAGTCTAAATACAAGACAAAATTTGCGTGGTTTTACGAAAACAAGGGATTTCAGCATCACGAATGCTTTCATGAAGGTACAGCTTTCACTAGTCATGGTTACACATCCATTTTGGAACGATTATAGGGGAGGATTATTCGTGTCAGGTCTGAGTTCTTCTTTTACGATAACGCACCCGCACACACAGCAGTCAGTGTACAGAAATTTCTGGCACGAAAAGAAGTGCATGTGTACACCAAGGTTAGTACACATTAAGGTTTACTCGTCCCGCCTCCAGGGACGTCGCTAGACTTCGAAATCAGGATAGACGAAGGGTGCGAGAGCATCATTTTTTGGTGGAGCAAGCTTTACAGCAGTTTCTTTTTTATTATTATTTACGAAAGACTGAAAGAACTAATTTTTAATGCTTTTCACAACCCGCTACAAAGAAATTCGTGCAATCCTCCACACCCTCCACCTGGACACACACACACACACACACAGAGAGAGAGAGAGAGAGAGGTTTGACCAGTTACGCCACTCGGTGTAAGATACAAGTATTGCTAGAATCTCGCCTTCAACTTTTTGCTGGCGCTGAATGCATTGTCTTAAATTACTTTTCAAAGTTTTGCATTTTGCCTTACGAAAATAGTACCGTACTTGAACAATTTAAAGGAAAACGTCGTTTTTGTTTATCTAAATCAAATTTTAAGTCGCGCCACACAGACAAATGCCTTCCCTGCTCCCTCCTTAACACTTCCTTCCTTCATGCCAACGACTCTGTCTTGTACTCCTCTCCTACAAAGCAGTCGTCAGCCACTTCCTGCTCTTTCACTGTCCCGTGGCAGTCTTAAGAGCCCTACGGTATCTCTAGAGTAATACGTGTTGAAATCCCCTAATTTGTAAAAACAAATAGCAGATCAATTGGCAATGAGCTCCCTCATTATTTCTCACCCTCCTCATTTGTCCCCCTAGCCATACTATAATGAAAAAAAGGCTTAAACTAAGGAATTGGAAGAGTGGAGAGCAATTGAATTTCCATGGCTTAATTTGATGCTATTTTAACAACCTACGGGGAAGTAAACAACGCACTTCCCATGTAAAAATTCGTAGGGCTACATGTAATGAAACACAAGACGTATTACTTGGCAAAGTCCTGATTATATTTTATAGTTAAATATACTGAAAAATGACCCATTTTGAACTGGGTGGGCTCAAGTGCACCCTTGCCCCCCCCCCTTGGTGAAATCCCTGCCCGCCTCCCTCGCAGGGGAAGTACCGGTCCCTCATGTAGTGACGTCACTGTACAGGACGCCGCAGCCAAAGGGACGGGTAGATCGTTGATACAACTGAAGCACTCGCGGGAGAAATGTCAACAATTTTTAATTCAAATAAGCTTCGAATCTGAAAACTTGCAACAAAGAGGTAATGCAAAAACGTATCTGCAATGTGGATATTTTATTTAGAGTAAACCGATATCTTAAAAAAACTTAGCGTGCAATTTGTTTTTTCCAATCTTTTTAAAAAATCTAATCAGTATATCGACGTGGCATTAAGGAAAAGGCAGGGATAGTGATCATACATTTTAAGTTTCATTATATGCAACTGTAATATTGTCAAAATCCTCCAAATACGTGGCGTGGCGTCAGTGAATAAACAAAGACATCGCGCTTTCCAGGTTTTAGCAACACACAGCAACCGAAAAATTGTTATTCGGTCACCTCTGGGGAATGGAATCCCAGATCTCTCAATATACAGCCGAGCGCGTTAGCCTTACACCACGGTGGCCAACAATCCACGGCGCCATATGTGTTTTTCTGTAAGCTTCTGACATCATAAATCCGTAAGATGGGCTCAGCTACTGAGACGTCTCCATCTCTTACGGATTTATGATGTCAGAAGCAGACAGAAAAACACACATAGCGCAGTGGATTGTTGGTCACCGTGGTGTAAGGCTAACGCGCTCGGCTAGATATCGAGAGATCTGGGATTCCATTCCCTAGAGGTGACCGAATAACAATTTTTCGGTTGCTGTGTGTTGCTAAAACCTGGAAAGCGCGATGTCTTTGTTTATATGATGTAATATTGTCTTTAAATAAATTCAAAAGAAGAAAAAAACAACAACTTAAGATTATGTTACTAGGATCTCATAAAGAAATTTCTTTATGCCAAGCAAATAGAAACTTCAGAAACATTCTATGAACTCGCTTAATTAAAAAGTTGGAAATTCATGTCTTTAAGGGTATGTTAAAATTTTTAATTATTAACTTAATAGAAAAGTTAAAATTTTGGATTCTTACAATTCTTTTTTTTTTTCCAGTCATATTTTAATCGCTAATTTTTGAGAACTTTAAGATACTGATTCTTTCCAGGAACCACGAAGTCATATTTCCCTGCATACCAGCACATATCTATATGGTCCCATAACTTCAAGTACAAATAGTGATATGCTCTCCTGGAAACAGTTCTTATTACTGTGGCAGCTGCAATATCAATAGAATTCCAAACGATCCTTTTTTGGGCTAACAAAATCGTTAACTGTGCTGGAGCAAATTTTTTATGTTCATTATTCTCTTCTTTTTCCATCTTTTCGTAACTTTCAGAACTGTAACAATTATTTCTGCATTGATTCTGCTTTTCTTTCAGAACTTTCACATGGAAATTCAGACTATGGTTTGAAAAGCTCAAAGGTAATACGAGTGTTTGTTTCTTCAGATTTTCATTTTCGTTCATCGAAACTTCATTTTCCTTCATCAAAAAATCTCACTTTCCCTCCATAAAATTCCACATTTCGTTTTTAGGTCTTTCATACACACAATTTCAGTATTTTAACCATCGGCACTCCACATGTCTTCAAAGTGTTTTTCTTCATTATTGGAGAATACTGTCTTCATCAAATCGCGAACAAGTTCGGCTCTTTTACTTTTCTGCTATCTTTTTTCCTCTCAGAATCAGATTGTACATTAAAGTTTCCCGGAAGGTTTAAACTTGGTACTGCAGTATCATTTAACGTTTTGCGGACAGGAAAACCGAGAAGTTCATTCGTTAAATTACGTTCGTTGTTGTTCATCGGGAAAATGTTCGAAACAAATACACTGGTGTGCAAAAATTAAGAACGAAGAGGAGAAATTAGCATAAGAGTGAAACGAAAAAACAGGAAAACCGAGAAGTTCATTCGTTAAATTACGTTCGTTGTTGTTCATCGGGAAAATGTTCGAAACCAATACACTGGTGTGCAAAAATTAAGAACGAAGAGGAGAAATTAGCATAAGAGTGAAACGAGCAGGCAGAACGGACCGCAAGACAACACGGAAGATAGACTAGTGTCCGGTACGGTAGGGCATGCGCATATATGCAGCATGGCGTTGGGAGGGGGAGGGTGTCGGAAGGATATAAAGCACACGGGATGTGTACGCTCAGCAATTTGGTGAAAGCTATTGCTCGGGGTACATTGGTTTGAACGACGCCAAGTTGCTGCCACCGTGTGATATGGCAAACAGGCAATCCAGTAGACGACATCTGGATGACTTTACCCGAGGTCGCGTCATTGGGAAGTTGGAAGAAGTTCGAAGTGTGACTAGTGTGGCCGAAGAGTTCGGGATCGTTCACAGCATCGTTTCACGAGCTTGGAGAGCATTTCAAACGACAGGAACAGCTGTCCGAGAGTTCAACAGTGGTCGTCCACGAACAACCACGGCGGCGGACGACCGGTATATTATCCTACAGGCGAGAACAGACACACGGCAGACAACGGGAGAAATCGCAAGGCACATGCAACAGACAACTGGGCGTCTGTTATCGCGTTTCACCGTGGCCAGGAGACTGCACAAAAGTAGTCTATTTGCACGAAGACCAGTACGGCGTGTGCCATGAACGCCTGCCCATCAGAGACGACGGTTTCTGTGGTGCCAGGAACACAAGAACTGGATACATCAGCAATGGGGTCGACTTTTCTTTACGGATGAGAGCCGATTTAGTCTGACGAGCGATTCTGGACGTATACACATCTGGAGAGAGCAGGGAACGTGCAATCACACCTCCAACATTATCGAAAGGGAACGTTTTGGAGGTGGCGGAGTTTTGGTTTAGGGCGGTATCATGCTTGGTGGAAGATGTGGAGGTTCAGTCACTGGTGTCCGCTATTGCACAGAGGTTCTCCTGCCTCACGTGCGTCTGTTTAGAGGTGCTGTGGGTCCTGAATTCCCTCTTCATGGACGACAACGATATACCTCATCGTACAGTGGCTGTCGCAGAGCTGTTGGAGAGTGAAGATATTCAACGCATGGATTGGATCGCAAGGTCTCCTGACCTAAATCCAATCGAACACGTGTAGGACCTTCTCGGGAGACGCTTGGCAGCACGTCACCAGCCGCCAGCAACGATTCCACAGCTGCGATCGGTGCTACAAGAGTAATAGGCCGCGATGCCTCAACAGCTCCTTGACAACAACCTCGTCCTCAGCATGGACAGACGTTGTAAATCCTGCAACGCAGTCCGGGGGATCATATCCCCTACTAAAGACTGGATTTCTCTTGGCAGCCACCTGTCACATGGACGTTTCTGTCTTCTGTCCAGTTGTGCTCGAAGCTACTATAACGAAGTGAATTTCTCCGTCATTTTTATCCGCGCCAGGATTCGAACCCGGGTCCACTCATTCCGGAATAAGTTTCTCTACCAATTAAGCTACGCGGACATTGATTCTAATTGCTATCTGCCTTTATGTCGTGTGCGTCCTTCTGGCAGGTACGTCACATCTCCTGGTACGTTACATCATCTCCCCTTCTTTTTCTTTTTTTTCTTTCGAAGTGCTGCTCATATTTTTCCTATCTCGCGGTGTGGAAATAACATCACACCAATGCGGCCCTGTTTTTCCCACTGTCCGCAATTGGCACTGTTTCTACCACTATCCCCAATTGGCCCTGTTTTTCCCACTGTCCGCAATTGGCCCTGTTTTACCCGCTGTCCGCAATTGGCCCTGTTTTCCCCACTGTCCGCAATGGGCCCTGTTTTTCCCACTGTCCGCAATTGGCCCTGTTTTTCCCACTGTCCGCAATTGGCACTGTTTCCCACTGTCCGCAATTGGCACTGTTTCCCACTGTCCGCAATTGGCACTGTTTTTCCCACTGTCCGCAATTGGCACTGTTTTTCCCACTGTCCGCAATTGGCACTATTTTCCCACTGTCCGCAATTGGCACTGTTTTTCCTATTGTCCGTAATTGGCACTGTTTTCTCACTAACCGCAATTGGCACTGTTTTACCACTGTCCGCAATTGGCACTGTTTTTCCCACTGTCCGCAATTGGCACTATTTTCTCACTGTCCGCAATTGGCACTGTTTTTCCCACTGTATGCCATTGGCACTGTTTTTCCTACTTTCCGCCATTGGCACTGTTTTTTCCTACTTTCCGCAATTGGGACCAAACCGATCCTCACTACCCGCGCGGAAAGATTCTTCCGCGTAAGAGCTGAAACATTCAGCGTGTCGGATGTTAGAAAATTTCTGTCTAAATACGGGGAAACTTGAAACGGGCTTTTCTGAAGTAAACGGAATTACTGACTACGGAAAATCTGTAAAAACACGGAAGTTAAAAAAACGGGAACTTTTTAAAAACGGAAATTACGTATAAAGACGGACAATTACTGGCAACTTTGCTGCACATTGTTTTCAGAAATGTTCCGTGAATTCACACCACTTAGTTTGTGCAGTGTAATACATACTTTCAAGAAATTGTAAGGCAATTTCATTTACTCATACTTTTAGTGTGTCCACGGATAGATTGGCCCACCGGGACACCGGGACATTTCCCGGTAGACCACTCAAGAAATGGCTCATTTTCTCCTAATCTTTTAATCTGAATTTTTTTAACAAACAAATAATTATTTCACAAGTCATGAATAATAATCGGTAACTTCGTTGTGCTTTATGTCTATCTGAAAAATTATTTCCCTGAGAAGAAAAGCGTTTCTTTCTATCTATAATATACACTGAAGTGCCGGAAAAACTGGTACACCAGTCTAATACTTGGAAGGTCCCACACGGGAACACAGTACTGCAGAAATACGACAGGGTATGTACTACACTAGCTTTTCGAAATATGTTGTAGGCAATGCACACCATACTTCCTGCAGAGCGTTCCACACTTCGAGTGTATTCCGAGGTTTCGGATTCCTGTGTTCGATAGCGCGTTGCATGGCATCCCAAATGTGTTTTATCACGTTCAGATCTTGGAACTTGGGTGGGAAATGGCAACACCCTAAACTCAGGTGAATGCTCCTCTAACCATAATGTAGCGTCCAGACTCTTGTGTGGAGGTACATTGTCCTGTTGTAACAGGCCCAACCCATCAGCATGAATGCAGGTCATGAACGGGTGCACCTCTTTAGAAAGGATGCGCACATAGCATTCGTCGATCACAGACGTTTGTAGGCGTACCAGGGGTCCCGATAAAGTCCAGGTAAACACAACCATACCATTACGGACCCCCCCTCCCCAGCAGCTGGTACAGTTCCCTGTTGACAGGCGGGATCCATGGTTGCATGGGGTTTGCGCCACACACGAATCCTTCCATCTGCCCGACACAGTCGGAAACGCGACTCGTCAGACCAGGCTACTTGTTTCCAGCCATCAAATGTGCAGTGGATGTGTTGCCGTGCCCAAGCGAGGCGCATAGCTCTGTGTCGTGCACCCATCAAGAGGGACTCGAGTTGGGCGTCGGCTCCCAAAGCCCATATCGTGCAGGGTCAAAAGCCCCTGACGCTGATGCTTGTTGACGCTCCAGCATTGAATTCCGATGATACCTGCGAGCGTGTCACGTGAAACGATTCTTGACAGCCGACGATGGTCACGTTCACCCAATGTCTTTTTACGGCCACACTGGTATAGTAGGTTGGAGGTTTTGCCGGAAATTCTTGTTGTCGCGCTACACCCTTGCAATGGTCGTCCGTGAAAACCCGAACTTCGTTTCAACCTCCAAATTACTATGGCACATCTCACGAGCGCCAACTATGACGCCGTGTTGAAAATCGCCTAAATCGTTATTACTTGTCATTGTCATGCCGAAAACAGCTCTGACAGCTGGCAAGGATGTCTATCGCTTTATATACGCACTGGCGGACGCAACCGAGTAGAAGCATAGGTGACGTTGCTATGTATTTTGCATAAGCTCGTCTGTACCAGTTTTTCTGGCACTTCAGTGTACATGCTTTGAAAAAGACATAGCAAAATTCTCTGGACTTATACGAGAAAAGTGCAGCAGTACCAACTGCACTCTTATAAATTAATTAAGAGAAAGTTAACTACAGTTAAACGCAGGCCGTCGGACTTGCAGCTCAGTGTAATTGGTTGGCTCTAACATTCTTTTCTAGTTTTAACGGCGACACTAACACCCATTTTGATGTCCCATCATGCCCACACCCTTATTCACAAACAGCTAAATTGATTCTTGGGCATATATATAATCAATTCTTGTCTCTCCCGCATTTATCTTAAAAGCAAGAATGGTTTACCACTGAACTGGTTCATATTGATCAAATTATGGGTCTACTGAAGGAGGAGGTACAAATATTATAAATAGGTACCAATACGTATTCATTTGGTAACTGATCACGCAATAGGTGAGCCCTGACCTAATAAATCTGAAACTTAATTGCGTAGGAAAATGGTTATGTGGCATGACCTAATAAATCTGAAACTTAATTGCGTAGGAAAATTGTTATGTGGCATGACCTAATAAATCTGAAACTTAATTGCGTAGGAAAATTGTTATGTGGCATGACCTAATAAATCTGAAACTTAATTGCGTAGGAAAATTGTTATGTGGCATGACCTAATAAATCTGAAACTTAATTGCGTAGGAAAATTGTTATGTGGCATGACCTAATAAATCTGAAACTTAATTGCGTAGGAAAATGGTTATGTGGCATGACCTAATAAATCTGAAACTTAATTGCGTAGGAAAATTGTTATGTGGCATGACCTAATAAATCTGAAACTTAATTGCGTAGGAAAATTGTTATGTGACATGACCTAATAAATCTGAAACTTAATTACGTAGGAAAATTGTTATGTGGCATGACCTAATAAATCTGAAACTTAATTGCGTAGGAAAATTGTTATGTGGCATGACCTAATAAATCTGAAACTTAATTGCGTAGGAAAATTGTTATGTGGCATCACCTAATAAATCTGAAACTTAATTGCGTGGGAAAATTGTTATGTGGCATGACCTAATAAATCTGAAACTTAATTGCGTAGGAAAATGGTTATGTGGCATGACCTAATAAATCTGAAACTTAATTGCGTAGGAAAATTGTTATGTGGCATGACCTAATAAATCTGAAACTTAATTGCGTAGGAAAATTGTTATGTGGCATGACCTAATAAATCTGAAACTTAATTGCGTAGGAAAATTGTTATGTGGCATGACCTAATAAATCTGAAACTTAATTGCGTAGGAAAATTGTTATGTGGCATGACCTAATAAATCTGAAACTTAATTGCGTAGGAAAATGGTTATGTGGCATGACCTAATAAATCTGAAACTTAATTGCGTAGGAAAATTGTTATGTGGCATGACCTAATAAATCTGAAACTTAATTGCGTAGGAAAATTGTTATGTGGCATGACAATAAATCTGAAACTTAAGTGCGTAGGAAAATTGTTATGTGGCATGACCTAATAAATCTGAAACTTAATTGCGTAGGAAAATTGTTATGTGGCATGACCTAATAAATCTGAAACTTAATTGCGTAGGAAAATTGTTATGTGGCATGACCTAATAAATCTGAAACTTAATTGCGTAGGAAAATTGTTATGTGGCATGACCTAATAAATCTGAAACTTAATTGCGTAGGAAAATGGTTATGTGGCATGACCTAATAAATCTGAAACTTAATTGCGTAGGAAAATTGTTATGTGGCATGACCTAATAAATCTGAAACTTAATTGCGTAGGAAAATTGTTATGTGGCATGACCTAATAAATCTGAAACTTAATTGCGTAGGAAAATTGTTATGTGGCAGGACCTAATAAATCTGAAACTTAATTGCGTAGGAAAATTGTTATATGGCATGACCTAATAAATCTGAAACTTAATTGCGTAGGAAAATTGTTATGTGGCATGACCTAATAAATCTGAAACTTAATTGCGTAGGAAAATGGTTATGTGGCATGACCTAATAAATCTGAAACTTAATTGCGTAGGAAAATTGTTATGTAGCATGACCTAATAAATCTGAAACTTAATTGCGTAGGAAAATTGTTATGTGGCATGACCTAATAAATCTGAAACTTAATTGCGTAGGAAAATTGTTATGTGGCATGACCTAATAAATCTGAAACTTAATTGCGTAGGAAAATTGTTATTTGGCATGACCTAATAAATCTGAAACTTAATTGCGTAGGAAAATTGTTATGTGGCATGACCTAATAAATCTGAAACTTAATTACGTAGGAAAATTGTTATGTGGCATGAGCACACATTTCGACTCTCAGAATAACCTTCATGATGATTAAGCCGGATCTGTAGTTTTCGAGGTACTCATGATTTTGTCCAAAACAAATTTTTCAAAGAAAGAAGTTGTCCGGTACAACACCCTATTTTGAGCGTATTTTGATGATGCATTCAATCATGAGGCGATTTAGGAAATTCTTTTACAGTTAAATTGTTAAAATTCGTTCACGACCGAATTCTTTTTAAAATGCATTTTTCGACAGTTCTCTTTCATCCAGGATCTAATAGATTTCTTTTTTTTTTTAACATGAGGGAATTTATGAAGTGTTCCCCAATATGGATACGTGTTTTGTAATGGACCGCAAGACTGAAATTCCCGACCTGGTTTGGCCGACCCAATTCGCTCCTGAGTGTGTCTAATTAACACAACACAGTGTATTTGCATTAAAGTTTCGAATATGTTTGATTAATCTTCTGACAAAGCTTTTCCATGGATGTTATATTTATTCGAAATTTTATGTTTCTATTTTTTTATGTGTTGTTTCGTGTATTATTATTCATTTTTCTCTTAATGAATCGAAGCTGCCTTTCTGTTTCTTTTATCCAGAGAGAATAGTTTCTTAACATACGCACATGTTAACACATCCCAGGAGTCCAATTAAGTGACCCAAGTTTCCGTGTTTGAAGGATATACGTATGGCTGGTCTGGAAGATTACAGAACGTCTGCTCTCCAGAAGAAAAGACGGTTTCCAAACTGGGCGAGACTGTTTTATTTACTCATGCTTTTAAATCTGCATGAGGCTTAGCATTTATTAAGATGAATTTATAAGCAAATTTCAGTGAAACAAAAAAATAAGATCCTCCGTTAAATGATAGATATGTATTTCAATACTCATTTTTACAGAAATATTTCTCCGATATAATTGCCATGTATTAGATAATAATGTATGTTAACATGTCATTAAATCAATATAAATAATGAATACAATTCCTGTTATCTCTGCAATTTTTTGCAATATCAATCCTTAAGTGATTATCTTGGGAAATGATTACATTCATTTGAAACAAGATACTCTAAAATATACCAATAACTCCGTGGAGTACAGAGCATAGTAAACAATTATTTCTTATCTTTCAATAGAATAAATGTTCAAGAAATCTTACGATTTAGTTTCGTTTTTATGTCCAATTATTTTCCGCAAAATATCCAAACTTAGCATCATGAAGGAAAAGCGCTGGGGAGCTATTTTTAAGTTAAAAGGTAAAGTGAAGCAAGCTGAACATAATGGGAACATTATCCGATGAAACAAAACTGAACGAATGTCGACAGCGGCATCAAATTCAAAATATTTTTTACTGAGACGGTGAGATACCCCCAGGTAAGTACCCACCTCTTACACAGCGCGTTTTCAAATGATATAAACTAACTGAGCACATTCATGAAAAGCGTGCTTATGAATATTGGGCAGAAAGTAATTCTCTTCAATGTTATAACATATATTTGGGAGTGTAAATAATAAAGCCTATGAAATGAATCAGCTTTTATTTTAATTACTGGCCTATAACCCTTCCTAAGACAGTTGTTTTTAAGCTTTAAATAAATATTAATATATAGGGGATGTTGCCCGTCATAAGACGGTGAAAGTTTTAATTGAAGCAGATGAAAACAATTAAAACAGACGCCGGCTTTTTTGTTAGGAAATATAGTAAACTTACATAGCAAGAACTCATTCATGTTAGAACTGAAAATATATGTTATTTATTTCCGTTTTTCAAAATCCCTCGCGATAAATATTCTGCGCGAAATATTTTTTTGTTGTTCAACAATTTTCTTTGTAGTCCAGTTGTTTTCATGTAAACTTACCTTAATAACTTTTGCTTTGATATTTCGTGTTAAATTTCTTTTTCTCCGGCACACATAGCACCGAAGTTTAGTTTGAAGCTTCATACCGAAGCTTTTTCTACAAAATAGTGCGACAACTGGTATTAAAAATCGAAACTACGTAAATTATCGACAATGTGCTGTTGGGGCGACATATGTTTTTAGATGCAATCTTGCTCACTTCGACATCTGAAGATTTCAGTTTTTATTGTAGGTTAGAGCGTTTAGTTAGATGATATTTTGCAAAATATTTAATATAATAGGCACTAAACTCGGAAAGTTAGTTAAGTTAAAAAAGTAAAAAATAATTAAAGCGTGCAAATTAATATTCGAATTGTGCTAAATTAAATTAACATACAAACGCAACTTGCCGCAATATTCAGATTTTAATTCGAATTTTTTTAGATCGAATAAATAGTACTCGAGTCATTGATAATCCAATGTTTCTAAATTCGCACGCGATCACCTTGACATCTGAAAGTGATCTCGTGCTATTATATATCGGGCAATCATTTTGACATCGCGAGAGCGGGCTGCGAGTGGTCTAGTGGTCAAAGTTCGTGAATGTCACGGAGAACCTTAGGGTTCGATCCCACATATGTACGAACGCTCGAACTTCTAAACATCCGCTGCGCCTCGGAACAGCACGTTAAAATGGCGGACCCCGGGTACTAGACCCCAGGTAGTAAATAAGGGCGTCTTCCTTTCCCTTTCTACCTCGCTTCCGTGTCACTTTCCTATGGGACAGTCTAGCCCAAATCTCCTAGTTTCTTATTTCTGAGGGTTGTTTAAGACCAGGGGTCAGACACTCCGTTCCTAAAATCCTCTACAAAATGATCTGATCTGACATCGCGAGAGCACACACGAATTGATCGATAAGTGATGATACACTGCTGGACAATTGCTAAGGACGGATCATAAACGGCTATATAGCGCATAAAAAAGTAAGTGTGGTTGGATGCCAAGTGAAATAAAGTAATGTCAGAATGCCAGGACATTACAAGAAAGACAATTTATTGTGCTGTGAAATCCAGAAGGCTTTGGAACGTTTTAAAGAGACAAACAGCCCATTTTGTGCAGAATACGTAAACGTGAAAAAAATGCAATTACCGTCCGCAGGCGTTCCGGCGTAAGATGTCAATACGGGATATGGCCACCATGGAGGGCGATGCAAGATTCCACACGTCGTGTCATGCTTTGCACAACATTATCAAGCAGCTGTTGGGGTAATTTATCCCATTACTCTGTCAGTGCACGGATGAGGGGGTCCGTGTTTATTGGAGGGCATTGGCGACCAGCAAGACTCCTCCGCAAAGCATCCCACGCATTTTCAATGGGATTCAGATCTGGAGAACGTGCTGGCCATAGGAGGCGTTGAATATCCTCGCTCTCAAGACACTCCTGGACAGCGACTGTTCGATGACATGTTGCGTTGTCGTCCATTAAAATGAATCGATCACCGACAGCACCACGGAACATGCGAACATGAGGTAGCAGAACATCATTAATGTATCGTTGGCCAGTCATAGTCCCAGTTGGAAGCACAAAAGAGGGACGTACGGCCATTGATCACGATGCCAGCCCATACCATGACACTACATGTCGGATATCGGTCCCTTTCCTGTATGTTTGCTGGACAATATGCAGTACCACTATCACGCCAGATCAGTTGTCGTCGACAATCAGACGATAGACTGTATCTACTCTCATCTGAGAAGAGGACAGCAGACCAGTCGTTATCAGTCCAATTGCGATGTTGATGGCACCATTGCAAACGGGCGGTACGGTGACGTCTGGACAATGGGATGCACACAACAGGACGGCGGGCGTATAGTCCTCCTTCATGCAAACGTCTGGCAACAGTTTTTCAGGAGATCCGCTTGCCAGTAGCAGCCGTAAACTGATTTGCTACCTCACTAGCTGTGCTGCGCCGGTGTCTTTTTGTTGATAGCACTATGTACCGATCTTCTGCAGGTGTCGTACTGCGAACACGACCTTCCCCGTGACATTTGCTACACTCTCCATTTGTTTGAAATGATTTCCAAAGCCTTCAAACAACACTGTGGCTGACGTCGAACTCCCTGACAACATCTGTTATTTTTCGCCCTTCTTCAATCTTGCCAATAATACGGCCACGCGTAAAATCATCTAGGTGATGTCAGGAAGACATACTGACAGTTGCAAATTCGTCAATTGATTCTTTCCCTTTCAACTTTGCGTTTGAACAACAACGGTCAGTACGCGTCAAATCCATTATATCTCTTATCAGCGCTATGACGTCACGAACAAGTTCGGCAATCCAAAATTTGCATACGCACAACACGTCTTACTGTATCCCGCACTTATGCTAATTTCCACATTTTCCTGCCTTCCATTTTATGGTTGCTATCGTTGCTATTGTCATCCGTCCTTAGCAATTGTCCAGCAGTGTATTTATGTAATTTTTAGGTAAGTCACTTCTGTCAACAGCTGCCATGAGGACGAAATACACACCATGTCTGATTTCCCCTTTAATAGTGTACCCCTCTTTCTTACGCTTTCCAATCGTAGGTTGAAGAAGCGTATATGCTCCAGCTATGTCCGGCCGTCTGTTCGTCCGTCCGTCCGTCCGTCTGTCTGTCCGAACGATATTTCACGTGAAAATGGTTCGATTTCGACGAAATTTTAGTATGTGGTAGGAGACCACCTGGGGACGAACCCTAATGAAAATGGGCGAAACAGCGTCAAAGTTCAAGACATAGGAGCGGGATCCATTCCATTGCTATTATGCGTCATAACTTACGTAAAAATAGAGCGATATCGAAGAAATTGTAGTATGTATTAGGGAACCAGCTGGGGACAATCCCTATTGAAAATGGGTGAAATAGGGTCAAAGGTCAGGACTTAGGAGCTGGATCCATTCCATTGCCTTTATGCTTCATAACTTGCGTAAAAATGGTTCGATTTCGATGAAATTCTAGTATGTGGTAGGGAACTACCAGGGGACAAACATTATTGAAAATGGGCGAAATGGGGTCGAAGGTCATTCAGGGCATAAGAGCGGGATTTATTCCATTGCCCTTATGCGTCCTGACTTGCGTAAAAATAGTTCGATTTCGATGAAAGTTCAGTATGTAGTAAGGAACCAACTGGGGACGAACCATATTCAAAATGGGCGGAATGGGGTCAAAGGTCACGACACTGGAGTGGGATCCATTCCATTGCCCTGGTGCATCATAACTTACCTAAAAATTATTCGATTGCGAAAAAACGATATCATGTTGTTCCGGAGGTACAGATAACCGGTTCTGTTGAATATCAACGAAATGGCGTCAAAGGTCATTGCACAAAGGCATGATTTATTCCACAGCCATTATTCTCCTAAATTGCGTAAAACTGCTACTATTGCAACTAAACTTTAGAATATCATCGAAATGGGGTCAAAGGTCAGGACACAGGAGCGAGATTTATTCCACAGCCATTATCCACATAACTTGAGTAATAATTTCTGGTATGTTGGAAAGCGTTTCATAATCAACGCATTGCATGATTTTACTAACTTGTTTTATTATGGATAGAATATTCGCCGTCTTTATGGCAAAGTATTATATTTATGAATATATATACTTTTTTTTTTTTTGATTGGAGGTTTAACGACCACCGTGAGCAACTCAATGGGCTATAAGCAGTCGCCCGTCCCTAATTTAAGGTCACTGGTTCCAGGGAAGGGAGAGAGCCAGTGCCGTAAGACAAACACAACATCCATGCCTGACCAGGATTCGAACCCAGACCACTTACGGACGAATGATGAGAGGCCAGCGCCTTAGACCACTGCGCCACCGGGGCGGCAAAATATATATACACTATCTACCAACAAGTAATTGGACACCTGTGATAGCAAAGGAAAACGAAGTTATTCATCAATAGTTGGTGGAGCCTCCACGAGCGGCGATCGCAGCAGCGACCCTCCAGGGCATACTCTCAACCAGGCTGTAGGGCCAGACATATCAATTTTTAGATAATACCTTTTGTTTCCCGCCGTATAGCGAGCTACCACCTCGCCTTTACTATACGATCTGGCTATCAAGGCTGCTGAAGGCGTCCTTGTGTAGAAGAATAATTACCTCGACAAAACTCAGTCCAGTACACTGAAATAAACACAACAGCAAGACTTTATTATTCCGATAACATTTGCTTCACGGGTTTCCGATGACTTTCCGCTCAGGTTCCCGTGCTGACCACGTGCTACCTTTCCACAATTCTTTCCGCGATACCCGGTGGACGAAGGAATCCTCCTTCCCGTTCACCACGCTGCACTTCTGCGATAACTGCAGCCCTTCCGTCAGAAACCGGTGTCCAAACCAGGATCCCTCTCTCCTTGACGACCCAAGCTCAACTGTCTCACTCAATTCTCCTCGCCCATTCTGTCCTCTACCAGGCATGCGCAAGAAAAACTGGTTTCCCCGGTCAGCACGTGAAATACCTGAACTCAGGAATGCCGTCGGATTCCCGCAGGCGATTACAACCTTGCATGTATACAAAAGCAGTATGACAACTTGTTTAACTGAAGCACTCGAGCAGCTGACTCTTCAAGGTCAGTTGCCCCAGGTGTTCATGCACCATACTCTTAATCCCACATAGGATTAAAATTATACCACGTGGGTGGTGAAGAATATTAGTTCTTATCTGAAACAACAAAATGGCAGAATGAAACGTCCGTCCGCACGTGTTCATCACAATATTAAAATTAAATAAATTCATAATTGACAGTTTGATTGCAGGCGACCATTACACAGGCGTTGTACGACGACTAGTGGTATTTTCTTCCACTCGGCTTGGAGAAGACAGGTCAGTTCCTTCACCGATTTCGGACAGTGGGGGCGCCCTCCAACTCGTCCCAGAGGTGCTCGATAGGGTTAAGGTCCGGGCTCTTGGCAGGCCAGTCCATTCGATTAACCCCATTGTCACCTTTTACCAAGCCATGGTGGACCTCGCAACATGACAGGTGGCATTGCCATTTTGAAAGTAACATGGGTCCACCCCGTAAAACTGCCACAACGTAGGAAGCGCATGGTCATCCAAAATGGTGCAGTAGGTCTCGGCGTTGAGTCTACCAGGAATGGCGACCAAGGGTCCCGTGCTATACCAGGAGAAACACACCCCATAGCATAATCCCACCGCTGCCGAACTTCACAGTTGGAAAAAATATATTCCGGCTGGAGGCGTTCTCCAGGCAGACGCCAAACCCAGACCCTGCCATCCGAACGGTAGATGGTGAACCTTGATTCGTCGTTCCAGAGAACCTGTTTCCACTGTTGAACGGTCCACTGTCGACGTTCGTTGCACAACGTTAGCCGAGCAGCGCTATTGGACTTGGTGATCAAAGGCTTGTAGGCGGCAGCTCGTCCATGATAACCGAGCAGATGGGCTTCCTTACGGAAGGTATTCATCAAAAGAACACTCCCGATTCCCATTTAGAACTCCTCGCGGATGTGGCCCATCGATATGGTGCGGTTCTTCCGAATTTCTCTGGCCAGCACCCGTCGGTTTCTAACTCCCAGTTTTGTGGGTCTGCCGGGTCGGGGCACATTCCGACAGTCACCTCTCCTCTTCCACTTGCCAACCACGTAGGCCACTGTCGCTTTTGGGTACTTCAACTTGCTGGATATGTCACTTATGGATCGGTCATTTCTGTGATACCCGACGATTACAGCTTTCTCGAAATCAGAGAGCTCCGAACTGCGAGGCATCTTGCATGCTACTGGTTGCGTTGTTGTTTCCCACACGATATTTAACGGCGGCGGCCGTGACGTGTATCAGGACCGCAGATATCGTCGATTGCACGGGCGCCAAATTATTTGTTGGTAGATAGTGTATATATACATATACAGTATATACATATATATATATATATATAGTATACAAATAAAACAAAAAAAATATAAAAACTTATAAAACAAAAAAGGAAATTAGGCAAAAAAGGCTAATACCAAAAAAAGAACTTTAAAACAAGTGAAAACAAAAAAACAAGTTTCCGTCATCAGGAGAGCATCAACCTGTGGGAGTGGCCTTTCTAGTACCAAGAAATAAAATTGTTGGTACTAGAAAGGCCATATATATATATATATATATGTGTGTGTGTGTGTGTGTGTGTGTGTATATATATATATATAGAGAGAGAGAGAGAGACAGCAAACATTCTATCCACAATAAAAAAAGCACGATGGGAAACAAGATTCGGATCGTGCTAAAACTTTGCACGTGCAGTTATAGTGTAAAGTAAGATGGTATTACAATTTCTTAGCAACAGGACGCTTTATTTCATAACAGTGGCTCCATAAGCATAACAGGTTAGTACTCTGTACCGACACATCTGGCGGCGACGCATACCGATATCCGGCGTGGCGTGGAGTTAACTACAGCTGGATGTTTTCCTCTGGCATAATCTGCCAGGCGTACTCTAATTCTAGGGCTCATTCGTCGATATTTCCGGATGGCTGCAGTGTAAGTCCCAGCATGCCCCATACGTCTAGTTACCAGAACCATGTCCAGCCAAGTTACCAGATCTATACGATTCACAAAAGATCTGGTAACTAGGCTGGTCATGGGAAGATTTCAAATCCACTGAGGCATTTTCGGGCGAGGTTAACTGTGTGTGGTCTGGCATTTTCATTCTGGTAATTGGCACGCGGAAGATGTGAAAGCGCAGGAAACACAACTGGCAGCAGCCTGTCGTGAACGTGCCGCTGTGATGTTTAGGTAGCACGTTGACTGTTGAGAGGTACCGGCTGTCGTAGGAGATGTGCACCAATCGAAACAGTAGCCTAGTGTCACTCACAATGCAGGACGTATCGTAGCGATTTTCCAACCTCCACCACAGATCTACGCATTGATCATCTGCTTCCATATAAAAGAGGCATACACCAGTTAACACCATACGGCAAACTTTCGAAGCCGTCTGTGCTTCCGGTGCTCGACACCACTCTCAGCGTTGCCGATATTCGGTAATTCGTATCAGTCGTGGAAGAACGGAAGAACGCAGTACCGGTGTGGTATTCCAGTGGGGTGCCTCTGCTCGGTGAAGGACACTACGTCTCTTCGGGTGGTAAATAAGAATGCCGTCGTTGTCGTTCTGGCTGATCTCTCTATCACCCGATCTACCCGTCCAGATTTTCTTTGCCTGGGCCAGCCTGTGCTTTAGTTTCCAGTGTGTGAGACTTCCACCCTCCCCTTTGAATTTCAGCTGCCAACATCGTCCAATTCCTGCATTGCTTCAACACAAATGTTGGTCAATTCGTCGATATGACGAGCCGGCCTTTTATAGGCCCACCATGCGTTTCTTCTCGAACTCAAAGTGTATGGTAACGGGAGGGTTGATATCGGTGGCTGATGAGGATGTCAGCAGTTTCGTTGCTTCGTCGAACACCTTGTTGAGTTTTGTCCGCTTCATATGCGTGTGAACTTTCCTCTTCCGATTGCTTGGTTCGTGATATCTTTTGGCGTTTTGTGTTGATTCGTGTTTGATTAAAAATTGGTCTCTTCCTTTTGGGCATTGCTGTCACAAATATTTGTCGAGAATTACAGCAACGAAATGTATGGAATCTGTAGAATCAAACGGACTAAAAGCGTTACGAATTATTTAACACGCGTCCAGGAGACACAGCATTAGAACAGTGACTGAACGAAATTCGTTAACAATTTGTTATCGACGATCAAATGCATCACGTGCTTTCGGTGTCAGACGTCTTTGAGGGGCGAATCTCTTGGATGAAAAAGTCAAAAACGTATCTTTGAGAATATTTTATGAAACTGGCTGAAATTTTTATGAACACCATAAATCGTTAACAGGAACATCACCTCCAAATTTTGCCTGAATCGGTAAATAACTTTTCAAATTAGCCGTCAAAATTTTATTAACCGTTTCTGCGTATATATTTCTGTTTACCGATTAATTAAAAATGCCATGCCTATTTTAAAAAGTTCTGACCGGATTCCGGTGAAATTTTGAATGTCTCCTCTTATTACCAATTCATGGTGTTGACAAACATTTCAGCCCGTTTCGTTAAGATTTCACAAAGTTCGGTTTTGCATTTTTTTATGCACAGTTAGTTTTCAAAGATTAGAAACACCTGTGGAAGTGCCGTGGCGATGAATGCAGCACGTGCTTTCAGATTTGGAACGACGACGTAGCAAACGACGCTGACTCTATTAATTAGCTTATTAATTAATTCATAACTCGCGAACGGAACAACGTAGAGATCTTAAAATAGTTGCGTTGACCTAGAATTTCCAGTACTGATAAGCTATGCCAATTTCACAGTTCAGCGTTTGAGAGTTTTTGCTGCTTCAGACAAACAGACGTTTTATGTTTTATATATTGATTGAAGGTTTAACGACCACAGTGACCAACTCAGTGGGCTATAAGCAGTCGCCCATCCTTAATCTAAGGTCACTATTTCCAGGAAAGGGAGAGATCCAGCGCCGTAAGATAATCACAAGATTCATGGGGGATATATTTTAAATACGTGGAGATAATGTGAATATACGATATCATCACTGTCCACGTTATTTTTATAAACAACGAACAGTAACTGAAAAATTGTACATCCGACACCGCTGGGATCGGACCCCAGATCTCTCGATAACTAGCCGAGTGCGTTTGATTTACGCTACGCTGCCAACAATTCACAGCGCCACTCGTGGTTTATCAGTCAGCATCTGACTACATAAAGCCATATTGCTGGGCTCAAAAACTGATGTGTCGCCATCTAGTGGCATCAACAAAGCAAGCTGTTTAATTACAGCTGATGCCACTAGATGGCGACACATCAGCTGCTGTGCCCATCAATGTGGATTTGTGTAGTCAGATGCTGACTGATAAACCACGCGTGGCGCTGTGAATTGTTGGCACCGTAGCATAAAGCGAACGCACTCGGCTAGTTATCGAGAGATCTGGGATTCGTTCCTAGCGGTGTCGGATGCACAATTTTTCAGTTGCTGTTCGTTGTTTATAAAAATAACGTGGACATAGCGATGGCATCGTATATTCACAAGATTCATTGCTCACCCGGATTCGAACCCGGGCCCATCTCGTACGAATGATCTGAAGCCATTGCTTAGACCACTGCGCCCCGGGGCGGCAAGCGCATTTACCTGACGGACTATTTAATTACGGTGTTTTGATTTCCGGTCACAGACTTTATTTTTAACAGGAGTGAGATCGTGTTAAAATCATATAAGTCGTTAGAGCAATCTACTGATTCTCAAGATAATTTTTTAGCTAATAGAAAAATCATGCACACTACTTAGACATTTATCTGTAACAGTGAATAAAGAAAAACCTTCCTTCCTTTTTTCTTTTCTTTATCCCTTTTCGCTTCCCAAAGTTCTATAACTTCTGTAAAAAACACAAAAGGCCAGCTCCTGTTTTGTCTCATACATATTGTTAAATCTTCAAATATAAAGCGACGCATTAACATACATAGTGGATTGTGTGCAATAGTTCTGAATGATTCGTAGAATGAATTTGTTTCACATATCTGCCGCAAAATAAATAGTTTGTTATTTTTGGAAATTCGGAGTAGACAATATGTTGTTTCGATTACAAGATATTTTTGGTTTGTTTTATGTGCTGTTTTCTTGAGCTCAAAGGACTAAAAACAAATTTAGAAGTCAGTGTAATATATTCCATTCGGCAGTGCTTCTTTAGTTTTGCTTGAAATCTTGGAGGCGACTGAATGCATTTGATTTTATAGAGGGACGAGGTGAAATATAACAGAAAAGTCTTTTGTTTATTCCGAACGTAGTTCCAATGCGCGATTCTTTGGTACATACATATCACTAAGCTGTTCTTCAGACTCAGAATATGGCTTCTCAAAGAAAGCTCATCTGCCAAAATGAAAGTTTAAAACTGACGGAACTAAATTTTACTTAGGGTTGATGTACCAAACGTCTTCTTTTGTAGAGATATGGGAACATAATTCGAGCTTCAGTGAATCCATCACGCGTCTTACACATGAGCTATTGTACTTCGCACTCTATACCATTTTCTCATGAAAACATTCCTGCAAGTGTTCCTCCCATTGTTTCCTTGGCCTTCCTCTACCTTTGTTTCCTATCACTTAGGTGAAGAAACTGTCTTAGTAGGCATTATAGCATTCATCCTTCCAATATGACTGAACCACCTAATATTTGTTTTCAACTTACTAGCAACATTTTGCCTCACATAACTGACTCTCAAGACAAATTAACGGCAACACCTTTTTATTCCTGACAGATCAAAACGTGTCTTGCCAACAACTCTTCGCAAGTAACACATCTCACCAGCATCCAAATGGATCTCATGCCACTTCTGCAGTACCCTGATGCCACTGTCGTACATCATAGTAGGAACAAATGCTTTTCAATACAGATCTATTCGAAACTCTTCGGGAAACACGTCGATGACTGTCAAGGATGAATTCACTCGTCTACTAATTTCAATACGTAAACTGTTGTGCCTGTCAAACATGTTTTCGAAAAATACAAATTCATACCCGAATAAATGAAGACATTGATAAAATTAAAAACCAATTCATCTCTAATAAAAAACCATTGTCCCATGCTCAACAACAAATCGCGTATGATAATATAAAAGAAACATCATTTGTCTTGGTCATTATGATCTACACTTGTGGTTGTAAGAGGGTCTTTTTCTTTTCTTCTTTTTTTTTTTTTTTTTGATTGGAGGTTTAACGACCACCGTGAGCAACTCAATGGGCTATAAGCAGTCGCCCGTCCCTAATTTAGGGTCACTGGTTCCAGGGAAGGGAGAGAGCCAGTGCCGTAAGACAAACACAACATCCATGCCTCACCGGGATTCGAACCCGGAACCCTTCGGACGAATGATTAGAGGCCAACGCCTTAGACCACTGCGCCACCGGGGCGGCTGTAAGAGGGTCTCTGGAGCAGCGATAGGATCTGCAGCGTGAGACTTGATATCATCTAAATATCTGAGAAAATGAATGTCAGCATTAAAAATTAATGAAGGACGTATACACCGATGAGCTATTGTTATTATGACCACCCCCAGGCTTAGAGAAATGAGCGCGCCTGGAGACCGAACGGTGGCTCAGGTGAAGTTTACAGAGCAATATATGTACAACCTGAGGACTGGCTTTTGATTAACAGAGTGTTCGGAGTCAGAATGGGAAAAAATCTGCCGATTTATCGGAGTTTGAGAAAGGACAAATTGTGCTGGCACGGCGGCTCGGAACTACGATCTCGGAAACGGCGAGGCTTGTGGGTTGTTCATGTACCGCTGTAGTGAGTGCGTATCAAATGTGGTGCACAGATGGCAAAACAACGAACCGTCGTCAATCCGTATGTCGTCCCCTGCTCATTGATGCCAGAGGGGAGCGGAGACGGTCTCACATTCTTCATAGCGACCGCAGGGTCACAGTGCGACAAATCACCCGCGAATGCAACTGTGGTGATCAGGGCAATGTGTCACTGCACACAGTTCTTCGTAGCTTTCTGCGGATGGGCATGCTATAAGCCGAAGACCCAGCCAGGTCCCTATGCTCATTGCACGTCATCGCCAGCAATGCATGAAATGGGCCCAAGATCATCAAGATTGGACCGTGGATGATTGGAAAAAAGTGGACTGGTCTGACGAATCAAGATTTCTGGTGCATCACCTAGACGGCCGAGCGCGGATATGCCGATTACCAACGTAGGCCCAACAGTGCACTTAGATGCACTGTTGGGCACAAAATATTTAAGGTGTTTTTCTCATTATCTGTAATTCTAAATGTGCGATTTTCAAAACTGAATGCTCTTTACCTTGTGGAACACTTTAGGTTTGTATTTGAGGAGTTTTGTACTTTACAATTTTGTCGCTAGGTTGTGTTTGTGCACTTACATTTGTAGCTTATCTCCGCTTCTAAAACTCTATTGAGAAAATTCTTTCTTAACTGCATGAAGGTTGGGAGTATTTTCCTATTACATAATGCATAGTTTTGTCGCTAGGGGGCATAAAGGTCAAAACCTTTTTCTCGCTATCTCTGCTTCCGGGACATGTATTTAAAAATTTATTTTTCGTTTGCATAACTTTTGTCATGAAAGATACTTTTCGCCTATTATCAGCTTTTTGAATATGCTGAATTCTTCCGTTAGAGGGCGTAGAATGATATCATGTTAAATAAACAAAGACATCGTTCTTTCCACGTTTTAGCAACACAAAGCAACCGAAAAATTGTTATTCGGTCACCACCGGGGAATTGAATCCCGGATCTCTCGTTATCTAGCCCAGCGCGTTAGCCTTACACCACGATGGCCAACAATCCACTGCGCTATGTGTGTTTTGCAGTCAGCTTCTGACATCATAAATCCGTAAGATGGGCTCAGCTACTGAGACGTCTCCATCTGGTGGTCATTAACGGCGCTGGCCATATATTAATTTTAGCAGTTAAATCCATAGGGCGAGATCCAAATTTAAAATCCTCGAAATACGTGGCGAGAGTAAATAAACAAAGACATCGCTCTTTCCACGTTTTAGCAACACACAGCAACCGAAAAATTGTGTTGCTAAAACGTGGAAAGAGCGATGTCTTTGTTTATTTACTGATGCCACGTATTTGGAGGATTTTCACTTTGGTATCATGTTTCTTTCTATATTTCTTCTTTAAACTGTTTGATTTGAAAGTCCGTTTCTTTCTGATACCTTCTTTTTGCTATGAGAAACTTTCCTGTGCGCCATTTGCTAATTTTCGTAACACACTTTTTTGACATCTTGTGGAAGTAACTAGCTGTTTCAATTTCTGGATGTTTTATCAATTGTAGAAATCCGGTTGATTTCTTTTCTAACCGATTCCATTGACTATGAACGACTTTGAAAATTTTTATTCGCGTCGGTAAGGGTTCAAAAGATTTGCTCATTACAACCGCCAATTCGTTGTTACCTCTCTTGTTGAGCTTGTTCTCAATATTATTCAAGACAATTAAATTGCTCTAAGGCACTGTACATCTGATTGTGCGACTACTGCTGCAGACTCATCAATTTGGATTTCTGACACGATGGCTGCTGTTGAGATATTATCTTGCATATTGGGTTCCATGTTGATTGTATTAAGCTGTATGTTAGATGGATGCAGATTCATCGTAATATGTTACGAAAGCCCTTCCCTTGTGTTCACCTGAAATCCCAATTGTTCTCCATACAATCGTGATTTAGACCTTGAGAGCCATGACTGCTCTTAATACAAGTACTGGGCAGCACAGTGTAATACAAACGTATTGAATTTACATAATTTAAAATTCACTGTCAAAGTATTATTATTTATCCAACATTAATATCATTGTTCAGGTTTATAATACATCCATTATGTCAGTTTAATAGTATTTCAATGCATGTACTTACATCGGCATACGTATATGATTGTTGAACAAACGATTTAGGTAACTGCAGAATGTGGGTTATAATTGCTTAGGATTCAAATTGCCGCATCTTTACAATTTACAAAAAAAGTATTTCGAGATTGTATTAAATAGGTATTTCAACATGACATAAAATCGTTCTTTGTTCTTCATTTTAATAGACATACTTAATGTGCCGTAGGCCGAGTGGTCAGTTGCGTATGTTTCTAATTAGTCATGCGCGCTTGGCCAGGGCGCGAGTTCTGGACGAAAGCGTACGTGGTACGTCTGACTTTCCGCGCGAACCCTTTTCCTCCCCGGAACCAGTGGATCCAAAATAAGAACGAGAGACTCCATATAAGTCTTGGCTGTAAGCAGTTGAGTGCTAGACTTTAAACGTTAAAGAAAATAACATTTAGCCTGTTCTTTTAATATCAAGATTGCAACTCGTAATGTACTTTAATTATTATTGTTCACAAAATATTTTACTTTAAGATGGTTCCACCTAAAATCTCTCCCTTATATTTCCAATGGTAAAACTTCTTTACATATTTTCGTCGGAATTAATGTATTCTCAAGGATGAAAATTTGCACATCGATAAAACTAACTTTAAGTTATAGCATGGTATACTTAGTACTTGCTAAAACATAAAAATAATTATATAAAAAATCAATCATTTTTCTTTGAGTAATGTTCAGACCTGTTAACAGACGGCGCGACCTGTACATTGATGACGTCAGTAGACAAACAAATGTTGGATTTCTTAATTATGGTTATATTTCAGCAAGTATTAAGTATCCCAAGCTATAACTTATAGTTAGTTTTATCGATGTGCAAATTTTAATCGTTGGGAATACATTAATTGCGAAAAAATATGTAAAGAAGTTTTACCAATGAAAACATAAGTCAGAGATTTTAGGTGGAACCATCTTAAGACTAAAGGTTTTTCTATTTAAAAATAGCAGTTCGCAGGAATGTAGACGTGTGAAGTAATTTTCTAGGCGCATAACCATTATTATTATAAGGCGTTTAAATATTATTGATATCAAAAACTACAGTCATGTGATACTTGTATATATATTAAGGTAATACAACGTAGTTTGTCAAATTTTTTTTTCAAGCCGACCGTTCCGTAAGGGGTCCGGGTTCGAATCCCGGTCAGGCATGGATGTTGTGTTTGTCTTACGGCACTGGCTCTCTCCCTTCCCTGGAACCAGTGACCCTAAATTAGGGACGGGCGACTGCTTATAGCCCATTGAGTTGCTCACGGTGGTCGTTAAACCTCCAATCCAAATCTAAGCCGACCGTAGTTTCGCTGGGTATTGAGCTAGCTTCATTAGGACGAATGGCACGTAAATATTCAAATTGTATATGACATCATAAATGGTGTTTACAGTCACGTGTTTTGGTTAGATGCTTCCACGCGTTTGAAAGAAATGGCGCGGATGCCATGTCATTAACAAGTTGCGAATACTTCTGATATACACTATCTACCAACAAGTAATTGCACACCCGTGCAATCGACGATATCTGCGGTTCAGATACACGTCACGGCCGCCGCCGCCGTTAAATATCTTGTGGGAAAAAAACAACGCAACCAGTCGTATGCAAGATACCACGCAGTTCGGTGCTCTCTGATTTCGAGAAAGGTGTAATCGTCGGATATCACAGAAATGGCCGATCCATACGTGACACATCCAGCGAGTTGAAGTACCCAAAATCGACAGTGCCCTACGTGATTGGCAAGTGGAAGATGAGAGGTGACTGTCGGAATGTGCCCCGACCCAGCTGACCCACAAAATTGGGAGTTAGAGACCGAAGGGTGCTGGCCAGTGAAATTCGGAAGAACCGCGCCAAATCGATGGGCCACATCCGCGAGGTGTTTCAACAGGCATCCGGGAGTGTTCTTTCGATGAATACCATCCGTAAGGAAGCCCATCTGCTCAGTTATCATGGACGTGCTGCCGCCCACAAGCTTTTGATCACCAAGTCCAATAGCGCTGCTCGGCTAACGTGGTGCAAATAACGTCGACAGTGGACCGTTGAACAGTGGAAATAGGTTCTCTGGAGCGACAAATCAAGGTTCACCCTCTACCGTTCGGATGGCAGGGTCTGGGTTTGGCGTCTGCTTGGAGAACGCTTCTTGCCGGAATGTATTGTGCCAACTGTGAAGTTCGGCGGCGGTGAAATTATGCTATGGGGGTGTTTTTCCTGCTATGGCAAGGGACCCTTGGTCGCAATTCCTGGTAGACTCAACGCCGAGACCTACTGCACCATTTTGGATGACCATGCGCTTCCTGCGTTGTGGCAGTTTCACGTGGTGGTCCCATGTTACTTTCAGGATGACAATGCCACCTGTCATGTTGCGAGGTTCACCATGGCTTGGTATGGTGCCAATGGGGTTAATCGAATGGACTGGCCTTCGCAGAGCTCGGACCTTAACCCAATCAAGCACTTATGGGACGAATTGGAGCGTCGATTTAAGGGTTGCCCCCATCGTCCGAAATCGGTGAAGGAACTGAGCTGTCTTCTCCAAGCCGAGTGGAAGAAAATACTGCTAGCCGTAGCACAACGCCAACCCTCCGGTGTTGCAGCTGTAATCGCCGCTCGTGGGGGCTCCACCAACTATTGAAGGTGAATAAACTTCGTTTTCCTTTGCTATCACAGGTGTCCAATTATTTGTTGGTAGATAGTTTATATGGAAAGCTTCCAAAATATCAAGTTTGGTGGTTGAATCTAGCTTGTCAATTATTTTTGCTTCGTCAAAGAGAAATTTGTGGTCCTTTTCGTAACAGTGTTTAGCCATCGATGACTTCTTTATGTCACAATTCCAAATGTAGGTTTTGTGCTCCTTCAATCGAAAACGCAAGGCTCTACATGTCTGTCTTATATATACGAAACGCTACATTCACACGGAATTTGATAATGGGCTTAAAACTCACCTTAAAATTAAAGGTTTTGAGAATTTTTGTAATTTTGAAGGAAACGTCGCGGGAAAATGGAATAATGGCAAATTTCTCTCGCAATGGGCGCATCACTGGAGTTAGTATGGAGATAGGATTCGGTTTCCGGAATTTTGTTAGAGCCTTGCCTATAATGGAAGGGTTGTGTCCTCGCTCTACTGCAATACGTTTAAGGAAATAAAGTTCTTTTTCCAAACTGTCTTTATCTGCACATACACAGTGCGTCAAAGAATTTTAAGACTGGTGCTAGATTTCAGCCAACGGTGGCGCCACCAGTGTAATCGCGAATGCGTTATAATCCGTGACCATCTGCTTGCTTTCTGCCAAAAGTACTGCGCAGTTGTAAAAGTAACTCAAACGAAACGGGCGTTCATTAGGGAAGTAAATTTTATTTCATGTTGAATTATGAAGATGGAACAAAGGGTAGTTATTAAATTTAACCCAAATCTTGGTAAAAGTGCCTCGGAAACGTACCAAATGATGAAACAAGTTTACGGTGATTTTTGTTTAAGTAGGTCAAATGTTTTCTTGTGGTACAAACGTTTTTCGGACGGAAGAGAGACTCAGAAGATGATAAGCATACCGGAAGACCAAGTTCATCTAGGATAACTGAGATTATTGAAAAAGTGCGTGATTTCGTGGCAAATAATCGAGGTGCGTCACTAAGAATGACGGAAGAGTCTTTAAACATCAACAAAGAAACGATTCGAACCATCCTGCATGAAGATTTGGGCAAAACAAAAGTCTGAGCTAAATTTGTTCCACACACGTTAACCAATGAACAAAAATCATGAAGAAGTGCACATTGTAGAGACATCATTTCAGCCACTGAAAATGATCCAAACTTCTTAAAATCGATTGTTACTGGTGATGAAACATGGTGTTTTCAATATGATGCTAAAGCAAAGTGACAAAGTGCGGAATGGAAGTCAAAACACTCGCCACAAGCCAAAAAGCAGGAAAGGTTCCATCGAAAATCAAAACAATACTCATTACATTCTTCGATAGTAAGGGTATTATCCACAAAGAATTTGTTCCAAGTGGACAAACAATTACTGGTGAGTTTTATGTAAATGTTTTGAGGCGTTTGATGGGCAGAATTCGTCGCATTCTTCCAGATTATCGAGATGAAAACAGTTGGTGTTTGTTGCACGATAATGCACCCAGTCACACCTCACTTCTTGTTCGTAGATTTTTGGCGAAACATAACGTATGTGTGTTGAATCATCCACCATATATGCCTAATTTAGCACCCTGCGACTTTTCGTTATTTCCACAAACTTAAAATGACGTTAAAAGGGTGTTATTTTGATGATATTTCGACCATACAAACAGCTTCGACGCGTGCTTTGGAGGCAATTCCGCAAAGTGAACTGGAAGAGGCATTCGAATCATTATTAAATCGCTGTAACAAGTGTATTGAAGCCGGAGGGACTTATTTTGAATAACAAACCAAAACAAATTATAATTTCTTGTTTCTATTTCATTTTACATACCCAGTCTTAAAAATTCTTTGACGCACTGTGTATATGTATCGCGCAATATACGCAAGTGTAAAAGGCGCTGAGTTTTGTTGATAAAGGTGATTGGACTTGACGTGTGGAGGTGAAAAAATAGCGAAAGGGTTCCGATAAATTGTGGTTGCGAGAGATCCATTTGAGCGAGTAACCAGGACGTCAAGGAATGGTTGGCAACCGTTATTTTCAGTTTCGTAGTTAAATTCAATGCGAAGATCAATGGTATTTATAAGTTTGTCTAATTTGAAAAGTTTTTCTTCAAATCGGCGCATGTTGATTTCACATAATATAGGTGACAGTGGACTGCCCATGGATAGACCTTCCGTCTGTTCATACAACGTTCCACGGAATGTAATACTGTTAAATAGGGCCGCGGGTGGCCTAGTGGTCAACGTTCGTGACTGTCACGGAGAACCCTTGGGTTCGATCCCGCACAGTTACAAAAGCTCAAGCCACTAAATATCCGCCGTGCGTCGGATGGGCACGTTAAGCCGTCGGGCCCCGGGTGCTGGCCCCCTGTAATAAATAAGGGCGTCTTCCTCCCCTTTCTACTTCGCTTCCGTGTCTCTTTCCTATCGGGCTCTCTAGCCCAAATCTCCTAGTTTCCTATTTCTAAGGGTTGTTTAAGACCTGGGGTCAGAGACTCCTTTCCTAAAATCCTCTACATATGATTATTTGATCATTTGATCAAAACTGTTAAATATTATTTGTACATAGGGCGTGGTTTTTATGCCTTCGCATTCTCTCTAACTGGGATTCTATCAAACGTTTTGCACACTGTCCATTTTTGAGAAAAGTGTGATGTAAGAGAGAAAACTTACCTGATTGGCGTTCAATGTTACTCCCTTCCGACAGCTTGCCAGCGGTGAGCTAGGTCCCGTAGGCCCCGTAGTACGCCATCTTTGTTCAGCTGTCGTATTAGTCGGGTCACGTCCAATGACAGTTCGTCGAACGTTTCGTAGTGGATGCCACGGTTCCGATTTTTTTAACTTTCGGAAAAGATCAAAGTCGGATGGATTGAGGTCAGGGCTGTATGGTTGGTGGGCAAACGTTTTCCAGCCATATTTCGACAAAGTCCTCGTACCAACGCTGCACCATGATGCGATGCGTTGTCATGTAGCAAAATCGCTGCCGCTTCCAACAAGTTGGGGCAATTGCGACGGTATTTCGGTATCAACTTTGTCCTCAAAAAGTCACAATAATATTGTGCGTGGACATTTTATCCTATACGCACTCGATCAGAGACCACAACACCCAGGGCATCGTGCGCAAAAAATCAAAATTTGCTTCATTTTGGATTGAAGATACTAATTCGTGTTAAAATCCAATAGTAGAATAAACTGTCGATTAAACACGATAAAAACAAATGTAGTGCACAACGTACCACATGTTAAAACCCTTTACTGATAAAAACACACCATACACTTCATTAGATCTTTCGAAGACACATCGACTTCATCATCAGATGATGCATTGTAATATTCCTAGAAGGACATTGACTAAAATACTGTTGGGAGACGTCACAAACACATAAATCACGCCATCTATGAGTTAAGAATGCTGAAAACAAACAATTTCGAATAACCCATCAACATGAAGAATTATTAACTAGCACATTTGTCCATGCTTTCGGCAGTCGTACAAAAATGATAGAGTTACAAAGAATTACTAAGTTGTTTTTTTTTCAACACTTCAAAAATTTGAACGTGGTGACTTGACTAGACAATAAATGAATAGGTGCAAATGCGATCACACATTTGCGCCTACACCTAAATCTACTGCCTTTCGCGAAACCTTGGAAATCTTGACCAGCAGCGAGGCTTATAATGATAGCGTCTCTCTCGAGTTGCCACACATTTGGAATCAATTCTTCAAATAATGCTGTGTTTTCTACCACAGTACCGCACGCTCAACCAACGTGACCTCGTTTCTTCGAATGGATGATCACATTTGCGCCTATTCAGTTATTGTCTAGTCAAGTCATCACGTTTTTTTTTTGATTGAGGTTTAACGACCACCGTGAGCAACTCAGTCATCACGTTCAAATTGTTGAAGTGTTCCATTATCCAGTTTGCAGTTAGCTATCTACTTTCCTTGAAAACGCCATCTGGTTGATGTGCAAAAGCTTGGAAACTTTGATTTATATTCTACGCCAAGAAATTCGGATCATTAGTACTGTTTTAAATGAAGAGATGTAGTTCTTAAGTTGCTACAATCACACATCCTGGAGAAATTCCTTCCACATTTCTCTTTCATAATTCTTTCTATTGTTCTAGGCAGGTGATACGGGAGGCGGGCGGCGTGGATTATAAAGTTATATTTCAGTTACAACGAAGACAACAACATGAAAAGAGAGGGAATAGAAGAAATTGGGTACGACTCGTGACTTCACCTATAAAAAATAATTATTATAATCTAGTGGTCTCCGGGCAATAATGTATAATGATCCCATGTTTTGAAAAGCACAATAAAGAAAAATAGCGACATTCATTAATGCTTTTATTGTTGTTGTTTGATTTCAGAATTTAACGAGCGTCGTGACCAAATAATTTTGGCAATAAGAAAACGCCAATCCCAAAATTAGGCCCACTTGTTCAAGGGATGGAATAGATTCAGTGCCTTCCCGCAAATAGTCAAACCATGCAACTTGCGAGATTCAAACTTTTCCCATATCGTAAATATTGTTAGATACCAGTTCCTCTGAGCAGTCGACAACCGTGCTGGCATAAATAGCTAACGTGAGGTCACATGAGTAATGTATGTTTTGTGAAACAGCGCAGCAGAAGACTTAATAGCACCGCGTTTCATAGGCTTAACATTAATTGAACAAAAAACTACTAAGATTTAACTACGCGTTACAATAACACTACTGCCGAAATCTCCACAGCCAATATTGAATCATAGATAGTCATAGAGCTAGTAAACATTGACGTGGCGGAGAACTTACTTTGCCAACTTATACACTGGCGTGCAAAAAATAAGGACGAGACTGTTTTTCGAATGCAACGTCGCGCAAAAGTGCTCCACATCGACTCAAATCATACCATAAGATCTCCAAGATGTAAGAATATGGGACAAGTGAGCAAAACCGTCCAAACAAGGAATCCAAAGGATACAAAGGCACTTTATTGAAAAAGTAGCTTCGAGCACAACTGAACAGAAGACAGAAACGTCCATATGACAGGCGGCTGCCAAGAAAAATCCAGTCTTTAGTAGGGGATATGATCACCAATGACTGCATTGCAGGATTTACAGGATTTACATGCTGAGGACGAGGTTGTCAAGGAGCTGTTGAGGCATCGCAGCCCATTCCTCTTGTAGCGCCCATCGCTGCTGCAGAATCGTTGCTGGCGGCTGGTGACGTGCTGCCAAGTGTCTCCCGAGAAGGTCCCACACGTGTTCGATTGGATTTAGGTCCGGGGACATTGCGGGCCATTCCATACGTTGAATATCTTCACTCTCCAACAGCTCTGCGACAGCCACTGTACGATGAGGTGTAGCGTTTTTGTCCATGAAGAGGAACTCAGGAACCACAGCACCTCTAAACAGACGCACGTGAGGCAGAAGAACCTCGGTTTAGTAGCGGACACCAGTGACTGAACCTCCTTGGAAGATGTGGAGGTCAGTACAACTACCACGGATGATACCGCCCCAAACTAGAACTCCACCACCTCCAAACCGGTCCCTTTCGGTGATGTTGGAGGTGTGATTGCGTGTTCCCTGCTCTCTCCAGATGTGTATACGTCCATAATCGCTCGTGAGACTAAATCGGCTCTCATCCGTAAAGAGAACTCGACCCCTTTGATGATGTGTCCAGTTCTTGTGTTCCTGGCACCACAGAAACCGCTGTCTCTGATGAGCAGGCGTTAATGGCACACACCGTACTGGTCGTAGTGCAAATTGATCACCTTTGTGCAGCCTCCTGGCCACGGTAAAACGCGATAACGGACGTCCAGTTGTCTGTTGCATGTGCCTTGCGATTTCTCCCGCTGTATGTCGTCTGCCTCTTCTCGCCTGTAGGACAATACACCGGTCGTCCGCCGCCGTGGTTGCTCATGGGCGACCACTGCTAAACTCTCGGACAGCTGCTCCTGTTGTTTGATATGCTCCCCAAGCTCGTGAAACGTTGATGTGAGCGATCCCGAACTCCTCGGCCACACTAGTCACACATCGACTATTCTTCTAACTTTCCAATGACGCGACATCGGGTAAAATCATCCAGATGTCATCTACTGGGTTGCCTGTTGGCCATATCATACGGTGGCAGTAACTCCAAGTCGTTCAAACCGATGTACACCGTGCAATAGCTTTCGCCGAATTGCTAAGCGTACACCATCGTGTGCTTTATACCCTTCCGGCACTTCCCCCGCCCCTACGTCATGCTGCGTATATGCGCATGCTCTACGGTACCGGACTCTGAATGGTCTTTCGGTCCGTTCTGCCTGCTCGTTCCGCTGTTATGCTAATTTCTCCTCTTCGTCCTTCATTTTTGCACACCAGTGTAGTTTAACTAAGATTTAACAACGCATTACATAAACACTACTGTCGAAATCGCAACAGGCAACGCAACAGCCAATGTCGAATCACAGTCATACAGAAAGTAAATACTGACGTAACCTGAGCTGTCGATTTATAGTTTAAGTAAGATTTAAAAACGTGTTACAAAAACATTGCTGTCGAAATCGTAACAGCCAATTTTGAATCACTGTCATAGAGGAAGTAAACACTGACATGAGCGGAGAGCCTAATTTATCGACCTAAAGTTTAACTAAGATTTAACAACGCGTTATAAAAACACTACTGTCGAAGTCGTAACAGCCAATATTGAACCACAGTCATAGAGGAACTAAACACTGACGTGAGCAAGGAACCTAATTTGTGGATCTACATGTTTAACTAATATTTAACAACGCGTTACAAAAACACTACTGTTGTCGAGCAGCTAATATTGAATCACAGTCATAGAGGAACTAAACACTGACGTGAGCAAGGAACCTAATTTGTGGATCTACATGTTTAACTAATATTTAACAACGCGTTACAAAAACACTACTGTTGTCGAGCAGCTAATATTGAATCACAGTCATAGAGGAACTAAACACTGACGTGAGCAAGGAACCTAATTTGTGGATCTACATGTTTAACTAATATTTAACAACGCGTTACAAAAACACTACTGTTGTCGAGCAGCTAATATTGAATCACAGTCATAGAGGAACTAAACACTGACGTGAGCAAGTAACCTAATTTGTGGATCTACATGTTTAACTAATATTTAACAACGCGTTACAAAAACACTACTGTTGTCGAGCAGCTAATATTGAATCACAGTCATAGAGGAACTAAACACTGACGTGAGCAAGGAACCTAATTTGTTGATCTACATGTTTAACTAATATTTAACAACGCGTTACAAAAACACTACTGTTGTCGAACAGCTAATATTGAACCACAGTCATAGAGGAACTAAACACTGACGTGAGCAAGGAACCTAATTTGTGGATCTACATGTTTAACTAATATTTAACAACGCGTTACAAAAACACTACTGTTGTCGAGCAGCTAATATTGAATCACAGTCATAGAGGAACTAAACACTGACGTGAGCAAGGAACCTAATTTGTGGATCTACATGTTTAACTAATATTTAACAACGCGTTACAAAAACACTACTGTTGTCGAGCAGCTAATATTGAATCACAGTCATAGAGGAACTAAACACTGACGTGAGCAAGGAACCTAATTTGTGGATCTACATGTTTAACTAATATTTAACAACGCGTTACAAAAGCACTACTGTTGTCGAGCAGCTAATATTGAACCACAGTCATAGAGGAACTAAACACTGACGTGAGCAAGGAACCTAATTTGTGGATCTACATGTTTAACTAATATTTAACAACGCGTTACAAAAACACTACTGTTGTCGAGCAGCTAATATTGAACCACAGTCATAGAGGAACTAAACACTGACGTGAGCAAGGAACCTAATTTGTGGATCTACATGTTTAACTAATATTTAACAACGCGTTACAAAAACACTACTGTTGTCGAGTAGCTAACATTGAATCACAGTCGTAGAGGAAATAAGCATTGACGTGAGCGAATAACTAGTTGCACTGTCACTGTACAATATTTATATCAGTCTTCATGACTTGACTGCCAGCGATAGCCCGAAAAGAGAAAAGTCTCCTTTCGGGCTATCGCAAGACTTCGGATTAGTTGTCCTAAATGGCACTGGATTCGAGTCCTGAATGAAACACTGGCTTCGAATATACTTTATTGTCTTAAAAGCAACAATTGCAAAATGTAAGAAATAAAAAGATACTACAAATATATATAATCCTTTAAACGCCAGAAACCAACTATCATGTGTTGTTCGGAATGATATAACTCTCAAAATTTTCTGTTGCTACTCTTCGCGTTTCCGTTTTCCCTTTTAGAGGTTAATAAAAGGAGTATGAGCGTTGCTTCACCATACGAAATTTCCGATCTGTAAATTTGATACCCGTGGACATCTTACGTTCTTCGGGGAACTCTTAACTGGAGGAGGGATGAGTTGTAAGAGTGGATGATAAGTTGCAAGAGTGGATGATAGAGTTGTAAGTGGATGATATTGTAAAGCTATTCAGGTTACCTGCTTTGGTTAGTGGCAAAAGTGGTGAGTGAAGATGACTTTTGTCAATCTCACAGGGGATGTGCAAATTCAGTGCATGTTGTGAGGTAGAGAATTCTACTTGTTCTAAGCAGGTGATACGGGGCAGCCGTGGTCGTCTTCATGTACGGAAAGTAAAGTAGCATCTATTTAAATCCTGTTGTATATTATTGAAAATAGTAAGCCACGCGGATTTAACGTTTCCAAAAAATGAAGCGGTGGTAAGGTAGTGAATGTGAAGTAACTCTCCCTGGAAGTGAGGTATAAGTCAAATAATAAATTGATTGTTGAAGGTATACTGAGCAAGGTGAAGGGACAAAAGCGTTTGAAGATAAACAGCGCATACAATGAAATCATAGACAATAAAAAAAACATAAAATTATGCAGAAAAAGTGCATTATTATTAGATGATTTAAGGTGTTCAAGACAAAGTCACATTGTTATACATAAAGCGTACTGTGACACAACTCTCAGCTCAACTCTTTCCCATAATTTGGAAAAGATGACCAAATAGCACATGGTATAAAAATGATGCATGTGTGGTGTATTTGTCAGATGACGATGCGGTGTATTTGTCAGATCATGATTTCTCAGATGACGATACACCACACCACAACAATTTTGGATCACTGGTCCCAAAGAAGGCTCTGTCTCATCTTTGGAACCAGTGACCCTAAATTTAGGACAAGTGACTGCTTACACCCCTCGTGGTGATAGTTAAACTCCGAAAAAAGATGAAAAAAACAGATGGAAATTCAGACGTAAATAAAAAGCATATAGGGAGTAACCAAAATTAACACACACTGGCGGAAAATGAAAAAAAGAACACCAAGAAGGAATTGGCGGACGATCATGAAATTTACATATGTTAATGGGGTCGAGTTTACGTAGGTGTGATGTTAATTTCGGGACCAATCGGTGAGCGCTCACGCCACAGCACGGCATAATATGCAAATTATCGTCGGTGGTATTTAAGTAGTACGGCCAAGTGAATGTAATCAGTCGTCAGCGTACGGACACGTGCGAAGACCCTGAAGAAGTAGCAATACCTGGACATGGAAGACGTGTACGATTTCAGCAATTATCGGACTTTGAGCGAGGTCGTCTAGTCGGACTCCGCGAGGCCGGGTGGTCGTATCGTCGTATTCCGGAGCGAATTGGATGGGAAGTATCGGTGGTGGTACGATAGTGGCGTAGATGTTTCGAGGAACATTCCCACACGAGAAGACGCGGAACCGGGAGTCACAGACGGACTGATCAGCGGACCGATCGACGCATAAGAAGAGCGGCATTGTCAAGCAGAACATCCTCTGCTACCCAAATCCGAGCTGCCGTTACACCTGAGGTGACTGTGCGAACAATCCGCAGCCATCTACTGGATGCAGGACTACGTGCACGTGTGCCTCTGGCATGTGTACCTCTGACTCCAGCCCACCGTCAGGAACGGCTGCAGTGGTGTCGCCAACGTCTGCACTGGAGAATGCAATGGCGATCTGTCGTGTTCAGCGATGAAAGCAGATTCTGCTTGGGAGCCTCCGATGGCCGTATGCGTGTTCGCAGACGCACAGGAGAGCGTCTCCACCCTTCTTGCATCAGCCAGTGCCCCCCAGTTTCTACACCTGGTCTCCTGGTGTGGGGAGCTATCAGCTATCACTCCCGTACACAACTAGTGTTTGTACCGGGTACATTAAAGAGCACCTCCTAAATCAACAACAATATTCAGCCCGTTGTTGTGCCATTTGTAAGGTCGGTCCATCGTGGTGTTTTCCAGCAAGATAACGCACGTCCACACAAGGCACATGCAACTCAACATGCACTTCTGTGTGTGAGACAACTTCCATGGCCTGCACGTTCACTGGATTTGTTCCCCATTGAGCACGTGTGGGATTTTTGGGACAACGACTTATCCGGTCTCCACGGCCAGCCACGACCATCCCCGATTTACTCGTCCAGGTTGAGGATGCTTGGAACTCAATACCCCAAACTTACATCCAACATCTGTACGACAGACTCCATGCCAGAATTGCACAGTGGGACGCAGTTCATGGCGGTTCAACCTCGTACTAACCATGTTACATGGAAATGTTATTTTTCAGTTTACCAGCAAATACAGCTGTGTTTTGCCATAATGTTTTGATAACGTTATCCTCTGTATTCCGTTATTATGCAGTATAAATTTCGTTGGTATCAGACGTCTCCTTTTTGGAGTTCTTTTTTCGCCTTCCGCCAGTGTATATGAAAAGTCAACAAAAGGAAGGTTAAGAGAGTGACATGCGTTGCACATGTCTTATACTCATCAAAAGGAAATCTACGGGGTTGTCCTTTGTTGACTCCAGGAAAAGAGAAATTCTTTATGATTCTCTCTCACCAGCTCTCGTTTCGTACAAAAGTATCTTAACTATTATCGAATGACAACTTTTCTGGTAACATATTTCTGTTGATATTTTCAAAACAGCATTTATATCAATCTCGAACACCAAAATCGTTGAGACACAACATCTTATATGGCGACCATAGAGATTTGTGTCTTGCGCAGATTGACAAGTAACCACACAGAAGCACATAGCTGGTCTTAATTGCCACCTAAGCTAAGAATCTCGAAACGCGAAGCAGTTAAAATGAATAATGGCACCAAAGTGGGTGGTGACTACGTTTGAGTGCGAAGGGAGACTGCAGGCATTTAATGTCCGTTGAGGTGCACGCTAAGTAGCCCTCATACCTTTACGTATTGATCTCAGAAGTGCTCAGAGAGAAAATTGCATTAAATCGATGTCATTTGTGTTGAAGAGGGAGCAATTAAAGGCCTGATTAGTTGCAATTCAAGTAAAAGTCATGGTAAAAGATTGTCAGCCTATTACTCGTACTTTTGCTACTGCCATTGCAAATGGTCTCATTTCGAAATGCAGGAAGCGGGGAATTCATGGACAAGTGCTGCAAAAACGATTCTCTCTTTAAGTGATCTGTCGCCCTTATTCTCTCTTCCAAAGAATATATTCGTTAACATTCACCTTCTTGGTGAAAATTCCGCTAATTTACGGAAGAAAGGAGAATCTTCAAGTGAAATAAAACGAACTCTTTAAGCTGCCAAAGGGGGAACGCTGTGCATTTTGAACTTTTAAGAGTTAATCGGGCACGAATCAATTCACATTCCAGTGCGCTAAAGAAATTTCACCAATCTGCCAGATTTCAATGGACAAATATTTACCGATTGAAATGCTTTAGTTTGAAAACTGCATTTCCTATAACATGCGTTGGAAAAAAATATCCTTTTAGCCTAGTGTTTTTATTTCCTGGCTGAAAGCAGCGGAACCGCGTTCCGGCAGTTTCTTTTAACACAAAAGTTTTCTTTTGGAGTATTGGAATAATTATTTAATTAAAATACCGTAATAACCGTATCATGTAACAACATGTAATTAGCATAACATTGTCGTGCGTATGACTTTTTTTCAAGTGGAAACATTTCTTGTGTATGACTTTTTTCCAAGTGGAAAAACTTCCAATCAAAAAGGTATCGCTGTAAAACCGTAGTCACGGTGGTCGTTAAACTTCCAATCAAAAAATAAAGAAAAAGAAGAACTGTTGTACAGCCACATATTAAAATATTTGGTTTGGAGTATTGAAATAATTATTTAAATAAAATACCCAAATAACCGTATCATGTAACAACATGTAAGAATCGTAACATTGTTGTGCATAGGACTTTTTTTCAAGGGGAAAAGTTTTTTTCCTCTACATAAGGTATCGCTGCAGAACCACTGTAAGTCACATATTAAAATTTTTGGTATGAAGTATTGGAATAATTATTTAATTAAAACACCCAAATAACCGTATCATGTAACAACATGTAAGAATCGTAACATTGTTGTGCATAGAACTTTTTTCCAAGTGGAAAAGTTTTCCTCTACATAAGGTATCGCTGCAGAACCACTGTACAACCACATTATACAATTTATGGTTTGAAGTATTGAAGTAATTATTTAATTAAAATACCCAAATAACCGTATCATGTAATAACAAGTGATTATCCTAATATTGTTGTCCGTATTAGAGATGAGTTCGGGTTTGATTTTATGAGCCCTGCCCCACCCGGGTACAAAGACCTAGACTAGAGCCCGGGCCCAGCCCACTTTCTTTGATTACATGTGTTTGCTAAGCTCGAATCCGCTCAGGCCCGGGTTCTGAGAAAAATTTTTCTTAGCAAGGCTTGCATTATGCACAAGCCAAAGCTATGGCCCAATAATGGATTAGTTTAAAAAGTTTACTTCAGTTAATCCACTTCATGATATTAATATGTTCTTCGAAACACTATGCATGAAAGCAAATGTTCTAAAATGTGGACCAGAAAATAAATAAGTAATCGATGCACATGTCGTTCGACTATGCCAGGGGAATCAGTGATTTTGCCAAAAGCTAAAGATAAGAAAATATTTCAGAAACACAAAATATTCCATTCGTTATTTCTTTTGGATTTCTGAATTTACTTTTATTTTGAATAAATTGCATTAAAAAAACGTACACTTTACAGACAGTCGCATGTGTTTTAAATTTTGACTGTAGAATGCTGAACTTTGCAATACAATTTTTATATATGCTAATTGGTAAACATAGTTTACAGTGATTTAGTTGAGTATTATAAAAGCATGTAAGAAAATTTCCAAAAAAAAAAAAAAAAAAAAAACCAACAGAGAAATCCGTATGAGCAGTTCAGACCAGATTATTCTGCATTTTGTTACATTAACAAAGCTTTGCACTTAATAGAGTAATAATCACGATATTATTCTATGTGTGTGTACTTTACAGCAAGGTGATCATGAAAATGATCATGAAAACGTTTCCAGCAAGTTGATCATGAAAATTGCTTACCGTTTAAGCCTCTTCAAACTATTCCAAAAAAGAATAGCATCTAATTCTTTATCGCTTAACCTTGATCTTCTTTCCTCTAAAACTGCCTCACTAAACACTCTCTCGTTTGCATTACTACTCGCTGGTGTGATGCAGTAGCAGCTAGCTTAGGAAATTGATAATTCTTCCACCACGGTAACAAATCCACAACTTCAAAGTGCGTTTTTTCCATGCGCAATTCCACATACTTACAAATTTCATACGGATCAGGATCATGAATTTCTAACTCATCTTCCAAATCTTCAAATAAGCCTGATGATTTTTTTTTACGGAAACGAAATCAGAAAAATGAAAAAAAATCATTGCTGAAGAAATGAAGCTACAGATCTACAGTGGTGGCCACCCAATATGCAACACCAAAATAGACACGAGATAGCAAAGCCAGATTTACTGGACACATGACAACAGATACAAAGATGAAACGATTGAGTTTACAGGCCCGTGCGACTTGCGGAACACGCAGACATCAATAGTTCGTGTGGCCCCCATGGTTGGCAATAACGGCCGCTACACGCCGCGGCATCGAACGGAAGAGGCTTTGGATGTGGGCTTGGGGTATGTCGGTCCAGGCTGCTTCCACACATTGCCACAGTTCATCAGGCGTAACCGCCGGTGGTACTTGCTGGGGCCACTCGGTTGCCGATCAGCTACCAGACGTGTTCGATGGGCGACACAGCGGAAGGACAGGCGGGCCACGGCATTAGTGACACCTGATGGACCGTGAAGAATTGTTGCATGATGCGTGCCACGTGCGGGCGCGCATTGTCCTGTTGAAACGTGGCCTCTGGCAGGTCCTGCATGTAAGGGAGGACTACAGGCTTCAAAACGTCGGAGGTGTAGCGGTGGCTGTTGAGTGTACCGGCGATACGTACCAGAGGAGTGCGGGTGTCATATCCAATTGCGCCCAAACTTATAACGCCAGACGACGGATCTTTATGGCGATGCATAATGCAGGCGTCATACAGTCTCTCGCAGCGGTGCCGCCACACGCGGATCTGACCATCGTGGTGTTGCAGGCAGAAGCGTGATTTGTCGGAGAAGACAATGTCGCGCCATTCCGTAGTCCAGGTGCGGCGTTCAACGGCCCACTGCCGCCGCACTTGTCGGTGGTGTAACGTCAATGGCAATCGGAATAATGGGTGCCGTGCGAAAAGTCCCCGATCCTGCACACGACGTCGAACGGTACGTGCTGACACGTTTGTTGCGCAACACACCCTAATTCCTGCGCTAACGTTGGTCATGTAGCGGTGCGAGACGTCAATGCCCGCCGCACAACATGCCGGTCCTCTCGTTCGGTGGTGTGCCGCGGCAGCGGCAATCTCTCACGTTGGTCCGTCCGTACGTACCTCCTGCACCCACTGAATCCATACTCGCCTCACTGTGGCTGGATGTCGTCCCACACGGGTGCGGTGTCTCGGTTCGATAAACCTCTGTCGCGATAAGCCACTATTCGTCTTCTGTCGAACTCCGAAACGTGCTGGAATGACTGCCGTATTCTGCGACGAGGCATGCTTCCCACGCACAGGTTCGGCAGCACAACACACTTCCACTACTTACATCCCGCCTTCTGGGCACCCTTCTTATAGTGCTTCTCGGTGACGTGCCGGGAGCACATGATTTGCATATTCCCTACAATGCTAATCGGTTGCATGTGCTGCGAATTTCAGGCCAATCGGATGCTTCGTTCTTGGTGTTGCATTTTGGGTGCCAGTAGTGTAGAATTGGCACCACCCGAGCACTTAACACCAGAAATTCCTTAATTTTTGGTAACGAGTTTATAACAATTATATCCAAGGAATTATTTTTTAATTACAGTTTTTCGTGAAGGTAACTTATGAACAATGAAATTGGATATATATATAAAGAATTCAGTAATGAAATTCAACATGTGTAATGTCAAGCCCGGGCACGGGTTTTTCTCGCCCTTAATGAATCCTCAGCCCGCCAGATCCCTGGACGGGCCCGAGCACATTTCTAGCCCGTATGACGTTTTTCCAAATGGAAAAGTTTCTTTCCTCTACATTAGTAATCGCTTTAGAACCACAGTTTAGCCACATTTTAAAATGTTTAGTTTGGAATTCTGGAATATTTATTTAATTAAAACACCGTAACAACCGTATCATGTAACAACATGTAATTACCGTAACATGGTTGTGCGTATGATTTTCTTCCAAGAGTAACATTTTTTTCCTCTACATAATGTATCGCTGTAAAACCATCATACAGCCACATATTACATATACACCGATCAGCCAAAACATTAAAACCACCTACCTAACATGAGTTAGGTCCTCCTTTCGCCACCAAAAGATCTCTTACTGGAAGAATCATAGTTCTTCACCATGTAAGTAGGTGTCACTTGATAGTTTGGTAACTTGACTGCAATCTGCAGCAAAAGATTACGCAGTACCCGTGAATTATGAAGTTGGGGTAATTCTGCTTGTGCCCGTTTCTTCAACTCAAACAACAAACGCCCCGATAAGATTCATATCGTGCGAATTTGGAGCCATGGCAATAAACAGGATTCCTCTTCATTTTCTTAGGACCATTCCTGAACCTTCTTCGCAGTACGGAATGGAGCATTGTCTTGTTGAAAGACACCATCTCCGCTAGAAAAAACACTCGTCATAAATGGGTGTACTTGGTCAGCTACGATGTTCAGGTACGTAACAACTCTCAGAGTTCGCTCTACAGAAATATTGGGTTCTAGTGTTCCCCACGAAAATATTTCACAGACCATCACACCCTCTCCAGCTGCCTGGATGCGTCACACAGTGAGAAAGCTTCCTTGGGCAAATGTCATACAGGAGCTTATCAGTCGACATGGTGTAACAAAAATGGGATTCGTCTCTTCCGATCTTTTACGGTTTACATGATTATGAGCCAACTGCAAGCGTTTGCACGTTTTTCGAGAGGCTGTTACATGGAAGAATAGTAAACCACAGGCAATTTAGTGTATCATTCTGATTGATTTGATGATATGTACTGCTTGAATGCCATTGCTTGGAACATGTTCCCATGTATTTCTCAGGAAATATCTCTTCCTCAAATTATACATATAAGTTTTGAGGACGGTTAACGGATGTGAGCACAAGCACACGAATGGGTTTGCAGCTGCGGAGACCTATATCGAAAATCGGACGATGATAATGTTGCTGCGGAAAAGACGAAATAGCCTGCGCTGACCACTGGCATCAAGAAAGCACGGCCTAACCACACCTTGTCGACAGCTCAAAGTGTAGCCTGCTTCGGACCATCTTTGATCGGTACTAACTACTGTAAACGTAAGCAGACTACCGGCGTCACTGTTTCGGAGATGCTCTTCCCAATCATGATGCTCTTATCGTTTTTTTCTTAATCATTTGCATATTCAGCCCTGGGGTACTTAATTTGCATGCAGAGTATTATATACAGAAGAGCCAAAATAGTTTTGGCCAGCGCGTCTTAATGTGAGGTGCGTTTGTAGAAATCAGATATAGCCATTGCTTTTCCCATGTTTAGACGAAACGAAATACTGACAGAGAGAGAGAGAGCTCCGACCCAGGTTTTATACATATCATTCGCGACCGGGCAACGTGAATGTGATTGGCTGAATGCGCACTTAATTTCACAACGCAAACTGGTTTTAATGTTTTGGCTGAGCAGTGTATATGGAAATATACTATAGTACTTTGGCAAAGAAATCAGAAAACCTTCTAAGAAGCTTCAATGTGGTGAAACAGACATGATTTCTGATTTTATAGAATACCTAAAACTTCAAGGAAAAGGGAAAACCTCAGCAATTTTTAAAGGAAAAGGAAAACCTAAGCAACTTTTAAAGGAAAAGGAAAACCTAAACAACTTTAAAAGGGAAATAAAAACCTAAGCAACTTTTAAAGGGAAAGAAAAACCTAAGCAACTTTTAAAGAAAAAGGAAAACCTAAGCAACTTTTAAAGGAAAAGAAGAACAAGCAACTTCTATAGGAAAAGGAAAACTTGCGCATTTTTTTAAGGAAAAGGAAAACCTAAGCAACTTTTAAAGGAAAAGAAAAACAAGCAACTTTTAAAGGAAAAGGAAAACCTAAGCAACTTTTGAGCTGGGCCTTCTCTTTCAATCACATCAATAGCATCAATGTTACTCATAAAAGTTGTTAGGCCTCTGCTGGACATTGATTCTACAAAATACGTCACATTGTGGCTTCTTCAAAGATACTATTCGGCAATGGATACGAAAAATAAGGATTGAACAAAGACCGTAGAAACATCTCAAGATTTGAACTAATTTTGGTCTGTATTTTAGGATCAAAACCCAGAGCCCTTTTTCTCTCAGTCTTATGTTGTAATCCCTGGGCAAATTTAACTCTGATTTTCGCGGGTGAGCTCGTTTTGCACTCACGGACAACGAAATTTGCTCATAAAGAAGGAAGCATTGAATTGAACTGATATTTTATGGACGTAATGGTACAAATGAATGCTATACACGATGGCAGAAACAGAGCTGCAAGACAATTACAGAGGGATCTGTGGCACGTCGTCCGGTCATATTCAATAGCGCGTCGTACAGCCTCGTGCTGCGATAATGCTGCAATTAGGTCCGGCATGCAAGTGAACAGACGCCTGATGTTGTCCTGCGACTGACCGGCCCACACGTGTTGGACGGTGCTAAAAATCCCGGATAGTGCGGTACGGCGGCAGCTAGCGTTTCAACTGGTGCCCCACATGCTCAATAGGAGACATGTCCGGGGAGCGGGCAGGCCATGGAACTGTCTGGACATGACTTAGGCAGTATTGGGCAACACGATCCGTGTGCGGGCGGGCATTGTTCTGCTGTTATAGCGCATCTGGAATACCGGGCAGGAATGAGGGCACCTGGGGCCGTAGGATATCATCCACCTACCGCTGGCCAGTCAATCCACGTACCACTATTAGGGCTGATCGGTTATCGTAGGCAATGGCTCCCCAGACCATAATGCCTGTAGTAGAGGAGTTGTGGCACTCGATAGCGAGGATGGGGTTGTGCTGTTGACCCAAGGACTAACACACGTGGACACGACATTCATCTGTCCCCAAAACGAAGCGGTACTCATCGCTAAACCCCACACGTCGCCAGTCTGAGGCGTTCCACGTCGTTGTGGACTGGCATCACTGTACAAGAAGCTGGCGATGTACCGGTGTTAATTGCAGCACATGTAAGGGGCGCTGGGATCGCAGATTCGCTCCGCGAGGCGTCGGGAAATGGTTCGTTGGCACAAAGGAGCTGCTACATCTGCCTGTATAGTGGACCGAGTCTGCTTGGGATCCGTTCGTGCCTCATTTAGGGTGGTGCTGATAATATTTTGGCTCTTTGGTGTATTTATACAAATGCTAACAGTAAGATAAATTTGGAGGATTATTCAGAACCGACTAACAAGCTCTGACGGTTGCTGGATGCTGACTTTTTTAAAAAGATTTCCGGAACTTAGTTAATATCTACTAACGACATTTCTAAGTCTATTTTGGTGCAGAGAAAGATGAAATAAAATGTGTATGGACTATAGCAGTACACATAAATTGAATGTGAAGACAGACAGCCAGAGAGAGACAGCGAGGGAGAGCGAGAGGTAGAGAGAGAGAGACAGAAAGAGAGACAGAGAGTGAGACAAACAGAGAGAGAGAGAGAGAGAGAGAGAGAGAGAGAGAGAGAGATACTCGGTGTTTAATTTACAAATGCTATGGTTAGCTGGAATCTTTAAATTTGCGTTGAGAGAATTAAGATACTTAAAATTATAAATTTCAAGATCTGAAGGGTTGGTTGTAAGTTTAATTTGATAGCGAAATATCTGAAATTCAATTTACAGCTACTAACAATGGTGTGCTTAATGAATTTACTTGAAACAACAATACGTATAAATATATCATTTGGCTTCAGTACTTTACCTAACGGTACAGAACTCAAAATTACTAGGAAAACGAAAATGAACTTGAAATAGAAAGTTGCAGTATCACTTGATGGAAAACGACTTTCGATCCTTTCTGCTGCAAAAGCACACACGGGTGGGCGAACTCTGATGATTAATCTGGTTCCATCTAAAATCTCTGTCTTATGCTTCCAACGGTAAAATTTCTTTACATAATTTCTTCGCAGTTAATGAATTCCCATGGATGAAAATTTGCACATCGGTAAAACTGACTTTAAGTTTCAGCATGGGATAAAACATAACCTTAATTACATTAAAAATCAATCATTTTAATGTTCAGACCTGTTAATAGATTCCACGACCTGCACATTGATGCCGTCAGTAGACAAATAAATGTTGGATTGCTTAATTATGGTTATGTTTTAGGAAATATTAAGTATCCCATGCTATAACTTACAGTTACCTTTATCGATATGCAAATTTCCATTCTTGGGAATATATTCATTGCGAAGAAAATATAAAAAGAAGTTTCACTATTGGGAACATAAGGATATATTTTGAGTGGAACCACCTTAATGCCGCCCCAATGGCGCAGGCTTCCACCCGTTTGTCTGAACGTTCCTGGTTCGAGTCCATGTATATTAGGGTGGAACTTATGTTTCATTAAAAATTGTTTTTTGAATTTGTTTTCTCCCAACACGCAAATGCGTTCAGTACAAAAAAAAATAATTTGCTTATTTTTTAAGAATATCACGATATTTTTAGAGGTCGCTACCACCTTTACAGTTCGAGATGGGTAAGAGTTGGAGTTAGTACGATGAAATACACTGCTGGCCACCCAAAATGCAACACCAAGAAGGACACGAGATAGCAAAGCCAGATTTAATACACACATAACAACAGGTACTAAGATGAATCGATTGAGCTTTCAGGCCCGTGCGACTTGCGGAACACACTGACATCAATAGTCCGTGTGACGCCCATGGCTGGCAATAACGGCTGCTACACACCGCGGCATCGAACGAAAAAGGCTTTGGATGTGGGCTTTGGGGTATGTCGGTCCAGGCTGCTTCCACACGTTGCCACAGTTCATCAGGCGTAGCCGCGGGTGGTGCTTGCCGGGCAACTCGGTTGCCGATGAGCAAACACACGTGTTCGATGGGCGACATATCACGAGAACTGGCGGGCCACGGCAGCAGTGACGCCTGGTGGGCCGTGAAGAATTGTTGCACGATGCGTGCCACGTGTGGGCGCGCATCGTGATGACACATTTTGAACAGTTGGAAGAAACACATTTTGAACAGTTGGAAGAAACGGAATTCCAAACTTCAAAAATGAGGCCCACTCTAATGTATATCTTGCCCCACTGCATTGGCCATTTCCTTCAGGAACCAGTAGCCCCAAAATAAGGACCGGCCGACTACTTAAGTCCACAAATTTGCTCATGGTGGTAATTAAACCACCAAAGAAAAAATTAGAGACTTTAAATATTATTAGTACAAATTAGCTTGGATAAAATACAGTTAAAATAGTACTAGTGATCCAAATTTCTTGGCGTAGAATCTAAATCAAGCTTTCGCACATAAACCAGATGGCTTTTTGAAGGAAAGTAGACAGCTAACTGCAAACTGGATAATGGAACGCGTCAACAATTTGAACGTGGTGACTTGACTAGACAATAAATAAATAGGCGCAAACGTGATCAGACATTCGAAGAAACGAGATCACGTTGGTTGGGCGCACGGTACTGTGTTAGAAAGCACAGCATTATTTGAAGAACTGATTCCAAATGCGTGACAACTCAAGGGAAACGCTATCATTGCAAGTCTCGCTGCTAGTCAAGGTTACCAAAGTTTCGCGAATGGCAGTAGATTTGGGTGTGGAGTATGAAGCTAATTTCTTTACACATCACTCCATATAGAATCGGCGGACTTGAACTTGACTTCTCTTGATAGGGCGGTGGTTATTTTCCCGTCTCTTGTATCCCTTTTATGTTCGCTGATTCTAATTCCAAACGAACGTTTGGTCATTCCGATGTAGTATCGCCTGGAGCCGTCCTGATATTGTGGAACAGGATGCAGAACCTATTAAACAAACAAGTTAAATTTCATTCTAAACATATCTCTGCCTTCTATTACACCTCTCACAATCTAGCACGATTTTATCTTTGTGTTCACTTTCGTACCGTGGCCACACACACACACACACACACACACACACACATATATATATATATCATCATCATCATCATTGTCAACCATTATCAATCCACTGCTGGACGAAGGTCTCCCCAAGTTTCCTCCACAACGGTCTGTCTTGTGCCAGTCTCCTCCATGTCACCCCTGCATACTTTCGAATTTCATCCACCCATCTCCCATGTGGTCTTCTTCTGGGTCTTTTCCTGTCCCTTGGAATCCAATCTAAAATTTCGGCTGTCCATCGATGATCTGTCCTTCTGGCAGTATGTCCAGCCCATTGCCATTTCAGGGATTTAACTCTGATCATGATGTCTTCCACTCTTGTCATTTTCGGATCCACGAGTTCCTCTTCTTATCTCTCCTGGTTACACCAAGCATGCACCTCTCCATGCTTCTTTGAGTTGTCTGCAGCCTTTGTATGTCTCTTTTAGTTAAGGTCCACGTCTCCGCACCATACGTAAGCACTGGAAGGATGCATTGATCAAACACTTTTCTTTTAAGACATAATGGCATATTGCTCTTGAAAATTATGCTGTTTCTTCCAAAAGCTCTCCAGGCAAGTTTTGTACGCCGATTAATTTCTTCATCAATGTGACCCTCATTGATATCTGCTGTCCAAGATAAACGTACGTGTCTGTTATCTCCAGCTTTTCTCCATCAATCGATAAATCTTCATTTCTTGTAAAAGCATTGAACATCACTTTTGTCTTCTGAAAGTTCATTTTTAATCCCACTTCTTTACTCTTGTCAGCAAGTTCCTGGATCATACTCTGCAGCTCTGATGGGGTAGTTGCAAAAATGACTACGTCATCAGCAAAACGAAGGTGGGTTAGATAATCTCCATTAATCTTTATCCCCTTGTTTTCCCAGCTCAGTGACTGAAAAACACCCTCCAATGTGGCATTAAAGAGCTTCGGAGATATGGTGTCACCTTGTCTCACTCCCTTCCCAATTTTTACGTGTGTTGTATTTTCAAACAGCCTAATCTTTGCACTTGCATTTTCATAGATGTTATTAATGATATTAATGTATGCATCTTCAATACCGCAGGTTTTCAGAGCCATTGTAACTGCTGATGGTTTCACCGAATCAAAGGCTTTTTCATAATCGATAAAAGCCATGCACAATGGAAGTTCATATTCCTCGCTCTTTCAATTAGTTCTCTCAACACGTGGATATGATCTATTGTGCTGTAGCCACTCCTGAATCCAGCTTGTTCTCTCGGTTGAGCCATGTCCAGTGTTACCTTCAAGCGGTGTGAAAGAACTTTAGTGAAGATTTTATAAACTACTGATAGGAGGCTGATAGGTCTGTAGTTTCCGAGATCCTTAATGTCACCTTTCTTATGTAGCAGGATCATTGTAGCGGTGTTCCAATCCTCAGGAATCTTTCCTTCATTAAGGCATCGAGTGAAAATTTGGGCGAGTACTGTTTCGATTTCTCCACTTGCTTCTTGTATGATGTCTACAGTAATTCCATCTTCTCCTGGAGCTTTTCCTCGCTTCATGTTCTTGATTGCATGTGCAACTTCTGCTGGAAGGACTGGAGGAACTCTGGTACTGGTATCTTTCATGATGTCTGGAGTGCATATATCATCCCTTTCATATAATTTGGAGTAGAAATCTTTCACTCTTGTCAAAATTTCGCCTCTATTTCTTGTTACAGAACCATCTTCTTTTCTCAGTGCCATAATCTGTTTTCTTCCCTTACTGAGATGTCCCTTTGCTATCTTTAGGCTTTGGTTGTTTTCAATTGCTTTCCTCACTAGTTCACAGTTGAATTTCCTTACGTCTTCAGTGATACTTTTTCTTACTGTCTTGCATAGCTCTATATATTCCACTTTGGAAGTCACATCTTCTTTAGTTGTCCTCATCTCTCTTCTTTTTTGTATCAACATTTTGGTTTTTCCTGATAATTTGTTCACATGCAACTTGTTCTTAGACCCAGCTAATTTTGTTGCTGTTTATATAAGAGCTTTGGTTACTTTTCTGTTAACTTCAGAGATGTCCACTTCTTCCGATGTTAGGCCTTCTAAAGCAGAGAACCTGTTATTCAGTTCTAACTTGAAGGTATTATGGTGTTTTTTAAGGTTGGTTATGTCAATAGATTTTGTTTGTCCTATGAGCTTGCCACGTTCAAGTTTAGTGTTGAGGTGCATCTTACATCTCACCAATCTATGGTCACTACCTGTGTTGAACTTGTTTAGCACACTGCAGTCTTCTATGACGAATTTTTTGTTACACATAATAAAATCAATTTCACTTGTCGTCCCATTTGGATGTCTCCATGTCCATTTCCTGTGTGGCTTTTTCTTGAAAAAGGAGTTCAAGATGAAAAACCCTTCTGCCTCTGCAAACTCAACGAGAGTATTTCCACGCTGGTTTCTGTTGCCATGACCGAATTTACCTACTGAAGTTTCATTCTGTTGCCGTTGCCCTATTTTTGCATTGAAATCTCCCATAATTATCTTCAAATGCTGCTTACCTTTATTATTTAAATGACAAATTTCCTCATAAAATTCTTCAATTTCTTCTTCAGGATGACTTGTGGTGGGTGCATAAGTTTGAATAATCTGAGCCTGGTATCTTTTCGAGAGTTGGATAACAAGTCGTGCAGCTCTGTCAGAGGAACTTTCAACTTCTACAACTTTGTCCTTCAGTTTCTTGTTTATTATAAATCCAACACCACTAGTTCTGCCAGTATCTGTCCCACGATAGTAGAAGAGATGTCCACTTTTCAGTTCGATGAGATCTTCTCCTTTTCTCCTTACCTCACTTAGCCCCACGATGTCCCACTTGATCCTTTGTAGTTCCTCTTCCAATTCAAGAAGCCTTGAATCAGAAGATAGGGAGCGTCCATTGTAAGTAGCCAAGGTCAGCATCAGATGGCAGCCTAGTCCGGTCCTCCGGGGATTCTTAGCACCCTCTGCCTTCATGTCGCACTGGCCGCTGCCTTGGCCAGGTACATTCCAGCTGCCGGAGACTGAGGGCCAAGATTTAAGTTGTGGAATCATTTTGGAGGGTTTGGCCATAACTCACCACGCTGGCCAAGCGGGTTGGTGAGTGTGGATAGCATTTCCTCTGATCCCGATGGTATAGTTATACCGCTATGGGCGGTCGTCAGAGCCCCTTTAGTGGGAACAGGATGCACCACGAGAAGGCGGGGTTGACATTTGTCAAGGAGAGGCTGTGATGTTACGCATCACCTGACCTTACATCCCATATATATATATATATATATATATATATATATACATGGGTAATTAGATATGACGTTACTTTCAGAAATGTTCGACAGATAAACAAAGTTTTATATAATATGTACAACTTTGTAGGAAAAAGCGGAATGTTAAATATATATATATGTATATATAAATATCATATTGGTCATTCAAATGTAATATCGGGATGTAAGGTCAGGTGATGCGTAACATCACAGCCTCTCCTGGACAAATGTCAACCCCGTCTTCTCGTGGTGCATCCTGTTCCAACTAAAGGGGCTCTGGCGACCGCCAATAGCGGTATAACTATACCATTGGGATCAGAGAAAATGCTATCCCACACTCACCAACCCGCTTGGCCAGCGTGGTGAGTTATGGCCAAACACCTACAAAATGACTCTACAACTTAAATCTTGGCCCTCAGTCTCCGGCAGCTGGAATGTACCTGGCCAAGGCAGCGGCCAGTGCGACATGAATGCAGAGGGTGCTAAGAATCCCCGGAGGACCGGACTACGCTGCCATCTGATGCTGACCTTGGCTGCGTATAATGGACGCTCCCTATCTTCTGATTCAAGGCTTCTTGAATTGGAAGAGGAACCACAAAGGATCAAGTGGGACATCGTCGATCTAAGTGAGGTAAGGAGAAAAGGAGAAGATCTCATTGAACTGAAAAGTGGACATCTCTTCTACTATCGTGGGACAGATACTGGCAGAACTAGTGGTGTTGGATTTATAATAAACAAGAAACTGAAGGATAAAGTTGTAGAAGTTGAAAGTCCCTCTGACATAGCTGCACGACTCGTTATCCAACTCTCGAGAAGATACCAGGCTCAGATTATTCAAACTTATGCACCCACCACAAGTTATCCTGCAGAAGAAATTGAAGAATTTTATGAGGAAATTCGTCATCTAAATAATAAAGGTAAGCAGCACTTGAAGATAATTATGGGAGATTTCAATGCAAAAATAGGGCAACGGCAACAGAATGAAACTTCAGTAGGTAAATTCGGTCACGACAGCAGAAACCAGCGTACAAATACTCTCGTTGAGTTTGCAGAGGCAGAAGGATTTTTCATCTTGAACTCCTTTTTCAAGAAAAAGCCACACAGGAAATGGACATGGAGACATCCAATTGGGACGACAAGTGAAATTGATTTTATTATGTGTAACAAAAAATTCGTCATCGAGGACTGCAGTGTGCTGAACAAGTTCAACACAGGTAGTGACCATAGATTGGTGAGATGTAAGATGCACCTCAACACTAAACTGGAACGTGGCAAGCTCATAAGACAAATAAATTATATCGACATAACCAACCTTTAAAACACCATAATACTTTCAAGTTGGAACTGAAGAACAGATTCTCTGCCTTAGAAAGCCTAACATCGGAAGAAGTGGATATTTCTGAAGTTAACAGAAGAGTAACCGAAGCTCTTATGGAAACAGCAACAAAATTAGCTGGGTCTAAGAACAAGTTGCATGTGTACAAATTATCAGGGAAAACCAAAATGTTGATGCAAAAAAGAAGAGAGATGAGGACAAATAAAGAAGATGTGACTTCCAAAGTGGAATATATAGAGCTATGCAAGACAGTACGAAAAAGTATCACTGAAGACGTAAGAAAATTCAACTGTGAGCTAGTGAGAAAAGCAATTGAAAACAACCAAAGCCTAAAGATAGCAAAGGGACATCTCAGTAAGGGAAGAAAACATATTATGGCACTGAGAAAAGAAGATGGTTCTGTCAGAAGAAATAGAGGCGAAATTTTGACAAGAGTGAAAGATTTCTAATCCAAATTATATGAAAGGGATGATACATGTACTACAGACATCAGAAAAGGTACCAGAGTTCTTCCTGTCCTCCCAGCAGAAGTTGCACATGCAATCAAGAACATGAAGCGGGGGAAAGATCCAGGAGAAGATGGAATTACTGTAGACATCATACAAGAAGCAAGTGGAGAAATCGAAACAGTAGTTGCCCAAATTTTCACTCGATGCCTTAATGATGGGAAAATTCCTGAGGATTGGAACAACGCTACAATGATCCTGCTACATAAAAAAAGTGACATTGAGGATCTCAGGAACTACAGACCTATCAGCCTCCTCTCAGAGGTTTATAAAATCTTCACTAAAGTTCTTTCACACCGCTTGAAGGTAACACTGGACATGGCTCAACCGAGAGAACAAGCTGGATTCAGGAGTGGCTACAGCACAATAGATGATATCCACGTACTGAGAGTACTAATTGAAAGAGAGAGGGAATATGAACTTCCATTGTGCGTGGCTTTTATCGATTATGGAAAAGCCTTTGATTCGGTGAAACCATCAGCAGTTACAATGGCTCTGAAATCGTGCGGTATTGAACATGCATACATTAATATTATTAATAACATCTATGAAAATGCAAGTGCAAGGATTCGGCTGTTTGAAAATACAACACACATAAAAATTGGAAAGGCAGTGAGACCAGGTGACACCATATCTCCGAAGCTCTCTAATGCCACATTAGAAAATGTCTTTCAATCACTGAACTGGGAAAACCAAGGGATAAAGATTAATGGAGATTATCTAACCCACCTTCGTTTTGCTGATGACGTAGTCATTTTTGCAACTACCCCATCAGAGCTGCAGAGTATGATCCAGGAACTTGCTGACAAGAGTAAAGAAGTGGGATTAAACATGAACTTTCAGAAGACAAAAGTGATGTTCAATGCTTTTTTAAGAAATGAAGATTTATCGATTGATGCAGAAAAACTGGAGATAACAGACACATATGTTTATCTTGGACAGCAGATATCAAGGAAGGGTCACATTGATGAAGAAATTAATCGGCGTACAAAACTTGCCTGGAGAGCTTTTGGAAGAAACAGCATAATTTTCAAGAGCAATATGCCATTATGTCTTAAAAGAAAAGTGTTTGATCAATGCATCCTCCAAGTGCTTACGTATGTTGCAGAGACGTGGGCTTTAACTAAAAGTGACATAGAAGGCTACAGACAACTCAAAGAAGCATGGAGAGTTGCATGCTTGGTATAACCAGGAGAGATAAGAAGAGGAACTCGTGGATCCGAAAAATGACGAGAGTGGAAGACATCATGATCAGAATTAAATCCCTGAAATGGCAATGGGCTGGACATACTGCCAGAAGAACAGACCATCGATGGACAGCCGAAATTTTAGATTGGATTCCAAGGGACAGGAAAAGACCCCGAAGAAGACCACATGGGAAATGGGTGGATGAAATTCGAAAATATGCGGGAGTGACATGGAGGAGACTGGCACAAGACAGACCGTTGTGGAGGAAACTTGGCGAGACTTTCGTCCAGCAGTGAATTGATAATGGTTGACAATGATGATGATGATGATATAAATATCACTCAAAAATTTAAGTTAAATTTGGCATTAGACCTTTAGTCATTCATTTATATTTGCTAACGCTAGGTATAGGTCAATTTACGAAAAGAATGCGAAACAAAATGTAGTGCCCTTTTTTCTGACAGACAAACATTGCATTCATTCACATAGTTCTTCTTGTCGACTGTAATCGGTTGTAATGCAAAATCGCGATGTTTCCTGTATTTTCTCTCTTAACCTCACACTTTAAATTTTCTCCTTTTTAATTTTATTAAAATGACAGTATCCCTTATCCTTACCTAATTGTTGCTTTAACTACGAATATGTTATTAGTTGGTTAACGAGTCGCGCAGCTCTGTCCGAAGAACTTTCAACTTGTGTAACATTGTACTTCAGTTTCGTGTTTACTATAAATCCAACACCACCAGTTCTGCCAGTATCTGCCCCGCGATAGCAGAAGACATGTCCACTTTTCAGTTTAATGAAATTTCCTCCTTTTCTTCTTACCTTACTTAGCCCGACGATATCCCACTTGATCCTTTGGAGTTCCTCCTCCAATTCAAGGAGCGTTGAACGAGGAGATAGATATCGTCTGTGAAACGTAGACAAGATCAGCATCAGATGGCAGTCTAGTCCGGTCCTTTGGTGATTCTTAGTACCCTGTGCCTTCATGTCGCACTGGCCACTGCCTCAACCAGGTACACTCCAGCTGTCGGGGACTGAGAGCCAAGTCTCAAGTTGTAAAATCATATTTTGGGGGGTTTGGCCATAACCCTCCGCGGTGGCCGAGCAGGTTAATCAAGCGGGGGTTGCACTGATGAATAAATTAATCGGCGTATAAAACTTGGTTGGAAAGCTTTTGGAAGAAGCAGTAGAACCTTTAAGAGCAACATACCATTATGTCTTAAACGAAAAGTAATTAATCAATGCATTCTTCCAGTGCTTACCTATGGAGCGGAGATCTGGACCTTAACTAAAAACTCATAAAAAGAATGCAGACATCTGAAAGGAGCATGGAGAGATGAATGACTAGGAAAGATGAGAAGTAGAACTCTTGGATAAGCAAAGGATCAGAGTGGAAGCCATCGTGATCAGAGAATAAAATCCCTGAAATGGCAATGGCCTGGACATATTACCAGAAGAACAGACCACCGATGCACAACCGAAATTCTAGACTGGATTACAAAGGACAGGAAAAGACCAAGAAGAAGACCACATGGGATAGGCGTGGATGAAATTCGAAAGCATGCGGGAATGACATAGAGGGTACTCGCGCAAGACAGAGTTGTGGAAGAAACTTGGGGAGACTTTCATCCAGCAGTGGACTGATAATTGTTGACAATGGAGATGTTGTTAGCAGACATTTCTGGGAAGAAATTTGATATTAAAGCTTCATCAGGTTTGTTAGGAAATTATTCATTACCATACCCCATATGTTGATTACGAAACTCTCGAGCAACATTTCGACCTTTTCCATTTGTTAGTTTCAGCAGCTAAGACGTCATGAAAATAATGTGGCTTCTCAAAATACGAAACTAATACCATTCGTCAAAACTTATGGCAAGACATGAAGGACGCAAAAGAGATAATTTCTTGCTCCATGTAAAAGCTTGATTGATCTCATGTTTCGCCGAAATAATCAACCAGAACGACAAAAAGGTTGCTAAAGCACGTGAAGGCGGACATAAAATTCCTAGAGAGTTCAAGTGACAGGTTTAAGGCACATAACTTGACTAATGAAGTGATAAAACGTTTAATGAACTGTTGTAAATCATGCAGCAAATTATTGATGAAGAAAATTGATAGCTCCGAAGTGGTGACTAACGATCTTGTCATTCACCGGTTTGTGGTGGGGAGAAAACAGACTTACATAATGCAAATGAACTTTCCTGAGAACACCAAGATACACTGTCACTGTTGCTACAGTAATTCCATCCTGGAATAGAAGTTCAGCGTACATATTTTAAAGCTACTAAATCTTTTGACTCCCGTCTTTACTGACGTCTTTCAAATTTAACATTTATGTTTCAACTAATGAGCTGCCATTCAGTAGGCACTACATTTATGCTCAAGTACAGGGGATGTTGTCGTATTTTAAGAACGATTTTCCAGCAGTAAAATTAATGTTTAAAATACAATTATTTGTTTCTTAAATGTTCTGTCTGATAGATCTTTGTCTAGACAATGAACATACATTTATATTTCCAAAATATTGTAAAAGGGCATTTCTTAAAATTGGTAGTGGTACTTTATTCCACTCCTCTTCCATTGCTTTCCATAGTACAATCATTGTTTCAGGTCTGCGTTTAGAAAGCGCTCTTTTCAACAGTTCAAAGGCATAAGAGTGCATTGGTGACACATCATGGGACGTTTAAGGAATATGAAGAAAAGGTGATGCATGTCTCTCTTTTCATTGTTTACCAGAAATAGAGTGGTAGACGTGGATGCATGCCTGGTAGCCTTACCTGGATGGAGTTCTATTCCTTGAAGGACCTATGGATAAAGGAATGGTATTTCGTCTTTAAATATGAGAGTAAAAACATTATTTTGGTAATATGTAGATTGTATTTTATCATTGTTTTCAACTTTTCTTAACTTTAATTTGCCATTGTACGGGAAACCAGCAATAATCACGAATTCTTTACTTAAACTTTTGTTTGCTTCTTGGAACCAAGTCTTTATCCGATCTTTTGCAATAGTAAATCGACCTTTTTATGTTAGTCTTTTAGGTAGATCCATGCTTCATCAATAGTCACAATAAATTTTCATCTGTCTCTGGTTAAGTGATTTCCATAAAGAAGTCTACACCACGTGCCTAGAGAAAAGGAAGCGAACATTATTATTATTTTTTTTTAAATTCAAGTCTTAGCCTATTACCGTGTTTACAATTGTTACAGAGATTATTAACGACTTATGATTGCTCTTTGTGTCGATATATTTTGTTTTAACGCCGGGGACCTTATTCTTGAAATAATCGTAAAAGTACGATTCTCCATTGCAGGACCTTAGCCAGGGAGGTCTTTTGGGGATTTAAACCCTTCTCGAAATGCCGTAATTAAATAAAAAGAAGGTAGATACATACATGTGTTTGTGTGAGTATTGCGAAAATAATCTTTCATATCGGACTAATAACTGAACTAGTACATCCGTCCCCACACGGGCGGACGTAAATAGTTAACACATAAGCACGAATTTTATTTTCTCAAAGCTTTCTAGTGGAATACCACATAACACTGGTCTACAAAGTTTTTGTAACATGAACAAATGAAGCTATTTTTAACTAACTTTGGGTGCTGATTTCAGATCTGTTCTTGAAAAATGGCCAGTACGTCACGGTGTTTTGCTATGGGTCATTAAATATGTTTTATTGTTCCACATTAGCGCTTGTAGGGATGTAAAAGGACACTAGATCTTTTTATTTTCATAATTCGCCATCGGACATGTTATGGGTAGAAACACTGATTTTTACACAGTTAGAGAATATGTAACCGCAACCGAACCGATGTTGCTGTTTTTTTACATAGAAAGAGAAACACGTGCTGCATTTTTATAAGCAAAAGTTGCAGAAATGGGTAAACAGATCTTCTCGGATGTATTAATGTTCCGGATATGGTTTGCTATATGTGTGCGGAGAGTATATTATAAAATCGCAGAGTCATCCAGTGACAAAGACTCTGGGGAAGTCCTACTATTTGTACTTTGGATGTCATGTTGGAGATCAAAATAAATCGTGGGCTCGGCATTAGGCCTGGGCGTAAAAAAAAATCGAATTTCGATATGCCCTAGTGCGGAAAAGTTGTGTATTGTTACGTAAACCACGTGCACGAAATGTAGGGAAATTCAAATAATATCTTACGGTTCCCCTTTGCCTCCAAAATTTCGATATTTCGGTAAAATCGTCTCATTTTCATGTCCGTTGTGAGAAAAGAACTTTGTTCGTTACACTCTTTCCCTAGTGTGAAAAAACTATCTGTTGGTATCTAAAAGATGAGCACAATTGTTAAGGCAAAGCAACTAATATCTTATGGTTCCAATTTAATGCAACACTACTCCATGTTTATGGAAACTTGCAGTACTTTGACATCTATTGTTCACCATGTAATATTTTTCCTAGTTGTGTCAGTGTGTGCAGTACTGCACTAAAAGCACAACGTATTGTGCAAATATGCAGTAGTGCACACTGCACACCTTCACATTTTTCATGTTTCAGAAAAATCCCAGAACTCATCATGAGGAGGTGGCTGCACAGCGAGTTCCACCCGTACCCAACCCAACCACCCATCCATCAGGGAAAATCAATTTTCTGTTCTTCTTTTTTAATCTTCAATTTCCTGTTCTTTATTAATTTTTACCAGGAAATCTGATTTACTTTCGAAGGCTGGCATTATTTGCCGTGCCTCCAACCGTACTCTAATAAATCAATCCCTTTGTTCTTCTTCGCAAACAGCAGCAGATGCTTCTGTTGTCAACTTAAAGCATCGCTATGCTCCCTGATTGTGACAAGAGAAGTTTTCCGTACGCAATTGTTTAACAATGTCCTTACAGTCACTGTTGCATAGGTTCATTATTTCATCGTCGCTTAAATCAGCAGTCAGTGGCGGTTCGCTTGAGACACATGATTGTTAGTCCATTAGGTCAAAATAATCCTCCACCTGGAAGTTGAACTGAGGAATTTCAAATACGCGGATTGCATTGCACTTTTGTGCCATGGCTCTAAGGATCCTGCTGAAGCCAAGTTCTCTGATGTTTCCTATCGTCTGTGATCGTAGCCAGAAGTATTACTTCTTGATGGCCAAAACAGCCATTCCTTTGGATTACGAGGTCCCGAACGCTCTTCAAATCCTGGGTAAGATATCTTTTTTTACGCTTCGGCCTACTCCACATGTTTGCTGCATGTCCTGCTTTCTTGGCCTGAGTGAATGGTTGAAACGTAAGCTGAAATCCATGCATTTCGCAGTTTAGACGATATGGCGTGAGCCAACTGATCACGTAGAAGATTGTTATTTTTGTTTAACCAAAGTGAGTGGCTTTTCAAGGAAGATTATAAGTGAAATTCAGTTTACAAATTTGCCATCAGCCTTAAGCCCTCTTCCGCATGGGGAAAATATCCCTACACCAAAACCTTCATTGAACCGTGAAGAGATATATTCAAATTCACCCAATTAAAATATGGACGCACATGAAAATCAGGATCCGACATAATTCCTAAAAACTTTGACGAGCCCCAATTGGTTGAGAAAAATGGACTGAATGATCTTGTTTGAGACCTACATCTTTCCAAACAACAAGCTAAACTTTTATGTTCCAGACTGCAATAGTGAAACTTGCTGGCAAAGAGTACAAGTGTGTCTGTGGTCAGAAATAGAAATTTGGGTTTATGTTCTTACTGTGAAATGAAGGATGGTATGTGTTTTTGTTCAGATATACCGGGGCTAATGACAGAATTAGGAATATCTCGCGATCCTACAGAATGGCGTCTATTTATCGACTCATCTAAAATTAGTTTCAAAGCTGTCCTTTTGTCCGTCGAAAACCGGAAGTCTTTAATTCCAGGAATACATGTTGTAGGAATGAAGGAGACGTATGAACACATGGACAAAATTCTCACTGCAATGATATCACTCCTGCTCGGGCTTCAAAGTGGCTTCACGAAATTTTGTTGTTTTCTTTGTATGTGGGACAGTAGGGCCACCGCAGAACAGTACGTACTGACAGACTGGCCTAAACGAGATGTTTTCATTCCTGGAGAGAGTAACGTTTTTCACAAGCCCTTAGTTAATCCCTCTGATGTGCCGCTTCCACCACTTCGTATCAAACTGGGACTGATGAAAAATTTTGTAAAGGCTATGGACAAATCTGGTCCAGGTTAATTTCACTTAAAGGAAACATTTCCGCAATTAAGTGATGTAAAAGTCAAAGAAGGCATCTTTGTTGGTCTTCAGATACGTAAAATTTTGCGTCATTCTGTTTTTACCGGAAAGCTAAACAGCACGGAGCTCGCCGCATGACAATCTTTCACATGTGTGGTCAAGGGATTTTTAGGTAACCACAAAGAGGGCAACTACAAATAGATGATTCACAACCTTCTCAAGAACTATGAAAACTTTGGTGCCGGATGTCCTTAAAGACACATTTCCTCCATTCGCATCTGGACTTTTTTCCTAAGAACCTAGGAACAGTCACCGATGAACAAGGAGAAAGGTTCCACCCAGATGTCCGAACAATGGAGGAGAGGTATCAACTCAAGTGAGATCCTTCAATGATAAGTGATTACTGCTCGTTTTTGTAGCAGGAGGAAAACGCGACACATAAGAGAAAAAAGTGAACTACTTGTACGGGTATACGAGTACGTGTGTACACATTTACATTTGTGTTTATCTTGTTTACTCCATTTTTTTCTTCTCCTGTCTCATATGCAGTAATGAATGAATATGGTATTTATACTTTGTAACACAAATTTTATAGTTAACAATACACATAAATGCTGTAATACATTACAGTGCAAAGATGTTATACATTACAATGTGAAGCTACAATATCTTGCACTGTATATATGTGAAATATGACAAATATAATACACTGTCGGACAATTGCTAAGGACGGATGACAATAGCAACGATAGCAACCATAAAATGGAAGGCAGGAAAATGTGGAAATTAGCATAAGTGCGGGATACAGTAAGACGTGTTGTGCGAATGCAAATTTTGGATTGCCGAACTTGTTCGTGACGTCATAGCGCTGATAAGAGATATAAAGGATTTGACGCGTATTGACTGTTGTTGTTCAAACGCAAAGTTGAAAGGGAAAGAATCAATTGACGAACTTTCAACTGTCAGTATGTCTTCCCAACATCACCTAGATGATTTTGCACGTGGCCGTATTATTGACAAGATTGAAGGGCGAAAAATAACAGATGTTGCCAGGGAGTTCGACGTCAGCCACAGTGTTGTTTCAAGGCTTAGGAAATCATTTCAAACAAATGGAGAGTGTAGCAAACGTCACGGGGGAGGTCGTGTTCGCGGTACGACACCTGAAGAAGATCGGTACATAGTGCTATCAACAAAAAGACACCGGCGCAGCACAGCTAGTGAGGTAGCAAATCAGTTTATGGCTGCTACTGGCAAGCGGATCACCCGAAAAACTGTCGGCAGACGTTTGCATGAAGGATATCTATACGCCCACCGTCCTGTTGTGTGCATCCCATTGCCCAGACGTCCCCGTACGGCCCGTTTGCAATGGTGCCATCAACATTGCAATTGGACTGATAACGACTGGTCTGCTGTCCTCTTCTCAGTGGAGAGTAGATAAAGTCTATCGTCTGATTGTCGACGACAACTGATCTGGCGTGATAGTGGTACTGCATATTGTCCAGCAAACATACAGTAAAGGGACCGATATCCGACATGTAGTGGCATGGTATGGGCTGGCATCATGATCAATGGCCGTACGTCCCTCTATGTGCTTCCAACTGGGACTATGACTGGCCAACGATACATTAATGACGTTCTGCTACCTCATGTTTGCATGTTCCGTGGTGCTGTCGGTGATAGATTCATTTTCATGGACGACAACGCAAAATGTTATCGAACAGTGGCCGTCCAGGAGTGTCTTGAGAGCGAGGATATTCAACGCCTCGTATGGCCAGCACGTTCTCCAGATCTGAATCCCATTGAAAATGTGTAGAATGCTTTGGGGAGGAGTCTTGCTGGTCGCCAATGCCCTCGAATAAACAAGGACACCCTCATCCGTGCACTGACAGAGGAATGGGATGAATTACCCCAACAGCTGCTTGATAATGTTGTGCAAAGCATGGCCCGACGTGTGGAATCTTGCATCGCCCTCCATGGTGGCCATATCCCGTATTGACATCTTACGCCGGAACGCTTGCTGACGGTAATTGCATTTTTTTCACGTTTACGTATTCTGCACAAAATGGCCTGTTTGTCCCTTGAACACGTTCCAAAGCCTTCTGGATTTCAGAGCACAATAAATTGTCTTTCTTGTAATGTCCTGGCATTCTGACATTATTTTATTTCACTTGGCATCCAACCACACTTACTTTTTTATGCGCTATATAGGCGTTCATGATCCGTCCTTAGCAATTGTCCAGCAGTGTATAATATAATATAATATAATATAATACCTTGAGTGGCCACTTTATTATGACCACCTGGCAGTTTTAAGCAAATGAGCTATGGCTGCATGCTGTTGCTGCCAGAGGAAAAGACAAGTACAAAAAGGGAAAGCTTAGTGCTTGCGACAGTTGTAGAAGTGATTTTTTGGTGACGAGTGTAAAAAAATGCTATTTGACGGACTTTCAACGTGGGATGATTGTAGGAGCTCGGAGCCATGGAGCGAGTATCACCTAAACCGCCGCATTCGTGAAATGTTCCAGGGCAGCTGTTGCTAAAGTGTTTAAAGACTGGACTGTCAGCCAAAAACTGGATCTCTACGTGCAACGTGTGGTCGTCATCGACTAGTGACTACTCGGGCGGAACGGAGAGTGTCCAGACTGGTAACATACAACAGAAGGTCAACAGTGCAGCAAATTTCAGACCATCTTAATCAAGGATCCCTCAAATGATCTCTGCACACACTGTTCGCCGTACACTGCATCGAATGGGATATGGCAGCAGAAGGCCTGTTCGAACACCTTTGCTGTCTGCAGTTAACAAGAGAAAATGTCTCCAGTTCGCACAGGAGTACGAGGATTGGACAGTCGATAATTGGAAACAAATTATGTGGTCCGATGAATCACGTTTTCAGTTGCACCATGCCGATGAACGAAAGAGCATTTGGCGGAAACAGCACGAAAGCATGGACCCCAAATGCATTGATACAACCCTTCAAGCTGGTGGAGGCAACGTTATGGTTTAAGGAATGTTTTCCTGTCATGCTTTGGGCCCTTTAATTCGTGTTGATTAACGTCTGACTGTCACATCATATCTAAACATCGTTGCGTACCAAGTGCATCCTGTCATGTGGATGGTTTATCCCAATGGTGATGGCTACTTTGAACAAGATAATGCGTCCTGCCAAAGTGCTCGTATGTTACAGGATTGGTTTCAGGAACATGCCGGTGAGTTTACTTTGCTTAGGGGACCCCCACAATCTACAGATCTCAACCCCATTGAGAATTTGTGGGATGAAGTTGAAAGAGCCACCAGACAGCTGGATCCACAACCCTGCAATATTACACTCCTGCAAAGGGCTATTCATCAAGCATGGTCTCAGATTCCACAAACCACCTATCAACATCTCGTGGAGTCCATGCCACGAAGAATCGACGCAGTATTAAAAGCAAAATGTGGCCCAACGAAGTACTGAGGGGGTTGGTCATAATAAAGTGACCACTCAGTGTATAATGTAATATAATATAGCAAATGTTCATACACAAAACACTGTACGTGATAGGGGAGTTTAAGTCATATTTGAATTCGCACGCCCCGAAATTAGTTAAAAACAGTTTATTTCACTCATGTTATGAAAACAAAGTAAAAACATTTTGACTAGTGTACTTTGCGATTTCATCGCAAGGAAAGCGGCAACTTCAGTATTTTTCTCTTACGAAAACATGGAACGCATTATTATCAATGAATGAAGAAAGAATTTTTTATCACAAAACTTTCAGAAGCCAGCAGTAGAATTAATCGAGTAAGCAGCAGGCAATAAACATAATATCTAAATCTCAGATTCACACAGATCAAAATATTCAGCAAGTTAACTGGATAACCAAGTGTTAAATTTTGAGAGTAATATTCACTATTCAATAATTCCCACTTGGTTTTCAATTTGCCTGCCATGTTATTTAGTTTTTTACGCTTTCCAACCGTAGGTTGAAGAAGCTTATATGCTCCAGCTTTGTCCGTCCGCCTGTCCGCACGATAACTCACGTGAAAATGGTTCGATTTCGACGAAATTTTAGTATGTGGTAGGGGACCACCTGGGAACGCACCCTATTGAAAATCGGCGAAACAGGGTCAAAGGTCAGGACACAGCAGCGGGATCCATTCCATTGCTCTTATGCATCATAACGTGCGTAAAAATGGTTCGACTTCGATGGAATGTTAGTATGTGGTAGGGAACCACCTGGGGACGATCCCTATTGAACATAAATGAAATGGGGTCAAAGGTCAGGACATAGGAGCGAGATCCATTCCATTGCCTTTATGCATCATAACTTGCGTAAAAATGGTTCGACTTCAATGAAATTTTAGTATGTGGTAAGAAACCACCTGGGAACGAACCCTGTTGAAAATGGGCGAAATGGGGTCAAAGGTCAGGCAGGACATAAGAGTGGGATTTGCTCCGTTGCCATTCCGATGAAATTTTGGTTTTTGGTAAGGAACCACCTGGGGAGGAACCCTATTGAAAATTGGCAAAATGGGGTCAAAGGTCAGGGCATAAAAGTGGAATCCATTCCATTGCCTTTATGTGTCATAACATGCGTAAATATGGTTCGATTTCGATGAAATTTTAGTATGTGGTAGGGAGCCACAGGGGACGAACCCTGTTGAAAATGGGCGAAATGGGGTCAAAGGTCAGGACATTGGAGTGGGATCCATTCCATTTCCCTTGTGCATCATAACTTACCTAAAATGTTTCGATTGCGACAAAACGTTATCATGTTGTTCCGGAGGTATAGTGAACCCGTTCTTTTGAATATCAACGAAACGTGGTCAAATGTCATTGCACAAAAGCAAGATTTATTCCACAGCCATTATTCTCATAACTTGCGTAAAACTGCTTCTATTGCGACAAAACTTTAGTATGTTATTCTTGAGGTATACTGAACCGGTTCTGTTGAATATCATCGAAATGGGGTCAAAGGTCAGGACACAGCAGCGAGATTTATTCCACAGCCATTATCCTCATAACTTAAGTAATAATATCTGGTATGTTGGAAAGCGTATCATAATCAATGCATTGCATGATTTTACTAACTTGTTTGCTTTTGTTTTAATTCCAAAGCTAAATTTAGCAAAATCAACACCCTCCTATTCTCACGAGACATAAAAGCAAGAAAATTCACGCTCTGTAATTTTTCAAAGAACACAAATTCTCATGAAAACTTAATTTAATGGATTTCTTGTTTCTGTTTATTCCAAACTTATCAGAATAATCATTTCTGTCGTTTTCGAAACGCAAACGTCTTTGGTAAAATAAAATTGGAAAATTTTTGCTGCAGTTTCACTGAAACATTGTGTAACGTACCAGGAGATGTGACGTACCTGCGAGAAGGACGCACACGACATAAAGGCAGATAGGAATCAGAATAAAACGTCCGCGTAGCTCAATTGGTAGAGTGACTTATTCCGGAATGAGGGGATCCGGGTTCGAGCCCCGGCGCGGATAAAAATGACGGAGAAATTTACTTCGTTATAATGGCGCCCGAACTATCCAGACGACCCGACCGTTCAAAATCTCGCAATGGTGTGATGTTATTTCCACACCGCGAGAGAGGAAAAATCAGAGAATCCCTTCTCCACCGGTTCGAAAAAAAAAAAATTGGCTGGGATTTCTCAAGTGCACGTTCTACAGTGGATGGCTGCCTGCAACGATTCATGGTCACGGCTGACCCGTGAGCCATGCCCCCGGCCCTCTTTCGGGGGGGGATGTGACGTACCTGCCAGCAGGACGCACATGACATAAAGGCAGATAGTAGTCAGAACAAACGTCCGAGGAGCTCAATTGGTAGAGCAACTTATTCCGGAATGAGGAGATGCGGATTCGAATCCCGGCGTAGACCAAAAATGACGGAGAAATTTACTTCGTTATAATGGCGCCCGAACTATCCGGATGACCCGACCGTTCAAAATCTCGTATTGATGTGATATTATTTCCATACCGCGAGATAGGAAAAATAAGAGAATCCCTTCTCCAGCACTTCGAAGAAAAAAAAATAAAAATAAAGGGGAGATGATGTAACGTACCAGGAGATGTGACGTACCTGCCAGAAGGACGCACACGACATAAAGGCAGATAGGAATCAGAATAAAACGTCCGCGTAGCTCAATTGGTAGAGCAACTTATTCCGAAATCAGGGGATCCGGGTTCGAGCCCCGGCGCGGATAAAAATGATGGAGAAATTTACTTCGTTATAATTGATGAATGTCACAGATAATTTAAGATGACATGTTTAAGTGACTGCTCTTTGTAATGTCCTGAAATACATTATTGAAGATATTTTGCTTCAAAATGATTTTCCCCAGTTTGGTGACATCATATTACTTATCGATGAGAAATGTAACTTTCGCAATATATCGAATTTCTGTTATCTAGTGAAAGTTATCCTTTCCGAATGAAGACGAAAATCGCCGCCCCGGTGGCGCAGTGGTCTAAGGCGTTGGCCTCTGATCATTCGTCCGTAAGGGGTCCGGGTTCGAATCCCGGTCAGGCATGGATGTTGTGTTTGTCTTACGGCACTGGCTCTCTCCCTTCCCTGGAACCAGTGACCCTAAATTAGGGACGGGCGACTGCTTATAGCCCATTGAGTTGCTCACGGCGGTCGTTAAACCTCCAATCAAAAAAAAAAAAAAAAAAAAGACGAAAATCTTCAGTATAAGATTTCTGTATGAGTTTGAAATCCACTACCTCTTTCTAGGCATGCCAGACATGACTACTTTAGTAGTAAGTACAAATATACAGCACCTATAATTTTATGAAACGTTCTTCAAGGAGATTTCTGTACAACGTGCTTTTTTTACCAAGTTTCTTGAAAACAAAATAACGAAAAACACATCGGAAAGCGAGCTGTTCAAAGGCGTAGATTTATTACTCTCGTGCATACTGGACCCAAAATATAGGAAGGGGACTGTTCATAGCCCTAATTACAGCCCAGCTCATGCTAGTCGTAGGATGACATCGAATTTTCGTTTGATACACGAAAGATGACACCAAATTTTCGGTTGATACACGAAAGATGACACCGAATTTTCGGTTGATACACGAAATATGGCACCGAATTTTTGGTTAAAACATGAAAGATGACACCGAATTTTCGGTTGATACGCAAAAGATGACACCGAATAATCGGTTGTAATGAGCACATTTTTTGAATCCTTTCCGACACGAATAATGTTCTTTAATGTCATCCAAAATAAATGAAACCTGTTATATAAAAAAAAAAAAAAAAATCACACACACACATACACACACACAGATCAGTGCTGCCCTTCTACTGATCTTGAGTCCTGCCTTCTGATAGATTTTCGTAATCTACAATTTTTCCTCTGTGTTCTGGCCACCTCTAGAACTCTCTACTATTTTAGAATATTTTTCTAATTTTTAAAATATATTTTACTAAATATATTTTTGCGAAAGTCGATTCAAAGTGAATGATGAATGAATGCCGTTGTAGAAGAATTTAGTAAGTGTCTGACTCTAGATCTTAAACAGCCATTAGAAGTAAGAAGCTAGAAGCTCTGAGTGCCCGATAGGAAAGACACATGTAAGTACAGTACAGAAAGATACATATTTAGCAGCGAGTTCTGATTTCCATCTAATTTCCACGGAATGTAAGCGTTTTGGTTTCTAGTCTTTAGATGACCGGACAAGGAAACTGTGTGGACAGTGGAGATGTCAAAGAGAGCATGTTAGTTACTATGTGTTTTGTGTTACATACTCAGGGACATATTGTCCAAGAATGTCCACATCCTTTCAGTACTCGGCATCGACTAATCCAAAGGACAAGACTCACCTCAGAACTGGTCTGAAGAGAAAAAAGCTGACGAATATTAAAAATTATCCACCCGCAATTTTTTTCCAAATTCATATTGGTTGGCATGAAATATTTTTATTCTATATAACTAATTAGTCTGTTATAAAAATATTTTTCTTGGTATTTTATTAAAATCCAGAGTATTAAATAAACGTCTGTAGCAAAATATCTGAGTTAATGATACTTTTTTTAAGTATAGTAATTATTTCACGTACTGTGGGAGCATGTGGGTATAGTTTAGCAATAAGTGAGTATAGAACTATTTGTTTATAGGAAGTTCAGAAATGAAACCCCTACACAACTGTGACTACATTAAAAGATCAATACCGTCATTATTTTACAATATTATTTTTAAAGGTGAGCATTATTTTATAAAGCTAATCACCAGTAACATCTTGTAAAAGGGTGACTCAGGATTGTATTAATGTGAATATCAATTCAGGTGTTTAATGGTAATTTGTGGAGTACTGGTACTATCTGAAATACCAGGAGATGGACGTATTCTTTAATACCAAGATTACATGAAATATAACATTACATTTGTCAAGTGATGCATATTTCAAGCAAAAAAACCTGACCACTGATTTCTACTGATGTTTTGAGTTCTGGTCTACTGATGTCAAGTGTCTCTGGCAACCCAAACCCAAACAAACGCGCGGGCGGACGCGCGGATTCCTACAATAGACAATAAATACAACATTTAGAGAGAGAAACACATACTTTCGGTAACTAGCTGTAGAGTATGTTACGAAAGTTAACAAATTGTGGTCAGAGCGACTCTCGTAGGTAAGGGAGATATCACAAACAGGAATTTTAAGACGAACAGTTAGAATAAATGTTATAGGAGAAAACATGATATAAATTCACGCCATCTAGTAGAAGAATTTTAAATAATGGAAACGTAGAAAATATAAGAAAGTATTCTTCATACCAACAGCAATGCTAAGGGGAAAAAAACTAACCTCGTCTCGTGAAAGCAGAGAGAACGAAAAACAGTTTTGACATTTACGCCCTCTTGCGGAAAAATTATGCAAATAATGTATTCCCTATCATTACTGTTGCGCGTGGCATACAGTGAAAAAAGAAATTTACCAATATGTTTTTCAAAAGAGGAGATACAGCTGTAAAGAAAAGTACATACTAACGTTACCTTGCGATAGAACTGTGATTGTGGACTACACACACACACACACACACACAAACACGAATACAGTTGTAGTGTTCCACAAAGTAAATGGTTTCTGGTGCTAAAAGAATTTGTAAACACACACACATACATACAAGTACAGGTATAATATTCCGCAAAGTAAATGATATCTGGTGCTAAAACAATTTTTAAACACACACCCACACCGACACACATATACAAATATAGTGTTCCACAAAGTAACTTCATCTGGTGTTAAAATAATTTCTTAAATCGAAAATTTAGAAGCAGCTATTTTGAGAAAAAGATGAAACATTTGCTCCCCTAACGGGGAAATTGTGCACTATGTTCTGAAGAAAATACACACAAAATGTTTTCATAGGTTGTAGCATCTGACTGAAACAGGATTTTTTCATGCCGGGATTTCAGACGTACAGGCATTGCTGCAAGGGTGTTTACTCGGTTAAAGAGGGTAAGAGGGCACACATTTTGATATGTGATTTCCAAGTATTGTAATGCTAAGTCATTCAGTTTCACGTTGTCCCAAGTGTTCCAGTCGCTGAACACGTTCATCCGCGGTTTCGGTTGCGATTCACTGTGATGAACGGCTTCGTAGTTCTTCCAAGCGCTGGTTACGTTCTTCGGATGATTCAGCAGCGATTCTCTGCCTATTTATTCGCTGCATTTGTTCGAGGTTTTCTTCCGATATAGATTCATTGAGAGTTTTAATAACGTCTGATATTATTTGCATGCTCATCGTCTTAGCTGCTCGGAATGGTCTTTTCGTAGGCTGATCTTCTTCCAATGGAAAGCCATATGTTTCGAGACTGGTATGTGATAGGAAACCTTTGGCTGTTAAATGTCCAAGCTGTTCCATATTTACTTCTTCCGCTTGCTCTTGTTCCAACAGTGCCGTATTCTACTTAATCTTCTTATTAAAGTTGAAACGTCCACGTTTTGTAGGTGGTCGACCAGCAATGTTTTTTATATGGTTTTACCATCCACGTGACACTCTGTTAATAGTAATTAATAAAAATGAACTAATCATATTTTAGCACATCGGATACGTTCGTCATCAAGTGACTATTTAAAAACGTAACAAAAAAATTCTTTATTAACAGTTTACCTTTTGAAGGGAAAATCACATCAGCGTTCCGCTGCTTATACTGTACTGCGCATCAACTCCAAGCAGCTGGCACAACTCACTTTTTATTTTAGAAGAAAATAGAAGTAATGCGTAATACGCACACAACGCGTGACGTAATGAAGCAGATGGGACTCGCGACCATCTGCTCGCGAGAGTGTGACATCATAAATCTAAACACAACGCGTGACGTAATGAGACAGATGGCGTGACCGCGCGCCAACATCTCAATCGCGAGAGTGTGACGTCATACGATTTCTAAGCATGGGTAACATTAATGGGACGACGCAATGCCACTAAAAACGCGATAATTCGGGGTGGTTATTTAACCCACTAAACGAATTTTCCCAAAGTCGAGATTAAGCTAAATCGATTTCTAGTACCAGCAAAAGGTAGGTTAACGACTTTCATCAAAATCCTTAGAGCTGTTTTCAAAATAAAATTTACATACATACAAGAATTGCACCTTTAATAGTATGGGATAAGGGCGATGAAATGGATCCCGATCCTATTGCCCTGAACTTTGATTCCACTTCACCCACTTTCAATAAGGTTCATCCTCAGGTGGTCCCCTACGACATACTAAAATTTCATCGACATCGACCGATATTTACGCAAGTTATGACGCATAAAGGCAATGGAATGTATCCCACTCCTATGTCCTGACCTTTGACCCCACGTCACCCATTTTCCGTAGGGTTCGTCCCCAGGTCGTCCCCTACAACATACTAAAATTTCATCGAACTCGAACCATTTGTACGTGAGTTATTGTGCTGACAGGCAGACAGACGGACGGACGGACAAAGCTGGAGCATATACGCTTCTTCAACCTACGGTTGTAAAGCGTTAAAAAGACATTCGCAAACTGCACTTAACTCAAAGCTGTATGGAGAGATGCATGCGCCTATCGCTTTATATATGCACTGGCGGACGCAACCGAGTACGCGCATAGGTGACGTTGCTATGTATTTTGCATAAGCTCGTCTGTACCAGTTTTATATATATACAGTGCGTCAAAGAATTTTTAAGACTGGTGCTAGATTTCAGCCTACGGTGGTGCCACCAGTGTAATCGCGAATGCGTTATAAACCGTGACCATCTGCTTGCTTTCTGCCAAAAGTACTGCGCAGTTGTTAAAGTAACTCAAACAAAACGGGTGTTCATTAGAGAAGTAAAAATATTTTCATGTTGAATTATTAAGATGGAACAAAGCGCTGTTATTAAATTTAACGCAAAACTTGGTAAAAGTGCCTCGGAAACGTACCAAATGATGAAACAAGTTTACGGTGAGTTTTGTTTAAGTAGATCAAATGTTTTCCTGTGGAACAAACGTTTTTTGGACGGAAGAGAGACACTAGAAGATGATAAGCATACCGGAAGACCAAGTTCATCTAGGATAACTGAGATTATTGAAAAAGTGCGTGATTTCGTGGCAAACAATCCATGTGCGTCACTAAGAATGAAGGAAGAGTCTTTAAACATCGACAAAGAAACGATTCGAACCATCCTGCATGAAGATTTGGGCAAAACAAAAGTCTGTGCTAAATTTGTTCCACACACGTTAACCAATGAACAAAAATCATGGAGAAGTGCACATTGCAGAGACATCATTTCAGCAGCTGAAAATGATCCAAACTTCTTAAAATCGATTGTTACTGGTGATGAAACATGGTGTTTTCAATATGATCCTAAAACAAAGTGACAAAGTGCGGAATGGAAGTCAAAAAACTAGCCACAAGCCAAAAAAACAAGAAAAGTTCCATCGAAAATAAAAACAAAAAGTTCCATCGAAAATCCAACCAATGCTCATTACATTCTTCGATAGTAAGGGTATTATCAACAAAGAATTTGTTCCAAATGCACAAACAATTACTGGTGAGTTTTATTTAAATATTTTGAGGCGTTTGATGGGCAGAATTCGTCGCATTCGTCCAGAATATCGAGATGAAAACAGTTGGTGTTTGTTGCACGATAATGCCCCCAGGCACACTTCACTTCTTGTTCGTAGATTTTTGGCGAAAAATAACGTCCGTGTGTTGAATCATCCACCACATTTGCCGGATTTAGCACCCTGCGACTTTCCTTTGTTCCCAAAACTTAAAATGACGTTAAAAGGGTGTTATTTTGATGATATTTCGACCATACAAACAGCTTCAATGCGTGCTTCGGAGGCAATTCCGCAAAGTGAACTGGAACAGGCATTCGAATCATTATTAAACCGCTGTAGCAAGCGTATTGAAGCCGGAGGGACTTATTTTGAATAACAAACCAAAACAAATTATAATTTCTTGTTTCTGTTTCATTTTACAGACCCAGTCTTTGACGCACTGTGTATATATATATAGTTAAATATTTATAATTTTTTTTTATTTCATGTAAACCGTTTTTCCATGTTTTTTCTTGTTCGTGTCGTTCTTTCCATTCCTGTTCCATTTCATGTAAACCGGAAATATTGCTGAATATTAAAGCAGGAGCCTATGAATCTTATGAAACATTTGCTTATTTGTTTCAAAATTGTGTAATTTTGTATTTTTTGCGTATGTACACATCTGCACAACCTTTGAAAAAGCCGCCTAAAGGGCACAGTACAGATAAAAAATTTTAATCAAATAATTATAACATACGTTTTGTAACAAATAAAATCAGCTTTTTTAAAACATGAGAAAGGGCTGGGAGACATTGCTTAAAAAACTTGTTTGGCACAAAATAAAAACTTGCATAAAAATGACAAGGAACGGGTTGCCAAGCCCCTCCCACTGTCAAAAATTTGTGGAACGGGTACTGTCTTATGGCATCCTTTTACAACATATCTGATTTTAGATGAAACATCCAAATTTCCCTTCTGCAGTTCACGTAATAAGAATGGCGAACGAAAAAAGGAAGAAACTAAGTGTTGCAGCATCACAATGTTTCAAAGAAGACAATTTCTGTTATGTGCAGCTCTCTCCTTGCAGAACATTAAAAAGCGCATTTCTTTCTACATCAGAGCTCCATTCTTCATGGAAATGCTGTTACCAAAGTTACGTCACTTTAAGTTTGCTTTCTCGCATATTACACGTACAGCTGTGTTGAAGGTAAGTATGCGTCTTCCTTCAAATTTCATTTAACATGCTTTTTTCTTCGCGGTCTGAAATTTTTCTTCGCTAGGGAAGGCATTTCCAATGTTCATTCAGCACGTCGCGTGTTACTGTTTATCGTGAACGATTTATTGTGTAGCCGAAAATAAAGTTCCAATATTGAATGGATCTCAAAAGTTGAGTTTTCTCACGAAATTCATTTTGTTCTCTTTCTTCGAGAGAGAAAAAGTCGAAATATGAGATTTATGTTGATAATGTTTGAGTTGAAGGAAGAAGGGTAATGGGAGCACTAAATGTGTCTTATTTTATTCCGACAATAAATCTGAATAACAGCGTTCTTTGAAAAGAGGCAAAAACGACCTAGCTTGCTAAGTTCCTTTCTATCATGTGATTCCTTTTGGCGTTATTACTAGGAACTCCTTCTTTGGTAGTTCTCCCGTGGGTATCATACTTTAGGGAATGGCAGATCGGTTAATGGTTCTGCACCTGATACAAAGCATGATACCGTGTAAAAATATGCAGTTTTCTCCGTCTATCATAGACCAAAGTTGCGTGGTGCTCGGAACATGCGAATATATTTAATTTTCTGCACATCTTTTGAAACACACACACACACACACGCACAAATGCTTAAAGTATTAATACCTGTTTTTCTGTGAATGTTGCTTTAGTACTTGTTAAAACCGGACTGTGTGATATATACCTCTAATTCAGGTATCGGCAATTTTTTTTTTCTAAGGGGCCAAATAGTAAATATTTTAGGCTCTGCGGAACAAGGGGCAAACTTGAAGATATTTATGTAGGTATTTTTTTTCTTGTTATTTAAGTAGGTAGGCCTACTTAAATAACAACTAATAATAATAAGTAGACTAAAAAAAGACGTAATAATAGACCAAAACGAACGTAATAATAACAAATAATAATAAGTAGACCAAAAAAAGACTAATAAGTAGACAAAAAATACTAATTTTTCTGATCATTGCTGTCTTTTGAGTTGTGTATATATATTGTCGAGTGCTTAGTCTGATAATGACGACATATATTGTACTCTTTTAGTACTGCTGTAGTGTCACTGGGCAATAAACAGAATGCTTTGTCATCCAATTCGGTAACAAAATCATTCACACTCCATTCTGCCTTAATTAAAATCACGACTTTCGAAGTCCACTTTTCTCTTCTTTTCTGGTTTTGGCAGTGACATGATGGATATGCAACGGTAATCAAACGAGAACAAAATGTCGCAGAACAGCGATACACGTGGCACTGGAAACGCTGCCGAATTATAACTGCGTGACGTCACAGCAAAGGCCACCGAATGCGGAGCTGTAGGAGCGCCACGTACGGTCGTATTTCGCAACTCCTCAACTCGTCGGTCGGCCGTTCCGTTATAGCGCGTACTTTGACATTTCAAAGACTTTGAAATTTAAAGAATTTCAAAAGGTAAAATCCATTTTTAGAGCTCGAGGGCCGTACGAAAAGAGGCGGTGGGCCGGATGTCGCCCACGAGCCATAGTTCACCGACCCTTGCTCTAATACACTGCTGGACAAATGCTAAGGAGAGATCATAAACGGCTATATAGCGCATAAAAAAGTAAGTGTGGTTGGATGCCAAGTGAAATAAAATAATGTCAGAATGCCAGGACATTACAAGAAATACAATTTATTGTGCTCTGAAATCCAGAAGGCTTTGGAACGTGTTCAAGGGACAAACAGGCCATTTTGTGCAGAATACGTAAACGTCAAAAAAATGCAATTACCATCATCAGGCGTTCCGGCGTAAGATGTCAATACGGGATATGGTCACCATGGAGGGCGATGCAAGATTCCACACGTCGTGTCATGCTTTGCACAACATTATCAAGCAGCTGTTGGGGTAATTTATCCCATTCCTCTGTCAGTGCACGGATGAGGGTGTCCTTGTATATTGGAGGGCATTGGCGACCAGCAAGACTCCTCCCCAAAGCATCCCACACATTTTCAATGGGATTCAGATCTGGAGAGCGTGCTGGCCATAGGAGGCGTTGAATGTCCTTGCTCTCAAGACACTCCTGGACAGCGACTGTTCGATGACATGTTGCGTTGTCGTCCATGAAAATGAATCTGTTACTCACAGCACCACGGAACATGCAAACATGAGGTAGCAGAGCATCATTAATGTAACGTTGGCCAGTCATAGTCCCAGTTGGAAGCACATAGAGGGACGTACAGCCATTGATCATGATGCCAGCCCATACCATGACACTACATGTCGGATATCGGTCCCTTTCCTGTATGTTTGCTGGACAATATGCAGTACCACTATCACGCCAGATCAGTTGTCGTCGACAATCAGACGATAGACTGTATCTACTCTTATCTGAGAAGAGGACAGCAGACCAGTCGTTATCAGTCCAATTGCGATGTTGATGGCACCATTGCAAACGGGCGGTACGGTGAGGTCTGGACAATGGAATGCACACAACAGGACGGCGGGCGTATAGTCCTCCTTCATGCAAACGTCTGGCGACAGTTTTTCGGGTGATCCGCTTGCCAGTAGCATCCATAAACTAATTTGCTCCCTTACTAGCTATGCTGCGCCGGTGTCTTTTTGTTGATAGCACTATGTACCAATCTTCTGCAGGTGTCGTACTGCGAACACGACCTCCCCCGTGACGTGTGCTACACTCTCCATTTGTTTGAAATGATTTCCAAAGCCTTGAAACAACACTGTGTCTGACGTCGAACTCCCTGGCAACATCTGTTACTTTTCGCCCTTCTTCAATCTTGCCAATAATACGGCCACGCGTAAAATCATCTAGGTGATGTCGGGAAGACATACTGAAAATTGCAAGTTCGTCAATTGATTCTTTCCCTTTCAACTTTGCGTTTGAACAACAACGGTCTATAAGCGTCAAATCCTCTATATCTCTTATCAGCGCTATGACGTCACGAACAAGTTCGGCAATCCAAAATTTGCATACGCACAACACGTCTTACTGTATCCCGCACTTATGCTAATTTCCACATTTTCCTGCCTTCCATTTTATGGTTGCTATCGTTGCTATTGTCATCCGTCCTTAGCAATTGTCCGGCAGTTTACAACCTACCTTTTGAGTTTTGTCATGTACTACTGAGGTGAAACATATGTCAAGACGGAGATGTTGTAGCGATAAATTCCATTCCTTAATTTGAAAAATATTTTCCTCCGGAGCAGAAGGATGCGGAATCGACGATCGGCACGGGAAAATTTGTGATTTCACATTGGCGGCCGATTACAAAAATGTATCTACTGGCCGTTGGGGTCTTCGAAAAGATGTGTGATTTTCTTTCCATATATCGTCGGTAATTAATAAACATTCATTTTTCATTGCTTCAAAACAGTGTGGTGCTCCTTCCACACATCGTCTGGAATTAATCATAATTCCTTCGAGCTAATTCAAGCATGGTTTGCCGTCTGACCCGGAAACCCCTCATTCCGTCAAAACCCTTTCTCAAGGGAAGGGCGGAATATTTGACGTACTATAAAGTAATTTTCTTTCCGCTGTAACTTAGTCCTTACGTCAGTAATTACGTTATGTGGGATAAGTTAATGCAATATTAGAAGGTACCCACACACCTTACAAGAAAGAGGTCAAGTAATACTTACAAATACTTTTATTGTGCTTGCATGGGTTGTACTCCACACTCACATATGATTTACTCGATACAATTTCTGTGATTTAACATCCAAACACAGTATAACAGCACGTCTACCATCACTAGCATCCATCCCCCTAAACAACCGCTGCATTACCTTTTTATCTATCGTTCTTATCCGGCCACACATACGTCACACTCGGTCCGACCTCAGGGCGTTGCCAACATTATTCTCGTTTGAAGGAGAAGACGTTAAGTTTGGAAAGTGTAAAGGAGAACAAACTCAAATTTACAGAGAAAAAGAAACTCAAAAGGAAATTAAAATAGAATATACGTTACAGTACTACAGAGGTGAAGAAAATGTCAAGACGGCAAAGTTACAGCGGTGTAGCTCAATTGAGAAAGCATTCGGCTCCGGAGCAATAGGGTTCAAGTTCCATCACCGGTAAATTTGTGTTTTCAGTTTCCCGTGTTAATATGAAAATGTGGTTTCTCCACGTTAAATGTTTTCCCCTTCTGACCTAATCCCCTAAATGCTCCATTGCATTGAGATCCGGTGATTGAGGAGGCTAGTGTAGCAGGGGAAAGTCACAGTGTGTTCTTAAAACAATTAGTGCACAATGCGAATGACATTGAGCATTATACTGCTGGTAGTATTAATCTCCATTTGGATAAACACTCAAAGTAAGTTGATTGACTAGGTCGTTAACGATATTTAAATAACTTTGGGAGCTCAGGCCTTGCTCCACACGATTCAAAGGGCCCAAACACTTTCAGGAAAACATGCCACAGACCATAACATTGCCTTCGTCAAACTTGAAGAGTAGTGATGATGCAAAATGGGTTCATGTTTCCGTGCTACTATCTCCATGTCCTCACCTTTCCATCTGCAAGCTGTAGTTAAAAACGTGATTCGTTGGACCACATACCCCTGTTCCTTATTTGCCGTACAATTGTTTTGTTCCTGAGCAAACCAGAGGTGTTCCTACTTGTTCGCAGAAGATAGCAATGTCTTACGGACAGGCCGTCTGCTTTTGTATCCCATACGATGTAATATATGGCGAACTGTATGTTGAGATGCCATTGGACTTGTTTCTGATTCAGATTATCTGTAACAATCTGACGAAGTGTTGCCTGTCTGTTGGGCTGAATAAGTCTGTTTAATCTCCGTTCAGCTTGAGCATCCGGTAGCCGCTGACGACAGAGATGGAAACGGGTCACGGGTCAGCGGGACCGTTTCCATTGCACAGATCAAGTTTTTAACCGCTTTGACTGATGATTGATGATTAATAATAATTTGGCTTATGTTGATTAAAAATTAATAATAATTTGACTGATGATGGTTCATAATTAATAATAATTTGACTGATGATGATTCATAAGTAATAATAATTTGACTGATGATTATTAATAATTTGACTGATGATGATTCATAAGTAATAATTATTTGACTGATGATGATTCATAAGTAATAATTATTTGACTGATGATTAATAATAATTTGACTGATGATGATTAATAATTAAAAATAATTTCACTGATTATTAACAATTAATAGTAATTTGACTGATAATTAATAATTAATAGTAATTTGACTGATGATGATTAATAATTAATAATAACTTGTCTGATGATAGTTAAAAATTAATAATAATTTGACTAATGATGATTAATAATTATAATAATTTGTCTGATGATGATAAATAATTAATAATAATTTGACTGATGATCGATAATTATAACAATTTTTGTGATGATGATCAACAAGTAATAATTATTTGACTGATGGTGATCAATAATTAATAATAATTTTACTGATGATCAATAATTAATAATAATTTTACTGATGATGATTAATAATAATTTGCCTATGATGATTAATAATAATTTGACTATGATGATTAATAATAATTTTACTGATGATGATTTTTGACTTTCGTTTGACTGATGATGATTTTTGACTTTGGTTTGACTGATGATGACTAATAATGACTAATAATAATTTGACTGATTTAACTGATGGTTTTTGACTGATTTTTCTTGCGCTCAGACAAGGTTTTTTGACCGACGGTCTACTCTCTGTGCAATTTAACAACTGCTGCCCTCAAATATTTCCCAAGTGCAGCCGTTTTGCAAATGCTCACGAGAATGCTTTGAGCAACCAAGATCATTCTATGCTCAAAGTCCTTCAGACCACGTTCATTGTCATCATCATCACTGTCAACCATTATCAGTCCACTGCTGGATGAAGGTCTCCCCAAGTTTCTTCCGCAACGGCCTGTCTTGAGCCAGTCTCCTCCATGTTTCTCCTGCACACTTTCCAGTTTCATCCACCCATCACCCATGTGGTCTACTTCTTGGTCTTTTTCTGTTCCTCCGAATCCAGTCTAAAATTTCGGGTGTCCATGAGTGGTCCGTGCTTCTGGCAAAATGTTCATCACATTGCCATTTAAGGGATTTTACTCTGATCATGATGTCTTCCACTTTTGTCATTTTCCGGATCTATAAGTTCCTCTTCTTATCTCTTCTGCTTACAGCAGCACGCACCTTTTCATGCTTCTTTCAGATGTCTACCGTCTTTTTATTTCTTTTTTAGTTAAGGTCCACGTCTCTGCACCGTACTTAAGCAGTGGAAGGATGCATGGGTGAAACACTTTTCTTTTTAAGATATAATGGCCTATAGAGAAGATGATTGCGCTTAAAAATTGGGCCGCGGGGAGTCTAGTGGTCAACGTTTATGACTGCCACGGAAAAGACTTCGGGTTCGATCCCAGGCAGGTACGAACGCTCGAATCATTAAACATCCGCCGTGCGTCGGATAGGCACGTTAAGCCGTCGGGCACGGGTACTGGTCCCCGTCAGGCATCTTCCTCCTCCTTAAGGGCGTCTTCTTCCCCGTTTCCACCTGGCTTGCGTGTCACTTTCCTATCGAGCACTCTAGGCCAAATCTCCTAGCTTCCTATTTCTAAGGGTTGTTTAAGACCTGGAGTCAGACACTCCCTTCCTAAAATCCTCTACATATCATCTGATCAGAGCTTAAAAATTGCATTGCTTCTTCCAATAGCTCTACATCCAAGTTTTCTATGCCGATTAATGTCTCACTCCTGGCGCCATAACTCACCACGCTGGCCTTGCGGGTTGGTGAGTGTGGGATAGCATTTCCTCTAATACCGATGATATACATAGCTGTAACACTATTCTTGGTCGTCAGAGCCCATTTAGTGGGAACAGGATACACCACGAGAAGGCGGGGTTGACATTTGTTAAGGAGAGGGCATGGTGTTTTGCTCATCACCTGATCTTGCGCCCATCGTCTATTACCTACTATTTCTTGATCAATGCACTTCATTAGCCTTTGCTGGCATCCATGGCTCCCTTTTTATACTGATTCAGCCATCTTGCGTCAGAAGCATCAGCGGGATAGCTGCGTTGCATTAAATACTCTAGTGGTCACAATAATTTGACCACTCAATGTAATTTTCATATTGAATACTATCGATAATCAAAATTGCTTTATGACGCTCCACTCTGCCTGTATCCCACTTATTTTTAATAGCATGATGTCACATTTAGGAATTTTTCTACATATAACTCTTTCATTAAGTAAATGCCAGCTGAACAAATACAATATTTTCTTTATTTCTTTATTATTATTTATTTCTTAATCGATAGTATTTCATATTGAATACTATCGATAATCAAAATTGCTTTATGACGCTCCACTCTGCCTGTATCCCACTTATTATTAATAGCATGATGTCACATTTAGGAATTTTTCTACATATAACTCTTTCATTAAGTAAACGCCAGCTCAAAAAATACAATATTTTATTTTTTTCTTTATTATTATTTATTTCTTAATCGATAGTATTTCATATTGAATACTATCGATAATCAAAATTGCTCTATGAAGCTCCACTCTGCCTGTATCCTACTTATTATTAATAGCATGATGTCACATTTAGAAATTTTCTGCATATAACTCTTTCATTAAGTAAATGCCAGCTGAACAAATATAATATTTTATTTATTTCTTTATTATTATTCATTTCTTAATCGATAGTATTTCATATTGAATACTATCGATAATCAAAATTGCTTTATGACGCTCCACTCTGCCTGTATTCCACTTATTATTAATAGCATGATGTCACATTTAGGAATTTTTCTACATATAACTCTTTCATTAAGTAAACGCCAGCTCAAAAAATACAATATTTTATTTTTTTCTTTATTATTATTTATTTCTTAATCGATAGTATTTCATATTGAATACTATCGATAATCAAAATTGCTCTATGAAGCTCCACTCTGCCTGTATCCTACTTATTATTAATAGCATGATGTCACATTTAGAAATTTTCTGCATATAACTCTTTCATTAAGTAAATGCCAGCTGAACAAATATAATATTTTATTTATTTCTTTATTATTATTCATTTCTTAATCGATAGTATTTCATATTGAATACTATCGATAATCAAAATTGCTTTATGACGCTCCACTCTGCCTGTATCCCACTTATTATTAATAGCATGATGTCACATTTAGGAATTTTCTGCATATAACTCTTTCATTAAGTAAATGCCAGCTGAACAAATACAACATTTTATTTATTTCTTTATTATAATCTGAGACTGATGAAATTTCTTCGACGTATGCTTTGGAAAGAAAATCATTACTCCCAGAATTGGAGAACAAAACAAATAAAAAAATTATCAGTTTGTGCTTAAAGAACAAACAGCGTTTCTGTGACTCCCATCATTAATTTGTCCGTAATAAAACTCGCTCCTCGTGTATTTTTATTTAAAACTTTTATCATCCCAGAGCCATTTGTCTCTACACGTGGCGTGCTGTTCAGCTGTGTTCAGACAACCTATCCATTTCTTTAAACAGACAAAAAAGGATTACCTCAACACGGCGGTGAATTATTTTCCCCACTCATGGGGCCTTTCAGAGTCGACTAATTATTTTCCAGCCACCATGTATCGACCACCAAGAAAGAAACGAGATTTTTCACTTCCTTACCAACTGTTATCGACTCCTTAAAACTTATCCAGGAACGCTCATTGAATACAAAAGATTGATGTCATCTTCCAGTTCCTGCCAAACCAAAGGGAGGCGCTTTCGAAAACAACGACGTTATTATCGTTGGATAGCATCTGTGTAAGGAGAAAAGGATAACGCAGCTCTTGTTAGATTGTTCTTCCTTGCTTTTTTTCTATTTTTCCTTTTTCTGCTTTTATTTATTCTCTTCTTCATCACGTTTCTTTTATTTTTTTATTTTTTTCGTTCTTCATCATTTTGCTATCCCAATGTGCAGGATTTTGCTTTTCCAATTAATGGAACAGATTCGTGTTTATGACAAATCGTCGAAATAAAGGTCAAAGAATAACGTTCGAGATAAATAATTATCAAGAAATGTTCACGGTTTTTTTGCCTCTCATGAATGCATCCTAGTGAGTACTCTACACTATATGAATTCAGCGAAAATCACGTTGAGACAATTTTTGTGTGGTTGTTGTATACAAAATAATTTAAACGTTATGCAGTAACTAAAATGCATTAAAATTGACTGATTAATGGCAACAACAGCTCTCAATATTTAGTAATTAATATGTTATTCTTTGTAACCATTTCATGTATATACTAAACCACTGAAATTCAGTATTTTTTAAATGCATTGAAGGAGTTATTGTATTCCATCTTTCAAAAATAAAGCTAACGGTCGAATTATGATTCTTTTTTTCGGTAGCAGATTAAATAGTTGGAGGACAAAGGTATTTTGATTAAAAAAAACCAAACAAACCTGAAATACATGCACACATGAAAATTACTATTTTTTCCTCCATAAAAATATCTACAGTAATCGTTGAGAAAATCTGTAATTAACATCTATTAAGTTATTAATAAATTTCCCAAAATTATGTAAAACAGTGAGTGGGAAATCATTCAGTTAAATTGGTACTATTTCCAAATTTTAACTTTGTCAGCAAAAGACAAAAAAATAACATAAGAGAAAAGGAAACCATTGACAGAATCCAAATTACTCAGAATGGAATCGAATGTGCAAACATCACGAAACGGCACTCTAGCTCGCGTTCTAGTAGCAGAAATTGAAGTTTGATGTGGCAGCATTGCAGATTTATGAAAAGGAATATTAAAAAGTGTTTCTGACGAAGTAAATTTCTCAATCATTGTTACACCAGGTCGGGATTCGACTTCCGACCTCTCACCCATCGAGCATCTGTGGGACACGATTGGACGTCGGTTGAGTACCCTCCCACCCCCGCAAAAAATTAGATGAGCTGTGGACTCGGATCAACACCACATGGTCCATGATACCCCAGGACTTTATTCGGACTCTCATTGCCTCGATGCGACGTCGGATTCAACGCTGTATCGCCCAAAATGAGGGCCACACTTATCTTTATTAATTATCCTGTATATTCGGTCACTAGAGCCCAGTCTGTATGTGACAATTAAATCATTTGTTGAGGACTTACTTGTCTATCTGTGTGTGCAATGTGGTCTGTTTTTGAGCATTTCTTCATGGTGTGGCATTTTCTCTGTCGGGCAGTGTACGCTATCTCTCAGCATTCTGCTTTGTTTCGGGAGTTTAACGACCACCGTGAGCAACTCAATGGGCAATAAGCAGTCTCCCGTCCCTTATTTAGTTTCAGGGAAGGGAGAAAGCTAGTGCCGTAGGATGAACACAACAACAATGCATCACCAAGATTCGAACCCGGACCCATCTCGAACAAATGGGCAAAGCCAGTGCTTAGAAAACTGCGCCACCGCGGTGGCCTCTTGTGCTGCCTTGTCGCTCGATATGAATCTTTGGTTCAACTTTGGGTTGACTTTGGGTGAACTTTCTGGAGTTCCAAACTTTCGCCGTCCAACATTGTCGCGTTATGACATGCTTGGGAATCTGCATAATGGGACACCATTTGTGTTCCAGCATCTGATGGGGCGCATTTTCCGTGACTTTCGTCTTTCAACTAATAATCTTTTCTATTATGTTAGCTCTTGAAATTTCGTACGAGACCAGGTGGCTAATTATCAGAAACGCAGGTTTCTGCTGAGTCGCTCAAGCTAGGACAACGTTGTTGCCTCAAATAAGACATGGGTGGCTTCTTTATAGACTTGGGGCCTTACTAAACAAAGAAAATGGAAAAACTAAAACTCATTTCCTTCATTCATAGTTTCCGAATTCATGTGACTGTAAGGAAAATAAAAGACACGAAGGTATTCAATTCCTTCCAGTAAGCATGTCTGCATTAGATTTTAGCAGTAATAATTTTGAACACTACGACATCATCAATATCTAATTTAGCCATTTAATCCGGGTGAAACACTCGAACAGCCTTCATGAAGTTCAAACCAAGTTGGCAAAGCTCGGATCCTTGCTTTTTGGAGATAGTGACTTCTGGCCAGTAGTAAATGGCGAACTTTCCTACGGTTAGTGAAACACTTCTTGCAAAAAAGAATTTTTTTTTATTGAAGGTTTAGCTACCACCGTGAGTAACTCGATCCCTAATTTAGGGTAACTTGTTTCAGGCAAAGGAGAGAGCCAGTTCCGTAATACAAACTCAAAATCCATGCCTCACAGAGATTCGAACCCGATCCTGTTTCGAACGAATGATTATAAGCCATCCCTTAAACCACTGCGCCACCGGGGCGTCAGAAACGAATTACATGCAGCTTTTCGAGAATACGCTGGATCCCATTTTAGTTTTAATTTAGATCGCAGATCGAGTACCTTGTTGTATGCATTGTTAATAGACAGTTCACATGTTTCCAAGAAGAGCAGCGTGTCCATCAGGATCTGGGCGTGTTCCGCAATGAACTGAAAGTCTATGTATTTACTTCAAGTGAGAGACTTGCACACATTGAGATTGGCAGTGTCAGGAGTAAGTTCCGTTTCACTATCGAATAATTTTATATAAACATCGCTGTACGTAGCATGGTACTGCTCTGTTTCGAATCAGGGATTTCAGCGTGTTATCAAGGGTAGTGGCCATAGTTTACCTTGTTTGTTACTTTCTGTTACAAACCGTAGATAACGCCGCTTTTCTTGCAGGACAATGCTTGAACAGCTTCTTAAAGCATCCTGTAAACTTGCCCACTTCAGAAAAATGCACACGCTATTGACCAGAGCCTAGGTATATACATAATATGAGCATTTCAAGGCATTGCACCGAATTAGGCCGAAGAGTACTTCTAACATATATTTGCTAGCTCGAACCGTGTAGGTCGCTTTGTCGGTCAAGATTCGGACACTTTTTTAAAATCAATATCCATATTTGTAAGGCATTGGACGACAGCTTGAGAAACTGTAGTTGATCGGACAGTTTCAAGATGAACGCGTGTACAGTAGGTAAAGGTGCATCATTGCCAAATCTTTAAATTGTGGAACAGGGAGAATATGTAAAACATTGTTGTCTTTGTTGTTGCTTCCTTCATCAAAATCAATGCAGAGCGAGTCAGCTGACCTGAGAATTTATTTTTTTTTTTAATTCTTGGCATCAAAAACTTTGGGTTGATAGTTCTGTTGTAGTGAATTAGAGCAGGGTAGGGCACTGGATCCTGTGACGTTCTCAGTAAGGAACTCTCTCATTTTAGGACGATCTAGTTTTCCCTTGGGAATTTTGGCACTTTCAAACGCTTCGAAAATTTTGTAGAGCAGAAGATTGCGAATTGTTACGCGGGTTATACAGCAGTTGTAAAATAATGCGGGAAATTGCAGCTTATGCGGAATTTCGCATTTCCTCATAAGTTACCAAGCCGACGCATACGTACTTGATATCGTGTAGGACCTCATGTAGCCCGGCAAAGTGCAGCAACTCGACGTGGCATCGATTCGACAAGTGGACGGACCACTTCTGGAGAGTAGTTGAACCATGTCGTCTGAACAGCCGTCGACTGGGTGCGAACGGACCTTTGCAACACGTCCCATAATTGTGCTCTATTTGGTTCATGCCGAGCGAATATGGGGGCCACACCATCCGCAAAAGCTGTTCAGAATGCTCTTTGAACCCATTTTGGACAACTTGGACCCGATGACATGGTGCATTGTCCTCCTGGACAATTATAGTTTTTGTGGCACATGAAGTCCATGAAGGGCTGCAAATGGTCACCCAGCAGAGCAACAAAGCAATTACCTGTTAATGGCCCCCGCACGGGGATAACTGGTTTTCCAGTTATTTGGGGAGCGGTGCCCCCACGGCCCGAGCTAACCTTGTGACGGTTTATCTTGCCTCTGCGGCTTTAACGATTACATAACCGAAGGGACTGCTGTTCATTCAGCTGATGGGGCATGGCGTCCCCACGGCCCGAGCCGATTTTCTCTTATCATTTTGCTTTTTCGTCTTTAGTTTATTTCTTGACATGTACCCGCCTCAGTTGTAGACTGCTGAGGTTGTGATGAGGCGCCAGTTCCGGGTTTTGTTCCTCGTTCCCTTCCCTGTCTTTTCTCTTTAATGTTACATTTTCTGTTTTTCCGGCGCTGGTTAGCTTAGACCTACCTGCATGTTTGCCGTGTGCGGTGACCCGTAAAGGTGGAAATGAGGATGCTGGAGGCTGAGGTATTTGGGTGCCGGGTTGTAGTGTCTCCAGATGCCAACACTCCTCTTTGCCCTCTGCTTCACCCTAAACGGGAGGCTGGGAGCTAACCCACTCCTGGTCAGGATGTCTGTGGCCGAGTTGCGTCCAGACTTCTAGCGGCTTGTCGTTCTGTTCGGCTGGGTGAGTTTGGGGGTAGGGTGGGCATGCCAAAGGGGTGTTCTCCGGGCACGGGAAAGTCCGGGTGCACGCCGAGCGTGTGTCTGCCCTACCAACTTGCTATATCCGCTGACTATCCCTAGAGCCGTGTCCTGCGTCCTCTTGGGCTTGCGGACCTCCGGCTTTCCCTCGTTGGGCTCGATAGTGGGTGGGGAGGTTGGCGGACGAATCTATTTTTCTTCTCATGCCAAATCAAAGTGTTTCCCATGCTGTACCTTAGAAGCGCCGTGTGGAGGATGGGACACCCTTCTCCACTAAGAAACTACTCAGTTCCAACTGCAATGCTCTGTTTCTCCTAATTCATTCTGTTGATCCTGCACAATCCCTCAGTTCAAAGAGTCCTTTTTGGATTAATAAGGCTCTTCAGGCCGTTGCGGGCTCACCAAAGAGTGTTAAGAAGCTCCCGTCAGGGGATCTTCTTGTGGAGACATCAAATCCACGCCACAGTGCCACCTTGCTGGAGACGACCGTTCTGCTGGACGTTCCAGTCCAAATATCTCCCCATGGTTTCCTCAATTCCTCTCGCGGTGTTATCAACTCCCGCGACCTGCTGGAATGCAGCGATGAGGAATTGCTGGAAGAACTTGGGGAACAACATGTCACTGGGGTTCGCCGTATTCTTTTCCGGCGGGATGGGAAGTCTATTCCCTCCAGGAACATCGTGCTCACATTTGACTCCCATACCCTGCCAACTTCCATCAAGGCAGGGTACTTGCGGCTCGATGTTCGCCCATACATTCCGAACCCCTTGAGATGTTTCAAGTGCCAGCATTACAGTCACTCCCAGCAGTCTTGCCGTAATGTAGCGAAGTGTGGACGCTGTGGTTCGCCAGAACACTCTTTGGCGGACTGCTCCGCTGAAGCGGATTATTGTGTTAATTGCGAGGAATCTCACCCGGCTTCTTCTAAGCAGTGCCCAAAGTAGATCGAGGAGCAGGCTATCCAACGCCTGAAGACGACCGAACATCTGCCTTATCCTGAAGCCAGACGGCGGATAGCTCCTCTACCACCAGGCCGGCGCTCCTATGCATCGGTTGTGGTCCAGAAGGCTACTGTTGCGGTGCAGACTGAGGTGACCATCCCAGCGCGGTGTCCTTATGTTTTTGAGGACATCGTTGCTGCCGGATTGGAGGCACTGAAGTCTCGCCGCATTGAATCCAAGGTGCCATTAACATCGACGCCTAAAACATCCTCTGTGCAGAAAACATCCTCTGCCAGCACTGGGACCCAGGCCCAGGGCTCAACTAAGAAGAGGCCGGAAAAGGTGAAACCAGGATCCTCCCCTTGAAACAGAGCACGAAACCACCAAAACCCCCGGTAGCGCAGCCCTGTGTTGCCTCCGGATATTGCAGATGGTCAGGAGCTGATGGACGACTCGGAGACATTCTAGTCGTTTGTGATTTTCGTTTTTTCATCCTTTCCTTTTATTTTTCATTCTGGCTAAGCTCATTCAGTGGAATTGCCGAGGTCTGCGTTCACGCATTGACGATTTAAAAGGCTTACTGTCTTCGCACACACCTGTGTGCGTGTGTCTCCAGGAGACAAAGCTTCGCACGACGGACACTCCTTCGCTGCGGAGACATTCAATTTTCCGCAATGATCACCAGGACGGCGTTATCGCTTGCGGAGGAGTGGCCGTCGTTGTCCCTCATGGTGTCCCTGTCACTGCGGTTGCCCTTCGGACGACTTTGCAGGCAGTGGCAGTGCGACTATCTGTGAACACTCTGCTCACGGTGTGTTCCATCTACATACCACCAACTGAAGCTGTAAGCCTTTCGGATCTGGAAAATTTAGTTGACCATCTGCCGCCTCCTTTCTTCATCTTAGGAGATTTCAATGCACACAATCCGTTGTGGGGTTCTGCTACTCGGGACTCCAGGGGCCGTGTTTTTGATTCCCTTCTCTCCAACACGTCCCTCTGTCTCCACAACACCGGGGCAGTCACTTACTTTCATGAACCCACCCGCTCGTACTCAGCCATTGATCTGTCCTTGAGTTCGCCATCCTTCTATCCTGACTGGTCCTGGGGCGTGTCTGATGATCCCCATGACAGTTATCACTTTCCCATCTTTCTCCGTCTAGCAGGTGACGGGTACCGTCATCCTACTCGCCCTGCTAGATGGGCTATCGATCGAGCCAAGTGGGACTCATTCACGGCTTCAGCGACCATTACTCCAGACATGGTGACCTCGGGTACGATCGATGAAGCTGTTGCGGCGGTAACGGATTGTATTGTGCAAGCGGCAGAACCTACCATCCCCAGGACGTCGACTAAACTTCCACGTTGCCCGCGACCTTGGTGGAATTCCACTTGCAAGGCAGCTCGTCAGGCCCAACATCGGGCTTGGGGTAGGTTTCGTCGGTACCCCACCGACGCGAACCTACTTGCTTTCAAGAGAGCCAAATCTTACGCGCGTTTGGTACGTCGTCGTAGCCAACGGGAATCTTGGATACGATACGTATCCGGGATTAACACTACTACCAGCTCTAAGATCGTTTGGGACAGGATCCGCAAGATTCGGGATAAGTACCCTTCTGGGGAAATCTCCATTCTTGAGAGTGGTGGAGGAACGGTTGCTGACGCTTAGGGTATTGCTGACTGTCTGGGCGCCGTATTTTCTTCAGTGTCCAGCAGCCGCAATTACGCTGCTTCGTTCCGGCAGGTACAGCCGCGGCTTGAACGGTCCAAGGTTTCCTTTGGACCGTTTTCCGCTACCGATTATAACAGCCCGCTGACTGCCGTTGAACTGAAGATTGCCCTGAATCGGTCCGGCCGAACATTTGTCGGACCGGATAACATCCATTATGAAATGCTGAAGCACCTTTCTCCGTCCTCTCTTGAATGTCTGCTGGTCCTGTTTAACAGGATCTGGCACGAGCGTGACTTTCCCGAGTCTTGGCGCACTGCCATTGTCGTTCCTGTTCTAAACCTGGTAAAGATCCCGCTAACCCGTTGAACTACCGACCAATTGCTATGACGAGCTGCCTCTGCAAAGATCTAGAGCGCATCATCAATTTTCGCTTAGTTTTTTTATTTGGAATCACGTCACCTTCTTTCACCTCATCAGAGTGGATTTCGGAAATTCCGATCCACCTCAGATCATCATCTTCGCCTTGAGACATCTGTCAGGGAGGCGTTTGTCCGGCGTCAGCACATGGTCTCCGTGTTCTTCGACATGGAAAAAGCTTACGATCGAACCTGGAGATACGGCATTCTCCGTGATCTGCGGGACTGCGGATTGCGGGGAAATTTGCCTACCTTCATTGCCGGATTTCTCCAGAACCGGATGTTCCGTGTGGGCGTCGGATCGACCCTCTCTGCGTTATACCCACAAGAGCAGGGTGTCCCTCAAGGCTCCATTCTTTCTGTGACACTGTTCATCCTTCGTGTTAATCATATCTTCACTCTACTTCCTCCGTCGGTTCGTGCTCCCGTGGATGATTGTACGTGGATGATTTGCAGATTTCTTGCGCATCTGTCAACATGCGCACTATTGAGCGGCAGCTGCAGTCGGCCATTAATAAATCTCTTCCTGGGCCTCCCACAATGGATTTGGCTTCTCACCCCAGAACACCGTTTACGTGCATTTTTGCCGCAAACGGGGCCTTCACCCAGACCCCAGCCTCCGTCTGGGGTGTTCTACCATTCCTGTATTGTCAGAAGTCAAGTTCCTTGGGCTAACATTTGACCGAGCACTCAATTTCCGACCTCACATCTAGTCTTTGAAGGTGAAGTGCACGAGGTCAATGAGTATCCTGAAGGTCCTCTCTCGAACATCTTGGGGGCTGACAGGTGCTCAATGCTTCGCATTTACCACTCTCTGATTCGGTCAAAGTTCGACTTCGGTTGCATAACGTTAGGTTCGGCACGTCCTTCCGTGTTGCGGCCTCTGGATCCTGTCCATCACCAGGCTCTGCGGCTATGCACTGATGCTTTCCGTACCTCTTCCGTGCATAGCCTGTATGTCGAGTCCCATGAACCGCCGTTGTGCATCCGACGTAAGCAGCTGTCTCTTCAATTCTTCACCAAGTTGAAGTCTGTTCCTGATCATCCACTGCATGGTTCCATTTTCCAACCGCAATGTGTCCGCCTATTCTCACACCGGCCTTCCTGTGTTCCGACGTTTGGGATTCGGTTGTCGACCTTAGTGCGCGATGCTGGTCTAGACTTGTCAAGGATTGGTTTGACCAGGTTCTACAATGAACCGCCTTGGCAGCCGGTTCAAGCAACGGCTGACCTTTCCCTTTGTGTGTGGCCAAAGTCTTCCACTCCTGCTCTGGTGTACCAGCAGCTCTTTGCCGAGAAACAGTCTCTCTTCCCGGATTTCGTGCCTGTATTTACTGACGGGTCGAAATCCGGTGAGGTTGTTGGATCCGCTTTCGTGTGTGGCGATGCCTCCCATGCTGAGAGGCTTCCGCCTGAATCCACTGTCTTTTCGGCAGAGATGCGTGCGGTACACCTCGCTTTGTATCACGTACAGTCTAGATCTCATCGTCGCGCTATGATTTGCTCCGATTCCCAGTCCGTCATTCAAGTCCTATCTTCTCCAGAGGAAACGGACTCACCGGTCATCCGTGATGTCCGTCGTCTTCTTGGAACTTTGGAAGGTGCTGGTTTCCTGGTCCGATTCTGTTGGGTTCCTGGCCATGTTGGGATCCGGGGTAACGAGCTGGCAGATCTATCTGCCAGGTCTGTTTCCTCCATGTCGCCAGCTCGGCTGCCACTGTCATTCCGTGATTATCGGCCATTGATACGGAAATTTGTTATGGATGAGTGGCAGCCCCTGTGGTCTGAGCAGGGCAGCAATAAACTCTATGCCATCAAACCACAGATCGGACTATGGAAGTCTAGTTTGCGGAAGAACCGTCGTGAGGAGGTTGTTCTTGCGCGTCTCCGCATTGGGCACTGTCGTTTTACTCACCGCTTTTTTGCTGTGTGGCGACAGTGCCCCGATGTGTGAGGCGTGACAATGTCGTCTCACCGTCCTTCATGTTCTGTGTACTTGTGTTCGTTTTTGTGATCATCGTTTTCGTTATTTTCATTCTCATTTGTTGGACGAAGGAGCAGCTACGCTGCAGACTCTCATTGGTGAGGACTGCGATCTGACCGCAGTGTTCTCATTTTTAAAGAAATTGACTTTTTTAATCTTATCTAGTTTTACCGCTTTCATTTCCATCTTTCACTTTTACCGTTTCATCCTGTTTTTACCCTTGTGTACGTGTTTTACTGATTTTGTTCTATTTTGATGTCTTTTGTTTGGCGCTCTTTGGCCACCCATGGCCCTTGCGCCATTAAAATCTACTAACCAACCAACCTGTTAATGGCATGTGTAGGAGGACCAGAGGACCCAAACCGTACCACGTAAAGACACCCCACTCATGTGTGCAACCATCACCAGCTAGCACAGTGCTTTGTTGACAGCTTGGCTTCATGAGGTGTGCGCCACATCTGAACCCTACCATCAGCTCGTAACAATTGGAAGCGTGACTCATCGAACAACGCCACATGTTGCCAGTCTTCTAGGGTCAAATTACCATGTTCACGAGCCCAGGTGAAGCGCTGTGTCTGATATCGTGGTGTTAACAAAGGCACTCTGGTGGGTCTTCTGCTCTCATATCCCATGGGCACTAAATTACGCTGCACTGACCTGATGAATATGTCTCTGGTACCTAATGCACTGAATGTGGATATTATTTCAGCCAGTGTCGCTCGTCTGTTAACATGGACAATCCCGGTCAGACGCCGCTGGTGACTGTTATTCAGAACCCGTGGTCGACCACTGCGCCGTCCACGGTGGGTGGTAATGCCTTCCGTGAGGTATTCTCCGTACACATGTGACACCGTGAATTGAGGAATGTTGAATATTCGCACAATTTTGGAAACTGATTGCCCCTTCCGTCTGGCTCCCACTACCATGCCTCGTTCAAACTCCGATATTTCACGTCGGCTTGCCATAATCCTACTGACGGTTGTTCAACCTGACTCACGAGATTACTCCTCGCTACTGATAAAAATCGTGGCGTGCGTCGAAGCCTTAGCCTTTATTACGACGGCAGCGCCAGTTAAAGATTTCCATACTGGTATTCCAAAACTTTGACACTCCCTACTCATAGGTATTTTCGATACTTCCATATGAAATCATAACATGTGCGCTTAAGTTCCCTACTGCGCTTTCTGTATGCTGTAAAAGTAAATGTGATGCTGCATTTATTGAAAGAAGTAATGTGATGACCAAATACTACGCCCCGCTAACGTGGGAGGACAACCGAGTCAAAAATCTTGTTGCAACATTAATGCTCGTCACGATGTGCGATGAAGTATGAAAGAAAGAGTGATGCCATGATGTTATTTACCTGTGGATCTCATCGTTTTCCTGAAACGCAGTATCCATTGGGAATTTCGCTATCGTTCACTATGGCAGCAATCTTAACTATTGTAGCATATAAACCACTCTGACCCTAATTAAAACACTTCGTGCATTTGCTTTACGACGTAAGTGCGAGACAACGTAAACTGATGCGCTATTAGCAGGATAACAACAGCATAAAAACAGCCTTTTCTCTGTAACCCGATACTCAAACAAAATGGTTAAAGGTAATTTGCGCATACGTTTCATTTGGACTAAAAAATACAGGTAATATGACATGTGATCTGGGGTGAGATGAGGAGGCCACCCCAGTGGCGGAATCGTCTAAGCACTGGTTTCTGACCTTTCGTCCGAGATGGGTCCGGGTTCGAAAATCAATGAGGAATGGATGTTGTGTTTGTCTTATGGCGCTGGATCTCTCCATTCTCTGAAACCAATCGCCCTAAATTAGGGACGGGAAACTTCTCATAGCACATCGTGTTGCTCACGGTGGTCGTTAAACCCCCAGTAAAAGAAAATAAATGAGCGTGCAGTCCTGGTAGCTCAGTGGTGTAATCGCTCGCTTTTCACTATTCGTCCGAGATGGATTCAGGTACCAATCCAGTTCAGCCATGGATGTTGTGTTTCTCTTACGACACTGGCTCTCTACCTTCCCTGGAACAAGTGGCCCTTAATTAGGGACGAGAGACTGCTAATTGCCCATTGAGTTGCTCATGGTGGTCGTTAAACTCCCAATAAAAGAGAAGAAATGAGAAGGCAGTCCCGGTGGCGCAGTGGTATAAGCGCTTATTTTTGACCATTTGTCCAAGATGGGTCTGGGTTCGAATCCCGGATAGGTATGGATGCAGTGTTTTTCTTACGGCACTGTCATTTTTCCTTTAGCTGGAACCTGCCCCTAAATTATGGTCGGGCGACTGCTTATAGCCAACTGAGTTGCTCACTGTTGTATGTCATCGCCGTTACCAGCTGGAAAGAGAAGCAACAAACAAATGCATAAAACAAATATATTTTGTGCTTTATCGTTGCCCAATATTTGTAAAATCCAAATAGGAGCTAAACATGTTAGCATAATCATGCAATGCATTGATTATGATACGCTTTCCAACATACCAGAAATCATTACTCAAGTTATGAAGATAATGGCTGTAGAATAAATCTCGCTCCTATGCACTGATCTTTGAACCCATTTCGATGATATTCAAAAGATCCGGTTAAGTATACTCCCGGAACATGATAAAGTTTTGTCGCAATCGAAGCATGTTTACGTAAGGTATAACGCATAACGGCGATGGAATAGATCCGGCTCCTATGTCTTGACATTTGACCCAATTTCGCCCATTTTCAATAGCGTTCGTTCCCAGGTGGTCCCCTACCACATATTAAAAATTCACCAAAATCGAACCATTTTTACGCGAGTTATCGTGCGGACGGACAAAGCTGGAGCATATACGTTCTTTCAACCTACGGTTGGAAAGCGTAAAGAAGGATATATTGCTTTAATCTTCTTAAGATCGGACCTTGGTTCGAGTCTCGGGGAATCATGTGTGGTGCGTTTGTGTTGCGGCGTTGGCTCTCGCCGATACCGAAACTATACTCATGTGCAAAAGTTACGTTACAAACCCATATACCAACATTGTAGGAAACCGGAATTGAGATAAGAAGGTTTTGTAATAAGAGATATGTGTTGGTAAGGACGTAAGCGATTCCAATGAGACCGTATCAGCCAAGTTTCAGAAAGACGGCTGCTAGGATCATTCTTCATTCCATGGGGTATTCTGCATAGGTTTCAGTAAGTCAAAGGTGGGAGAAGAATATATATAAAATTTGATAAGGAAAGCCAGGATTAAGAAAATAGTAAAGTAAGAAAGGGAGGGATTGTAGAGTGAATAGGAAAGAGATATTACACCGAAACGCGGCCGAATTATAACATGTGCAACAACACGTAATATACACCAAAATGAAGATAAAGCACTGAATGCATTTCAAATGAACCCTCTCATTCGAAAAAACCCACAAATATACAAATTAATAAACATGCCAGAAGGACATACTTTGTCCTTAATATGGTGTGTAATCCTTTTTGACAGCATGACTGCGTCGCAGCATGCTGTCAAAAGTTCTGAAGGCAGTCTGTCATACTGCTGTTTAAGAGCACTTCGTAGCGCTGGATTTCTTGGACGGGGTACCAGAGAAATCACACGTGCCTCTAAAGCGTCCCACAGACTTTCTGTATGATTAATATCCGGAGACCTTGCTGGCCACACCATTACGCAACATCTTCACTTTCAAGCTATCCCAACTCCAGTCGAGCGATATGGATTCGGGATTTGTAATGCATTGAAAACAATTTGGAGCAGACAGCAGCTAAGAACAAGCGAACATAAGGTGCCACGATCTCATTCTGATAGTGGATAGCATTGATGGAAACCCAGAAATGGAGGTGCAGGTCGGTTTGTTCGTTACGCATAATGCCTGCCCACACCATACGACTACCGCCTCCATACGTATTTATACGAGAATCCGTTTTCAATGAGAAACGCAGCTCATCAGGGAACCGAACGTTATACCACTGTTCACGTGCCCATTGCAGATGTTCCCGAGTCCAACGTAATGGTTCTCTCCTGTGAGAAGATTTTAGCGGCACGCACACCACAGGACTTCTAGCATAAATACCGCTTTACTGAGAGATACTGATCGTCCAGTTGCAGAACGATTAGTATTCTTCAGGAAAACGGAGAACGGATACTGGACGATCAGTATCCCTCTGGTAACTGCCCAGAGGTACTCTGATCGTCCAGTTGCTGCGGTTAGCTCTGAAGGAAGCTGCCAAGATGGCATGCTTTTGTTGCGTCTTGCAGTTAAATCACCTGAGCGTTCAGCGGAAACTAAGCTGACTGAGCTTGTACGACCTGGTACAGGTCGTCTACTCACACTTCCTATAGTTTGGAACTGTATCCACTGCCTGTTGACAACCATTCAAAACGCACGAATCCAACTTGCCACCTCTATTTAGGACTGCTCGACCTACAATCTCCCAATCGCGCGCAATCGCATATAATCGCTTTAATTGTGTCTGTGTGTCATTTTCAAGAAAACATGTCTTTTTCTTGCAGTTTGAACAATAGCGAAGATCTTTTATATTTATTCATGTCCGCCCTTCACGACTATTGGCTCCTCGTGTCTTGTGCGACGCCCACTGGATTGTCATACGCGTATCATAATCCAGACATACGTTATTTTTCATACGCGTCACAGTCTGTGGAGATCCCTGTGAAAGTATCAGACCATATGTTTCATTTTCTTTAGTCCGTCTTTTGTAAAAGAAAGATCGTGATGTTATCAGTTTGTCCGCCAAGTTGGACAACTGTGGACACCATATCTCTGCAACTATTAGTCCGATTTGAAAAATTCATTTTGTGTTGAGAAGCCTGAAATATGCGAATGATGATCCTTCATTTCGTGTTTTTTAAGATGTATTAGGTGTACAAAAAAGATTTAAAGCGGTTTTTATGTGACGTATACCGCTAATTTACATATCCACCATTCCCCCGCGTTTTTTCATGTGACCGTAACTGGTCCAGAGTATACAATGTGGCACAGAAGTTTGCCCAGCAGTCAAGCGCACTTGCAAATCGGTAGGTGAAAAATGGCAAGCGATACTGCATTCGTTGCGAATTTCATCAAGGAAAAAGTGCTGCAAAAGCATGTGCATCGATCTCTTTTGTTCTGGGGAGAATATTGTATCGAAAAGCATGCATGAGTTTTGGTTTAGACGGTTTAAAGCAGGTGATTTTGATGTTAGCGACCGAGAACATAGCTGCGCCTTGCAGAAGGTTGCACATGAGGAACTGCAAGCATTGCTGGATGAAGATTCGTCTCAAACGCAAAAAGAATTGTTGAACAACTGGGGGTAACTCAACATACCATTTCCAATCGTTTACGAGAAGTGGGAAAAATTCAAAAGGAAGGAAATTGGGTGCCACATGAGGAACAAGGATGAGGGTGTCATGAAGTGTTTGAATCTGTTGAATAAACAAGACAAAAAAGTCTTCCCTGTAAAACATCGTTAAGGGTGATGAAAAGTGGATATATTACAACAATCCCAAACGCAAGAAACACTGGGTAGACCCCGGTGAAGCAACGACTTCGACACCGAAACGCAATATTCACTCCGAGAAAGGTCTGCTGTGCATCTCGTGAGATATGAAGGTTGTGATTTGTTGTGAACTATTGAAACAGGGTCAAAATGTTACTGCTGATCGCTACAATCGATAATTGCTGCAATTGAACCAGGAAATCTGTCGGAGACGTCCATTCACAGGCAAAGGATTGCCTCCCGGGAAATTACTACATGACAACGCTAGGCCGCATATCGCGAAATAGGTCAAGGAAACGTTATTGATGCTTGGCTGGGAAGTTTTACAGCCCCTTCAAGTTATCATTTGTTCCGATTGATGCAATATGGTTTGTCTTCTGTACGGTTCCGGACATGTTACGAAGTGCAAAAATAGGTTGGTGACTTAAATTACATGTTGCGTTGTCTTAAATCCCTTTGAAACTTATTTGTACAGCTAATACCATTTCGCCGAAATAAGGCGTAAATGTAGATGATATCGAGTTAAAAATGCACTTTATTCCATAAAATTTCTTCTAAACATCTGTTTAAAAAAATTACTTTACCTTTCAGTTTCATCTATGTCGAAGAGTATTTTAAGTTCCGCTAGGAGGCGTAACAGTAAATTGCGTTTTCCCCGATATCTCTGCTTCTAAACTCGGATTCGAAATTTTTTTTGTTCAGGGGATACAGCTCCTCATGGGAAATCTTTTGCATATAATTTTTTATTTTTGGCAAATAATGGTTTTACCAGCAGGGGCGTAAGTATTAATACCTGCTTCTGACGTATCTTCCACAAAATCTGAGCTCCTAAAATCTCGATTGAAAATATTTGTTCGTAGAACGATGCCATTCACGTCCATAAACTGTTTTTGGAATATGTTCTTTTTAAAATATTGCTTGGTTTCTCCGTCAGGGGCGTAAATGCATATCTTAGTTTTGTCAATGTCTCTGCTTGTAATCGCCAGATTTCAAAAAACTCCTTTATTGGATAGAGTTCCCGGTGCGCAGTTTTTCATAAAATATATAAAAATTTTCAAGTAATTCATAGATATTTTGCTAGGGGAGTAAATGTAAATTGCGTTTACTCCGATATCTCTGCTTCTAAAACTCTGATTGGAGAAATTCTTTCTCCATAGAACACAACCCCTAATGGGAAATCTGTTGCATATAATTTCTAATTTTTGTTAAAAAATGGTTTGGCCACCAGGGGGCGAAAGTCTTAATTTCCGCTTCTGATGTATTTGCAGCAAAATCTGAGTTTCTAAAATCTCCATTGAAAAAAAAGAACGTTTGTGGACCGATAATACTCACGTCAATAAACTTTTTACGAAATATTTTCTTCTTAAAACTAGGGGATGCGCCTCTAGGCTCGCTACGCTGGTTTCCAGAGTAGCGCTCGGGCCCTGCAGCCCGATCTCCAAGTATATCACATGAAATAAAAACTGGAAAATTCATATAAATTTCAATTTTTATTGCATGTCTAAGCAAATAAGGCTTGTTATTCCGAAACTTCATAGTTTTGTTTACTGTCGTTAATTTTTGGAAGGTCGGACTTTTGTCGTTTGAACATAGGGCACTTACTAAATTTACCAAGAAAAACAAAAGCGGTCCAAAAAGCATTTCCGTAAACCGTTATGCTAAACCGTTAAGGTGGACGCCAAGTAACTTTGCTTCCTATACTTCCAATGGAAAAACTTTTGTACACATTTCCTTCACAATCATTGTGTTCCCAAGGATTAAAATTTGAACACGATTAAAATAACTTCATATTATAATTTGGAATACTTAATATTTTCTAAAACATAACCATAATTATATAAAAAATCAATAATTTTTCCTTTGCTGGTGTTGGAACCAGAAAATAGATGGTGCAACCTGTACTTGGACGACGTCAGTAGACAAAGAAATGTTGGATTTCATAATTATGGTTATGTTTTAGGAAATATTAAGTATTCTAAGTATTTTAATCGATGTTCAAATTTTCATCCTTGGGAACGCATTTATTGTCCAGTAAAAAGATGGCGCGACCTGTACTTTCATGACTTCCGTAGACAAAGAAATGTCGGATTGCATAATTATGGTTATGTTTTAGAAAATATTAAGTATTGCAATTTATAAAATGAAGCTATTTTAATCGATGTTAAAATTTTCATCCTTGGCAACGCGTTGTAAAGAAAATGTGTACAGAGGTTTTTCCATTGGAAGTATAGGAAGCAAAATTACTTGACGTCCACCTTAAACAACTGAGATAGCTTTACCAACAAAACATATGCATGACAAATTCTTTGCGTCACCATGTCAGCAGGTCACGAGACTAGAACGTTCCTCTGTGATTATCGTGAATACAGACAAGCCGTTCGTTTCTTTCCTTTGCGTCTTTAAAAATGCTTAAAAATCAGAAAATGACTTTTTCTTAATTTGTTTTGTAGAAAAGGGACGATAGATGTAAGTATTTGCTGTGAAAATTGCAATGCGTTATAATTTATAGTTTGCCATATTTCCGTTTTTTTTAAATGGATCCCATCGGTAAATAGAGAATTTTGTGAAATTTAGAAATTGAATTGCTCCTGAACTAAATCGAAATTCAAAAAAAGGGCGACGAGGTGCAAACATTCGGTCATGGCAGCCTACAACGTTTCGTGGTTCTGTTGCTGTTAGTGTGTCTGGAACGCGAGCTGGTAGCACTTTTATGCTTACCTTAATTTTGAAATGAAATAGCTCTTGAATTATCGCCAGAATCGAAAAACGGGTTGTTTCAGTTCAGCGTGTTCTCCAAACAATTCTCTACAAACGATGTAAATTTCATATTTTTGTGTTCAATACGTTTTGCGTTGCGAGCTAGGAAAGCAAGAATGTCGCGAAATTTCTAAAACAGCGGCAGTTACTTTTTTTTAGAATAGAGAGATAAGCATGGATTCTCCGATACGAGACGAAGACGTATATCTTATTTTTGTCAATATCTCTATTTCTAAGAGTACATTTTGGAAAATTCCGTCTTTGTTGGATAGCGTTTCCGGTGAGAAATGTTTTTCATAAAATTTCAGATATTTCAAGTAACTCGACTTAACGCTAGGGGCGTTGAGGTAAATTGCGTTTTCCCCAAAATTCTTGCTTCTAAATTTTCGATTTGAAAAATTCTTCCTCTAAGGCATATAGCTCCTGATGGGAAATGTTCTTCGTATAATTTCGAATATTTGGAAAAGAATAGTTTGGCCACTAGGGGGCATAAGGGTTAATTTCTGCTTCTTATGTATTTGTAGCAAAATCTGAGCTCCTGAAAACTCTAAAAAAAAAATACTTTCCTGAACCGGTACCCCTCACATCGAAAAATCTTTAGAGAACACTTTCTGCTGAAAATAATGAACGTTTTTCCTACTAGGGGCGTAGATGCATATCTTATATTTGTTATATCTATGCTTCTAAGACTCCGATTTGAAAAATTATTTCTTTGTTGTAGAGCGTTTCCGCTGCGAAATGTTTCTCACATAAATTCAAATTTTTCTTAACGCACAAATCTGTAAGCAGAGGGCGTAACTTCACAATTCCGTTTATAGCAATATCTGCGGGATAAAAAACCTAATTGAAAAACTTCGTTCTTCGGTCAGATGGTACTGTTTTCCATAGCGGTTCCATTGACTTTGAATAGCTTTGAAAAATTTAATTAGCGTCAGAATGGATTCAAAAGACGTGCTCATGACTCCCGAAAATTCGGTGTCCTCTTTCTTGTTCTTACTACGATGAAAAACCTTTTGTAATTTAAGTTTTGCACATGTGTGTAGAAGCTGTAAAATAGGGACAGACGACTGCGTATACCACACAGTTACTCACAGTGATTTTAAACCCTAAAACAAATAAGAAAGTATTTTAGGAATAAAGTTCGTGCACAGCTGAGACAAAATTTCATTTATAGAAATAAAGCTAAACAAAGGGATTTATTACTTAAATGATCTTTAGTGGAGGCCCGGATTCGTGTCCCGGAGAAAGTATGAATGGTGCGTTTGTCTTAGAGCACAAGCTCCCTCTCCCTCTCTTTCTCTCTCTCTCTCTCTCTCTCTTCCGTGGAACCTGTGGATCTAAATGAGAACCACCAGATCCAAGGAAGAGTCTATATGCCATAAAGTTGGCCACAGAGGCGCCAACGTTTGAAAATTATTGGATGGGCTCACTCAAAGACTTGAGTTACGATTTACACAAAAAGAGGATATACAAAAAGAAGCAGCACCTGTGAAATAAGAGTTTTGTTTTTAGGCTTCGTTTAAGAACTCTAAAAAGAGGTTGGGTTTCGAACCAGGAGAACCGACAATGGTTCACGCTGCTTCGAATCGCCTGAGTGTTGTAAATTATATGTAAATAATTATATTTGAACTCAGAAAGGATAAAATATACATTTGAAACTCGTTTAGTCTTACTTGAAACATACATTCTGTACTGATGTTTTCCATAACACAAGATTAAATATTTTCATAAAGTAATTTCTCTAAAAAATGCTTAATAGAGTAGTAATCGTAATATGGGCCACGGGTGGCCTAGTGGTCAACGTTCGTGACTGGACGGAGAAGACCTCGGGTTCGATCCCAGACAGGTAGGAACACTCGAACCAATAATGTCAGACTTGCCCATCCCGGGTAGTGCTCCACTGGTAATAAAAAAGGGCGTCTTCCTCCCCCTTTCTATCTCGCTTCCGTGTCACTTTCCTATTGGGCACTCTAGCCCAAATCTCCTCGCTTATTATTTCTAAGGGTTATTTAAGACCTGGGGTCAGACACTCCCTTCCTAAAATCCTCTACATATGATCTGATCTGAGTATCGTAATAAAACACCGCAAATTATTGGGTGGGCTCGGGCCCCTCGGGCTCGTATAAGTTGGCGATTATGGTTGGCCTCGATGATCGTTAAACCCACAAATACACTACTGGAAACCCAAAATGCAACACCAAGAAGGACACGAGATAGCAAAGCCAGATTTACTGGACACATAACAACAGATACAAATATGAAACGATTAAGCTTACAGGCCCGTGCGACTTGCGGTACACGCAGACAGCAATAGTTCGTGTGGGCCCCAAAGCTTGCAATAACGGCCGCTACACGCCGCGGCATCGAACGAAAGAGGCTTTGAATGTAGGCTTGGGGTATGTCGGTTCAGGCTGCTTCCACACGTTACCACAGATAATCAGGCGTAGCCCCGGGTGGTGCTTGCATGGCCACTCGGTTGCCGATCAGCGAGCAGACATGTTCGATGGGCGACATATCGGGAGAACTGGCGGGTCACGGCAGCAGGGTCGTCAGCAGGGTCGTGAAGGTCACGGCAGGTGGGTCGTGAAGAATTGTTGCACTATGCGTGCCACGTGCGGGCGAGCATTGACCTGTTAAAACGTGGCCGCTGGCAGGTCCTGCAGGTAAGGGAGGACTAAAGGCTCTAAAACGTCAGAGATGTAGGGGTGGCTGTTGAGTGTACCGCCGATGCGTACCAAAGGGGTGCGGGTGTCATATCCAATTGCGTCCCAAACCCAAACGCGCCCCCTGCCAGGCGACGGACCGGTATGGCGATGCCTAATGCAGGCGTCATACAGTCTCTCGCCGCGGTGCTACCACACGCGGATCCGACCATCGTGGTGTTGCAGGCAGAAGCGGGATTCGTCGGAGAATGCAATGTCGTGCCATTCCGCAGTCTAGGTGTGGCGTTCAACGGCCCACTGTCGCCGCACTCTCCGGTGGTGTAGCGTCAACGGTAATCGGAGCAATGGGCGTAGTGCGACAAGTCCCGGCTCCTGCAGACGACGTCGAACGGTACGTGCCGACACAGGTTGTAGCATAACATACCCTTATTCCTGCGCTAACGTTCGTAATGTGGTGATGCGAGCCGTCAATGCCCGCCGCACAACATGCCGGTCGTCACGTTCAGTGGTGTGTCGCGACTGCAGCAATCACTCACGTCGGTCCGTACGTCCCTCCTGCACGCACCGAATCCATACTCGCCTCACTGTGGCTGGATGTCGTCCCACACGGGCGCCGATGTCGCGGTACGATAAACCGCTTTCGCGATAAGCCACTATTCGTCCTCTGTCGAACTCCGAAACGTGCTGGAATGACTGTCGTATTCTTCGACGAGACATCGGTAAGCTTTCCACGTACAGGTCCGGCAGCACAACACACTTCCACTACTTACACCCCGCCTTCTGTGCACCCTTCTTATAGTGCTTCTCGGTGGCGTGGCGGGCGCACATGATTTGCATATGCCCTGCAATGCTAATCGTTTGCATGTCCTCTCGCGTGCTACGCATGCTGCGAATTTCAGGCCAGTCGGATGCTTCCTTCTTAGTGTTGCATTTTCGGTGGCCAGCAGTGTAAAAAGAACATGTTTTAGGAATAAATTTCGTGTTCCTTGACTTAGACAAAAATTATTTTATACAGACAGAACGAAACACGGGATTTGTTACCTAACTCTTCTTAAGAAACATAATTGTAAGAGATCTTTATAGGGGAAATGAATTATGCTGCTGACTGATCCAGAGATCAGAATAATTCGAAGAATATCAGTTATTCCGTAGCAACCGTTATTTAGTAATTACTGTACATCTAGAGGGGAAAATTCTGAAACAAAGCAGACGGAAAACAAACAAACATCTCACTCCATCTGCAATGTAATATCTGAGCCCGCAATAATGGGAACCTAACAGACGTTCTGTCGAAACAATTAGCCATTTCCCAACAGTTGAGAATTCCAGAAATTAAAAGAGAAAATCAGGAAATAAAAGAATAAAAAAAAAGCAGCAGCGACACCGAGGTGCGGGCATAATGAAATTTTCTTTCGTTCTTAGGAAATTATACAGGAAAGTCTTGAGGGGGGGGGGCAAGAGTGTGGTTGGTGGTGGCGGTGTTGGGAAAGGGGAAGAGGTTGATGCGAAGGTTAAACTACGGAATTAGACTCGCTTGGGTAGGGGAGGTAAATTAACGTCTTCTATCTTGTATCTTGGCGCTGTTTTGACACGGTGCACAGAGTTAAACTGCGCTTTTGCGGAACTAAGCAGTTTTCGTGCATCCATTCTAATTTATTTCTCAGCAGAGGAGAACTTGTGCGAGCCAAAAGCACAAGTAGCGTGTGTGTGTGTGTGTGTGTGTGTGTGTGTGTGTGTGTATGGGTGTGGGTGCGTGCGTGTGTGAATGTGTGTGCCTCAGTGAATAGGTCCAAAAGATAGCGCAGTTATTGGACATCTTCAGCTTCTCCTTTTCAATCTGTTACTTTCGTAACTGCGCCCCACCCCCTACCTCTTTCCAGTTTCCATCCCTAGAGCGAGGACAAAATAAGAAACGTTGGCTGATCATCAAATCAAATTATAATTGGGAATAAATGAGGGGTGAACAGAGTTCATTAGCTCCGTTCAGTGATTCCATGCGTTTAAAATGTTATTAAGGGTGAACAAAGGGCGTGCGTGCTAATGATGTTACAGTTCCTTGTTCGCAGGTCGTTCAGAGCGTCACATCTACCAATTTATAGCGAAACCGGTTCGGATAAGAAGAACACAATTTAAATTCGCAAATCACTAACAAAATTAGACAGGACATTACTTCGTTCACTTCCTTAATAAACGCTTCCCTGCTCGAATGCGTTTTTTTTAGAGCTAAGCTTTATTCGCCACTAAAACTGAAATACTGCACAAATCAATTAACACGGCGAGATATGCCGCACTTAAAACTTTGAAAATCGGGATAATGTAAACATTCTTGCATCTTCACGAGCATTTTGCGACTTGAATGCTAAGTCTTGGACTCCGTGCTTGGGAAACGGGATGAAAATTGAGTCGCATTATACGGTACAGTACTGAAAATACTCTACACCGATCAGACAAAATATTAACACCTTCGCGTTACGCAAGCAATATAAACACCTTTACGCAATATTAACACCTTCGCGGCCCTAGCAGCCAATCAGCGTCACGTATCAAGGTCGCGAGTGATATATATGTAGGATGTCTGCTTGTTCAAATGGACTGAGCTGCGGATGGCTTAGTGGTTAGCGAGTCAGACTATCAATGCAAGGTCCTCAGGTTCGATCCTGGGCTGATCTTTAGGAGATGGTGTGATTTACTAACAGTCGCTGAATATCTGCCGTGCATCGGACGAGCACTTTAAGTGACGGCCCCCACTGTGACTGGACCCTCTGGTTAAATGGGTTTCCTTTCCTATGCCCCCCTGAAATTCTCTCACCCTCTATGTGCAACATCGTACTTGTACGGTGGCGCCATCTACTGTACTCTTATCTCACTACAAAACTGTTCTGTCAAAGTCGCTAGACTTGCTCTCATTCCTTCCGTTTCTGTGTCCTGCCCAAATGGCGATCTCGCAGTAGGTGGCTGGGACCTTAACTCCATTCACTGTGAACAGAAGTCCCGCAAAAAAATGACAAATACTGTGTTCAAATGGACTAACTACAGGTAACGACAGTTCTACCTCATAGATGAGACAACGCACGTGCAGAACACCGTCTAGCGAGCGCTTCGCAGATGAGATGCTGCACGTGCAGAGCACTGTCTAACGAGCGTGAGTGTAGAACAGAGCAGGAGTTCGTTGGGGGCAGAAGGAAGAAGGTGGTTGATGGCAGTTGTCCGTTAGGGAATTTTCTTATATATAAAAGAGAAAACGTCTTTTTGTCTGAAGCAGCAAAACTCTCGAACGCCGATCTGTGGCATCGTGAAATTTGTATAGCTCATTAATACTGGAATTTCTAGGTCAACGCAGCTATTTTAAGATCTCTACGTTGTTCCGTTTGCGAGTTATGAGTTAATTAATAATCTAATCAATAAAGTCAGCGTCGTTATTTGAAAGCACGTCATCGTTATCTGAAAGCACGTCATCGTTATCTGAAAGCACGTAATCGTTATCTGAAAGCTCGTGACTGCGTTCATCGTCGCGGCACATTCTCAGATGTTTCTATTCTTTGAGAATTGTGCGTAAAAAATGCAGAAACGGACTTTGCGAAACGGGCTGACATTTTTATCAACACCATGAAATGGTAAAAAGAGGAATCCCTCAAAATTTCCCCGGAATCCGGTCAAAACATTTTAAAACAGGCATGGAATTTTTAATTCACCGGTAAACAGAAATATATACGCAGAAACGGTTAATAAAATTTTGACGGTTAATTTAAAAAGTTGTTTACCAATTCAGAATTCAGACGAAATTTGGAGGTCATGTTCCTATTAACAATTTATGGCGTTCATTAAAATTTCAGCCAGTTTCATAAAATATCAGCAAAGATAAGATTTTTACTTTTTATCCCAGAGATTCGCTTCTCAAAGACGTCTGAAAAGTGTTTGATCAATGCATCCTGTCAGAGCTTACGTATGGTGCAGAGACGTGGACCTTAATTAAAAGAGACATACAAAGGCTGCAGACAACTCAAACGAGCATGGCAAGGTGCATGCTTGGTGAAACCAGGAGAGATAAGAAGAGGAACTCGTGGATCAGAAAAATGACAAGAGCGGAAGACATTATGATCAGAGTAAAATCCCTGAAATGGCACAGGGATGGACATACTGTCAGAAAGATAGACCATCGATGGACAGTCGAAATTTTAGATTGGATTCCAAGGGATAGGAAAAGACCCAGAAGAAGATCAGATGTGAGATGGGTGGATGAAATTCGAAAGTATGCTGGCGTAACACGAAGGAGACTGGCGCAAGACAGACCGTTGTGGAAGAGGCTTGGAGAGACTTTCGTCCAACAGTGGATTAATAATGGTTGACAATGATGATGCTGATGATGATATACAATGCTGGCCACCCAAAATGCAACAGCAAGAAGGACACGAGATAGCAAAGCCAGATTTACTGGACACATAACAACACATACAAAGATGAAACGATTGAGATTACAGGCCCGTGCGACTTGCGTAACACGCAGACATCAGTAGTTCGTGTGGCCCCTACGACTGGCAATAACGGCCGCTACACGCCGCGGCATCGACGAAAGACGCTTTGGATGTGAGCTTGGGGTATGTCGGTCCAGGCTGCTTCTACACGTTGCCACAGTTCATCAGGCGTAGCCGCGGATGGTTCTTGCCGGGCCACTCGGTTGCCGATCAGCAACCAGACGTGTCGATGGGCGACATATCGAGAGAACAGGCGGGCCACGACAGCAGTGACTCCTGGTGGGCCGTGAAAAATGGTTGCACGATGCGTGCCACGTGCGGGCGCGCATTGTCCTGTTGAAACCTGTCCGCTTGCAGGTCCTACAGGTAAGGGAGGACTACAGGCTCTAAAACGTCGGAGATGTAGCGGTGGCTGTTGAGTGTACCGGCGATGCGTACCAGAGGGATGCGGGTGTGATATCCAATTGCGCCCCAAACCATAACGCCAGGCGACGGACCGGTATGGCGATGCATAATGCAGGCGCCATACAGTCTCTCGCCGCGGTGCCGCCACACGCGGATCCGACCATCGTGGTGTTGCAGGCAGAAGCAGGATTCGTTGGAGAAGACAATGTCGTGCCATTCCGTAGTCCAGGTGCGGCGTTCAACGGCCCACTGCCGCCGCACTCGCCGGTGGTGTAACGTCAGTGGTAATCGGAGCAATGGGCGCCGTGTGACAAGTCCCCGCCCCTGCAGACGACGTCGAACTGTACGTGCTGACACAGGTTATTGCGCAACATACCCTAATTTATGCGCTAACGTTCGTGATGTGGCGGTGCGAGCCGTCAATGCCCGCCGCACAACATGCCGGTCCTCTCGTTCGGTTGTGTGCCGCGGGCTGCGGGAATCACTCACGTCGGTCCGTACGTCCCTTCTGCATCCACCGAATTGTTACTCGCCTCACTGTGGCTGGATGTCGTCCTACACGGGCGCCGATGTCTCGGTACGATAAACCGCAGTCGCGATAAACCACTATTCGTCCTCTGTCGAACTCCGAAACGTGCTGGAATGACTGCCGTATTCTGCGACGAGGCATCAGGAAGCTTCCCACGCACATGTTCGGCAGCACAACATACTTCCACTACTTACACCCCGCCTTCTGTGCGCTCTTCTTATAATGCTTCTCGGTGGCGTGGCGGGCGCACATGATTTGCATATGCCCTGCAATGCTAATCGTTTGCATGTCCTCTCGCGGGCGACGCATGCTGCGAATTTCAGGTCAATCGGATGCCTCCTTTTTGTTGTTGCATTTTGGGAAGGGCCAGCAGTGTATATAATACCTGGGTCGGAGATCTCTCGATCAGTATTTCGTTTCGTCTCAACATAGGTAAATGCAAAGAATTTATCTGATTTTGACAAAGACCAGATCGTTATGACAAGACGCCATGATAAGAGCATCTCCGAAACAGTGACGCTGGTAGGTTGCTCACGAATGCAGAAGTTTGTACCGATCAAAGATGGTCCGAAACAAATCACACTTCGAGCCGTCGACTGGGCAGGCCATGTCTCACTTATGCCAGAGGTCACCGCAATCCACAAGGGTTGGATAGATTAACGCGAACACCTAGGAAAAGAAGGTTTTGCGTACTAAGTAGGGTGCTGGACCGCCTTTGGCATTCAAAACCGCCTGAATCCTACTTGGAATGGACGCTTTCAAAATACCGAATGGTGGTTAGGGGAATGTTGCACCATTCTGCATGCAGAAACCGCTCCAGGTCCTTGAGCGATGCAGGAGGAGGATGACGGGATCTTATTCTGTTTTTCGACACAGACCACAGTGGCTCGATGATGTTTAAGTCACTTCATTGAGGAGGCGAATGAAGATGTAAAAGTTCGTCCTCATGTTCCTCAACCCATGATTGTGCATTCCGAGCTTTGTGAATTGGGGCTTTATCATCTTGATAGGTTGCATCCCCTGCAGGACACAATACCTGAGCCATTGGATAGACTTGGTTGGCGAAAAAGAATTTATACGCCCTGCCAGTCATCCCTCCTTTCAAGGTGATCAGGAGACCTGTTGAAAACTATGACATGACCGCATAGAGGAAAACAGAACCACCCCCATGCAGCACTGTTGGGAGCTGTAGTCTGGGTTTCAAGCTTCTGACAGTATCTCCACACGCAAGCACGTCCTGTGGTGGGAAAGAGTGGGAATATGGATTCATCCGACCACATTACACGCTTCCATGCATCGGCAATCCATGTTGTATGCTTCTGACACCTCTGCCGTCGCCGTTGTGCATTCACTCGGGTTACCAGAGTTTTTGGAATAGCAGCTCTGCCATGAATATCTTGCTTATGTAGTTCCTCGCGCACTGCTTTCTTTGATACTACGTCAGGGGATATAGATAGAGCTTCTCACTAATTTTCGGCGTCGTGGTCTTCTTATTACGGGTAACAACCCTCTTTAATGCTCTCTTGTCCCTATCAGTCAGGGTCATTTTCTGGCCAATCTTGTATTTCGCAGGCGAGGTTTGCGACGAACACGGTATGCTGTGATGGCTCTAGATACAGTAGCTCTCGATACTTTCACTACACTGGCAACTGTTTGTAAGCCACGATGTTCAGGTACGTCGTCTGAAAACGCTACTTTAAGGCAAATCATTTTCCCATGTTATTCTGTGGGATTTTTGCGACTATATAAAAAAATAAAAAAAATCGCCCTCCTTATGAAAGCAACGAATTGGCGATGTTTGTTTCAGCGTGTGAGACTTCTTGCTGTCTGTTCCTTTATAAGAATCAAGAGAAAACATACTTAGAATACGACTGTCTGTTCTTTATGTTCAAGACTAATATGTTCTTGAGGTAATTAAATAAAGGATGTGTGATCTTGTATAAAAAAAACCAGATGCGATAGAGATAACCTATTTAGAAACGAATGTAAGGGAAAACTGAAGTTAACCTAATAAAGGGAAATACCGCAAAACACAGATGTTTGCGAACCATGTAATGTCTACTAAGTTAGAACTGGTCATTGAGTGAATGAAGTAAACGCAAAGTTTTGACGCATTTCGATGTAAAGCGAAATAAATAGGGAAAAAGAATGTGGATAGGTGTGTTCATACTGACTTTGACGAGGTGAATTAGCAAATAAATATTTGGTTATACATGAAAAAAGCGTAAGAACAACTTATTAAGAAAATTATTTTTGGGGGAAAGTATGAAATTTTAATTTACGTCATGAGAATAAATGTCGGTGAGACTTATTCCAAAGTTAAAAATATATCTGAAGTTTTTGTTACATTTTTATATTAGGAAAGTTTGTATGGAAAAGTGAGAGTGATCGGGTCAAAAAGAAACAAGTTTGTTGGAATGAAACAGGAAAAATGTGCTACGAAGAAAAAAATCGAAGTACAGTGTAAAGCAGTTGCAAAGCAAAGGTCGTTATACAGAGAAAAGAACTAAATTTTCTTAAAAAATGATTACATTTGTTTGGAGAAATTTGATATTTTACCTACATGTTCAGAATAGCTGCTTTTCTGGCGAGTTAGCAAATTGCTACGTAGAGAAAAAAAAATGTTTGCTAAGAATATGATGTTTAGTGGAAGTAGGGACTTGGCCGCTATGTCTCCAGAATGAATGTTTTTTCTGTTGATTTAGAAACAAATATACAGTAAATATATTGCAAAGAATATAAATTTTAGCATAAGAAAGAATGCTGTAGAATGAATGTCTTGATAATGAATGCTTTTCCTGTTGCGTCAGTAAAAGAAAAGTATAGCAAACTAGGATAGAATAAAAAAGTATGCATATTTCACATACATGCAAGCTTTTAAGAATACTTAAAAGTCAGTTGGAAAAATTTATAATATACTATATAGGGAAACAAAAACTCTGAAGTTTTGTCACACCTTGCGATACGAAGTCGTTAAGAAACGTTTGTTGAAATGAAATGGAAAAATAAAGTCATAATAAAAGTATGCAAGAGTTTGCAAAGTTTGAAAAAAAAATGGACGAATACATTAACATAGAATGATAGTTCAAAAAAAGATTAAGTTAATGTCTTGACAATGAATGCTTTTTCTGTTGGGTCAGTTAAAGAAAAGTATAGCAAATTTAGATAGAATGAAAAAATATGGATATTTCACATACATGCAGGCTTTTAGGAATACTTAAAAGTGAGTTGGAAAATATATAATGTGCTATGTAAGGAAACCAAAATGCTGAAGTGTTTGGTACATCTTGTAATATCACGTTTTAAAGAAACGTTTACTGAAATGAAATGAAAAAATAAAGTCATAGTAAAGAAAATACTAATGCAATCGAATTTTAACTGCCATAAATCTGTATATTTCTCGTATACCCATGAAAAGGCAAGATAGAAAAATTAATTAAGTCATACATGAAAGAAAGAAAAGTTGCTTATATATGAGCAAGAAAGAAAAGTTGCTTATATATGAAAAAGAAATAATAATGAAGAAACGCTTGTTGAAAAGAAATAGAAAAGTAAAGTCGGAATAAAGAAAATAATTTTGTCGTCAAAATTTTACCACTACAGATCTGTATATTTCACACAAATGCAAGCTTTTAACAATACTTAAAAGTGAGTTTTAAAAAAATATTATGTTAATGAAGAAACAAATAATATATCTGAAGTTTTGCTACATCTTGCGATATCAAGTCGTTAAGAAATGTTGGTTGAAATGAAATGAAAAAAATAAAGTCTTAATAAAAATAGTTGTTAGTTTGTAAAGTTAGAAAAAAAATAATGGATGAATACGCGAACATAGAATGATATTCAAAACATAGATTAGGTTAAATATAGAAAAATGTGAAAATAAAGTAAGAATAAAGAAATTGCTGTTTCAATGGAATTTTGAACTGCTATAGATCTGTATATTTCTTGTACATATACGAAACATCGATGTAAAAAATAGATTAAATTACACATTTAAAGCAAGTAAGAAAAAATAGTTTAAGAGGGAAAAAATAAATCTGTAGTTTTGTCACATCCAGAGATTCAAGTCGTTAAGAAACGTTGGTTGAAATGAAAAATATAAATGCAGAATAAATGTATGCCCTTAGCAAAGTTTGAAATAAAATAATGGACGAATGCGTGAACATAGAATGATATTCAAAAGATAGATTAAGTTAGATAGGTGGAATTGAGGAGGAAAACGTCTGTTAAAAAGAAATGTAAAAATGCAGTAAGAATGAAGAAAATATTGTTTCAATCGAATTTTAACTACTATAGATGAAATACAATACAGCAAGAATGAAGAAAATATTGATTCAATCGAATTTTAACTACTATAGATGAAATAAAATACAGCAAGAATGAAGAAAATATTGTTTCAATCGAATTTCAATTATTATAGATGAAATAAAATACAGCAAGAATGAAGGAAATATTGTTTCAATCGAATTTTAAGTACTATAGATCCGTAGATTTCATGTACACACATAGAAAAGCGAGATAGAAATATAGATTAAACCATACATTAAAAGCAAGTAAGAAAAAAACAGTTTCAGAGGGAAAAAATTAAAAATCTGTAAAGTCATAGTAAAGAAAATACTAATACAATCGAATTTTAACTGTCATAGATCTGTATATTTCTCGTATACCCATAAAAAGGCAAGATAGGAAAATTTATTAAGTTATACATTAAAAGCAAGAAAGAAAAGTTGCTTACATATGAAAAAGAAATAATAATGAAGAAACGCTTTCTGAAAAGAAATAGAAAAGTAGAGTTGGAATAAAGAAAATACTGTTGCAGTCCAGTTTTTACCACTACAGATCTGTATATACCTCATAAATGTAAGCTTTTAGGAATATTTAAAAGTGAGTTTTGAAAAAATATTACGTTACATGAAGAAACAAAAAATATATCTGAAGTTTTGCTACATCTTGCGATAGCAAGTCGTTAAGAAACGTTGGTTGAAATGAAATGAAAAAATAAAGTCTGAATAACACTAGCTGTTAGTTTGTAAAGTTAAAAACAAAACAAAAACAAAAAACAATGAACGGATAAGCGAACATAGAATGATATTCAAAACACAAATTAAGTTAGGGAAAAATGCGATAAAAAAAATGTTTGTCAGAAAAAAATGTAAAAATAAAGAATAAAGAAAATACTGTTTCAATCGAATTTTTAACTGCTATAGATCTGTATATTTCTTGTACATACACAAAACAGCAATGCAAAAAATAAATTAAGTCACATTTAAAGCAAGTAAGAGAAAATAGTTTAAGAGGGTAAAAATAAATCTGAAGTTTTGTCACATCCAGAAATTCAAGTCGTTAAGAAGAAATGAAATAAATAAAGTCAGAATAAAAGTATGAGGCAGTTTGCAAAGTTTTAAATAAAATAATGGACGAATACGCGAACATAAAATGATATTCAAAACATAGATTAAGTTAGATAGCGGAATCGAGAAGAAAACACGTCTGTTGGAAAGAAATGTAAAAATATAGTAAGAATGGAGAAAATATTGTTTCAATTGAATTTTAAGTACTATAGATCCGTATATTTCATGTAGACACATAAAAAAGCTAGATAGAAATATAGATTAAACCATACATTAAAAGCAAGTAAGAAAAAAACAGTTTCAGAGGGAAAAAATGAAAAATCTGAAGTTTCGTCACATCTTGTAGAACAGATATCAAGTCGTTAAGAAACGTATGTTGGTTTAAAGCTGAAAAAAAGATACTGTTACGAACGAATTTTATGTATATCTGCTATAGATCTGTATATTTCTTGCACAAACATGAAACATATATATAGAAAACCAGATTAAGTCATACATTAAAAGCAAGTAAGAAAAGTTGTTTGCGTAGGAAAAAGAAATAATAATGAAGAAACGTTTGCTTGTTTAAATCAGAAACAATAAAGCCTCGATAAAGGTAGTTGTTAGTTTGTAAAGTTAGAAAATAAAATAATGTTGGCACATCGAGAAGTTTAACGAGTACGCCAGCATTTAGAAAAAAATAGATTAAGATAATATATTAAAAGGTACACTTCACTGATTAATCATAAAAGGAAATACAAAAAAATACAAAAATATTTTAACTATGTATAAAACATTGCGGCTTTGCATGGTGGAAAAAGGTACAGCGTTAAAAAATGTAACAGAAAATGCCATGAACACGTAAATACAATAATAAACAATAGTATTTTAAGATTATGTCTGCAGCACAAAACTTTGGAAAACGTTTTTATGTTTGTACGTCCGTTGAAAATGCGTGAAGCTCAAAGAAAATTAAAAAAAAAATCGTTACGTTGAAAAATTATGGAAAAAAATAAGGAATAAATTCGTTGTAAAATGATCAAGTTATTGAAAAAAAATCAGTCTTGGAGCTTAATGTGTCTAACAGAATCTGAAATGAAGTCAACTGACGTCAACGTCTCCTTAATTCCACTCGAATGATGTCATAAGTTACGTCCACATAAACCCTCCACGTGGAGGACTGCTGACGTCATGATTGCGCATTGGGGATGAAAGACACCCTCTTTCGAGCATGGATCCGTACTTGATTTCATAGTCGAGTGGCTTAAGGCGTGAGTCTAGCGAGCTGATCAGCGAAAGATTTTTATTCACTTTGAGTGAAAAATTTCCCCAGCGTCGTGACGTCAGGTCGTAAAATTTCTTCCGGGGAAAATAAAATTTCCAAGTCGGAAAAAATAAAATGGTGAACAAAAGATGGCGATGAAAACATCGGAGATAAAATAAAAACGGTGACTCATCCCAAAACAAGTGAGGGATAAAATGACCACGTGGAGAGAATAAAAATTTCCTGGTCAAGAAAAAACAAAAATTTCGCTGGGTAAGCAATCTCCTCGAATCAATCACTGGCGGTGGTGTCCTTCCCTCCTCCTCCTGAGCACACACAACCCTAACTGTAGGTGAGCACGTGGCGAGCAAGTGGGCAGGGCCGTGGAGCACTTTCCTTTGTAACAGAACCGGCCTTTTTCCTCTACTGACATATCCGTCACTTATTACATGCTAAAAACGAAAATGGAAGTTCAGACTATTCTGAATTGACATTGACATGCGTGTCACTTGTTACACGTTGAAAAGTAAAATGGCATTTCAGATTATTCTGATTTGACATAGACGTGTACGTTACATGTTACATGATGAAAAGTAAAATGGTACTTCAGACTATTCTGATTTGACATTGACATGTGCGTCTCGTGTTACATATTCAAAAGTAAAATGGCAATTCATACTATTTAGATTTGACATTGTTATGTACCTCAGTGCTGAAAACTAAAATTGCAATTCAGACTATTTTGATTTGACATTAACATGTGCTTTACTTGTTACCTTGTTAAATAATATGAACTGCCATTTTCCTTTTTTTGAAAAGTAAAATGGCAGTTCAGGTGATTTTGATTTGACATTAGCATGTGCTTCACGTGTAACATGCTGAAAAGTAAAATGGCAGTTCAGACTATTCTGATTTGACAATGACATGTGCGTCACATGTTACCTGCTAAAAAGTAAAACGGCAATAAAGAGTATTCTGATTTGACATTGACATGTGCACAATATGTTACATGCTGGAAAGTTAAAAAACTATTCAGACTATTTTGACTTGAAATTGACATTTGCATCACTTATTGCATGCTGAAAACGAAAATAGTTCAGACTATTCTGATTTGACATTGACATGTGCGGCACTTGATACATGCTGAAAAGTAAAATGATAACTCAGACTATTCTGATTCCACATTGACATGTGCGTCACATGTTACATGCTGAAAAGTGAAATGGCAATTCAGAGACTATCCTCCTTTCACATTGACATGTGCGTCACATGTGGAAAAATAAAATGACAATTCAGGTTATTCTGATTTGACATTGACATATGCGTCACTTGCAACACGTTCAAAAGTAAAATGACAATATAAACTTTTCTGATTTGATATTGACGTGTGCGCCACACATGTTATGTACTGAAAAGTAAAATGTCAATTCAGACTATTCTGATTTGACATTGACATGTGCGCCACATGTTACATACTGAAGTGTAAAATGGGAATTCACACTATTCTGATTTGGCATTGACATGCACGTCGCATATTACGTGCTGAAAAGTAAAATGGCAGTTCCGACAATTCTGATTCTGTGGTTGAGAATCCATTTCAACTCAAAAAAAAGTTTGTAGCCTCACATGAATATATGGAAATCATTTATTTTCGTTCTAAATTCACTTCTAAATAACAAAAAGAGGTTTAAATTCTATTCAAATGTCATACTTCAATTTCATCGAAAATACATTTACTCGCTTACGAAATGTAATACGTTCTTTTACCTATAAACATTTTGTTTGCTAAAGACTTCATTACGGACCCATTTTTCAGAAAATGAAAACGATCCAGTCTAATACTTTTAAGTTTAACTCTTCCGAGTTTTATACCAGTTTCTTCAGATCATTTCTTGTGATACGTTTATTACTGATTCATCTCCCTATTTTTCTTCTTACCGTGTTACTCTGTGACTGCTGGAGAAACGTTTAGCAGTACTTCGAAAAGAAAAAAGTAATTAGATTTTTACTGCTCTATTCAATAAAGCACGTATTTCGGTTGATCAATAGACCTGAAACAGCAATGCAATCTCTCTGCTACGTTACTTCTGCTACAAGAAGGAAGACTATAAAGAAAACATTGATAAGTTCTGTCTGATTCAAGTTAACCAAATATTCTTTGAAGACATAAAAAGAATATAATGCTACCAGTTTAAAAAATAAAAAAAAAGAGAAAGAAAAAGAAGGGAGCGTCTCCCACAACCTAAGTGATGCCGGCCTTTCCTGGAGAGTTTTGCCAGACCGGAAAGGAAAGAAGAAAGGAAGAGGGGGAACAAAAGAAATCTCATTTGAGACACCGCGAGGAAAATCGTATCTAGTTAAGCCAAGTGTACTCTTGGGACTTTCTATCGCCGAAGGAGAATTACAAGTGCCCCGCGGGCCTACATTTCAGCATCACAGTGCTGTATCATAGACTTTTCATTATAGGACTGACCTTCTTTGGACGTTTCCGAAGGCCTGAGATGAGCGAGACGATTGCAGCATCCAGGAAATGCTGCACCCGCTTTATGAGACATCGCAAAAGTACAAAGCCCATCATTCAATCTAATTAAAACTTAGAAGATAATAACAATAAAAATTCCTTTCGAGATTTAGAGACTTAGATGGTATCATTAATGATGCAGGCTGGATTGGGCGGATTAGGAAGTTTTTACAGAGGATGAAACTTGAAATTTTAAAAGGAATACCATTGATAAACTGTTTCATTCCATCTTCGAGTGATTTATTATTGAAGGAAGTTAAAAAAATACATTTTATGACGTAAACTCTAAATTGACTTCCATTTTTAGTTGTATTTCTCGATGTAAATTTTGAGTTTGTTCTCGTTTAACGTTGCAACCTTAAGCTGACCTTAGACGTTTCTGTCATTACAGCGCCGTTATTGCTCCAGCATTACCATTCCATTATTTTCACGCCTTACACGCTGATTAATAAATGTCATTACTTTGCTTCAGTACCACTCGAGTACTCACCGATTTTGTCCGCAACCCAGAGTGGATGTTCAAAGAAAAAAGTGTTTAGCTATAATTTTAGCTTAGCAGAACGAAACGCCATGTTAAGCGCCAGTGTTGGATGAAGGAATGGCTGAAAAATCGTGATAAATATTCAGAGACTTAGGTAGATCTGGAGGTAGATCTACCCAAGTCTCATTAACAACTCTGCCTTGAGGAATTCTCTGCCATGTGTCCCTCCAACATACTTTGGAATTTCATCCACCCATCTACCACGTGGTCCTCTTCCGGGTGTTTTCCTATTACCTGGTGTCCAAACTTGTATTTCAGCTATCCAGCGGTGACCAGTTCCAGCAATTTGTCCAGCCCATTGCGACTTTAGGGTCTTTACGTTAATGATGATGCCATGAGCTCTTGCCATTTTGCTAATCCACAAGTTCCTGGTATTCTTTAAAAATATGCTGAGAAATCAGGAGAGTCAATGCTTATGTTCACAAGACAGATAATGCAAGATGTCTCACCTTCGGATCACGTGAAAACTAGAAACTCATCACTCCGTAATTCATAACATAAATCAAAGCCTTAGAGATGTGTCAGATAATACTTTCTTGAATATTTACAAGCATCATCATCATCAACCATGGGAACAATTACCGTAGGTCTTTGTTACCATTGTAACTACACTGCTGGCCACCCAAAATGCAACACCAAGAAGGACACGAGATAGCAAACCAGATTTACTGGACACATAACAACAGATACAAAGATGAAACGATTGAGCTTACAGGCCCGTGCGACTTGCGAAACACGCAGACATCAATAGTTCGTGTGGCCCTCATGGCTGGTAATAACGGCCGCTACACGCCGCGGCATCGAACGAAAGAGGCTTTGGATGTGGGTTTGTGGCATGTCGATCCAGGCTGATTCCACACCTTGCCACAATTCATCAGGCGTAGCCGCGGATGGTGCTTGCCGGACCACTCGGTTGCCGATCAGCTACCAGACGTGTTCGATGGGCGGCATATCGGGAGAACAGGTGGGCCACGACAGCAGTGACACGTGGTGGGCCGTGAAGAATTGTTGCACGATACGTGCCAAGTGCGAGCGCGCATTGTCTTGTTGAAACGTGGCCGCTGGCAGGTACTGAAGGTAAGGGAGGGCGACAGACTCCGAAGCGTCAGAGATGTAGCGGTGGCTGTTGAGTGTACCGGCAAAGCGTACCAGGGGGTGCGGGTGTAGTATCCAATTGTGCCCCAAACCATAACGCCTGGCGACGGACCGGTATGGCGATGCATAATGCAGGCGTCAGACAGTCTCTCGCCGCGGTGCTGCCACACGCGGATCCGACCATCATGGTGTTGCAGGCAGAAGCGGGATTCGTCGGAGAACACAATGTCGTGCCATTCCGTAATCCAGGTGTGGCGTCGAACTGCTCACGGCCGCCGCACTCGCTGGTGGTGTAACGTCAATGATAATCGGAGCAATGGGCACCATGCGACAAGTCTTCGCCCCTAAAGACGACGTCAAACAGTACGTGCTGAAACAGGTTTTTGCGCAACACACCCTAATTCCTGCGCAAACGTTCGTGATGTGGCGGTGCGAACCGACAATGCCCGCCGCACAACATGCCGGCTCTCTCGTTCGGTGGTGTGCCACGGCTGCGGCAATCGCTCACGTCGGTCCGTCCGTCCCTCCTGCACCCACCGAATCCATACTCGCCTCACTGTGGTTGGATGTCGTTCCACACGGGCGCCGATGTCTCGGTACAATAAACCGCTGTCGCGATAAGCCACTACTCGTCCTCTGTCGAACTCCGAAACGTGCTGGAATGACTGCCGTATTCTGCGACGAGGCATCAGAAAGCTTCCCATGCACAGGTCCGGCAGCATAACACACTTCAACTACTTACACCCCGCCTTCTGTGTACCCTTCTTATAGTGCTTCTCGGTGGCGTGCCGGGCGCACATGATTTGCATATGCCCTGCAATGCTAATCGTTTGCATGTCCTCTCGAGGGCGACGCATGCTGCGAATTTCAGGCCAATCGGATGCTTCCTTCTTGGTGTTGCATTTTGGGTGGCCATCAGTGTATATTGTCCCATTGAAGTCTGTGCATTGCTGAGTGGCTTGGTTTTTGAAGAGTTTCACCGCACCAGTCTTTAATATCGTCAGCCCGCACAAGGAGTCCGTCCTCTTGCATTTCTTCCGTTCATTAAGCCCAACACTAATGTCTTTACCTTTCTGTCACATCATTCTGCAGATGTGTCCAAAGAGTCTTAGCTTTTTCTGTATGATTTTTTGGAACAGGGTCTCTTTTAGTTGTATTCTCCTGTGCACTTCTTCATTTCTTATCCTCTGGGTCCATCAGATTCGGTTTTTGTATACGAGGATTTCAGTTTTGAGATTCAGAAACGGCGCTCGCCTCCGAAGGAGATTATTTAGTACAGAAACTTTGCGTAGAAAAATATCGGACGGAATAAATTTATTAAATAACCTAACAAGATTATTACTTCAGGAATAGCACTCATATAAAAGGTTGTTCCCAGACTGATCCACATTTTTTTAAAAAGCGCTTCAACATCCCACTTAACTTCTAAAAGGAGATCCTTTAATAAGATGCCAAGACGCTGACCAAATACTAAAGAGTACGCAAGTGATGAATCCTGAGTTTCAGACAAATAATAAATAAGTCTAAATTAAATTAAAGAGAAGGAGAAAAAAACATCTCACAAACACAATAGCTTGTCCAAAAATGCTGGACTATTCGCAATTCGAACTGAATAATGACGCGCGTGCCCTCACACGGTTAGTATTAACGAAAGTATCCCCTCCAATCGCCAATACTGATGCTCCGATATCAGAATATACGAATACACGTAATTACCGCATCGTTACTTGCTCTCATCCCATCTCTAGCGACCTTACACATTTAATAAACTGTCATTACTTGAAAGTAATGGCAATATTTTTAAACGTGTATGTCTGCTTTAACGTTATATTTTCTCACTCAAAGAATGTTATCTGGCAACAGCTTTTTGGTCAAAAGTGAATGGCGTATACTTAGTTAGCAAGCAAGATCGCTACATATATAATGTGTTTAGCTAGCAGCTGTGTGTGGTAGGGCCGCTGGTTGCCTAGTGGTTAGCGTTCGTGACTGCCATGGAGATAACTTCAGGTTCGATCCTGGGCAGGTACAAACGTTCGAACCGCTAAATACCCGCCGTGCCTCGGATGGGCACGTTAAGCCGCCGGAACCCGGGTACTGGCTCCCCTGGTAATATATAAGTGCGTCTTCCTCCCCTTTCTACCTCGCTTTCCTATCGGGCACTCTAACCCAAATCTCCTAGCTTTCTATTTCTAAGGGTTGTTTAAGACCTGGGGTCAAACACTCCGTTCCTAAAATCCTCTACATATGATCTGATCTGATCTGCTGTGTGTGGTGCGCTAGTGGTAGTCGTGGAAGCTGCCCGAATATGCAAGCGATAGAGACGTCGCTAGACTTCGAAATTAGGAGGAACGACGGGTGGGAGAGCATTAATTTTGCTGGGGTACGTTTGAGTGCAACTTTAATTACGCAACACCGAAAGAAATAAGTTTTAATGTTTCTTACTACTGGTTGCAAAGGAAATCATGCAATCTCCACCCCTTAACCTTGGCACAGACACACGGATCTGACTAGTTACGTTACTGGTGTAAGATACATGTCTTACTCGAATGTCGCCTTCAAAATTTTGCTTGAACTGAATTTAACTGCTTTTCAAAATTTTGCATTTTTGCTTACAAAAATAGTACTGTACTTGGGCAATTTCCTTAAAGGAAAATGTCTGTTTTTTTTTAAATCTAAATCAGATTTTAACGTCGTACCAAGCAGGAACAATTCTCCCCCTCCCAAAGACCTTTAAGATACATAGACTGGAAGTTTTCGTGCAAATGAGTGGCAGCAGCTGGCGACATTTTGATTGCAGAGCTTGTACGGCAAAACGACATGTGTCCTATGTAAACAATGTTAATTAATACAACTTTATTCCGTATTAAATTGTGTAACAATATATAAAACATACAACGACTAAGTGCGGAGCTTTCACACTCTGAACGCGAGGCTTTTTCAAGGCCAGTGAACACAATAATAATTTCGGGAACGACGATAATTTGAAATGTTGGAGCGCGTATCTACTACGTGTGTAGATGATATTGCATCTCGCGGAAGGTGGTGTCTTGTAACCTACCTTTCAAACAATCTCTCTCATTTTCCCCTTAATATTCTATGTCAGTAGGATCTTCCACGCAGCCGAGAGTTCGAGGGAAGGTCTCTCGTTGCAAGGGTTGGGGTGCATGGATATTTCGATGTTTTCTCTAGTCAGTGTTCCTTTGTAGTTAGTGTATGGAGCGACCCTCTTCATGTTTTTCTATCCCAGTACGGCGTCATATTGGGTTACTTCTTTGCAAAGCGCTGTTTGTGCTTTTCCTGCTTTAATGTCCCTTATGTGTTCTTTCCCCCTAATTGTAAGGGATCTTTTGGTCATTCCGATGCATGATCGAGACAACCCTTCTGGATATTCTAATGGTATCTCATACACCCCAGCTCCAGAATTCACGTCAGGGTCTTTATGCGTATTTGTTGTTGCTGTGGCGATGGACATTGGTGATTTAATTCCAATGCGTAATCCATGGCGCTTCATAAGGTCCTTGAACACAAACAAAAATTGCGGGATGTATGAAATGGATCCAACAAACTGCAAGTTGTCGTCTCCTGGGCGTGGTGTCTTGTGGCTCCTGGTTATCATCTTGTGTGATATGGATTGCAGAGTTCGTTCCGAGAATCCAGCAGTGACTCCTTTGTTGATGATATTTGTTATTTCTCTGTCCCTCGTTTCTGTGGTGGAGCAAATCGTGATTGCTCTATTGAAGTGGGTACCGAATGTCGCCATTTTATACGAGCTAAGGGATACGGACTTAGGAGGGATGAAATTTGTCATTGTTGTTGATTTGTAATATACGGTGGAGCATAAGCGGCCATCTTGGAATCTGCTTAACTCGGCGTCAAGAAACGGAAGTTTCCCGTCTTTTTCCTTTTCATAAGTGAATTTAATGGAGGGGTGGATGGTGCTGATTCGCTGTCTAAATTCGTCGAGGTCTCTGTCATCATGTTGCCAAATTAAGAGCACATCGTGCTGATATCTGAGCCATAATTTTGGTTTCTTGCCACTGCTTGACAAGATAGTTTCCTCTAGCGGGCGTAGGACAGCTTCCGCGAGCACTCCTGATATTGGAGACCCCATGGGGGCACCTTTTGTCTGCTTGTAGTGCTTTCCTAGGAACTGGAAGTAGTTATTGCCTACAACCAGGTCCAATACCCTTCGTATGTCTTGCACTACCTCCGGAGTTAGTTCACCATCTCTGGTAAGAAAGTTCTCTAGGTTGTCACACGCTTCTTTGACCGGGATTGACGGGTACAATGATGTCACGTCGAAACTAACCATAATCTCCTTTTTATCCAAATTTATGTCTTTTATTCTGCTTATAAAGTCCGCAGTCAAGCGTAGGGCGTGTTGGGAGGCAGGCAGGTAGGTTTTTAGGAAGCTAGCCAGCTCTTTCTCTACGTAATACGTTGGCGCTCTTATTTTGCTAACAATGTAATGTTAAATAAACTTTCTACCTGCGCGGAAGAAAAGAATATTACGTTTTTATAATACTGCGTATTACGTTTATTTCAATAGGGGTGAATTGTACGTTGCACTTTTTAGCTTACGATTAAAGAAAACATCATCATCCTAATTTTAGGGGATATAAAATTACTGAAGGGAAACGTCGCTTGTCCTACATGTAAAATATATTTTGGCTTCAGCTGCTTGCAAACTGCGTGATCTAATTGCATGAAATTTGTATTTCACACTCTAAGTAATGTGAAAAATCATTTTAATGTGACCATTTGTTTCTTCTTAAGAGACGTTTCCGAGAACAAAGTTTTTAATTGGAAGATTTTCCCGCAGTATTATGAGTTCGTATAATAGCTACTCAACAGGAGAAAAAATAAATAAATAAAAAAATATGATAGAAAGAAATGCCCTGTTCACATTATTTAGAGTTTAAACAATTTCAAATCTCGGGGATTGAAAGTCTCGGAAAAGAGAATTGTTTAAATTGAAATTGTAGCTCATTAAAAAGTTTCGTTTAATTAAAAATTCGTATAGCTCATTAAATCGGGCTATATTATTTTCTGAAATACTTTACAATATATACTGTACATACTATTATAAAAAAAATCTTACTGGTTATGTACAGGGTGGGTGCAAAGCAACTTCCTATTAGAAATATTAAATAACTTTAATACTAATTGATCGATTTTAATGGAACAAGTTTTAAATTGCACAGTAGAATGGTACAACTTTACTACAGTGTTTAAAATTCACATAGGTACAAGTGTTAAAATTCCGCATAGCCACCAACTCTGTCCACAAGTTTTTGCGGTCGTCATGGAACTTCTTCGACTGACTTCAGCAGCAACTCACGTGGTATGTCTACCAGAGCATGCCGAATGCGTTCCTTCAACTTATCCAAAGTCGTTGGCTTTGTCCGATAAACTTCCTTCTTCGCCCACCTCCACAGGAAAAAGTCACATGGGGTGAGGTCAAGGCTTCTTGCTGGCTATTCATGTGGAACTCGACGACGCAGCCAACGTCCCGGTAATTGGATGTCGAGCCACTCACAAATAGTGCATGCAAAATGTGGAGGCGCTCCATCTTGCATGAATATGATGTCATTGAAGTTGTCCCAAAGGATAATGTAAGTCACACATGTTCTTGAAGCATGGTTAGGTAACGATCTGTATTCATTGTGTCCTGCATAAGGAATGGCCCCGTAACTTGACTGGAGGTCATGCCGAACCACACTGTGTCCTTGGCCCAATGTTGCATCTTTTCAATAATGTTTCCGGGATCCTCTGGCGCCCAGGTGTGACAATTGTGGCGGTTCACAAAACATCCAACATGGAAGACGGCTTCATCGCTCCAAAGGATGTTGTGAAACAACTGGGGCCAGTCAGCATACCAAGCAAGTATGGTCTCTCCAAACTCCATCCGACGATCACACATCCAACATGGAAGACGGCTTAGTCGCTCCAAAGGATGTTGTGAAACAACTGGAGCCAGTCAGCATACCAAGCAAGCATGGTCTCTCCAAACTCCATCAGACGATCACACATCCAACATGGAAGACGGCTTCGTCGCTCCAAAGGATGTTGTGAAACAACTGGAGCCAGTCAGCATACCAAGCAAGCATGGTCTCTCCAAACTCTATCCGACGATCACACATCCAACATGGAAGACGGCTTCGTCGCTCCAAAGGATGTTGTGAAACAACTGGAGCCAGTCAGCATACCAAGCAAGCCTGGTCTCTCCAAACTCCATCCGACGATCACACATCCAACATGGAAGACGGCTTCGTCGCTCCAAAGGATGTTGTGAAACAACTGGGGCCAGTCAGCATACCAAGCAAGCCTGGTCTCTCCAAACTCCATTCGACGATCACACATCCAACATGGAAGACGGCTTCGTCGCTCCAAAGGATGTTGTGAAACAACTGGAGCCAGTCAGCATACCAAGCAAGCCTGGTCTCTCCAAACTCCATCCGACGATCACACATCCAACATGGAAGACGGCTTCGTCGCTCCAAAGGATGTTGTGAAACAACTGGGGCCAGTCAGCATACCAAGCAAGCCTGGTCTCTCTAAACTCCATCCGACGATCACACATCCAACATGGAAGACGGCTTCGTCGCTCCAAAGGATGTTGTGAAACAACTGGAGCCAGTCAGCATACCAAGCAAGCCTGGTCTCTCCAAACTCCATCCGACGATCACACATCCAACATGGAAGACGGCTTCGTCGCTCCAAAGGATGTTGTGAAACAACTGGAGCCAGTCAGCATACCAAGCAAGCATGGTCTCTCCAAACAAACTCCATCCGACGATCGCACAGTCTTCCGCTGATAGTTCCTGGCAATAATGCAGCTTCCAAGGACGCCAGTCTAACTCCTTTAAAACAGTTCGTATTGTGTGATGGGATAGAAGACTTTCACGAGCAGCCTGGCGTGTTGACTTTTGCGGACTTCGGGTAAACATTTCCTGCACAACTTACACATTCTCCTCCTATCTGGATGTTGAGGGACGACGGCTTCTGTGAGTATCTCTTACAAACCCTGTGTTCTTGAGTTTGGAATGGCAGATCTTGATGGTTTTGGCATCAACTGAAGTACGAGGTCTGTGAACACTGCGCTACCATCTTTGCACCTGCACTACCAAACGGCCACACTTCGTAACGGTATGCGACCTGGGCCCATTCACGCAGTGTAGGGCGTTGAGTCATTCTGGGCTGCTGTTATAATTTTGAAATAAAAACAGAAATTAGCAGTTCAATTCAACCAGTTTAGGAAACACGATATTTTTTATTTCATCCAAATGCTTTGATTTTTTAAAATGTTATTAACAGTTTTTAATAAGGAGCTATATCTCTCCCACCCTGTATATAAAAAAACCCGGATGTATCTGATGTAAACACGCGAACGCGTTGAGTAAACCATGAGATGTGACAGATTCTTGCACTACAGCGCTCAACTTCAAATATCGCACGGTTAACTTATTATTTTTCCAGTCTATGTATCTTAAAGGTATTTGCCCCGTCCTTAATTCCATTCCTTCAAGCCAGCGACTTTGCTTTGCACTCCTCCCATACAAAGCAATCGTCAGCCACTTCCAGAACTCTCGCTGTCCCGGAGTTGTCTTAAGAGCGCCAGTGTAGATTTAGAATCCACTTTCCCTGTTTTGTAAGAAAACAAACAGCGGAGCAATTAATAATGACCTGTCTCAGTGAATTCCTACCTACCCTTCTCATTCGCCCCCCCCCCCCACTGTCCATACAAACATGAAAAAAGAGGCTTAAACTAAAGAACTGGAAGAGTGGAGAACACCTGAATTTTCATCGCCCTGCGAGTGCTATTTTGATAACCTTTCTACGGAGACATAAACAATGCATTTCCTAGGGGGGGAGAAATACGTAAAACGTAGTATTACTTGGCAAGTCCCGATTATATTCTAAAGTTAAATACATTGAAAAATGGCACATTTTTAACTGGGTGGGCGGCAGGGTAGACGACACAAATTTCTCGGAGGGCTCAAGCCCGCCCTCTCATCTTCTTGGCGACGTCCCTGGCAAGCGACAGTATCTGTCGATCAGTGGTGTATATAAAGAAGAGGAACACGTGGATCCCAAAAATGACAAGAGTGGAAGACATCATGATGAGAGTTAAATCCCTGAAATGGCAATGGGCTGGACATACTGCCAGAAGGACAGATCATCGATGGACAGCCGAAATTTTAGATTGGATTCCAAGGGACAGGAAAAGACCCAGAAGAAGACCACATGGAAGATGGGTGGATGAAATTCGAAAGTATGCGGGAGTGACATGGAGGAGACTCGCACAAGACAGACCGTTGTGGAGGAAACTTGGGGAGACCTTCGTCCAGCAGTGGATTGATAATGGTTGACAATGATGATGATGATGATATATATATATTCGCGTTAGTTCTTTCAAATTACTATTGTGTTTATAAATTCACGTTAATCCATGTAAGTGCCCATTGCTATTATTGGAGCTGTGATTTAAAAAATTCTTCATTTGTTGAACAGCTGGATAAAAGGCGAATTGTAAGCAAATCTTTCTTGAACTTTATTTGAGTGACTCTGTTTCATTTAAAGTAAATTAATAAAAAGAGCAAACTTTACATAGTGTTGCCAAACCTACATAAACACGTTGTAAAACATTTATGACGTACTACAGAGGTGAAGAACGTGTCAAGACAACAAATCTGCAGCGATACATTCCGTCGGTGTAGTTTAGTCTGATAGAACAACTGACTCGTTACTGTGTGACGTATTACAGAGGTGAAGCACGTGTCAAGACAATAAATCTGCAGCGATACATTCCGTCGGTGTAGTTTATGCGGTTAGAACAACTGACTCGTTACTGTGTTACGTACTACAGAGGTGAAGCACGTGTCAAGACAACATATGTGCTGCCATACATTCTGTTGGTGTAGTTTAGTCGGTTATAACAACTGACTCGTTACTGTGTTACGTACGACAGAGGTGAAGCACGTGTCAAGACGACATATGTGCTGCCATACATTCTGTTGGTGTAGTTTAGTCGGTTATAACAACTGACTCGTTACTGTGTTACGTACGACAGAGGTGAAGCACGTGTGAAGACGACATATGTGCTGCCATACATTCTGTTGGTGTAGTTTAGTCGGTTATAACAACTGACTCGTTACTGTGTTACGTACGACAGAGGTGAAGCACGTGTCAAGACGACATATGTGCTGCCATACATTCTGTTGGTGTAGTTTAGTCGGTTATAACAACTGACTCGTTACTGTGTGACGTACTACAGAGGTGAAGCACGTGTCAAGACAATAAATCTGCAGCGATACATTCCTTCGGTGTAGTTTATGCTGTTAGAACAACTGACTCGTTACTGTGTTACGTACGACAGAGGTGAAGCACGTGTCAAGACGACAAATCTGCGGCGATACATTCTGTTGGTGTAGTTTGTTGGTTAGAACAACTCATTCAGGAGCGAGGTCTCCATCACTCTTGATAGAATTAAATGTGAATATACGGGTAAATTTTAAAGAAAAAAAGACTGATATTATGAGCCAATTAACCTTAGAAATACAAATTTTCCTAAAGTTTCCACAATTTTGGCTACTAGTGAATGTAGGTTTTTTGTTTTGTCAGGAAAAGAATTCTGAGTAAAAGATCACTGGAACAAAGTGACTTCCGAACACCACCAACGTCGTTTGACAGCTAATCGTAAAAAAAAACTGGAAAAAAGGAATACATATCTATCTATCTACAGAGCATGTTCCCACGTTTTTAAAACGTTTTTGATAAGAAATTACAGAAATAAGAAAACATTCAAACATCTGAAGCTGGCAACATGGTGATAGATGAAAACAAAGGAATCATCTGCTGCAGTTAAATATTGTCTACTAAAAACAAGCTATGTACCGAAGGTTATGTTTTTGCTTTTTACGAAGAGAAGCATTTGTATTCTGTAATTAAAAAACGCAGGAAAAATCGTGGATTTACCCTTTCTAAATGTAAAACAAGAAAGATGACACCGAATTTTCGGGTGCAATAAGCACGTCTTTTGAATCCGTTCTGACGCAAATTAAATTTATCAAAGCTATTCAAAGGCAATGTAACCGGTATGGAAAACAATAGTATCTGACGGAAGGAAGAAGTTTTTCAATCGGGTCTTTAATCCCTCAGATATTGGTGTAAACGGAATCTTGAGCTTACGAACTCTTAGAAACAGAGTTATCGACAAAAATAAGATGTGACTTTACGTCCCTTGGTGGGCAAACCATGCATTATTTTAGGAAGAAAGTATTCTCAAAAGGTTTATCCATATAAGCGGTATCGGTACAAGAAAAAAAAAATTAGTCGAGTTTTCAGGAGCACAGATTTTGCTACAAAACAACAGAAGCAGAACTTAACACTTATGACCCCTGGTGGCCAAACCATTCTTTACAAAACATTGGAAACTATGTGAAAAATAATTTCCATCAGATCTTGAATGCGATACAGGAAGAATTTTTCAAATCGCAGTTTTAGGAGAAGAAAACGCAATTTACCTTTATGCGCCCTAGCGGAAAGTATTAAATGATTTACGTGAAAATTTTGAATTTATAGGAAAAACATTTCGCATCGGAAACACTATCCAACAACGAAGGAATTCTTCGAATTGGACTTTTAGAAGTAGAGATATTGACAAAAATAAGATATACATCTACGCCCCTGGCGTAGAAACAATGCATTATTTCAAGAAGAAAATGTTCCTAAAATGTTTGTCGACATGAGTAGTATCGGTCCACGAAAGACTTTTTTCAATCGAGATTTTAGGAGCTCATATTTTGCTGCAAATACATCAGAAGTGGAAATTAAGATTTACGCCACCTACTGGCCATACCATTTTTTTTACAAAAATTGGAAATTATGTGCAAAGGATTTCCCATCAGGAGCTGTATGCGGTGCCGTAGGAATTTTTCAAATCGGAGGTTTCGAAGCAGAGAAATAGTGGCAAACGCATTTTACCTTTACGCCCCTTAGCGGAAAGTCTATGAATTACTTGAAAATTTTGAATTTTTAAGAAAAACATGTCACACTAGAAACACTATCCAACAAAGAAGGATTTTTTTTAAATCGGACTCCTAGAAATCGAGATATTGACAAAAATAAGATATACGTCTACGCCTCCTGGCGCAGAAACCATGAACTATTTTAAGAAGAAAATGTTTCTAAAAGGTTTGTCGACACGAGAGTTCGGTCTACAAACGACGTATTTTTCAATCGAGAATTTAGAAGCTCATATTTTCCTGCAAATACATCAGAAGCGGAAATTAAAGTTTACGCCCCCTGGTGGCCAAAATATATATATATATTTTTTTTACAAAAATTAGAAAATATGGGCAAACATATTTTCTAATTTTTATCCGGTGCAGAATAAATTTTTCAAATCGGAGATTTAGAAGCAGAGATATAGAGAGAAACGCAATTTAGCTTTATGCCCCCTAGCGGAAAGTCTATGAATTACTTGAAAATTTTGAAATTATATGAAGTACATGTCATACTGGAAACACTATCCAACAAAAAAGGAATTTTTTAAAATCGAACCCCTAGAAGTTGAGATATTGACAAAAATAAGATATACATCTACGCACCCTGGCGTAGAAACAATGTACTATTTTAAGAAGAAAATGTTCCTAAAAGGTTTATCGACATGAGTAGTATCAGTCTGCAAACGACGTTTTTTTTAACCGATAATTTAGAAGCTCATATTTTGCTGCAAACACATCAGAAGCGGAAATTAAGATTTACGCCCCCTGGTGGCCAAACCATTTTTACAAAAATTAGAAGTTATGTGCAAACGATTTCTCATCAGGATCTGTATCCGGTGCAAAAAGAATTTTTAAAATCGGAGATTTAGAAGCAGAGACATAGGGCGAAACGCAGTTTACCTTTCCGCCCCTAGCGGAAAGTGTATGACTTACTTGAAAATTTTGAAATTATATGAAAAACATGTCACACGGAAAACACTATCCAACAAAGAAATAATTTTTCAAATCGGGCTCCTAGAAGCAGAGATACTGACAAAAACAAGATATACATCTACGCCCCCTGGCGGAGAAACTGTGGGATATTTTTGGAAGAAAATATTCCGAAAAAGTTTATCGGTGTGAGTGACATCAGTCCACGAAAGAATTTTTTCAATCGATATTTTAGAAGCTCAGATTTTATGGCAAATACATCAGAAGCAAAAATTAACACTTACGCCCCTGGTGGCCAAAGTATTCTTTACCAAAAATTCGAAATTCTATGCAAAAGATTTTCCATTAGGAGATATATCCGTTGAAAGAAAGATTTTTCAAATCGGAGTTTTAGGAGAAAGAGTTATCGTAAAAAATGTAATTTACTTTTATGCCCCCTAGCGGAAAATCTATGCGTAATTTGAAAATGAAACTATATCTAAAACACTCTTCGGCATAAATGGAATCGAAAGATAACAGAATTTTTTCAATCGGATGTTTAGAAGCAAATATGTGGATTAAAACGTTATTTTGAATACGACATCATCTGCATTTACGCCCCTAGCGGCAAAATTGTGCATCGTAAAAAAAAAAAAAACGAAATAAAGGATCATCATTCGCATATTTCAAGCTTCCGAATGCAAAAAGAATTTTACAAATCGGACTAATAGTTGCAGAGATAAGGTGGGTACAGGCGGACGGACGGACGGACGGACAAACCGGTAACAGAAGCACGATCTTTTTTTACCAAAGAAGTACTAATAAGTGATGTTATTAATAATCGCCAAGTATTGCTTTCAACAGGAAAAATAACACCAAACGAATATCCAAAGAAGATACGTACTTTTACGACTACTTCAAACGCAAAGCTATTTGTCTTAAAAGAAAATTGGCAATCCTAAAGAGAAATCGTTAAGTCGTTGAAAATCTCTGTATCAACTGTGAACAATGTAATAAACAAAGATTTGAATCTGAAAAAAAAAAAGCATTATATTCCCCGCCTCTTGCCTAGTCACGTGGCTGAGCACAGAACACGGTGTAGAACTCTTCATGAGAATCACTTAGCCGGAGACAGATGGAAATTTATTGTGAGTATTGATAAAGTATGGATACATTTAAATGACTGTAAATAAAATGTCGATTTACTATAGCGAAAGAGCAAAAAAAAAAAAAAAAAAAGGGTTAAAAACTTGGTTTAAGGATCCAACGAAAGTTTTGTTGAAGGATTCTTTATTATTGCTGGTTTCTCCTATAATAGAAAATTAAGTTAAGAGAAGTTTAAAAGAATGATAAAATAAATTTCACATATTACCAAAATAACGTTTGTACTCCCATATTTAAAGAAGAAATACCATTCCTTTATCCACACAGCCTTCAAAGAAAAGAACTCCATCAGGATAAGTCTACCATATATATATATATATACACTGAGTGGCCACTTTATTATGACCACTCCCTCAGTACTTCGTTGTGCCACTTTTGTCTTGAATACTGCTTCGATTCTTCGTGACATAGACTCCACGAGATGTTGATAGGTGGTTTGTGGAATCTGAGACTATGCTTGATGAATAGCACTTTCCAGAAGTGTGAGATTGCAGGGTTGTGGATTCAGCTGTCTGATGGCTCGTTCAACTTCATCCCACAAATTCTCAATGGAATTGAGATCTGGAGACTGTGGGGGCCACCTAAGAAAAGTAAACTCACAGGCATGTTCCTGAAACCAATCCTGTACAATACGAGCATTATGGCAGAATGCATTATCTTGTTGAAAGTAGCCATCGCCATTAGGATAAACCATCCACATACAGGATGCACTTGGTCCGTAACAATGTTTAGATATGATGTGCCAGTCAGATGTTGATCAACACGATTTAAAAAGCCCAAAGCATGCCACGAAAACATTCCCCAAACCAAAACGTTGCCTCCACCAGCTTGAAGGGTTGTAGCAATGCATTTGGGGTCCATGCTTTCATGCTGTTTCCGCCAAATTCTCACTCGGCCATCGGCATAGTGCAACTGAAAATGTGATTCATCGGACCATATAATTTGTTTCCAACTATCGACTGTCCAATCCTTGTGCTCCTGTGCGAACTGGAGACGGTTTTCTCTTGTTAACTGCAGACAGCAGAGGTGTTCGAACAGGCCTTCGGCTGCCCTATCCCATCCGATGTAGTGTAAGGCGAACAGTGCGTGCAGAGATCATTTGAGGGGATCCTTGATTAAGATGGTCTGTAATTTGCTGCACTGTTGCCCTTCTGTTGTCTCAGTCGGGACTCTTTCCGTTCCGCCCGAGCAGTCAGTAGTCGATGACGACCACACGTTGCACGTAGAGACCCAGATTTTTGGCTGACAGTCCAGTCTTTAAGCAATTTCAACAGCAGCTGCTCTGGAACATTTCACGAATGCGGCGGTTTCGATGATACTCGTTCCATATCTCCGAGCTCCTACAATCATCCCACGTTGAAAGCCCGTCAAATCGGATCTCGTCACCCAAAAATCACTTCTACTACTGTCGCAAGCCCTAAGCTTTCCATTTTTATACTAGCCTCGCCCTCTGGCAGCAACAGCGTGCAGCCATAGTTCATTTGCTTAAAACTGTCAGGTAGTCATACTACAGTGGCCACTCAGTGTATATATATATATAAATACTGTATAAGTCTAGTTATGTATCCAAATCTACCACATATTTCTTGAAAAAATGAAAAAAAGGGACGAGTGTCAAATCTCTATATTTTGCCCATATTCCATCCAAGTCCCTTGATGTGTCACAAATGGACTATTGTGCCCTCGGACTGCTTAAAAGAGCGCTTTCTAGAAGCATACCTGAAACAATTATTTCACTATGGAAAGCAGCGGAAGAGTAATGAAATAAAATACCACTACCAATTTTAAGAAATCCCTAGTTATCTTGGAAATCTAGATGCGGATTCATAGTCCAAAGAAACGGCTATCAGATAAAAGACTTAAGAAAGAAATAATTATTTCTTAAACATTTATTTTATTGTTGGAAAGTTGTTCTAAACATGTGCTAATATCCTTTGTATATAAGTTTATAGATATATGTATGTGTGAACGTGCATGCATACATATACACATTGATGAGCCATTACATTATGACCACCTAATTAATAAACTGTGGGACCCTCTTTTGCCCGCAAAAAACCGGCCACTCGGAGGGGCATCGATTTGATGAAGTGGCGATAGGTATAATGGGGTATCTGTTACCATAATGTAAACAGCAGGTCCTACAGTTCCCGTATATTTCAGGGTGGTGATGATTTAGAGGGAACCCGTTTTTCCAAGTCAAACAACAAATGTTCGATTGAGTTCATATCAGGTGAATTTCGAAGCCAAGGCATTAACACGAAGTCACCAGCATTTTCCTCGAAACACTCCTTGACGATGCTGGCAGTGTGGCACTGCGTATTATCCTGTTGGTAATGGCCATCACTAGCAGGGAATACAGTTGCCATGAATGGGTGAACTTGGTCCGTAACGTTGTTCAGACATCTGTTATGGATTGTGCTATTGGGATAATGGGGCCTAAAGTGTCCACAGAAAACATCGCCCACAGCATAACACCGGAGCGGCGGGCCTGTTTCCTCCCAACAGTGAATCCAGGGGCTATAACCTTAGCTGGTAATCTGCGTATCCGCGATCGGCCGTCTACGTGATGCATCACGAATCTTGATTCGTCAGACCAGGCCACTTTCTTTCGATCAACCACTCTCCAATCTCGATGATATTCAGCCCATTTCCTGCGTTGTTGGCGATGACGTACAGTGAGTATGGGGAACCAGCTGGGTCTTCGACTACCCAGAAGGCTGCAATGAACTGTGTGCTGTGACACATTGCCCTGATCCCCACTGTTGTAGCTGCGGATATTTTGCCACACTGTGGCCATGGGGTCGCTGCGAGCAATGCGAGACAGCCTCCGCTGCTCACTGGCATTGACGAGCTGCGGACGACACACGGCTGGACAGGGGATCATCGTTTATCTATCTAGTCACCACTTTTGATACGTACTCACTACAGTGGCACTTGAACAACGTACAAGCCGCGCCGTTTTCGAGATCGTAGTTCCGAAGCGCCGTGCGATCACTATTTGTCCTTTACCAAACTCCGATAAATCGTCAGCTTTTCTCATTTTGACTTCGAACACTCTACTAACCGAAAGCCGGTCCTCGGGTTGTATATATACTGCTCTGTGAACTTCACCTACGCCACCGTTCGGTCTCCAGGCGCGCTCACTTCTCTAGACTGGGAGTCGTCATAATGTAATGGCGCATGGGTGTATATTCTTATCTGTTCGTTATATATGACTGTGAGAAAACATAATTCCATAGTTATCACTCCACCTTCATATGAATTCCCACACATGTCTTAGAAATTTCAAAACACTATACTATTTGCCGTGTTCCTATGGTTGCTATCAGATGTTGAGGTCGGTTACGGTACATTCCCCCAGTTTCGAATGATTGATAGACAAAGAGATGTTAATTAAAGAAGTATTTCCAAAGCGTTAAATTATAACTGCTAACTCCAGGTGCTGGTTTGCGTCAGATTGAACTTAAAATTAACGAAACGTAACACAAAACATTTTTATCGTATAATAAAAATAGGTGCCGTCTTAACACGATGAATATTTAAAGCAAAATGTAAAAAAAAAAAAAATCTTCAAATTAAATTTATTAGATAAAAAGATATATTTGTTTTCCATTGAAACCCATTTTGGCAAAAATCATCCTAGGGACATTGGAAAACGGAGTTCTTAATACATCCAGGTCCATCTCTATATCTAAGATATGTAGATGATATTCTCATTTTGTGACCTCATTCAAGGGAAGAGTTAGATAATTTTGCTACTCTATTCTCCAGTCAGTTCCCTTCCCTCAAATTTACAGTCGAAACTGGGACTGATATTCTCCTTTTTTGAATTTTCTGCTAGTTCGAAGTCCCGTTACCAATGATATACAATACAGGAAACCTTTATTCCTCTGCTCACCCTTGGCCCTATAAATTATCTTCTATCCAATTCTTAATAAGATGCCCTTTTACTTATTCTTCCAGTTGTCGCTTGCAAAAACAAGAAATCAAAACAGTAACGAAGATTGTTTGTTATTGAACACTGTTACCCTGAACAAGTTGTGACTGACATCCTCAGGAAGTTATGGCGAACTCATTTTACCACGTCACAATCGGATGCTAGTCTGCCCCAAACATTTGTGGAATCTATGAGGTATGATCCGAGAATTAATAACCTTTATAAATATGTGTGTAAAAAATGCAACGTTGAGTTTGGTTTAAAAACTAAGGATATTCTCTCCTTGATAGAAAAAAGAACCCTTATCCAGCGGACACAACTTTCAAGTATGGTGTCTACTGTATTCCCTTAAAGCCACTGAACCCCTGTGAACCTATTAAAATGTGTATCGGCTCTAACCATAGAGCACTAGAAACCAGACTTGCCGAGCACAAATACAATGTTAAAATAGGGGCATCTTCAATAGCCCTTTGGCGCCTAGTAAATCAAGGATCTTATTATCCCATATGGGATGTGACTTCCGTTTTGAACACTCCACCTTCCAGGTCTTCATTACGGTTTACTGGAGAGTCTCATCATTTCTAAGTATAGAAAGATGGCATGTAATTATGTTTTTCCTCAGTTTATTCCTTTGCGTTAGAAATATATCATTCCTAAACTGACTCCAGATGATTCTGATGAAACCATTCAAATGAACACACATGACCTCAGACAGGTCAGTATCATCGGCATTGCGACCTCTGATTGGATACAAGATGATTGGTTTGGAGCAATAAAGCACTGGTATGTACTTCTACTTATAACACATAATGTACCTCTCACATCGGTTTTAACATCTGATGATGGACTTTATTTCAATGTACCAAAGATCTTATGTCATATTAAATATATCTTTTTAATTAATTCATACCCTCGACGTGGATCAGAAACACTAAACAGAAGTCATCGCTTTTTCCATGTTAATAAGTGAGTCTTGTAAAAATTCTCATCGGTCACCACCGGGAATCGAACCCAGGGTCTTCCAGTTACGCGCCGGACATGCAACCACTGCACTACAGCGCCTATAATTCCCCAGAGTCACATGAGATTAACAGCCAAATTACATGACAGGTTGCTTCATGGAGCCCCTCACAATGCTAGGGATTCACCAAAGATGGAAATATTAACGTGACTTATGAACCTGGAAAGCGCGATGTCTTCTTTTTGGTGTTTCTGATCCACGTCGAGTGTATGAAATAATTACTTATTCACCTCCTAGTTATTTGTTCAGTTGCTGCTTTCTATCTTTAGTGAATACCCAGCCTTGTGCGGGGCTACATGCAGTAACCTGCCATGTGATTGGCAGTTAGTCATGAGTCTGGAGAATTGGAGGCCGCTCTGGTGCAGTGGTAGCATGTCCGGCGGGTAACTGGAAAGGCCCGGGGTTCGATTCCCGGTGGTGGTCGAATATAATAATTCCGTGACTCACTTATTAAGGTGAAAAAAGTGATGACTTCTGTTTGGTATATCTTTATATCTAAGATATTCAATTTGAAGGATTTTTTAAACCTTTTTCTTCAAATAATCATCGTGTAAAGACGGCAGCTATTTATATTGTGTGATTAATCTGCACAAAGTTTTGTTGCCTATTACAAAGCATTTTGCGCAATGTTACAGAATTTAACCGCCTTAGCAGGGAACAAAAGTTTCACAGACTGGGGCTAAAATCGTTCAGTTAACTGTTACACTCTGGAAAAAGTACGACAAGGCTTTATCAATGAATATATGTAAAACGTCCTCGCAGTTGACAGGGAATTTGTCTGCTGCGCAACCATCCATGTCTAACCGAAAGAAGTCATTATGACATGCAGATACACTTTCCCTGCTAATCCACTCAGCAACCTACCAAGAAAATGAAACTTTACATCTGATGTTATTTAAAATGAATTATGATTTCCCTTATCACGACTAGTGCTCATAAACCGGCCTGTCCTTTGCTTTTTACTTTATCATTACGTAAATGTTTTCTTCATATTACGATATTTTAAAAGAAATCGAAGGAGGTCGATTTGTTTTGTCAGTTATCAAATCGAAAAGGAGGAATGAGTGAGGGGGTATGAAGGGAAAGTGGACGATTTCCTCCATAAGATATTTCACGCTTAAGAAGATACGAAGGTAATCACGAGGAACTCGCTTTTCTTTTTTTCTTTTCCTTTCGCATCGATTACATGAACAAGATGAAAGAGACCTCGTTTGCGGATATTGGTAACATCATTTAAATCCAGAACACACCGAGAAGGGAGAGTAAAATTTCATTTGGCTTATGATTCTATCAAAGGCTTTCAAAAGTACACTCTACGGGACGCCTCTTGTTGTATACATTTTAGTGCGGATCTAGGATAACAAATTTTGGTATCTACAGCAGTGATGTTAATTAAAAGCTATTGGTGGAAGAGTTGATGGTGTTTTGGTGAGATGGAATTCAGCATGGTGCAAATATTTAAAAAGTTCTTTCAATCATTTCTTTTTTTTCTCTTCTTTTTTGTAAACAATTTTTTTTTCGTTGGAGTGGTTGGTATTCATATAACCAAATGACTTTGGCTCGATCGTTTTTCAGTGGATAAAGCAAGAGAAACGTGAATAAAGGAAATAAATTATTAAAAAAAAGATTATTCAGCTTTACAACGTGTCTGGTGTTTAGCGGAGATGAAGACAGCGTAGGATGGTCGTTTCATCTCTTTCCCATGATCTACTTCAAAAACTTGACCTACGGAATATTTGCTATTTCATTTTTTATTGGTTTCGCAAATTTAATTTAATCAATTTTGGGGGATATTTGTATTATAGCGAGAATTTTATTCACAATGATCTCTATGGTGATGTTGTATTCACTGTCACTCGTATTAATTATCCTACTTTCACATGTTATTTTTAAAGATCCCCACATTCGAATGGTCTTGGTAGCGGTCTTTCTGGTTTCCTGTCTTTAAACACAGGTGCTTTAGTTTTTCAGTAACAATTTTTTAATATTTATCTTCTTTGGAGTCTAAAACCATAGTAGCTCCTTCGAACTTTGCGCTCATTGATGTTTTTAAATCATCAATAATATTTTTTTCATATAACCTAAAAACATCCCAGCAAAAACAGTCTTGCTGGCCCAGCACTATGTGCCGCTGCCGAACCGTCAATAAAATGTCCGGGCGGCCAACAGAAGGGCCAGCAGCTGACCAACAGTTGCCATCCCCATCAGTTGTCATATGCCACCACAGGGCCATTAGTTATACATCACAGGCAGTAGCTGCCACAAGTGGCCTTTCAGCAGCCCTGCAAGCACGTGCCATAAATGATGGATAGCCTAATGTGATCCGCTAGTTTCCCGGCAGCGGCAGCCGGTAATCACGTGACGTAACTGATGGCTTGCCGAATCTTGTCCGCCAACTTTCCAGTAGTAGCCATAAAAAAAAGTACAACCGTAGTTTTCCAAAGCTACAACTACTTTTTTTTTTCTTCTTATGAAATTTCTGAGTCATAGCACTGCCCTGGGGAAATTTTTTCAACAGGTCCTGAAAAAAGCCCGTTTGGATACGAACCAAGGATTGTGAGCGTGGAAAGCGAGCGTTCTACCAACTGGACTAACTTGGCACGCACGGGCGTGACTTGAAGCTGACCCTGTTTTCTGCGGAATGTGTAACGAATTGTTCTCCATTTAATTTTACAACATTGCGAAGTATTTTTCATAAATGTCAGTTTCATATAATTCATAATTTTTTCTCAACGTACGATTGGTTTTTTTACCTTAATGGAACTTCACTTCTTCAACGAGTGTACCAACTAAAAGGCGCTTTCCAAAGTTTCGTCTTGAAAGGCGATTGTTGAATTTATATTTACCCGTTCATGTCACATTCTGTTACATTTTTAACGTTGTATCTTTCCTTTCCGCTGTCCGAAGCTACATTTGTTTTAAAGAGGAAAGATATTTTATTTTGCTTTATTTTATTTTTAGAAGTGAATTCCTCCAGTCTTGTGTATTTAATCCATGGATGAGTACATTATATCCACATAGCTTTGCTTTTTTTTCAAATAATTGTTAAATTTTTACGCATATAATTCTTCTTTTTTTTTTTCGACATGACGCTTTTTTAATGTTTCCAGGACTTTTTTTTCAAGCAGTTTAGTGAATGTTAAAACGAAAGATTATACAGAAATTATTTCTTGTTATTCATGGAAATGGAGTGGGTGTATTTTATGTCTGTAATCTAGTATTTCATGGCTTAATCTGATTGACATCTTCGTTGACGTGGCATTTCATTAGGAAATTAATTGGCTTCTCTGCATATGTTTTTTTTCTTCTTAACATCCACTAAAATAACAAGATGGCGATAGCGTCGTCTTCAACTAACTGGTACCACGAGAGGCACAGCACGCGTTGCTTCTGCGCATGCGCAGTCCCATTGCTTACACCTGGTGTTGGGGTTTCATCGGTTGCCAGCTACGGGCCACTAGTGGCACCTGCTTGGTGGCCCGCAATTCACAGCGATGCTGTAGGGCCATCAATGGCCACAAACTGATGATGCTGCCACCAATGGACCGCTACCGGGCCGTGAGCGGCAGATTTCAGCCATCAGTGACCCATCACTGCCAGCTAGTGGCCATCAGTTTCCCAACACTTGTGTTTTTGCTGGGATCTTTCTTACTAGAGAATTTCACTTAGAAAAATTACTTCAAGAATATTTTCAGGAAATATTTGTGCATAAAAGAAACTTATGTTAATTATTATTATATCTCTTGGAAACATTTGAATTCTCCCATTTATATAAAAAACGTTTTTAGATTTTATGCAAAAGCTCTTATCGATGATTTGCAAATATCAATTGGCGAAAGTCACCTTCCAGTATATTAAAGAAAATACAGTTTTGGAGATGAATCTTTGGAGTTTTTTGTAAGATGGATCTTTATTCGATTCATCCTTTACGACTTTATTACCCAAATAGTAAAAGACTTCGACGGTGGCATCAGCTTACACCTGCCCGAATTCCATCGTTCTCAACGCTTGAGCTTCCAGAAGAACCTCTTTTATACTTCAATTCTCCGCCCAAATACTGAGCTTTGTATTTTTAAACCCCTATATGGTTTCGCTGTAATATCATCAAAGTCGCTCAGTTTGTACACGAAACTCTTGTGTGGGAGCTCGTGCGACATCCGATTCCTATTTCCACATACTTTAAGCTTCATTCTTTTCACATAGCACTTCTTCGCAGACTTCCAGCGCTTATATCACGGAGTCGTCTTCGCTTCATCTCGTCTGCTATACTACGAGGTTTTCTCGGTTATGTAACGGTTGGTCGACATAACGATTGGTCGAAAGAAATGATTAGTCGACATAACGATTGGTCGACAGTAATGATGAGTCGATAGTAACGATTGGTCGACAGCACGTTTGATCGACATAACGATTGGTCGACGGTAACGACTGGTTGATATAACGATTAGTGGACATTGGTCGACATAAAACGGTCAACGGAACTTGAAAAAAAAAATGAATAAGTACAAACAGTTTGGCGGTAAATTGCCCCACCGGACAATTGTCCCACTGGAAGTTTGCCACACATCTTTCAGCAACCTGGAAAATTGCCACACACAGAAAAAATTGTCCCACCGGAAAATTGCCCCACACAGAAAAATTGTCCCACCGGAAAATTGCCCCACACAGAAAAATTGTCCCACCGGAAAATTGCCATATGGTTTTCATTAAGGGGAAGAGCGCAAATCGCCGTTCGTCCGAGAAACGCTTTGAATGTGTGGCAATTTTCGGGTGGGGCAATTTTCCGAGTTTCCAAATTATGTGTGGCAGTTTCCCCAAGGTGGCAATACCTAAAGTGCCCCGGGGCCTTTTCGGAAATAACATCATTCAGAAGACCCTCTATATAGATTTCACTTGGAGTACAAAAGATGACACGGGGGCCTATTTGGAAATAATATGTTATAATGCTGTGCGTTCTGAGGACTATATTCTAAAAGATATTATTTCCAAAAAGGAACGTTACGTTTTTTTTTGTTTTTGCTTTTTATTGAAGGTTTAACGACCACCGTGAGCAACTCAATGGGCTATAAGCAGTCGCCGGTCCCTAATTTAGGGTCACTGGTTCCAGGGAAGGGAGAAAGCCAGTACCGTAAGACAAACACAACATCCATGCCTCACCGGGATTCGAACCCGGACCCCTTTCGGACGAATGATCAGAGGCCATCGCTTAGACCACTGCGCCACCGGGGCGGCCGTTACGTTTTGAGAGATCAGTACGCCCTGAGAAGTACCGCTGCGAATGTAAACCATAATCCCCTGAACCAACGGTTATCTCGACCAATCGTTGTGTCGACTAGTCGTTACGGTCAACCAATCGTGCTGCCGACCAATCGTTACTGTCGACCAATCTGGTGTCGACCAATCGTTATGTCGACTACTCGTTATTCGACCAATCGTGTGACACAGGGTTTTCCCTCACTCCATGGGTTCAAACTCCCCTTCATGTGGTAACGCAGACAAATCTTTATAAAGATTTTCTTTTACATAACGCAACACCATCATCCATAACATCTCTATCGGATTCAGCTCACCGACCCACCTGGAAAATCGTCCGACTTACGTTTAATACTTAATCTGCGAAAGACAGCTAATGGCTATTCCTGCACGGACGACTTCCTACGCCAACTATTCTTCACCGATTCCGCCTTCTATCATTGCCAAGCTGCAAATTTTGCTCTCTTCTGGGTGACATCCTGCGCAAGAACAACATTTTATAGCTCCTCCTTTAACTCGTGTTCAGGACTGCTGAAGTCTCATGCTCGTTTCCGCACTCCATGAAGAACCACCTCTTTCTTCCTGTGCACAAACATCCTCGAGTTCGTCTCTCACCCGGTATACTCGTTTGTGTTGGTGTTAGCAAAATATTTCATTTTTATTTTCAGTTGTGACCATATACACCAAAAAATTGTTATAACAATAAGAGTGTAACTAGTGACTACTGGGGAGCACGAGGGAAATGCCTGAATTGGCCTAACATAGCCCTCGACACCCATAGTAAAGATCTTATAAGTCAAGAACAGACATAAGTAATTTTTTGACATTATATAAATAAATTGGTGAGTGGTAAATAAGAATTGTAAAGAAAGAGAGAAAGGTCACCAAGAATAGTTTAGTATTATGTAAGTAGAATTTTATCCTAGTTTTCCATTTTTCAGTACAAATAAGAGCATAGGCATAAGAAATACAAAAATAAACAAGTTAACTTTCAAGAAGTTAGTCAAAAATAACTGTAATAGAACTAGTTCTTCCCCAACAAGTAGAGTTTTAGTTTTTTCTTAAAAAGGTTAATATTATTAATAGCAATAAGATGGTAAGGAGAAGTATTCGATAATTTAGGGACAGAGTAATTTATGTTATTTTTAAAATTTTCTGTATGTGTGAATACCGGTAATACTTTAAACTTATTTTTTGTTGGATAAGTATGAGTATGCGTATTGATTGTGATCAGATTACAGTAGAGATTATATTTTATTCTTTTAAACATAATCTTTCTCAAATTATATTGGTATAATTGTTGTATAGTTAATACACTGACGGAAAAAAATCCCAACACCACGAAAAAATAGTTATAACGGAATGAAATGGCGGCAATACATTTGTATAGGTAACATATTTAATCGATTAAGGTTTCAAGATCACAGCTTAATGTAAGCGCGAGAAGAGCCATTTTAAATGTGAAATGCTGGTACATTAATAACCGGTGTAACCGCCAGAATGTTGAATGCAAGCACGCAAACGTTCATGCATTGTGTCGTACAGGTGCTGGATGTAAGTTTGTGGGATGGAGTTCCATGCTTGTTGCACTTGGTCGGTCAATAAAGGAACGGTTAATGCTGGTTGGGGTGACGCTGGAGTTGTCGTCCAATGATGTCCCATACGTGCTCGATTGGTGAAGATCTGGTGATCTAGAAGGTCACGGCAACATGTCGACACTCTGTAGAGCATGTTGGGTTACAACAGCGGTATGCGGGCGAGCGTTATCCTGTTGGAAAGCACCCCCAAGAATGATGTTCATGAATGGCAGCACAACAGGTTGAATCACCAGACCGACGTGCAACTGTGCCGTCAGGGTGCGTGGGATAACCACGAGAGTGCTCCTGCTGTCATAGTAAATTGCTCCCCAGACCATAACTCCAGGTGTAGGTCCAGTGTGTCTCGGCCGCAGGCAGGTTGGTTGCAGGTGCTCACCTGGCCTCCTTCTAACCAACACACGGCCATCACTGGCACCCAGGCAGAACCGGCTTTCATCAGAAAACACAACAGATCTCCACTCTGTCCTCCAATGAGCTCTAGCTTGACACCACTGACGTCGCAAACGGCAGTGGTTTGGAGTAAGTGGAATGCACGCTACAGGGTGTCTGGCTCGGAGCTGTCCTTCAAGTAACCGATTTGTAACAGTTCGTTGTGTCACTGTGGTGGCAACTGCAGCTCGAATTGCTGCCGTAGACGCGGTACGATGCGCCACGGTCATACGCCATACACGGCGGTCTTCCCTCTCAGTAGTACCACGTGGCCGGCCGGAACCCGGTCTTCTTGAGGCAGTACCTTCCCTTGACCACCGCTGCCAACAATCATGCACAGTGGCTACATTCCTGCCAAGTCGTTCTGCAATATTGCGGAACGAAAATGCACCTTTTCGTAGCGCTGTTACACGACCTCGTTCAAATTCCGTGATCTGTTTATAATGGCTTCTTTGTCTTCTTTAAAAGCATTCTTGACTAACATCAACACACTACGTCGAATCTCAACGATAACTAACGCTCACGAACGTTACAGCGCGTATTTACAGCAAACCTGCTTTGCATGTTCCGAGGGACGCTACTAGCGCCACACGCATGCGCCGAGCGCGAAATTTGCATAGACGTCTTCTTACAGATGTACTCTCACCGCCTACCAACTGTCGTTTAACTAATACAACTTATTCTTGGTGTTGGGATTTTTTTCCGTCAGTGTATATTGAAAGTATTGGGATGTGTAGTTGTTCTATATGTCAAATTGGAAAATTGATTAGTGTAAATTTTTAATTCCAGTCAATAACCTGATGAATTTATTTTGTAATTTTTGTAGTTTGTGAATGTTATATCGTGTTGTGTTCCCCCATGTCAAGATACAGTAGGTAAAATAGGTCTGTATGATGGAATAATTTAACGCTAGCATTCATTTAGGGGTTAGATGTCGAAGAATGTCTTTAATAACTCCAATGCTTCTCGAAATTTTAGTTGAAAGTAGATCTATATGTGTATTCCATTTCAAATCATCACTTAAAGTGGTACCCAAATACTTATGGCAGTGCATCACCTCAATATCATGTCCAATTAATTTTATTTTCGGTAAGTTAGGTGAAAACGCAGAATTTTTACTAAGAATCGTTATTTTTGTTTTATTTATAGTAATAGCCAGATCGTTAAAACTTAACCAGTCATTAATCAAAGTGAACTTATTTTCCAACTGAGAAATAAGTGTATTTATGTCATTACCGTGTAATAGAATAGTAGCATCATCATCGTATAGTTGTATATCAGTATGTTCTAGTGTTAGAATATCATTAATATAAATATCAAAAATATGTTACTTATCCCTTTAATTTTCATCACGTTCATGCCCATACCTCCTAACTAGGACAAGCCGCCAACGGCAACCGATAACTCGGGTACAGCTGGCAAATTTTGAGCGAAGCTATTGCAAAATCTAATCTCATTAAGACGTCTATTATAACAAATTCTAAACAAAAAAGATGACACCGAATTTTCGGTGTAATAAGCACGTCTTTTGAATCCGTTCTGACGCAAATTAAATTTATCAAAACTATTCAAAGTAAATGGAACCCGTATGGAAAACAATAGTATCTGACGGAAGAAAGAAGTTTTTCAGTGGGGTTTTTAATCCCTCAGATACTGCTGTAAACGGAATAGTGAGCTTACGCCCTCTGCTTGCAGACTTGTGCATTAAGAAAAAAACATGAATTTATATGAGAAACATTCCGAACCGGAAACGCTCTCCAACACAGAAACAATTTTTCAAAACGGACTCTTAGAAACAGAGATATCCACAAAAATAAGATGTGACTTTACGTCCTCTGGTGGGAAAACCATGCATTATTTTAGGAAGAAAGTATTCTCAAAAGGTTTATCCATATGAGCGGTATCGGTTCAAGAAAAAAAATTTCAGGAGCCCAGAATGTGCTACAAATACATCAGAAGCAGATATTAACGCTAATGCCCATGGTGGCCAAACCATTCTTTATCAAACATTAGAAATTATATGAAAAATATTTTTCATCAGGTCTTGTATGCCGTACAGGAAGAATTTTTCAAATCGGAGTTTTAGGAGCAGAAATAACGCAGAAAACGCAATTTACCTTTGCGCCCCCTAGCGGAAAGTTTATGATTTACTTGAAAAATTTGAATTTATAGGAAAAACATTTCGCATCGGAAACACTATCCAACAAAGAAGGAATTTTTTCAAATCGGACTCTTAGAGGTAGAGATATTGACAAAAACAAAATATATATATATACGTCCCCTGGCGTAGAAACCATGCATTATTTCAAGAAGAAAATGTTCCTGAAAGGTTTGTCGACATGAGTAGCATCGGTCAACAAACGACGTTTTTTTCAATCGAGATTTTAGAAGCTCATATTTTGCTGCAAATACATCAGAAGCGGAAATTGAGACTTACGCCACCTGGTGGGAAAACCATTTTTTACAAAAAATGGAAAATATGTGCAAAGGATTTCCCATCAGGAGTTGTATCCGACCGATACCTCTGATATGGAAAAACCTTTTGAGAATACTTTCTTCCTAAAATATTGCATGGTTTTCCCACCAGGGGACGGAAAGTAACATCTTATTTTTGTCGATATCTCTGTTTCTAAGAATCCGATTTGAAAAATTATTTCGGTATTGGAGGCCGTTTCCGGTACGAAATTTTCTCATATAAAATTCATGTTTTTCTTAACGCACAAGTCTGAAACGAGAGGGCGTAAGCTCACGCTTCCGTTTACAGCAATATCTCAGGGATTAAAAACCCGATTGAAAAACTTCTTTCTTCCATCAAATACTATTGTTTTCCATACCGGTTCCCTTGACTTTGAATAGCTTTGATAAATTAAATTTGCGTCAGAACGGATTCAAAGGACGTGCTTATTACACCCGAAAGTTCGGTGTCATCTTTCTTGTTCATATTGCATCGCGAAAGACAGACGCACACACACACACATACACAAACGTCGGACCTTTCCTGTTATCTGCCCGCCACTACTTGACTTCCGAATAAGAACGCTTTCAAGTAGTTCCCGATTTCGAAAGTACTAGTACACAGAGTCCTCGGCAGCAGATGCGCTGCAATCACGTAAATATATATGCGTACCACCTTTGTGCAGTGATCACGTTCTTTTGACCGTTTCTAGGAGCATGTTGGATTCGTACCTATGTAAATTTATGTAGCAAAAAGTATTCTAAACTAATGACCGTCCATTTTTAGAAATTATGAAAGATATCGTAGCGTATTGGCCCCCAGAGTTGTATTGGTACCTAATTTGTGGCAATTTTTTTCTCATACTGCATATTTTTTTTCTTTTATATATTTCTTAAACAGCTTAAATTTTATTAAAAAGTGAATAAGTAAGTTTTTGTTGTTTATGTGTCATTTTACATACCAATAAAAAATTCCCATAACATTTATCGTGAACTACTTTCTCTCATGTTGTGTGAGATCAGATTTCATGTAAACAAAGCGGAACGTTACACTCAAAATAATCGGGAACTGCTTGAAAGCGCTCTTATTCGGAAGTCAAATCGTGTCATTTTATGTAACAATGAACCAAAGCTAACAGTGGTGGGCAGATAACAGGAAAGGTCCCAAACTTTCTTTTATTATTATTATTATAGATTAAGCAAGTGTTGAGCTAACAGACGGAGTCTTTCCATTTCTTCGTTTTACAATTCAAACGATTTCCTTAAATTAATATTAGTGAGCCGACTATAGTTAAACGGTTCAAGTAAAAGGCCATCTTGTTTGTGACGTACCTGCACCGAAGGACGCACATGAGATAAAGGCAGATAGCAGTGAGAGCACATGTCCGCATAGCTCAGTTGGGAGAGAGACTTACTCCGGAGTGAGGGGGACATGGATTCGATGCCCGGCGTGGACAAAGATGATGGAGAAATTTACTTCGTCATAAGATTTAATTGAAATTCCTCAATGACACGGAATTTTGGAAAACGGAAGGCGTCAAAACCTGAACATGGACGATGTCCAATCGCATACCACTCAGCCACCGAAGCGAGACCTGCTATGTTGGTTTTCACTTGATTTGCGATACCTCTGCTTTTAGGATGATAAAACACCGTAGATACGTATTCACTCTTGTGAAATGGCTTATCTTTTCGGAATAAGAAAACTGATAGCACTTTTATTACTCTTACTGTGTCAAAAATAACCTTACATAGTACAAGAGTACGTCCGAAGTTAATACATTTCCGTAGAATAATTCTTCACATTTGATCTTCTCTGTTTTACTTGGACGATGCGTCCAAATTATTATTGTCTTCTACTTCATAATCCTTTTTTCCTCTTCAGTGCAACAGTCAGTATGAGTTTCAACCTTTTTTGACTGCACTACATAGAATTTTCTCTCCGTTTCCAATTCAAATGCTGAAGAAGAAAGGCGATGAGATTTTTGGAAGGATATTCAAAAATTTTAAATTTGCAGCAGTACTTAATTGATAAGAATTGTTATATGCTTACGCTATTTATATTGAGGATTTTAAAAAACCAAAAAGAAGTGATAACTGCGATACCAATCCAATCTTAAGGTGGACGTTTAGTGATTTTGCTTCCTATACTTATGGGGGATGTAAGGTCAGGTGATGCGCAACATCACAGCCTCTCCTTGACAAATGTCAACCCCGCCTTCTAGTGGTGCATCCTGTTCCAACTTAAAGGGCTCTGACGACCGCCAATAGCGGAATAACTATACCATCGTGATTAGAGGAAATACTATCCCACACTCACCAACTCGCTTAGCCAGCGTGGTGAGTTATGGCCAAACCCCTCCAAAATGACTCCACAACTTAAATCTTGGCCCTCAGTCTCCGGCAGCTGGAATTACCTGGCCAAGGCAGCGGCCAGTGCGACATGAATGCAGAGGGTGCTAAGAATCCCCGGAGGACTGGACTAGGCAGCCATCTCATGCTGACCTTGGCTACGTATAATGGACGCTCCCTATCTTCTGATTCAAGGCTTCTTGAATTGGAAGAGGAACTGCAAAGTATCAAGTGGGACATCGTCGGGCTAAGTGAGGTAAGGAGAAAAGGAGAAGATCTCATTGAACTGAAAAGTGGACATCTTTTCTACTATCGTGGGACAGATACTGGCAGAACTAGTGGTGTTGGATTTATAAAAAACAAGAAACTGAAAGAAAAAGTTGTAGAAGTGGAAAGTTCCTCTGACAGAGCTGCACGACTCGTAATCCAACTCTCGAGAAGATACCAGGCTCAGATTATTCAAACTAATGCACCCATCACAAGTCATCCTGAAGAAGAAATTGAAGACTTTTATGAGAAATTCGTCATGTAAATAATAAAGGCAAGCAGCACTTGAAGAAAATTGTGGGAGATTTCAATGCAAATATATGGCAACAGCAACAGAATGAAACTTCAGTAGGTAAATTCGGTCACGGCAACAGAAACCAGCGTGGAAATACTCTCGTAGATCATGAAAGAAATACGGGATTACGCCATATAATACAAATTTTGAAGATGATAATCCGATTTTTGTTGTAAATGTGACAAGGATGGTAAGTCAGATAATATTTGAAAACTTGAAAATTTTCATCGTCCTGGAGCGGGACTCGAACCCGCGTCTCCCAGAAAACGCCTAGGTATGCTAACCACTACACCACCCAGAACGACCAAGTTTCAAGTTTCCGATCAATTTGAATTTAACCATCACAGGATTCGCTAGTCGAAGCAACCGGCATTCATGTTTAGCGAATCTGGAGGTTAATAATCCTATCCCGTGATTGCCCGGAGAAGCAGATAAATCATGAAAGAAATACGGGATTACGCCATATAATACAAATTTTGAAGATGATAATCCGATTTTTGGCGTAAATGTGACAAGAATGGTAAGTCAGATGGTAAGTCATGAAGAAGTGATTTTTGTGGTTAAATTCAAATTGATCGGAAACTTGAAACTTGGTCGTTCTGGGTGGTGTAGTGGTTAGCATACCTAGGCGTTTTCTGGGAGACGCGGGTTCGAGTCCCGCTCCAGGACGATGAAAATTTTCAAGTTTTCAAATATTATCTGACTTACCATCCTTGTCACATTTACGCCAAAAATCGGATTATCATCTTCAAAATTTGTACTCTCGTAGAGTTTGCAAAGGCAGAAGGGTTTTTCATCATGAACTCCTTTTTCAAGAAAAAGCCACTCAGGAAATGGACATGAAGACATCCAAATGGGACGACAAGTGAAATTGATTTTATTATGTGTAACAAAATAACTATACCATCGGGATTAGAGGAAATGCTATCCCACACTCACCAACCCGCTTGGCCAGCGTGGTGAGTTATGGCCAACCCCACCCAAAATGACTTCACAACTTAAATCTTGGCCCTCAGTCTCCGGCAGCTGGAATGTACCTGGCCAAGGCAGCGGCCAGTGCGACATGAAGGCAGAGGGTGCTAAGAATCCCCGGAGGACCGGACTAGGCTGCCATCTGATGCTGACCTTGGCTACGTACAACGGACGCTCCCTATCTTCTGATTCAAGGCTTCTTGAATTGGAAGAGGAACTACAAAGGATCAAGTGGGACATCGTGGGGCTAAGTGAGGTAAGGAGAAAAGGAGAAGATCTCATTGAACTGAAAAGTGGACATCTCTTCTACTATCGTGGGACAGATACTGGCAGAACTAGTGGTGTTGGATTTATAATAAACAAGAAACTGAAGGATAAAGTTGTAGAAGTTGAAAGTTCCTCTGACAGAGCTTCACGACTCGTTATCCAACTCTCGAGAAGATACCAGGCTCAGATTATTCAAACTTATGCACCCACCACAAGTCATGCTGAAGAAGAAATCGAAGAATTTTATGAGGAAATTCGTCATCTAAATAATAAAGGTAAACAGCACTTGAAGATAATTATGGGAGATTTCAATGCAAAAATAGGGCAACAGCAACAGAATGAAACTTCAGTAGGTAAATTCGGTCACGGCAACAGAAACCAGCGTGGAAATACTCTCGTAGAGTTTGCAGAGGCAGAAGGGTTTTTTCATCTTGAACTCCTTTTTCAAGAAAAAGCCACACAGGAAATGGACATGGAGACATCCAAATGGGACGACAAGTGAAATTGATTTTATTATGTGTAACAAAAAATTCGTCATAGAAGACTGCAGTGTGATAAACAAGTTCAACACAGGCAGTGACCATAGATTGGTGAGATGTAAGATGCACCTCAACACTAAACTCGAACGTAGCAAGCTCATAAGACAAACAAAATGTATTGACATAACCAACCTTAAAAAACACCATAATGTCTTCAAATTGGAACTGAAGAACAAATTCTCTGCTTTAGAAGGCCTAACATCGGAAGAAGGGGATATTTCTGAAGTTAACAGAAAAGTAACCAAAGCTCTTATGGAAACAGCAACAAAATTAGCTGGGTCTAAGAACAAATTGCATGTGAACAAATTATCAGGAAAAACCAAAATGTTGATGCAAAAAAGAAGAGTGATGAGGACAACTAAAGAAGATGTGACTTCCAAAGTGGAATATATAGAGCTATGCAAAACAGTACGAAAAAGTATCACTGAAGACGTAAGGAAATTCAACTGTGAACTAGTAAGGAAAGCAATTGAAAACAACCAAAGCCTAAAGATAGCAAAGGGACATCTCAGTAAGGGGAAAAAACAGATTATGGCACTGAGAAAAGAAGATGGTTCTGTAACAAGAAATAGAGGCGAAATTTTGACAAGAGTGAAAGATTTCTACTCCAAATTATATGAAAGGGATGATACATGTACTCCAGACATCATGAAAGGTACCAGTACCAGAGTTCTTCCAGTCCTTCCAGCAGAAGTTGCACATGCAATCAAGAACATGAAGCGGGGAAAGGCTCCAGGAGAAGATGGAATTACTGTAGACATCATACAAGAAGCAAGTGGAGAAATCGAAACAGTACTCGCCCAAATTTTCACTCGATGCCTTAATAAAGGGAAAATTCCTGAGGATTGGAACAACGCTACAATGATCTTGCTACATAAAAAAGGTGACATTGAGGATCTCAGGAACTACAGACCTATCAGCCTCCTATCAGTGGTTTATAAAATCTTCACTAAAGTTCTTTCACACCGCTTGAAGGTGACACTGGACATGGCTCAACCGAGAGAACAAGCTGGATTCAGGAGTGGCTACAGCACAATAGATCATATCCACGTACTGAGAGAACTAATTGAAAGAGCGAGGGAATATGAGCTTCCATTGTGCATGGCTTTTATCGATTATGAAAAAGCCTTTGATTCGGTGAAACCATCAGCAGTTGCAATGGCTCTGAAATCCTGCGGTATTGAAGATGCATACATTAATATTATTAATAACATCTATGAAAATGCAAGTGCAAAGATTCGGCTGTTTGAAAATACAACACACATAAAAATTGGAAAAGGAGTGAGACAAGGTGACACCATATCTCCGAAGCTCTTTAATGCCACATTGGAAAATGTCTTTCAATCACTGAACTGGGAAAACAAAGGGATAAAGATTAATGGAGATTATCTAACCCACCTTCGTTTTGCTGATGACATAGTCATTTTTGCAACTACCCCATCAGAGCTACAGAGTATGATCCAGGAACTTGCTGACAAGAGTAAAGATGTGGGATTAAAAATGAACTTTCAGAAGACAAAAGTGATGTACAATGCTTTTACAAGAAATGAAGATTTATCGATTGATGGAGAAAAGCTGGAGATAACAGACACGTACGTTTATCTTGGACAGCAGATATCAAGTGAGGGTCACATTGATGAAGAAATTAATCGGCGTACAAAACTTGCCTGGAGAGCTTTTGGAAGAAACAGCATAATTTTCAAGAGCAATATGCCATTATGTCTTAAAAGAAAAGTGTTTGATCAATGCATCCTTCCAGTGCTTACGTATGGTGCAGAGACGTGGACCTTAGCTAAAAGAGACATACAAAGGCTGCAGACAACTCAAAGGAGCATGGAGAGGTGCATGCTTGGTATAACCAGGAGAGATAAGAAGAGGAACACGTGGATCCGAAAAATGACAAGAGTGGAAGACATCATGATCAGAGTTAAATCCCTGAAATGGCAATGGGCTGGACATACTGCCAGAAGAACAGACCATCGATGGACAGCCGAAATTTTAGATTGGATTCCAAGGGACAGGAAAAGACCCAGAAGAAGACCACATGGAAGATGGGTGGATGAAATTCGAAAGTATGCGGGAGTGACATGGAGGAGACTGGAACAAGACAGACCGTTGTGGAGAAAACTTGGGGAGACCTTCGTCCAGCAGTGGATTGATAATGGTTGACAGTGATGATGATGATGAACAAAAGAATTGGTCATAGAAGACTGCGCCGCCCCGGTGGCGCAGTGGTCTAAGGCGCTGGCCTCAGATCATTCGTCCGTAAGGGGTCCGGGTTCGAATCCCGGTGAGGCATGGATGTTGTGTTTGTCTTACGGCACTGGCTCTCTCTCTTCTCTGGAACCAGTGACCCTAAATTAGGGACGGGCGACTTCTTATAGCCCATTGAGTTGCTTACGGTGGTCGTTAAACCTCAAAAAAAAAATAGAAGACTGCAATGTGCTAAACAAGTTCAACACAAGTAGTGACCATAGATTGGTGACAGGAAAACACCCAGAAGAAGACCACATGGGAGAGGAGTGGATGAAATAACATGGAGGAGAATGGCACAAGACAGACCGTTGTGGAAGAAACTTGGGGAGACCTTTATCCAGCAGTGGATTGATAATGGTTGAGAATGCTGATGATGATGATGACTTCCAATGTGCAAACTTCTGTACACATTTTCTTCACAATTAATACGTTCCCAAGGATGAAAATTTGAACATCGATTAAAATAACTTCATATTATAGCTTGTAATATTTAATATTTTTTAAAACATAACCATAATTATATTAAAAATCAATAACTTTTCCTTTGGTGTTGAGACCAGAAAAGAGATGGCACGGGTTGTACATTGATAACGTCAGTAGACAAACAAATGCTGGATAGCTTAATTATGGTCATTCTTTAGGAAATATTAAGTAATAGAAGTTATGGTATGAAGTTATTTTAATCGATGTTCAAATTTTCATCCTTGGGAAAGCATTAATTGTGAAGAAAATGTGTACAGAAATTTGCCCATTGGAAGTATAGGAAACAAAATCACTAGACGTCCACCATAAAGCAGTATGAACTTCAAGCAGAGCAGGAAGGTTATGTTGCTTTCATTAACGTATAACAGGGAAATGTTTCACGAAACCAAATTATTTTTTACAAGTCTTGAAGATTTTTTGAATTCAACGGCACATGATGTGATATTAACTATAAAATGTCTTCAGAGAAGTAGTTACATATAATACAAAAGCTTGTAAACAAGGTTTAAGTTAAAGCTGTCTGAATATAACCATGCAATCACACAACTGGGAAACACTTCTTGAAGATTCTCTTCCATTCTTGAAGTTCCTGCGAATACTGCACTTCGAAGAATTAATTTTTAAACAAACGTACGATTGCCGAGCGCAGAATTTGTTTCCTTCCACTTCAAGCGGATCACCCGAGAATCGGCGTGCACTAATGAGGCACGCGATCATCTTCCTTAGAAAAACACGACGTGGCAATTTATTTGAAAACTTCCATTTTCTTATTGTCAACAGCAAATGATGTGCTAGTCTCTTGTGTTTAAACACAACGATCCAGGACGTAATTATGAATACCGGAAGGGATTGATTGTGCTGATTCAATTGCACCACTGAAGTCGCATTTTCCAGAGAACAGCGTGCAGCCTCTGATGAATAAAATTCTGAAGCACTTGATAATTGCTAAAATAAAAAGCAAAAAACAAATAAAATAGAAACTAAAATAATAACATATTTTCAAAAAATTAAGCACATTTTAATCAACAAAAATAGTCGTAAAATGTTAATGTGAAATTAGAACATTTATAGCTCAGCAACAATTGTTCAAATCTGATATCTACAACAGTGTTTACTATTTAACGCAGCGTTTTGAAAATGATTAAGCATGATAAGCAATGTAACGTGTTTACGTCACTGTAAATGCGTTTTGGAGATATTTTCAGTTTTATAACGCAAATTTTCAGATATTCCATATTTCAAAGTTTCCGTTGTGCAAACTTCCAGATATTCCATATTTCGTAGTTTCCGCTATACAAACTTTCAGATATTCCATATTTAGAATTTTCCACTATGCAAACTTCCACGTATTCCATATTTAAAAGTTTCCGCTGTGCAAACCAGCAGATATTCCATATTTAGAATTTTCCGCTCTGAAAACTTCCAGATATTCCATATTTCGAAGTTTCCGCTGTGCAAAATTCCAGATATTCTGTATTCCAATCTTATGACAATTACATTCATTGCAAAAAAGAAAATACATTTAAACGCCAACTCAGTTAATGCAGCTTTCGTATAAGTCGTATATTATTATTATTATTATACACAGTGCGTCAACGCATTTTTAAGATTGGCGCTAGATTTCAGCCTACGGTGGCGCCATTAGTGTAATCGTGAATGCGTTATAAACCGTGACCAACTGCTTGCTTTCTGCCAAAAGTACTGCACAGTTGTTAAAGTAACTCAAACGAAACAACCGTTCATTAGAGAAGTAAAATTATTAAGATGGAACAAAGGGCTGTTATTAAATTTAACGTAAAACTTGGTAAAAGTGCCTCGGAAACGTACCAAATGTTGAAACAAGTTTACGGTGAGTTTTGTTTAAGTAGATCAAATGTTTTCCAGTGTCACAAACGTTTTTTGGACGGAAGAGATACGCTAGAAGATGATAAGCATACCGGAAGACCAAGTTCATCTAGGACACCTGAGATTATTGAAAAAGTGCGTGATTTCGTGGCAAACAATCGATGTGGGTCACTAAGAATGATGGAAGAGTCTTTAAACATCAACAAAGAAACGATTTGAACCATCCTGCATGAAGATTTGGGCAAAACAAAAGTCTGTGCTAAATTTGTTCCACACACGTTAGCCAATGAACAAAAATCAAGGAGAAGTGCACATTGCAGAGACATCATGTCTGCCGCTGAAAATGATCCAAACTTCTTAAAATCGATTGCTACAGGTGATTAAACATGGTGTTTTCAACATGATCCTAAAACAAAGCGACAAAGTAACAAACAAGAAAAGTTCCATCTAAAATCAAAACAATGCTCATTACATTCTTCGATAGTAAGGGTATTATCCACAAAGAATTTGTTACAAGTGGACAAAAAATTACTGGTGAGTTTTATTTAAATGTTTTGAGGCAATTGATGGGCAGAATTCGTCGCATTCGTCCAGAATATCGGGATGAAAACAGTTGGTGTTTGTTGCACGATAATGCACCCCGTCACACCTCACTTCTTGTTCGTAGACTTTTGGCGAAAAAATAACGTCTGTGTGTTGAATCATCCACCGTATTCGCCTGATTTAGCACCCTACTACTTTTCTTTATTTCCAAAACTTAAAATGACGTTAAAAGGGTGTTATTTTGATGATATTTCGACCATACAAACAGCTTCGACGCGTGCTTTGGAGGCAATTCCGCAAAGTGAACTGGAACAGGCATTCGAATCATTATTAAATCGCTGTAACAAGTGTATTGAAGCCGGAGGGACTAATTTTAAATAACAAACCAAAACAAATTATAATTTCTTGTTTCTATTTCATTTTACAGACCCAGTCTTAAATATTCTTTGCCACACTGTGTATAATCACCTTTGATGCTTTTTCTTACAGATGACCAAAACTTAACTAGAAATTTTAAACTCTTGAGAAAATGTGGTTGATAAATTTCTTTTAGATAGACGAATTAGATATCCATGTTTTCTGTTTCAAACCCAATGATCCTGTAAGAAAATCAGATCACCAAAACAACCATGTTCCACTTACATAAAAGGGGGCGACATGGATTAAAGAAATCAGGAGTTCTAAAGATCCGAAATATTCGCGTCCTCATTGGAAAGAAAGCCGTCTGCCTTGATTTGCGTTCCTTATTACAAATCAGAGAAAATGTTCCAGAAAATGTTTCGAAGATTAAAAAAAAAGCAGGAGTCTGTGCAGACTGTTTGGGTTTACGCAAGACCGATGCTCTCATAAATGGAGAGATTGGGTATGTAAGCACTAAATTTTCACACAACTGTTTGAGAAAAGGAGAACATATCAGATAATCCCCAAAATACTGTCGTTTTTTCAACGTGTGAAGAAAAGAAAGACACACCTACCTAGAACAGATGTTTTAATCCATATAATAAGTGACCCCGGAAGTTACAACCTTCTCCCATCGATCTACAAGGTTTTAAATCCCAGACTTGTAGAATTCCATAGGTCTCGATGCAAAAAATGCAGAAAGGGTTCACCATAACTCCTCCACATTTCGAAGTGTAGTCCCAGCAAGATGGTTTTGCAGCTGCAAAAGAAGTGGTAGTAAGATGGGGCGATGTCAGGGGAATATGCTGGATGCGGAAGTTTTTCCCATCTGGAGTCCTGCAACGTGGCACTGGTCCTTTTCGCTGTGTGTGGTTTTCCGTTGTCTTTCTGCAGGAGCACACCTTTACAATCCACGAGTGATGGACGTTTATCCTGCAAAGCTGTGCGTAGACGCTGCAGCTGCTGACAGTAGACTTCCCCTGTAATGGTTTTCTTCGGTGGCAGCAGCTCGTAATGGATTATGCTTCGCATAACCCACCACACATACATCAAAACCTTTTGTGGGAAACGTCCTGATTTCGCCACTGCTGCAGGCACATTCCCTTTGGGAAGCCACTGCCGTTTACGCTTAATGTTGTGATAAACAATCCATTTTTTTATCACCCGTGACAATTCTGTGCAAAAACGGCTCCCTTTTTTCACGGTTTAGCAAAGAAGTGCAAATGTCCACACGCTGTTGCAGCTTGAGATCATTTGGTACCCACTTATCCAGTTTCGACACATAACCGAGGTCCTGTAGATGCCGGTGAACAGTGGAATGGGTTGAATGAACAAGTGTGGACAATTCCTCGACTGTTTCCTGCGGATTTCCTTCAATAGCAGCTTTCAGCACGTCGTTATGCAGCTCAACATGTCGTCCGGGCCGCTGCCTGTCCTGGAGGCTGGTGTCCCCCCTTCGAAATTTCTGGAACCAGTGTTGACATTTCATGACCTCCAGGGTACCCGGCCAATATGCGGCACTGATGTTTCGTGTTGCTATTATCCCTGAATGTCGATGGTGAAATTCATACAGCATAATGTGCCTAATATGGTCTTCTGACACTGCCATTTCCTATGTGGTTTAAGTACGCAACGACTGCACCTAGAACTCCCGTTTGCGCTCTCAAGTGACTTGAAGGTCAGCGTGCGTGATTCCTCTCATGCTTACTAGGTTCGACGTTATAGTCTGGGCACCAGGGGCCTCACAACTGTTCATCTTTCGCAAAACGACATAAATTCTGGAATGACCTGATAGCAGTAACTTCTCACACAGCTTTCGGTAACTTCTCACTCAGCTTCTGGTGAGTAACTTCTCACACAGCTTTCGGCGAGTAGAGTAAATAGAAAGTAGCTTTTCATATAGCAGCCGGGTAGACGTGGAAGTAAGCAATACCTTTGCACCTAAGTTTCTGGGAGTCCGGAAAAGTAGGCAATAGCTTTCTACACCGATGCTAAAACAATGAGGCAAGGCTGCAATAAGTTTCCACACACCTGCCGAAGAGATAGGGGGAGAAAGCAGTAGCATTTTCACATAGATTTTGGAGAGACGGGAAAATAAGCAGTTCTTTTTGCACAGCTTTCGGAGAGACAGGGAGAGTAATTCGTAGCTTTTCACACATATTTGGAGTGACGGGAAAGTAAACTGTAGCTTTTACACAGCTGCCAGAAAGATATGGAAAGTCAGTAGTAGCTTTTCACACAAATTTCGAAGAAGCGGAAAATTAAGTAGTAGCTCTTTACACAGCTGACGGAGTTAGGGATAGTAAGTTTTAGCTTTATACACAGATTTGTAGAGACGGGAAAGTAAGTAGTAGCTTTTCACATAGCTGCCGGGCTACAAAGAGAGTAAGTTGTAGCTTTTCACAAAATTTTGTAGAGATGGGAAAGTAAGCAGTGACATTTTACACAGCTAACGGAGAGATAGGGACATTAAACAATAGCTGTTCACGCAGATTTTGGAGAGACAGGGAAAGTAAGTTTTAGCATTTCACGTAGATTTTGGAGAAACGGGGAAGTAATCAGTAGCTTTTACATAGATGCCAGAAAGATATGAAAAGTCAGTTGTAGCTTTTCACACAAATTTCGGAGAAGCGGAGGAGTAAGCAGTAGCTCTTTACGCAGCTGACGGAGATAGGAAAAGTAAGGTTTAGCTTTATACACAGATTTGTAGAGACGGGAAAGTAGTAGCTTTTTACATACCTACCGGAGCTATAAGGCAAGTAAGCTGTAGCTTTTCACAGAGTTTTGTATAGACGAGAAAGTAAGCAGCGGCATTTTGAACAGCTGACGGAGAGATAGGGACATTAAGCAATAGCTGTTAGGATACTATTTATACGTCCATCATGGGTCACTAAGCTGAATCGTAACCCGTCGGAAAACACTATGGGCTGCCATTCATCACGCCAGTGACTGCATTCTTCTCCTATTGCAGGCGCTGACGTCTGCTGTTTAAAATCAAGGCAAGCCGAAGCAACACACGGTGAGAAACAAGGCTTCTCTGAAGCAAACGGTGTCGTACAGAGCTTATAAACGAACATTGATCTGGTACAGACCACCACTATTGCGCCAACCCTCGGTACGTGTCTGTTTGGTCTGCCAACGCCATACGGTGGAGATAACGGGTTTCCCGTGCTGTCCTTTGTCGCTGAGCTTCAGACCCCTTACGTCGGTTCATCAGACCTCTCTCGTCCCACTGACATTATATTCGCATCACTGTGCTTGCGTTTCTTCCATCACGAGCGACGATATTATGTAAATGGACGATGTCATCGCTCTGTACACGTTATTTTATAAACAACGCATAGCAAGTGAAACATTGTGTTCTGACACTCGCTGGGATCAAACCCCAGATCTCTCGATAACTAGTTGAGTGTGTTCGTCTTTACGCTACGGTGCCAACAATTCTCAGCGCCATACCGGGGCTGCTGGGACTCACCCTCTTCTCTTTACGGGCTTGGCCATCGTTTTTGTGACGTCACGCTAAGCGACGGAGTAATGCACCGAGAAGGTTACAGCACTGTACGCTTCTGGGCATTCAGTCGTACTTAATGCTTGAATCAACAGCTTAATAAGTTCTATATTTTAGTTTTCTGCATATTATTTTATGATATATTACTTTGAAATGCTAGTTCTACCGAAATTAAAAAAAAAGGGAAAGAAAGAACTCAGAATTAGATGTCGTGCACCACTAGAGTAATCTAATAATAATCGACACTGAAAGATTTAATACATTGAAGTTCTAGTAGATTTTTATCATCACGAAAGATCTAGTAGATTTTAACTTGCAAATAATATGTTTTAATCTAATAAACCTTTAATGCGATCTTGTTAAATCGGATTTTAGATCGTACAGTGACGATTATTATTGGATTATTCCAGAAGTAAAGACATTTGCGTCTGTTTTACCTTTCTTAGGAATTACGCTTTCTCTGTCCTGTATGAGTATAAACGGTTATTCCAAAAACCTCTCTTAACGCAGTTTTAAACAGAAGCAGAAAATAACTGAAATGCAATCTATTAGTACGTTGACATACTGTTACATTGCAATTTGCATCTGTAAAAGGAAAACCTGCGAAATTTTAATAAAACAGTCTCCAAAATTGCGCTTTTAGACCCTAACTTTTTCTGGTCAAATAACATTGCTTTCATCCAAAAATAATAAATCTGAAGACGGAAAGTGTTCCAAAATTCATATACTGAGAATCTGTTTGAAAAGGTAATTCACAAAAGAAAAGTTATAATAATGCTGCATCAGTTTAATGTTGCTGTACACCCAGAAATAAATAAAAAAAATGGGAATCCGACTCTACACTGAATTAATTCTGAGAACATATTTTGAAAAGAAAGTGCCAACAAAAAAAATCTTATAATGCTGCTACAGTCTTTATTTATGTGTGGTTTTAACAACTTAGTCTCTCCCGCTCCCCTAGTCTATTTTGAAATTGAAGGAATTAGAGATACAATCTTACTATTTACCTGCATAATGTTGCAGGTTATACAGATATAAATAAAAAAGTTTTGAAGCAGCCAACTAAACTAAATTGATAATGAGAATATGTAACTTTCAGCACAATGTACACACAGAAATAAATAAATGAAAGATAAACTCACCTTTTACTAATTTCGTCCCCATGGTTATGAACATGTGTTAGAACATGCATGCTTGACAATTTTGTCTTACACATGAAATGAAGATTGAAAATTAACAAAAATAAAGATTGAAAATGTACAAAATGAAGATTGAAAATGTACAAAATGAAGATTGAAAATGTACAAAATGAAGATCGAAATATATTTATTTGTATGGGATTTAGGTTAGTTAGACTGGAACTTGGATTTAATTTCTCTGTAATGATGATTATCAAATGTTGAGGCACACAGGAAGACCACATTCATTAAGTAGCTGCTGCTAACATAGCATATTTTCTTTTCCCTGACCTGTTATTTAAGCAGTCAGTTTTCAACTTTAAGTAGTTATTTAAAAATATAGAAGCGCACTTTAGTTCCAGTTCAAATTTAGTTTGATTACATTTTGAACATTTTCCGTTCACTCTTCAACCTTCTTTGCCGCTAATTTTTTAAACACAAATTTTACATTTTATACATGGAGTAATTGCTCACAATCATCAGTCAAAAGGGATTTAAATAATTTCAAGCAAATAATGAATATTTTCACATTGATGTCTTCAGCCACCCATGGACATGCCCGTCGCTTAGCGTGACGGCGCAAGCAAGTTCTTAATCCGGTGGCCAGGCCCATAAAGACAGAGAGGAGTCCCGGCGGCCCCGGCCATACGCGGTTTATCAGTCAGCATCTGACTACACAAATCCATATTGATGGTCTCAGCAACTGCGATGTCGTCATCTGGTGGCATTTAACACAACAGCTATTCAATTGTAGCTAATAAATTCAAAGGAAGATAGAAATGGTGAATATATATCAAATACGTGGTGATAATGTAAATGGACGATGGCATTGCTCTGTCCACATTGTTGACACCGTAGCGTAAATACGAACGACGTCTCGACTAGTTATAGAGAGATCTGAGGTTCGATCCCAGAGGTGTAGGTAGAACAATTTTTCAGTTGCTATGCGTTGTTCATAAAATAAAGTGGACAGAGAGATGACATCGTCCATTTACATTATCACTACGTATCTGATATACACTGAAGAGCAATTGAATTAGAGATACCTGTCTAGTAACGTGTAGCACCACCTTTCGCCCTCATGACGACGGCGATTCGTCTCGGCATGGACTCGACAAGACACCGGAAGCGTTGGGAAGCCATACGGATGCACGACACCTGAACAAGCTCCCACAGTTCACGAACATTTGATGGAGAGAATCAGAGCCTCGAACATCTCTCTCGATAACATCCCAGATGTGCTCGATGGGATTGAGATCAGGTGACCTAGCTGGCCAAGGAAGCGAGGCGACGTCAGTGGAGTGTTCATCCAACCATTCGGATGCAATTCAGGAGCGATGGGACGGTGCATTGCCTTGTTGCAGGATGAGTTCCCCAGTGAGATGTGGAAGACGCACAAACGGGAGCAAATGGTCGTCCAGGATATCCCGGTAACGTTGACCTGTGAGGGACGATGTCACACGTACCAGGGGTCACATTTCAGTCCAGGTAAACAGTCCCCAGACAAGAATGCCACCGCCACCGGCTTGAAGAGTACCCTGCTGGTAAGAAGGATACATCGCTTCATGTGGTTTGCGCCGTACTCGTATCGTGCCATCCGCATGTACCAACGTGAATCTCGACTCATCAGTCCAGGCAACATTTTCCCACATGTTTACTGTCCAGTGGCGATGTTCCCGCGCTCATACAAATCTTTGCAACCTGTGATGTGCGGTCAGCAGCGGTACCCTCGTGGGACGATGGCTTCTGTACCCCATAGCGAGGAGATGGTTTTGGATGGAGTGGCTGCTTACACGTTTTTGTGCACCAGCGTTAAATTGCCGAGTGATTCCTTGTACTGTGGCCCGTCTATCCGCTGTTACAATGCGAGCTAGCCGACGATGACCCCGCTCATCCACACGCTGTTGTCCACGGCAGTTGGCCCTTGCAGGGATGGTTTTACCGGATTTGATATACTTACGGTGTACCCGTGACACAGTGGCTCGTGAAAATTCCAGTGCTTGCACGACTTCCAAGATGGAGTGACCCATTCGTCGGGCCCCGACAATTTGCCCACGATCAAATGCGCTCAGATCCTTCGTCTTACCCATACTGCGTCCGACTCTTACTGATTCCCGTCGCATCACTCCTTATATTGTCGGATCGCTGCATATGTCATGTCGTTTCCGTTTACATAACCGCCCACAGCGCCATATTTGCATTTAGCTAGCTGTCTCTAATTCAATTGCTCTTCAGTGTATATTGACGATGTAATGGAATGAGAGTCTGCCTTCCCGCACACTAACAAATCGGCCTCGCTCAGAGTGCGTTAACTCTACGTACGGGTATCGTCTGCTGCGGCGGGGCACACTCAGTTGCTGCCATTCCTTGTCTGCCACAACTTCCGAGAATGACCCTGTGCTTCCTGCTCCTATATCTTCTTCGTGACAGCTACGAGGACGTGGCTTGCATAAATCAGTTGCATGTGCATCTCCTCACGTGACGTATCCACCTTGTAAGTTTCTGTGCGATCGTACACATTTTTCCTTGCGTTACATTTTCAGAAAAAATATACTGTACGTAGTAATACCGGCCGCGCGTAAGGGCTGGTTTTTGACCATTCTTCTGAGATAAGCCCGGGACGAGACACGGGCGGCACGACATGATTGGAATTTCATATTTCGAATCAAAGTAATAAATGTGGGAATATCATGTGCAGGCTGTCCCACTCGCTACTTTACCCAAGTGTTTATTAATAACATCCTAAATAATAAGAGTAATTGTATGATATTTGGTAAGAACATGCCTTCATCCATGGAAAACAGAACCATATCATAAGAGATGTTGCACGTTTCAGCCCTCTGCATCGAGACAGGCATGAACACGAGACTCTTCCAGAACGTTCGCGCCAAGTACTCCGGCCTAATCTCTGCCACTGCCTCGCAGATGTTGTTCTTCATTGTCTGTTGGCGCACTCGTTGTGACCTTGGACGTTGCACAAGTCAGGTCCGTGATTCCTCGGGGTTAGGGCATTTGCTTGTTTGTCGCGAGGTTGATTGTATGTGTTAACGATGCCACCCCGGTTAACTACAGCCGAGCGTGTGTTTCTTGTCCGTATGTATTGTGATAGTAGTCGATTAAGAAGTGTCAGTGCAAATTTCGTAGGATATTCGGATGTCGGACAGCACCAAATTAACCTTGTATTCTGCAACTTGTTAAGAAGCTGGAATTAAGTCAGCTTTTTAACCAGCCATACATCACATTGTCAGTAATACATCAAATTGTCAGCCATACACTAAATGTGAGTATGGCTGAAATTGAGTGATTTCAGAGTGAGAAATAGCGTGATTTCTAAAGGAATGTGGCCACCTCGATCTCCTGATCTAGCACTCCCTGATTTCTTTCCCTGTGGGTATTTCAAATAAGTGGTTTTTCATAACAAGCAGACACGCTTGATGCATTGAAGAACATCTGCGAGGCAGTGGCAGCGATTATGCCAAAGCAACTGACGCGATCTTTCCGAAATGCAAAGTCTTGCGTTCAAGCCTAACTCGATGCACAGGGCGGACACTTCCAACATCTCTTATGATATGGTTCTGATTTCTATGGCTGAAGGTATGTTCTTCCCAAATATCATTCAATTACTGTAATTATTCACGATGTTATTAAAAAAAACTTTGGAAAAGTAGCGAGTGGGACAACATGTATATATTTACCGATGGCCAAATTGATGTGCTAAGCATTTCCTTTTCTCAAAGATCCTGCTAATGAATCAAGACGGAAAACATTCTTTTATCTACCTTTGTAAGGCCGCATAAGTAGACTTCATAATTCGTGAAAAATACTTCGCTGCCTAACTGCTAAGTCTTCTGTATATACTGCATTTGCCTAAATATGAAACTAAATCTTTTATTTTTCTACATTTAGTCCTCCCAAATCCGTGGGTCATGTTACATTTACATTCTAGAAAAAAGATTCCGTCAGGGTCAATGTGTTTACGTGTGATATCAATTAAAGAAAAACTGATTTCTGGTTTCTGGCAAGGGCAGAATTGTATTTCGATATTCATACCACACCGTGTCTTATAAATGGTACTCTTTTATTAAAGAAAATATTTAGTTCGTGTTTTGCGATTTCGATTTGGTTTAATAATGAAATATTTTCCGGCCCGTAACTGAAGAGCAAACCGAATTTCATTTTTGACTGAAAAGATATGGTATTAAATGTGAAATGCTACATTGCATTGGGCAACAACAAACCTTACGCGAATCATCTCTGAGACTATCAAATACATCAAACAGAAGTCATCGCTCTTTCCACATTTGTAAGTGAGTCACGGAAAATTCTCATTGGCAGCCACCGGGAATCGAACCCAGGGTCTTCCAGTTACGCGCCCGACACTCTACCACTACACAACATCGGCTTCGAATTCTCCACACTCACATACGACTAACTGCCAAACGGCGTGGAAGACCCAGTGTGCCGCCCCGGTGGCGCAGTGGTCTAAGCGATGGCCTCTGATCATTCGTCCGAAAGGGGTCCGGGTTCGAATCCCGGTAAGGCATGGATGTTGCGTATGTCTTACGGCACTGGCTCTCTCCCTTCCCTGGAACCAGTGGCCCTAAATTAGGGACGGGCGACTGCTTATAGCCCATTGAGTTGCTCACGGCGGTCGTTAAACCTCCAATCAAAAACAAAAAAAAAAAACAAAAAAAAGACCCAGTGTTCGATTCCCGGTGGCGGCCGATGAGAATTTTTCCGTGACTCACTTATAAACGTGGAAAGAGCGATGACTTCTATTTGATGTTTCTAGTCCACGTCAGTTGTGTGTATTAACTATCAAATAGAATGGACAAAGTAGTGAAGATAACGATTTTATTTAATGGCAGGAAACGTGCTCTTACTAATAGAAAATTAAAAACATTTTTAGATGATGCCGAATATAGTGACGTGCAACTGCACAATATCATTCATTGGCTAAGTTCCTGAAACTTTTTAGTAAGATTTTCCTAACTTCAGAAAGAACTTCATCTTCTTTTATTTAAAGAAGTGAAACGGGATTCTGATCTAAATAAAAGTCTCTGCGATGTATCTCCTTACAGCTTCTCCGCTTTCCCAACTGATATTACGCATAATTTCAAGGCTCTAAATACGAGGTGTTTCGAAAAAGACTTTACAACTTCGAAAGGGTGTAGACATTTTTTCAGAATATCTACAAAAATTTTTGGAGGCGTTAACCTGTAGTAAAGTACATCTAGTTTTACCTCACGTAGTGCTATAGCTCCTAACTCCGTAACCCCGACCCCTAGTGACTTAAATTTTAAATCAGCTGCTTTAACAGATGCCGAGCGGGCTCGATTTGTGTTATACACTAAAGAGCAATCGAATTAGAGATATCTGTCTAGTAACGTGTTGCACCACCTTTCTCCCTGATGGCGGCGGCGATTCGTCTTGACATGGACTCGACAAGACACCGGAAGCGTTGGGAATCCATACGGATCCACGACCCCTGAACAAGCTCCCACAGTTCACGAAGATTTGATGGAGGGGTCAGAACCTCGAACATCTCTCTCGATGGCATCCCAGATGTGCTCGATGGGATTGAGGTCAGGTGACCTAGCTGGCCAAGGAAGCGAGGTCACGCCGGTGTAGTGTTCATCCAACCATTCGGATACAATTCGGGAGCTGCATTGCCTTGTTGCAGGATGAGGTCCCCAGTGGGATGTTGAAAACGCACAAACGGAAGCAAATGGTCGTCCAGGATATCCCGGTAACGTTTACCTTTGAGGGGACGATGTCACACGTACCAGGGGTCCCATTTCAGTCCACGTAAACAGTCCCCAGACGAGAATGCCACGCCCACCAGCTTGAAGAGTACCCTGCTGGCAAGAAGGTTCCATCGCATCATGGGGTTTGCGCCGTAATCGTATCCTGCCATCCGCATGTACCAACGTGAATCTCGACTCATCAGTCCAGGCAACATTTTTCCACATGTCTAGGGTCCAGTGGCGATGTTCCCGCGCCCATGCTAATCTTTGCACCCTGTGATGTGCGGTCAGCAGCGGCACCCTCGTGGGACGATGGCTTCTGTACCCCATAGCGAGAAGATGGTTTTGGATGGTGTGGCTGCTTACACGTTTTTGTGCACCAGCGTTAAATTGCCGAGTGATTACTTGCACTGTGGCCCGTCTATTGGCTGTTAAAATGCAAGCTAGCCGACGATGAACCCGCTCATCCAGTCGCTGTTGTCCACGGCAGTTGGCCCTTTCAGGGATGGTTTTACCGGATTCGATGTATTCACGGTGCACCCGTGACACAGTGGCTCGTGAAAATCCCAGTGCCTGCACGACTTCCGAGATGGAGTGACCCATTTCGTCGGGCTGCGACAATTTTCGCGCCATCAAATGCCCTTAGATCCTTCGTCTTACCCATACTGCGTCCGACTCGTACTGAGTCAAGTCGCATCACTCGTTATATAGTCGGATCGCTGCATACGTCACGTCGTTTCCGTTTACAGGTCCGCCCACAGCGCCACATTTGCATAACGCCAGCTGTCTCTAATTCAATTGCTCTTCAGAGTAGTTTCAAGAAACGAAATCCGTGATAACTGTTCAACAGAAATTTTGCACCCAATATGATAACACGATTATCTCACTAGACTTACAATTTACTCTTGGCATTTGCTTTTTCTCGTTGAGACTTGTTGTTCTTCTCGCCATGAGAAATCCCCTGGTTGCTCGAATGCTTCAGCTGCTGTTGTGTAACAAAATACGGAAGAGCTGCTTTCGTGGTCCCACGAAATCAACGCGACATGCGTCTGCTGAAATGGGTATTTCAAAACCAACGGTTTGGCGAGTGTTAGAAAAACGATTGCACTTACACCGATGAACCATTCCATTATGACCACCCCCAGCTTAGAGAAATGAACGCGCCTGGAGACGGAAATGTGGCGTAGATGAAGTTCACAGGGCAGTAAATATACAACCTAGGGACCGGCTTTCGGTTAGTAGAGTGTTGTGAGTCAGAATGGTAAAATCTGCCGAATTATTGGAGTTTGATAAATGACAAATAGCGATGGCAAGGCGTCTCGGAACTACGATCTCGGAAAGGGTCCGCTTGTCGGTTGTTCACGCGCCGCTGTAGTGAGTATGTATCAAAAGTGGTGCGCAGATGGCCAAACGGGAAACCGTCGGTCAGCCGTGCGTCGTCCGTAGCTCATTGATACCAAAGGGGAGCGGACAGTGTCCCGCATTGTTTGCCGCGCTGGCAGGACCACAGTGCGACAAATGACCCGCAGCTACAATAGTGGTGATTAAGGCAATATGTCCCAGCACACATTTCATCGCGACCTTCTGCGCATGGGCCTGTGTAGCCGAAGACCCAGCTGGGTCTCCATGCTCACTGCACGTCATCGCCAACATCGCATGAAATGGGCCCAAGATCGTCGAGATTAAACCGTGGATGATTGAAAGGAAGTTGCCTAGTCTGACGAATCAAGATTTCTGCTGCATCACGAAGACGGCCGAGTGAGGATACGCCGATTACCAACGGAGGTTATGGCACCTGTATGCACGTTTGGGCGGAAACAGGTCGTCGGCGGTGGTGTCATGTTGTGGTCGATGTTTACGCGGGTCACTTTAGTCCCCCATTATCCCAATAGCATATCTGAACATCGTTGCGGACCAAGTTCACCTATTCATGTGTCCCCGCTAGTGATGGTCTTTACCAACAGGATAATGCGCCATGCTACACTGCCACAATCGTCAAGGAGTGTTTTGATGAACATGCTGGTAACTCCCTGTGAATGCCCTGGCCTCCAAATTCACCTGACGTGAACCCAATAAAACTTTTGTGGTTCAACTTGGAAAAGCGGGTTCGCGCTAAATCCCCACCACTCCAATATGTTACGAGACCTGGAGAACCTGCTGTTGACATTACGGTACCAAATACCCCAGGATACATATCGCCACATCATCGCAACGATGCGTCGCCCTCAGTGGCCGTTGTTTTGCGCGCTAAAGTAGGTCCTACAGCTTATTAGGTAGGTAGTCAGAATGTAATGACTCATTGGTGTGAAACCATACAGATTTACCATGGTTCAAGAATTAGAAGCACAGATTGCGTGAATCGTTTGGAATATTGTGCTAAAATGTTGCATCGGATAGAGGAAGACGGGGCATTCCTGTTCTGCCTAATCTTCAGTGGTGAGTCGGTATTTCGTATCAGTGGTAAAGTTAAAATCCAGAACTGCAGGATTTGATGCTCCAAAAATCCACGCGAATCTCTGGCACATGTTCGTGACAGTACAAAGGTGAAACCATTTTATGCAGTTAGCAAACATAAGGTTTACGGCCCCTTCGGCTTTTCATGTGACAACCATCGATGGTATCGTGTATCTTGATATATTCTTGAATATTATGCCATTCCACTGTTGGACGATGGTGACCAAAAATGACACATCACTTTCAGAAAGACGGCGCACCACCTCAATGCTGTACAGACGTCCGGGATTTCCACAATAAAAGTTTCCCAGGCTTGTGGATTGGATCGAGTAGGGCCGACAGCATGAGCATCTCAATCTCCCGACGTGACACCTCTCGGCGTTTTCCTCTGAGGTTTTATTAAATATCGAGTGTGTATTCCCAGGCTACCTACAAATTCCGATGAACTCAAAACATGAATTTTTTTGAATGGGGATTTTAATGACCACCATGAGCAAGTCAATTGGCTATAAGCAGTCACCCGTTCCTCATTTTGGGCCACGGGTTCCAGGGAAGGGAAATAGCTAGGGCCATAAGACAAAAACAACATCCATGCCCCACCGGGATTCAAACCCGGCCCCTGTCGGGAGAATGATCAGAAGCCATCAGTTTGACCACTGCGCCACCGGGGAGGCCAAAACTTGAATTACCGCCACAGTTGTAGAAGTGACAACTCTTTGAGTCTGGGAAGAAATTAACTTCAGGTTGAATGTCTGCCGTATCACCAATGGCAATCAAATAGAACAGAAAGGGTCATCATCGTTCTTCTTCGACATAATCGTCCAAATGTGGAATGACATAATGTTCCAGCATATCCAGATACACGATACCTTTGATGGTTTCTTCATGAGAAAACGAAGGGGCCGTAAACCTTATGTTTGCTAAGTGCACAAAACACATTCACCTTTGGACTGTCACGAATATTGTTTCGGAGATTCGTGTGTATTCTTGGCGCCCAAATCCTGCAGTTGTGGGCGTTAACCTTACCACTGACATGAAATTTTGACTCATCACTGAAGGTTACGTACTCCAGGTACGCACCGTCTTCCTCTATCCGATGCAACATTTCCACATAGATTTCCTGACAAGCTACGTAATCTGCGATACCAATTTCTTGAACCATGGTAAATAACTGAAGGTTACGTAGTCCAGGAATGCCCCGTCTTCTTCTATTCGATGCAACATTCACACACAGATTTCCTGACGAGCTACGCAATCTGTGCTACTAGTTTCTTGAACCATGGTAAATAACTGAAGGTTACGTAGTCCAGGAATGCCCCGTCTTCCTCTATTCGATGAAACATTTACACACAGATTTCCTGACGAGCTACGCAATCTGTGCTACTAGTTTCTTGAACCATGGCAAATAACTGAAGGTTATGTAGTCCAGTAATGCCCCGTCCAGTAATTCCTCTATCCGATGCAACATTTCCACACATATTTCCTGACGAGCTACGCAATCTGTGCTACTAGTTTCTTGAACCATGGTAAATAACTGAAGGTTACGTAGTCCAGTAATGCCCCGTCTTCCTCTATCCGATGCAACATTTGCACACAGATTTCCTGACCAGCTACGCCATCTATGCTACTAATTTCTTGAAACATGGTAAATCTGTATCTTTCTAAGTGAAATCGTTTTCGCAACGCTACCCAAACAGTCAGTTGTGAAACACCCATTTCGCGAGGCGCACGTCGCGTTGACTTCGTGGTACTTTACGAACCGAGCTCTCCTTCACGTGTTCTACAACAGCAGCATAAAAATTTATCCGACCAAGGGATTTCTCATGGCGAGAAGAACAACCCTCTCAACAAAAACAGTAAATGCCAAGGGTAAGTTGTTGGTCTAGTGAGAGGATCACGCTACGATAGTGTGAGCGAAATTTCTGGTGAACAGTTATCACTGATGTCGTTTCTTCATCACACAACGAGCACGCTCCGCATCTGTGAAAGCAGCCGATTTGATAGTACGATATTGTGTGTCGGGGTTACGGAGTGTAGTGTTTACAGCACTACGTGGGGTAAAACTAGATGTGCTTTGCTACAGAATAGCGCCTCAAAAGGGAAAAAGCGTACACTACACCAGCAGTGAAATGCGGGTCAATGTTTCTAAAAGAATTTAATGTGGGGATAGATTTTTATCTACACTGAAGTATCAAAAATAATGGGATACCTCTCTAATACCGCGTTGGTCCTCCACGCGATCGGATAACGGCAGCAACACGATGGGGCCTGGACTCCACGAGCTGTCTGTAGTACTGTGAAGAGAGTGCACACCATCATGCTACCTGAGGAGCGTCCTAAAATTCCATAATATTCGGCAGTCGAGGGTTCCTGGCATTGACGGCGTGTACTATACCGTGAAAATTATTTGGGTCATCGTCTCCAAAAAGGAGAGGTAAATGTGTAAGAAAACGAAAAACAACTTCACGAACCGATAAATATCTAATCAGAAATACTAAAATGAATCCAAAAAAAAAAAAAAAAAAAAACAAGCACCGACACTCAAAGAGATTTATTGGCTAGTGGTTGTGATGTTAGTGATTCAACTGTACGCCGTAGGCTTATGGAAGTTTGCCGGAAAGCAAGAAGACCAACGAAAAAACAATATTTCAATGCGAAAATGAAGATAAAACGTTTAGCATGGGTTAAAAAATATAAATCATGGACTGCTGACGACTGGAAAAAGGTAATTTTCAGTGATGAAACTCACTTATTTGTGCAGGGTTACCAAGCAAATATCGTTAGAGGAAGCAACTGTGAACCCTTAAGACCTGAGCATGTCAAATAAACTATAAAACACCCTCTGAAACAGTTGTTTTGGGTTTTTTTTCACATCAAATGGCACTGGAAGCTTATTTCCTGTTCAAGGCGTGATGAATTCAGCCAAGTGCGTAGAAATATTACAACGTAGGTGTAGGGCCAGACATATCAATTCTTAGATAATACCTTTTGTTTCCCGCCGAATAGCGAGCTACCGCCTCGCCTTTACTATACAATCTGGCTATCAAGGCGGCTGAAGGCGTCCTTGTGTAGAAGAATAATTACCTCGACAAACTCAGTCCAGTACACGGAAATAAAACCAACAACAAGACTTTATTATTCCGATAACATTTGCTTCACGGGTTTCCGATGATTTTCCGCTCAGGTTCCCGTGCTGACCACGTGCTACCTTTCCACAATTCTTTCCGCGATACCCGGTGGACGAAGGAATCCTCCTTCCCGTTCACCACGCTGCACGTCTGCGATAACCGCAGTCCTTCCGTCAGAAACTGGTGTCCAAACCAGGACCCTCTCTCCTTGACGACCGAAGCTCAACTGTCTCACTTAATCCTCCTCGCCCTTTCTGTCCTCTATCACGCATGCGCAAGAAAAACTGGTTTTCCCGGTCAGCACGTGAAATACCTGTACTCAGGAATGTCGTCGGATACCCGCAGGGGATTACAACCTTGCACGTATACAAAAGCAGAATGACAACTTGTTTAACAGAAGCACTCGAGCAGCTGACTCTTCAAGGTCAGATGCCCCAAGTGTTCATACACCCCTCTCTTAATCCCCCATAGGATTAAAATCGTACCACGTGGGTGGTGAAGAATATCAGTTATTATCCGAAACAACAAAATGGCGGAATGAAACGTCCGTCCGCACGTGTTCGTCACAATATTAAAAGTACATAAATTCCTAATTGACAGTTCGTTTGCGGGCGACCCCTACAGTAGGATTGTTCCATTCTTGCAAACTTTTGACGGGACATTTCAACATGACTTGGCCCCATGTCACAGTTCGAAATTGGTCAAGAATTTCATGCTGGAAAATCAAATTCATTTGCTTGATTGGCCTGGAAATTCACCAGACTGAAATCCCATAGAAAACTTGTGGAATATTTTGAAGAGACGTCTAGGTAAAATGGACTGTACAACCAAAGAACGCATGATAACGAATGCTATAAAAGTGTGGTTCCACGATTATGAAGTCAAAAATATGTGCACTCAATTAGTGGAGTCAATGCCCAAACAAATTCAAGAGTTCATTTCTGCTAAAGGAGGACATACTTCATACTAATACAGGTATTTATCAGTGTATATCAAGGCATAGAATGATATAAAGGCATAGTTTTGGAAAAAAGGGTGATTTTTTACTTGGTCCCAATTAATTTGCACAGTATAGTAGAATAGCACACCAAGTGTGTTCGATGGCATTTAAATCCGGAAAAAGTAGGAGCTAAGTTAGGATGCAAAATTCTGTGGAATGTACTCCAGCCATAATCGGGACTCTGTGGACGTAAGCGGTGGTGCATTGTCGTGCTGAAACAAGTTGCATCCGTCGGAGTGAATTACTCAAACCACTCCAACGGGTGTGACTCGTTTTCTACGGTATCGTGATGGAAGGCACCCTACCATTCCGAATCACGAAACTGAGAATCTTGGACTTCAAAGCCTCGTTTACTCTGTCAAGTTCCTGAGTTTAAAATCTCGAACTGACGGTTTATTTAAGTCCTGCACTTTAACCAAAAGGTCACCAAACATAATTCCCTTTGGATGGAATTCAACTTTTGTGTTCATTGGTTCTCCAGTTTTACAAAAAGATTTGGTGAGTTTAATATTCTTGTACAGGTCTAATTTTCAATCTCCAGCCATCATTTGCTTCAAGAAAAGATTTGCTTTGTACCAATTCATTCGGTTCTTAGCCAAGAATTTATGTGGTACCCATTAATGCAGTTATTGGACCTCTCCAATAAATTTGCATTCTCTTCATCGCAGTTGTTCGATCAACTGAGAGCCTACCCACAATATCCTCGTAACACTGATGAGACTAAAGCTCAAATACTGCCGATATTTCTACATCGTACACTTCAGAAGAGCTTCCAGACAGGAGCTTTTCTTCAAGCGTATTATCGCTCGAATGATACCGCGAAAACCGATCTGGGCATGTTCGTTTCCACCGATCTGGGCATGTTCGTTTTCACCGATCTGGGCATGTTCGTTTTCACCGATCTGGGCATATTCGTTTCCACCGATCTGGGCATGTTTGTTGTAACGGATGTATTAGGGGTCGTAATGCGTGCCAGCTGAAAACATTCCACACCATAACAGAGCAACCGCCAGCGTGCACTGTCCCCTGTAGTCATGTGGCATGTGGGATCCATGTGGACTTGGAGTTAGCTATCTGCCCGAAATATTTGGTATCGCGATTCGGTGGTCCCAGACTACTCGTTTTGAGTCCACTTGCGTCAAATGGCGGTATTTCCGAGCCCATGCAACAAACACAGCCTTGTGTCTTCGGGTAAGTAATGGCACTCGGGTGGAGTATTGACCCCGGAACCCCATAGAACACAGGGAGCATTTTACTGTCTGAACTCTGATGCTACTACGGTCCCCCAGCATTGAACTGTCATGTGATTTGTAGCAATGGTGCAAGCCGGGCGGATATTACGTGCCGGAAGTCGCTGCCCAAGATCGTCCACAGCTTTTCTACGACAACACCGGTCTCGCTCTCTGGATGTTTTCTCCGAGTTTGTACAGTCCAAGAACACTCTTGAAATTGTTGACCCCGTGAATTCAAATTTCCTGGTAGTTTCCGAGATGGAGTGACCCATGTTCCGGTCGCCGACGATTATACGACGTTCGAAATCACATAAATGGTAAGCTACTATCTGAATTGAGAGTGTTACTTGAGCTTGCAGAGATATCTGCCTCTCTATACAGGGTGATTGTAAACTGCTTTAACCCTTTAACGACCATAACGCCCAAAACGCCCGTACATGCAAACGGCCATAACCGCCTGGATCGCCGGTCTGAAGTAAATCAGATTTCCTACCCTTGCATGTTCTTCAAATTTTCTCGACGTATGAGGGATCAGCAGGAGTCACCCTCACTCATTATTGTTGTTATAAAACAAAGAAGTAAAACAACAAACAGTTTCGGGCGTTATGATATTTGGAGTGATAAAAGATTTTTGGGTCATGGTCGTTAAAGGGTTAACAAAACAAGAGGGGTCATCAAGACGAACAATATTTGCAATGAAACCTAGCGCCGCATTCCACTCCTAGTGCCAAAAAAGAGCGCATTCGAAAAACGTCCAGCAGGCACATGGAGTTCCAACCAGTACACGAGAAGCACAAGATGTAAATCAGGTGCGCTGAACATGTGCGTAGACGATGAGGAGCAAACATTTAAAAACGCAGCGGAACCCGTTCAGCGATATTACCGTACGAACATCACATGAGAATTGAAGTATATGTCTAACCGGCGCAACGTACCGTGTGTTTCAAGAGCAAGTGCTTTGCTCACCACACGGAGGGACGTGTGATTTATGCATGATGGGGCCCCAGCGCACTTTCTCAACGAGGTCCGATACTTCCTAAATGCGACATAGTCCGGGCGGTGGATTGAATGCGGCGGACCTGTGGCTTGGCCTCCGCGCTCCCCGGACCTTAATCAACAGGACTTCTTCTTCTGGGAGCACATGGACACATTGGTGTACGAGACACCTGTGGACTTCCTGGAAGATCTCGTCGCGTGAATCGCTGTTGCTGTGGACAAGATCAACACCTCACCGGCAGTCTACGAGAGGTTGCGACAGTCATTCATTCGCTGGTGTGGGCTGTGCAACGACGCCCTTGGAAGCCAGTATGAGCAGCTCATTTGAGCCTTTCTCTGATGTGATTGGAATTGTGCCACACATAAATTAGGTATGTCTGTTTGTTTTCACTGTTGAAGGCTCAAAGCGGATATGTAACTTTGCACTTTTCTGGCACTAGGAGTGGGATGCGGCCCTAGGTTCCATTGCAGATACTGTTCGTCTTCATGTGTATTATCACCTCTCTTGTTTTGCTGAAGGAGTTTACAATCACCCTGTATAAGTCTTTTGCGGACGATACCATTTACCGCATGAGGGTGGTGGCATGCAATTAAAATGGTAGCGCCCTTCCCAATTTTTTGGCAGCTCAGTGTATATAAGCTGGCGTAAATATAAAGATGGCCTACCCTTCTTTGTTAAAATTTTAAGCTCTATTAATTACCATCAGATCAATGAATGGAATACGGGATTACACGATTGCACAATACGAATTTGGAAGCTGTAAATCCGTTTAGTGTTTTAAATTATGACCTGAATGGTAAACTTGAAAATTTTGTTGTCCTGGACCGGGAATCGAATCCGGATCTCCCGGCTAGGCCCCGAGTATGCTAACCACTACACCACCCAGAACGACCAAGTTTCAAGTTTCCGATTAATTGGAATATAACCACAAGATCAGGCGAAATTTGGAAAGAGAAAATAAAAAAAAATCATAATGAGAGAGAGCACTGTAGATGATTAAACTCCATTAACGGTTGTTGTGTCTCCACTTCGATGCTTATCGTCGAAAGCCAAAGGGATTGTTTAAGAGTAGTCATTCACACTGTTCCTCTGATTGGACTTAACTTATCTCATGTCAGATAATGCCCTATCGCTTGTGTAAATACTTCCAAAAATTTAAATAGTTTTTAATCCCAAATTTCTAATGTTTACATATTTCTGATTGAAAATTTTTTTTATCGTTTTTGCTGCAGACCCTGATCGAGCTTTAATAAATGCATCTGATTAAAGTTCACGTAACTCCATTTGATAAATGGTGTTTGTGTTTTCAATTAAACCTTTCAAGGGATTAATGAACAGACATAATGCTTGCTTTTTTATTTCATCAGGTTGTTGATACCTGTCAGCAAAAGCCTTAATAAGAGTGTTTAACTGAGGAAAGAATACATTAAAATCTGTAATTTGACAAAGTATTCCGATTTCATCAAAAAGCTATTTGAAATATTCGAAGTCAAACGGATCCCCTCAACATTTGATTTCAACAATAGCAACTTGATACAAAAAGCAGCTACCTGTATATGACTGTCAGATATTGATGTCTTTTCTTCCAGAACAATAGAGGGTGATTCAAAAAGGACTTTGCAACTTTGAAAACGTTAGACAATAATTCAAAATAGTTAGAGGAAATCCATGAAATCACTAAGCAGCGACTGGAAATGTTTTCAAGGAGTTGGGAAAACGGTTCGCACGATGTGTCACGAAAGATGGTGGTCATGTTTAATGTTAGAAATGTGAACTGTGTATCATAAAAGTTGCACACTGAAGTGCCAAAAGTCATGCGATACGTACCTAGTAGTTAGTACCGTCTTTTCTAGCCCAGCGAAGTGCAGCAACTCGACGTAGCATCAATTTCCCTGGTATATGTAGATGCAGGAGCGTGGGTACGAACTGAGCTTTCCACCATGTCCCATATGTGCTAAATGAAGTTCATGTCAGGCGAACGTGGTGGCCACACCATCCATCGGAACTGTCCAGAATAAGCTTCGAACCACTTTTTGACAACTTGGGCCCGATTAATTGTCCGCTTGGAAAATCCCATCGTTATTGGGTTGCATGAAGTCCATGAACGGCTGCAAATGGTCACCCAGCAGAACAACAAAGCGATTACCGGTTAATGACGTGTTTACGAGGACCAGAGGACTCAAACCGTTCCAGGTAAAGATACCACACACATGTATGGAACCACCACCAGCTTGAACAGAGCCTTGTTGATAGCTTGGGTCCATGGCCTTATGGAGTCTGCGCCACACAGGCACCCACCCTACCATCAGCTAGCAACTACTTGTAGCGGGACTCATCGGACCACGACACATGTTGCCAGTCTTCAAGGATACAATTCCCGTGTTCACGAGTCCAGGTAAGGCGCTCAGTTCGATGTCGTGTTAACAAAGGCATTCTGGTGGATCTTCTACTCCTATACCCCATGGACACTAAATTACGCTGCACCGACCTAATGTTTATGTCTCTTTTGCCTCCTGCACTGAATATGGATGTTATTTGAGCCAGTGTCGTTTGCCTGTTAGCATGGAGAACCCTGGTCAGCCACCTATGGAGAATCCTGGTCATGGATAATCCTGGTCAGCCGCCTCTGGAGAATCCTGGTCATGGAGAATTCTGTTCATCCGCCTCTTGAGAATTCTCGTCATGGATAATCCTGGTCAGCCACCTCTGGAGAATTCTGGTCATGGAGAATCCTGGTCAGCCGCCTCTAGGCACGGTCATTCAGCACCTTTGGTCAGCCATTGCGCTGTCCACGGTGCGTGGTTATGCCTTCCATGACGTATTCGTGCTACACACGTGACACCGTGGACAGATGTTTAAATGTTTGCACAACTTTGGAAATTGAATGTCCCATTCGTCTGGCTCCCACTGCCATGTCTCGTTCAAACTCCGATAACAATCTACTTCGGCTTGCCGTAATCCTGCTGGCAGTTGTTCAGCCTGACTCACGAGATTACACCTCGCAATTGATAAAAATCGTGGTGTGCGTCGAAGCCCTTATACGACGGCAGCGCCGGTTAAAAAGTTGCATATTGCTATCCCATATTGGCACGTCAATTCTGTCATGCGTACATCCAAAGTTATTAACGTTTAAATTTGGACAAGGAGTTTATAAACACTCTATATATCTTTTTTAAAAATATGTAAAATTTCTCAAACAACTTAAGAAGCAATCTTGCAATATATACTGGGGTGCAAAAATTAAGGACGAGACGGTTTTTCGAATGTAACGTCGTGCAGAAGTGCTCCACATCGACCCAAATCATACCATAAGATCCTTAAGATGTAAGAATATGGGACAAGGGAGCAAAACCGTCGAAAAAAGGAATCCAAAGGATACAATGGCACTTTACTGAAAAGGTAGCTTCGAGCACAACTGGAAAGAAAACAAAAACGTCCATGTGACAGGCGGCTGCCAAGAAAAATCCAGTCTTCAGTAGGGGATGTGATCACCCTTGACTGCGTTGTAGGATTTACAACGTCTGTCCATGCTGAGGACGAGGTTGTCAAGGAGCTGTTGAGGCACCGCGTCCCATTCTTCTTGTAGCGCCAATTGCAGCTGGGGAATCGTTGCTGGCGGCTGGTGACGTGCTGCCAAGCATATTTCGAGAAGGTCCCACACGTGTTCGATCGGATTTAGGCCCGGGGACCTTGCGGGCCAATCCATGGGTTGAATATCTTTACTCTCCAACATCTCTGCGAAAGCCACTGAACGATGAGGTGTAGTGTTGTCGTCCATAAAGAGGATCTCAGGATCCTCAGCACCTCTAAACAGACGCACGTGAGGCAGGAGAACCTCGGTAGAATAGTGGACACCAGTGACTGAACCTCGTTGGAAGACGTAGAGGTCAGTACAGCTACCAAGCATGATACCGCCCCGAACGAGAACTCCGCCACCTCCAAACCGGTCTCTTTCGATGAAGTTGGAGGTGTGATTGCGTGTTCCCTGCTCTCTCCAGATGTGTATACGACCAGAATCGCTCGTCAGACTAAATCGGCTCTCATCCGTAAAGAGAACTCGACCCGATTGCTGATGTGTCTAGTTCGTGTGTTCCTGGCACCACAGAAACTGCCATCTCCGATGAGCAGGCGGTAATGGCACACACTGTACTGGTCGTTGTCGTGCAAATAGACCACCTTTGTGCAGCCTCCTGGCCACGGTAAAACGTGATAACGGACGTCTAGTTGTCTGTTTCATGTGCCTTGCGATTTCTCCCGCTGTCTGACGTCTGTCTCTTCTCGCCTGTAGGACAATATACCGGTTATCCGTCGCCGTGGATGGTCATGGACGACCATTGCTAAACTCTCGGACAGCTGTTCCTGTCGTTTGAAATGCTCTCCAAGCTCGTGAAACGATGCTGTGAGCGAACCCAAATTCCTCGGCCACACTAGTCACACTTCGACATTCTTCCAACTTCCCAATGACGCGACCTCGGGTAAAGTCATACAGATGTCGTGTAATGGATTGCCTGTTGGCCATATCACACGGTGGCAGCAAATTGACGGCGTTCAAACCGATGTACACCGTGCAATAGCTTTCAGCGAATTGCTGATCATATGTAGAGGATTTTAGGAAGGGAGTGTCTGACCCCAGGTCTTAAACAACCCTTAGAAATAGGAATCTAGGAGATTTGGTCCAGAGTGCCCGATAGGAAAGTGACACGGAAGCGAAGTAGAAAGGGGGAGGAAGACGCCCTTATTTATTACGGGGGCCAGTACCTGGGGTCCGACGGCTTAACGTGCCCATCCGATGCACCGTGGATATTTAGTGGATCGAGCGTTCGTACCTGCCTGGGATCGAACCTGAAGTACTTTCCGTGGCAGTCACGAACGCTGCCCACTCGGCCACCCATAGCACGAATTGCTGAGCGTACACCGCCCGTGTGCTTTATACCCTTCTGACACTCCCTCCCATACGTCATGCTGCATATATGCGCATGTCCTACCGTACCGGACCATTGTCTATCTCCTGAGTGGTCTTTCGGTCCGTTCTGCCTGCTCGTTCCGTTGTTACGCGAATTTCTCCTTTTCGTCCTTAATTTTTGCACACCAGTGTATCTATATTTCTTTTTTTTCATTCCACTTAATTCGTTTTCCTCATCACAAATGTGTTTCATTAATTCTGCTGAAAAGCGATTACGCCATTACAATTCTGTTATCACCGTTTTCATATATCTGCAGAATTTAATTAATTGGTTGGATAAAATTTGCATAATCATTGCGAACTTTGACTGATCAATTACTCATTGCGTGAGAAAGTAATGGATGTAATTCTTCCCATGAAAGGAACAAAGGCACAGCGATTGCAAAGTGTAGTTCCAAGGAAAAACTTTTAATCCTAATTTCAGCCGGTGCAAATTCTTCCTTTTATCGAGGTTTCGTCCTTTAAATCGTATAACTAGTTTAATCTAATGACTGTGTACATAGTAGTTTCAGATTCTTATTACTTTTATTGCACATAAATTTGTCGTTGGTGTTTCTACAACTTGAATTCTAACTCCTCTGTTTCAAATATTATTGCCAAGTTGGTCGCACAGAGCATCGTTCAGGTAGCAAATTGGACAGTTGACAGTTTATATTAACGTCATTCGTTTAGTTCGTTTAAAGAAGTAAGTAATTTTAATTAATTTTATACAGAGATCAAAGCAAAATATAAAAAACAAAAATCTGGCACATAACAACTAATAAATCATTTCAAGTACAGAATATTCTAAAGTATTTTAGGTTTCACAAAAATTTATACTTATACAATAATTGAAATCATGATTAGAAGTCATTATATTGAGTGTTTTAATATTTTGAATTACACCGTTAACATTTTTCAGGAAACTGGTACATTTCCTAGCAGTTAATTTTCGATAATACTTTTATTACCAATTCTTGCCTGGTGTATGACCTTTAAACGGAGTCTTCCGTGAGTCCACTTTCCTTTCTTGGCTAAGCTAAGATTCCAAAGTTCGTGAATCGAACATTCCTTATTTGAATTTCTAGGCACGGATTTTTTTGTAAACAATTTTAAAACCTGCATGCTTGAAGATTACCTGTTGCTCTTACCTTAGGATTAACGCTTAATTCATCGAATATACACAGTCGAGTCACATTATTGTGAACACCTACTACTTTTGAAGTCAACAGCGAGTAGCCAATGACACACGTCACGTGTCGCGAGCTGGCTTGGAGGGCATATAAGGTGCGCGGTAGGCATTCTGAAAACATATCACTCGTTGCTGCCATAGATGAAATGAGCAATGCAGCAGATTTGCAAAAAGGAATTATTATCGGCTGTCGGGAGAAGGGTGGCAGTATTTCTGAAACAGCGCAGGTTGTGAACTGTTCGCGTGCTGCTGAGGTTAAATGGAATCGTTTTTGGAGAAACTGCACCACTGCGAATAAGCGACGTGCAAAGTGCGGAACAGCACGCGCCATTGATGTGAGAGATGAACTTCGGTTTCGAAGGCGCGTGAGGGCCGATCGACACGCTACAGTGGAGCAACTCACTAGCCGAATGAGCCAGGGGCTTCCGAAAATGTATCTAATACATCAGTACAGCGAACCCTGCTGCGTATGAGGCTCCAATGTAGACGGATTGTCACGGCTCCTGTGCTAACGAAGGTGCATCGGTAGAAAAAGGTTTACATTTGCACGGCAGTGTCGGAATTAGACCTCCGCTGATTCGCAAAGGATTGCCTTCTCCGATGAGTCACGTTTCCTGCTCATCGAACGGATGCACGTTGGCGTAGAAAACGAGAAACGTCGGAGAACAAACACACTTCAACTATTCCTGGAAGAACACAAGCTGGTTGGTGGGAGTGTTATGACCTGTGAAATGTTTTTGTGACGTTCTCTGGATCCACTCATACCTGAGATCCTCCAACACGACAATGCAACGGCATTCTCTGGATCCACTCATACCTGGGATCCTCCAACACGACAATGCGACGGCATTCTCTGGATCCACTCATACCAGGGATCCTCCAAAACGACAATGCGACGGTATTCTCTGGATCCACTCATACCTGGGATCCTCCAACACGACAATACGACGGCATTCTCTGGATCCACTCATACCTGGGATCCTCCAACACGACAATGCGACGGTATTCTCTGGATCCACTCATACCTGGGATCCTCCAACACGACAATGCGACGGCATTCTCTGGATCCACTCATACTTGGGATCCTCCAACACGACAATGCGACGGCATTCTCTGGATCCACTCATACCTGGGATCCTCCAACACGACAATGCGACGGTATTCTCTGGATCCACTCATACCTGAGATCCTCCAACACGACAATGCAAAGGCATTCTCTGGATCCACTCATACCTGGGATCCTCCAACACGACAATGCGACGGCATTCTCTGGATCCACTCATACTTGGGATCCTCCAACACGACAATGCGACGGCATTCTCTGGATCCACTCATACCTGGGATCCTCCAACACGACAATGCGACGGTATTCTCTGGATCCACTCATACCTGAGATCCTCCAACACGACAATGCGACGGCATTCTCTGGATCCACTCATACCTGGGATCCTCCAACACGACAATGCGACGGCATTCTCTGGATCCACTCATACCTGGGATCTTCCAACACGACAATGCGACGGTATTCTCTGGATCCACTCATACCTGGGATCCTCAAACACGACAATGCGACGGCATTCTCTGGATCCACTCATACCTGGGATCCTCCAACACGACAATGCGACGGCATTCTCTGGATCCACTCATACCTGGGATCCTCCAACACGACAATGCGACGGCATTCTCTGGATCCACTCATACCTGGGATCTTCCAACACGGCAATGCGACGGCATTCTCTGGATCCACTCATACCTGGGAGATCCTCCAACACGACAATGCGACGGTATTATCTGGATCCACTCATACCTGGGATCCTCCAACACGACAATGCGACGGCATTCTCTGGATCCACTCATACCTGGGATCCTCCAACACGACAATGCGACGGCATCCTCTGGATCCACTCATACCTGAGATCCTCCAACACGACAATGCGACGGCATTCTCTGGATCCACTCATACCTGAGATCCTCCAACACGACAATGCGACGGCATTCTCTGGATCGACTCATACCTGGGATCCTCCAACACGACAATGCGACGGCATCCTCTGGATCCACTCATACCTGAGATCCTCCAACACGACAATGCGACGGCATCCTCTGGATCCACTGATACCTGGGATCCTCCACTACGACAATGCGACGGCATTCTCTGGATCCACTCATTCCTGGCATCCTCCAACACGACAATGCGACGGCATTCTTTGGATCCACTCATACCTGGGATCCTCCAACACGACAATGCGACGCCACTCTCTGGATCCAATCATACCTGGGATCCTCCACTACGACAATGCGACGGCATTCTCTGGATCCACTCCTTCCTGGCATCCTCCAACACGACAATGCGACGGCATTCTCTGGATCCACTCATACCTGGGATCCTCCAACACGACAATGCGACGGCATTCTCCTAGATCCACTCATACCTGGGATCCTCCAACACGACAATGCGACGGCATTCTCTGGATCCACTCATACCTGTGGAAGGCACTAGGGCCCGAATTCGTTACGAATCCGTCCTTGCAGACCACGTACACCCATACATGCTGATTGTCTTCCCTGAGGCGGATGGGATCCTTCAACACGACAATGCGACGTGTCACAGAGCTAAAAATGTCCTAGAGTGGTTGGAAGAGCACGATGAAGATTTTAAAGTACTTTCCTGGCCCTATAATTTACCAGACGTAAACCCAGTTGAGCATCTTCAGGACCACCTTGATCGTGTTGTTCGCTCTATGAATCCTCCGCCACGCACCCTCCTGGAGCTGTCAGATGCACTGCAGTTAACATGGCTCCACATACATGTGAACACCTTCCAGAACTTTATAGAGTCACTCCCAATCCGTCTAGCTGCTCTACGCGCTGTGCACGCAGGTTACTGTGGATATTAGTTGGTGGTCACAATAATGTGACTCGACCGTGTATCTGGTCATTTGAGCTATAAATAGTACCCAGACTGTTTAATTCTTTTTGCATGCTATGTCATTCCCACAAAAAGCAATCGTTCCTTTTTTGCAGTCAATAAATGCTTATGGAGACTTTCTTATACGTACGTATATACTCTTTCCCAAGAAAACCGAAGCACCTCGTATAAGTATTTCTATCCTGATGTAACTACGCATGCAAGTACCACAGTGCCGAATATGTAAATGATTAAACGTAAAGAATTATGACTAAACAGTTACCCTACACATCGTATGGGAACCCTGCATGGAGGAGGGTATATCAGCAGCAAAGTTCACACACGGGGACATTTGTGACAGGGAATTGCGGTTGTATTAACTTCCACATGAGGATGCTTCGACGTCGGATCCTTGTACAATACGAAGAACTGAGCGAGTTTCACAGAGGACGTATAATTGGCTGATACAGGCCGGTTGTTGAATTGGCTGGTACATGGGTCGGAGAGACACGGCAAGCGGCTGAAATGTGCGCCATTGGGTCGAGGAGGGCGCACCCGACATGGCACGCAGGAAGTGGAAGGCCAAGGACAACGACAGAACGCGAGATTCGAATGATTGTGAGAGCAGCGTACACAGAACCGAATTCGTCGCTTTCAAATATCCGTGACCATGTTGCCTCGTCCGTACCAAAGTGGCCATCCGAACAGTTGCCCGACACTTGTGGGCACTCCGCCAACAAACACTGACCAGCGAGCATCGCCGGCACCGGTTACAATGATGTCGGGTCCATTCAATGTGGAATATTGCCCAGTGACGTCGTGTTGCCTTCAATGATGAGTCACTGTTTGCACTTGGCGCATAAAACCAGCGCGTACGTTTCTGGAAACGAGCTGGCCAGCCCACGGATGCTGCCTTTACCGTTTAATGGCCAACGGTTCGCACACCATGAGTGTCTGTCTGGGGAGCCATTTGTTAAGATGGCTTAAAGCCCTTGGAAATCCTTTGTATCACTTTGACGACTCAAGTGTACGTCGACCGTATTCTACGACCTGTTGTGTTCCCATTCCTGTCGCAGCATCACCGAACAATTTTTCAACAGGATAATGCTCGGGCACATACGGCACGGCTCTCCCACGCGTCCCTCCGTTATGTTGATGCCCTTCCATGGCATGTCCGATCGCCTGACCTCTCACCAATCGAACGTGTTTGGGACGTAATGGAACTCCACCAACACGTCTCATTATGTCCCAAACATGTTAAGATGGTGTTCAATTATGAACTGACTCCCAATTTGGACACCATCTGGAATGCTATGCCTCAGGTTAATATGCGTGAACTGTATGCGGCTATGGTACGGCGGGTAACCGCTTGCATCCGAGCCAGAGCTGGCGCTACAACGTAGTGACTCATTCCACGCTTATAGCTTATTCTTCCAAATAAATGGCACAACTGCCCTGGAATTGCAATGATTTTCTTTCCCATACCTATACACTGCTGGCCACCCAAAATGTAACACCAAGAAGGAAGCATCCGATTAGCCTGAAATTCGCAGCATGCGTCGCCCGCGAGAGAACATGCAAACGATTAGCATTGCAGGGCATATACAAATCATGTGCGCCCGGCACGCCACCGAGAAGCACTATAAGCAGGGTGCACAGAAGGCGGGGTGTAAGTAGTGGAAGTACGTTGTGCTGCCGGACCTGTGCGTGGGAAGCTTCCTGATGCCTCGTCGCAGAATTCGGTAGTCATTCCAGCACGTTTCGGAGTTCGACAGAGGACGAATAGTGGCTTATCGCGACAGCGGTTTATCGTACCGAGATATCGGCGCCCATGTGGGACGACATCCCGCCACACTGAGGCGAGTATGGATCCGGTGGGTGCAGGAGGGAAGGACGGACCGACGTGAGCGATTGCCGCAGCCGCAACCCCGGCACACCACCGAACGAGAGGACTGGAATGTTGTGCAGTGGGCATTCACAGCTCGCACCGGCACATCACGAACGTTAGCGCAGGAATAAGGGTGTGCAGCACAACAACTTGTGTCAGCACGTACCGTTCGACGTCCTCTGCAGGAGCGGGACTTGTCGCTCGGTGCCATTGCCCCGATTACCATTGACGTTAAACCACCGGTGAGTGCGGCGGCAGTGGGCAGTTGAACGCCGCACCTGGACTACGGAATGGCACGACATTGTCTTCTCCGACGAATCCGGCTTCTGCCTGCATCACCACGATTGTCGGATCCGCATGTGGCCTCACCACGGCGAGAGACTGTATGAGGCCTGCATTATGCATCGCCATACCTGTCCGTCGCCTGGCGTTATGGTTTGGGGCGCAATTGGATATGACACCCGTACCCCTGTGATACGCATCGCCGGTACACTCAACAGCCACCGCTACATCTCCGACATTTTGGAGCCTGTTGTCCTCCCTTACATGTAGCACCTGCCAGCGGCCACGTTTCAACAGGACAATGCGCGCCCGCGCGTGGCACGCATCGTGCAACAATTCTTCACGGCCCAATAGGTGTCACTGCTGCCGTGGACTGCCTGTTCTCTCGATATGTCGCCCACCGAATGCGTCTGGTCGCTGATCGGCAACTGAGTGGCCTGGACCGACATACCCCAAGCCCACATCCAAAACATCTTTCGTTTGATGCCGCGGCGTGTAGCGGCCGTTATTGACAGCCATGGGTGCCACACGAACTATTGATGTTGGCGTGTTCCTCAACTCGCACGGGCCTGTAAGTTCAATCGTTTCATCTTTGTATCTGTTGTTATGTGTCCAGTAAATCTGGATTTGCTATCTCCTGTCTTTCTTGGTGGTGCATTTTGGGTGGCCAGCAGTATATTTTTGTTCCATCGATCTTGATAGCCCTGTTCCATCGTCATGAGGACTTGATGGAAGCGTGCTTTCTGTTCATCACTAACAGCCACAAGATTCTCTGGGAACTGATCAAGGTGACTGTTCAGAAAATGGAGCATGACACTCGTGTTGCACCCAAGATCGCGAAAAGCCAACACCGTTCTGGTAAAGAGAACCTCATAGTTATCTACTTTTTTGTTACCAAGGAAGTTTTGTATAACTGACACGAACGACAGCCATGCTGCCATCTCCTTGTCATTCATTTTCCTGACAAATTCTTCATCACGCACAAGGGCACGAATTTGGGAATAATTGAACACACATGCTTTGATCTTCTCGAAAGACAAAGCAGCAAAAGTAGAAACTATATGTTGAAAACATTCACCACCAGTACTTAATGCTTTCAGGAACTATTTCATGAAGCCGAGTTTAATATGGCGTGAAGGGGGGGGATAACACTGTTCACCAGTGAAATTTTTACAAGAATGGAAGTGGTTTTTCTTTACAGATTTTTGTTCAATGAACACAAACATAACAGTAAAATTTCTCTCTTAGCTACGGTTCTGGATTAATTTGACCATTTATATTTTGTATATATTACATATACACTGGAGTGCAAAAATTAATGACGAGACAGTTTTTCGAATGTAACATCGTACAGAAGTGCTCCACATCGACTCAAATCATACCATAAGATTCCCAAGATGTAAGAATTGCGACAAGTGAACAAAACCGTCCAAGCAAAGAATACAAAGGATACAAAAGCACTTTATTGAAAAGGTAGCTTCGAGCACAACTAGACAGAAGACAGAAACGTCCATGTGACAGGCGGCTGCCAAAACAAAATCCAGTTTTTAGTAGGGGATATGATCACCCCTGACTGCGTTGCAGGATTTACAACGTCTGTCCATGCTGAGGACGAGGGTGTCAAGGAGCTGTTGACGCATTGTGGCCCATTCCTCTTCTAGCGCCAATCGCAGCTGCGGAATCGTTGCTGGTGGCTGGTGACTTGCTGCCAAGCGTCTCCCGAGAAGGTCACACAACGTGTTCGACTGGATTTGGGCCAGGGGACCTTGCAGGCCAATCCATGCGTTGAACATCTTTACCCTCCAGTAACTCTGCGACAGCCACTGTACGATGAGGTATAGCGTTGTCGTCCATGAAGAGGAAGTCAGGACCCACAGCACCTCTCAACAGACGCACGTGAGGCAGGAGAACCTTGGTACAATAGCGGACACCAGTGACTGAACTTCCTTGGAAGATGTAGAGGTCAGTACGGCTACCAAGCATGATACTGCCCCAAACGAGAACTCCGCCAACTCCAAACCTGTCCCTTTCGATGATGTTGGAGGGGTGATTACGTATTCCCTGCTCTCTCCAGATTTGTATACGTTCAGAATAGCTCGTTAGACTAAATCGGCTCTCATCCGTAAAGAGAACTCGCCCCCATTGCTGATGTGTCCAGTTCTTGTGTTCCTAGCATCACAGAAACCGCCGTCTCCGATGAGCAGGCGTTAATGGCACACACCGTACTAGTCGTCGTGCAAATAGACCACCTTTGTGCAGCCTCCTGGCCACGGTAAAACGCGATAACGGGCGTTTAGTTGTCTGTTGCGTGTGCCTTGCGATTTCTCTCGCTGTCTGCCGTCTGTCTCTTCTCGCCTGTAGGACAATATACCGGTCGTCCGCCGCCGTGGTTGCTCGTGGACGACCACTGCTAAGCTCTCGGACAGCTGTTCCTGTCGTTTGAAATGCTCTCCAAGCTCGTGAAACGATGCTGTGAGCGATCCCGAATTCCTCAGATACAGTAGTCACACTTCGACCTTCTTGCAACTTCCCAATGACGCGACCTCGGGTAAAGTCAGCCAGATGTCGTCTATTGGATTGCCTGTTGGCCATATCTCACGGTGGCAGCGACTCGACGTCGTTCAAACCGATGTACACCGTGCAATAGCTTTCACCGAATCGCTGAGCGTACACCGCCCATGTGCTTGATACTCTTCCGACACTCCCCACCCCCTATGTCATGCTGCATATATGCGCATGCCCTACCGTACCGGAACCTAGTCTATCTCCTGAGTGGTCTTTTGGTCCGTTCTGCCTGCTCGTTCCGCTGTTATGCTAATTTCTCCTCTTCGTCCTTAATTTTTGCACACCAGTGTATTTCGATGGGATGTCCAAATACTAGGAATAAAATTTAGCGAATTCACCTACTTCATAGGCGTTGGTGTTTTGCCTGCCGCTTGTGGGGAACGTTCGGTGCATCTCTCTGGAGCATCCAGCAAACTTCTGCTAACATTTCAGCATTCCACTTTCTTTTGCATCGCAGTAATGTGCTGGTGGAATCGCTCCCCATGTTTATCACTGAAAGCACCACAGTTATCAGGGAAGACATCGATACGTGAATGTAGGAAGTGCATCTTGAGCGTCATGTTGTAGCCAAGGTTTTCATAAGCACGGAATAGTTCTCCCACAAGGCCCATGTAATTGGCAGTCCTCTTGTTACCCAGGAACAATGTTGCAAAATTCCGAAAACATTTCCAAGCATGCTGCCTATCATATTTAAGAATACACTCAAACTGTTTGTCTCCCAAGAGCTAGCGTATCTGTGCTCCAATGAATTTTTCCTGTTGGATTTTCTCAGTACTTAGTCGTGGGAACTTTAGGCAACAAGTATTGAAATGCAGATTCATTCTTGTTCACAGCCTTTGCGAATGCCTTAATGGGCCCCACTTTTATGTGCAATGGTGGCAGAGCTATTTTACTAGCCGTCACCAGAGGTTTGTATGCAACATTATTTGTGCCAGGCATCAAAGCTGTACGTCGAGGCTATTTTACTCTGTTTGTAATGTAGATTTCTTGCGCGGCTATCCCACTCGCCGATATAGCAAAATTACTTTGTGTACCCTCCTTGCAAGCCAAGCAAAATCGCAATAACTTTGAAATCTGTGCACATCAGCCATTCTTGTTCATTGTAGTTGATGATGCTTAGAACAGGTTTTAACATGGTATAGCTTCCTTTAGCTAAGGCTGCATATGTAACAGGGATAGAAGGTCTTTTGTTACTATTATTATATAGTTCAGCCTTAAGGTTTCTTTTGGATGCATCTAAAAAAGTCTCCACTCGTCCGATTTGTACAGAATGTTAAGTTCCTGCATCACACCTTCAACATTTTTACAGAATGTTATTTCATCTTCACTGCTAAAATAGTCTTCCAGTTGTTTCTGACGATCACGAAATAAAGACGCTCTTTCTGTATCGGGAAGTAGGTTCCACTCTTGCAATCGTGATGCTAACAGTTCAGCTTTACACTTTGGTAGCTCCAAATCCCTAATGAGATCACTAAGTTCACATTGTGTGATTCTGTGCGGTTCACTGTAGAAAGATGGTGGCACATATATAGGATCCGCATCACTGGTGGATGGATGAGCTTGTATTAACTGATTCTATAAGTTCACCATCATCGTTATCACTACTTGCCTAAACGCTAACTTCAGTATCACGAACCGGCAATCCCCTCCATGGGTCACTGGAAGAATAACGGGTGGTATTGTAGGATATTCAATATTTATCTTCCTCTTCGTAGTTATTCCTTTCTTCAAAGGAGGTATCATGCAGAAACAGCAATCGGTTGAGTGGTTTGTTGGTTCATGCCAAATGGCGGGTACAGCAAATCGCAATGAGACTTTCTTCCCATGCTTACAAACCCTCAGGGTTGTTGAACATGCCGTACAGCACACATGTGGAGCCCAAGATTTATCTTGGTCTTCCACACGACACCTAAAATACATGAAATATGTTTTGTTTCGCTAATGGAGTCAATGGTAGCTTCCTGGAGCCACAAATCCCATCACCACAAATAAAACAAACGTTATATGGATTTTTAATAGATTTGCGGAGAATTATCACCATAGTGAAAGACAACACCCGAACAGAAGCACAATAAAACGTGAGTGAAATACAATTCACTTATTTAAATAAATTCACTAATAAACACTCTAACAGAAACACGCAGTGCGATAAAACTGACGCAGTTTGATACATACGCTCCCACGAACAAACAAACTGGATGGATCCGCTTCCAACAGCTTCTTTGCTATGATCACGTGATTCACGAGGCGAAGACGTGTGAATTTACTCACCCGGACCACAATTTAGCGCTTGCCGAGCTGACTTATGAGTGCGCTATTATAATATCCCACTGATATATACACCGCAGTGCCATAAAAACTGGTAAACCAGTCAAATACTTGGTAGGTCCTCCACGGGAGCGCAGGACTGCAGAAATAGGACGAGGCATGGACTCCACTAGCTTCTGGAAATATGCTGTAGGCAATGCACACCATATTTCCTGCAGAGCGTTGCACAATTCTAATGTATTCCGAGGTTTTGGATTCCCGTGTTCGATAGAGCGTTGCATGGCATCCCAAATGTGTTCTATCACGTCCAGATCTGAGAACTTGGGTGGGAATGGCAACACCTCAAGCTCAGATGAATGCTTCTCTAACCATAATGTGGCGTCCAGACACTTGTGCGGAGGTGCATGTTCTTGTTGAAACAGTTCTAACCCTTCAGCATAAATACAGGACATGAACGGGTGTACCTCGCCATCACAGACGTTTGTAGACGCACCAGGAGTCCAAGTGAAGTCCAGGTAAACACACTCCACATCATTACGGGCTCCCACCAGTCAGTACAGTTCCCTGTTGACAGGCGGGATCCATGGCTTCGTAGGTTTTGCGCCATACACGAATCCTTTCATCTGCCTGATACATTTGGAAACGAAACTCTTCAGACCATGCTGCTTGTTTCCAGCCATCAAGTGTCCAGTGGCGGTGTTGCCGTACCCAAGCGAGGCGCATAGCTCTGTGTCGTGCACTCATCAAGGGGACTCGAGTTGGGCGTCGGCTCCCAAAGCCCATATCGTGCAGGGTATGTTGCACAGTCCTGATGCTTGCTGAAGCTCCAGCATTGAATTTCGATGATACCTGCGAGAGGGTTGCACGCCAATCGCATGAAACAATTCTTGACAGCCGACGATAGTCAAGTTCACCCGATGTCTTTTTACGGCCACACTGGTATCGTGGGTTGTACATTTTGCAGCAATTCTTGTAGTCCCGGTACACCCTTAAAATGGTCGTCCGTGAAATTCCGAACTTCGTTTCTACCTCCGAAATACTATGACCCATCTCAGGAGCGCCAACTATGACACCGCGTTTAAAATCGCTTAAATCGTTATTATTGTCATTCTCATGCGGAATACAGCTCTGACAGCTGGCAAGGATATCTATCGCTTTATATACGCACTGGAGAACGGAACCGAGTACGCGCATAGGTGACGTTTCTATGTATTTTGCATAAACTCGTCTGTACCAGTATTTGTGGCACCTCAGTTTGTGTGAAACACAAATGGTAGATTTACTCGGAAGTTTGTGCTGGGAGAGTATTTTTCTGTGATTTTCCTGTTGAGTGACCAAAAATCTATAAAGGACGGCTAATTTCGTTTTTGTAAAAAAACAAAACAAAAAAAACCCGTTGAAATTTGTTGAACAGTGTAATCTTCTCTCTGTTTACGATTGGGTCATTCACAATGTTTGACATGCCTGCTTCTTGAGTTTCATGGATGGGCCATTCCTTCTGTGTCCAGTGTTTCTCTCGAATTCAGCTGTCTCACAAGCAGAGATAGCATGGGAACTTTTCTGTTGACCAAGGCGGAAGTTGACCATTTTCAGGCCCATACAAATGATCCAGTTGTGCTTGTGACATTTGAGTAAGTCAATGACCTTTTTTATGTCATTATATTCTGCTCGCAAATCACTGTGTGACCAACTGGAACCGCTCCGTGAACATGGCAATTGTGCAAGAGAACGCACTTGAGGCTGAGCTTTGAGCTGCCCAGAAATAATCGCCATTCTGTTTGACTATACGAGGTAACACTTAATTGCCTCAGAAGACATGGGATATAGTGGCAGTAAATAAATTGCTTGTCTTCTGGAAAAAAATCCACAAAAATCTAGTTCCGCTTTTGGAAATCAGAAGCTTTTGCAGAGCGGTTAAGTAAGTTTCTTGCTTGCAGCCTGGAGGCTAATACCTCAGCTGCTTTCTTGGAGAGCCCCAAATCACGTACAAGTCATTCAATCCCGGTTGCCTAAACTGCTGAGGGACTGATGACTGTTTGGTATCGAATGAGAAGTCTTAGGATTCTGAAAACATTTCTTGAAGCTCCTTATCACAACCCTCGTGTTCCTCCTGATCATGTTCACTGCCTTCTTCTTCAGACGAGGCAAAAACCATTAAAAACTAAATCCGGGAGTTCCTCAGAGTGCGGAGTAGATCGAATTGCTGAGGAAATAGGAAATACTGGGATTGAAGATCTTATGCCGGTTTTCTTGCCGACACCCTTCGTGTTGACCAGTCAAACAAAAACAGTCAGTTATGTGGTTCTTGTGTTCTCGCTGAACCTTGGGAATGCCGCCCCGGTGGCGCAGTGGTCTAAGCGATGGCCTTGTAAAGGTTGTGTTGACCTGTGCTCCGTGTTTGACCTGCGTTTATTGGTGTTCTTTTGTGTGTGTGCCGTCATTTTGTGTATCTCCTGTGTTGTGAACGTCTCCTGTGTCGATTGAGTCCGACTTTGACGTCCTGTAAGTAAAACTTTACTTGTACTAACTCTTTTACCGTCCTGGCTTTGTCCAGGGTCGGGTTTAGCAAGCCAGCCATTGCAAATGGTAGCGACCGCATCTGATAGGCCAGGTCTGAAGCTTGATAACAAAGCTCCGCCCACACCTGGCCACGTTCGGTCATCGTCACTACCACACGCAGCTGGTTTCCAAGCCGCGTTATCTGATGTTACCACTTCTTCTTCCAACTTTATGGATGTTCATTTCCCGACATTTTCCACCACCGTGACGTCATTAACTTCTTCAGTATCCGTTGCCTCTGGTACTTCATCTGCTCCTGCGAGCACTGCGTCTCGACCTTCCCCATCTCCGCCCATTCCTACGGCAACTCTACCTTATGCTTCCGTTGTGAAGGGTACCAGTTCATCTTCCTCTACAGCGAAGAATCCATGTACAACGCCTCTTGATATGATTGTCACTAGAGATAACAAAAAATTACGCATCGAAATTCCGGAAACTTCAGCTGCTGGGCAGGAGGTTTTACGAACACAGAAACTTGGCATATGTTTTGATGCCCTCCCGGACACCAGCCTTAAGAAATACTCCTTAGCCGTCCGCCAAATCCTCCCTAAGGGTGCGATCACCCATATGGCGAGGAAGCCTAGGACTGTTCTCATCTATTTTGCGAAGCCAGAGTTTGTGGAGCGCGTCTTATCTGACGGACTGCATGTTGGGGATCATACCTTACTGGGAGTCCCGCTCACGCAGCGCCCCGTACTTGTTACGTGCTACCCCGTACCACCAGAAATCAAGGACCATTACTTAATGACGGCCCTTTCCCGTTGTGGAAAAGCAGTTGGTTCCATTTCCACTCTGTCTTCCACACCAACAGACCCAGATGACAGGAACATCTTAGGTCTGCGTCGCCAAGCAAGGATCCTGTTTCCTACTGAAGATGCCATTGCTGATTGCCCTACTGACCTCACTGTGGTTGTAGGGAAGCAGATTTTCCGGATCGATATCGTTACTGCCTTGCATTGTTTTAAATGCAAGGAATATGGCCACATCCAATCACGTTGTCCACATGTATCTGCCAAGCCACCTATTTCTATACCAACCAAAGTCAACACCCCAGCATCAACACCAGTTTCTCTGGCCACACCAAGTTCGGCTCCACAGACGTCCTTGATCCCTTCTACTGTTGTTCCAGATGATTCTCCCCCAGCAAGTGATGATTCATCATTAGTCTCCAAGTCTTCGATATCTACTACAGGAACTTTGGCCACCTCTCCATCGTTGGACCCACTTGCTGCTGTGGTACCTCTACGTTCTTCGGAGGGTATTATCTCAGAAAAGGAATGGCAACCCCTCCGTCGTGTTGCTTCATCTTCTTCCCTTGGATCCCCTAATGTGGAGTCAGATCTAACTGTCCTACACCCACCAGCTTCTCCCGGCGTTCCCACGTTGAAACGTACCTGACAGAGTTCCATCTCGCCAGTGACGTCTTCTGCACGCTGCTCTCGTTCTCGTTCGCCAATTCGACAGTCTTTCTCTCCAACAGCAGTTCCTACATCTCTTAAGTCCCCAGCTGTTCCAAAATTGTTGGATCAAAAAACTTTTTTATCTGGAAACTTTCCCTGCATTAGACGGGCCTCTGGCGCCCTCTGATCTTGCTCTCATTATACTCAATCAACCGTCACGTCCTCTCAAGCAGCTAGACTGCGTTCAATCACGTAATGCTCAGCTTCCCACTATTATCACCCAACTTCAGAATCTACTTGCTCTTTTGCCAAAAATTAACACAGTCACTAATGCGCAGACATCTAACTTAAAGAAACGTGTAACCAGTCTTCACAAAAGTGCTGATAGTAATATTCAACCACTACAACCTTTTTCAAGTTAAAATTACTTTCTTTCAAATGTAAGAGATGCTCCGTCCCTCCTACCAATGCGTTAGTGTTTGAAGACATTACACCGCATGATGCGGATATATTATTGCTACAGGAGACTAACTGCCATCCCAATACCCCATACCACCGGTGGCGAACCTGGCCATTTCAATTCTACCATGCCCATCGACTTAGTCTTCACGCAGGACTTGCGGTGGCCATCAATTTTCGTCTTCGATCCTTCATTACTGATATCACGGTAAAACCGATTTATCGTGACCTCCTGCAGCTTCTGTCTTTCCGACTTCACAACTTACGATACCATATCTTCAACATCTATGTTTCCGGCAATCAACAGTATGCAGACTGCCTTTTTGAGCATTTTGTTTCCTGTGTTCAAGGTCTTCCGGCCACTGATATTGTCATCTTAGGTGGTGATTTTAACTGCACCCTTGACCCATCCCTCGACAGATCGGACGGTTCCACGGATACCAGGTATTTTCTTACCAGAGCACTTTCTACAGCCATCAACCAGCTACAACTCCAAGATTCTTTTCGACACCTGCACCCATTTCTTCGTTCGTACACCTGGCGCTCCTACTCCACTTCCTCCCCTACAACTGCCCGACTTGACCGGTTTTATGTTTCTTCAATTCTTCTTCCTTCAGTTATCTCCCTTTCTCACACACTGACAGTTTCTTCCGACCACAGCTGTGTCGTAATGTGTCTTCACACCGGTCCATTTCCTCGGCAATACTACCGTACTTGGACCCTTGATGATGATCTTTTACTTGATTCAACTTACGTAAATTCCATTCAATCGCAGCTCCAACAAGCCTTATATACGCTCCCTTTTGCTTCTTGTCCCTTGCAACACTGGTTAAATGTCAAATCCCAAATTCTTCTTTATACCAAACAATATTCCCACGAAAAACGTACCACCGCCTCTATGAAGATTGATGCTGCACGCTCGATTTTTTCCACCCTAGATCTTGATTCTCCGCTGTTTTCTCATTACCAAGCTGAACTTCGTGCCTTGCTACTTCCTGTCTCCCAACAAGCTCTTCACCGCCTCAAGCGCCTTTATCTCCAGCCAAATGACTATCTATGTGAACAGGTTCAACAACTGGAATTCCACAAACGTTCTGCTCATCACCTCCGTAATCTGAAGTTACCCGATGGAACTGTTACTAATGACCCCACTCTCATTTGCTCCGGTGTTAGAACATATTTCCAGTCACGTTTTGCTCAGTTCCAGTCAAGTTCTCCGCATGCTGATTCGATTCTTCGTGCCTTACCACATATTCCATCGCATCTTGTTACATCTCTTTCTATGCCTATCACCCCAGCAGAAGTAGTACAGTCACTTGCCTTACTTAACTGTCACTCGTCACCTGGTCCTGACGGGTTGACAGTTAATTTCTTTCGTACGTTTTCCTCTTTCTTACACTTTCTCCTATTGCCTTGCTTTACAGCTGCTTTTTCCTTATCTGTTCTTTCCCCCGCTTTACTCTAGCTCACATCATTCTTCTTCCAAAAAGGGGTGTCTGCTGGAGTTGGACAACTGGCGTCCTATATCCATCCTTAATGTTGACTACAAGATTTATACTAAAATACTCTCTCTTCGATTGAACCCTGTCCTACCCACCGTCATACATCCCGACCAAACGTACACCATCCCTGGCCGAAGCATTCATACTAATATTAATCTCCTCCGTGACTCATATTGCCTTGCCCACCTTTCCTCCGAACCTTTAGCCTTCCTCAATCTTGATCAGAGGCAGGCCTTTGATAACGTGAGTCATCAGTGGCTTGCCTCTGTGCTCTCTGCCTTCGGTTTCCCATCTGTCTTCATCACAGCCCCCCTTGCCCTGTACCAGGACTCAGTTGTCCATATCCGGACGGCCTCGTTCCTTACAGCCCCCATTCCGTTTCGTAAGGGCATCCGTCAAGGATGTCCTCTTTCCGGACAACTTTTCTCTCTAGTCTTTGAGCCTTTTCTTTGCTCTATCCGTTCTCTTCTACAACCTCGCCCCTCCACCATTCGGCATAGCACCATTCTATCGTTCTTACTGCCTACGCCGATGATATCACAGTTCTCATCCGAGAAGAATGGCAATTCACAATTGTTCTTGCATGGTATCAAGTGTATGCTGCGGCTTCCGGCGCTTCGTTAAACCTTTCAAAGTGTACAGGCTTGTGGTGTGGCTCCTGGAGACATCGCCCCGATACACCGTGGGGCGCTCATTGGACTTCCACCAGTCAAAAGATACTTGGGGTGCACATTGGCAGCCGGGTCTCACCAGCGGCTGCCACCTGGAGACCCCTCGTCAGGAAACTACGTCACACCGCTGCTTACTGGTCCAAGCTCAAGTGCTGTTTGACCTACCACAGTCGTGCACGGCTTTCTGGCACCCACATCCTCTCGTTAGTTTATCATTCCTGGATTGCACAACCGCCACCAGCCTACGTTCAAACTGCAACAACATCAGCAATGCTCAGCATTGTTTGGTCATCTACTCATTGGTTATCTTCCTCAGTATTGTCTCTACCTTCGACTTGTGGTGGCCTCAATATGCCAGAGATTACCGTACGTTATAAAGCTGTAAGAATTTTCAATTTCCTCCGTTTGACAGTTCAACCAGACTCTTCCGCTTCCATTCTTCTGCTTAATGTTCTGACTTCCCCCTTAATCCCTGCCTCACCGTCCATCTTCTTCTCAAGATGGATATTCACACTGTCATTCCCCCCTACACCCCCGTTTTCCTCTAGTCTACCATGAAGCTGTTCAGTTCCTTCGTTCTTTACCGCTCATTCGTCAACCCCCTCTTCCACCCTTGATCTTCTTTCCGAGCCTCTTTTTTCCTCCTCCGTCCTCCACCCCCCTACTGCCAACCTTTTCTTTTTCCCCGCATGGCTACACGCTGGTGTAGTCTCCGTTTCCCAACTTGTCCTCCCCGATTTTTCATGGAAACCCGTTTCCGAACTTTTTCTCACCCTACCACCCTCGCCCGAACTCTCTGATAACTTCCTCCAACTTAAACATGCTCTTCAATCACTTTTTCCTTCCCTAGTCGATTCCTCTGGCCTCCTTTCCGTTTCCTCTGCCTCTCTCCCTTTTCCGTTCTTCCTTCCCTTTTCCGGTGATCTCCTCCCTCTCCACAGTCTTTCCACCCGCACCCTGTACCGTTTTCTCCGTTCTTCTTCTGCGGTACCTTGCCCTATTCCCTCTGTTCCTTCTTTTGCACTAACCTCAGTCTGGTCTACTGCCCAACATTCACCGGCCCTCTCCTCAGAACTTAATGTGCATTGGAGGTTTTTGCACAATCGACTGCCTGTCCCTTCGGCTTTGTTCCGGAGAAATATAGTATCATCAGATCTCTGTCCTTTTTGTAACGTCGTTAGAGACGTCTTACACATGTTTGTTTACTGTCCGACGCTGCTCCCACTATTTCACAGTATATTCCAACTTGCACATCCTTCTTGTACCAGTGATCTCACCCTAGAAGATTATCGTTTCCTCGGCCACAGTTCTACAAGTTTCTGCTCTATTTTACCAGTTTGTTCGTATTTATTTATTCTAGCTAAATATATTATTTTCTCTCACCTGCTACAGTTACAAGATCCAGATTCTATTACATTCTCTACCTCCTTGGTTGCACACTACCGCAACAGGGTAAAAGCCAGACTCACCCTGGAATATTCCTTGGCGAAAGATACGGCACGGTTACCTGCCTTCTTCACAACATGATCGCCGTGTCGTCCCTGGTTTCAGTCTTCTAGTGCCCAGACTGTTCATTTGCTGTTTTAATAAACCTACGTCGGAACTTTCCATTTTTACTGTTCCCTCACCATGTTTTCTCCTGGAACTGGATTGTGTTTGCTTCCTGCTGATGTCACCTTTTGTACACAGTTCTCTTCATCCGCACAGTGACTCTCTGCCACCAGTGACTCCCATGTCACTAGAACTGCACATATTTTTTTCTATAAATTGTTTCGCTCCAGTGATGTTCCAAGACTTCGATGAACATTTATCCCAGAGCTACTGCTGTTTACAGCAAATAATGCAATGCCTGTCATTGCTCATCTGTACAATTATCATTTCATTGTAAATATCTACATTTTGTTTTATTTCTCCCCTTCTCTCACACTGCGTGTGAGGTTGGGGATGTTCTGTTGTAATTCGTTTACGTGAATAAAAGCGAATATTGAAACTAAGCGATGGCCTCTGATCATTCGTCCGAACGGGGTCCGGGTTCGAATCCCGGTGAGACATGGATGTTGTGTTTGTCTTACGGCACTGGCCCTCTCCCTTCCCTGGAACCAGTGAGCCTAAATTAGGGACGGGCGACTGCTTATAGCTCATTGAGTTGCTCACGGTGGTTGTTAAAATTCCAATCATAAAAAAAAAGAACCTTGGGAACTCCAAATGGCAGACCGTTTCGTTTTCCGGTTGTCCAGTCACGAAGAATTTTCTCACAATTATGACATACAATATCAGGAGCCCATTTCTTGTCTCGCTCTTCAATGGGAACTTCAAAATAGGCATTATAGACACGTCTCACAAACGTAGGTATATTGCGCCTTTGACGCAGAAGTGTGTAGCAGCCACATACATAACAGAATGCATCAGGATTATTTACACATTTATGTCTACTTGAAGAAGCCATGATCAGATCTGAAGCAAAGAAAAACAGGTGCTATTTTTGTGTAAATCAGATGAATCTCTACCAAAATTAACAATAAAGATGAAGAATATTTATGTTTGCAAAACAATGAGCGTAATTAGTCTAAGGTTAGGGTACATGTAAGCCTAGTTCTCAAGCTATCCCTAGTGTAATTAGCAATGGATGTCCTTTTTTTGCGAAAACCACAAGTTTCAAATTGCATGAAAACTAGAGAGTGTAGAAGAAAACTGATTACAGATTTTAAAACAGTGTTAAAAAGTACTTAGAATTAGTAGAAAATTATCGTGCAACTGAAAATAAAAATTGTAAAAAAATTGTTCCCCAGTGTACTTCATTGAGGGCAAAAACAAAATCTAAAACAAAATCTCTCGCGACTTCATAGGTTACTAAAATCTGAAATTGCATTCCAGCATATATCTTTAATATTGCAAGAGCGTGAAATAAAAATGAAGCAGTTTTTTTATCAAGTGTGTGTTATGTAGGAAACATTGAAATTTTAATTAAACACCAGAAGCATAACATTGTTTCAGATGAAGTAAACTTTCAATTGAATGCATCTTCCGAAATCAATACCACATCTTTTTCGAGCACTGTTAGATGATATTTACACAGCACCCATATTTTGACCAGCTGATTAAAGGTCGCAGTGTACGCCTTGCGTCATCTCTCCGAGCTATATATGAAAGTGTTTTTAGAAATCCTCTTCATATGATAAGTTTTTTCATTAAATTTGTCAAATTTGTTAATTAAAATAACAAAAAAAATTGACTTTGAACAATGACTTAGTTGATAAGGATCAAATTTATTATCTTCCTTCAAAAAGCAATCTACTTGATGTTCGAAAACTCGGAAATTTATTTCTACTTTATCCCAATAATTCTGATTACTAGTACAGGTTAACTACATTGCTGGACACCAAAATGCAACATCAAGAAGGAAACATCCCATTGGCCTGAAATTCGCAGCATGCGTCGCCCGCGAGAGGACATGCAAACGATTAGCATTGCAGAGCATATGCAAATCATGTGCTCCCGGCACGCTACCGAAAAGCACTATAAGAAGGGTGCACAGAAGGAGGGGTGTAAGTAGTGGAAGTGTGTTGTGCTGCCGGACCTGTTCGTGGGAAGCTTCCTGATGCCCCGTCGCAGAATACGGCAGTCATTCCAGCTTGTTTCGGAGTTCGACAGAGGACGAATAGTGGCTTATAGCGACAGCGGTTTATCGTACCGAGACATCGGCGCCCTTGTGGGAGGACATCCAGCCACAGTGAGGCGAGTATGGATTCGGTGGGTGCAGAAGGGACGGACGGACCGACGTGAGCGATTGCCGCAGCCGCGGCACACCACCAAACGAGAAGACCGGAATGTTGTGCGGCGGGCACTGACGGCTCGCACCGCCACATCACGAACGTTAGCGATGGAATTAGGGTGTGTTGCGCAACAAACTGTGTCAGCACGTACCGTTCGACGTCGTCTGCTGGAGCGGGGACTTGTCGCACGGCGCCCATTGCTCCGATTACCATTGACGTTACGCCACCGGCGAGTGCGGCGGCAGTGCGGCGGCAGTGGGCTGTTGAACGCCGCACCTGAACTACGGAATCGCACGACATTGTCTTCTCCGACGAATCCCGCTTCTGCCTGCAACACCATGATGGACGGACCCGCGTGGGGCGGCACTGCAGCGAGAGACTGTATGACGCCTGCATTATGCACCGCCACATGGGTTCGTCGCCTGGCATTATGGTTTAGGGCGCAGTTGGATATGACACCTGCACCCCTTTGCTACGCATCGCCGGTACACTCAACAGCCACCGCTACATCTCCGACGTTTTGGAGCCTGTAGTCCTCCCTTACCTGCAGGACCTACCAGCGGCCACGTTTCAACAGGACAATGCTCGCCCGCACGTAGCACGCAACGTGCAACAATTCTTCGCGGCCCACTAGGTGTCACTGCTGCCGTAGCCTGCCTGTTCTCCCGATATGTCGCCCATCGAACACGTCTGAACGCTGATCGGCAACTGAGCGGCCCGGCAAGCACCACTCGTGGCTACGCCTCATGAACTGTGGCAACGTGTGGAAGCAGCCTGGACCGACATACATCAAGCCCACATCCAAAGCCTCTTTCGTTCGATGCCGCGGCGTGTAGCGACCGTTATTGCCAGCCATGGGGGCCACACGAACTATTGATGTCTGCGTGTTCCGCAAGTCGCACGGGCCTGTAAGCTCAATCGTTTCATCTTTGTATCTGTTGTTATGTGCCCAGTAAATCTGGCTTTGCTATCTCGTGTCCTTCTTGGTTTTGCCTTTTGGGTGGCCAGCAGTGTATAATGCTAGAATATTTCTGGAGCATCAGACGAGATTGCCATGAGAAAGTCCTCAAGCGCCATAGCTACAAGCGCAAATTCTTGCCTGAATAGGACATATTTGAACTTTGCATCCCATCAGTTGTGCTGAATCACCCATTTAATTAACATATATTTCGAGATCTTTATGTCGAAATATTTGTTAATTTAAATTAAAAAGCATTAGTGTATACTCATATTTGACTATATAGGAAAAATGTTTCAGATTTGACAAGTGGCGATACTTATCTTACTACACACAAGGGATTTTGTTTGCCTTTCTTCTAACTTTAATGAATATTTGATGCACCTACACGTTTTTGTGAATACATAAAGACTATCTTTGCCAAAACTGTTACTTAAGCTTAATTTTAAGAATGCGCGACCATAAAGTCCCTTAGATAGATCATGTCATCATGCGAGAGGCATCAAAATGTCGCGAAAAATGAAAATATTGTATTGCAAAAAATCTGGAGCTTACAGAGAAAACCTAACTCTAGATTTTTATTCAGCACACTCAAATTAAGTAAGAACGAGTGCTGGTATCGATACAACAAAAACTTTGTTCCCCAGTGTTATTCCTTTTAAAGTTATAAATGTACTTTCAATTTCACACTTCAAATGTTCAATCAAGATGAACTGCTTTGCGTAATATTAATTTCATTTCTGTGAAATAAAATGGCGATAAACTGATAACATGCAGATGTGCCATTTGATGAAAAAATGCATCCTGAGGAGCGCGAGTTTTGCTTTGCTTAAAGCATTAACCAAGGAAAAACTGACCGTTAGCAAAAAACAAAAAAACAAAAAAAAAAAGAACGTCAAAAACAGGAGAATAAAAATCCACTGAATTCGTCGTTTGACGAAATTCAGTGGACTGAGCAAAAAAAAAAAAAAAAAAACCGTCAAAAACAGGAGAATAAAAATCCACTGAATTCGTCGTTTGACGAAATTCAGTGGACTGAGCGAAAAAAAAAAAAAAAAAAAAACCGTCAAAAACAGGAGAATAAAAATCCACTGAATTCGTCGTTTGACGAAATTCAGTGGACTGAGCAAAAAAAAAAAAAAAAAAAAACCGTCAAAAACAGGAGAATAGAAATCCACTGAATTCGTCGTTTGACGAAATTCAGTGGACTGAGCGAAAAAAAAAAAAAACCGTCAAAAACAGGAGAATAAAAATCCACTGAATTCGTCGTTTGACGAAATTCAGTGGACTGAGCAAAAAAAAAAAAAAAAAAAAACCGTCAAAAACAGGAGAATAAAAATCCACTGAATTCGTCGTTTGACGAAATTCAGTGGACTGAGCAAAAAAAAAAAAACCGTCAAAAACAGGAGAATAAAAATCCACTGAATTCGTCGTTTGACGAAATTCAGTGGACTGAGCAAAAAAAAAAACCGTCAAAAACAGGAGAATAAAAATCCACTGAATTCGTCGTTTGACGAAATTCAGTGGACTGAGCAAAAAAAAAACCGTCAACAAACAGGAGAATAAAAATCCACTGAATTCGTCGTTTGACGAAATTCAGTGGACTGAGCAAAAAAAAAAAAAAAAACCGTCAAAAACAGGAGAATAAAAATCCACTGAATTCGTCGTTTGACGAAATTCAGTGGACTGAGCAAAAAAAAAAAAAAAAAAAACCGTCAAAAACAGGAGAATAAAAATCCACTGAATTCGTCGTTTGACGAAATTCAGTGGACTGAGCAAAAAAAAAAAAACCGTCAAAAACAGGAGAATAATAATCCACTGAATTCGTCGTTTGACGAAATTCAGTGGACTGAGCGAAAAAAAAACCGTCAAAAACAGGAGAATAAAAATCTACTGAATTCGTCGTTTGACGAAATTCAGTGGACTGAGCAAAAAAAAAAAAAAACCGTCAAAAACAGGAGAATAAAAATCCACTGAATTCGTCGTTTGACGAAATTTAGTGGACTGAGCAAAAAAAAAACCGTCAAAAACAGGAGAATAAAAATCCACTGAATTCGTCGTTTGCCGAAATTCAGTGGACTGAGCAAAAAAAATAAAAAACCGTCAAAAACAGGAGAATAAAAATCCACTGAATTCGTCGTTTGACGAAATTCAGTGGACTGAGCAAAAAAAATAAAAAAAAAAAAACGTCAAAAACAGGAGAATAAAAATCCACTGAATTCGTCGTTTGACGAAATTCAGTGGACTGAGCAAAAAAAAAAACCGTCAAAAACAGGAGAATAAAAATCCACTGAATTCGTCGTTTGACGAAATTCAGTGGACTGAGCAAAAAAAAAAACCCCGTCAAAAACAGGAGAATAAAAATCCACTGAATTCGTCGTTTGACGAAATTCAGTGGTCTGAGCAAAAAAAAAAAAAAAAAAAAAAACCTTCAAAAACAGGAGAATAAAAATCCACTGAATTCGTCGTTTGACGAAACACGATTAATGTAAACAAAAATAATAAGAAAGACTCCATTCCTTTCTCTACCGTTATGCGTAGAATTTTGAACAAAAGTAAAAGACGTTAATAACAATGCAGCAGACGCACGAAAACAAAGAATCCATAGTTTAAATTAACCGATGCTAAGGAGGGAATTATCTGCTTTGGCTATTGACAAACGATGACAAAGCTAATTAAAACTTAGGTGATGAAAGATGTCTTCCTTTATTATACATCTGAAGCTACAAATTATGTATAAATGAAGAGCTAATATCGAACAACACACGTCTAGTAAATTTATGTAGCGCAAAAAGATAGTGAGAGTGAAAGACCCAAAAAGGAAAAGAAAGGATTTAGAAAATAAGAAAGAAACTGAAATGAAAGGGAAACCAAGTAACTGTTTGTTCGGCGTAAATTACATGTTAAACGTTTCTGTTAAATGTAAATAAAATTTGTAGTAACCAAAAACGCCGCTTAAAAATTTGTAGAGATAGGAATCGAAAATAATATTTTTTATCCCACATCACCTTAGAAATGTCAAAAAACTAGGGAACAAAATGAAAGGTAGGAAAAGAGAATAAATTTGTGAAAAACATAGGAGATTACATGTTGAAGAATTTGAGAAATTGTAAATTCTAATACCATTGTAAATAGCTATAAAAATCACACACAAACCCTTAAAAATGGCACAAAAATAAATAAAATAAAAGGCAAGGGGGATGATTGCTCTGTCGTAGAAAGGGCGCAGAAGAGGAAAAATGCAAAGAAAAAGGACAGACCAAAAACATATAAACAGAATTAGTTATTTTTGGAGTAACCGCCATTTTGGACTGAATTTACCTTTGTGTTGGCCGCCCCTTGTCTAAGGAATGGCATCTGATCATTTGTAGTGAATGATACCAGTCATGGTTTCATTCGTAGTGAATGATACCAGTCATGGATGCGAGTTCGAATTCCGGTGGCGCATGGATGTTGTGTTTATCTTACGGCACTGGCTCTCTCCCTTCCCTGGAGTCAGTGGCCTTAAATTAGTGACCGGTGCCTGCTTATAGCCCACTGAGTTGTTCACGGTGATCGTTAAACCCACAATCAATAAAAAAAATTGCCAGATGGAGGAAATCATCATAAAAGAAAATACTTTTGCGTTTCTATTCGATGCATTATTTAAAATACTAACTGTGTGCAGTGTGTTCCATTCGTAGAGAATGATACCAGCCGAAAAGTAATTTTTTCCAACCCGATATCTAGAGCCAATTAAACAATGTGAAGTGATAACATGCACTTGAACCCACGGGCAGCAGAAGTGTGCATTATCAGAAATCAAATTTGGAAGAAAACTGTTCCTCACATTGGAGGATGGAAAAATAAAAATCAATTATTGCATTTCAGTCTGGGGTAAAACAACTAAATATAACATAAATAGATTACAGATGCTTAAGAATAAATTTATTAGACATTTAGAACTTAAATTATCAAATAATCATTACTCCAGCACACTTTTTCACTCTAGACTTAATCCAATGAATACAGCAATTATATGACTATAATATAGGAAAATTAATGATCAAGATAAATAAAAAATTGCTGCCTAGTGATCTTACATACCTTAACAATATACGTTATTGAAGAAAAAATTAAAGTGTTATTTATTAGCTAATGCCATAGTGTAATAATACTGTGAAAAATTGTTGTTACACTTTCATCCGCCCTTCAGTAGCATGGCAGCCTGACTTTTTGGTTTCTTAAGAGTACTCTTGTTATGTAGAAGAAGAGGGCTAAGTCAGGCCAATTTGGCTTTTACCCTCCTCATTCCATGTTGTTACCACATTATATCACTTTGTATATATGTACCATCCTGTTGGGTATTATTACTGTAATACAGTGGTTCCCAAACTTTTTCGATTCTTGGCGCCCTTGCTGAATATAGGTTTTCCCAAGGCGCCCTATGTCAAATTCTAACAAGTACACTTAGACAAAAACAAATAAAACACGTTTTGAAGATCACGAAAAAATTTAATTGAAAGAACTCAACTAATTATAATTAGTGGGATGGATGAGCCTGTTGATCACCTCACATTTCCTCAAATCTTGGAATCAAACTGGACACACATTTCCTTCTCCACATTGATTTTCGCGTGATACTTAGTTTTTATCACATCAACCGCCAAAACCCCAACTTCACACAAATAAGAAGTCGCAAATGGAATTACAATTCTCTGGGCTTTACCACTCAGAAGGGGATATTCATTTTTTACTGATATTGAAAATTCAGGAAACTACATGCTGCTAAATCTTGTGTTCAACGTATTGTCGCAAGACAACTCACTAAGATTTTCTTCTGCAGCAGTAAATTCAGATGGAGCAGTGACGTGAAATGGATCTTGAATCCATACAAATTTATCGATATTATCATTTTAAAAATATTTCTCAAACCAGGTGATAAGCTGTGATAAGTGTTCTTCAAAAATGGATTTCATGCCTCGAGAGAAATCAACTCCATTGGGGGTCAAAAACTGTTGCAACAAGGGAAAACATTATTTACCTCCGTCTTCATTCATTTTTCTTTCCCATAGTTTTAGTTTTTTTATAAAAGCTGAAATTTTCGCAATCGACTTTAAAAGGTGCATGTAGCTTCCCTGCAGGGAGATATTCAGAGCATTCATCTTTTTCAGAAATATCACATAAGTATGCTAGTTTAACAAAAAATCTTCATTTACAACATTTCCGGTATACTTGTGGTCTTCCTCTTTAAGAAAGATATAAATTTTCCTGTCGTAGTTCGAACGTACGAGATAAAACATTACCACAAGAGAGCCATCGCGAAGTGCTGTAGTACAACAGAGACGTGTGCTCGTTCCCATATCCTCACATATTATTTTGAAAACCCTTGCCTTCAATGGCCGAGGTTTTATAAAATTCACTACATTCACTACATATCCTAAGACCTGTTTAAATGTAGGACTCACACATTTTGACGCGAGTGCTTCCTTGTGAATATCGCAATGGGTCCACAGTGCATCAGGGGCTTTGCTTCGAATAAGTGCCTGCAATCCTCCATAACAGCCGGACATATAACGAGCACCATCCGTACAGACACCAACGCACTTAGTCCACTCCAAATTATTTTCGGATATAAAAGTATCTCGAACAAGTCTTGAGCCTTAACACTACCAGTGATACTTTTACAAAAGAGAAGGTCTTCTACAATGTTATTACCATCTATAAACCGTACATATCAAATCAAGTGAGCATCATTATCATTACCCGTGGCCTCATCCAGCTGCAACCCAAATTCCTTACCTTTCATTTTTTCAATTAATTGATCATTGAGGTCTTCCGCTATGTGCTTTATTCTGCGACTGATGGTGTTATTGGACAAAGGCACATTTGAAAGCAGTTTCACCGCAGATTCACCGATCATAATGTTCTCCATATCTACAGCAGCCGGTAGAATGAGTTCTTCTGCGATGGTATGAGGCTTCTTACATTTTGCGATTCTGTGTGCCCACTTGTAAGACGCTAGCAAAGTATTGCTTGGTATTGATGCCTGCTTATAAAAACTACCTTTTTGTTGATTTAACTCTTGTAACTTTCTCGTAAAGCAATAACGAGATTCACTAAGCATGCTGGGATGATTGCCTTCAAAATGGCGTTTCCACTTACTTGGTAGCATGCACTCTGGCGCCAAAAAAATTAATACACATTACGCACTGAGGCCTTTCTTCACCATTGGCGTCTGTCGACGTAAAACCAAACTACAAATAACTGTCATTATATTTTCAATATTTACGCTTCTTCACACTCTTGCCACTACTTGACGGTTTGCCTTCTTTATTTTCACTTTCACAAAGCTTATTACTGTTTAGTAAAAACCGATATATTTTTAAAAATACATACGAGAAGAAAAACTTCACTTCACTTAATCACAACAATATTCAGTTGGTACGCCGAAATCTTACAAACGCCTGAACTTAGCGACAGAGCATCAACATAACAGACTACTAACAGCAGATGAGTCACAAATGACAACGGATGAGAATATTTAAAGGATCTGGTGACCTTCTCGAAAAATATGGATTGAGAGTCTCATTTCTAGACACTCGGAGAACGAGGGAGGAATGTCTATCAGAAGCATGGAGGCTGGTGCGAAAGCTCACGCTATAACATTATTGTAGAGCGCCATCTAGTAATCATTTGTAGAGGCTTCTGCAAACAGTTATTACTAAGTGAGTTACTGATTTGCACCAGGTCCACTTGATGTCGCGTCCTATCACATTGAATTGAAAATGGAAATAAAATTATGAACATTTTGTAATATTTCGCGACGCCCCTGTGAAGAAGCCGTGGCTCCCCAGGGCGCCGCGGCGCACACTTTGGGAACCACTGCTGTAATAAATAAAATGTAATAAATGAATTGAAATTTTCAAATCAAATGTTTAGAAGCATTCTACAGTTGCGCCCCAAGGCAAATGTCAACATCATCTTCTCGTAGTGCTTCGTCTTCTCCCTGAAGGGGCTATGACAACCGACCAATACAGGTATAACTTTATCACCGTGATTATAAACAAAGACATCGCCTTTTCCACGTTTAGCAACACATAGCAACCGAAAAATTGTTATCCGGTTACCGCTGGGAATCCGAATCCCAGATCACTCGATATCTAGTCGAGTGCGTTCGCCTTACGTTACTGTGGCCAACAATCAACGGCGCACTATGTGTGTTTATGTGGAAAGAGCAATGTCTTGGTGCATTTACTAATGCCACGTATTCAGAGGATTTTCACCGTGATTATAGAAAATGCCATCCAACACTTACCTGCTGAAATGGAACTCCGAGTGCCTAAGCTGACTTGGGTCATTTCCGAAAGAGCCTACTGCACAATGGCAATGGGAGCATCGATACTGGATCTTGAATGAACGGAAGAAAGTCGTCTGGTCCGACGAAACTCGCTTCCTGTAGCACCATGTGAACAGCCGAATACATGTGCGTTGTTTACTTTGGGAAGTGTTAGCACCATGATGCACTGTGGAATAAAAACAAGCTGGTGGAGGAGGTGTAATCCTTTGGGCTATATTCTGTTGGGGAAACCCCGAATCCAGCCATTCATATGCAGGAAACTATGACATCTGGCCCTTATCTGAATATCATTGCAGACCAGGTACACCCTTTCATGGAAATATATTCCCGTCTAGTAGTGCCTTCTTTCAGGTGGATAATGCACCATGCTACACATCACGGAATGGAGAATGGTTCGAAGAACATGAGGAAAATTTCCAGGTTTTGCCTGACGTCCATATTCTACAGACATCAATCCAATCAAGCATATTTGGCTTTTGTTGGGATAGGAAATCCAACCTCTGGCGGATCGACCACGTAACGTACAAGAGTTAAAGAATCTGCTGGTATCATGATGTCGCCAGATACCAGAAGACACGTTTTAGAAATCCTTTAGCGTCCGTGCCTTGCTGAGAGCTGTTTCGGCTGCACGTGGAGGGCCGACATCGTATTAGGCAGGTGGCCATCATGTTGTGACTGTTCCGTCTATACATCTTTAAAGGTTGAAATCAAATTCCGTTTTCACTGCGTTGGCTTCAGTTTCCTTCACTATCATTACCCACGCAGCGGTTGGAATTTCAGTAACTACACTACGTACAATTTTGAAACAAACAGTACAGTTATTTCTGTACTTTGGGAGATTTTTTGAAGTTCATATTTTGAAATGAAACTCAGTTATTACCACATCAGCACACCGGAGAAAAAATTAGACACCTATAACATAAATGACAGTAGGGAGTCAGCAGTGGCACAGAGGGCGCTGTGATAGCATTGTTGGGAGATAAATAGCACTGACGTGGCATACAGGATCATTTCGAGCCGCGGATGGCTTAGTGGTTAGCGAGTCAGACTATCAATGCAAGGTCCTCAGGTTCAAACCTTTGCTGATCTTTCAGAGATGGTGTGATTTACTAACAATCTCTGAATATCCGCCGTGCATCGGACGAGCTCTTTAAGTGACGGCCCCCAGGCTGGACCCACTGGTTAAATGGGTATCCTTTCCTATGACCCCCCTCCAATTCTCTTATCCCTCTGTGTGAAACATCGTACTTGTACGGTGGCACCATCTACTGTACTCTAATCTCACTACAAACTGTTCTGTCAAATTCGCTAGACTTGCTCTCATTCCTTCCGTTTCTGTGTTCTGCTCAAAAGGCGATCTCGCTGTAGGTGGCCGGGACCTAATTTGTACTCACTGTAGACGGAAGTCCTACAAGAAAAACAAAATGACAAAATACAGGATCATTTCTGACTGGTTCAGCGGTGAAGAGCAACGTGTGTGTTGAATTTAGTCTGAAATATGGGTCGTAAAACAGACGTTACTGAGTGGCAAAAAGGAGCCATCGTGTTTGGCCGTGCCTACGGACACAAAGTGAAATAAGTCGCCCCCATTTGTTGGTGTGTCGAAGCGTTCTATCCAATGGGCCTATAACCAGTGGTGTAGTTCGCAGTCAACTTAAAATCGGCGACGTAACTGTGGGGGAAAACAATTTTCACAAAAAGGGACCGCCGCCAAGTGTTACCCCTAGTGACTGCACACCGGTTTCAAACTAGGCAACAATTGCTCCAAACTGTCAATGGAAGTCCACTCCAACCAATTTCCAATTGGACACTGCGACGAGAACTAGTGTGCGGAGGACACAGAAGAGGCCTCTTTTAAAAGTAAGTCACAAAGTCGTACGTTATCAATGAGCTCAGAGGCACCAAAATGTCAGTGTGGAGGACCTGAAATGAGTAATTTGGTCTGATGAGTCTTATTTTTCTTTGTACTCCAATGATGGGAGGCAAAGAGTACATCGCAGGCCCAATGTAGCCTTCAATCCCGATTGTGTCGAAGGTGTTGTTCAAGCTGGAAGGGGTTCTGTGATGTTTTGGGGATGTTTTTCGTACCACAAAATGGGCCCTCTCGTTGCAGTGACGATGAATTTGAACCAGCATGTGTACGTCCGCATTCTGAGTGACGATGTGTTGCCTTTTGCCCTACATCTCCAGTAGCAGCATCACATAGCCACTTCTGTCATCCAAGATGATAATTGCTGCGTGCTCAGGGCTAAAACGGTGTCTGAGTGGCATGAGGAGCAGTCAGCAACACTGTATCGCTTCGAATGGCCCGCCAAATCCCCAGGTACCTGTTGAAAATCTGTGGTATCATTTGGAACAGAACGCTGGAATGGACACGCACGTACTCTGGCAATCAGGACCATTTGACGCACGAGTGGCTGCAAATCGATGCTCAATACATCCACAACCTCGTGGAGTCTCTAACACATCGGATTCAGGCTGTTACCAAGGCAACAGGTGTCATCACCCGTTATTAGATACGTTCTGACAGGAGTGACTAATTTTTTGTCCGGTGTGCTTACATCTAGAAATGCGGGAGTGGTCAGCTTGACAGCTATAAGGATTTCGTGTAAAATACGATAATTACTGTGGATTTGACATTTGTTCAAATGTTTCGATGCCCATAGCAACACCTGACTGTCGTTTCCAAGCGATGCTTACATTTTAGCGACAAAAACACGTGGATTTCTTTCCTGTTTAGAGAAACGTCTGCACAAAGAAAGTTTCAGATTTCACGGAACGAGATGACTGAGCTTCTAACGCGATTCGTTGTTACAAAAGAGATTAACAAGATCAAAGGATATGTTTGCTCATTTGTGTATCAACATCACATTGTTTATACTTAGACATGGGAAAGAAAATGCGTTTACATTTGTAACAGATGTACGTAGTCAGGCCTAGACCTCATCCTTAAGAGGAATTTCTGCGTAAACATAAATACAAAAAATCAAGGGAGCAAAGTAGATACTGTTGCGCAACCTACAACGTAGAAATTCGTCAACTGTCACTATTTCGTGGCACTATCTCACTAGTTCTGCGTCCTGAAAGCATTGAGCGAAGGATTGTTGACGTAGCACTACGTTGTAGGTTGCGGCGCAGTTGCTACTGTGCTCTTTTGATTTTTTTCAGATATAAACTTTTAAGAAATAAAACGAAAGAAAAGATTTACTTAATTTACTTAAAAACAATTTATACCACATACAATTCAAAGTAACTTATGCTGATTATGAATTAATGTTAGTAGAAGTAGAAGGCCTAGTATCATTGTTATCAGTAGTTATTGCTAAAATAGTTTCTTAAGAAATCGTTCTTCAGAAACAATTTTTCAAACTCCTTAGTTGCCTTGTTATACATTTGGCAATACGTCTCGGGCCTAATGTCCTCTTCTTGTTGTTCTTGTCTGGATTCAGAATGCATCGGCGGTGTAAAGGTTTGAGACGTAGTACTTTCATTATCCAGCGAAGTTGTGAAGACTGGCGATGTACATTGCCGATACGTCTCGGGCCTAATGTACTCTTCTTCTTGTTGCTCTTGTTCTTGTTTAGATTCAGAATTCATGGGCGGTGTAAAGGTTTAAGACCTAATACATTCATTATCCAGCGTTGTTGCTCTTATTCTTGTCTAGATTCAGAATGCATCTGCATCGGCGGTGTAAAGGTTTGTGACGTAATACATTCATTATGAACGGAAGGTTTGAAGACTGGCGATGTACGTTGGTACTCCATGCTTGGTATGAAAATGTGGACTGAAGGTATCAATTTCCATCAAGTCTTGCTCTTCAGCCTCAATTCGTACAGTTGAAGTGTAAGGTCTAAAGTCGAACTCGGGTGAAACGCATCCTGGCGCACGGAATTTTGAATCTCTCTCCATTTCCGTGAACTTTCGGTGGATGACTTAACGGGCCTTTTCGGATTCCTCTCGTTCACCTCTAGCTGTACCTCCAACTTTAGTCGGTTCTTATAGTAATTTTCCCTGGATTTTCGCTTCATTTCTACATTTTCGTCACCAAATTTTTTTTTATCTGAAAATTAATAAATTTTAAATCCACTTTACTTTGGTTTATCACATACGTCCGTCTGACTATCAGCTACGGAAAGCTGGGATGACGTCAACGATATCATTATATATTCACCGGTCATCAACCTTAAAACGGCAAGCGGCGAAACAAAATCACGCAAAATTTAGCTTGAATTTTTAACGCTAATGTATCGAAAGGTTAAGGTATGGAGCGCTGAAACTTGTTTTGTTATAAATGGGACTCTATGAACTATCTAATGGTATATTATTTATTAATCTACTATTATTAGTTTTGAAGATATAAGCGTGCAAAATGTTACAATTTAACGTTGTATCCGTGCTCCCGATGTGACACCCTACCCAGCGCGGAGAAAGACGTAGTGCTACGTCAAAAATAATCTAACTGCGTTACAATTAGATTCTCCTTTGTTTATGGATCTAACTGCGTTAACCAGAATCTAACCGAGTTCAGAGACTAACTGCGTTACTTTGTAGTAGACGGAATTTAACTGCGTTATTTTGTAGTAAACGAAATGTAACTGCGTTATTTGTAATAAATGGAATCTAACTGCGTTAATTTGTAGTAATTGGAATCTAACTGCGATCCTTTGTAGTAAACGGAATCTAACTTTGTTACTTTGTAGTAAACGGAATATAACTCCGTTACTTTGTAGTAAACGGAATCTAACTGCGTTACTTTGTAGTAAACGGAATATAACTGCGTTATTTTGTAGTAAACGGAATCTTACTGCGTTACTTTGTAGTAATTGGAATCTAACTTCGTTACTTTGTAGTAAACGGAATCTAACTGCGTTAATTTGTAGTAAACGGAATCTAACTGCGTTACTTTGTAGTAAACGGAATCTAGCTGCGTTACTTTGTAGTAAACGGAATCTAACTGCGTTACTTTGTAGTAAACGGAATCTAACTGCGTTACTTTGTAGTAAACGGAATCTAACTGCGTTATTTTGTTGTAAACGGAATCTAACTGCGTTACTTTGTAGTAAACGGAATCTAACTGCGTTAATTTCTAGTAAACGGAATCTAACTGCGTTACTTTGTAGTAAACTGAATCTAACTGCGTTACTTTGTAGTAAACGAAAGCTAACTGCGTTACGTTTCCTTTACTACTAACGTAGTTCATTTCAGCGGAGTAGTTCAGTTTTCCACAGAGAGAGTTTTGCTTTATATGCAAAAACTGGCAATGAAAGAAGGATGAAAGTCGGACACGGGAACGGCCGGTTCATCAACTGAAAAGTCTGAGCCGGGCAGGGTAATAAAATTCAAGCTTCTACGGCGCAGACCACTGAAGCAATGTACATTGTCTGCATGTTCCGATAATCATTCGGTGACAGTAAAATCCTTTTGTACTAGTACGTGTCCATCTACATGAAGACAGTAGTAGCTATGAACAGCTAGGCTTGGTCGGCAGCGATGTCCATATAAGCCGTTGCGTTCGATGTGTGCCAGTGGGCCTACAGTAATATGTGTCAGGAAAACATTCCTCAGGCCAGCTCATTGCAGCCACCGGTTTCGAAGAAACAAATTTGTCTGTGACGCGGATCGAACTCTCGCCCCCTCGCTCCGGATTGAATTGCTCTCCCAACTAAGCAACACGGACGGAATGTATCGCTGTAGAGTTGTCATCTTGACACATGCTTTACCTCTGTAGAATGGCACATCATCTGCCTTTTAATTTTTCTTCATTGTGAAGCGAAGATCGAATTTTCCTCAATTCAATTTAGACGATGTGTGGATGAAGAAAAATCAAACATCATACAGATTTCGAAGAACCCAACGGCCACGACATCCATTTTTATATTCGGGAGCCAGTGTGAAAACGCAAATTTATGCGTGACGGAGATCGAACCACGTCCCCTCACTCCTGAGTAAGTTGCTCTCCCAACTAAGCTACACGAACGGAATGTATCGCTGCAGGTTTGTCGTCTTCACACGTGATTAAACCTCTGTTGTAAGCACGTGACACGGCCTGTAGTGTTGACTCCCTAGAGTATTTTCCCCGCCGCCTCATGTTGTTTTATCCACATTAGGTTCCTAACATTGCATGATGAACCTTGATTCGCCCAACCTGGGCGACATTTTTTCCAGTCTTCAGCCGGCAGGCGATGATGTTTCAGCGCTACTGGAAATGGGGCACTTGTGTTCTGCATTTCCAACATCTACACTCAACATTGTCAGTGGCCACGATATGGTTCAATACTTGATGCTTTCGGAGAAGATTGTTCGGTCACAAATGGTGAATTCTTCCATGATTAGATGGGATATGCCCCGTCTGCAGACCAGCTCTTCTGATCCAGCGAGTTGTAACTTACTACGTAACATGGAGTAGATAATATATTACTGCGGTGATGTAAGTCAAATCTGCATAGTTGCAGCGATAAGTATGGCCACCGTAGTTCGTTTGGAAGAATACACGCATAAGTAGTAGGAAGACGGGGGTTCGAAATACGCAACCTGCAGAAAATATTTCATGCTGTGTTGGCGCCCGAACGTAAAAGAATCTTCACGGCCGTCGGGCTCCAAATACACTGTATGAAAAAAGTTATTGGACATCCCTGCGCTGGCGCAATGGTAAACTCCAGCAGCAGACACGTGATCGATCAGGTATAAAAACGGCAACAAGGGTATGCTCAGGTCAATCGCTGATGACATGGCTAATAGGAGAGAGCTCTTAGATTTGGAAAAGGACGTTATAATAGGCTGCTCAATTGAGAGTATAAGCAGGAGAAGCATTGCTGATGTCAGACAAGTCGCTAAATCGACTGTGGCCTTTGTCATCAACAAGTTGAAAAAGACGGGACAATTCACCTCACCCTGGCAGACCCACGAAATTGCAACCCAGGGACCAGACGGTGCAGCAGAGGGAGATCCGGAAATCCAGGTCCCTACGAATGCACGACACAGCACATGAGTTATAGATGGCCACAGATGTTATGGTCTCCACCAAAACACTTCGAACAGAGTCCCTCGCCCTCGGGTATTATGACCAAGCAGCCTCCCATAAACCTCTCATCAGAAAGGCAAAATAGCCACGCGGCTACGATGGTGTCAACAGCACAGAAATTGGACATTATTGCCATGGAGACAGGCGTTATGAAGCGACGAATCCCGGTTCATATTATTCCGATCGGATGGACGTGTCTGTGTTTGGAACGCCTGCTTCCGGAGTGTACAGTGCTGACTATGAAGCACGGAGGCCCTGGAGTCATGGTGTAGGGCTATTTTAGTTGGTACGATGTGGGTCCACTGGCTGATATTCATGGCAACGTGAATTCTGCGCTGTGTAAAAATATCCTGGATAACTCAATGCTCCCAACCGTGTGGCAGTTTGTGACGCACTACAGGCCGCCCCGGTGGCACAGTGGTCTAAGGCGCTGGCCTCTGATCATTCGTCCGTAAGGGGTCCGGGTTCGAATCCCGGTCAGGCATGGATGTTGTGTTTGTCTTACGGCACTGGCTCTCTCTCTTCCCTGGAACCAGTGACCCTAAATTAGGGACGGGCGACTGCTTATAGCCCATTGAGTTGCTCGCGGTGGTCGTTAAACCTCCAATCAAAAAAAAAAAAAAAAAAAGACGCACTACAGAAGTAAAGCACGTGACAAGACGACAAATCTGCAGAGCTACATTCAGTCCGTGTAGCATAATTGGGAGAGCAACTTACTCCGGAGTGAGCGGGCGCTGGCTCGATCCCCGTCACGGACAAATAAAATTTTATACAAGTTTTAAGAACACGATGGTTGTTTCTTCCGGGACAGCAATGTCACTTGTCATCTTTCCAAGGCAACAATCAACTGCTATGAGGAAAATCAGGTCTCAGGGATTGACTGGCCCGGATCTCAATCCGACTGAACACTTATGGGATGACTTTTAACGAATGATGAGGTCTAGACCGACACTACCTACTTCACTGACAGAGTTAGTGGGCGTATGCAAGGCGGAATGGAGGAATATCCCGCTCTCCGTACTTCATGGACTTGGAGACAGCTTACATGGACGGCTCGCTGCTGTAATCTCTACAATGGAGAATCTTCCGCTACTGATGTAAATACAGTACTATTTTTCTATTTACTTACAGTGTCCAATCACTTTTGCCGACGTAATGTACATGTAAGATGAGTCTTCCACTAACGCACGTTATTAAATCAAATTCGTAGTTCTATAGTATGGTGACCTTCAGGAATGGTTGTCGGCGTACCCGAAAACCTGCGATTTTGTGTCCCCATCTTTAAGGAGGGGAGACATGGTGTAACGTACTATGTATCATGATGTATATGACCTACTACTTCTGTGACGCATCAGTCAAATCGGCAAATAAATTTGCCGATTTGAAGGTTTGCTTGCGTAGTTCAGTTGGAAGCCTCCGCAGCATCCCTAGTGGCGCAGTGATCTAAGTGCTGGCTTATGACCACTCGTCCGTGATGGGGTCTAGGTCGAATCCCGGTGAGGTATGGATGTTGTGCTTGTCTTACGGATTGGCTCTCTCCCTTTCCCTGAAACCAGTGACCCTAAATTAGGGACGGTAGACTTCTTATAGCTCATTGAGTTGCTCACGTAGGTCGCTAAATCCCTAACCAAAAAAAAAAAAAAATAAAAATAAAAAAAAAACAAAGAACCTTCCGGAGTAGGAAGGCTTGGATTCCATCACCGGCAGAAAAGGTTTTATGCTATAATGAGTTTTCATGTCGCACCTTCCATGATAAACAATTTCTGTGATCATGAATGAAGTACGTGATTACACCATATAATACAAGTTTTGAATTGAATCCGTTTTTTTTTTTTTTATGTAAATATGGCAAGGATGTTAAAGTCACATAATATCCGAAAAGTTGAAAATTTCGTCGTTCAGGAGCGGAAATCGAACCCGCGACTCCCAGATAGCGCCTGGGTATTGTAACCATTACACCACCGAAATTAAACTAATTCAAATTAGTCGGAGACTTGGTCGTTCTGGGTGGTGTAGTGGTTAGCATACCCGAGCGTTATCTGGGACACGCGGATTCGATTCCCGCTCCAGGAGGACGAAAATTTCAAGTTTTCAGATATTATGTGACTTACCAACCTTTGCCGTATTTACACCAAAAAAACGATGTAAATACAGTACTATTTTTCTATTTTTGCTGCTACTGATGTAAATATAGTACTATTTTTCTATTTACTTACAGTGTCCAATCACTTTTGCCGACGTAATGTACATGTAAGATGAGTCTTCCACTAACGCACGTTATTAAATCAAATTCGTAGTTCTATAGTATGGTGACCTTCAGGAATGGTTGTCGGCGTACCCGAAAACCTGCGATTTTGTGTCCCCATCTTTAAGGAGGGGAGACATGGTGTAACGTACTATGTATGTATCATGATGTATATGACCTACTACTTCTGTGACGCATCAGTCAAATCGGCAAATAAATTTGCCGATTTGAAGGTTTGCTTGCGTAGTTCAGTTGGAAGCCTCCGCAGCATCCCTAGTGGCGCAGTGATCTAATTGCTGGCTTATGACCACTCGTCCGTGATGGGGTCTAGGTCGAATCCCGGTGAGGTATGGATGTTGTGCTTGTCTTACGGATTGGCTCTCTCCCTTTCCCTGAAACCAGTGACCCTAAATTAGGGACGGTAGACTTCTTATAGCTCATTGAGTTGCTCACGTAGGTCGCTAAATCCCTAACCAAAAAAAAAAAATAAAAATAAAAAAAAAAACAAAGAACCTTCCGGAGTAGGAAGGCTTGGATTCCATCACCGGCAGAAAAGGTTTTATGCTATAATGAGTTTTCATGTCGCACCTTCCATGATAAACAATTTCTGTGATCATGAATGAAGTACGTGATTACACCATATAATACAAGTTTTGAATTGAATCCGTTTTTTTTTTTTTTTTTATGTAAATATGGCAAGGATGTTAAAGTCACATAATATCCGAAAAGTTGAAAATTTCGTCGTTCAGGAGCGGAAATCGAACCCGCGACTCCCAGATAGCGCCTGGGTATTGTAACCATTACACCACCGAAATTAAACTAATTCAAATTAGTCGGAGACTTGGTCGTTCTGGGTGGTGTAGTGGTTAGCATACCCGAGCGTTATCTGGGACACGCGGATTCGATTCCCGCTCCAGGAGGACGAAAATTTCAAGTTTTCAGATATTATGTGACTTACCAACCTTTGCCGTATTTACACCAAAAAACCGAATTCACACCTCCAAAATTTGTATAATTGCTGTGACTGTGATCGAAAGTTCCAGGAGGCGGCCGTTTGTTATTGCGTTGGTGCATACGTTCATGCCGTTTTATTTCACGGGTGTTTCCCATGTCAGTAGTGACGGTGCAGGTGGCCAGTTGTATATCAAAATGCAGCCAGTAATGTAGTGTATTTAAATCGTATCGCGTTGCGTAATTGTGGCTAATGGTTTTCTGGTTTTCATATCCTGAAGTATAGAGTGTCAAGTAGAGAGTAATGAACATTTACATCATCTGCTCCTCTACGAGTTTAAGAAGGGATCCACAACCGCAGAGGCCACTCGACAAATTTGTGCTGTGTATGGGGAGGATGCAATTGCTTCGAGAACAGCCCGCAAATGGTTTGAGCGGTTCCGAGGTGGCAATTTTGACCTCAACGACTCTCCACACTCAAGTCGTGTATGTACTTGGAGTGCGACTTTACCAAAATAAAAAAATCAACGCTGCCAAACTTTTGTACACCCAAAAGAAAATTTTGCACACCACCGACAGTGGTATTTTTCGGCTCTCTAAAAGTGCCACCCCAAGTACATGCTCAAGAACCACAAAGGCGAGTCAAAAAGTACCACTTCCGGTGGTGTACAAAATTTTCTTTTGGGTGTACAAAACGAGGACAACACTCTGGCAGTGTTTATTTTCGATTTTGGAAAAATCACATTCCAAGTACATGTTCGAGAGCCACAAAGGAGAGTGAAAAAGTAACACTTCCGGAGGTGTACAAAATTTTCGTTTGGGTGTACAAAACTGTGCAAAACTAGGACAACACTCTGGCAGTGTTTATTTTCGATTTTGGAAAAGTGGCACTCCAAGTACATGCTCGAGAGCCACAAAGGAGAGTCAAAAAGTACCACTTCCGGTGGTGTACAATATTTTCTTTTGGGTGTACAGAACTGGCAGTGTTCATTTTCGATTTTGGAAAAGTGGCACTCCAAGTACATGCTCGAGGGTCACAAAGGAGAGTCAAAAAGTACAACTCCGGTTTTGTAAAAAAAATTCTTTTGGGTGTACATAACTGTACAAAACTAGGACAATAATCTGGCAGTGTTTATTTTCGATTTTGGAAAAGTGGCTCTCCACCTACATGCTCGAGGGCCACAAAGGAGAGTCAAAAAGTACAATTTCTGGTGGTGTACAAAATTTTCTTTTGGGTGTACAAAACTTTACAAGACTAGGACAACACTCTGGCAGCGTAGATTTTTTTATTTTGGAAAAGTGGCACTCCAAGTACATGTATCTTCAGGTCGTCTATCTCACGTTGATGAGGATCGTTTGAACCATCTCATCCACTTGGATCCGCGTTAAACCACACGCGAATTGGCCACTGAGATGGACTGTGATCAGGCCACAGTGGTGCGACACCTGGGACGTATGCGAAAGGTCCAGAAATTGGGGTCTCGGGTGCCCCACACTCTCACCAAGGACAACAAAAAATAGCGTGTTGCCATATGTGGTTCCCTGCTCTCCCGTTATCGCGAATGTTTTCAACAGCACAAACCCTTTCTGTCACGTATTGTCACTGGAGATGAGAAGTGGAGGCTGTACGGGAATATCAGGTACCGGAGGGAATGGTTAAGCCCAAACAAGACGCCAACACCACGTCCTGACCATGACCTTCATTCCTGCGAAGGTTATGTTGCGTATCTGGTGGGACATGGAAGGCATTATTTGCTGGGAAATGTTGCAGAGGAATCGAACCATCAACGCCGCACTCTATTGTGAGCAACTCCGCCGTGCGTGTGGAGGGAGCAGTTCAGTAGAAATGGCCACATCGACACCATGGTGTCCTTCTCCAATATGATAACACACGCCTTCACAGTTGATACATGACCAAAAGGGCCATTCAGGACATGGCATTACAGATTCCTCCACTTCCGGCCTATTCCCTAGATGTAGCCCCTTCAGAGTATTACCTGTTCCGATCTCTGTCGATTGCACTCAGTGCCAAAACGTTCAACAATGATGTTCATCTTCAGAATTGCCTTGACGATTTCTTCGCACCAAAACCAGCACGTTTTTTTTCAAGAACGACATTGCAGACCTATCCAAACGTTGAGACATCATTGTAAACAATGTGGGGCGGATACAATGTTGATTGATTCTATTTTTCCTTCTGATGTAATACATTCCTGTAGTGCGGTAAAAAATGGCATGAACTTATGCATGAACCCATTACATTCTGGAACCTTCACGCCTGGAGCCGATTAGCATACAGCGCTCAAAGTCTTTTATGTTACTTCTTTTTAGCCCACTAGGGGCTGAGCCTCTAGGCTCGCTACGCTCGTTTCAGGAGTAGCGCTCGGGCCCTGCAGCCCGATCTCCAAGTATATCAAATGAAATAAAAACTGGAAAATTCATATAAATTTCAATTTTTATGGCAATAAGGCCTGTTATTCCGAAATTTTATAGTTTTATTTACTGTCGTTAATTTTTGGAAGGTCAGACTTTTGTCGTTTGAAAATAGGGCACTTACTAAATTTACCAAGAAAAACAAAAGCGGTCCAAAAAGCATTTCCGTAAACCGTAAACCGTTATGCTCAACCCTTAAGGTGGACGCCAAGTAATTTAGCTTCCTATACTTCCAATGGAAAAACTTTTGTACACATATCCTTCACAATTATTGTGTTCCCAAAAATGAAAATTTGAACATCAATTAAAATAACTACATATTATAACTTGGAATACTTAATATTTTCTAAAACATAACCATAATTATATAAAAAATCAATAACTTTTCCTTTGGTGTTGTTGGAACCAGAAAAAAGATGGCGCGACCTGTATTTTGACGACGTCAGTAGACAAACAAATGTTGGATTGCATAATTATGGTTATGTTTTAGAAAATATAAAGTATTACAAGTTATAAAATGAAGCTATTTTAATCGATGTTCAAATTTTCATCCTTGGGAACGCATTAATTGTGAAGAAAGCAAAATTACTTGATGTCCACCTTAAACAACTGAGAGAGCCCAACAAAAACACAGGTGCTGGGAAACAGCTGGCTGTAATCTGCCGCTTACGGCCCGGTAGCGGTCCGTTGGTGGCAGCGCTATCAGTTGGCGAGCCATTGACGGCCGTGCAGCATCGCCGTAAATTGTGGGCCTCCAAGCAAGTGCCACTAGTGGCCCGTTGCTGGCAACCAATGCAACCCCAACAGCAGGTGGAAGCAACGGGACTGCGCACGCGCAGAAGCAAAACTTGCTGTGCCTCTCATGAAACCAGTTAGTTGAACACGACGCTATCGCCATCGTGCTATTTTAGTGGATGTTAATAAAAGAAAACCATATGTAGAGAGGCGAATTAGTTTCCTATGAAATTCTACGTCGACGAAGATATCAGATTAAGTCATGAAATACACCCACTCGGCCACTCCATTCCCATTAACAGTAGAGGCTCGTCCATAAGAGCACAAGAGCACGTGCACCCCCTATAAAAAATAGAAAAATAATTATACGCTATAAATAATACATCTTTATTGACGCAGTACTAAATGGCTTATCTTCAGTAAGTTTAAAAGAGCGGACAATGAAAAACAGCGTAGAACGCGCAAAGTGAGGTTAAGTGTAATGACGCGCCTGTGGCTAGGAGCGGACTGAATGTGCCGCTCTCGATACTGGACACACGGGATATGCGACAGACGGGCGAGTCCATTTGCTCGCGTTGGGGGAAACATGTCTACAAGCCGCTTAACGGGGAATACCGATTAGCTGCCTGTGACACAGCTCAGCTCAGTTGTTGCACGGCTGTGGTTGACGTCAGATGCTCCTAACCTTTGCGCGCGTGTTACATTTGTGTTTTGGAGTTTCCAGTTTCGATTATATTTTTGGTGATAAAGTTTTAGTTGGAATTACATTTATTACAGTTTATCTATTGTAGTGTAGCTAGTGAACTGTTGTTTTTATTTACTGTACAATAATGGAAAGTACCTGTAAGTACTCAGTTAGTAATTTAAAGGAAGTAGCGTTTGGAAATTTACCCATAGAAGTTAAAATAGCAATAAAAGATAGTGGCAGGCCAACGCCCCGACTTAATATAAGTAAAACATCGACATCAAAATCTAGAACTTTTAAAAGGGAATTTAAAGAAGAGTTATACGAAAAAATTCCTTGGCTTTGTGGTTGTGAACAAACAAACAAAATATTTTGTTTTCCTTGTTTGTTATTTTCCCGTGAAAAGGGCGATCCTACTTGGGTGAAAAACGGCGTTTGTGACTTAGCTCATTTGACACAAAAAATTAAAAAACACGCAAGTTCTCATGGACACATAAGTGCTACATTGGATTTCAATTTGCTGGGAAAGGTTGACGTTCGTCAGCAGCTTGACAGTGCTTATCGACAAAATATTAAAAAGGACAATGAACAAGTGACTAAAAATAGGTATGTCCTTTGTAAGCTTATAGACTGTATTAAATTTTGCGGTGCATTTGAGTTGGCCCTTCGAGGTCATCGTGAGGATGACGATTCCTTAAATCCTGGCATATTTAAAGGGCTTGTAAACTTTTCTGCAGAACTTGACTCATCTTTGAAAGAACATTTGAGTACCGCTACTGTCTTTAAAGGTACCTCGAAAGAAATTCAAAATGAATTGTTAGATTGTATGCTTTTTGTATGTCAAGGAAACATAACAGAAGAAATAAAAACTGCACAGTATGTTTCTTTGATTGCGGACGAAACATCAGACGTCTCGTCTGTATTTCAGTTAGTTACAGTTTTCCGCTATGTTTTAGCTAATGGCCAACCAGTTGAAAGATTTTGGAAATTTGATAACCCTGAAGGGCACGACACAGAATCTATAGCCAAATGTATTTGTACCAGTTTAGATTATGTTGTGCAAAATCCAGAAAAACTCGTATCTCAAAGCTATGACGGTGCGAATGTAATGAGTGGGCACCATGCTGGCGTGCAGACCATAGTGCAACAAACCTATAAACATGCTTTTTTCGTTCACTGTTACGCTCATCAGTTGAACTTGATTGTAGCTCAAGCAACAAGCCAAAACCAAGATGTCAGAATTTTTTTTTCCGGACTTAAGTGATATAACAAATTGTTTTTCGAATTCCCCTCAGAGAGTGTCTGTTTTGGACAAGTTAGTTGGCAAACGAATACCTCGGGCGTCAGCTACAAGGTGGAATTTTAAGAGCAGAACTGTTAATACTGTTTTTGAGTACAGAGAGAAATTAATTGAATGTATGGAGAAAATCCAATCAACCTCTAAGCAACCAACCACCATAATTAAAGCTGGTGCTCTAGCTTGTCTCCTTAGAGATAATAAGTTCATATTTTGGCTTTCTGTTTTTCACAGATTAATGCCACATGTGGATATTTTGTAGAACCAATTACAGCTAACTTACACTGATGCTGTGAGAACTAAAGTCAATGTTGACCACTTCGTCAAAGCCATTGATAAGGAAAGAGGTAACATGGACAAAGTGACAGAGTTGGTTAATCAGTACCTAGAAAATGCACCTAAACGATCGAGGCGTGAAGAAGATTTTTACTTAACTAGAACAGTGGCTGCCAAGGAAACCTGTGACATTATTACAACGCAAATAAAAACAAGATTTTCATTCACAACATCTTGCTCAGCTGTATCTCTTTTTGAATCACAAAAGTTTGAAGAGTTTGAACAGAAATTCCCCGAGAAATTACTTTAAGATACAGTAAATGTGTATTCATTTCTTGAAAAAAAAATCGCCTCAAGACAGAGCTTGAAATCATTTACAAAAGAGCTGATTTCAGAAACATGCGTGGTGCTGTTAGTCTTTTACAGTTTTTTAAAACGACTTATTGTCATCATTTTCTGAAGGTTATAAACTGTTATTAATTATTGCAACAATACCAATGACGACTTCTGAAGCTTAAAGGTGTTTTTCAACCCTAAAACGGATAAAGACATTTTTGCGGTCTACTATGTGTCAAGAGAGGCTTACAGCTTTAGCCATGCTTGCAATCGAGAAGGAAATGATTTCTAACATCCATAATTTCAATGAAAGAGTTATTGATGTTTTTGTGTCAAGAAAAGATAGAAGGATCGACTTTGTTTACAAAAACTGTACTTAAAGAAAATATTTGTGTAAGCTACCATCCAAGTAAATTTGTGTAAGTAAATACAAGACCTTACCATCATATGCAGCAGCTTTGATTATTTTCCTTTTTCTGTGTGTTTAATAATCTAATCTAATAATTGAGATAATGAGGCCTTATGACTAACTATCTAAATATTTAACACTTAAAACAAGCTTTCTGTTTTGCGTTTATTTTACTACTTTAAAATTAAATGAAAATAATTGTTTCAGTAAAAAAGAACAATTAGCATATTATAACAAGTATGATCAATAAAGTAATCCTTTATTATTAAGTTGTGAAACAGTTAAAGTACAGTAATATCTATAATAACATTTCGTTTCAAAATTAATAAATTACATTAAGGTATAGCAGCGCCTAAATTATATGAATATTGCAAGCAACACACAAGTGTGTGACACAGTGTATCTCAAAAACTGCAAATTATTAATTGTGAACCCCCTGTAGATGTACTCACGAGCCGCCACTGCCCATGAATAACAATTCATGAAATGGAGTGGGTGAATAACAAGAAAAAATTTGAAACCGCTTGAAACAAATGTCCTGGAAAAACATTAAGAAAACGTTTGTTGGAAAAAAAAGGAATTATACGCGTACAAAATTTATTAATTATTTGAAAGAAAAAAGCAACGCTATGTAGATATAATGTACTCATCCATGGGTTGAATACACAAGACTGGGAGGAATTCTAAGTGAAATAAAATATTTTTCCTCTTTAAAACAAATGTACCTTCGGACAACGGAAAGGAAAGATACAACGTTAAAAATGTAACAGAATGTGACATTAACCCAGGTAAATATATATTAATTCAACAATCTCCTTTCAAGAAGACAAGGACAGTACAAAACTTTCGAAAGCGACTCTAAGTATGAAAATGAGTGAAGTTCCCTTAAGGTAAATAAAAAAACTATCGCTACGTTGAAAAAATAAATTTATGAATTACATGAAACTGACTTTTACGAAAAATACCTCGCAATCTTGTAAAATGAAAGAGGGAACCATTCGATTACACATTTCTTACAAAACGGACAGCTTCAAGCACCCGCTCATGCGTGGCAAATTAGTCTGGTCGGTACAGAGCTCAGCTCACACGCCAACAACCCTGGTTCAAATCCACTTCAACCCAAACGGGCGTTTTTCCGGTTGGTTGAGAAAATTTCCTCAGCGCAGTGCTATAATTTGCAAGTTTTGTAAGGTTGGAATGGAAAACAAAAAATTTAGCTTTGGAAAACTGCGGTTATCCTTGATTTTTTTATATTTTTTATGGCTGCTACTGGGAAATTGGCGGATAAGATTTGGCAAGCCACCAGTTACGTCACGAGGTTGCCAGCTGCCACTACCGGCAAATTAGCGGACCACATTAGGCTAGCTATAATTTCTGGGACGTGCTTGCAGGGCCTCTGAAGGGCCACTTGTGGCAGCTACTGCCTGTGATGGACTACGATGGCCCTGTTATGGTATATGACAACATATGGGGTGCCAACTGTTGGCCTGAACTGCTGACCCTTCTGTTGGCAGCCCGGAAATTTTATTGATGGTTCGGCAGCGGCAAAATAGTGCTGGGCCATTGATGGCAGTGCTAGCGGCCAGCAATCGCCCAGTGCTGGCCCAGCAAGACTGTTTTTGCTGGGAGCTTTACCAACAAAACATATGCAGAACAAATTCTCTGCGTCACCATGACCGCAGGTCACGAGATCATAACGTTCTTCTGTGGTTATCGTGAAGACAGACGGAGCCGTTCGTTTCTTTCCTTGCGTCTGTAAAAAAATGTTTTTTTCCTGTGAATTTATCGTCTGCTTTAGTGGTTCGTGTTGACTGTGTTGTGTTTTCACCGTTTTGCCTCACTTGAAGTGAGTGTATGTGCCTCCTGTTACGTTATTTTGTGTTTCTTCTGTGTGACGCAGTTGCAGCAGACAGTGTTGTGTTGTTCGGCTTAGCGGCCATGATGGCTGCTTCCCAAGTTCCGTCTGCTGATTTTATTACTGCTGGATTTTCTTTGGCTACATCGACCGCTTGTGAGACAACTATGACCTCTTCAAGTGTGGATTTGTCTACTTCTAATTGTGTTTCTGCTTCTAATGTGCTTCGTCCTAATGTTTCTGCATCGAATGTTCTTCGTCCTAATTTGCATATCCTGGGTGCCGAGTCACGTTCTGCTGCCATGGCTGCTACTCCTCCACGCTCGTATGCTGCGACTGCTCGTCCAAACCAATCTCATGCACCTCTTTCTATGCAACCAGAATTTTCTAGAGAAGATAAAGTTCTCAAGATTCAGATTTCTGGCGACTCACCATCAGGTAAAGAACCTTCCTCAGCTTTGTTATTAAGTGTGTATTTTCCGTCTCTTCGTGACACCCCACTCCCCTTCTATTTGGAGGCCTTGGTTAAAGTTGTTCCCAAGGAAAGCATCGTTTCAATTATTCGCATTGGAGGGGGTGTTGTCGTTCATTTTGTTCACCAAAAAGCCACCGACACCGTTCTTGCTACAGGCATTGATATTGGCTCCTTTCACTTGCAACCTGTTGCTTCTGCACAGCGCCCGGTCACAGTGACATTATCTAATGTGCCTACTGCTATTCCTGACAACTTACTTGTTGCTGCACTTGGCACTCTTGGTCGAGTAGAGGGAGAGACAAGATTTCTTCCAGCTGCTGCCAGAGACTCTCCTTTCAACTTTGTGCAAGGGGGTCGTCGCCAATATCGTGTTATTTTCCCCACTGACCAAGCCATTTCTTACCGCCCCACAACTCTGCAACTTGTTACGGACACACAAACATACGTTTTCAACTTATTTGCTGGTGTCCAGTGCTTCCGGTGCCGAGCTGAGGGACACCTGGTTTCTGAATGCCCTCACCGCACACCTGCACCTGGTGCTGTCCCTTCGATGAAGGTTCCCGATGCACCTCCATCTTCCACTTCTTCTTCTCTTACTACTGAACAAACTGTTGCTCCTATGTCAACCACGTCACCATCTCTACTGATTGCTCCTTCCATGACTACAGATATTTCGTTGTCTTTACCTGTTTCAGAACTGCCATTACCATACAACTTCGAGAAGGCGCTTTCTTTCAAAACAACTACGCAGTTATTGCCAAACACTGAACCGTCTTTACCATTCAATTCCGAACAGCTGCTTTCTTTCAAAACTTCTGCGTCTTCATTGCCCAGCACTCAAGCGCCACCACCGTGCAAAAAATTGGCACCCGTTTTACAGCCTGTTTCGCAAATTCAAACGTCTGCTTCTGAACTGTTCAAATCTGCTGTCATTGATGCCGTCTCATTTCCACCTCTTCCTTCTTCTGAGGGCTCCTCTGGACCCAAAACTTCCGGGAAACGACCAAATTCTGCGGAGTCTTCTCCAAAGCGTTCGCGACGCTCAAGGCGTTCTCGGACCAAATCTTCTGCCACTTCCTCTGGAACCTCACCTGGCGTGGATAATGTTTCTTCTCCACTTCGTACAACAAACAGATTCGCATGCCTCCCTACTGAAGATGATATGGATGTTGCTGCTGATTTAAGTGAATCAGTATTGGTTGCTTCGGATGTTGAAGATGATTCTTCTTTTCCCACCATAACCAAACTTTCAACTCTTTTCAAAGACAGTTCTGTTCCAGTGCAACCGCTCACATACACCGAACTTCTTGAACTAATTCAACACCCTAAAAAACGTAAATTGCTAACAATCCCGTGTATTCAATCCAAGTTAAATAGGTTACCTGAAATGCTTCAACAACTTCAATTACTTGATGAATTTTTGAGAAATATAACTCTTCCTCCTGATGCTGCCCAGTTTCAGCGGCGTCTTTCATACCTGTTGAAGAAGCTCTCAGCTGAACTAGAAAACCATCTACAGCCTGTTCATGATATCCCAACTGATTTGTGTTAGTTTCAACTGCCGAAGCTTTGCTGCGTCGGCAACTAATGCTCTTGTCTTCGAAGATATTCGTTATCTTAAAGCTAACATCATTCTCCTGCAGGAAACAAACTGTTCTCCTTTGACAGACATTTCCCGCTGGCGACGCTGGCCTTTTGCCTTTTTTCACAATTTCCGTGCCCATTTGGGGTCCGGCACCGCAATTGGCATTCATAATCGTTTTCTTCCGTTTCTGTCTGACGTTGTTGAGTCACAGAGCCTGCTTGGGTTTTTTCAATACCTTTCTTTTCGCTTCCTTTCTACCCGTTTTCATTTGTTAAATTTGCACGTTCCTCGTAGTGATTCAGAAGCTACATCCCTCTTTCTTCATGTTACTACAATTCTCGCTGAGATTGCGTCTTCTGAAATTGTGATCATGGCTGGTGACTTTAACTGTACGCTGCAACCTCTTTACGATCGTGATGGGTCTCAAGATTTCCGCTCTTCTCTGGTTTCGCAACTCACTCAACTGGTCTTTAATTTTGATCTCCAAGATGCATTTCGCCTTCTCCATCCTGTGACCCGTGATTTCACCTGGTTTCCTCCTGCAGGATCCTCCAACGCTGCTGCACGTTTGGACCGACTTTATGTTTCCAGTTTTTCGCGTTCTTCCCTTGTTTCTGTTTCACATGCTCCAGCTGTTTCCTCCGACCATCGTCCAGTCGTTCTACAATTTCATCTTCCCTCCATTGGTGTCCCTCACCCAATGGTTTGGACCCTTGATGATTTCTGCCTGCAAGATCCAACTTTTATTTCTCATATCAATTCCATTATTGCGCAATCAGTCAATCAACTTTCCTCCACTGTTGACCCGGCAGCTCTGTGGCTCTCCACCAAGCATTCCATTACTGCGTTTGCTAAACGCTTTTGTTTTTCTGTTCGCACCAATCGTCTTATGGACATAGATTCAATCCGCCGTTCTCTTCAGTCTACCTCGCACACCGATCCTAACTTTGAAATCCTGCAAGCTCGGCTTCATCATCGCCTCCAATCATCGGCTAAATCTGCTCTTACTCAGATGCTTCCAGCTGATTCCTCTCCACTTCTTCACGGTCTTCCTCAAGTCCCTCAATGTTTCTTTTCTTCGCTCAGTGCTCCAATCTCACCAGCCGAAATTCGTTCTTCTGTTTTCAGTCTTAATGATCGTTCCTCACCAGGTGAAGACGGTCTTCCTCTTTCCTTTTATAAGGCTTTTCTTCCAACTCTTCTTCCTCTTCTTGTTTCCTGCTTTAACTTCGTTTTTTCTTCGTCTTCCTTTTCTTCATCAGCTTTTTCCTTTGCTCTACTTCGCCTTATTCCAAAATCTGGCAACCTTGGACTCTTGACAAACTGGCGGCCTATTTCTATTCTAAATACCGATTACAAAATCTTTGCCAAAGTTCTTGCTCTTCGCCTTAATCCAGTTCTTTCGTACATCATCCATCCTGATCAGACCTACACTGTTCCTTCTCGCTCAATCGCTTCTAACATCACTGTCATTCGTAACTTATACTCTCTTGCTTCTCGACTCTCTGAACCTCTCGCAATTTTCAATATCGACCAGCGTCAAGCTTTTGATTCAATTAACCACTCATATCTCTTCACTGTTCTTCGCCAGTTTGGTTTTCCTTCCTCCTTCCGTTTGGCGCTTTCCAATCTTTACTCTCACTCCTTCTTTCGTGTTCGTATTTCAGCATTTCTCACCTCTGCTATTCCTTTCGCTAGTGGGATCCGGCAGGGCTGCTCCCTGTTGGGTCAACTCTTTGCTCTCTCTTTTGAACCGCTTTTGACTTGTCTCCGTTCTCGTTTGTTTTCCTCAGTTCCGCGAGGAGTTGCGTGCACCCGTCACCACCACACAGTTCTTTCGGCATACGCAGATGACTTAACAGTCTTCATCCGTTCTGAGGGAGCATTCGGAACTCTTCGAAATACCTATCTTGAATATGCTGTGATTTCTGGTTCTTCACTCAACATGGATAAATGCTCTGGATTATGGGCTGGGTCGTGGACGATCCGCGCTGACCGCCCATGGGGTGCCCGTTGGTCTTCAAGTGTTGCCAAATTCCTCGGAGTCTACATTGGAGACCCCTCTGCGGTCGCCGCTGCTACCTAGACTCCCCTGGTTCAAAGGGTCAATCGCCGCCTAGCACCTTTTTACCGTCTCAAGCCTTTTCTGTCGTTCCTCAGCCGTGCCTACCTCCTCAACACCTTTCTCCAACCATCTTTTTTCATGTTTGGATTGCGCACCTTCCTCCGCAGTTTTTGCTTCGCGAACTTCAACGTACCTTCACTAATTTCGTCTGGAATGTCATTCATTGGGTGCAGCACTCCACTCTCGTTCTTCCCATTTCTTTTGGTGGTCTCTCTCTCTCCGATATCTCTCTGAAGTTCAAAGCTTTCCACCTTCAAAATTTCCTTCGGAATTTCTTCCTCCAACCTTCTTCTTCTCAAACCATTGTCGACACGCTTCTCTTTCCCCGAAGTCCCCACCTCACTGTCTCAACTTTTCTCCGCATGGACCTCTTTCCTCTCGTTCCGAGCCATTTCCCTGAGTTTTACAGATCCGCTCTTACCCTCTGGCGTTCCTTATATCCTATTCGCCTTCCCCCTGCCTCTACTAACGATCTCCTTGCGGAACCTCTCTTCTTTTCTTCTGCTATCCGTTCCACTGCTTCTTCATATTTGCACTTCTCCACCTGGTTCACCAGTGGCGTGGTGCGAGTCTCTCAACTCGTGGATTCCAACCTTCGCTGGAAATCGCTCTCCCAGATCACTCCTCCTCTTTCGGATTCGCCCATTTCATCGTTCTCAGCTTCGATTACTTCAAGTCAGTATTCGTCGACTCTATCCTCTCCTCGCAGATCAACATGGACTTATCTCGCAACCCTCAGCGCCTCATAGCCTTCCTTTTCTTGTGTATCTCAATGATATTCCTTTCCTTCCTCATCAGGTTACTGTCAAGCTTCTTTATCAGCATTTTTTAACGCATTTTCTTGAACCAATGCCTATTCCCAATGTACCATCTTCAGATTTGCCAGCCACCTGGACAGACTCTCATACTTCTCTCGCCTCTCCAAAAGCTTGTGACATTCATTGGTTACATCTTCATCGCCGCCTACTGACTCCTCGAACTCTTCACCGTTTCCGTCATCTGACTTCACCTCTTTGTTTTTTTTGTTCAACCCTCGGAGATGTTCATCATGCATACTTCTTGTGTCTGATGTTACAGCCCTTGTTCTCACTGATGTTCTCTCTCCTTCAAAAAGTTTGTGCTCACCTTCACACCATGTCACATTATCTTGTGTTACGTCACCACTTTCCGTCGGCTCCCACGCATAATCATGTATGCTCCTTCCTAATTCTACAAGCGAAGTATACAATCTATCTGTACTATCATCGCAGCGTCGATCAACCTTCCCTCCGCCGTTATCACACAGCTCGTCGTTTCCTCTGCTGCAGATATCGTCACTCCGTTACAGCCAGACTACAATTCGAATTTGACATTGCACAAGCCAATAACACTGTTCCAAACTTCATGTCTATATGGTCACCCCATCAGCCTTGGTTCCAAATCGTCGAAAATGTCGTGGAACTACTGGCTTAACTTTCGGCTCTCCACTACTGTGTTTTATTCCATCATCAGTGTTCTTCATTAGTGTTCTGTGTCTACTTTTCTGCCCAAGTGCGAGACTTACTTTTACTACTGAATTCGCGTTTTGTTTTGAAATTGTTTACCTTTTAACTCTTACTGCTTTACCGTCTGTTTTTTTTTTTCGGTGAACTCACAGACACCTTTTATTTCTATTGTCACCAATGGACTCATTGACTTATATTTTTTACTACTGTTAAACTGGGCAGCCTGCGAGCGTCCGATTTTTCACACCATTTATATTGTATTTATTTGTTTTTTAATGCTGGCGATCACCTTGTTCTCTCCCATTTCTTGTTACTATATTTATTTTGTACTTGTATATATTTTGTTCGGGGTTCTTTTCCCAACATTTTGAGCAATAAAGACCTTATGAAGACAAGCCGTTTATTTCTTTCTTTGCGTCTGTAAAAAAAATGTTTTTTTCCTGTGAATTTATCGTCTGCTTTAGTGGACGATAAATTCACAGGAAAAAAACATTTGACTGTGTTGTGTTTTCACCGTTTTGCCTCACTTGAAGTGAGTGTGTGTGCCTCCTGTTACGTTGTGTTTCTTCTGTGTGACGCAGTTGCAGCACGCAGTGTTGTGTTGTTCGGCTTAGCGGCCATGATGGCTGCTTCCCAAGTACAAATGCAGTTTCCGTCTGCTGATTTTATCTCCGCTGGATTTTCTTTGGCTACATCGACCGCTTGTGAGACAACTATGACCTCTTCAAGTGTGGATTTGTCTACTTCTAATTGTGTTTCTGCTTCTAATGTGCTTCGTCCTAATGTTTCTGCATCGAATGTTCTTCGTCCTAATTTGCATATCCTGGGTGCCGAGTCACGTTCTGCTGCCATGGATGCTACTGCTCCACGCTCGTATGCTGCGACTGCTCGTCCAAACCAACCTCTTTCAATGCAACCAGAATTTTCTAGAGAAGATAAAGTTCTCAAGATTCGGATTTCTGACGACTCACCAGCAGGTAAAGAACTTTCCTCAGCTTTGTTATTAAGTGTGTATTTTCCGTCTCTTCGTGACACCCCGCTCCCCTTCTATTTGGAGGCCTTGGTTAAAGTTGTTCCCAAGGAAAGCATCGTTTCAATTATTCGCATTGGAGGGGGTGTTGTCGTTCATTTTGTTCACCAAATGCCACCGACACCGTTCTTGCTACAGGCATTGATATTGGCTCCTTTCACTTGCAACCTGTCGCTTCTGCACAGCGCCCGGTCACAGTGACATTATCTCCTGTGCCTACTGCTATTCCTGACAACTTACTTGTTGCTGCATTCGGCACTCTTGGTCGAGTAGTGGGAGAGACTAAATTTCTCCAAGCTGCTGCCAGAGACTCTCCATTCAAATTTGTGCAAGGAGGACGTCGCCAATATCGTGTTATTTTCCCCACTGACCAAGCCATTTCTAACCGCCCCACATCTCTGCAACTTGTTACGGACACACGAACATACGTTTTCAACTTATTTGCTGGTGTCCAGTGTTTCCGGTGTAGAGCTGAAGGACACCTGGCTTATGAGTGCCCTCTGCGCACACTTGCGCAAGGTACTGTCCCTTCGTTGAAGGTTCCTGACACACCTCCATCATACACTTCCTCCTCCCTTACTACTGAACAAACTGTTTCCCCAATGTCAACCACGTCACCATCTCTGCTACTTGCTCCTTCAATGACTGCAGATATTTCGTTGTCTTCACCTGTTTCAGTTCCGCCACTGCCATTCAACTCCGAGCAGCCGCTGTCTTTCAAAACTCCTACGCAGTTATTGCCAAGCACTAAACAGCCATTACCATACAACTCCGAGCAGGCGCTTTCTTTCAAAACAACTACGCAGTTATTGCCAAACACTGAACTGCCATTTTCATTCAACTCCGAGCAGCCGCTTTCTTCCGAAACTACTGCGTCATCATTACCCAGCTCTCACGCGCCACCACCAAGCAACGAATTGCCTCCCGTTTCACAGCCTGTTTCGCAAGTGCAAACACCTGCTTCTGAACTGTTCAAATCTGCTCCGATTGTTGACATGTCATTTCCACCTCTTCCTACTTCGGTGGGCTCCTCTGGACCCAAAACTGCCGGGAAACGCCCAAATTCTGCCGAGTCTTCTCCTCGGCCTTCGCGTCGCACTAGGCGTTTTCGGACCAAATCTTCTGCCACTTCTTCTGGAACCTCACCTGGCGTAGAAAATTTTTCTTCTCAACTTCGTACAACAAACAGATTCGCTTGCCTCCCTACTGATGATGATATGGATGTTGCTGCTAATTTAAGTGAATCAGCATCGATTGCTTCGGATGTTGTTGGAGATGATTCTTCTCTTCCCACCATTCCCAAACTTTTCGCTCTGTTCAAAGACTGTTCTGTTCCAATGCAACCGCTCACATTTACTGAACTTCTTGAACTAATTCAACGCCCTAGGATTGACAAATTTCTAACAATCCCGTGTATTCAATCTAAGTTAAATTGATTACCTGAAATGCTTCAACAACTGCAATTGCTTGATGAATTTTTGATTAGCGTTTCCGTTCCTCCTGAAGATGCCCAGCTTCAGCATCGTCTGTGGTACATGCTGAAGTTGCTCACAGCTGAACTCGAAAACAATCAACAACCTGTTCATGATTTCCCAACTGACTGAGTTTTTTCTTCTGAATAAACGTTTTGTTTTGAAATTGTTTACCTTTGAACTTGTACTACTTTACGGTCAGTTTTTGTTTAGTTTTCGGCGAACTCTTAGGCACAGTTTAATACTATTGTTATCAACGGACTCATAGACTTTTTTTTTAGTACTGTTCAACTGCGCAGCCTGTGAGCGCCCTCTTTTTCACACCCTTTTCAACGTTTGTTATTTTTTTTTAAATGCTTGCGTATACCTTGTTCTCTCCCACATCTTGTTACTGTTTTGTATTCTGTACTTGTTCATATTTTGTAGAGGCGTTTTTTATACCTAACATTTTGAGCAATAAATACCTTATGAAGACAAGCCGTTCGTTTCTTTCCTTTGCGTCCTCAAAAAATGCTTAAAAATCAGAAAACGACTTTTTCTTAAATTTTGTTTTGCAAAAAAGGGACGATAGTTGTAAATTTATGCTGTAAAAATTGCAATGCGTTATAAGTTATAGTTTGCGATATATCAGATTTTTTAAATGGATCCCATCGCGAAATAGAGAATTTTGTGAAACTTAGAAATTTAATTTCTCGTAAACTAAATCGAAATTCGTTAAAATGGGCGACGAGGTGCAAACATTCGGTTATGGCACTACATGCCTACAACATTTCGTGGTTCTGTTGCTGTTAGTGTGTCCGGAACGCGACCTGATTGCACTTTTTGCTTACCTTAACTTTGAAATACAATAGCTCTTGAAGTTTCGCTAGAATCGAGAAACTGCTTATTTCAGCGCGTTCTCCAAACAATTCTCTACAAACGATTTGTGTTCAATACGTTTTGCGTTGCGAGCTAGGAAAGCAAGAGTGTCGCGGAATTTCAAAGACAGCGGCAGTTACTTTTTCTTAGAATACAGATATTCTTGTCCTCAAGCAAACGCTAACAGATTCTTGACGAGCAGGACTGTCTAATTTATACCGGACATCGCGGTGATTTCACGCATTACGAGTTGCAGTGAGCAATTTATGTGACGAGAGCTGGTGTATCTAATAAACTGGCAAAACAGTTTATTTACAGTAATGTTGTTATGGATTACGAAAATGTGGTTTCTTTTATACGGAAAATGGAAGCAGGGTTTCGGGAAAAGTGCACGAATGAACTCCATTATTCTTAAGTAAGTTTACTTAAAATCCAGGAGTCGTATGATTTCAGGGGAAATATCACTTTTCATAGAATTTTTGATTACGACGGAGGTATCGTTTCTCCGCATTCCTGGAACTTTCGTGGCGAGATGTTTTTCTACGTTTTGCTTTACGGAAGCATCTAATGCGGCAACAACAGCACTTGTAATACGCTCAGAAGGGTTGGGAGTTCTCGAAGTTAAAATTACCTTAATGGATGTTGTCAAAGATATTTTCCGGTTGCATTCATTTCTTAAAACCTCTTTCATTGAATATCCCAGACTTTAAAAGAAATACAGAATTTTCAGAACCGCGACGAACAAAGGAGTGCGAACAACGTATTCGACTAACTAAACAATCTGCGTGAGTTAATGAAAATTGTGACTACTACTTACCTAACTCTCTTAGATTCCCAGTAAAGATTCTTTCAAATGCAAAAATTCAGTGAGTTTAGAAATAAAAGCAGTCTTCTCGATCATATTCACCACGTATGTCGAATTTTGTGGCAAACACTTTAGAAATGAATATCTATTTGCAAAGCAAAGATTTTTTTAAATAAGTAATTTTGATATTCTAAAGCAGCGCACACTCAAGTTTGCAGAATTATATTGCTCTATAGCAGCGTTGCTGTCAACAAGCAGCTAGTATTTTTGATATCGGATCATATTTTTCTTTAACCGGTCTATAACGAATTAACTCGGTGTTAGCAAAACGGGGTGAAATCAGCTCGAATTAATATATCAGCTGTCTAAAAGGTAGGCCGAACGGGGAAGAAACGAGTAAAAATATGCATCCGCTGAGCTTTTTTATCTCCAGTGCTCATTCAGGGAGATGATTAAAAATAATCCTTTCTGAATGATTACCACCTGATTGGGGTATAACAACAGCAACGAATATAAGAAAGGAAAAAGACATGTATCGGTCCCTTGCTTCTACCAATTGGCACGATGTCCGTGTCAGGGGGACTAACATTTACCCATTATATAACACTAAAACGGGACGCTTTCGACAAGTTTATGGTCCGTATTGCCAGGATGAGAAGGAGAAGATGATTGTTTTGCTCTACCTTTCGTAAAACTCGGCTGTTATGGGAATATTTCTCTTTGGCAACGCAGACAAATTTGGCCACCATTTATTTCTGGTACATCGGTCGCTTAAACGGTTGAAATGAACCTACTGTAAATATACACCAATGAGTCATTACACTATGACTACCTACCTAAGAAGCTGTAGGACACACTTTAACCCACAAAACAGCGGCCACTCCGCCAGGCATCGATTGGATGCGATAGCGATAGGTATCCTGGGGTATCTGGTATCATAATATCAACAGCAGGTCCTCCAGTTCCCGTACATTCCGGGGTGTTGTTGACTTAGCGCGAACCCGATTTTCCAAGTCGAACGACAGATATTCGATTGGGTTCATGTCAGGTGAAGTCGGAGGCCAGGGAATTAACAGAAAGTCACAACCATGTCTCTCGAACAACACCTTGACGATTCTGGTAAGGTGACATGGCGCTTTATCCCATTGGTAATGGGGGAACTTGGTCCGCAACGTTGTTCAGATACCTGACAGCTATCGGAGATTGTGGTACTGGGATAAAAGGGCGTAAAGTGTCCGAAGAGAACATCACCCACAGCATAACACCGCAGCCGCCGGCCTGTTTCCGCCCAACAGTGCATCCAGGTGGTGCCACAGCGTCCGTTGGTTATCGGCGTATTCGCGCTCAGACGTCTACGTGTTGCACCAGGAATCTTGATTCGTCATACCAGGTCACTTTTGTTCAGTCATCCACGGTCGAAACGTGATGATCTTGGGCCCATTTCATGCACTGTGATGAAAGGTTTGTGAGTGTATTCGGCAATAAGTGGTATTTTTCACACTTCTCTTTGCGCAAATAAACTGCAGAAGCGTCCGGATATACACTGATGTTAATAGAAACTGCAACACCAAGAAATAAACAAGCAATCACAGTGAACTTTATGGGAGTGATTAGTTATGGTGCAAGCTGCAAACGATCACAATTACATACCGTTTGAGGAAGGCCAAAAAATTAGTAATAAGTAAATCTATCGTGGGCGGTGATAACCGACCCCACGCACCGTGGGATCGAATGAAGCAGGTTTGGATGGTAGTTTGCGGTTTTGCATTCCATTCTGCTTCTACACGCATGATTCGTTGGTTGTGACACGCGGCGAGGATATACGAGCCTGTAATAACGGATGACACCTCTAGACGTTCGTTATAGGAGACAAATTTGTCGACCGAGCAGGCCAGGAAAGACGAGCGACTTGATACGCAAAGGGTATGTCTTGGGCAGTGCGAGAAACATGTGGTCTGGCATTGTCTTGTTGGAAGACGGCTCTGAGATCGTCTGAAGGAAGGATAAGAGATCAGCGTCGAACACTTCCGTGATGTAGCGTCGGCTGTTCAGTGTGCAGGTGATGCGTAGTAGACGTGTGGGCGAATGAAACGTAATTGCAGAGCATCACGCATATGGCGCTGCACAATGCAGCCTTCCAGATGCCTTTCACCACGGTATCTGCGAACAAGGATTCACCCGTCGTGATGCATTAGATTGAACCTAGACTCGTCCGAAAAACACAATATGCTCCCATTCAACACTCCAATTTCGACGTTCGCGGCAGCACTGCTATCGCTGACGTCACTGATTCAGAGTCAAGGGAAGGCCCGCCAATGAACGGTGAGCAACGAGGCGTCTCTACAGCAATCGGGGACGAACTGTGCCGGTCGTCTTTGGTCGTGGATGGAGTTGTGCGTGACGTCACTGCCATACGGTGAAAGCGCCTGTCTTCCAGCTCGACAATGTGATTTGGAGCTCCAGACCCTGCACGACAATGCGTAGAACCTTCTGCTGTCCATTGACGCCATGTGCGCATAACGGTAGTTGCGTTGCGCCTAACGCATGCAGCAATAACACGATATGAAAAACCACCTTCTCCGAGTCCAACTATTCTATCTCTTTCAAACTCCGTCAAGTGTTCTTATATTGGGTTGCCGAAAAGGTCATGACGTATTTTGGCACTCGATGGCGGTTGGGCGGTTTTGGAAGTACTGGAGTCACGCGCAGATCTGTTATCGCTATGGCATTCGACAGGTGTATGTTTTAGCTGCAGTCTAAAATCAATAGTGAACGATTTGGTTGATTTGCGGAGATTTGACATCAAGTTGAAGATGGAAGACCAAACTGTGCATTTTCGCCATATTTTACTGTTTTACTTCCGTAAAGAGAGGAACGCGCGTCAAGCTTGTTGGGGAAAAATGCGTAAAGTGTACGGTGTTAATGCTCTACAAGAACGTCAGTGCCAGCGGTGGTTCGCAAAATTCCGCGCTGATGATTTTGACCTCAACGATGCTCCTCGGTCCGGGTGGCCCACCAAGGTTGATGACGACCAAATCAAGGCATTAAGCGAGTCAAACCCACGTTAACCGACATGAGAGAGAGTGCAGACAAATTGCACATCCATCATTCAAGCGTTCACGACCACCTGAAGAAGCTGGGATACGTAAGCAAGCTCGATGTGTGGGTTCCTCATGAACTCAAAGGAGCTCAATTGACGGCGCGTATAAGCATCTGCGGTATGCTCATTAAACGTGAGGAAGTCAAACCCACGTTACACGACACGAGAGATTGCAGACACATTGCACATCCATCATTCAAGCGTTCACGGCCACCTGAAGAAGCTGGGACACGTAAGCAAGCTCGATGTGTGGGTTCCTCATGAAATCAAAGAAGCTCAATAGACGGCGTGTATATACATCTGCGGTATGCTCATTAAACGTGAGGAAAACGATCCTTTTTTAAAGCGACTGATGACTGGTGATGAAAAGTGGATTGTGTACAACAATGGGCTGCGCAAACGGTCTTGGTTCCGACGTACTGCTTTGCCTCAAACCGACATCCAAAGCAGACATTCATCAGCGGAAGGTTCTGGTCGCAGTGTGGCGGGATTTTAAAGGTGTCGTGTTTTTCGACCTCCTACCACGGAACCAAACAATCAATTCGAATGTGTACTCTTGGTAAAAAATCCATCATCCGGAAACGTCTACAGCTCGTTCATCGTAAAGGTGTTGTGTTCCATCACGACAACGCGAAACCACACACAAGTTTGATCACCCGCCAAAAATTATTGGAGCTTGGGTGGGATGTGTTGCCACACCCAGCATACTTGCCTGACCTTGCGCCTACAGACTTCTACTTGTTTCTCTCTTTTTCTTCAACAGTCAATGCGTGGTATAACGTTTAATTCAAATGAGGCTGTAAATCAGTACTTTGTACAGTTTTTCGCTACGAAAGACAGGTCCTAATATGAATGAGGCATTCTGCAGTTCACTGAAAAGTGGCAAAAGGTTATCGAACAAAACGGGTATTATATCATTGATTAATGTTGGTTCTCTCTATCAATAAATGGCCTTTGCAAAACATGGCTTAAATACGTCATGACTTTTCCGACAACCCAATAGTTGTGTCGGCCTCATACGCGGCATGTTTACATATTAACAACTGCGTACGGTCGAGTTTAATGATAGCAAGTTTAAAAACCTGCTCTCTGAACGCCTTCTTTTATACTCCCTGGAGTGACGTTTCCGATGACGTTGCGCGCGCATCATATTTGTATGTGCTCTGAAACTGTAATCATTTGCATCTCCCACGGTGCCCTATCTACCCTGAAAATTGCGTGCAAATCCGAGCATTTCTTCATGGTGCTGCAATTTCTATTAACAGCAGTGTATTATTTCAACGTTTCGCACTTCATGCCGGTTGTAGTCACTTTTCAGTCCGCAAAACGCAATGGGACGTAATTTAGTGTTAATGAAAACCATGTAATGGTCTTTAATAATAATTATTCTCTTGCCCATGCGCAGTTAAGGCCCACCTAGATCAGCTGTTTGCGGGCAGGTGGGGATATTCTTTCGAACACCAGTGGCAAATGAATGTATCGTTTCTTCCTCATTTAAAGATGTCGCAATGATCTCAGTAAAATATATACTTCTTTGCATATGAGATGAACGAGGGATTCTGTTGTTAAAGGTGTCATCAACAATGAAGACGAATGATGATTTCGAAGTGAGGTGCAAAACTTTCTGAAATAAACACATCAGTTTTGATACTGGTAGGGGATACTCTTCGAAAAATAAAGGTTCCTTCCATTAATCGTCAGCTGTGAATGCATTTCTGCAGGAAAGAGATAATAACCTGTTTAGTTCCAGTGAAAGGTAAACTCCGTCACTTGGAACTAAAATCAGAGAGAAATTTAACGATCGCTGAACAGCAAACTTGCCTTCCTCGTATATAATTAACAAGTTAGTAAAATTATGCAATGCATTGATTATGATGCGCTTTCCAACATACCAGAAATCATTACTCAAGTTATGAGGATAATGGCTGTGGAATAAATCTCGCTCCTATGCCCTGACCTTTGACCCCATTTCGATGATATTCAGCAGAACCGGTAAAGTGTACTTCCGGAACAACATGATAAAAATTTTGTCTCAATCGAAGCATTTTTACGCACGTTATAACTCATAAAGGCGATGAAATGGATCCCGATCCTATGTCCTGACCTTTGAACCATTTTTTCCATTTTCAATAGGAGTCGTCTACAGGTGGTCCCCTACCACATACCAAAATTTCATCGAAATCGAACCATATTCACGCAAATTATGACGCATAAGGGCAATGGAATGCATCCTGCTCCTATGTCCTGACCATTGACCCCATTTCGTCCATTTGCAATAGGGTTCGTCCGCAGGTGGTCCCCTACCACATACTAAAATTTCATTGAAAACGCAAGTTATGACGCATAAGGGCAATGGAATGGATTCCGCTCCTATGTCGTGACCTTTGACCCCATTTCGTCCATTTTGAATAGGGTTCGTCCCCTGGTGTTCTCCTACATCCTACTAAGAGGTAATTGAAATCGAAACATTTTTACGCGTGTTATCGTGCGGACGGACGGACAAAAGTAGAGCATATACGCTTCTTCAGCCTACGGTTGGAAAGCGTAAATAAAAAAGCTTGTGAAAACGCAAGTTTTTCCGCGAAGATCATCGATCCGTGTCCTCTCACTCCGGAGACAGAATGTCTCGCTGCAGATTTGTCGTCGTGACACATGTTTTCACCTCTGTAGTGCACCACAAGCTGTAACCCACAATTGTATATATATATATATATATATATATATATATATATATATATATATATATATATATAATTTTTTTCCCTTCTATCAAATTTCGGTTGTGATTTAAAAGTACGATTTCTATAGAACTGAGCATGCGCAAAGTTCTTATTGCAACGCCTGTACGTACGTCCGCCTATGCGTACGTACCAAAACTCTAGACCTAAAACTTAAATTCGAGTACCCGTATTTCAAATCCGCATTTACAATTCCAATTCGAATCCTTCTGTGTAAAAGGCTCTACGATTCTTGCGTTCTGGTATTTATTGTTCGCCCATTAACTCTCTAAATGTACAAGGTGTCCATAAATGAATTATACAAATTCAGTATGCTATTGAAAAAAATACGATAGAAAAAAACTTACTTTAAACACCAAGAGAAGTTGCAAGTGTTTAAGTTTGTTGAGTCAGATGATAAATGACGCCAGGTGTCTCAAGTAATGAAAAATCTCGTCAAACACGGAATAAAACAGACATGGCTTCCCCAGTGGAGAAAGCAGCGTGTTTGTTTTTGTTTGCGGAACCAAATTCTCTAACAACAGTTCAGCGTAAGTTCAGAACGCAGTACAAGAGACAGCAGCCGACACGAAGGAGCAACGAACAATGGGTAAATAAATCCAAAGCAACAGGGAATGCCTTGAAGGGCAAAAGCACTGGGAGACCTTACATTTCGGAGGAAAAGGTAGAAGTCGTAAGTAAGGCTTATCTAAGGAGCCCGAAGAAGTTCGTTCCACAACTCCGGGATATTCCAGACATTATTTGCCAGAAAGATGGAGCGCCACCGCACTGGTCTTTAGATGTAGGCAGATCTTTGGACCGCCATTTTCCGGCGCGTTGGTTGGAAGTGGGGGATCCGACGGCATGGTTTTCCTGATATTACCCCATGCGATTTGGGGCTTTATTAAGGGCATTTTATACAATAAAAAGGTTACATCTATCACTAACTCAAAGAATATACACTGAGTGGCCACTTTATTATGACCACCTGACAGTTTTAAGAAAATGAGCTATGGATGCACGCTGTTGCCGCCAGAGGGCGAGGCTAGCATAAAAAGGGAAAGCTTAGTGCTTGCGACAGTAGTAGAAGTGATTTTTGGGTGACGAGATGGGCAAAAAAATGCGATTTGATGGACTTTCAACGTAGGATGATTGTAGGAGCTCGTAGCCATGGAGCGAGTATCACCGAAAACGCCGCATTCGTGAAATGTTCCAGAGCAGCTGTTGTTAAAGTGTTTAAAGACTGGACTGTCAGCCAAAAAACTGGGTCTCTACGTGCAACGTGTGGTCGTCATCGACTAGTGACTGCTCCGGCGGAACGGAGAGTGTCCAGACTGGTAACAGCGAACAGAAGGGCAACAGTTCAGCAAATTACAGACCATCTTAATCAAGGATCCCCTCAAATGATCTCTGTACGCACTGTTCGCCGTACACTACATCGGATGGGATATGTCAGCCGAAGGCCTGTTCGAACACCTTTGCTGTCTGCACTTAACAAGAGAAAACGTCTTCAGTTCGTACAGGAGCACAAGGATTGGACAGTCGATAATTGTAAACAAACTATTTGGTCCGATGGATCACGTTTTTAGTTGCACCATGCCGATGGCCGAGTGAGAATTTGGTGGAAACACCTCGGAAGCATGGACCCCAAATGCATTGCTACAACCCTTCAAGCTGGTGGAGTCAACGTTAGGTCTTGGGGAATGTTTTCCTGGCATGCTTTGGAACCTTTAATTCCTGTTGATCAACGTCTGACTGGCACATCATATCTAAACATCGTTGCGGACCAAGTGCGTCCTGTCATGTGGGTGGTTTATCCCAATGAAGATTGCTACTTTCAACAAGATAATGCGTCCTGTCATAGTACTCGTATTGTACAGGATCGGTTTCAGGAACATGCCATTGAGTTTACTTTGCTTAGGTGGCCCCGACAGTCTCCAGATTTCAACCCCATTGAGAGTTTGTGGGATGAAGTTGAACAAACTATCAGACAGCTAAAACCACAACCCTGCAATCTCACACTCCTGGAAAGGGCTATTCATCAAGCATGGTCTCAGATTCCACAAACCACCTATTAACATCTCGTGGAGTCCATGCCATGAAGAATCGACGCAGTATTTAAGGCAAAATGTGGCCCAACGAAGTACTGAGAGGGTAGTGATAATAAAGTGACCAATCTGTTTATTATCACTCCCCTCTCAGTTCCCTAGTATAAAGGGAAGTACAAAAGTAAAATGAAATGATATATGGAATGCATTCAAAAAAATTAACTTTAAAAAAATTGAATGCATCTCATATAATATTTCATTTTACTTTTGTACTTCCCTTTATACTAGGGCTTTAATCTCAATTCTTTGATATGTGTCAATGTATACGAAATGTATGCGTATAAGTGTCTGTCTAAATGCATGTGATGTTATTATAGAACCTATTTTGATATGCTGCTGTGGTAATGTCTTACGGTATTTCTGTATATTCTCATTAATTCATATTTTGTAATTCTGATTTTAAATAACTTTACTATTCATATATATACACACAAGGAAATTCAACTGTGAACTAGTGAGGAAAGCAATTGAAAACAACCAAAGCCTAAGGATAGCAAAGGGACATCTCAGTAAGAGAAGAAAAAAGATTATGGCACTGAGAAAAGAAGATGGTTCTGTAATAAGAAATAGAGGCGAAATTTTGACAAGAGTGAAAGATTTTTACTCCAAGTTATATGAAAGGGATGATGCATGTACTCAAGACATCATGGAAGGTACCAGTACCAGAGTTCTTCCAGTCCTCCCAGCAGAAGTTGCACATGCAATCAAGAACATGAAGCGGGGAAAAGCTCCAGGAGAAGATGGAATTACTGTAGACATCATACAAGAAGCAAGTGGAGAAATCGAAACGGTAATCGCCCAAATTTTCACTCGATGCCTTAATGAAGGGAAGATTCCTGAGGATTGGAACAACGCTATAATGATCCTGCTACATGAAAAAGGTGACATTGAGGATCTCAGGAACTACAGACCTATCAGCCTCCTATCAGTGGTTTATAAAATCTTCACTAAAGTTCTTTCACACCGTTTGAAGGTAACACTGGACATGGCTCAACCGAGAGAACAAGCGGGATTCAGGAGTGGCTACAGCACAATAGATCATTTCCACGTACTCAGAGAACTAATTGAAAGAGCGAGGGAATATGAACTTTCATTGTGCATGGCTTTTATCGATTATGAAAAAGCCTTTTATTCGGTGAAACCATCAGCAGTTACAATGGCTCTGAAATTCTGCGGTATTGAAGATGCATACATTAATATTATTAATAACATCTATGAAAATGCAAGTGCAAAGATTCGGCTGTTTGAAAATACAACACACATAAAAATTGGAAAGGGAGTGAGACAAGGTGACACCATATCTCCGAAGCTCTTTAATGCTACATTGGAAAATGTCTTTCAATCACTGAACTGGAAAAACAAAGGGATAAAGATGAATGGAGATTATCTAACCCACCTTCGTTTTGTTGCTGACATAGTCATTTTTGCAACTACCCCATCAGAGCTGCAGAGTATGATCCAAGAACTTGCTGACAAGAGTTTGTTTGTTTGTTTTTTGTTGTAGGTTTAACGACCACCGTGAGCAACTCAATGGGCTATAAGCAGTCGCCCGTCCCTAATTTAGGGTCACTGGTTCCAAAGAAGGGAGAGAGCCAGCGCCGTAAGACAAACACAACATCCATGCCTCACCGGGATTCGAACCCGGACCTCGTTCGGACGAATGATCAGAGGCCATCGCCTATACCACTCCGCCACCGGTGCGGCACTGACAATAGTGAAGAAGTGGGATTAAAAATGAACTTTCAGAAGACAAAAGTGATGTTCAATGCTTTTACACGAAATGAAGATTTATCAATTGATGGAGAAAAGCTGGAGATAACAGACACGTACATTTATCTTGGACAGCAGATATCAAGTGAGGGTCACATTGATGAAGAAATTAATCGGCGTACAAAACTTGCCTGGAGAGCTTTTGGAAGAAACAGCATAATTTTCAAGAGCAATAGGCCATTATGTCTTAAAAGGAAAGTGTTTGATCAATGCATCCTTCCAGTGCTTACGTATGCTGCAGAGACGTGGACCTTAACTAAAAGAGACATACAAAGGCTGCAGACAACTCAAAGCAGCATGGAGAGGTGCATGCTTGGTGTAACCAGGAGAGATAAGAAGAGGAACTCGTGGATCCGAAAAATGATAAGAGTGGAAGACATCATGATCAGAGTTAAATCCCTGAAATGGCAATGGGCTGGGCATACTGCCAGAAGGACAGACCATCGATGAACAGCCGAAATTTTAGATTGGATTCCAAGGGACAGAAAAAGACCCAGAAGAAGACCACATGGGAGATGGGTGGATGAAATTCGAAAGTATGCGGGAGTGACATGGAGGAGACTGGCACAAGACAGACCGTTGTGGAGGAAACTTGGGGAGACCTTCGTCCAGCAGTGGATTGATAATGGTTGACAATGATGATGATGATGATGATGATATACACACATACGAAGCGCCCTTGAAAAAGGGAATTTTATTATTTTGATTGTGGGCATACGGTACATTGCCTAATGTTCAGTTTATATCTACCCTGACAATAATTTTTGTTCGTATTGTCTCCCCATTTTTATGCAAATATACGGTTTAAATCTGGTTTTGCTTTGGAACGAATTATATCCAAATTGAAAAAAAAACCGGGTTAGATTTATGACAGCGATCTTCAGCACTGTGATTTCAGCTTTGTAGACAGATTCCACCTGGGACTGACGGAGATCTTATTGTCGGAACTTGCAAGAGGCCCTTTGTACCGCTGCTGTTCCATCATTGATTTGGCTTTCGAGCTGACCCGACACCAAATGATCCCACAGGGATTTCAAGAAATATCGTTAGTTAAAGAGATACACGTCAAGCCAATTGATCAAGCTTTATTGTATTAGGGTCACGCATGGCTAGATGCTTTCTTTGGTTCCTAGATTTACTTGATTTTTAATTTGGCTTTACTGCTTTCTTAGTTTCGCGTAGTTGGGTGGTCCCTCGGTGCATTACACGAATAATTTTAGAGAAAGAAACAAAGAGTTGTGACGAACACGCCATTTGACAAAAGGGAAAACAAAAGACCACAATTTCCCGTAATAATATATTTTACGGGAAACTGGCTCGGAGGAGGTACCTACAAGCAGACAGCTATGTAGTTATTCAAAATTCAGTATATTATAGGTTATAGACAGTGAAGTAACTACAAAGTTTTCTTCTGTTGCGGGTGCGTAATCCTATCACATTTAATGTTTGTATGTGTATCATCGCAATTTCAAGTAGCTATTCACGGATCGCCTCGGGAATCCAAAGAAATAGGAACAAGACGATCATTTTATTAAAAACAACTGTTTTTTAAGGGTTTTCTGTTTCTGTCAAGTGAATAAAGAGCAAACATTATGAGTTCTTTCGTCTGTACCGAAGTTTCATAGTTAAACTTGTTAGTTTTGTAGTTAGGCCTGGCCGTTTCATAGTTAGATTCCGTAGTGTACAGCTTCGAAAAGACTTTATAGTTCGTAGTATGTAGTTTCGTAGTTACATCCCGTACCTGACAATTTCGTAGTTACATTCCATAGTATGCAGTTTCGCAGTTAAGCTTTACAGTTCCGTAATTAGATTCCGTAGTTAGACCTAACAGTTTCGTAGTTCGATTTGGTAGTGTGTAGTTCCGGATTTAGACCTCACACTGACATAGTTAAATTACGTAGTATGCAGATCCATAAATACGCCTGAGAATTTTGTTGTTAAATTTAGTCTGACAATCCCGTAGTTAGTTCGGTAACATGCAGTTCTGAAGTTAGACCTGAGAGTTTCGTAGCTAGATTCCGTAATATGCAATTCCGCAGTTACACCTAACAGTTCCGCAGTTACACCTAACAGTTCCGCAGTTATACTTCGTAATATGTAGTTCTATAATTAGACCTAACAGTCCGTAGTATCCCGTAGTATGTCTGACAGTCCCGTAGTTAGATTCTGTAATTAAACCAGACATTTTCGTAGTGAGATTCTGCAGTTTGATCTGCTAGTTTCGTAGTTATATTCCGTAGTATATAGTTCCGGTTTTAGACCTAACAGTTCCGCAGTTAGTTTATGTAATACGCAATTCCAAATTTAGAGCTGACAGTTTTGTAATTAGAATTCGTAGCATGTAGATCCATCTTTAAATTTGACATTGTCGTAGTTAGATTCCATAGTATGCAGTTCCGTGGTGAAACCAAACGGTTGCGTAGTTATATTCCATAGTTAGATTCCGTATTATACAGTTCCGTAGTTAGACCTGGCAGTTTCGTTGTTAGACTCCGTAGTATGTAGCTCTGGATTTAGAGCTGGCAGTTCCGTTGTTAGATTCCGCAATATGCAGTTCCGAAGTTAGACCTGTAAATTTCGTAGTTAGACTCCGTATAATGTAGGTCCGTAGTTAGAACTGACAATTCCGTGGCTTGATTCCGTAATATGTAGTTCCGTAATTAGACCTTACATTTTCGCAGTTAGACTCCGTAGTGTGTGGTTTCGAATTTAGACCTGACAGTTCCGTTGTTAGATTCCATACTATGCAATTCAGAAGTTAGACATGAGAGTTTCGTAGTGAGAATCCATAATATGTAGGTCCGTAGTTAGACCTGACAGTTTGCAGCCAGATTCCGTAGTAAGCAGTTTCGCAGTTATACCTGACGTTATTGTTGTTATATTCCGAAGTATGCAGTTTTTTTTTGATTGGAGGTTTAACGACCACCATGAGCAACTCAATGGGCTATAAGCAGTCGCCCGTTCCTAATTTAGGGTCACTGGGTCCAGGGAAGGGAGAGAGTCAGTGCCGTAAGACAAACACGACATCCATGCCTCACCGGGATTCGAACCCGGACCCCGTTCGGACGAATGATCAGAGGCCTTCGCTTAGACCACTGCGCCACCGGGGCGGCAGTATGCAGTTGCGTAGCATATTCCGGAGTATGCAGTTCCGTAGTTATATTCCTTAGTATGCAGATCCGTAGTTAGATATCGTACTATGCAGTTCCGTAGCAAAACCTGCTGCATCCACGAACGTGTGTGACCTTGAGATTCCCATATCAGGTGATTGCCCGCTTTTCTGTCAAAATGCTGGTATATAAAATCTACTTCAAACAGTTTGTGGACCTCCATCTTCATATTGCATTACGTTTCCCTGTTATTGGAGTACTTTTGATAATTTCCCAAATGTACGACGTCTTCTGGATTTATTAAAAATCGAAATGCCGCAAACATGCTGTTTTGTTTTTGAAGCGGGGTATTACCCGCATTGGCGGGTAATACACACTTAAAAAATGAAGTGTGTATTACCCGTCAAATAATCGGCGGAATATCTGAGGTAGTCGATCAAAACCTTTATTTTGGCCAAAAAACATAAGGAGAAAAACAATGCATAAACCGTACACAATTACGTCGTAAAAAAAAGTACGTACATCGAAATTACTGTTAGAAAACAATAAGAAAAAATACTGTAGGTTGAAAATTGCGGATCGGTTTTGTGCTCCCAGAACCCCGAGCTTTGTTACTTCACTACCTCCCTAGTTATAAAAGAAAAAATAATCCAAACTGGAAACTATTACTAACGATGATCAGTGTCTAAGGATACAATCATGAATCCACCTTTAATAGTCATAAATACTTCCTTCACGCCGCGAAAATATTTCGCGTTACCACAATCGGAAAATAAGCTGCAATCATACAAAGAATAGCATTTATCAATGTTCTAAAATTATTTCTGAAATTTGTCCTGTTAGGTGAAAGACTTCGTGAATTTGTTTGACTGTTGAGCCAACTTCAGGAAATATTTTTCCTGGCTTCGTATTAAGGGTATCACGTCAATTCGTCGCGTGCGTCAATTCGTCGACTACGTCAATTCGTCGCGCGTCAATTCGTCGACTACGACAATTCGTCGCGCGTCAATTTGTCGCATGCGTCAATTCGTCGACCACGACGATTCGTCGCGCGTCAATTCGTCGCGGACAAATTCGTCTACTACGTCAATTCGTCGACTACGTCAATTCGTCGCGTTTACATTTCAAAATTGCCTTTATTCTTCAGTAAAATAACATTTCTATGTACATGACAATGGAATTCTGCCAATAAATACAGCGGTATATACATCAGCTGGAAAGTTCCAGTGAAACGCAAAACAAAATATTGTTAAAATCATAAAAAAAAAAAAAAAAAATATTTCGCCACGTAGGGCGAAGGAGAGGCAGACAATAAAGCACGAGCGATACAAACGAAAATGTTTACCTACAGTATTGTAGACAGGGCAAGACATGATTCTATATTATGCACAAATTCCAATTAAGCATTACTACCATACTAAAGATTAAACATTAGGTACTAATTCACAGAAATGCAACAGTGATGCTACATTCAAAATTTACAACATATGTACAGAAGTATTTAGTGACAAGGGGAAATAACGCTAAATGTACTCAGAAGGGCATCTTGTTACATTATATTATACACACAGTGACTAATATTTTAAAAATATATTCAACTTAATGAAGGGGACATTGCGTGGGCAGTAAACTGTGCAGAAGGAAGAATTATATACAACAACATAAAACCCAACATTATCGAAGATAACATGGGAAACATGGTGAGCTATCTTCAATGGCACATTAAAACAGAAAAATCACAAATAGCGAAGCACCAAAATTAATACGTAAAAACATGATTTGTTACAGTGAACGTCAGCGACAACAGAATTCCCGATTTTGGTTACATACAAAACGAATGCAGGAAAACGTACGATTTCGAACGTCTTGCTCCCTGATCAAATTTATAAAGTTTGGACACGCAGACAGGATAGGAATATTACGTTTTTCTTTGGCACTAAAAATATTAGACGGTAAACGGTTTTTGGAACGGGGCAGGGCCCGGTTGGTCAGAGCCCTCCACATACAAAATTTTCGTAAAATCTACAGTTTTCAATTCAGAACCACCAAATCTTTTATACTATCTCGTGGTGTTCTAACTTAGACTGTAGACGGTTTTGGGAAGCGGTTGGAGAGGGGGGGAAGGTTTAGACCACCCTCCTACAGAATTGCCGTAAAATATAGTTTTCAATTTAGAACTACCAAATTTGGTATATTATCTCATGGTATTCTAACTTAGACGGTAGACGGTTTTTAAAACGGGTCAGGGGCCCGGTTGGTCAGAGCCCCCCTCTACAGTTTTCAATTCAGAACCACCAAATCAGGTATCCTATCTCATAGTACTCTAACTTAGACGGTTGTCGGTTTTTGGAACGGGTCAAGGCCCGGGGAGTGAGAGCCCCCCCATACATACCAAATTTTCGTAAAATCTAGTTTTCATTTCAGAACCATCAAATTTGGTATCATGAAACTCTAACTTAGACGCTAGACGGTTTTTGGAAGGGGTTGGAGCCCGCGGCGTCGCCCCGCCCTCATAAAAAAATTCGTAAAATCTACAGTTTTCATCTTAGAACCACCAAATTTGATATACTATCTTATGGTACTCTAACTTAGACGGCAGACCGTTTTTGGAACGGGTCAAGGCCCGGGGGTCAGAGCCCCCCACATACAAAATTTTCTTAAAAACTACAGTTTTCAATTCAGAACCACCTAATCTGGTATACTATCTCATGGCACTCTAACTTAGACGCTAGACGGTTTTTGGAAGGGGTTGGAGCCCGGGGGTCAGACCCCCACCGAATAATTTTTTTTTTTTGTAAAATCTACAGTTTTCAATTTAGAACCACCAAATTTGGTATACTATCTCATGGTACTCTAACTTAGACGGTAGACGGTTTTTGGAATGGGTAAGGCACGGGGTCAGAGTCTTCCCGCCCATAAATTTTTTTTCGTAAAAACTAAAGTTTTCAATTTAGAGCTACCAAATTTGGTATATATATAATGGCGTTCTAAGTTAAACGGTAGACGGTTTTCAGAACGGGTCGGGGCAAGGGTGGTTACCCCCCCCCTACACACAAACTTTCGTAAAATCTATAGTTTTCAATTTAGAACCACCAAATTTTGTATACTATCTCATGGTACTCTAACTTAGGCGGTAGAAGGTTTTTGGAACGGATCAAGGCCCGGGGGTGAGACCCCCACACATATAAAATTTTCTTAAAATCTTTATTTTTCAATTCAGAACCACCAAATTTTGTGTCATGAAACTCTAACTTAGCGGGAGACGGTTTTTGGAACGGGCCGGGGCTCGGGGGTCGGAGCAACCCTACCCCCGTACAAAAGTTTAAATTTTCGTAAAATCTACAGTTTTCAATTTAGAACCACCAAATTTGGAATACTATCTCATGGTATTCTAACTTAGACTTTAGACGGTTTTTGGAAAGGGTCGGAGCCCGGGGTTCAGAGCCCCACCCCCCTCATACGAAGTTTCGTAAAATCTAGTTTTCAATTTAGAACCACCAAATTCGGTATACTATAACATGGCACTCTAACTTAGACGGTAGACGGTTTTTTTGAAGGGGTCGGGGCCCGGGTGGTTAGAGCCCGCCCCCGTACAAAATTTTCGTAAAATACGCCGTTTTCAATTTAGAACCACCACATTAGGTATACTATCTCATGGTGTCTTACCTTAGACTGTAGACGGTTTTTTTGTAAAGGGTCGGAGCCCGGGGTTCAGAGCCTCCCCCATAAAAAAATTCGTGAAATCTACAGTTTTTAATTTAGAACCACCAAATTTGGTATACTATAACATGGTACTCTAACTTAGACGGTAGACGGTTTTCAGAACACGTCGGGGCACGGGGGGTTAGAATGCCCTCCCCGACAAAATTTTCGTAAAATCTACAGTTTTCAATTTAGAACCACGAAATTTGGTAAAATATCTCATGGTACTCTAACTTAGACGGTAGACGGTTTTTGGAATAAGTCAAGGCGCGGGGGATAAGAGCCCCCACATACAAAATTTTCGTAAAATCTATAGTTTTCACATTAGAACCACCAAATTTGGTATCATGAAACTGTAACTTAGACGGGAGACGGTTTTTGGAACGGATCGGGGCCCGGGCGGTAAGAGCACCCAAGAATTTTCGTAAAATATACCGTTTTCAACTTACTACCACCAAATTTGGTATGCTATTTTATGGTACTCTAACGTAGACGGTAGACGGTTTTTGGAACGGGTCGGGCACGGGGTTAGAGCCCCCCCCATAAAAATTTTTCCTAAAAACTAGAGTTTTCAATTTAGAACCACCAAATTTGGTATACTATTTAATGGTACCCTAACTTAGACGGTAGATGGTTTTCTGGAAAGGTTCGGAGCCCGGGGTTCAGAGTCCCCCCCCATAAAGAATTTCTTGAAATCTACAGTTTTCAATTTAGAAACACCAAATTTGGTATACCATATCATGGTACTCTAACTTAGACCGTAGACGATTTTCGGAACGGGTCGGGGCCCGGGGGTTAGATCCTTCCCGCCATACAAAATTTTCGTAAAATCTACAGTTTTCAATTTGGAACAACCAAATTTGGTATACTATCTCATGGTACTCTAACTTAGATAGTAGACGGTTTTGGGAACGGGTCAGGCACGGGGTCAGAGCCCTCCCCATAAAAATTTTTCGTAAAATCTACAGTTTTCAATTTAAAACCACCAAATTTGGTATACTATGTCATGGTACTCTAACTGAGAATGCAGGTGGTTTTTGGAAACGGTTGGAGCCAGGGGTTAAGAGCCCCTCCCCCTTATGCCAATTTTTGTAAAACCTACAGTTTCGAATTTAGAACGACCAAATTTAGTACACTTCCTCATTGTATTGTAACTTAAACCGCAGACGGAAAGGGTCGGTGCCCGGTGTGAAGGGGGCCCATTCAAAATTTTCGTAAAAATTGCAATTTTTACTCTTAAGAACTGCATCCCAATACAGAACTCCATTACCCCACCTACGGTCTAGGTTAGAGGCCGTAGATAACAATAAAGTGAGAAAATATCCGGTTCATGGTGTATTAAAAACACAAATTAATAAACGTTAGCTTTCACTACCAACGGTTGCCTTATCAGGCAGAAATACAATGTAATGTAAATAATGTAAATTCTTTTTTTGCTTCGTATAATTAAATTAACTAAATCAAAAGATTTAAAATAAGTTTCCTGGAAATTTACGGAAATAGCTTTTTATTCATTAACTTTCACCCGCTGAACTTGGTGATTTTAGAAATAGTGATATTTACCTGAGAAATACCGGGTACCCCTGCTAGTAAGAACTAAAGATAATGTTAGACTTTTAGTCAGGTACAAAACAATAATTAGAAAGCCCTAGGACTGGGCCTGTTTATCAATTTTCAGTGTGCCGTGCTAATTTTCATAAAGTTTTCATAGAAGTCCAAGATTTTAGCAATGCGCTTTTCTGAGGTTGGAACTATTAAGCAGACCCTAGGCCTAGAGATTTTTGATAGTTTTCAGTCCTCCGAGCTGATATTTATGTAGTTTTCATAGAAATAAAAATGAATTCTGTTTAAATGTTACTCGAGCACAAAGCATTAATAGATACGCCCGAGACCTAGGCATATGCATTTATAGACTTTTAGTCAGGTACAAAACAATAATTAGAAAGCCCTAGGACTGGGCCTGTTTATCAATTTTCAGTGTGCCGTGCTAATTTTCATAATGTTTTCATAGAAGTCCAAGATTTTAGCAATGCGCTTTTCTGAGGTTGGAACTATTAAGCAGACCCTAGGCCTAGAGATTTTTGATAGTTTTCAGTCCTCCGAGCTGATATTTATGTAGTTTTCATAGAAAATAAAATGAATTCTGTTTAAATGTTACTCGAGCACAAAGCATTAATAGATACGCCCGAGACCTAGGCATATGCATTTATAGTAATTTTTATAATGCTGTGATTATATGAGGTTTGCATGACAAATCAATTTAAGAGTGTTACGCTTATCAAAAATTATTTAAAAGGCCTAGGCCTAGCGGCAAATAATTAGCATTTGGTGCCTAAATGAAAGCGCAACATTATTAACTTGATTTGTTATGCAAACCTTATAAATACGACCACAGCGATTAAAAGTTACTAAAGAGTCCTTGTACTTAATATTTTTTGACCGAGTGCAAGTACAATTTACGAAATGTCAACAGGTCAAAATATCTAAAGTAACAATGAAATTTGGAATATTTCTTTTTCTTTCTTTTTATTTAAGTTTTGACACTTGTATTAAGTTTTAAAAACATATATTTCTCCTATCGTATACCTTCATTGTGCTTTCAACAGAATTTCTTACCATGTTTTGGGTACTTTGTTTCGTGTGGTTGCAGTTTTTTTAATGTTTTGGGCATTTCATTTTGTGTGGTTACTTTTTTTATGTTTTGGGCATTTTACTTTGTATGGGTGTTTTTGTTATGTTTTTGTTATTTTCTTTTCTGTGGTGCTTGTAATGTCGACAGGATGAAAAGGGGAAACTGTGGACAGTCACGATGCTTACTTGCTTATAATTTTTTTTTCAAATACAGCACATGATTTTGTATTGAGTTATACCACTTACTCATTAAGCGACTACAGGTTTCTTTAAATATGAACTTTTTCTTAGAGCCTTTTGTTTCCTCTACCTAGCTTTTTCGGCTCCGCAATTTCTTTTTTTGGTTTTAGAATATTTTCCTTATTATTAATCTATTTTCTCATGCAAACTCTTTATGTAAGGTATGTTTATTCTATCGAAGTATTTTGCAATTATACGTGAAGCCCTGTTGCTGAAGTAAAAAACAATATTTCCAACTGAAACAACGCAGTTCAGATATTTTCCCGCTGTTAACTCAAAGAATGAAAACAAAAACAACAAATCTGTGCAATGGTTGAGGCATGAGACAGTACTTACTGGTAACCAGGCAAAGTTTTAAGGAAGAATGAGCTTAAGAATTTCTAACTGCAACAAAAAGGAGCATCCGCACTGTATCCCTCCCCATCCCCCTAGTGCCGGCCTTTGGACGTCTTGAAAGAGAAGTCTTAAGGACACATCTGTATCGTAATTGCCTGAGCATTCGCGACAATCTTCTGTTGTCGTAGTAGAAAAACACACTTCCTACTTCACCTAAATTGCTTGGATGTAATGCCAACCAACAAAGTTTTGCTCTCGCATTGGATTTCTGTTGCTTTTGATGGAATACTTTTCCCCTGGGGTTCACCGCTTTCACTATAGTCTTCAGGACAGACGGCAATACACCCCAACGTAAAACACCAATTTCACGGCAATTAGCGAAAGAGAGGGGCGGTACAGGAAATAAGTCGAACGAGACAGATCTGAACTTAGAAAGTCGAGGGAAGGTGTTGCATGAAAAACTGTGTTTGGCTTACAGATCATTTGGCACGTAGGGACGTAGGTTTCGTTTAATATTTTACGGGGTAAACAAATTGTCTTTTCAGTATAACAATTTTCTTTCATACGCATAGTGCAACACAAAATATTTGAATTTATTTTTGAGAATTTGCATGACGCCTACCGGCCCAGAGTACAGCTGCCCAGTCCGCGCCTGCTGCCGCCTCCGGAACCTGGCTCCCGGGTTTTTCGCATCTGTTGATCCCCCGCCTGGAGCGTCCCAGCTGTAAAATACATGTACCTCTGCGTTTTGGAAAAACAAAAGATAAGATGCCGATCCTTAAAATTAACCACTTCTTGTGACCGCAGGTACGAAAATCTTGAACTTCGCTAAAACCCTAACTGGAGGAACAAGCTTCACGTGATTGTCTGTATTCTGAGTGTTTTATTTAATGGTTGCTCATTAGTTCGTAGTTGACTGGAGAACAGAGAACGTGCTTGTTGAAACCTTTGTGTGCGTTGTCAAGTGATAATAGTGGAAATATATCAATCTAAATATTTTGGAAAGAGAAAGTGCATTGTTTTCCGAAGGCACTATGCAGATGAAGAATGCAACATAAATAGTTAACTCACAAAAAGAAAATGATTTGCTGAAATGGAAAGGGTATTTATTTTGCCATAACAGAGTGCGAGGTGATTTACGGTATTGTCACTGTATTGAAAGAAGTTATGGAAATTGTACTGGCTTTGCTAGTACTATTCTTATTGGAGATGAACACAGGATGCGCAATGAGAAACCACATAATCATGCTCCAAGACCGGAGAAAAGTGATGTTGCTGTTGCAAGAGCGCAAATAAAAGAACGAGCGAGAAATACGGACGGAGCCACTGCACAAATTATTCAAACCGTCACAACGTCAATGGCTACAGTAAATGCAGCTTACATGCCTAATATGGATGCACTAAGGCAAGTTGTAAAAAAGAGAAGACATGCCAGGACATGCCTGCGGAGCCTACGACTTCAGAACGGATCGATGCCCCAATAAATTTACAGAAGGAGATGGTGCAAAATTTCTTGGCAGAGATAGCGCATTTGGACATCAAAGAATTATTTTATTTTTAACAGAGAATAATTTACGAAAGCTTAAAGAAGCACCCCTCTGGATTATGGATGGAGCATTTGAAACTTGTCCAACCCTTTTTAGGCAATTATGTTCCATTCATGCTATGGTTGAAACGAATCCAGAGATGCACAGACTTGTCCCACTAGTTTATGGGTTACTTTCCAGCAAGTATAAAGAATATAACACTATTATACAGTATTTTTGTAGGATTTACAAGACTATGCATCAGACTATGATATTCAGCTTGCACCACAATATACGCATAATAATAGATTTTGAAATAGCTACCATTATAATGCTGCTGAAAAGGAATTTGGAAGCAGCACACACAAATGTTGTTGGTTTCATCTCGGAGAAAAATGTGCTGAGGAATATCCATCCTCTGGCATAGCCTTGGAATATAGGGAAAACAGTGAGTTTGCTCTCAAAGTCAGACATTTGCAAGCACTCGCATTTTTTTCATCTGATGAAATTCCAGCTGCTTATGAAAAAGTGAAATCAATTTTACTAGAATGTGCAGAATCTGTAGTTCAGTTGTTTGAGGAAAATTATGTTCTTGGAAAATTTCGTGGAAGCAGAAGAAACAATCCGAGCAGAAGCCCTCCGCTGTTCCCGCCAACAATTTGGTCAGTAAGTGAAAACAATTTATTTGGCTTTATCAGAACACAAAACAAACTTGAAAGATTGGACAGACGCTGGAATACAATTCTCGGAGAGAAAAAACTGTGACTGTACGAAATAATCAGTGAAATTGCGAAAGAGCAGAGAACAACTATGGCTAAAATCGAAAGAGTGATAGCACAGATTCCAACAAATCCACCCAGAAGAGAAACGCTGGCAAGATAAAAAGGAATTCGAACTTCTTTGGTGCACAGAGACAATGTTAACATGCTGGAGTTTTTAAGAGGAATTTCATATAATTCTACCCTTTACTAAAATGTGCTGGTATTTCTCACTAATTGAATTATACTTTTTACTAACTTGTATTTTAATTTTTCAAGAATGTAATTCCGCCGAAGATGCAAGAATGTAAAACACAACGCAAAATTAAAAAAGACAAAATTTTCAAAATAGCATGTCAAAAAGTAATCCAAAATGTGAAACAAATAAAAATTCGAAATGCAATCCAAAATGTGAAACAAATAAAAATTCAAACTGCAATCACAAGTCACAAGCATTACAAAAATGCGAAACGCTATGTAACAAGTACAACACAAAATAAAACAAATGCCAAAAAAAATGCATACGCTTTGTAAAATGTACAAAATAAAGTAAATGCCATATTCATAAGGATTTCATGACGAGTCAAGTTAAAAATGAGCTTTTACTTAGACTTCAAATAATAATTACTAGCCTCTACACATTTTTAAGTCTTTAATAAGTGCAACATCATTAACCTGACTTGTCTTCAAACATTATCAATAGGACCATAGCATACAATCACTTAAAAGACTTGTTAATGGATGAATTGAGAAATCACCAAGTTCAGCGGGTGAAAGTTAATGGCTGTTTATAGTTTTGTACTCGAGTAAATGCGCAACACAGTAAACTTGACTTTCTCTGAAAATTTTATGTATATGAGCACGGTTGATTGAAAACTGATAAAAAGGCTTAAGGCCTGTTTATTAATTTTTGTGCCTCAGTCAAAACGCAGTACCATAACCTTGGCATGTTATCGAAACCTTATGAATACGTCGGACTAAAAATTCCTAAAAAATGTTTGCGCCTAAGGTCTTGTAACTAAAGTTTTGTGACAGGGTAAAACTGCAACATTAATAACTTGACATGTTATGTTAACGTTGTGAATATGAGCACGGCGGATTAAAGATTTCAACAAATATCCTTTGGGATTAATGTGTTGTAGCTGAGTAAAAATGTAACATTATCTTGATTTTCTATATAAACCAAACTACTTGCTAAAATGGCCCAACTATATATACGTATATTTCAACCATATACCGAAGCGCCGACAAGGTGAAAGCAAAAGTGCAATTTTGTACGGTCCCCTAACATTTTATGGCCAGCCTACTCGTTGATATCAAAAACATACTTTTTGTACGGTCCACAACAAATAGCAATGGACACGTCGCAATCTTTTTTTGGGGGGGGGGGGGGGAGAGGGTTAACGACCACCGTGATCAATTCAGTGGGCTATAAGCAGTCGGACGTTCCCAATTTTATGCCACTGGTTCCTGGGAAGGGGGACAGCCAGTGCCAGAAGTCAAGCACAACGTCCATGATTCACCGAGATTTGAACCAGGATCCTTCTCGACAAGTGGTCAGAAGCCAGCGCCTATATCACTCCGCCGCCGTAGCGGCACACGTTGAAATGTATTTTTCATACGGCCCCAAACGCTCTTATGGACATACTTGATTGAACTGGACGCAAATAAATCATTAATATAATTTGTACTAGCAGGGATACCAGTTATTTGCCAGGTACATATTACTATTTGTGGAATCACCAAGTTCAGCGGGTGAAAGTTAATGAATGAAAAAGATATTACTGCAATTTTCCAGTAAACTTATTTTAAATTTTTTGATTTAGTTAATTAAATTTTGCGAAACAAAAAAGAAGGAAAAAGGAATGGGAATACTTGCCTTCTAGAAGACATCTATAGAACTGCCGTACATGTGGCGTGTGCTTCTGTGAATCCCGCGACACAGAAATGCAATGTACCTATGTGATGTCGCATACATACGACTTCACATTGGCATTGATCATCTTTTTCTTACCGTTTTGAATTTTGAATATCTGGAACTCTCTGTTTACATTACATTATACTTCTTTCTGATAAGCCGCTCGTTGGTAGTGAAAGCTAAACTATATAGATTTGTGTTTTTAATACACCATTAAACGCATATTTTTGCACTTTATTGTTATTTACAGTCCCTAACTTAGACCGTAGGTTGGTTAGTTGGTTGGTTGATGGTTTATGGTGCAAGGCCCTCAAAGGGCCAAAGAGCGCCTTAGAACGTAGATAGGGTATTCTTAAGAGTAAAAATGGAACTTTTTACGAAAATTTTACATGGGGCTACCTTGACCCGGGCCCCGACCCCTTCCAAAACCCGTCTACCGCCTAAGTTAGATAACCATAAGTAGTATACCAAATCTGGTTGTCCTAAATTGAAAACTGTAGATTTTATGAAATTTTTATGAGGAGGGGGAGGGGCTCTCACCCCGGGGTTCCAACCCCTTCCAAAAACCGTTCAGCGTCTAAGTTAGAGTTTCATGATACCAAATTTGGTGGTTCTGAATTGAAAACTGTAGTTTTTAAGAAAATGTTGTATGTCTGTGAGTGTGTGCGGGGCGTGAGAGGGGGGGGGCTCCGACCCCCAGGGCCTTGACCCGTCCCAAAAACCGTCGACCGTCTAAGTTAAAGTACCATGAGATAGTATACCAAATTTGGTGGTTCTAAATTGAAAAATAGATTTTGCGATTTTTTTATGAATGGGGGTCCTTACCCCCTTCACAAAAAAATCTGCAACCCCTTCCAAAATCGTCTAGCGTCTAAGTTAGAGTACCATGAGATAGTATACCAGATCTGGTGGTTCTAAATTTAAAACTGTAGTTTTTTAGAAAATTTTGTATGTAGGGGGCTCCAACCCCCGGGCCTTGACCCGTTCCAAAAGCGGTCTACCGTCGAAGTTAGAGCACCATGAGATAGTATACCAAATTTGGTGGTTCTAAATTGAAAACTGTAGATTTTACGAAAAAGTGTTTATTCGGGGGGGGGGTCTGACACCCCGGGCTCCAACCTCTTCCGAAAACCGTCTAGCGTCTAAGTTAGAGTACCATGAGATAGTATACCAGTTCAGGTGGTTCTGAATTGAAAACTGTAGTTTTTAAGAAAATTTTGTATGTGGGGGGCGGGGGCTGTGACCCCTCGGGCCTTGACCCGTTCCAAAAACGGTCTGCCGTCTAAGTTAGAGTACCATAAGATAGTATACCAAATTTGGTGGTTCTAAGATGAAAACTGTAAATTTTACGAAATTTTTTATGAGGGGGGAAGGCTCAGACTCCGCGGGCTCCAACCCCTTCCAATAACCGTCTAGCGTCTAAGTTAGAGTTTCATGATACCAAATTTGATGGTTCTGAAATGAAAACTAGATTTTACGAAAATTTTGTATGTAGGGGGGGGGCTCTGACTCCCCGGGCCTTGACCCGTTCCAAAAACTGACAACCGTCTAAGTTAGAGTACTATGAGATAGGATACCTGATTTGGTGGTTCTGAATTGAAAACTGTAGATCTTACGAATATTTTGTGTATGGGGGCTCTGACCATCCGAGCCCCTGACCCGTTCCAAAAACCGTCTACCGTCTAAGTTAGAGTACCTTGAGATAATATACCAAATTTGGTAGTTCTAAATTGAAAACTATATTTTACGGCAATTCTGTAGGGGGCTCTACCCCCTCTCCAACCGCTTCCCAAAACTGTCTACAGTCTAAGTTAGAATACCATGAGATAATATACCAAATTTGGTAGTTCTAAATTGAAAACTATATTTTACGGCAATTCTGTAGGAGGGGGTCTAAACCTCCCCCTCTCCAACCGCTTCCCAAAACCGTCTACAGTCTAAGTTAGAATACCACGAGATAGTATACCAGATTTGGTGGTTCTGAATTGAAAACTGTAGATTTTACGAAAATTTTGTATATGGGGGCTCTGTCCAACCGGGCCCTGCCCCGTTCCAAAAACCGTTTACCGTTTAATATTTTTAGTGCCAAAGAAAAACGTAATATTCCTATCCTGTATGCGTGTCCAAACTTTATAAATTTGATCAGGGAGCAAGACGTTCGAAATCGTACGTTTTCCTGCATTCGTTTTGTATGTAACCAAAATCTGTAAACGCGACGAATTGACGTAGTCGACGAATTGACGTAGTCGACGAATCATCGTGGTCGACGAATTGACGCAGTCGACGAAAACAACACGTCACTTTTTTAACGGCAAGAGTTGTTTCCTAGGAGCAGCGGATGTATACTATTCAATAATATTACGAAGCACAGCTTTATGCACGGTGCAAGACGAAAAAGGAGAGCCTTTGTGATTATGTGTCTCTCTCCTAAATACAGTAAAACGTCGTTGTTAGCTGTCTGTCATGAATGAGAGGTCATGTATCAGTAAGGAATCAGTTGTGAATTTACAAGTTTCATCACATCGTCTGCTAAATAAAATGCTAGTTTTACTATTTCTTTCCTAAATAAGTTATCAGTTTCAACTGTACCTTTCAAATTGTTCGTTTTCTAAGTAAGGTGTTCAGTGGCGTATCTTGTATCCGATACCTGGGCTAACTCAGCCGTACCCCCCTAGTACTGCTTTTTTTAAATTGCAAAGCTGATTTTTCAATTATCAAGCAATAGAATTAATTAATTAAATACATAAGTAAATACATCGCTCTTTCCACGTTCCAGAAACACATAGCAACCGAAAAATTGTTTTCAGCTGCCGCCGTGAAAAAAAAATAGAATTAATTTTTCTAAACTTTACGTACATGCTAACGTAAGTCCTAATAATTATGAGGATTAAGATTTTAACACTTTATCATTTAAATACTTTATTTGCGCATAATCCGCATTCTTCTTTCCTTTTGTGTGAAATTGAATGTTAGGTTTTCATAAAAAAAAATTTCAGAATACTTTATCATATTAAAAGAAAATGTTTTTCTCAATTGACAAAACAGCCAAGTTTCACAAGTGTATATGTTCTTGTATGGCCCTAAGATATCTCTTGATTATTTTGAATGCTGGAAAAACTTGTTTTGGCAGTTGCTGTTTTGGATGGAAACTTTAATATCATGTCTGCTAATTTGTAAACTTCACTAAACACAAAGTCCAATTTATTCAATTTCATGTAACAAATCATGCTTCTTCCTGATTTCTGTTTGCATTCATCAAGATATTAAAACACTTGCAGTTGATTTTTGAGTCAAACTGTATCAAAATTTGAAGCATAATGTTCTTTAAATTCTTTCAGTACATGTTCAGGAAGCTTTCATTATATGTATCAAAACAGTTCGAATCCAACAAAGCCACAAATTTAAGATATAATATCATTGATTTCAATTCATTGGCACTTCACAAAACTGAAAAAACTCTCGAGAAACACGTGCTGTTATGGGCGGGAGCATGAGAGTGACTAATGTAACCCTAAGTTTAAGTCTTCTCTTTTCTGAGCGAACCGTTGCCCAAAGAATTGGCCCATTCGCCCTTCACCCGCTCCTTCATGCTTTCATGGAAACGCTAGCTGACGATCGTATCGGAAGTCTTCGAATCTCACAGCGAAGACCCGTAGAGCTAGTTGCGTTACGATAACACCGTCGCTCAACTAGGGGCCCTTTCGCTCGCCAGACTTATTTTCTTAGTCAAAAGAAGCGAATCCACACGTGTTTTTTTTTGTCGCAGCAAAAGCATCGACATATCATATTAGACTTAATAAACCGTTGATAATAGACTTTTATTTGTGTATATTTAATTGACTTTTGTTTGTGTATTTTCTGGGCTTCACAGCTAGTCTAGCTGTACTTGAATATACGTCACTGAACGTATAGTTTCAGCTTCTCCATTCCTAAACGAGATAAGTTTAAGTGGCCTTTTTCCAAAATGAGATGCTAGTTTCAGCTATCCGTTTTCTAAATGAGATATCAGTTTTTGTTGTACCTTATCAAATGAGTTATTAATTTCTCAAAGACATCTCTCTTTCCACGTTTAGCGATGCACAGCAACCAAAAATTTGTTTTTCGGCCACCGCCGGGGAATTGAATCCCGGATCTCTCGATATCTAGCCGAGCGCGTTAGCCTTACACCACGGTGGCCAACAATTCACTGCGCTATGTGTGTTTTTCTGTCAGCATCTGACATTTTAAATCCGTGAGATGGGCTCTGCTACTGAGACGTCTCCATCTGGTGAGTATTAACGGCACTGGGTATATATTAATTACAGCAGTTAAATCCAAAGGGCGAGATCCAAAGTGAAAATCCTCCAAATATATGGTGTCAGTGAATAAACAAAGACATCGCTCTTTCCACGTTTAGCAGTGCACAGCAACCGAAAAATTGTTAGTTGCTGTGCGTTGCCAAACGTGGAAAGAGCGATGTCTTTGTTTATTCATTGACGCCACGTATTTGGAGGATTTTCACTATGAATTTCTCAGTGCCCGACCTAAACAAAATGTAAGTATCATCTGTACCTTTCTTAAATGATATTCGAGTATGAACTATACCTTTTGAAAATGAAACACCATTTTCAAATTCTAAATATATATGATGTCAGTTTCACTGTTGCTTTCTTAAATATTACATCAGTTTCAACTGTACGATTTAAAAGCACATGTCAATTTCAAATGTCCGTTTTCTAAATAAAATGTCAGTTCCAGCACCCATTTCCTAAATGAAGTAACAGTTTCAGCTGTACCTTATCTAAATTAGACGAAAGAGTAACTGCCCCATATCTAAATGAGGCGAAAGAGTAACTGTCCCTTACCTAAATGAGGCGAAAGAGTAACTGTCCCTTATCTAAATGAGGCGAAAGAGTAACTGTACCTTATCTAAATGAGGCGAAAGAGTAACTGTCCCTTATCTAAATGAAATGAAAGAGTAACTGTCCCTTATCTAAATGAGACGAAAGAGTAACTGTCCCTTATCTAAATGAGACGAAAGAGTAACTGTCCCTTATCTTTATGAGGCGAAAGAGTAACTGTCCTTTATCTAAATGAGACGAAAGAGTAATTGTCTCTTATCTAAATGAGACGAAAGAGTAACTGTCCCTTATCTAAATGAGGCGAAAGAGTAACTGTCCCTTATCTAAATGAGACGAAAGAGTAATTGTCTCTTATCTAAATGAGGCGAAAGAGTAACTGTCTCTTATCTAAATGAGACGAAAAAGTAACTGTCGCTTATCTAAATGAGACGAAAGAGTAACTGTCCCTTATCTAAATGAGGCGAAACAGTAACTGTCCTTTTTCTAAATAAGATGTAAGTTTCAACTGTAATGCTTATAAATTTTATGCATGTTTCAGATGTACATTTCCTAAATGAGACATTTCTTTCACCAGCGTTTTATTACTTAGAGCTGAAATGTGGATGGTAGACCGGAGTAAATATTGCTATCTATCCAAATGTGGTTTAGGAGGGCATAGCTCAGCCGAATAATGGTCAGGTGTCCCCTAAATGTTGTTTTTATTTAACAATTTTGTGTAAAACCTATGATAGGATAGATGATGGTGATTGCTTCATCGATACTTATCTGAAACCCTCTAATCGGGATTCATTCTGTAGAAAGTCTTAATCTGCAGTGTAAAAGGACCTTAAGGCAAAAATTCATCAGAGCAAATCAATCGAAACATCTCTGCACAAAAAACCAGGACGCTTCAGATCATGATTATCAGAAACACCCTAAAATTAGGAGGGTGTGTGAGTGGGGCACAATATTAACAGCTGACGTCTTATACTCTGTTTACATTAGATCACCCAAGAAACTGCATTTGTTCTCTTCAGAATGCCAACGACTGAGCAAGATTGGAATACAACAACTAATTACATAGGTTATACAGTGTATGGCCCTAGTGTAGTAGCCACTCGTTGAAGGGCTTCTTTTCGTTTCGGCGGTACACCAATATTTTCTATGAATGTGGTATAAAGATAATTTAATTCTCCGTGAATTTTACGGGTTAAAGAAGTACATGAGTCTTTTGAGTTATTTTTACGAGTATATCACCTCAGAAGCTACATTTTTGTCACCTCAGAAACCACATTTTTTCCCTTCAGAATGCCATCGACTGAGCATTAATGGAATCCAATAACAAATTGCATAAGATATACAATGTCAATATGCAGTTGCCACCTATAGAGGGCTTTCCTTTCGTTTCTGCGGTTTATCACTATTTTCTTTAAATGTGGTGTTAAAATAATTTAATTCTCCACGAAATTTATGAAACAAAGAAGTGCATAAGTCTCTTGAGTTATTTCAACGAGTATGTCACTTCAGAAAGTACATTTTTGACCACCTCAGAAAGTACATTTTTGACCACCTCAGAAAGTACATTTTTGACCACCTCAGAAAGTACATTTTTGACCACCTCAGAAAGTACATTTTTGACCACCTCAGAAACAACATATTGGAACACCTCAGAAAGTACATTTTTGACTACCTCAGAAACTATATTTTTGACCACCTCAAAAAGTACAGTTTTGACCACCTCAGAAAGTACATTTTTGACCACCTCATAAACTACATTTTTGATCACTTTAGAAAGTACATTTTTCTCTCCAGTATGCCAACGACTGAGCAAAATTGGAATCCAACAACAACTTGCATAGAATGTATGTATATGGTCCCTACGAAGTGGCCACATGAAGAGGGCTTTGCTTTCATTTCGGCGGTGCAACACTATTTTCTCTTACTTAATCTGGTGTTAAGATAATTTAACTCTCTATGAATTTTATGGATCAAAAAGTACGTGAGTCTCTTGAGTTATTTTAAATAGTATGTCACTTCAGAAAATACATTTCTGTTTACCTAAGAAACAGCGTTTTTGATTACCCAAGAAACTAAATTTTTCATCACCTCTGAAACTACATTTTTGATCACCTCTGAAACTACATTTTTGGATCACTCCAGAAATTACATTTTTTTCATTCAGGATGCAAACCACCTAGCAAGATTGGAATCCAACAACAAATTACGTAGGTTATATACACTATATCGGCAAAAGACACCGGACACTCCTTCCAAAGCAAATAAATGGATCCGCTGCGTTGTTAAGATGTTCGTTACAGCTGCTCACGGTATAAAAACAAGCCTGCAGCTGACTTCGATCATAGCGCACTTGGAGGTTGCGTGAAAATGTCGCGGCGGGAGAGAACTGACTTTGAAAAACGAAAAATTATTGGGTGTCAAATTAGTGTGTTGTCCATTAAAGAGAAACCAAAGGGCGTTTAAACATACCCAAGTCAACTGTTTTCGATGTACTGAATTCGTGGAAGACACATGGCGTGCCTGTGTCTTCCACTGTCTTCTTTTGTAGCAAAACGTACCAGCAGACCCATGAAATTCAGTGATAGAGGCCGTCGAAGCCTCAGGAGAGTCATTACAGCTAATCGACGGAGTACTGCACAAGACCTCAGTGTAGAGGTGAGTAGAAGTGCTGGAGCTTTGGTATGTCCCTGTACCAATCGCAGAGAACTTCATTCCATGGTTTACCGTGGTCGTTTGGCTGCTCACAAGCCTTTCATCACTACTCATCGTTTAGCATGGTGTAAAGAACATTTATCGTGGACCGTAGATCAATAGAAACGGGTCATATGAACTGATGAATCCAAATACACGATCCGTCAGTCTGTTAGCCATGTGAGGGTATGGCGGCAGCCGGGGGAACGCTACTTACCACAGCGTACTGCTCCTACGGCCAAGTTTGGAGTTGACAGTGTACTTGTGTGGAGGTGTTTTTCGAGGTATGATCCCGGCCCATTGGTTATCGTGGACAAACCTGTTAACCATCACGTCTACCTCGATATTCTGGACGATTATGCCCTACCAACTCTGTGGCAATACTATGCAACCGAGCCTTGTTGGTACCAGCTGGATGATGCACCGAGCCATAAAGCAAGGACTGTTACGGCGTGGTTTGACGATAATTCCGTATCGTGTGTGGACTGGGAAGCACACAGCTCTGCTTTTAACCCGATAGAGTACCTATGGGATGAATTAGAGCGCCGCATAAGAAGTTTGGAACCAAGGCCTACTACTAAGCGTCAGTTAGCGTCAGCATTTGTACTGAATGGAAGCGCATACTTATCGCTGTGTTCCCAAACCTTGTCGAATGCATGTCTCTAAGGTTCAGTGCATGCATTAAGGCCAAAGGTGGACCAACACTGTACTAATGTATGTCAATAAATGCTATGTTGTGTTTCTTTTCTAGGTGTCCGGTGACTTTTGTCAATATGGTGTATGGTCTCTACATAGTGGCCACCTGTAGAGGACTTTCCCTTCATATCGGTTGTACACCGCTATTTTCCCTTACTTAATCTGGCGTTTAGGTAATTTAGTTCTCCGTGAATTGTATGCGTCAAAACAGTTCATAAGTCTCATGAGTTATTTTAAGGAGTTTACGTACAGTTTGTATGGACGCAAGAAGCTGTCACTCTTATTTCAACAAAATTTTAAGACTTCAATTTATCGTTTTTGATTTTCGGTAAACTGGACTGGAAAGCCCGGGAAAGATGTTGGGAGACATGGCCCAGGACGGACAGGGCTGGTCTGTAGATTTCCAAGAATTAAAGTTTCCCACTACGTTGGGGGGCACTTTTTCCGAAAAATTGCAAGAATCGGTAATTTTTTTTAAAAAAGGCTATCGCACAAAAACATATAAACTTTGTGAAAAATTATATAAGTATAAATGTTCAAGAAATTTGGAAATTTGTGAAAGAATTTAAGGAAATACAGTTTGTTGTTTACGATAAACGCTCTAAATAAAAAAGTTACTGATATATGGTGTTATTTTTTGCATCAGTATATGCGCATGACTATAATTTATGCAATGAACTAAAAGGTAAGTGATGCAATGAGCTAAACACTGCTGAGATACACTCATTCTTACATGCGTTAGTGTGAATTATTAACAAATTTCTTCAGTATGTTGAATGTAAATAGCTATAACCTAACGTGGAACCGACAAACTGCAAAACGTTTAGTTCATTGCATGCACAACATTTAAAGAAACATGTATACCAAGTTTCATTAATTTATTTGCATACCTTTTGTAGTTATCAGGTTTTCCGTAAAGAGTTTGGGGCCAAAATCTCATCCTGCAAAAAACGCAATTAAAGTTTAAAAGGCACAGTTTTAATGGGATGAAAAGTATATTTATGTTTTCCACCCTCGCAAACATAAAGTGCATCACATAATTGTATCCAAAATATTGCCAGATCCGTAAATCCTTGTACAAAATATTTTCTACTACAATTTTGGGCACAAATAGTAAGACTAACCTAATTATTTCCAAACTTTCATCCTTTCAAGTGTCACTTCCCGTTCGTTTGACACCTGGGTTTAGATATTCCGATTGCAATAACTCTGTATCTATTTATCGCATACAAGAAACAAAGGCAGTTTTGTAATCCTAAAGAATGGGGATTTAAAGTGAACACATTTTTACAAAACGTAAAATTTGGCCCAAAACGACTTTTTCAACGTAGTAGGACGAGCATTAGACGATCTGTCGAGTTGGCCAAGCATTAGACGACCTTAAATAGGCCGAGCATTAGACAATCTACTGAGTAGGCCGAGCATTAGACGATCTGCCGAGTAGGCCGAGCATTAGACGACCTTAAATAGGCCGAGCATTAGACGATCTGCCGAGTATGCCGAGCATTAGACGATCTGCCGAGTATGCCGAGCATTAGACGATCTGCCGAGTATGCCGAGCATTAGACGATCTTAAATACGCCGAGTATTAAACGACCTTAAATAGGCCGAGCATTAGACGATCTGCTGAGTAGGCCGAGTTGACCGAGCATTAGACGACCTTAAATAGGCCGAGCATTAGACTATCTGCCGAGTAGGCCGAGCATTAGACGATCTGCCGAGTAGGCCGAGCATTAGACGATCTTAAATAGGCTTAGCATTAGACGATCTGCCGAGTAGGCGGAGCATTAGACGACCTTAAATAGGCCGAGCATTAGACGACCTTAAATAGGCCGAGCATTAGACTATCTGCTTTGGGCCGCTTCACTAACTGCAAAGCGCTCTGCTTTTTCCTAGTTAAGTAAGGTCCATGCAGATCTCTCAATGGAGTTAAAACTTAACGGGTTGCTGTTACGCTTGAAACAGTAACCAAGAAAAATTAACAATAATATTGCTTCAAGAGAGCATATGTTCTACTCGAGTGCACGTGAGGAAGTAATGACATTACTATGTGGCTTAATAATCAGGCAGCTGGACAACTACGGGATTTAGAAAGGGAAAGTCATTTGCGGAGGTAAAAGCTTAATCGGACATACATCAACAAAATGGAATAAACCTATTCGATACTATTATTTTTCTGGGAGCGTAATGTGTGCCCATCTTAGAGAGAAATTAAACTTCTCCAGACTCTAATCAATTTAAAAATCACATCTCTCACGCAGAAATGTGTGTGCATCCGAAAGAAGTTGTGCTGCCATGTGTCTTCAGCGTTTGGTTGTCCACGTTTTGTTAATTTTGACACATATGAACTGTACATGATTGTATATGCATACATATACTGTAACGTATATTCTATTTTAACTTTCCTTTTGAGTTTCTGTTTCTTTGGAAATTTGACTTTTGTTCTCTTAGACATTTTCAAATCTTAACGTTATGTCTTTTCCCTCAAATGAGAAGGATATTGGCAACACCCTGAGGTCAGAACAAGTGTGACGTATGTGTGACCGGATAAGAACGACAGATAAAAAGGCAATGTAGCGGTTGTTTAGTGGGATTGAAGCTAGTGATGATAGACGTACTCTTATAGTGTGTTTGGATGTTAAATCGCTGATATTGTGTAGAGTGTTGGGATGTTAAATGTGTTGGGTGTTAAATCGCTGATATAAGAGGTCAAGTTGTTTGATGTTATAGTGTGTTTGGATGTTAAATCGCTGATATAAGAGGTCAAATAGAACTTACAAATATTTTTACCTTGCAAGCAAAATACAAGTATTTGTAAGTACTACTTGACCTCTTTCTTGTAATGCGTAGGAGTACCTTCTAGTATTACATTGACTTCAGCACACATAAAGTAATTACTGACGTAAGGACTAAGTTACAGCGGAAAGACAATTACGTTAAAATACACATATCAAATGAGGGACAGCCACATCGAGGAAGAAATTAATGGACGGTTAAATATTGGCTGCGGAGCATTTGAGAAAAAAAGTCTGCAATTTTCAACAACCATGATGTCCTAAAAGAAATTCAGTGTGCGATAAGGATGTGATGACATTTATTTATTTAAAACAGAGGTTTTCTGAGATATGTCAGTTGGTTTAGCTAGCTCTCCGAGTGGCGGTGGGTCTTTTGTGTTCTCTACAACAGCAGCTAGTTTGGAGCTTACAATCAAAAGGTTAACAGTTGTCATCTCTGACCACTCCACAGCAGAGGAGTGCACGCTGTAGCCTACATGTTAATACTGACCAAATATTTTTTTCCAACTTAAGTAGATATTCCTATGCTGCAACGCGGTTCAGGCCAATCCTCACAAGTTGGTTGTCCTCTCATTTTTAGTACGTCTTTTGTAAAAAGAGAAGGTGCTTATGTTATCGGTTTGTCCGTCCGTCCCTCTGTAGACACGATATCTCTGCAACTAATAGTCCGATTTGAAAAAATCTGTTTGCATTATGAAGCCTGAAATGTGCGAATGATGATCCTTCATTTCTTTTTTACGATGCAAACTTTTTCCGCTCGAGGGCGTAAATGCAGATGACATCGAATTAAAAAAATTATATTCCATCTATTTGCTTCAAAACATCCAAATTCAAAAATTTATTTTACTTTTCGATTTCAATCATGTCGAATATTATTTTAGGCATATAAACGTTTCCAAGTTGCGTATAGATTCTCCGCTAGGGGCGTAAAGTAAATTGCTTTTCTCCAGATATCTCTGCTTCTAAAACTCCGATTTGAAATTTTTTTCCTTCAGCGGATACAGCTTGTGATGGAAAATATTTTGCATATAAATTCTAATGTTTGGTATAAAATAGTTTGGCCACAAGCAGGCGTAAGTGTTGTTATCTGCTTCTCATGTATTTACAGCAAAATCTGAGCTTCTGAAATGTCGATTGAAAAAATGATTTCGTAGATCAATACTACTCACGTAGACAAATCTTTCCGGAAAATTTTCTTCTTAAAATAACTTATTGTTTCTCCGCCTGGGGTCGTAGATAAACATCTTGTTTTTGTCAATAGCTCTGCTTCTAATCGTCCGATTTGAAAAATTTCTTCTTTGTGGCAGAGTTTCCGGTGCGACATGTTTCTAACATAACTTCAAAATTTTCAAGTAATTCAACGACTTTCCGCTAGGAGGAGTAAAATTAAATTGCGCTTTGCTTGATATCTCTGCTTCAAAAACTCCGATTTGAAAAATTCCTCCAGCAATGGATACAGCTCCTGGTGGGGATTTTTTTGTTGTTGTAATTTCTAAGTTTTTATAAAATATGGTTTGGCCACCAAGGGGCGTAAGCGTTAAATATCTGCTTCGTAGGTATTTGCAGCAAAGTCTCAGGTTCTAAAAACCCGATTGAAAAAGTTCTTTCGCGGACCGATCCCGCACATGTCGATAAACATTTGAGAATATTTTCTTCTTAAAATAATACATGATTTCTCCACCAGAGGGCCTATATATCTATCTTATGTCTGCCTCTAAAAGTAGGATTTGAAAAATTCCTTCTTTGTCACATAGGGTTTCCGGTGTGAAATGTTTCTCATATAATTTCAAAATTTTCAAGTAATGCATAGACTTTCCGCTAGGAGGCGTAAAGGTAAATTGCGTTTTCCTCGATATGTCGGGTTCTAAAGCTCCGATTTGAAATTTTTTTCCGCACCGGATACAGCCCCTGATTGAAAATGCTTTGAATATAATTTCTAATATTTGATAAAGAATGGTTTGGCCTCCAGGGGCCGTATGAATTAATTTCTCCATGTGATGTATTTGCAGCAAAGTCTGAGCTCCTGAAAACTCGATTGGAAAAATTATTTAGCAGACCGGTACTGCTCCTCACATCGAAAAACCTTTTGAAAATACTTTCTTTTAAAATAATTCATGGTTTTTCCGCTAGAGGGCGTAAATACATATCTTATATTTACCGATATCGCTGCGTCTAAGAGTCCGATTTGAAAATTTCTTTCTTTGTTAGAGAGCGTTTCCTTTGCAAAATGTTTCTCATTTAATTTCAAGTTTTGCTGAACCCACAAGTCTGCCACCAGAGGCCGTAAGTTTACGTTTCCGTTTATAGCAATATCTGCAGGATTAAAAATCCGATTGAAAAACTTCTTTCTTTGCCAGATTGTGCTGTTTTCTACACGGGTTCCAATGATTTTGAATAGCGTTGATAAATTTAATTCGTATCAGAACGGATTCAAAAGACGTGCTCTTGACACCTGAAAATTTGGTGTCATCTTTCTTGCTTATGATAGGAAGGGAATTGAGGTTATGCGGATACTTCTGTTCATAATTTAAAATCACTGACTGAAAGACATGAAAACAATTTGAACATAACGAACTCAAAATCCCGTGTTTCACAAGAAAGTTAACAGACGCTCATTCTGTATTGAAATGGGTTTCTTTCGTGCAAATCCATCTTAAATATACGCGTAAAGGAGAAAAGATTACATTAGCTAGATATGGAGTTCTCCAAGCTCATTGGAAATATTAGTAACAATAATAAAAGTGCTAATTATAATAATTAGTACCACTATTTGCTGTGTGAAAGCTAATTATATCCTGTTAGCGAATTCCTCATTTGTTCAGTTTACAACCCTTATTAATGTCGTCCTACACGTAAAATGCCAGTTTAGGCAGCCGCTGTAACTGCAAACATTAACCTTAATAACCTTGAATTTAATCATTAACTTTGCTCTGAAGGTAAATAAAATTAACGAGAATCAAAATAAATTAGCTTTAGGTGAAATATTTGCTGAAGATATTCGGGTCGAGCGAGTAATGAAGTGTTTTGTTTGAACGTCGCATCAAGTTCAGTAGCGCGCTTGATGGAAAGACAACTTGAATCACGGTGGAAATCTTATTACCACGGCGCAATAAATTAGTGAAGAGAGAAATGAAGTGAGACCTCCATTTCATATCATAGGCTGCTTCATCTAAATGGAACATCCGTGTGACAAAGCCGCACCTTTTGAGTGCCCCGTTCTACACCGACAACCCCAAATGGAATTAAGTTGGGCTGAAATGATAGCGTGATCTCTGCGAGGTAGGAATGTGTGGAAAGGGCGTTTCGCTCCTTTGGTTCCAAGACATGATAAGATGTCCATAAGGATTGCGTGATGTTCTGAGCGCACTTACGCGAGCTCTCACTTGTCAAGCTCCTGAGTCATCTTATTCTGCATGGTCGAAGACTTCATTCCTTTTAGACGCTTGCTTCCCATGCCCTGAGGGAGGGTTCTGTACGTCTTGTTCTCCGTAGAGACCTCGACTAAGGGCTCCGACGCCGCTTTGACGAACTGTGTGAGCCACCCTTAAGTTATTAAACACTCTGGACATATAAAAGGATTTACCGTTGATTAACTGAAGCACTGAATAGTGAAAGTAAGGCTCTCCTATAGAAAGCCTTGTTCAAAGTTAGTGAGAGTACATTCTCGTCCATGTTATTACATCCGTAACAGCCTCTTCGCTTAATAATGATTCTGATAAATGCAGAACAAATAACCTCAAACCTTAAAAATTTATAAAAGGCGGAATAATTACATCTTCCATTATTGTAATGACAAGGTGGCGTGGTACCATAAGGGCAAAAAAAAAAATAGCAAACGACAAAGGCGAAATAATGTTAATGCGTGCACTGTTTCGATTGTGAAAAACGTTTTTTTTTCCTTTTTTAATAGCAAACTGAATTCAATCATCTCTCTCTTGAAACAAAATATAACAGGCTCCAGTTTTTCAGCGAGGCATTTGCTTTACACCTTCATAGTTCTGATACAAAGAATTAAAAAGCACTATATTTTCATTGTCTAGCGGACTTCGATCGAGTAACATAGGTCGTGTGTTGATGAACACTTGTCTATGTGGACTAGGTTCGAATTCCATATACCCTTCATTTCCAGTAGGAAGGCAAGTGGCGACACAAGAGGCTTGAACAACCCAGCTCAGCAATCTTTTAGAGGACGAATGAATCATCCACCGATGAGTGCTATCGGTACAGTTACGCTTAAGTTCAACCTATTTTTAACCCTATAACCGACCGATGTATCTGAACCAAAAGTTGTCCAAATTTTCCTGTGCTCCTCACACAGAAGTGTTCTCATAGTGACCGGGTTATGCCAAAAGCTATGGCAAAACGATTCCTTTCCTTCTTTCATCTCAGGGGTACTACTATGAATCTGTCGCTGGTTGTAAGTGCTCCCTTACTGTCCTTAGTCTTACAGTATGTAGTCGGATTCCCTTATAGTCCTTTATTCTCTGTTCCCTTTCCAAAGAAATGATTCGGAAGCTGTAGTCCCCCCGGACACGGCCATCATGCCACTGGGTAGAAACGATTTACTCAAACACCTTTTATCTTCTTTCTTATGCTCGTCGTCCTTTTCTTAGCATTCTTAGAGGAAAACGCAATCAGACGGGAAATAGTAATAACAATAATACCCCCAAATGAAAACTTAGAATGACAAACGCAAGGCAAAAACCGCGCTTTCTGCTGCGCAGGCTTACTCGTTCCAGTGCTATTCCGCCCACTTCTCAGACAGCGGGTACATTCGTTCAAGCTGACTTCAGCCTATTTTGTAAACCCCGAGTTAATTCGTTCCCGCCGGTTAAAGGGTTAAACAAAACCCTAAACACACATTCTTACGTAATAGCAATACATTGGAGTGCTGGAAAAACTGGTACAGGCGAGCTTATTCAAAATACATAGCAAACATCACCTGTGCGCGTACTCGTTTGCGTCCGCCAGTGCGTATATAAAGCGATAGACATACTGCCAGCTGTCAGAGCTGTTTTCTGTATGAGAATGACAAGTAATAACGATTTAAGCGATTTTCAACGCGGTGTCATAGTTGGCGCTCGTGAGATGGGCCATAGTATTTCGGAGGTACAAACGAAGTTCAGATTTTCACGGACGACCATTGCAAGGGCGTACCGTGACTACAAGAATTCCGACAAAACCTCCAACCTACGATACCAGTGTGGCCGTAAAAAGACATTGGGTGAACGTGACCATCGTCGGCTGTCAAGAATCGTTTCACGCAATAGGCGTGTAACACACTCGCAGGTATCATCGTAATTCAATGCTGGAGGCTCAGGAAGCATCAGCGTCCAGATTGTGCAACGTACCCTGCACGACGTGGGCTTTGGGAGCAGACGCACAACTCGAGTCCCCTTGATGGGTGCACGACACAGAGTTATGCGCCTCGCTTGGGCGCGATAACACCGCCACTGAACACTTGATAACTGGAAACAAGTAGTCTGGTCTTACGTTGCGTTTCCAACTGTATCGGGCAGATGGAATGATTTGTGTATGGCGCAAACCCTACGAAGTCATGGATCACGCCTGTCAACTAGGAACTGTACTGGCTGGTGGGGGCCCGTAATGATGTGGGGTGTGTTTACCTGGACTTCACTGGGACCCCTACTACGTCTACAAACGTCTATGACCGGCAAACGCTATGTGCGCATCCTTTCTGACGAGGTACACCCGCTCATGTCCTGTATTCATGCTGATGTATTGAGCCAGTTCCAACAGGACAATGCACCTCCACACAAGTGTCGGGACGCCACATTATGGTTATAATAGCATTCATCTGAGTTTGGGGTGTTGTCATTCCCACCCAAGTTCACAGATCTGAACAGGATAGAACACGTATTTGGGATGTTATGCAATGCGCTATCGAACACAGGAATCCGAGACCTTGGAATACACCCGAATTGTGGAACGCTCTGCAGAAAGTATGGTGTGCATTGCCTACAGCATATTTCCAGAAGCTAGTGGAGTCCATGCCCCGTCGTATTATTCTGCAGTCCTGCTCTGCCGTGGGGGACCTACTAAGTGTTAGACTGGTGTACCAGTTTTTCTGGCACTTCAGGGTACATATATACATACAGGATTAAAAATGAACTTTCAGAAGACAAAAGTGATGTTCAATGCTTTTACAAGAAATGAAGATTTATCGATTGATGGAGAAAAGCTGGAGATAACAGACACATACGTTTATCTTGGACAGCAGATATCAAGTGAGGGTCACATTGATGAAGAAATTAATCGGCGTACAAAACTTGCCTGGAGAGCTTTTGGAAGAAACAGCATAATTTTCAAGAGCAATATGCCATTATGTCTTAAAAGAAAAGTGTTTGATCAATGCATCCTTCCAGTGCTTACGTATGGTGCAGAGACGTGGACCTTAACTAAAAGAGACATACAAAGGCTGCAGACAACTCAAAGCAGCATGGAGAGGTGCATACTTGGTGTAACCAGGAGAGATAAGAAGAGGAACTCGTGGATCCGAAAAATGACAAGAGTGGAAGACATCATGATCAGAGTTAAATCCCTGAAATGGCAATGGGCTGGACATACTGCCAGAAGGACAGATCATCGATGGACAGCCGAAATTTTAGATTGGATTCCAAGGGACAGGAAAAGACCCAGAAGAAGACCACATGGGAGATTGGTGGATGAAATTCAAAAGTATGCAGGGGTGACATGGAGGAGACTGGCACAAGACAGACCGTTGTGGAGGAAACTTGGGGAGACCTTCGTCCAGCAGTGGATTGATAATGGTTGACAATGATGATGATGATGATGATATACATACAAACATAGATATCACTAAGCTGTTCTCTGATATTCAGAGGTTGGCTCCTCACAGAAGGAACTCACTGTTGCTCTATCAGGCGTCTCGAATTACAGCGATATCGGCACACAGCTCGAGCTTCATTAACATCCATCACACGCCGCACGCAAAACCTTTTATACTTCATACTCGTTATCTTTTTTCCCATGCAGACATTCCTGAATCTGGTCTTCCTATGATTTTCTTGGCATTCCTCTTCCTTTCTTTGTAGAATAAGTTCTTTTAGAAAGCATCTCATCACTCATTCTTTCAGCATGGCCAGACCACCTAATAATATTAATCTCCACGTTACTAACAACATTTTGCCTCACATAACGCATCTGCAACAGCGTCTTCAATTACAGCAATCTCGACATGCAGCTAGAGCGTCACTTAAATCCATCACACAGGACCTTTTATCCTTGCTACTCATTATCTTTTTCTTATGCAGACATTCCTGAATCTGGTCCTTCCATAATTTTCTTGGCATTCCTCTATCTTTCTTTCCTGCCACTTGGGCTGTATAAATTCTCTTAGTAAGCATCTCATTCAATTCTTTCAACATGGCCAAACCACCTAAGCATATTAGTCTCCACCCTACTAACAATATTTTATCTCACATTACACATTTGCAACACATCATCATTCCTCACAGGATCAGAGTGTGTTTTACCACGAACCTTCCGTAAGTAACTCATCTCCCCAGCACACAAACGACTCCTATATCTTTTCTGCAGAATCCAGTTTTCACTGCATTACATCATCAGAGTAGGAACACATTCATATACAGCCATTCGGGACTTCCTTGAGAACTCATCATTCCTATGAAATTATCCTAAAACGGCTATAACTTTTAATGAAGAGTTCAGTTGCTTACTAATTTCGCCATCGAATTTGTTATCTCTGTCTTCCCAAATATACAAACTCGTTTACCTGATCAATAACGGTACCATTTAAACTTATCCTGCATTCTGTACTAACAGTTACTCCCTCAAAGACAATAACTTTGAAAGTAGTTGTGAAATCGCAAGTTCGTCCGCGACGCGCATCGAAACGTGCACTTTCACTCCGGAGTAAGTTGCTCTCCCAACTGAGCTACGCTGACTGTCTCGCTGCAGATTTGGTCGTCTTCACACTATTTTCACCTCTGTAGTACGTCACGTCATCTCCCTCTTAATTTCTTTTTTTTAAGACAACGTAGTAATTTTTCATTAATTCCAGACAATGTGTGGAACAAACATCACACATTTTTCGAAGAACCCAACGGCCAGTGGACGACACCGGGAGACGAACCCAGGGTCTTCCAGTTGCGCGCCGGATATGCTTCCGCTACACCACAGCGGCCTCGAATTCCTGCAGACTCACACACGCTAACTGCCAAGCCAATTTGGCAGGTTGCTTCTTGGAGCCCTGCACAATGCTGAAGATTCACCAAAGATGGTAAGCAGCAACTGAACAAATAATTAGAAGGCGAATGAATAATTAATACAGACATTTAACGTGGACCAAGAACATCAAACAAAGATCTTCGCTCTTTCCACGTTTAAAAGTGAGTCACAGTGGTGGCCAATGAGAATTTTTCCGTGACTCACTTATAAACGCGGAAAGAGCGAAGATCTTTGTTTGATGAACCTAAAGGTCCTATTTAAGTGCATTTAAAGCGTCTTGTTGCAAAACATTTTCAGGGTGACGACGAAATGAGCAACCCAACGGACTTCGAAAGGGGCTAATTTTTGGTGGCCGGCTAGTTAATGCCTCCTTGACAAGTCGCCTTGGTAGTGAGGATATTGAGAGCTACTCTGTCTGGCGTCATGACAGAATATCGTGTTTGTGGCAAAACCTCGTCTACGAAACATAACAACGCCCAGAAAACAACCCTGACTGATAGAGGTAGGAGAACATTAAAGAGGATTGTTACCCGAAATAAGAATATCACGACGCCGATAGTATATATAATAAGTGCGGAGCTCAGTCTGCATCTCTAGACCCCAGTATCAACAAAAACAGTGTGCAAGGAACTACATAAACAAGATAATCATGGCAGAACTACAATTGCAAAACCTCTGCTGACCCGGGTAAATGCACAACGGCAGCGGTGGTGGTGCCAGGAGCATAGAACGTGGACTGCCGATGCATGGAAGCGTGTAATGTGGTCGAATGAATCCACAGTCCCCCTTTTTCCCACCGCAGGACGCGTTTACGTGTGGAGAACACCATCGAAAGTGTACAAACCAGACTGTCTGCTCCCAGAAGCGCATTATGGTGGTGGTTCTGACATGATCTGTCATATCGTGGTTTTCCGTAGGTCTTCTGAACACCTTGAAAGAACGGATGACTGGCAAGGCGTATGAAACCATTTTGGCCGACCAAGTCCATCCAATGGCTCATGCGTTATATCCAGCTTGGGATGCCATCTGTCAAGATGATAACGCCCTAATTCACAGAGCTCAGAATGTCCAACCATGGCTTGAGGAACATGAGGACGAACTTTCATACCTTCCTTGATCTTGCGAATCACCAGACTTAACCCTTTAAGCGGCCGATCAATCTGAACTAAATGTTGCCCAAACTGTCCAAGCTTACCAAAGAAATATTCACATAGCGTTCGGGTGTTACGAAAGCTGCCGCACAACAATTTCTTTTCCCCTCTCACCTGATCAACACTGACCATTAACCTGTCACTGTTGATAGGCATCCTACTAGTCTATAGTGATATTCACCGCAGTGGTCTAAGCGATGGCCTCTGATCATTCGTCCGAACGGAGTCCGGGATCGAATCCCGGTGAGGCATGGATGTTGTGTTTGTCTTACGGCACTGGCTCTCCCCCTTCCCTGGAACTAGTGACCCTAAATTAGGGACGGACGACTGTTTATAGCCCATTGAGTTGCTCACGGTGGTCGTTATAAATCTCCAATAAAAAAAAAGGGTGGGGGTCCGGGTTCGAATCCTGGTTAGGCATGGATGTTGTGTTTGTCTTACGGCACTGGTTCTCTCCCTTCCCTGGAACCAGTGACCCTAAATTAGGGACGGGTGACCGCTTATAGCCCGTTGAGCTGCTCACGGTGGCCGTTTACCTCAAATAAATAAATAAAATAAAATAGTGATATTCATCCCACTACTACTTGGTGATAGTCCTTGGTATTGGTATTGGTATCCCACTAGTCCTTTCATGGTAACAGGCGTTTGTAGTGTTTTTTCTTTGCTTCATAGACCAATACATGACCGAGACATCATGCCACTGCATAGTAACAAGTGACTCAAACATCTTTTCTCTCCTTTCTTAGGTTCTTCGTCATTATTACAGCCCTTTTAAAGGGTAATCAGTCAGAAAGGTTTAGTGACGATCATCTCCCTAAATGACCACTTTGAGTGATATAGCTAAAAGTGGAAGCAAATCTTCCTCGTGAGCAAGTTAACCCGTTTCAACCGGTCCACTTCTTAGACAGTGAATATATCCGTGCTTGCTGATTTAAGACCATTTTCCTAACCCCGAGTTAATTCGTTCCAGCCGTTTAAAGGGTTAAATATCATCAAACCATTATGGTCAGTGTAGGAAAATAGAGTAAGATCTCGATTTTCTCCTCCTGCATCTTTCAAATACCTGTTTCTAGTTGAAAAATGGTGTTGCATCCCCCTAACCACCATCCAGGATTTGTATGCGTCCATTCCAAGGAGGATTCAGGGGTTTATAATGCCAACGGTGGTCCCATATCCTACTAGATACGTAAAACCTTCTTTTCCTAGGTGTTCACGTTATTTTGTCCAACCCCTGTAGGTTATGAATTGAATATGAAAATATAAATCCTTGAAAGACAATGCACAAAGTTAATTACTTCTTTGTCTTGGAGCACTACGTTCTTTGCATCTGAAATTAATTTTCAAGCTTTAACTTGTTTCGCATACGTTCCATATAAACTGCGAATGGGAGAGACTTACTAAGTACGAAGATTCATATTTATCTGCAATGCAGAATCTCTTTTTTTGCCGTTCCTAGCATCTTCTCTATATGCTCGCAGTATGTTGAACGATTGTGTAATCGAAGTAACTCTTTCCCAATCCTTGCGAGAAGATAGTAACCCAGAACTTCATACATCTAGTCTTTATCCTAATGAGCTGTAAAGCTCGTCTTTTGCTTGTATATACTGACTGTGAAGTCGTCCATAATGGTTGCCCGTACGACTCGTCTTTCCCTCATTGAATGCGTTTCGAAAAGCTGAGATAGCCGGCATAAAAGCAGGAGAACTAATTTTCTTTTCCCTTTTCCTTTTTTTCTGGGGTGTTTAACGATAACCTTGAGCAACGCTATGGGCCATAAATGATCAAATAATCATATGTAGAGGATTTTAGGAAGGGAGTGTCTGATCCCACGTCTTAAACAACCCTTAGTAATTGGAAGTTAGAAGATTCGGGTTAGAGTGCCCGATAGGAAAGTGACACGGAAGCGAAGTAGAAAGGGGGAAGAAGACGCCCTTATTTATTACCGGTGGGCCAGTAGCCGGGGTCCGACGGCTTAACGTGCCCATCCGACGCACGGCGGATATTTAGTGGATCGAGCATTCGTACCTGCCTGGGATCGAACCTGAAGTCCTTTCCGTGGCAGTCACGAAAGTTGTATGGGCCATAAACAGTACCACGTTCCTAATTTAGGGAAATTTGTTCCAGGGAAGAATGAGAGAGCCAGAACCATAAGACAAACACAATATCTATGCCTCACTAAAATCCGAATTCTCACCCATCTCGGGAAAATGGTAAGAAGCTAGTGCTTAAATCATTGCGCCACCGGGGAAGTTTTTCTTCCACGTCTTAGAGGGGGAAATACGCTCTTTTCCTGAAAGGAAAACCAACTGCTTATTATTTCTTCCTTCTTTTAAGCCTCTGTTAATACTGCCTATTTATTTTATTGTTTGGGAGATCAGATCACATGTAAAGGATTTTAGGAAAGGAATGTCTGACCCTAGGTCTTAGACAACCCTTAGAAATACGAAGCTAGGAAATTTGGACTACAGTGCCCGATAGGAAAGTGACACGGGAGCGAGGTAGAAAGACGGAGGAAGACGCCCTTATTTATTACCGGGGGCCAGTACACGAGGTCCGACGGCTTAACGGGCCCATCCGAAGCACGGCGGGTATTTAGTGGTTCGAACCGTCGTACCTGCCCAGGATCGAACCTCAGGTCATCTCCATGGCAGTCAGGAACGCTGACCCTTAGGCCAACGGCGGCCCATGTTTGGGAGCAATTCAATGAACTACACTGCTGGCCACCCATAATGCAACACCAAGAAGGAAGCATCCGATTGGCCTGAAATTCGCAGCATGCGTCGCCCGCGAGAGGACATGCAAACGATTAGCATTGCAGGGCATATGCAAATCATGTGCGCCCGGCACGCCACCGAGAAGCACTATAAGAAGGGTACACAGAAGGCGGGGTGTAAGTAGTTGAAGTGTGTTATGCTGCCAGACCTGTGCATGGGAAGCTTTCTGATGCCTCGTCGCAGAATACGGCAGTCATTCCAGCACGTTTCGGAGTTCGACAGAGGACGAATATTGGCTTATCGCGACAGCGGTTTATCGTACCGAGACATCGGCATCCGTGTGGGACGACATCCAACCACAGTGAGGCGAGTATGGATTCGGTGGGTGCAGGAGAGACGGACGGACCGATGTGAAGGATTGCCGCAGGCGCGGCACACCACCGAACGAGAGGACCGGCATGTTGCGCGGCTGGCATTGATGACTCGCACCGCCACGTCATGAACCTTAGCGCAGGAATTAGGGTGTGTTGCCCAACATCCTGTTTCAGCAAGTACCGTTCGACGTCGTCTGCAGGAGCGGGTACTTGTCGCACGGCTTACATTGCTCCGATTACCATTGACGTTACACTACCGGTTAGTGCGGCATCAGTGGGCCGTTGAACGCCGCAAATGGCCTACGGAATGGCCGGACATTGTCTTCTCCGACGAATCCTGCTTCTGCCTGCAACACCACGATTGTCGGATCCTCGTGTGGCGGCACCGCGGCGAGAAACGTATGACGCCTGCATTATGCATCGCCATACTGGTCCGTCGTCTGGCGTTATTGTTTGGGGCGCAATCGGATATGACACCCGTACCCCTCTGGTACGCATCCCCGGTGCACTCAACAGCCACCACTGCATCTCCGACGTTTTCGAGCCTGTTGTCCTCCTTTATCTGCAGGACCTGCCAGCGGCGACGTTTCAACAGGACAATACACGGCCGCACGTGGCACGCATCGTGCAACAATTCTTCACGGCCCACGAGATGTCACTGCTGCCATGACCTGCCTGTTTTCCTAATATGTTGCCTATCGAACACGTGTGGTCGCTGTTCGGCAGCCGAGTGGCCCGGCAAGCATTACCCGCGGCTACGCCTGATGAACTGTGGCAACGAGTGGAAGCAGCCTGGACCCACATACGTTTGCCTAAATTGAACATGAATAACAAAGAGTGCACAAACGAACCTTATCGACCGCCATGCTTGGCTCCATGTACGAATTGACCGCACGAGTCGCCAGCCGGTTAGATCTTTACAGCTCCCGCTAGCGGAGGCGGTGGAAACGTTTGGATATACCTAAGTAATCACTCGTCCCTAATGTAGGTCATTGTTTCCTGGGTGGGAAGAATGGCAAGGGAGTAAGGAAAAGTGATGCATATGGAACGAGTGGTCAGAAGTAGGCACGTAGATCATTCTCCCACCTGGGAGGTCCACGTGAGCTGGATATGTGTTTTCTTTTCGACGGAGCGTAGTGTCGTTGCAGTGGATTTGCAAGACCAGCGCTGACCGATGACAAAAGTTCTTTCACCAGTAGAAGTAAGCGTAACGTTACTTCTACTCGTGAAATTTTTCCCCCTGAGGTGAAAAAATTATCTTACGGCATTTCGTGGTCTCCTGAGGCCTTGTTTTTGAGGCGTAACTCTTGCTATCCCAAAAAACGGCTCCTCGAGATGCCAGCGTCAATAGTAAAGCCGAAGAAGTGTTCACATATTTTGGTTAATTGGGGAAGGGGTTGCTTCTTTCTTGATGATCAAAGTTGCACCAAATGTTTTGACGAATTCAGCATCACCATTAGGATCCACCATTCTCATGGAGGAAGGTCGCCCGAAGTATCTTCCACAACCCGCTGTCTTAAACAATGCTCTTTTATATCACACTAACACGCTTTCGAACATTACTCACTAATCTCCACCCTTCTTCTGGATTTTCTTTATATACAGTGAAGTCTGAGTAAAACGGAACCTGCCTTAGACCGAAATTTGCGTAAAACGCAAAATTTTCTGTATTCCCGAAAATCAGCGTATCATTGTTAATGCGGAGACGGGCATGAAGTTTTCGCCGGTGAGAGTCGAAATATAATTGTTAAAGTGTTGTCAAAAAGTAAGAAAATCGATTTCGATTGGAACTTTTCCGAAAATTTCACGTGTCTAAGTATTCTACAAACAATAATCTTAGTACGAGCAACAAAACGAAAGCAAATATGTTTTCCGACATTGATTTCCTTTCTCCTCGTTAGGAAAACACAATCTTTATTATCGTAAATGTTGAATGAGCATGGGGGAGGAGCCCTCTCCTGTTAACCTATGCTACCTCACAAGTCTAAGGTTATTGAGGGTTATAAAAAAAACAACAGAGAGAATAGGAGGGGCTGAGGGAAAGCGAATAAAAATCACGTGCGATTACTTTCCTCTACTGGTTATCAGCTTTCTCGTCGCAGGGGAGCCCAGTTTGAAGGCCCTTTTTTATGATTTTTTTATTTTTACTAAATGAACAGACGTTACCTTCTTGCACGTCGAATTTTTGTAGTGTCCGTCAGAGAGTCGTTCTCTCCTACTAGTAAGTCAAATATCTACACGATATTTACACTCGCACAGCACGTTTTCCAACGTTTATGGATAACCATTTTTGTTACACCTGTAATATATTGTCGCAAAGTCCTGATACCTGTATCAAGTCTTACAACATAACAGAAAAGAAAAAAAATCCAGCGATGTAAGCTCTAGTGATCCCGGGGACCATTAAATTGGTCCATTCCTGAGCATTCAAAAACCTGGACATGTTGTGTGGAGATTTTTACGAACAACATATGAGTTGGCACCCCATCTGGTTGGAAGAGGGGTGCTGGCTGTTTGTCCTGCAGCTGGGAGATGACGCAATTTGTGAACACGTTCAAGTACACATGTGCGAAAACCATTCTTTCTGCGAAGCAGAAAGATCCAGCTATCTAGTCCTGATATATCCGATACCAAACCCTGATTTTCGGACTGTCTCGAATATGCGTGCTTACGACATGGGGATTTTGATTTCCGCATACCGTGCCTTCCCTCTCATAGATGCCAACCTAACTGCACAACTTTTGCAGTTCTCTGTAACGTTCCCATTTTTGGAGGTTTGTGTTTTACAGATTTTTGTCACAGCAGCAATCATTTTAGCCTCAAAGCTTAAAGCAAACATAAATCCCTCAGGGTTTGTATGATAAAGAACAATTACATTAAAATTCAAGTCTTCTTTATTTCCAGAACACTTGTCGAAGAACGGCTTCACTATGAAATATACAATACGCAAACCGCATTAATTCAACGTACGCATAACCATTGACTTCCGTAATATTAAGAAAACCTGAAACCATATTTTGAACAGTATATCATCTTAAATTCTATTCGTATGATATTTTGACATAATTCGAGACGTTTTATATTGTTGTATATTGTAACATAATTAAATGTTCATACAACGGTCATACTTACTATTATCAGTTATGATTCTAGGGATCTGACGAGCAGAAAGTATTGTGCTTCCTGTTGATTAAGAACACTTCACTCTTAATCACAAATTCTCTTTTCACAGAGATTTGTTATTATCAAAATATCGCGTTCGTAGATAAAACTATTTCAATGTGTAGATTGGTGGACCAAATATTCAATCAGTAAAGCATCATACCCTATACTACCACCACCTTTTTTTACTCTCGCCGTATCTTTTGTTTATGAATACTTCTGAATCACTGGCAAACTGGAAAACGTTGCAAGAACGCATAAGGAAGTTCGAGAAAGTGAAGTGGCGTTTAGTAAGAAAATTTTAAAGAAATACCGCTCAATTCGTACAACACACCAGACGCAGGTTATATGCGGCTAACTCAGTGTTAGCTGTTGCCAAAACGTATACAGAAAATTCAGAGGAGGTGACGTGCCGTTCGCTTTCACCCTGTAATTTACAACAATTTGTTTGTTCCCTGGTTGTACACGTAGAAGTCCATTGCACTTTTAATCACAATTCCTCTTTTCCCAGATTCCTTGCTGTCATAGTAAATAAGATTATTTCACTATATATACGGTGTAGCATTAAAATAGCGCGGTTGAAAGCACATACTGAGTAATGCATCATTCCTTGTATTATCGCCACCCCTTTTTACCCTCGATGTAGCCTTCATTAACCCTTAACCCACTATTGCTAGTTTCCAAAACGTATAAAGAAATTTGGAGAAATGATATGCTGTTCAAAAGAAAAGCCCTGACGGAAAAGTAATACATTTTACATAAGAATATAAACTCAAACGTAAGGTTAAATTAGAGATATACGTCACAGTTCACACCATCACATCATTTCTTCACATTAAGTGTCACATTTTATTTACTTTTGATGCACTGTTAGCCGTTTTCAAATTCCACAAGAAAATTCGGAGGAGACGAACAGGCAGAAATATAACGGAATATACTATGCATCATGTATTACCTCAAAGTTTTCATTTAGGTTCTACACTGATGAACACACCATTTTAGTTCAAATTTAAAATTGTCACGTACGATTTCATAGAAGAAGCATACTTATATTCCTTAGTTCACTCTCTAACGGAGTAGCAACATATTTTACATAAAAACAGGAAATGAAAAAGGATGGTAAGCGAAGAAATAAACAAGCTATGATCCAAAGGTATCCAGATTGGTTGCATAAGTTTGGAATCGCGCGACACATCAGGAAGCGGCTTGGCACAGGTTACCCTTGACACGTACTGTACATGTACCGTGATTCACGTCTTCCCTGGGATCGCGCGACACAGCAAGAAGCGGTTTGGCACAGGCTGCCCTTGACACCTACTATGCATGTGCCGTGTATCACGTCTCCCTGGAATCTCGCGACACAGCAGGCAGCGGTTTGGCACAGGTTGTCCTTGAAACCTATTACGCATGCGCGGTGAGACAGGTCTCCTCTGCAATCACGCAAAACAGCAGGAAGCGGTTTGGCACAGGTTGTCCTTGAAACCTACTACGCATGTGGCATGAGTCACGACTCCCCTGGAATCGCGCGACACAACTGGAAGAGTTTTAGCACAGGTTGACCTTGGAACCTATTACGCATGTGCCGTGAGTCACGTCTCTTCTGCTCGTTAGATTTTTTTTTTTTACAGTAGTGCTTTGTTCTTGCGTGTCTGAAGCTGTTCGTCCCATTTGTCATGTCGGCAAAATATGATCAAAACATTTGTACCAGATTTCCTCAAAAATGCGGCGAAATTTGCAAAGACACATACATAAATTTACAGAAGTTCATAGAGAAGATTTTATGAGTTTTGGACAAGTTTATGAGTGACATAAACGTTTTTTAGATGATTGGAAAAATGTTGAGGGTGATGAATGGTCTGAAAGACCCGACTCTAGCAAATGTGAAAACATTGTCGAACTTGTGCATGCATCTATGCAGAAAAAATCGCCAAATCACTATTTCCGAGTTATCTGAAGACTTTAACATTAGGTTCCCTTCAGTCCAGTTGATTCTTACGGATGATTTTGGTATGAGACGCGTCTCAGTCAAATATCTGCCAAAATTGCCCTCATCTGAGAACAATCTGGTCCACTTTTCAGCTGCTAGTTACCTGTTTGAGTCATTCTTACCCCGAATGCATATGTGGATCCCGTGGAGGGATGGATATACAGGGTGTCCCAAAATGATTACCCTGATTTCAACTTTATTGTGAATATATTAACAAACACCAGATTTTGCACATAAACGCACATGATAATCAAGTTTTATTTGGTGCACTCGATATGGGCACCGCGAGTGACACGCAAAATGTCAAACCTGTACTCTATCTCCCGCCACACATTTTGCAGCATTTGGGGAGTTACGCTCTCTAGGGTTAGTCTGATTGGTACACACAAAATATCCACATTTGGAACTGGTGTAGCATACACCATGTCTTTAACATATCCCCAAAGGAAGAAGTCCAGTGGAGTAATATCCGGTGATCTCGGTGGCCACGAGATTGGGCCGTCTCTACCAATCCATCGATTGGGAAAGTGATGGTGCAGCAGGTCTCTCACATATGTTTCCCAGTGAGGAGATGCTCCGCCTTGTTGGAAAAACACACGGGGCTGCATGTTCTGCAATTGGGGTATTGCATAAATATCAAGCATATTCGCTTACACATTACCGGTGAGAGTTCTTGCATGAAAAAAGAAAGGCTCAATAACACTGTTATGCCGTAATGCACACCACACATTAACCTTAGAACTGTCCCGCATGTGCTCTCTGACGGTGTGTGGGTTTTCGGAAACCCAAATTCGCACGTTATGTCTGTTTACAGCACCGCTAATGTGAAAAGTTGCTTCGTCCGAAAATGCTATCTGCTGTAAGAAATGTTCATCGTCCTCTAATTTCTGGAACATGGTGTTAGCAAACTGCTCGCTTGCATCAACGTCCTGTGGTTTAAGTTTCTGAACGATCTGCACCTTGTACGCATACAATTTCAACCGACTTCGTAGCACCATGTGCACTGTATTCTTCTGTATCTTGAGCTGACGTTAAGCTTGCCGCACTCATTTTTGCGGTGATCGTGTGAAGAATGTTTTCAACGGTGTCTGCAGATGCTGAGGGTCGCCCAGCACTTTTACCCTTTTCGACAGTACCTGTTTCTAAAAAGTTTCGCATCCACGAATTTAGCAATTTCACATCTTGTGGTTGTTTTCCGTAACGAGTTTGAAACATTCGTTGCACCATTTTTTGGCGACTTTGTCTCTGCCAGCTACACGACACACTTAGGTTTTTCCTGTGTAGAAGCCATGTCTTCAGATTCTGCACCAACAGCGCTCCAAGTGCCGGACTTGGGTACTAAATCTCACATCCCGCAAAACTTTCAAAGTGCACCTACTCACCTGCAAAAGAAAATCGAAGTCTGTAAAATCAGTGGAAAGTTATACTATTCCGAAATCAGGGTATTCATTTTGGGACACCCTGTACTTCTTCTACGAACACCTTGATCCGCCGACGTCCTGAGGGACCTCGTCGCCTCCTTCTGGACTCCCGCCTTGATACTCCAGGACTTCAGCTCTGTGCTTTGCCTCGTCTACTGAGTAAACATTTTAGCTCTGTGACATTATGCTTGCGTCCCGCCATTGCATGGCATCTGTCAGTGCTTTGTGTTCATCTTCAATGATATGCCTGTGTTAAGCCTAGCCTACGTTGCCTGGCATACCCCGTCACTTTATGTTATTTTCATATGTCCCGGTTTTCCCTGTTCTTCACTATAAAGGTCCCTGTGACTTTTATCTCTTCCCATAAAGCGATGTTGATACCTACTTGATTCCGCCGAAAACGACGAAAACTTTTATAAAACCTACCATAACCGGTGATGAATTGTGGGTTTATGGGTATAACCTGGGCACTATGGCCCAGTCTTCAAAGCGGAAGACCCCCCCCCCAAGTGTTGTTGACCGCTTTTTTTTTCAATCACAAGGAAGTTCAGCTTCATGAATAAGCTCCATCATTAGGTCAGACAATTAAAAAAGAGTACTGTAAAGTTTGCGGCGTTTCAGGGGATCAATTCGTCGAAAAATTGTTGCATGAGTGTGGCGAGTGGCAATTGCATCATGACAACCCGCATGCCCGTGCATCGCAACTTGCGCAGGAATTCCAAGTTAAGAATCGCGCTGCACATGTCCGACAGCCGCTCTATTCGTTAGATCTTGCACCATGTAACTTTTATCTCTTCCCAAAAATCGAATGCAACTTGAAAGAGCCGGACTTGTTGTCTTGTTCTGTTGTCTTGTTTTTCGATTCTTAGCGATCATGCCTCCCTGGCGGAGTGGTGTAAGCGATGGTTTACGACCATTCGTCCGGAAGGGGTCCGGAGTCGAATCCCGGTGTGGCATGGATGTTGTGTTTGTCTTACGGTACTGGTTCTCTCCCTTCACCGGGAACCAGTGACCCTAAATTAGGGACGGGCGACTGCTTATAGCCCATTGAGTTGCTCATGGTTGTCGTTAAACCTCCAATCAAACAAATAGATGTTGTGCTTATCTTACGGCACAGACTCTCTCCCTTTCCTGGAACCACTGGCCCTAAATTAGGGACGGGCGAATGCTTACAGCCCATTGAGTTGCTCACGGTGGCTGTTAAAATTCCAATTAAACAAACAAACAAAGAAATTAATGTTGTGTTTGTCTTACGGCAGTGGCTCTCTCCCTTCCCTGGAACCAGTGACCCTAAATAAGGGACGGGAGACTGCTTATAGCCCATTGAGTTGCTCACGGTTGTCATTAGACCTCAAATCAATCGGTCAATCAATTTGAAAGGAAAACGATTTCAGAATACTGAGGAGATACAAAAGATTGCGGCGAAGCAGATGTCTGCTATTTCAGATGACTTCAAATAATGCTTCAACCAGTGTCAACAGATCAGTGTCTCAATAGGCTGTAGGTAGGGTACTACTTTGAAGGCGTTTAGGTTTCAAATCTGTAAGTCCTGTACTTGTTTATCTGGGTACTTTGTGTGTGCTTCAGGGCTCCCGGTGACGCCTGCGTTAGAGGAAGCAGAACAGAGAACAAACCCTGCGCGTGTACGAGATCTCCATCAAAAAACAAGTAGATGTAATTAAAAAATATATATAAACAGTTCAATCTGGGTAACCATTTATGGACATCCTGTATATTATATTGATAGAATGGGAATTCATGACTTTTTATGCCTTTATTTCCTGCTGCAGAAGTAATTGATATAAAGCATGCACTTACTAATAATGCATCCTTTTATCACTTTCTCTGGCAAAGAAGAAAAGAGAGCCAAGTGCATTGAAACGTATCGGTTCAAAATGGAAAAGTATTTTGGAATATTCCTTTTCACGCACACATTTATAATGATCCGCTATTGGTTTTCGAAAAAAAAAACATATCAGTAAGGTATTCGGTTTGAATTTAATTGGCCCTATGTATTGGTGCCATGACACTTACGATGTGCTCTTAAAGAGGATTCTTTAACCCCAGGTAAATGGGAGGAGAAAAAAAAGATATATTTGTACGATCAGAATATCATGATGTGCAGTAATTATTATTACGTGTTGTTCCTTTGAAATAAATGAGTCCTTTCGATTCTTAGTAAACGACGACTCCATTGTGCGCTTTTTTCTCGTTAATGCTGAGTTCCGTTTCCGTTCCTTTGTTTTTCTTCTTTCTTTTTCTTCTTTTAATTTCCGCTTCATTCTTTTCCCGATTTATTCCAAGCGCAAGCTGTTCATATATATTCTTTTTCCTCCTTTTTTTTCGAAACATCACAACAAAAAGCGCCGCGTTATTTTGTGCAATAGAGAGAGCGATCATGCCTCTCTGAAGTCGAACTTCCTTACACGAGAACACCTAGAATTTTATAAAACTCCCTTAAGAGCTCCTGCTACAGTTTCGTACTTGCTTACGATAAATAAAATAATTACTGAAAGGTAATGGATTGTAGTTAGAGATACCTGATATAAAATAAAGCCTTCTGTTGTCTTGTTTTGATTTTAAATACTATGTTATAAGCAATAGCTATATCTACGGGGAGATAAAGTAGTAACATCAATGGCACATCTTCTCTTATTTATTTTTCACTTTTTTCGTACCACCCCTTCCTCCAAAAAAAATACTCTTTTTACAGGTAAAGACCGTAAATATTCGGTAGAAAACTTCATTAGATATTTCTCCTTTTAGTATTTATAAGTGAAACCATTTTAAAGGTAATACCTTAAAAAATCACAATAACAAATATTTTTTTCTGCTGTGAACAAAATTCTGTAACATATCGTTAAAAGCGAAACAGAAAATGCTCTTAACGGAAAAGAAGTAAGTTCAGTATAAAAAAATACTGTGATCCATCTTTGTTTTTAAACGACAAAGGACCTGAAAGCAAAAGAAAGCACCTGCTTTTTATGTCTCTCTAGTGCTAATTAGGAAGAGATGGAAGTACAGGTAAAAAGTGAAAACCCGTTCTCTCTGAGCAGTGGTCTACTTCTGATGATATAATCTGTGATGGACTGTGGTTCGAGTCCCGGATAAGGCATGGTTGGTGAGTTTCACTTATAGCTATCCCTTTCTTCCTCGCTCGTGTCAGCAGTTCCCAAATTGTGGGAAGACGACTGTTCGTAGCCCGTAGAGTTCCTCACGGTAGTAGTTAATCCGCGAAAATAACAAAACCGTTATCACAAACATCATTGTACTCAATTTGAGTCCTCAATCTATCCATCACCCAAGTATGCAACAAAAGTATTTGCCGTTTTTGGAGATTGAGACAAAGTGTAACACATACATAGTAGAACAGAAAATTTTTCATCAAAATACACTCACGGACAATGAAATGTTCACACCAAGAAGAAAGCATCGGATTGAAATGAAAGTTTACGGACGTAATGACACAGATGAATGATACGCATGATGGCAAAACAGGACAATTAGAGAAGGATCACGCAGTCCGGTCATTTTCAATAGCGCGTCGCACCGCCTCGTGCGGAGATATATGATGTAATATGTTCCGGCATGGATGGAGGCGAGCAGACGCCTGATGTTGTTCTGCGGCAGACTGCCTCACACGTGTTGGACGGTGTGCTCCAAATCCCGGATAGTGTGACACGGTTGCAGACAGCTTTTGAACTGGTATCACACATGCTCGATTGGGGACACGTCCGGGGGAGCGGGCTGGCCATAGAAGTGTTTGCACATCACGTAAGCATTCCTGGGCAACCCGAGCCGTGTGCGGGCGGGAATTATCCTGCTGGTATAGCGCACCTGGAATACCGGCCGGGAATGGGAGCACATCGGGGGTAGGATCTCATCCACATACCACTGACCATACCGAGGTGTGGCGCTCGATAGCAAGGTTGGGATTAGGCCGTTGACCAGGGGACCTCCACAACCGGAAACGATGATGATCTGTCACCAAAATAAAGCGGCACTCATCGCTAAACATTACATTTCGCCAGTCTGTGGCGTTCCACGTCGCTATGGCCTGTCACCACTGTACACGGAGCCGACGATATTCCGGTGTTAATGGCAGCACAAGTAAGGAGCCATGGGATCGCAGATTCGCTTCCGTGAGGCGCCGGGAAATGGTTCGTGGACCCACAGCAGCCGCTCTGCCTGTATAGTGGGCCGGGTTCCCGTGGGATCCGTCGATCCTCCTGGTTCGTCCGGAGCAGCTCCGCCGTGTGGCAGTGCCGTCAGGTGTCCACTGCTTCCAACACAGTCGGACGGTATGTTCAGAACTATCCACGTGGCGGGTTATACGGGGCGCAGCCCTCCCTGCGGTTTTCCGCCCGATGATCCGGCCTCTCTCAAAGTCCGTACTTTGCGTAAATCGACGTCTTTTGCATCTATCCGGCATTCTTGTCACTCTGTAGTGATGCTTGCGTCTGCCGGTGTCTTTCCCTTTCGTGGGGCATCGACTACACGCCCTTTTAAAAGGCTACTGGCTCGCCACCACAAGGTGTGCGGTCATGTGCACTCGCACCAAACGTAGACCATTTGCATACCAGTACGCACTCTAGCTGTTTGCAAAGTTTCGCGGTTGTAGCATGTTTTCTTCTAAGTGCGCCAATTTCATTGCCCATTAGAATAATTATCACGGGCATCCCCAAAGTTCTGCCAACGTATTGACAACTTATATATACCCCTGCGAAAACGTTTTGGAGGGCAGGGTATAACTCATCAAAGTTGGAGAAGTCATGTGCATGCAAATGATTGTCGAGGAAAGAAACAGTTTGATAATCTCAAGGAGAGATATTTGTTGAGTTAGCTGGATAATATAAAAGCTCCCACCCAAGTTCTTTGATAGTGTTTCTGGTCAATGAAGCGGAGTAGGAACGAACGTTATCTTGAAGGGGCAGAGATCTTTTTCTGTTGACCAGAGCTGCTTCCATCTTTTTCAGGTTCTCATGCACACGTTTCAGTTGTTCACAATACACTACAGCAGTGACCGTTTGGCCGCGTTGCAAGGGTTCATAATGAACAATACCACTTGCTGTCCACCATAGTCACAGCATAAGTTTAGATAGATGCAGTGCTGGCCACGATGTGTGACGAATTAAGTCACTGGTGGACAACCAATGTCTGGAATGTTTTGGGGAGTTGTACTGGACCCACTTCTCATCACATGTGAGTACAGTATCCAAACATGGTTCATTGTCATAGCGAGACAGCGATGTAAGACCAGCTGAGGAACGTTGCTGTTTGTTCATAGCAGAAAATTCGTGGGGGACCCACTTAGACAATTTGTATTCTTTACCTATTTCATGCAGATGTCGTGAGACGGTTTAATTACTAACACCAAATGACTGGGTGTGTTCCTGGCATGTTTGGCTACTGTCTTTCTCAGTAGCAACTTTCAGGGGTCCCGTTCCAATGCTGACAGTACGACCACTCCGAAACTTGTCTTGAAAGGAATCATCTCCGTCTCTGAACTTTCGAAACCAAGGCAGTCTTGACGAATTGTTTCTGTAGCAGGTGAAACGAGTCTAAATTCGTATAAAAACACCCACGAATAATCTCTACTGATACCGCCATTGTAATCGCACGTCTCTCCACAACCAAACTGCTTACTCATCTGATTCATATGCGCAGTGCATCTTGGGATATCAGCCGACGATATACCGCGGGCGTAACACCATCTCTCTGCAAATTCAATCATTATAATGTGTTTCTTCTGCTATGTCGAAGCACGGCAAATACTTTCATGGTTGCCTGATATTTAGAACACTATTTCTGAAAATATTGTGTTCCTCTTCAAATGGGCACTTAGCGAAATCAGATACCCGTGCTTGCGATGTACTTTATTTCAAAAGAATTTCTTTAATTACTGTTCACGTTTCTTTCAGTGAACATTCAAATACAAATGCCTTTATCGTCGACTTGATGAGTTATGCTGGAAATGAGCCCTCCTCAGTGAGGGACTTGCGTTTGTTTCTCCTGTACTGCCGTCTAGAAATGTCTTTTTAATTTTGTCGTCCTGGTTTAGCTGAAATAAAGTAAATGATAAATTATTCCTGTTAAAAATAATTTGAAAGTAAGTTTTTCAAAAAGGAAAAATGATGCTGGAAAATGTACTTTGTATTACCCTTAGCACTGTCTACGGTCTTAGAAATATCGTTATACAGTAATAGAAGACAACAGGTAAAGTCTTAGAATTTCGGTTAAAAAATTCGTATCGCATTGTACGATTAAAGACACAAAGCTTCGGTTTCCGGATGTTCGAACAAGAAGCATGAAAGGAACAAAGCTTTAGTTTCTGGATGTTTGGACGGACAAGAAGCAGCCGGACAATACGTAGTGAAGCATTAGAGTTTTGTAAATTATCTGGTAGGAATAATTTTCAAGAAAATTAGAACTTACGAAAGAAAACCCACTGGACTTCTTTTACTTACAATTGTAGTGAAACGCAAAGTAATTGCTGTCATTGAAACTCGTTTTAGCAGCATTCATACTTTGGGGTAACAGCACAGAAATCTAAAATTCTTCCCAAAAAGAAAACAGAAACGATATTTTCCGGGTGAATGGTTCTGAATTAATTCCATATATTTTGCCTTCTTACTGCTAGCGCTTCAGGAATTATATAAAGTTTTGATAAACACATTAATAGAGAGAGATATAGGCTTTTTGATCATTTGTCCTAAAGAGTCAGAAAGCTATGTAGGCATCTGCTCATTTGCCCTAAGGAGTCAGAAAGCTATATAGGCATCTGATCTTTCGTCTTAAGCTCCAGTCAGAAAGCGATATAAGCTTCTATCCGTTCATCCCAGTTTTAAAAAATAAACTACATTTTGGTCATTCGACCTAGATGGTGCTGGGCTTGAGTCTGAAAATGATATAGGCTTCTGGCAATTCGTTTCAGGTACTCATGAAGAAAAATCAGAAAGCGATATATCCTTCTTATTGTTCGTCCTAGACGATCCTGAGCTCAAGTCAGAAAGCGATATGATCTTCTGATCATTCGTCCTAGATGATCCTGAGCTCAAATCGGAGAGCGATGTAGGCTTCTGACAATTCGTCGTAGAGGTTCCTGGGATCAAGTCAGAAAGCGATTAAGGCTTTTTAGCTTTCGTCCTAGATGGATCAGGGCTCGAGTCACCTATAAAGGATTGGTCGTACACGGTAAAACAATTTATAATACCTTGCACCAGAGAGTGGTATTACACCAGTTCCCACGCGTCTTCACATGTCCACAATTTTCTCACGTCTGACGTTGGCCTCCTCCGCTGCGCCGTCTGTCAGCGTATTCCCAACATGGGCTAAGTGTGTGTCCTCGGAAGGGAATTATTGCGAATGTGTTTAAGTTTCAAATCTGTAATTCTTGTACTTCTTTTTTGATGAATCTAGTCTGCATAAATTTTTATTACACTTTGTATATGTTTTACAAGTGATTTTGTATTTTAGTAGTAATTAGAAATTCTTCATTGTTTTCCGAAACATACATAAATGGTACGCAGAATGGTTTGAAATGCTCTTAATGTCTAGTGCATGCCAAAGAATGTCCTCGATAAAATTTGAAAATTTGCTGTTGCTATGCAAAGTTTAAATACCATCCTGCGATTCAATTATTTGTGGTGAAAATAAAGGAAAACCATGCAGAACAACTTTTGAAACAATGCACAAATCATGAATGGCTCCCCATATTTCATTTCGTAACTGTACCGACTTTTTTTATTCATTTCATAAGAAGAAGCAAGTTTCGGTCGCCCTTATTTCTGTGAGTTTCTGGAATAAGAATTGGAAAACGGTTTTATTACGCTTTCCAACCGTAGGTTGAAAAACCGTAGCGGGGTCCATTCCATTGCCTTTATGCATCATAACAACTTGCGTAAAAATGGTTCAATTTCGATGACATTTTAGTATGTGGTAGGGAACAACCTGGGTACGAACCGTATTGGAAATGGTTGAAATAGGTTAAAAGGTCAGGGCATAAGTTAGGAGCATGATCCGTTCCATTGCACTTATGCGTCATAGCTTACGCAAAAATGCTTCAATTGCGACAAAACTTTATCATGTTGTTCCGGAAGTATACTGAACCGGTCCTGTTGAATATCATCGAAATGGGGTCAAAGGTTCCTATACATCACAAAACGTTTCAGATATGTATCAGTAATGTTACAATCTCTCATTTTCGTTACACTTTCAGAGATACCTTACAATTACGTTTCAGCAACATCTACTTTGAAACATAACTCTTTGTACATTACAGTTACGTTAAAAATAGCATTCACCGTTACTACTGCTTTATAGTTTTCATTGTACATAATTGTTACCTTGATGTTACATTCCGGCGATATTTAAGATTTTTGATTTGGCAACGGTATGGATGCGCATGCACATTTATGCCATTTCATCGAAGAACTCTCGTAGTCGTTCCACGTGCTACTGGGATATTCTTTGGTGATACTGTCGTACTCGAGTTAGCTGGGTGTAAGAGAAGTGGCCACAAAAATTTCAAGGGGCAGTATAAAAATTGCATTTTTGACCACTTCGTATCCAGCACCGCCAGAGGTTGGTTATCTGAGTCATATAAAGTTTCCATAATTTCGTCTTTTCTTAATTGCGATTATTAATGAAATTCTTTATATACAAAATGTTTGTGATCTACAACTCAACAAAATATTTCAGGGTTTACAAACTACAAGTCTGCAAATTATCTAAGGTCATGTGCTGACTCAGGAAAACTGTCGGGGGAGGGTAACACCAAAAGTATAAAATGTAAAGAATTTCTGGTCCGATCGGGAGATTTTCGGCATTTACAAGCTATAACTCGACACATTACCTGAGGGCATGTGCCTACTTAGCAAACCTGTCGGGGGAGGGGGAGGGAGGTATACCCAAAAGTGTAAAATATACAGAACTTGCGGCCCGCTCGGGAGATTTTCAGCATTTACAACCTACAAGTCAACAAATTATTTGAGGGTATGTGCTGCGTCAGGAAACATGGCCGGGGGGGGGGACACCAAAAGTATAAAGTATAAGGAATTTCGGGAGATCTCAGTAAAACCTCTCGGCGGGAGAGGGGGGATACCTGAAATATAAAACATAAAGTATTTCTGGTTGTAAATGCTGAAAATCTTCCAATGGGACGCGAAACTCTTTATATTCTACACTTTTGGTATCCCCCCCCTCCCGATAGGTTTCCTGAGTAGGCACATGCTTTCAGATAATTTGTTCAGTTGTAGCTTGTAAACGCTGAAACTATCCCGATCGGATCAGAAATTCTTTATATTTCAAATTTTAGGGTTTAAACCCCTACCCCCGATAAGAGTCCTGGGTTTGCACATACCCGCAGATAATTTGTTTAGCTTTAATTTATAAACCTTGAAAAATATCGTAAAAAAGAAAATACGAAATTACGGAAATGTTATGTGTGTCAGATAACCAATCTCGGGAGACGTAGCCACGGAGCTACCCAGAAAGCAATTTTTGTACTGCCCCTTAAAATTTTTGTGGGCAGTTCTCCGGTGGTCAGTTCTTTGGTGGGCAGTTCTCCGGTGGTCAGTTCTTTGGTGGGCAGTTCTCCGCTTTGTATTTGGCCCAAAAATCATGGAAATATCTAAATATCTTACTGAAAATGAAATATTAAATTTTTTTTTATGAACAATAGTTGCTCAAGTACCGGGGAATATAGCCACACGAAAGTGTTTATTCAGAACAATTTAATGGCACTGAAATTTCAAAGTGTCCAGTTTTTCGGTGGCCATTTCTCCTTACTCGGAGTTTGCTAGTTAGTGTGCACTAGTGTCCGTCCTTAAGTTTTGCACGCCGGTGTATAATATCTTAGTACGTTTGTTGGTTTTGAAACAGAAAAAAAAGTCTCAATAAAAGTAGTTGTTAGTTTGTAAAGGTAGAAAAAAAATAATGTGGATATATTGAGAAGTTTAACGACTACGCAAGCTTTGGAAAAAAAAATTTGTGTAAGATATGCATTAAAATGTACATTTCGTTAATTAATCATGTAGAAATTTAAGTCATCCCACAAAAAAATAAAATGATCGATGGAAAACAAAATATTGCATTTCTATTAAACAACGTATTCGCAAAGCACCTTCTCGTTAGTTCCTACAGAACGCTGTAATCGCGAGGCGTCCCATGGTCGAGTGGGATAATGAATCTGCTTACAAACCGCTTGAAAAGGCGTCCTAACCTGGCGTGACTTCGACGATTTGTATTTCCTTTGAAAGCAAATTTCCCTAGTGTCGTGACGTCACACCGTATATTTCCTGATGGGGAAAAACAAAAAGGCGTACAAAAGATATCGCTGAGACCATGTGGGGAGGTAAAAAAAATTGGCGAGCAAAACATGTTCGGTAGGACCGCGTGACACACAAAATGTTATGGTTGAACACAAAGAGAAAATGGCGGACAAAAGATGGTCGGGAAGATCACGTGGAAAAACAATGGCTGCGCCTGACGTCATGATTGACCAGGAATCGACCACATGCGCCGTTGAGGCAGAACGTGGACGGGTTCATTTTTACAGAAACCCCCTATTATCACGTAACAATAATGTAATGATGTTACAAATATTTTTCAAACACGTAACAGTAACATGAAGTTGGTATTTTGAAGTCACAAAGACCTTTCACTGTAATGTATCAGTTATGTTTCAAAGTTATGCAACGTTTGCTGACATTTTGAAGTAACCGTAAGGTTTATGAAACATTACTGTTACATTGCGCAATGTATCTGAAAAGTCTCAATGTTTCAGTGTTACGTACCTGTAACATATACGAAATATTCTGTGCTGTGTGGGGTCAGGACACAGGTGCAAGATTTATTCCACAGCCATTATCCTCATAATTTGACTAAAATGCTTCTATTGCGACAAAACTAAACATTAGTATGTTGTTCCGGAGGTATACTGAACCGGTTCTGTTGAATATCATCGAAATCGCGTCAAAGGTCTGGGCACAGGAGCGCGATTTATTCCACAGTCATTATCCTCATAACTTGAGTAATAATAACTTGTGTATAAAGAATAACTTAAAGTCATACTTGCAGAAAATAACTATCCTAAAGAAGAAATTGAGAAGCTTCTGAATTTTAATGGTACGAGGAAACCGCAAAAGCAACAAGTAAAATTCACTAGAAAAATTTCTTATCACAAAGGTTTATTTGAGTCTTTAAAGATAATTAGTAAGAAGGACAATATTAGGCTAGCTCCAAGTTTAGAGAACAAAGTTAAAAATGTTTTCCCTAAAATAGTTCAAAGAGAAGAAGATATTTTAAAAATGCAAGGAGTAGTGTATGAAGTAAAATGTAGCTGTGGACAATCTTACATAGGTGAAACAGGTCGCAGACTAGAAACTCGTATAGCAGAGCATAAAGCAGCTATAAAGAATTGCTCCAACAAGACTGGTTTAGATAGGCATGTTGGAGAAACTAGTCACAGCATGGATTGGAATTCCCTTAAAGTCATCAGTTTCCAAAGCAATTTTCAAAAAAGAAAGCTGAAAGAAGGAATAGAGATTGAGAAAAATAAAAATTCCATCATCAATGACTGCAAAGGATTTTCCCTGCCTAATATCTGGCAGGATTTGACGAAAAATAACCTAAACCTTCAAGGTTAACCGTAACCGTGAAGATTAACCGTAACCGCGATAGTGACAGGAATAAGTGACAACAAAAAGACAGCCTGAAGAAGGAGAAGAGTTTTCTCCAAAAATGTGCAATTTAAATGAAAAAAATTACCTAGTAAAATTCCCCATAATAGTTGTTTTAGATTAGTAATAGTTGTATTAAGAAACTAGGAAGCCATTTCTCAACATGAGCTTTATTCAAAGAATTGTGTAATGATTTCTGATATGTTGGAAAGCGTATCATAATCAATGCACTGCATGATTTTACTAATTTGTTATTTCTTCTGTGCTGATAAAAAATCTTCAGCTGACATATTATCGAAAATCTTTGAACTGTGCAGCGGGTTTGGAAGCGGTCAAGTGAGAAGGCGGTTAAGTTTCAAATCTGTAATTCTTGTACTTCTCTTCTGAGAAATACTGCCCGGATACTTTTTCATCACACTTTGTATGTGTTTTACATATCATTGTGTACATTAGAAATTCTTCTTTTTTTTCCGAAACATAAATAAATGGTACGCAGAATGGTTTAAAATGTTCTTAACGTCTGATGATGGCCATAACAAAGAATGCCCTCGATAAAATCTAAACCGCATTTACTGTTGCTATGGAAAGTTTAAATACTATGCTGCGCTTCAATTACTTGTGGTAAAAAAAAAACAAAAAAACTCATGCACAGAGAGACACACAGAGAGAGAGAGAGAGAGAGAGGAGGGGGCGCAACTTTAGAAACCATGCATAGATCGTGAATTCTTCACCATATTTCATTTCATCATTGTACCAATTTTGTTTTTATTCATTGCATAAGAAGCAGCAAGTTTCTGTCACTCTTATTTCTGTGAGTTTCTGGAATAAGAATTAGAAGACGGTTTTTATTTCTTCTGTGCTGATAAAAAGTCTTCAGCTGACATATTATCGAAAAGCTTTGAACTGTGCAACGGTTTTGTTAAAGATCACCTTTATAGATTTATTTTCTTCTTTTTTTCCATATTTCTCAGGGAATAAATTCAATTACCTGTCCTACACTTCGCAAGGAGACGTAAAACTTTGTCTGCATATTGGAAAAATTTGCAAACTAAATTCGCCGTCTTTAAGCATCAAGGTATCAGCGTTCTTCCTTGTTTACTT